>QXEO01001062.1:0-1394065 GCA_007115705.1 Dactylis glomerata | reverse complement strand
GCAACAGCACATCTACCACCTTAGAGGTTTCTGTCACTCCCCCAGGTGAAATAGAGACATGAACCCACTATCGAGAATAAATACCCCCTCTTGGAGTCACTAGCAACTACTCGGCCAAGATAGCTACTAACAACGGAGAGCATGCAAGATCATAAACAACATAGAGATAACAAAAGATATAATTCAGTACAGCAACTTAATCATAAACACCAATATTCATCGGATCCCAACAAACCAACATCATAGAATTACATAACGGTGATCTCAATCATGTAGGGAAGCTCATGAGATCTAAACATGAAGCACATGGTGGAGAAGACAACCATCTAGCTACTGCTATGGACCCATAGTCCAAGGTAGACTACTCACTCATCGCTCCGGAGGCAAGCATGGCGATGAAGAAGACCTCCGGTGGCGATTCCCCTCTCCGGCAGGGTGCCGGGAAGAGCTTCTGGACCCTCCCGATCTTCGGGTCGACGGTGGCGGTGGATCGCGATGTATTCTGGAAAACTGATCGGGCCCTTAGGTTTTTCTCGTCGGGGGGTACTTATAGGCGAAGGGGCGATGTCAGAGGTGGAGCCAGGGGCTCTCACACAGGGGTGGCGCGGCCAGGGGCCAGGCCGCGCTGCCCCCTTGTGTGGGGCCCTGGTGGCCCCCCTCCGACACTTCTTCGGATCTCTTGAAGCTTCTGGGTAAAATATGACTTCAGGAACTTGTTTCGTCCAATTCCGAGAATATTTCCTGTGTATCACTTCTGAAACACAAAAACAGCAGAAAACAGGAAACTGGCACTGTGGCACTTCGTTAATAGGTTAGTTCCGGAAAATGCATAAAAATGCCACTAAGTGTAACGAAACAATAGGCAAATGGTGTAAAAACAAGCATGGAGCATCAAAAATTATAGATACGTTTGAGACGTATCAGCTATCTTGGCCGAGTAGTTGCTAGTGACTCCAAGAGGGGGTATTTATGCTCGATAGTGGGTTCATGCCTCTATTTCACCTGGGGGAGTGACAGAAACCTCTAAGGTGGTAGATGTGCTATTGCTACTAGGGAGAAAACAACATTCATATGCTCAAGGGCATATGCTTTGTTTACATTACACACTTTGCTTAATGCAATTATCTGTTGTTCGCAACTTAATACTTGTGGAGTTCTCGGATTGATTCACCACAAGTGGATTATTAGTCATAGATGCAGTTGGATGGCGGTCTATGTATTTTGTTTTAATGCCCAGAGTAAATCTCATAGTGATCTTCTTGACATATCACGTTATGTCTATTCTATCAATTGCCCAACTGTAATTTGTTTACCCAGCATGTGTTATTTTATCTATGGAGAGACACCACTAGTGAACTGTGGACCCCGGTCCTATTTCCATCATATTGCTATCACCTGTTTACTTTACTCGTATTGTTTACTTTACTCGCATACTATATTGTTTTCCACTCGATACACTCATAACCTTTGTTTCAAGCAAACCGGTGATATTGACAACCTCATCGTAAGTTGGGAGCAAAGTATTTGTTTGTGTGTGTGCATGTTCCACGTTGCAGCTAGCAAGCAAAGCTTGGATGAGGCGCCATATATAAATTGTCCGCTGCTGTCGCAAACTAGCAAACAACACCTTCAGTCGTCATTGTCTCTCCTCTCCTGTTTGATAAACCTTGGTTTCTTAAACTGAGGGAAAACTTGCTGCTGCACTCATCATACCTTCCTCTTGGGGTTCCCAACGGGCTGGTTATTCACCACGCACAAGGACAGTCTGAAGCCACATTCACTTGGAGCATCAGCTATTTTTCTGGCGCCATTGCCGGGGAGGAAGAGAAGACTTCTGCGAGGGGAGTTCTTCGCACACACATTCTTTACTTTGTTATTCGTTTTGCTTTACTTTATTTATTTTACCTGCATTGTTTAATATCAAAAACCCAAAAAAAAATTAGAATCCTTGGTAGTTGTTATTTCTTTACTTTAGTTTATCATGTTGATCCCTAAGTACGTTCTAGAGGACCTCTCAGTAGGTAGTGGTTCGATTATTGGCAAAAGTAACATTGAGGAGTTCTTTAATCACATTAGTATGCATAAGGAAGATGAGGAAAAGTCTTTGGTTGAGTTAGCTCCTAGCTATGAAGTTGCTTCTGCTCATTTAGTTCACATGTTAGAAGCTAGGTTTGCTAGTCTTAATCCTTTTATGCAATATATGTTCCTTAAGCTTCATGAAATTGAGGATCCCGAAAAGAAGGCTTTTATCTTAGAAACCTTGCGCATAGAATTTAAGGATGTCGTAATTGAGGCTAGGAAAGTTTTTAAGAAGTTTAATAAGCTTGGCTCGCCTGTAAGGGTTGTTGGTACGCCCGATGATTTTAAAGTACCAATACCTTATGAACTTATAGGAATTCATGATGCTTGGGAAAAGAATTCCAGTTGGATTTGCCCTGAAAATCCTTTCGATGAAAGTAGTGTGCCAAAGCGTGATCATAAAGGATTTTCAAAAACTCAGTTGAACATATTTTCCTTCATTACTGAAAAGTTCTCTGCAGTTGATATTGATGCTTCATCTGATATTACTTGATTCGCAATTTTCTGCGCCTAGCTCAAAGGCGTTAAAGAAAAGCACTCTTGGGAGATAACCCAATATTTTCTTTTCAGTACTTTTTCTTTTATTTGAGTCTTGAAAGTCATTACTACTGTAATGACCGCTCCTTATCTTGTTTATTTCGTTTTTGTGCCAAGAGAAGCCTCTAATTTAAGTGAGGTAAAGATTTGGGGATGTTGCTGTCCTGAAACTGTTTTCAGTGCTGCACCGTAAAAATTTGTGAAAATTCTCTGTTTATCTTTTGGACCTGATATTTCTTGTGCATATTCCCCAGGTTATATCCAAACTTTTCTTAGTTGAACACTTTTTGATTTGAGCAACATAAAATCCCTCAAAAATTCGACCTTTGTCAGCTGTTCAGTTTTGACAGATTTCTGCCAATATTTGTGTTTGCCACTTTATCGCTTTCTTTTGAGTTCTTTTGATCATGGAACTTTTGGGGAGGTTGCTACAGTAGTATATGCTATATATGTGGTGGTTTTGAGTTAAAACCTGAAGCAAATAGAGGATTGATTATATGTTATGCTTGCACTAATGTTGCTAATAGATTTGTGTTTAGTTTTGTATGAAGGAAGTTTTCAAGTGTAGGGATTGGAGAATGATGAGATGAGTTGAAGAATGGACAAAAGCTCAAGCTTGGGGATGCCCATGCATCACCCCAAGAAATATCCAAGAAGTACAAGCGTCAAAGCTTGGGGATGCCCCCGAGGCACCCCTTCTTCATCGGCAAAAATCAGGTCACCTTTCAAAACACTATATTTTTATTGCTTCATGCACTATGTGTTTTTATTGGAGCGTCAGTTGTTTTAGTTTTCTTAGTTTGTTTAGTTTGTTTGTTTGCTGCAATAAATGATTGGACCCCAACAAATTTCTTTTGGAGAAGTTGCTTGTTTTCATTTGCAAGGAACGCTCAGTTTTTCACTCTTATCGTTCATCGAGCGTTCTTCTTTTTCTGGTACTGCTTTTGGTTTTCGTTTTCGCCTTGATTTGCGTTCATATCTTGTCATATCTTTTCATCAAGGTGTATTTTAGCCTCTGATCTTTATTGGTTTTCATCAAAAGAGGTGTTTATAAAAATTTCAAATGGTGTTGGAAAAGAGAAAAAGCTTTGTGCAAAATAGTGGTACAAGAAGGAGCTTGTGTAGACTGCGGCTTAGGCTTTTTCATGTCATGCTTGATGTCTTTTTGATAGTATGCTTAGTGGTTTTGCTGTAGCATGACTTGTCTCAAATAACTGAGATTGCTTAATGAGCCTTTGAAAAAATCATGCGTTGTTTTTATTGTATGGAAGCATTATTTTGGTTTTCTCCTTGATGCTTTATTTGGGTTGACTTGGCGCATGCTCACACATGTTAGACTCTTACAAAGTTGCCAATAGCCTTCATGATCATTTAGTTTTTGACTTTTGATGCCATCTTATGCTTCTTTTAATGTCGCTTTGCATGATTATGGCCATTATTGCTCTCTTAGTTGGTCGCTCCCAGTCTTTTGCTAGCCCTCGCCTTGTACTGAGTATGAGCTCTACTCGTGCATCCAACTCCTAAAAGCCAAAGTTTTCCATTGTGTCCACCATACATACCTACTAGCAATTTGCTATTCCAAGTAAATTTGACTTGCTTTTATTTTCTCTTCAAATTAAACTCTTACCAGTGTTATGCGAAACTCGGTTAGTAAAGCTCTCACGAACCGGAAGGCACACTTTACTTTTTCCTGTTCTTAAAAATTTGACATTGTGGTCTCTTATGTTGAGTTGTTATGCTTGCAAGTTGTAAGTTGGAGACTAGCCCAGCCATGCAGTCATGGGCAAGCTTTCAACATTGCACTTCTTATTTGAGTTGATATCGTGATCTTTTGTTTATGGATGCCCGCGGTGTGAAATTAATTAGGAATCTTGTAGGGATCATGGAGTTTGTATATGTGTTAGGGAAATGCCGGGCCGCCAATCTAAGCCATGCATTATTCATGGTGGAAATTTGCAGCATACCCATGGTGAACATTCGACGACGCATCTCATGATAAAAAGCTAAACAATATAGCAAATAAAAGAGATGTCGAGGTGTTCATTGTCTGCTTGTCCTGTCATTTTGGTGTGGGCTTGTTCCATGTCATCGGGCATGAAGGTACCCCATTGGCGGTTCTCAATGATATGCATATACTTACAATGACAAGAGCCTTGCTTGGGACTCTAAGTAAAGTAGCATGAGGTTTGGGTACTCGTATTCACGGGGCACGAGGTTTTCAACTTATGATTTGTCAAGCATATGCATCATAATTGTTCTCGCATTAACTTTAACCATTCAAGATGCTTATGATGGGGGCAATGAGAGCTCAAAGCCGGTAAGTACCATAATTTTTGAAGGTTATAAAACTTGCAATCACTGCTTCCCTCTGCGAAGGGCCTTTCTTTTACTTTTATGTTGAGTCACCACCTTCTTTCTTTATGCACCATTAAGAGAGCATAGTTGTCATTCTTAGTGTGATATGCATTGTCCCAAAGTTCATTGATTGATTCATATTGTTGGTTTCACTTGTTCTTAAATTATTTGTATCTAGTCGCCCTCTTAAACTTGATATGCAATATCTCCAACTATCATTTAGCTTTTCTAGCCACTACTCTTGATGTTAGCAAGAAGTATAACCTCGGTGCTCTTATTGCTCGTCGCCTAGCCGATAGGGGACCTATTTTTGGAGGCATTGTTGTTGCGTGCATTGTTGCTGCACTAGGTCTTTCTATTGCTCCCCATGATATATTGTTGACTCCATAGAGGCTCAATCTTACTGCCATGAAGCCCCATCACTTTGTTACTGCTAACTCATGTGCAGGGAAATTAGTTTATAGAATGTTATTCACTGATGGAGAAGAAAGGGAAATTCCCTTGCCGCAGTCCAGTTTGTTCACTACTCACAGGCAGCCATGGTCACGCACGAAGGAGGAGTTGGACGAGCAGCTTAGGTTGCTCGGTTTCCATGTTCAGCACGGCGTGGTGGACCAGGAGGAAGAGGAGGCGTCTGCTGATCACTACACAACATACTACACCGGGGCGTCTTCGAGCTCGTACCAGGACGAAGGTACTTCTTTGTCGCACTTTGGAGGTGCCACCTCATGGCCGAGTTGGCCAAGTTGGGATTGATCTCCACTTAGGACAAAAGCCTAAGCTTGGGGGGAGGTACGCTGACGATTCACTCATCTACATATTATATTTTGTCGGTCCTTTGTATATCCATGTTTCACTTTCTTTATTGTCCTTGTTCTTATTTCTTCTTTCCAAAACACAAAAGACCAAAAATATTTCTGTTGTTTCTCTTTGTTTGTCTTTTCAGCTTTCTAGCTTTGGTTTGCTTTGTTCTCTACTTTCGGTTTGAAGTTTGAAAAATCCAAAAATATTTTGCTTTGTTTGCTATTTCCTTCTGTTCTTGTTTCAAAAATCGAAAACCCAAAAATATTTGTTGTTCTTCTTCGGTTTATAAAGTTTGTTGCAAAGTTCAGCCCATCGTGACTCTATTGGAGCTTGGTATTCACTTCATATTATTCAAGCCACACAAGTGAAAAAGCAATAATGACGACATATGACAATTCGAGGTGTGGTAAGAGGCTGGTATGAACTCTATTTGTTTTCATTTTTGTACATATACTCATCTATGTGGACATGCTTAGTCGGTTCATGTAAGGTATATGTCATTTAATGGATGCTTTGTAGTTCTTGCTCTCATATGATTAGTTCCAATTTACTAATAGTTTGTAGCATGTCATGTTGACATTTGCTTGCATTGTTTTATTCATAGTATGGTATGACATTGTGGTATCCACCTCTGAAAGTTTCATTTGAATTGACTTGGCACATGCTCAAGCATGCACATGACTGAACAAAAAGTCAATTAAGCCTCGATGAATTACTTTGCCTCAGAGTTCTTGTATCATTTTTATGCCTATATTAATTTTGTTTTGTCGCAAGCATGATTATGACAGTTATTGCTCTCTCGATTGTCGCTTCCCAGTCTTTGCTAGCCTTCACTTGTACTGAGAGGGAATACTTCTCGTGCATCCAATTACCAAAAAACCAAGTCTTCCAAAGAGTCCACTATAAATTCCTATGCATGGTATTTCAAAGCCATTCGAAGTAAATTTTCATGTGCTACCTTTCAAAATTTTCAAATACTTCTCATTTTGTGCCACTGTTTTTTGCTCATGGGGACATAGTGGTCGGAATTGCTATCTTCCATATTAAATTAAGTACCCCTCTACTAGGCAGCTTCATCTGCTCGTCATTAATTTTGTAAGGGAGCTGGTCAGACCATTGTAATCTAATTTAAAAAAGAAAAGAAGAAAAGAGCACTCCATGGTATGTGAAAGTTGGTGGGCACCCGATGGAATCGGTTAGCCATGGTTTGAGAAATGAAAAAAGGTGGGGAGGAGTGCCAAAGCTTTATAAAAGAGCACCAATGTGCCAAATTTTCAAAGAACTCAGAACCGCTCTCACTTGTTTATTATGGAAGATAGCAAATCCCCATTGCCAGTCGTTGACATGAAACAACCACCTCTCAAAATAAATTTTTATCTCTGTTTTACAAATGAAAAGCTCTAGCACATGTTAAATCACTGCTTCCCTCTGCAAAGGGCCTTTCTTTTACTTTTATGTTGAGTCTTCATCTTCTAACTTTAAAGCACCTTCTTGAGAGCATAGTTGTTATTCTTAGTATAATGTGCTTGTCCCAGAACATGGTTAATTGTGGTATAACTTTGATGCTTGTATCTTTGATATTTTTACTTCTAGTCTTCCCTTGGACTTCAGAGGTGCCTCAGCATTTATGTTTTGCTCCACGAGTAAAGGCAAGTGGGATACCACTCTTTCATATCATTTATGAGCATTACAATCTTGCAACTTCTTATGTTTCATGTTACTTGTTATTAGTATATTGGCACTCTTTCATAGCTTGCTTGACTATGAGGTAACATTAGTTGCATATTTCTTATTATGAATTGCCTGAGTACTTGATCTTATAGTTAGTATATATACATCTATGAAGCAAATGTGTTCGTGAAAGTTTCTTTTATCGCTCTTAGTTGTTAGCTGAATTGCTTGAGGACAAGCAAATAGCTAAGCTTGGGGGAGTTGATACGTCCAAAATGTATCTACTTTCTCGAACACTTTTGCTATTGTTTCTCCTCTAATTTATGTGTTTTGAATACAACTAACACGGACTAACGCTGTTTTCAGCAGAATTACTCTGGTGTCTCATTTTTGTGCAGAAATCCGACTTTTAGGAAAAATCCTGGAAAATATTGCAAAAATTCTATTTTGCCAGAAGACCCACGGAGCCAGAAGGAGAGTCAAAGAGGAGCAAGGACCTGGGCTCACCACCAGGGGGCGCGGCCCAGCCCTGGCCGCGCCCACTTGTGGTGAGGCCGCCTCGGCCGTCGCCTCGACCCCTCCTTCCGCCTACATATACCTGATGACCTGAAAACAGCGGGGGTTCGGCGTTTTTCCCAGATAGACTTCCACTGCGCCGCCACCATCAAAAACCGCAATTCGGAACCAGAAACTCTATTCTGGCACCCTGCCGGGATGGGGATTTGGAGGAGATCTTCATCACCATCATCACCGACGTCTCTCCATCAACCATCCATGACTCCCCCATCCATGTGTGAGTAATTCCCGCTGTAGGCGAAGGGGATGGTAGGGATTGGATGAGATCATTCATGTAATTTGCTATGAGATTGTTAGGGCATAGTGCCTAGTATCTTCTATTAGTGCTTATGACATTGTTGTAACTTGTTGTGCTTAATGCTTATCACTTTGGGCCCGAGTGCCATAATTTCAGATCTGAACTTGTTATTGTTATATGATGATACTTGTTGTTTATGGTCTTACCTATAAGTTGTATACACATATTATTGTCCGGAACCCGAGGCCCCAAAGTGACAGAAATTGGGATAACCGGAGGGGATGGCTATAATGTGAGGATCACATGTGTTCACCGAGTGCTAAAGCTTTGCTCCGGTACTTTATTAAAAGGAGTACCTTAATTACCAGTAGTTTCCCTTGAGGCCCTGCTGCAACAGGCTGGTAGGACAAAAGATGTCGTGCAAGTTTCTCATTGCGAGCACATACGACTATATACGGAACACATGCCTATGATTGTTAGTACTAGGATGCTTTATATTATTTATCTACAATGCCCATGTCTCACTGATTTCATGAATTATCTTATCCATACAACGCCCGTACATCCATCCCTATGCCTATAGTATTTCATCCTACTGTTTACTATTGCTACTATTACCGCTTTTATTTTACTACTGTTGTTACTGTTTCACTACTATCACCACTATAAAACTATTGCTACTGATAAACCGCTACGAACAAGTCTGTTTCCAGGTGCAGCTGAATTGACAACTCATCTGTTAAGGCTTATAATATTCTTTGGCTCCCCTTGTGTCGAATCAATAAATTTGGGTTTTACTTTCCTTGAAGACTGTTGCGATCCCCTATACTTGTGGGTCATCATAGCATAGATCGTCGGAGTGTGGCGTGGTGCGGTGGGAAAGACTCGTCGATTTCGGTGGCTATCGGCGGTGAGCCCGACGTGGCAGGACAGACTCGCCGGCTACGGCGTCACGGTGGTGTCAGTCCGGTATCTTCGTAGTGCCCATACACTGTTCTTGTTAGCATAACCATAGTTCGTTTAATCGTGTGCTCTACACGAAAAAGATGCACCTCGACAAGATAAATCCATTCCGACTATCGGTTTTGAGTTTTGTTTGGTATACATCTTCAATTTCGTTTGAAAGCATTTTGAACGAATTTATTAAATTCATCGCACACGGTCTGTCATTTAAATTTCCTTTTATGAGTAGCTTCAGCGTATGGTTTCACACAACTTTTGAGTTATAAGTTTTTTGTTTCGGTGGTCATAGATAATTCCATCTCCATCTCTCTATATACGGGAAGGAGTACATATGTATGTTTCTTTGTCTTCCTGCTAGTCGTTGTCGTCTAAATCAACCGGGCATAGCGCAAGGCTACTGACTCACCGTCTTTGGTGGCTACCAGCGGTGAGCGGCTACGCCGCGCGACAGACTCGCCAGCTTCGACGGTTACCAACGGCGCGCCTAGCCTTTGTTACCATAGTGGTGTGTGTGATAAACACACTATGGTGAGACTACAAATGAGTATGCAGCCATCCAAACAACTGGACCAAAGTGGTTCCAAAAATGCAGCTAAATTCGTTGTGGGCAACCAAACAAAACGCCCAAGTTAATTTTTTGCATTGCACGGTGTAACACAGGCCCCAGGGCATTGCCCCCAGGGAGCCAAAAAAGTGCTGCCGGCTACCAATCGCATCCTTAATATTCTTTCTTAGTGTTTGCTGCGTTAGCTGGCTTGTGAGGCGTCTCCGAGCGATGGTTGAGGGATGAAAGATGACTTTGGTCAGAAGCTATACATAGTCTAACACTCTCCCTCAATCTTAGCCACTTCCTAAAGAATCTAGAAGAGTAAGATTGCGCCTACAGAACTCAAACTGTGGTAGAGGCAAAGGCTTGGTGAAGATGTCTACAAGTTGATCCTTAAAGGAGATGAACTTGATCTGTAGTTGCTTCTGTGACACACGTTTCCGGACAAAGTGATAGTCAACTTCAATGTGTTTCGTTCGGGCATGGAATACCGAATTTGCAGAAAGGTATGTAGCACCGATGTTATCGCACCAAAGAATAGGAGGCTGCGGTTGGGGTATACCCAATTCATGAAGCAAAGACTGTACCAAGATAATTTCTGAAGTAGTATCACCAACAACCTTATACTCAGCTTCAGTACTGCTACATGATACAGTAGCCTGCTTCCGAGCACTCCAGGCGATCAAGTTAGAGCCAAAGAACACAGCATAGCCCCCCGTGGATCGCCTGTCATCCGGAGTGCCAGCCCAGTCCGCATCAGAATATGTCGAGAGGACCCCAGAGGGGTTCGACCGAATATGCAGCCCATAAGACACTGTGAGTCATATATAGCGCAATATGCGCTTAACAGCAGACCAGTGAGTGTCACGAGGTGCGTGTAGATACTGACAAACTCTGTTGACAGCATAAGAAATATCTGGTCTCGTGATCGTCAAGTACAGTGGAGACCACCAGCAATACTCCTGTATTCTGTCGCATCCGCAGAAGACAGAAGCTCACCATCAACAACAGTGATCTTGTCAGTGGTCGACATAGGTCTAGCGGTCGTCGCGCACTTAAGCATCCCAGCCCGCTGCAACAAATCCAAGGAATACTTCTTCTGTGTCATAACAAGTCCATTAGCACGGGAAGCAACCTCGACACCAAGAAAGTAGTGAAGCTTCCCAAAATCTTTGACAGCAAAATCAGCACCAAGAGACCGAACAAGAGCATCAGCAGCTGACTGGGAGGAGCTGACTAGAATAATATCATCCACATAGACCAACAGATACATAGTGACCTTGGGCTTCTGTAGAAGAAATAATGATGAGCCAGCAGTGGACGGCGCAAAACCATGAGCACGAAGGGCTGTTGCAAGACGAGCATGCCAGGCACGAGGAGCTTGCTTCAAACCATAGAGTGCTTTGGTAAGACGACATATATGATCAGGACGGTCAGGATCAGAAAAACCAGGCGGTTGTCGCATATAAACCTCCTCCTCCAGTTGGCCATGAAGGAAAGCATTCTGCACATCAAGCTGACGAAGAGACCAACCTCGAGTGACTGCAATGGAGAGAAGAAGCTTGATGGTGGTAGGCTTGACCACTGGACTGAAGGTGTCTTCATAGTCAAGACCATAGCGCTGCCGAAATCCTCTGGCAACAAGACGCGCTTTGTAGCGCTCAATAGACCCATCAGAATGCTTCTTCACTATGAATACCCATTTAGAATCAATAACGTTGACTCGTGGTGGTGGAGGAACAAGGGTCCACGTCTCATTGCGAAGAAGAGCGTGATACTCCTGTTCCATAGCCTCTCTCCAATGAGGGATGCTCATAGCAGACTGATACGTGCGGGGCTCGGAGGACGGGTCCGCAAGAGCTGCAGTCATACATGCAGCATACCAAGCAACAGTACCGTCGGTGCGCTCCTTTGGGCAAAAAATGCCACTGCGACTGCGCGTATGTGGACGCAGAATAGGGGCCGTTGAGGTCGAGGGTGCAGTCGGCGAGGGGCTGGACGGCGGAAATGGCGAGGGCCCAGCCGACGAGGGGCTCGGCGATGACGACGGAGAGGGCCCAGCCGACGGGGGCTGGGCGATGGCGACAGCCCAGCCGATGAGGGGCTGGGCGACGTGCTGGGCGTCGGCGAGACGGAGCCAGAGCCCGCCAAGGGTGTCGCAGGTAGTGGGCTGCTCGGCGAGAGAGACAGCCCAGGAGAGGCAGGCGACATTGGCAAGGCAGGCGTGGAAGGCCGCGCACTAGACGTCGGCAAGGCCAGCACAGGCGAGACCGGGGCTGCGTGATCAGCACACAAACCAAGGTCATGCACAGGAGCACCAGGAGCGACGTGCTCGGAGGGCGGTGATGAAGGAGGAGCTGCATCGAGCAGCTCTAAACGTGCACCGCGTCCAATCCCTGCACCATGGTTAGGTAACAACACAGGAGAATATGCAACATCTTCAAATTGGTCAGCGGCAATGGAGGATGAATGCATATATGGAGACTCAGTGTTGGACATAGGTAGTTGAGAAAAAGGAAAAACATGCTCATCAAACACGACATCCCGTGATATATATAGACGATTAGTGGGAACATGAAGACAACGATAACCTTTATGAAGGAAACTATAACCAAGAAAGACACACTTTTTGGACCTAAATTCCAATTTCTGTTTGTTGTATGGGCATGTATGAGGCCAACACGCACACCCAAATACCTTAAAGAAGATATAATCAGGTTGTTTATTGAGAAGAAGTTCAATAGGAGTCTTCATATTGAGAACACGAGTGGGAGTACGATTGATGAGAAAATAGGCAGTCGTGAAGGCATCACTCCAAAAACGAAATGGAACAGATGCATGGGCTAAAAGAGTGAGTCAGTCTCAACAATATGATGATGCTTACGTTCAATGGAACCATTCTGCTGATGTGTGTGTGGACATGCTAAATGATGTGCAATCCCAAGCGACTGGAAAAAGGAATTGAGGTTGCGATACTCACCACCCCAATCTGACTGAACATGAACAATTTTATGCTTGAGAAGGCGTTCAACATGTTTTTGGAACTGAACAAATATATCAAACATATCAGATTTGCGCTTAATGAGATAAAGCCAAGTAAAACGACTGTAAGCATCAATGAAACTGGCATAGTAATTATGACCACTAACAGAGGTCTGAGCAGGACCCCAGACATCTGAAAACACAAGTTCAAGAGGATGTTTAACTTTACGACTAGACTCTGAGAAAGGAAGTTGATGACTCTTCCCCTGCTGACAAGCATCACACACTGCTACATCTTTATTACTAGGCATGCTAGGAAGCTCATGACGACGCAAAACATGGCGGACGATAGGAGTGACTGGATGACCAAGACGAGCATGCCACTGTGATGATGAAACACGAACTCCACTGAAAACCCAAGAGACGGCAGGATCCTCCAAGCGATAAAGGCCATGGCAAAGGCGCCCGCTAAGAAGTACGTCCCTCGTGGCCCGATCCTTAATAAAAAGATCAAAATGGTGAAATTCACAGAACACATTATTATCACGAGTGAGTTTAGGAACTGAAAGAAGACTACGTGTCACAGTGAGAACTCAAAGAATATTGCGAAGCTGAAGACTCCTATTGGCATGACTAGTGAGAAGAGATGCTTGACCAATATGAGAGATGGGCATACCTGCTCCATTAGCAGTGTTGACCTTGTCGGACCCGTAGGTCTCACGAGAGTGAAGCTTGCCGAGCTCGCTCGTCTGATGATCCGTGGCGGCGGTATCAACGTACCAGTATGGGTCGACGGGGTAGGATTGAGTATGTCCCTGGGGCTTCTGCGGCGCCGGGCGGTCAGCCATGGCAGCCTGACACGCATTATTGGGCGCATCCTTGCCATCATTGTCGAGGCCGAGGAAGCTCTTCTGGAAGCGGCGGTGGCACTTGGAGGCCCAGTGTCCCTCCAGTCCACACAGCTGGCACACACGCCGACCCCCACCTGAAGGCAATGTCGAAGGGGGGGTGGACGAGGATGGCAGCGGTGTGGTGGGCGCCTTGCCCGAGGAGGATGATGGGGCGCCAGAGGAAGGGTGACCGCCCTTGTATGCAGCATTCGCGGAGTGCGACCCGTGACTACAGTTGGCACGGTGCTCCTCGACGCGCTGCTCAGTGAGAAGAAGGCGAGAGTAGACCTCGTGCGCCATCATGGGAGTTGAGTTGCCCCTCTCATTAATGATCTCGACCAGACCATCGTACTCCTCATCGAGGCCGTTGACGATGAAGGAGTTGAACTTGGAGTCGGTGAGCGGCTGTCCAATGGACGCCAGCGTGTCAGCAAGGGCCTTGACCTTGTTGTAGAACTCCGTGGCCGTGGAGTCGAGCTTCTCACAATCGCCGAGCTCGCGATGGAGGGCACTGGCACGGGCCTGCGACTGCGACGCAAAGGAGCGCTCGAGGATTGTCCATGCTTCATGAGATGACTTGTCAAAAACGATGAGTCCGGCAACAGCCGGAGTGAGCGACCCCTAGATGGAGGAGAGGTTTGCCTGGTCCTGCCCCATCCAGACACGGTGCGCCGGGTTATAGACCGGGCCGTTCACGCTGTCGACCAGCGCGGGGGGGGGGCAAGGAAGAGAACCGTCGATGTAGCCGAGCAGGTAGTGACTCCCAAGGAGCGGAAGGACCTGCGCGCGCTAGAAGATGTAGTTGTCCGGCGAGAGCTTGACGGTGATGAGATTGCCGAAGTGGAACGGTGGCGGCAGCGAGCCCGTCGTGAAGACTGTCGGAGGCGCGTACGCCATAGGAGCAGAGACGGGCGGTGCGGGCGAGGACGCTGCGGTAAACTCCGCTGGTGACACGTACGACCCGTAGGCGGGAGCGTCCGTGGTGGGGGTAGACCCTGCTGGAGGTGCGGACGACATGAGGGCAGGGTGCATCAGCGCAAACTGTGATGCAGAGAACCCTGCCATACCGACCAACGAGGCCGCCGCGGGCGCGAAGGCCAGGGGCGAGACAGCGGCGGCCGAGGAGGCGGGCGAGGAGGCGCTGGACGTCAGCGCGTGCCTCGGCGACGAAGAGGCCGAGGGCTGGTTGGAGAAGAAGGAGCCGACGCTCCTTGTCCGGATCGGAGGCAACTGCAAGGCAGCCGAGTCGATCGGTCGTGAGAGAAGAGCCGCGAGAGAGGCCGAGAGGTAGCCAGCGTTGGAGGAGCCGGAGGTGGCGGCGCTCGACATGGCGGCAACTGGCGGCGGCGCGGCTAGGGTTTGGTGGCGGCGGCTAGGGTTAGGCGGCGGAAGCGGTGGTCGTAACCAAGTGTGATACCATGTAAGACAATGATTTGGGAGAACCGGCACAACCCTCTAGGGGTGGCCTATCACATATATATAATGGATGTGTTATAATTGGTACAATACACGTACACCTATACAGAAGCTATACCTAGTCTAACATTGCGTTTGCACACGCAGTCGGGTTACTTATTACGTGCCTACAAACATATCTCGAGCAGTCGAGTAGAGCATGCTGCCAGTGGAATGCGCAAAGTAGCTAGGCAGGCAGCTGCATATGCTGCATATCTAGGGAAGGAGAGGACGGACGTGGAATGGCAGATGTTGTGAGGCGCCGAGGCGCTAGCTGCATCACGATTCACGAACTACCAGAGAGACAACACAGAGCACTCGTCTTTATAACCCGGCCCTCCTTTCTTCCTCCTCCGCACTGGTCTTGCTCAACTCACTCTAGCCCTCACCTCTTCTTCCCGTTTCTAAGCAGCAGCGATCCAATGGGGCCCTACGGATGGGGATTTCTTGAAGGTGTACTGAGCACCGCTGGTTTCATCGTCTTGATGGTCGTCATCCTAGTCGTCGTCGACGAGATCCGGGCTCGCTGGAACGCGGCGGCAGGCGGCGGGAACCACGTCGCCGGCGACGGCCAGGCATGAGGCGCGGCGGGAGGTCTCGTCCACAGTTTCGCCTATGTTCGCAGAACATGTGTGTAGTGTATGTTTGCCATCTCTGGTGGTCTGTTTGTCCCTCGAGATCTTCCGTCTGGTGCTAGCTGTTTCTCAATGCGTTGTGTATGTACCGGAAGTCCGGAACCCTGTGTGTGTGTGTGTTGCCTTGCTGCTTTGTTAGCTTCTATTCAGATATGGACCTCGGCCCTCGCCCTCTGTGTGTGTGCTAGGCAGACCCGTGTTTCCAGGGGTTGAACTTGTTCGCAACATGTGTGTGTATGTTTGTCATCTCCGGTCCGTGTGTCCCTCGATCTTCTTCTTCTGTTTCGTGCGTGCTGCCTGCTGTAAGATTTGTTAGTTTCTTCACATATGTATAGATCTCGTCGTCCGTGTAAATATGTGTGCTTGGCTGAGCAAATACACATCTTTGTATGTTCAGATAGAGCGTCTGCTCGATCGACTGCTCCCCGTAATTAACCTCTCAATTTTACGAACGAACTGCGGCCAGCAGGCCACAGGGCCAGCTCGTGAGATTTCAGATAACAAATGGCCGGACTCTGTACTAGTCGATCCGTTTGAAGAGAGACGTCGATCGTTGCTTCACGCCCTGTACTACAGAAACAAAAACTCACCAGAAGTACAATGTGGGTACAGTGACAATACTGAACCGCGTCGCCCATTGACACTTATACTAGAGCCTACCCTCTATTTTCAGCAAGAAACTATCAAATTTGGATGCCTCAACCATGGTTAATGATAAAAGGTCAATATTTTATTAGTTAGAGCCACAAATAACTGTTAAAAATAAACCAAATGTGAATCCAATAACAACTTAATCAACATGCAAGGCTAATTATTGGCTTAGTTTTAAAATCTATTGTAGACTGGATCATATTTGTTAGCTAGTCCAACAAAGCGAATTAAAACTGTCTTATGAAGCTATACATTGAGCCTTCATTCTAGATTCGCCACCGGCGTGGCCCATTGACACCTTTACCTCGTGCTAGCCAGCCAGGGTACTGTATGCATCAGTTTCCATATACGGAGCTGGGGGGAACAAGGCCACGTCTTATGCTTCCACAGTTCGGGTGTGCTTCAAGACGTACTCGTACGTCGACCCTGGCTCATGACTGAAAGTCTGAAACGGAATTCACTACACTTTGGTACGTTGTAGCACCGCATGATGGGTGCCTTGGTGGATCGGAACTGGCATTTGCTCTATAGCAAATCCGCTCCAATCATACGGATATATGTGCTAGCAATAATAAAACAAGAAGCGTTTTTTCTGGTCCAACCTAACTTTTTAACATTTCACCCTCCAAAAAATCACACAACATAATAAAATTGTCACTATTGTACCGCTTTGTTGTTTTGTTTCTGTCATACATCATATGTCTCTGCCCTTTTGACTAGCGCCAGTTAAGTTCCGATAGATTTGGAAAAGTAAAAATACAATACTCTAGACTCGATTTGCAGATGAATACGGTTGCAGCAGCACAACTTGGCCACCGCCAGCCTCCGTAAGGTCTATAGAAGGGCATGTCACCATGCTCCGACTACTGTGCCTCTACCGTCACCGCCACTCAGCACCCTCCTCCATATGGTGCATGCACCGCAATAGGGGAGAGAGATTGTCCGGTGGGATGGACTGCGTCTTAGTTTTCCGTTTCTAGGGGGTCAAATGCAAAAGTGGTGACAACGTACCAGTTGGTTCGCAATTTAATACATAGAAATTCACTTTGAACATGGGAGCATATGTTTCTATCAAAAGAATCAAATAAAAAAATCGCTTATACATCGACATTCTATGTGCGCACATGAAATTTTGCCAAAACCCGAAATTTTTGTGGCTTTTGTAAAAGACAAAAAAGGTCTCATAAAAGCCATTTTAACACCAAGTTTTGTCTTTCTACACATGATGACACAAAAATATTGTCGAAGCGCACACCAAGTTTTGCCAAAAACCAAAATCTTTTGTAAAAGGTTTTAAAAAATGTCTCATAAAAGCCTTTTTTAACACCAAGTTTTATCTTTTTATACATGACACATAAAATATTGTTATTTATTCATGTGACTAATTTTTAAGCATATAGAATAAAGAGATGAGTGACGAGGGTTAACTCGACAAATGTCCTAGATGAAGGACTTAGGATCGGGGAGATAGGGCGTCGGATGAACTCGAAGGTAAATTCAGTCGAACAAGGTGGCTATGAAAGTAAACGTGGGTGTAGAACCTGGCTTGCTTTCAATCTGTCCCACACCGTCCCCTCCTGGCCCCTATATATAGATGGCCAGGTCTCGAGGATCGGGTGGGATCCGACATAGATTACAATCGATATACGACATGAACTCGTATTTCGGCTAGTATAACAATTGGGCCTAGCTTAACGGGCCTCAGGGGTACTCAACTGACGGGCTCTATTATCTATACCCTTGTCAGTAGCCCCCGAGATTCTACCAGAATTGCAAATTCGGGTTGAATCTCAGATCTTCAATTCTTTGACTTAATCAATACTTGACTTCTTCAAATCTTGAAATCTTCGACTTGGTCTTTCGATTTTTCTCTTATTATAATATCTCGCAAGGGGTTTTGATGAACAAGCCTGACAACTCTGACGGATCAAGAGGTCAGTTAACTGCCGGAACAGATACTTGCCACCTGCTTCAAATTCAATCCCCTTGGACTTGAATTCGGGAAACCGGTCAAACCCATCCTTTTGCCGCATTTAGGACTTACCAAGAATTAGTCCCAGTGGTTCTAGGGTACCCAGTGTATCCACCAGGATTTTTCTTCGCGTCGTAGACACGGATACATACCAGCAGAGCGCATCCATGTGCGTATACCGGGCCACACAGGACGGATCCTGGGGTCTTACCTTCGTGATATATTTTAATCACGGCATTCGAGTTTTGTCGCGATGACGCAACCCGAG
The DNA here is from genome assembly GCA_007115705.1 of Dactylis glomerata. Classification (NCBI taxonomy): domain Eukaryota; kingdom Viridiplantae; phylum Streptophyta; class Magnoliopsida; order Poales; family Poaceae; genus Dactylis; species Dactylis glomerata. Next base: position 1,375,442 of record QXEO01001062.1, on the reverse strand, counting down.
AATCATATGTCGCAGCCTTGTTTGACTATTCTAGTGTACAAAATATTCGGGTTATTTAACCTAAACCGATAAAAACTTCCCTCCCGATGGGAGTAATGATGCTTCCTGAATCTTCTTTTACTTTCTTTGCTCCAATATGCATGAATAAATGTCATCAGGTGCGCACCCAGCGCTCCTGATGGGAGTAGCCCCCCGAGGCTGTAGCCGAATTTTATCGGGTATAGGCTCAAGAAAAATAGATAGACATGTTCCATATATTTCTTCTCGCGACATTTGTCGACTTTATTTGCTTTTTCAATTGTTCTCTCCTTCTTATGACGCAAGCCCCCGAGTCAAGGACGAGGTGAACTTGGGTTTTTTTATGGATATTTTCTTATCCCCTGTCCTTTCTTCTCTCCTTTTTTTACGCATCTTTTTTCTTGATACGTTGACCATTCTTTCATCGTCTGCATTAGGCAGCATATAAGAGCCTGTAATAATATGTTGGACCATACTTTCGTAAAGGCCCATTAGTGCATGCTTATAAATAAAACACGCCTGATGAGGGTAAAAAACCCTAATCCAGTTACTAGCTTCTCCTTCTGCCGCATCATCTTCTTCCTCTTGAACTCATCTAGGGTTTCTTCTTTTCCATCACCTGTCTCCATGGCCGATGCGGGTGAATCACGCCTGAACATCGGTGCCCCAATAGAGAAACGGGATCACGACCGCCCTCGCGGCAGCAAGAACAAGGCTTCAGTTGGCGCTGCGCTGGCTTCATCGTCTGCTCCAGTGAAGCGGTGATTGCTGGTTGATGGCGCCAGAAAATAGCTGGTGCCTAGTTGAATGTCCAGCCCGTTGGGAACCCCAAGAGGAAGGTGTGATGAATTTAGCAGCAAGATTTTCCCTCAGTTAAGAAACCAAGGTATGTCGATCAGGAGAGGAGCAAACAAACGACTGAAGGTGATGCTTGCTAGCTTGCGACAACTCAGGACAATTTATAGGGCGCCTCGTCCAAGCTTTGCTTGCTAGCTGCAACGTGGAACCTGCACACAACACAACCAAATACTTTGTTCCCAACTTACGATGAGGTTGTCAATCTCACCGGTTTGCTTGAAACAAAGGGTATGAGCGTATCGAATGGAAAGTGATAATAGTATGCGAGTAAAGTAAACAGTGCGAGTAAAGTAAACAGGTGATTGCAATATAATGGAAATAGGACCGGGGTCCATAGTTCAAGAGCAGTGTCTCTCCATAAGATAAATAACACATGCTGGGTAAACAAATTACAGTTGGGCAATTGATAGAATAAAGACAACGTGCATATGATGAGAGGATCACTATGAGATTTACTCTGGGCATTACAACAAAATACATAGACCGCCATCCACCTGCATCTATGACTAATAATCCACTCCCGGGGATATCATCCGAACACCCCATGAGTATTAAGTTGCGAACAACAGATAACTGCATTAAGCAAAGTGTGTAATGTAAACAAAGCATATACCCTCGAGCATATGAATGTTGTTTTCCCCCTAGTAGCAACAGCACATCTACAACCTTAGAGGTTTCTGTCACTCCCACAGATTAAATTGAGGCATGAACCCACTATCGAGCATAAATACCCCCTCTTGGAGTCACTAGCAACTACTCGGCCAAGATAGCTACTAACAACGGAGAGCATGCAAGATCATAAACAACATAGAGATAACAAAAGATAAATTTCAGTACTTCAACTCAAGCATAACACCAATATTCATCGGATCCCAACAAACCAAACATGTAGAATTACATAACGGTGATCTCAATCATGTAGGGCAGCTCATGAGATCTAAACATGAAGCACATGGTGGAGAAGACAACCATCTAGCTACTGCTATGGACCTATAGTCCAAGGTAGACTACTCACTCATCGCTCTGGAGGCAAGCATGGCGATGAAGAAGACCTCCAGTGGTGATTCCCCTCTCCGGCAGGGTGCCGGGAAGAGCTTCTGGACCCTCCCGATCTTCGGGTCGATTGCAGCGGCGGATCGCGATGTGTTCTGGAAAACTGACCGGGTACTTAGGTTTTTTCCATCGGGGGGTCTTTATAGGCGAAGGGGCATCGTCAGAAGTGGACCGAGGCGGCCTCACACATAGGGGGCGCGGCCCAGCCCCTGGCCGCGCCGCCCTGGTGTGTGGGCCCCTCGTGGCCCCACTCCAACTCCTCTTCGGTTCTCTGGAAGCTCCGGTAAATTTTTGGGCGACTAGCTTTGGTTTCGTCCAATTTCAAGAATATTTCCTGTGTAGCTTTTCTAAAACACAAAAACTGTAGAAAACAGGGAACTAGCACCGTGGCGACTTATTAATAGGTTAGTTCCAGAAAATGCATAAAAGTGCCACGAAGTGTAACGAAACATTAGGCAAATGGTGTAAAAACAAGCATGGAGCATCAAAAATTATGGATACGTTGGAGACGTATCAGCATCCCCAAGCTTAACTCCTGCTCGTCCTCGAGTAGGTAAGTGATAACAAAAGAAATAATTTTTGAGGTGACATGCACCTACACAATCTTGATCACATATGTAAGCATTATGAGCTGGGATCAAAAGAACTTAAAACATGGGCATGAAAGACATATTCTTGATAGAAGAAACTTAGCAACCATGTTATAAACATGCAAATGAACACAAAAAAAAGATCATGAAAATGAAATAATGAAAGTCAAACGTGTGTTCAAATCATAAGGAAAAACATACAAATGGTCTTCAGCTTGTCCTTAATAGAGAGCAAAACATAAATGCATAGGACACCTTCAAGTTTAATAGGGCGACTAGATACAAATAATTTAAGAACAAGTGAAACCAACAATATGAATCAATCAATGAAAACTTTGGGACAATGCACATTATACTAAGAATGACAACTATGCTCTCTTAATGGTGCATAAAGGTAGAAGGTGGTGACTGATGTCTACACACGCTTCTGTTCTTGTAGACAGTGTTGGGCCTCCAAGTGCAGAGGTTTGTAGAGCAGCAGCAAGTTTCCCTTAAGTGGATCACCCAAGGTTTATCGAACTCAGGGAGGAAGAGGTCAAAGCTATCCCTCTCAAACAACCCTGCAATTACGATACAGAAAGTCTCTTGTGTCCCCAACACACCCAATACACTTGTCAGATGTATAGGTGCACTAGTTCAGCGAAGAGATAGTGGAATACAAGCGGTATGGATGATTATAAGTAGTAACTATGATATGAAATAAGTATCGCTGCGAGCAAACATGTAACAAAACAGGAAGTAAACGGTGTGCAATGCTTGGAAACAAGGCCTAGGGATCATACTTTCACTAGTGGACACACTCCCAACAAATATAACATGATTGAACAAATAAACAACTTCTCTTCACTATGGTACTCTGAATTACTCTCCTATTAAATAACACTAATCATTGCGTAGTGGCTACAGAAGCACCCCTTAAAGGTCATCAAGTACTTGACAAACACCACTCATAGAGATATCCAAATCAAATCACAACTCAAGATAGATATTATTGCAACTTAGACCAAGTACTAACACGGTGCACAAACTGTCAACATTACACCATGAAAGGAGGAATAGATCACTTCAATACTATCATTCTAAAACCTAAAGGGCGCTAGTCTACCCGGCCAACCAAGCTATCCTCGCGTTCCGCATGTTGCTGGTTCGTTCGATGGAGCTACACAGTAATTTCCCGATCCCACTTTTCACCTCAGCCGTCGGATTCAGTAATTTTTTTGTCACTTGCTGCTCTTCTAAACGAGTCGATGACGCGTAGGACCAGCCAGGTGCGGGACCAACGGTGGGAGGCAGCGACGCACGCTCGTTCGCGTCACCTTCCTTTCCTCCTTTTCTACTGTGCGGTGAAAACCTAGATCGAGAGCTATGCCCCAATCACCTACCTCATTTTCTCCCCAATCCTCGTCTCCTCTCCTCCTCCCCCAAACCTGGATCTATGCCGGCGGCGGCTGGACGCGGGAGCCGGCGGCCGGGAGCGGTTGGACACGACCGGACGTGGCCGAACGCGGTGGCGGCCGTTGACGCGGGAGCCGGCAGCGGTTGGACGCGGTGGCGGCCGTTGACACGGGAGCCGACGGCGGGGAGCGGTTGGATGCGGTGGCGGCCGTTGCCGGCGGTTGGAGGCAGCGCGCTCTAGGCGACGGGGGCCACTGGACGTGGCAGCGGCGGCAGCAAGGGGGGCACGGACGAGTGGAGGCCTCGTCGCCTCTGCACATCCACGGAAGAGGATGTGGTGCTGGGAGACCAGCAGCGGTGGTGGCGCATCGAAGAGCTCGACGATGGTGGCCTTGGTGCCGCCCGTGAGCTCGTCCATGGGATGCCGCCCGTGAGCTCGTCCATGGAGGATGCTGTCTAAGTGAGCGCCTCCGCGTCGACTCCGCCCATGGACGACACTTTTGTGCGCCACTACGCGGTCTCCGACGCAGTCCGGCGCTGAGGACAGACCACCCATGGCGCCAAGGTGAGCTTCTGCTGATCCCTCTTTCCATCCGCTCCTGATCTCTCCCTTCTGCGATTTGCTTTGTCTTCTGGTTCGTTACCAACTTCCATATCCTTGGTTGTGTTAAGTTTAATTTGTTTTAGTCCTTTAGGTAGTGCATGAAAATAATTTGTATATGTGCTCTCAGTGGGTGAGATGTCTCTAAATTGTGAAATATTGGTCATCCAGATCTGGATTCTCTATAACAGTGGCTTTGATTTTTGAAATTTACAGAGGCCAATGTAACCTATATATCTAAAAAAATATTTCTGTTCTACAAATAATCAAATATGCAACTTTAGGTTCAGTTTTCCAGTTTGAAACAATGTACAATTCGAATTTTCTCTGACAGATCCAAACCCATGTTTTTTTTAGTAAATTCCATTGTGTCAGTTGTATATGCTCTTATGCTTGTTATTTCAGAATATGCTAGATTTTAATCATGTTTTGTGCTTGCATGGAGAAATATGATTCTGACATCATCCTTCGATAATAGCTGTTGAAGGGGACAATGTTGGTAGCTGATGGTGCCATGAACATTGGAGGACGGTGGTGCGAATGGTGGCAATTTTGGCTACCTTGCATCTCTTCTCCTTCGCCTCGATCTGTAACACCGGCAACCGGATGAGGCCACACGCCACACCCATCTCTCTCTTTCTTCAAACCAAATCATCCGGTGGTGGTTGCAAACCCTGGAATAGTAGGCGACCGTCCAGCAGGATTTGGATCGGCGATGGCGGCTGCAATGGTGGACGGCGGCGGCCGCAGATGGTTGACAACGGCGGTCGCAGATGGTTCACAGCGGGCGGTCGCAGATGGTTCACAGCGGCGGCCGCAACAAGGTCGTTCCCTCCTCCTCTTTCTTCCACGACCGCATCATCTTTCACCTATTCCTGCTTTCTTGCTGGTCTTTTATCAGAGGTGATTCTTAAAATTTTATTTTGCCTTTCACTTTGTTTTTTCTTCTCCCCTTAGGAATGTTCGCTCTGCTTGGTGGAATTGAAACGGAGCTAGAAGGAAGCTGTGAATTTTTTTTTGGGTCTGATTGTTGATGTTCTGGTTAATTACCACATCAAGAGTTGCTTCCTCAAAGTATCGAGCACCACCATGCCTCCCTCCACGCAAGTGCCACCAAGGAAGCAAGGCATGTCTCCACATTTGCTCTTCTCTATTTATGTCTCCAGAATTGTTTTTGTGTAAGAGGAAGAGTAGTGGATTATAGGCAGAGCAAGGTCTGGATTCGTCAGTTGTTGTAACACGTCATGCTTCCCTTTGCTAATTGGCAATTGTTATTCTTTATTTTACCATTTCTTACTTTTCATGTGGATTTACAGAACTGCAGGGCATGTACAAGCTACGGGCTGGAAGCGTCGACTGAGCAGCGGGTCCAACTTTTTTGTTTTAGATTTTTTATTTCCTTCTTGTTTTCCAGATTTTAGACACTGAGCTTGTATTGTTTTTTCACGTACTTTTGCAGATTGTTCTTTGCAAGGGCAAAATATTGCTAGCTGTGGTGGTGATTAGTTTATTCTCTATTGCAAGGTTTCTCTTCTTGACCAGGTACCACATTGGTTTGTTTCTTTTATATGATTTAGCCAGAAATATCAGGATAATCCGACCTCTTCTTAAAGTAAAAAGCGATATAGCTCCCTTCACATATTTTGATGGTTGCATTTTCCTATGGTCGGATGATGCCCTATAACCATGAATTTTTCTGAGTTACAGTGTCATACGATGATTTCGTAGGACATATAGCAGTTCAGTTCAGTTCTCATCTTCAGAGATAAAATTATGCTTTCCAATCATTTTCAAAAATAAGATGACCTAATGAGTTTTCATTCAGTTCAGTTCTCATCTTTAGAGATAAATTTATGCTTAATATATCTTAACTGGTCATTTTTTATTGCCTGTGTTTTCTGTAGCAAACTCATAATGTGATGATACTTAGGACTTAATTATTTCGGTAGCAAATACGCTGATTGTGTCTGTTTGTTTATGCTAATTGGGCTGTTGCGGTGACTTGGCTTTTGACTTCCTATTCTTTTCCTTTCTTATTCCATTGTATGAAATAGTTGAAGTATCTAGCGGCTGGCCGCAATTGACAGCGAGAAAGAAGGTGACAATGGGTTCATTTTATGCGATATCTTGTGACCCACTTCCAGGATATTACAGACTAAGGTAAATATGCTGCTGTTTAGTCCTTTCACTGGCTCTAATTAGAGACAGTTGTCTGTATGTTTTATATTTTAGGTTTGTACAGTAGTAGCTTATGCCAAAAATAATGTCCTACATCGGGACAGTCAAATTTCTGCCTTACTTTAATCGACTAAGAGTTTCACTTAATATAATCTTCAACTTCCGTACTTTGCTATTAAACATTCTTTTCTCTTAAACAGTCTATTCTTATTGTGCCTGCACCTCTAACCATAAAACAGTATGTATAGATACTATTTATTAGCCATTTGTGCTGCAAAACATAATTAATGCATCTATTATCAGGGTTCAAATAGTCAATCTCTTATCAGGATTCAATCTCTTGATAACAATTTTAATTTGATGTTGAAAGTTCTCGGTCCATATATATATGACTAACTGTGAATAACAAATGCGATTTGAGTATGCTTCTAGGCTAGAGGCTCTCCTTTTTTGTTCTTTCAAAACTCTGAAAATGCCAATTATTTTACACTAGATAATGAACATACCAATGCTGTTAGATTCGAAATTAGTATTGTTTGTGGTGTTGGTTTAGCTGTCACTTTCACATGCTTCTGTACCTACGATAGAGTATTACCTATGATAGAGTATCAGGGAGGACTAAATTGTTTGTTGGGCTCTAGGCTAAATGTAAATTGTTTGCACGTCTTGGACTGGCTTGTGAGAATTCTGAATTTTAGTGTTTATATTTGTCAAAATTGCCATCTTGCACACGATTTTGGGTGAAATTTTGTGGATTTTATGTTCTATTTATCAAATATCCAAGCGAGTGTCCAATTGAGTAAATAAAGCTCAACGTTTAAAGAAGCTTTTGTGTACAGATTTGAGAACTGTTAACATCTCTTCTCTCTCCTGATGGTTTAACTTTTGTGTTTGTTGCAATTAGCAAGGTCCAGTACTATCCAATTGGGCCTTCTATTTTGTTTAGAGCCATATGGTGCACCTCAGTACTCCATTTGCCTTGATGAATAATGCCCAGCCAAAGGCAAAGCCAACAATAGCTTTTTCACTGTTTTCCCAAGTATCTGATCACTGACAACCTTCATGTGTTAGGATGACTCCTGGACATTCGGGACTCGGTCCCAAGTGGAACATGAACTATGATTGAGGTAATCAACTTTACTTTGCACGAGAGAATAAAAGCTGTTACTACAAGGCATCTTTGCTAAGCTGAGGCCAATGTGATTCTGATTGCAGAGAGGCTCTCCAAGTTGAAAAAAAGTGTGGAGGCCAAAGTGAACATTCTAAAACCTAAAGGGCGCTAGCCTACCCGGCCTCTCAGGCTATCACCGCTTGCCGCGTCTCGCTCGTTCGTTGGATGGTCTCGTACAGTAAAGAATCGATCCCGCTTTTTCCCCCAGCCGTTCGATATGGTAGTTTCTTTCCTCACTTCTTCTCTATCAGTGTGGTTCTCTGACAGATCAGGTCGGGTGCATGCGGGACCGGTGATTCAGCCAGGAGCTAGCTTTAATAGCATGTCCGCGTCGCGCGCAGGTCCCGTACTCCCACAGTAAAACCTAGATCTGGATTTGGTCAAAAATATATAAGCCGCCTCTCCTTCTCGTCTCATCTCTCCCCGCTCCCACGGCCTCATCTCCACTCAATCTCCGACAGCTTTACCGCAACCGCGATGGCCGGCGACAAGAGGAGGCATCCCAGGTGGTGGCTGAGGGGGCCGCCTCCCCTCAGGAGCAGGAGGGGGCCGAGGGCAGGGGTGGTGGCGGTGGTAAGCAGGAGGAGGCGCTGCATGATTCCGTCCCGGAGTACCCGGTTCATCCCTGTCACCCCCGTTTTTCTTCGAATCTTGGCTGGGGCTGGGCTGGCATGGAGGTTCTTGAAGAGAAGTGGGAGCGAGGTGGTTCTGGAGGTGTAGCAGGGGATATGGAGCTCGAGAATGGCGCTGGGATGGACATGGAGGAGGAGGGCTGTGAGGGGCTGCGCTGGCCCGCAGGTGCACGAGCAGCAAGGCGGGCTCTGGGGCGTCGCCGGGGGGAGGAGGTTCTGGGGGAGGGGCGCTGGGTAGAGGAGAGGCTTGTGGCGGCGCTGGCCTGGAGGAGGAGCTGCAGCCATGGGAGGCTCCATCCCTGCCCCGCTTCCTTTTTCTCTACTCCCCATCCTATATAATTTAGATTTGTTTGTGCAATTAATTCCTTGTTGCTTGCACACAGCTAGATTAAGGTTTCCTTGTCGGCGAGCTCGAACCCATCTACAGGTATACCAATCCTTCTGATATCCTCTTTGATTTTTGTGCAATACATGATTTGGCTATGCTCATTTGTGTGCTTGATGTTACCCTTCAGATTATTGTTTCGTCTAATGAGAGGTTTGTGGATTATTCAAGTTTGTATGTAGTTCGAAATTTGTCTTCTTGGTGTTAGCTTACTAATGAAAAACAACTCTCCATGATTGTTTCAGATTAAATTGCAAGAACCTGTCTTATTTGCGGATTTCTCTGTTTCCAGATTGTTAAACTGATTAATCTCTGTTTGACAGATTAGTTACTAGTTTTGTTCTTTCTTTTATCCCAGGATGTGATCGCTAAAAATGAAGGGAGAGGATTATAACCACAGCATCTTTGAGATACATGGCTGGGATCGCAATAGTTTTCGGTGTTGCCATCAGTCCATTATGGTTTTGTGGCTTGTTGTCTTCAGTTTTTGCTTATAATGCAGAGGTTTCCTCTGAAACCTTGCACAAAGGCTTCCTCTACAATGCATGTTTTATTTTTGGAATATGTCAATTGTTGTTTCATTTGCAATCAAAATGGTATTTTTGTATCCTTTAATTGTTGTTTTCCCTAGAGTTATTTGAATTCTGTTACTGCTGGGTTTGGGCCTTGAGAAGAAATTTTATCCTTTGTAGCTAGGTTGGTGTGTATCTAATAGATAATGCTGATGTTTGCAAGTAGCAAGATGGTGCGCTTGTGTTTCAGATTTTATTTCTTCTACATTGTGTGGCTAAGTTTGTAGCATTTAGGAATTTAGTTTCCTACCTTTAGTGGACTTGCTGCTAGATATGCAACTATTTTCTTTCTTGGATGTAGATTTGCAATAGCAGGCTCAAAGGGTGATGATATTTTTGTGCATTCCAGTCAGATTGCTTATCTAGAGTGTTCCGTACATGAGAGGATTGATATTGATCTTATAGTTGGTTGGCAACCCCTTCGGTTGATATATTTGTAATTCTGTTACATGTTAAGTTCCTAACGATTTAATAGTGAACTTTTCATATAATATTGCACCTATTTTTTGTAATCAAATATTTGGGAAAGCTTTATCATGATGTCAATTGATTTCACCTTAATGCCATGCAGAGGTTGGATGGAGCATCCACTATTTATGTCTTGAAAGTCGCCACAGGCTATGGGATAGCAGGGATGAGTTGGATGTGTTGTTCAGAGCATATGTGTCCTTGTTGCCGACAGGTACCTGAAGTACGTTGGTCATTTATTTGTCTGCATAGCTTATTTCCATTGCTGGTTGTAGTGGTGTTCAAGCAAGTATTAAGTAGTACTACCTCCATTACATATTAGTTGTGATCAATGTCTCGATGTGACCAGAAGATATGGGAATACGCATTGCAGTGTGTTGTCCTTTTCAGAGATATGGGCAAGCTTTGCATTCTGTGTCATTTCACCAGTATGTTTTCTATGCACTTTTGTTCAATCTGAAGAGCATGCAGTAGAACTATGAGATTGCTGATTGGCTATGGAACTGTTGGCAGAGGGCCAATTTAGTATATGTTGATTCCTAGGCCATCTTATCTGCATAATTAAGCTGTGAATTTATAACAAAAATGAGGCATGCTGCTATTTTTGTTGATGTTGAAAGTATTAGTCCTTTTCTCCAGGTAATGACAATTTCCTTGTTGTTTTTCTGATTAGGCTCACAAAACAAGTCTCGTTCGTTTATGGTCCTCAAGAGGATTTTAAAGAAGCATCCTTGTGTTTTACTCTAGGGATTAAATTTTGTGGCACTTGTTAGATGTATATAAACTAGGGTGTTTTCTGACAGGTTGGGACAATATGTATATCTTCAAAGTGCCTTTTTTGTTTCCAAATTCAATCAGGGTATTAGATGGTAGCCACCACTTTAATAATCAGCAGTATATGTCCTAATTACTTTAGCTGCACAGTACAACCTTTGCAGGATATTAGATGTAAAAGGTAGCTTTGATGCCATACACCTGTGGCCAAATGAGCTTATTCGCCTTTTGTAGGATGCTTGTCTTAATGAACTGCTTATAAATTGTGTCAAAAAACACAAAACAGTGATGATGCTCTGCAGTAAACTATCACAAATTTGAGTTCTTATAATATGTATGTTCAATCGAAGTGTGGTTTGCTTTATTTGCCCCTTGCCCCCATGGAATTTCCAGAAAATATATTTTAGATTTTGAGTGCATCTTTTCTCTTGCATTCCAGTAACCTCCCATATCCTCTAAATTTACTAATCGAAGAAGACAAAGCTAAACTCCCGCCACTTATTGGGTTTTATGTCCTTGCAGCTGCATGGGTGTGTCATTGGACTAAGTAACTCTCTTCCTTCATATGAAGATACTGAATTTCTTGGTGCTCCAGTGTGTTATCCAGGGATTTATCTGGTCAATGTATATTGTGTCTATACATCTTATTTTCTTCAAAGATCCTGGTCTGTTGGTAAAGAAGTCACAGCTAACAAGAGAACATGGGCCTCTGTCTGTTAACAACGAGGGGCTGTCAAAAAGAGAACAAGGGGCTTTATCTCTGTTGGTGAGAACAGATCAGTCAAAAGAAGGATGAGGTGTTCAATCTCTATCAAGAATCAACGCAGCATGGTGAAAAGGAAGAGAATATCAAGGTAACATGCGAGATGGCAAAACAGTTGCTCAGTTGTGTTCTACGTCATCTGTATCTGCTTTCCTTGTTGGTTTTCACTTTTCAGTGATATCAAGAGTATCCTTTTATTTCTTTTGTATATGAAATCAGTCAAGGATAATTCAGATGGTGTGGTTAATGCTTGTGAGTTGGACCTTCCAAGTGGGCCTTCTGAAGCTTCTGCAGAAAGAGACATTAATACTGAAAACTTGAACAAGATGAAGCGGAAGTCTACAGCAAGGTAGTTTCTCCTATTCCCGTTTGTTTTGGCATGGGCATATTTGTGCCAAATGTCAACGAGGTGATGTATATCCTCTTAATTTCTTGATCTTTCGGTTACAGACCTAAGCAGATAAACATGACAGAAGAGACCGCCGATGAATATTCACTGCCTGTGGAAATGGAAATGGAACCAGCAGGAACACAGGTTCTTAAATTTATAGTTGACCTTTACTTGATTGGTAGTTCACTTCATGCACATAGCTTTCCTTGTTTCAAGGAAGAAGTAGCTATATTGGTCCTTTGGTCAGCCTTACATGTGAAACTTTGTAAACTCGTATTCCTTTTTATTTCCATTGGATTTACGCCAAAAAAACTCAGAACATGTGTTGTGTCTTACAAGATTCCTTTTATGATAGGAGGGGTTGAGTAGAAGATACCTACCTAGCTTTTAGTTGGATTTTTTTTGTGCTACAAAACATGGTCAGCGGACTATACTGCAAAAGTTGTCTATTACTGTGAAGTAAGGAAGCATTGTATGCTTTGTTACAGATCCAAATATACCGGCTTAGTTAATATACAAATGGAAGCAAAATGAAAATGCAGAAAGTGATGTAATCAAAATATCAGAGAAAGAATATAAGATTGCCTCATACTCTTACTTTCACTAAATATAGAACAGAATGATCTGGGAATTTCCCAGGTGATATGCTCTGTAAAGTACCCTCATAGAGTTAGTGTGGCTAATGCAGATAGTAGCAGTATCGGTAATATACACCACAAGTTATTGTTATTATGTTCCCACCAATAACCGTAGTCATTTTTTGTTTGTTTCAGAGTCCAAGGCACTTGCCTGTAACTGGACCATATCTAGACCAAAGAATTAGCACATGCTAACCTTACAAAAAAATGTTTCAAGAACGTGGTGATTCTTTAAGGACTAAACTAGGCACTACTTCCCAGGAGAATCATAGCCTTAGTGCTACTGCTATGGTCCAGTTTATTTTGAATCTTCAGATAGCACACTAGCTGTAGTGCTTTCCTTAGTGTCAGCATTATTTCTCTGGGTTTTCACATAGGTAATCAAGGAAAGATATATGTTCAGCTCCAGAGACCTATGACCGACAACCAATACCAGGTAAAGATGTTGACTCCTTCTGCCGCATTTTCTATACATATTATCCATGGTAAAAGACCACGTATTCTACCTGATCTTCCTACAGACTATCCCAGTATGACGAGGGCCATGTGCTTTGAAAAACATACATGAGAGCCCTTTTTGGTTTTTACAGCAGGCTCGGGGCCTCATCTTCAGCACATGTATGTTGTTTACTTGGTTTTTTGTCAGCAGCTAACATATCATATAAGCAATGGCGATATGAAGTCACGTTCCCCGGCCTCTTCAGAACATCGATCATGTGGAGTAACAGAACTGGAAGGGAAATCAAGACAGAGACCATGGACCATTCAGGCAGGCTTTGCTACCAGTTGGATCCATGTTTCTAAGGGTTTTTGTTTCCTTTGGTGTTTAGTGGCACCTGTTTTCGCCATCTTTCTGTACTATTGTGTAACAGCTGCGCCTGGTGTCTCTGAAGCTGTTACAGCGTTAACTGACGAAGTGCAGTAGACTGGTTGTGTGGGCCTTGGGCCGGGTGTTGTGAGTGGGCTGAGCCCGTGGGTCTGTCTGTCGATATAACAGACAAGCGTTGTATTGGTCAAACCATGAAGGAATTGATTACGAACTATCCTGTCTTCTGCTTTCTTCCTCTCCAAGTCCTCCTCCGATTCCCCTCTCCCTTCTCTGGATCCAGATCTGGTGTGGTGGCGACCAACTCCGGCGACGGGGACGTGACACTTTGGTATCAGAGCCAGTACGACCTGAGCGCGCTTCGCATCTCGGCGCCGTCCCAGTAACATCGACCAATTGGTTGCGAATCATCTCGGTGATTCCCTGTAAATCCGAAATTGGCGTGTGGGTGGTTACGACGAAGCAGCGACGGCACCGTCTAAGGTTTCCACTCCGGCGGCGCAGACTAGATTCGTGTTGGAGGCCATGGAGGCATTCCAGGAGAAGATGTTAGCACGGTTCGATCAAATGGAGGGGAAGTTCGAAGCCCTGGAGAAGGTGCAGGTTCAACTGCAGGGTGTGGATCTGCTGCTTCACAAGCATGCAGAGGTGTTGGAACAGATGCAAGTGAAGGTAAATCTGTCCATGGATACGTTGGGACAGGTACAAGCAGAGCAAAATCGGGTCTCCAGTTCGTTGAAGGGGCCTGGGGTAACGCCGTTGACGATTCCGCAGCGCGAGGAGGCGAGTATTCTCGGTGAACCACCTGACCGTCGAAGTGCATTGCGGGTGCCTTCGGTCAACTTGGCCACCGGATCTGTAACCACGCTGCCGAAGGTAACAATGCCGCCACCAACTCCTACACCTACGTTTCCTGATGTGCCTGGTTCTAGTTATGGGGGTGATCGTGATCGAGGAGAGGAGGACAATCGGCGTGGCTGGATGCCAAAGATGGATTTCCCTAAGTTTGATGGCACAGATGTGCGTATTTGGGTTGATACTTGCAACACCTTCTTCCAACTGTACAACATTGCAGAAGGTTTTAAGGTTTCAGCAGCTACCATGTACATGAGGGACAGTGCAGCTCATTGGTACCAAGCATACAAGTTAGAAAACCCATGGCATAATTGGTCCACTTTTGCTGCGGATGTGGTTCAGGAGTTTGAGGGCAGTGTGCAACGAGATAAGATCCGCGAGCTTCTCACTCTGCGTCAGACTGGCTCTGTTGAAGAATATAAGAAGCAGTTTGACAAATTGGTGTATCAGATAAGACTATATGATCCAAATGTGGGTGGCATGATGCTGGTTCAACGCTTCATCTTGGGTCTGAAGGAGGAATTACGTGCTGCAGTTGAGGTTCAGTTGCCCAACAGTGTGGCTGAAGCAGCTGCCTTCGCAGCAGTCCAGGAAGCGGTGTTAGATAGAGCCAAACAAGGAGGAGGCAAACCCTATACTAAGAGAGGTGCCTACTCTTCTTATAGGGAGGAAACTACAGCTCATGGGTCTAACCAGCACAAATTTGAAAAAGGGGAATTGTGGAAGGCTAGACAGTTGAAGGACTATAGGAAGGCGAATGGCCTGTGCTTCAAGTGTGGGGAAAAGTTTATTCCAGGCCATCAGTGTACACTCCGTGAAGTGGCTCAAGTAAAGGCCATCCAAGCTAATGACATCCTCTCAGATGAAATACTTGACGTACTGGAGGCGTATGGTGACGATACAGCAGATTGCCATGTTTCTCTTAATGCTCTAGCAGGTTCCTCGAAGTTGGGCACTATTCAGTTCAAGGCTCTGGTGGGAAATCAAGTGATGCTTCTCCTATTGGATTCTGGGAGTTCACATAGCTTTGTTGATCAAGCCTTGGTGGCCAAACTGCAGTGCCCAGTTCAGGACATTTCTACGTTGAAGGTAAAGGTTGCCAGTGGACACTATATGTACTGTGACAAAATGGTCACCAAAATGCAGTGGTGGCTTCAGGGACATACTTTTGAGCATGATATGCGTGTGCTTCCATTAGGTGGTTATGATGGTATCTTGGGAATGGATTGGCTGGCAAGGTGGGGCTTGATGACTTGCCAGTGGGATCAAAAATGGATTTCTTTCTCTTATCACCAGCAGCAAGTGAAACTCACTGGTTTGCCTGAAGCACCTGTACAAGAGCTTCAGTTGGTGTCAGTTGAAGAGTTAGTCAAAATTTTCAAGGGAAATGATATTTGGGCAGTAGCAGAACTTACTATGATTGACAATGAAGTGCATGTTACTGCAGACATACCTGCAGAAATTCAGTTGCTCTTATCCAAATATGGAGATATCTTTCAGGAACCCACTGAACTGCCTCCCCAAAGGGAATTGGATCATGCTATACACCTCTTACCAGATGCCACACCTGTGAATTGCAGACCTTATAGGTATTCGCCCTTGCAGAAGGACGAGATAGAGAGACAGGTCAAAGAGATGCTGCGTGCAGGCACCATCATTCCTAGTGTCAGCCCGTTTGCCTCTCCTGTGCTCTTAGTCAAGAAGAAAGATGGGAGCTGGAGATTTTGCATCGACTACAGACGGTTAAATGCCATAACCATCAAAAGTAAATTTCCAATTCCCGTTGTGGATGAGCTTTTGGATGAATTAGCAGGGACTACTGTATTTTCCAAGTTGGATTTGCGTGCGGGCTACCATCAGATTCGAATGGTACCTTCAGATGAGTTGAAGACTGCTTTCAAAACGCACAATGGACAATATCAATTCAGGGTGATGCCATTTGGGCTCACTAATGCACCTGCTACATTTCAATGTGTCATGAACTCTGTCTTTGCTCCATTTGTCAGGAAATTTGTTCTGGTCTTCATGGATGATATTCTGGTTTATAGTAAGAGTCTGGCTGATCATGTACATCACTTACAGCTGGTCTTCCAAGTACTCAGAGAGAACAAGTTCTATGCTAAAATGAGCAAGTGCTCCTTTGCCCAATCTACTCTTGAGTACCTGGGACATATTATTTCAGACAAAGGGGTGGCCACTGATCCAGACAAGACCAAAGTGATGTTAGCATGGCCTGTGCCAACTAATGCCACTGAACTGAGGGGATTTCTGGGCCTCACAGGCTACTACAGGAAGTTTGTCCAAGGGTATGGAATATTAGCCAAACCATTAACTGTGCTCTTACAAAAACAAAGCTTTGTGTGGGGACCTGCAGCACAGCAAGCATTCGACTCACTAAAGCAAGCTATGAGCAGTACACCTGTACTGGCTCTCCCTGATTTTTCTCTTCCATTTTGGATAGAGACTGATGCATGTGCTACAGGCATTGGAGCAGTGCTCATGCAAGCAGGCCATCCAGTGGCTTATTATAGCAAGGCCTTGAGTGTCAACAACAAAAAGCTATCCATTTATGAGAAAGAATTTTTGGCAATCATGATGGCAGTAGATAAGTGGAGGCAATATCTGGCTAGAGGTCCTTTTGTGATCAAGACGGATCACCAGAGTCTTTGTCACTTAGACGATCAGATTCTACACACTGATCTCCAGAAGAAAGCTATGACAAGATTGGTGGGTCTGAATTTCACCTTTCAGTATAAAAAAGGGGAAGACAATAGGGCAGCAGATGCTCTCTCCCGAGTGGGTCATGCCTTTTCTCTCTTTGCTGTGTCGGCTGGAGTGCCAGTGTGGATGCAGGAGGTTCTGAACTCCTATGCTGTGGATCCAAAGGCACAGCTTCTCTTGCAGGAACTAGCTGTTGTGGGCAAGAATGCAGATGGCTATGAGCTCCAACAGGGGGTTATCAAGTACAATGGGAAGATATGGGTGGGAGCCAATGTGGGTCTGCAGACTAAGCTAATTCAGGCCTTCCATGCCAGTGCTCTCGGAGGACATTCTGGAATTCAAGCCACATATCAGCGCATTCATAAGCTCTTTGCTTGGCAGGGTCTGAAACTGGCTGTACAGGAATTTGTTCAGCAGTGTGTGGTGTGTCAGCAAGCCAAGCATGAACACTGCAAACCTCCTGGGTTGCTGCAGCCTCTCAAGATTCCACAGGGCGCCTGGCAAGAGATTTCTATGGATTTCATTGAAGGGCTACCCAAGTCTGCAGGATATGATGTGATATTGGTGATTGTGGACAGATACACCAAATATGCTCACTTTCTTCCTCCCAAGCACCCTTACTCAGCACACTCTGTTGCCAAGGCTGTTTTCAACAATGTTGTCAAGCTCCATGGCATGCCCATCTCCATTGTCTCGGATCGGGACAGAGTGTTTACTAGTAACTTTTGGAAAGAGTTGTTTGCTCTATTTGATACTAAGCTCCAGATGAGCAGTGCTTACCATCCACAGTCTGATGGACAGACGGAACGAGTGAATCAGTCTCTGGAGATGTATCTCCGTTGTGCCGCCAATGCTCATCCCCAGAAGTGGTACCAGTGGCTCGCCTTAGCTGAATTCTGGTACAACACGTCTCACCATTCTGCTATTGGGTGTTCTCCTTTTAAAGCTCTCTACAAGGAAGAACCACACTATGGCATGTTACCTGATCTGAGTACTACAATGGACACTGAAGTGAAGGATTTCTTAACTGAGCGTCAGACTGCTTCTGACATGCTCAAATATCACTTGGAAAAGGCTCAACTACGCATGAAACACTATGCTGATCAGAACAGGTCTCCTCGTGAGTTTCAGGTAGGCGACTCTGTGTTTCTGAAGCTACAGCCGTATGTTCAGCAGTCAGTTGTCCAACGCAAGTTTCCCAAGTTGTCCTACAAGTTTTATGGGCCTTACAAAATCCTGGCACGGATTGGATCTGTGGCTTACAAGCTCGAGCTGCCAGCTTCCAGCAAAATCCATCCGGTGTTTCATGTTTCCCAACTGAAGCCGTTCCGGCCTGATTACACGGCAGTGAGTACAGACCTTCCTGTGCAAGTGCAATTGGATGCCCAGGATGTCCAGCCGGAAGAGATTTTGGAGCGTCGACTTTGCAAGAAAGGTAATGCAGCTTACACCCAACTCAAGGTCAAGTGGACTTCGTTACCAGCTAGTGCTGCGACATGGGAGGACTACGATGTGCTGCGTGCAAGGTTTCCAGATGCTCCAGCTTGGGGACAAGCTGGCTCTTCAGGGGGAGGTGGTGTAACAGCTGCGCCTGGTGTCTCTGAAGCTGTTACAGCGTTAACTGACGAAGTGCAGTAGACTGGTTGTGTGGGCCTTGGGCCGGGTGTTGTGAGTGGGCTGAGCCCGTGGGTCTGTCTGTCGATATAACAGACAAGCGTTGTATTGGTCAAACCATGAAGGAATTGATTACGAACTATCCTGTCTTCTGCTTTCTTCCTCTCCAAGTCCTCCTCCGATTCCCCTCTCCCTTCTCTGGATCCAGATCTGGTGTGGTGGCGACCAACTCCGGCGACGGGGACGTGACATATTGTGTTTTGATGATGTTATATTACCAGTGGACAACATTTTTATCCTTATTGTATTTGTGGCTGAAAACTATCATTAACCAAAAAAACGTACATGAGTTTCTCTTTAGGTCCCTTCTTATCTGTTTATAGCGTGAAAAGTATATTTATCCTGCGTTCTTACTGTGTTATCCTCATAACTGATTATCAACCTGAGATCAGCTGAGTATTATGTCTCATACTACTTCCTATGATAAGCAGAAGCCTACTGAGAACAAAAAGGCTGATTTATTTAATTCTATAGAAGCTATTCTTCTTTCTCTATAAGCTTCTCACGGATGGCCTGTGTACATATGATAATCTAACTACGCCAAATTTGACATCCCTACACGTAATAAAGTCATAAACCATGTAATTATTGTTGGTAATCAATAAAAGTTCCACAAAGTCCTATTGTTTCCCTCAATTTTTTTTCTTGATATCCTTGCAAGTATTTATAGAACCAACACCAATAACCGTCTATGGTCTATGGGTTAGCTGGTTTTGCAAGCGGGTCCAAAGGGCAGGTGCCTCTGACTCTGAGTCGGACGCCTATTAGTCACTAACATGCAAAGTCACACACACCTATCCATGACACAAAATCACTCGCGGGCAGCAGTCATAAGGTTGGTGAATGTCACAAATTGGGACGTGTTCCGCACTGATTCAGTTTCTCACTCACATCCTTTTAGACACGTCTAGGATGGCAACTTTTACGAGGAATATCCCTCTACAGGTCTATGCAAATGATTCAGTTAGTCGTCAAATTTTGATCTCATATAGGGACATACAAATATAACTTATAGCATTGACTCCTCCCTCGATTTTGCCAACTAAAAAAGATATATAGAATAGAAGTAAAGAAAGGGATTACCCACCAATTTAGGTGAAGTAGCCAACCAATTTGTAAATCTTAAAACCAATAAATGTACTATTACACATAAGTTCAATCTATCGATCTTACATAGGAAGAAATCACACTTAGAGTCTATGTATTAATGCATCACTGTTCTATGGTAAATCTTATGGCTTGAATACTGTCTTGCTTTCGTCATTTGCGCCAGTGGCGCAACGGGTCATCTAGTAGTAATAATTATTCTCATAATCCATAAAAGATCACAATCGTAGCCTAGACCAAGTACCACCATGATGCATGCACTGTCACCGTTACACCATGGCAGGAGGAATAGATTACTTTAATAACACCACTAGAGTACACATAATATCTGAATAATAACATCTACTTGTTCAACATGATACAAAGCTCACGATCACATAAAGATCACATCATGGGAGAGAGAGGTGAACCACATAGCTACCGGTAGAGCCCTCAGCCCCGGGGATGAACTACTCCCTCATCATCATAGGAGATAGCAAGGTTGATGGAGATGGCGGTGAGGTCGATGGAGACAGCGGAGACGGCGATGGAGACCGATGGAGATGGCTCCGGGGGCACTTCCCCGTCCCGGCAGGGTGCCATAACAGAGACTTCTGTCCCCCGAAATTTGGCTTCGACGGGGGCGGCGCTGCGGAACTGTTCTAGAAATTTCGCCGGCTCCCCTAGGGTTTTCCGTCCCGAGGCTTTATATAGGCGAAGGGGCGTCGTCAGGGGGCAGCCAGGGGCTCCTCACACCAGGGTGGCGCGGCCAGGGCCTGGGCTGCGCCACCTATGTGTGAGGGCGGCCTCTGGCCCCCCTCCGGCTCTCTTTCGGTCTTCGGGAAGCTTCCGGGAAAAATAAGACTTCTGGCTTTTGTTTCGTCCAATTCCGAGAATATTTCCTGTGTAGCTTTTCTGAAACACAAAAACAGCAGAAAATAGGGAACTGGCACTATGGCATCTTGTCAATAGGTTAGTTCTGAAAATCGCATAAAAACGCCACGAAGTGTAACAAAACACAAGGCAAATGGTGCAAAAACAAGCATGGAGCATCAAAAATTATAGATACGTTTGAGACGTATCAAGCATCCCCAAGCTTAACTCCTGCTCGTCCTCGAGTAGGTAAGTGATAACAAAAGAAATAATTTTTGAGGTGACATGCACCTACACAATCTTGATCATATATGTAAGCGTTGTGAGCTGGGATCAAAAGAACTTAAAACATGGGCATGAAAGATATAATCTTGATAGAAGAAACTTAGCAATCATGTTATAACATAAAAAAGAACACAAACAAAAGATCATGAATAATGAAACAATGAAAGTCAGACGTGTGTTCGAATCATAAGGAAAAATATACAAATGGTTTTCAGCTTGTCCTTCATAGAGAGCAAAACATAAATGCATAGGACACCTTCAAGTTTAAGAGGGCGACTAGATACAAATAATTTAAGAACAAGTGAAACCATAGTCATGAATGAATCAATGAAAACTTTAAGACAATGCACATTATACTAAGAATGACAACTATGCTCTCTTAATGGTGCATAAAGATAGAAGGTGGTGACTCAACATAAAAGTAAAAGAAAGGTCATTCGCAGAGGGAAGTAGTGATTAAACATGTGCTAGAGCTTTTCATTTGTAAAACAGAGAGATAAAACTTGGGTTTTGAGAGGTGGTTGCTTTTGTCAACGACTGGCAATGGGGTTCTTACTATCTTGCATACAAAAATGAAGCAAGTTTTTGAGAGAGAGATTGGCACTTTTGTGCTCTTTTATAAAGCTTGGCACTCCTCCCCACCTTTTTTCCTTTCACAAACCATGGCTAACCGATTCCATCGGGTGCCCACCAACATTCACATTCCATGGAGGAGTGCCTTTTTTCTTTTCTTTTTTTCTCTTTTTTTTTGGAATAAGCAATATGGAAGATAGCAAATCCGACCACTACGTCCCCATGAGCTGAAAACAGTGTCACAAATTGAGAAGTATTTTGAAGGTTTTTGAAAGGTAGCACATGAAAATTTACTTGGAATGGCTTACAAATACCATGCATAGGAATTTATAGTGGACTCATTGGTAAACTTGGTTTTTGGGAGTTGGATGCACGAGTAGAGCTCATACTCAGTACAAAATGAGGGCTAGCAAAAGACTGGGAGCGACCAACTAAGAGAGCAATAACGGCCATAATCATGCATAGCGACAAAACATTATTAAAAGAAGCATAAAATGGCATCACAAGTTAAAAACCAAATGATCATAGAGGCTTTTGGCGACTTTGTAAGAGTCAAACATGTTGTAAGTATGCGCCAAGTCAACCCAAATAAAGCATCAAGGAGAAAACCAAAATAATGCTTCCAAACGATAAAAACAACGCATGATTTTTTCAAAGGCTCATTAAGCAATCTCAGTTATTTGAGATAAGTCATGCTACAGCAAAACCACTAAGCATACCATCAAAAAGACATCAAGCATGACATGAAAAAGCCTAAGCCGCAGTCTAAACAAGCTCCTTCTTGTACCACTTTTTTGCATAAAGCTTTTTCTCTTTTCCAACACCATTCAAAAAATTTATAAACACCTCTTTTGATGAAAACCAATAATGACCAGAGGCAAAAATACACCTTGATGAAAAGATATAACAAGATCTGAATGCAAATCAAGGCGAAAATCAAAAGCTAAACGCAGTAGCAGAAAAAGAAGAACACTCGTTTTTTGATAAGAGTGAAAACTAGAGCGTTCTTGGCAAATGAAAAGCAAGGCAACTTTTCCAAAAGAAATTTGTTGGGGTCCAACCATTTATTGCAGCAAACAAAACTAAACTAACTAAGAAAACTAAAACAACTGACACTCCAAGAAAAACACATAGTGCATGAAGCAATAAAAATATAGTGTCTTGAAAGGTGACCTGATTTTTGCCGATGAAGATGGGGTGCCTCGGGGGCATCCCCAAGCTTTGACGCTTGTACTTCTTGGATATTTCTTGGGGTGATGCATGGGCATCCCCAATCTTGAGCTTTTGTCCATTCTTCAACTCATCTCATCATTCTCCAATCCCTACACTTGAAAACTTCCTTCATACAAAACTAAACACAAATCTATTAGCAACATTAGTGTAGGCATAACATATAATCAACCTCTTTTTGCTTCAGGTTTCAACTCAAAACCACCACATATATAGTACATACTACTGTAGCAACTTCCCCAAAAGTTCTGTGATCAAAAGAACTCAAAAGAAAGCGATAAAGCGGCAAACACAAATATTGGCAGAAATCTGTCAAAACAGAACAGCTGACAATGGTCAAATTTTTGAGGGGTTTTCTATTGCTCAAATCAAAAAGTGTTCAACTAACGAAAGTTTGGATATAACCTGGGGCATATGCACAAGAAATCGTAGGTCCAAAAGATATACAGAGAATTTATAAGAATTTTTACGGTGCAGCACTGAAAACAGTTTCAGGACAGCAACATCCCCAAATCTTTACCTCACTCAAATTAGAGGCTTCTCTTGGCACAACAATGAAATAAAAAGCATAAGGAGCGGTCATTACAGTAGTAATGACTTCCAAGACTCAAATAAAAGAAAAAGTACTAAAAATAAAACAATGGGTTATCTCCCAAGAGTGCTTTTCTTTAACGCCTTTGAGCTAGGCGCAGTAATTTGCAAAGATGCTCATGTGGGCGCCATATAAGAGCTTGAGCCAAAGGCACCATATAAGAACTTGAAGCAATAGAGAGCATCAAAAAGCATGTATGAAACACATTTATGTCTAAACCACTTCCTATGAAAAATAGTCTTGTAAAGAGACAAGTCATGAAAGCGCAAAGCAAAAAGCATAGGAAGGCAAAACAAGTTCAACTTCAAGAATTGCAACATAAAGAGGGGAAACTTAATTTTGTTGAGATCCATCAAACCATGTTTCCCTCTCTCATAATAACTTTCAGTAGCATCATGAATAGAACTAACAATATAACTATCACATAAAGCATCCCTATCATGAGCCACATGCATAAAAGAATTAATACTCCCCACATGAACAATAGTAGTAGGAGCAGATTCAACAGAATAATTATTCTCATCACCATAATCATCAAAAACAGGAGGCATATTATAATCATAACTATTTTTCTTCTCAAAAGTAGGTGAATTGAAAACATTATACTCATCATCATAAACTAGAGGCTTAGTATCATCACAAGATAGAGAACTACTATGTCGCAAAGCATATTCATCAAACATATCATTATAAGAAGGAACATGGATATCACTAATGGTACAACAATTATTAACCTTAGAATTGGTACCAAAAAGATTTTCAATATCAAAAGTAGAGTGCTTTTCCCAATCATGATCACTAACATAAGTAATAGGCATAGGAACATCATCCCAATCAGAATTATCATAATCTATAGCAGGATCATAACGCTTAGGGGAAGATACCGTGTCCTCTCGCCTTTTACTCCTCTTCTTCTTCTTCATACTCTTTTTACTCTCTCCTTTAGGAGGGAGAGACTTGAAGGGCATCTTCTCCACATATTCTCTAGGAGGGAAAGGCATCTTCTCCACATAATCTGGTTTGCTGACAGGAACAACAGAAGAAACTTTGGAGGATTCCTCCTCTCTATTAATAAGATCGAAACATCTATTAGTCCTATCATAGCTTGGCAAAACATCATGTTTTATAAGATCTTGTAAGTAAGTATTTGCGAGGCAATCTTTAGCACAATAGAGACGACAACCACGAAGGATGCTATTAATATCAACATCTCTCATATCAACCAAAGAAATCTTTCTAGATATCTCTTCACAATTCAAAAACAAAGTAAGCTCATCATATTGATTGAGAGTAATCTTATCATCACAATACAAATCTGCGGTACTTGTTTGGTTAATTGGGCATTGAAAATTAAAGTGACCCTTTTCGCCGCAAAATTCACAAAGAAAAGGATAAAGCTCACAAACCCTTTCACCAAGCACATCTAGATCCTTGAGCCACATACTGGTTTCTTCATTTGCGTGAGTGATGCAATAATCTTCCTTGTTGTAACTCTGTTCACAGGGTCTATGTATTCCACAAAAATTAACATGCTTATAAGAAATAGTACTTTTAGAAGTTTGAGCATGTTTATTGCAATCATCAATAACAATATCACTTTCTATGCAAGTGTCCTTAAAAGGTTCATGATACACGTCCCCATTTCCTTTAGGAACATTCATGTGGGAAGCAAAGGCTTTAAAGCAATCAACCATAATTTGAGGATCAAGACCATATTTAGCACTAAGCTCTTGAAAATTAGCAGTTTCAGCGAAAGACTTAATGCAATCAAACTCGTAATTCATACCCGATCCTTTACCTTTGTCGCTATCCCAACCTTCAATATTGTTTTGAATTGTTTCAAGCAGATCCCACTTGGTGTCAACATCCTTGCTTGTGAAAGACCCATCAAAGCATGCATCTAGATAGTCCTTATAATATCCTGAAAGCCTTGCATAAATATTATTAATAACAATATTATGGGGAAGATCATGAATAGGACATTTATGCATTAGTAACTTCAATCTTCCCCACGCTTGGGCAATGCTTTCTCCCTCATGAGGCCAAAAATTATATATCTGATTATGATCTTTATGAATATCACTTGGAGGATAGAATTTAGAATAAAAGAGAGGTACAATTTCCTCCCAGCCAACAGATGGACCATCTTTAAGCAGCCTATACCATTCCTCGGCTCTGCCTTTCAATGATAAAGAAAACAGCTTCTTCTTAACTTGGTTCATCGAAATACCTGCACACTGGAACAACTTGCATAATTCATGTATAAAGAGCAAATGATCACCATGATGGACAGTTCCATCTCCTAAATAGCAGTTATTCTTAACACATTCAACAATCTTCGTAGGTATTTTAAAAGGATGAGGAGCACAAGCATCACTAGAAACATCACATATGGGAGATAAAATATTATCAGACCAAACCTTCTCCACTAAAGCTAGGGGACTAAAAATATCATACTTAACAAAACCAGCTTCCCCAAGCTTCGACTTTTCTATAGCATTAGCATTAACGGTATTCAAAGCATTCGTACTAATAACATTGCTATGCGAAATAAGCTCCAAAGGATTTTCAATTTTCTCTTCAAATCTAAAATCAGGAAAAAGACTAAAGAACTCTTTATTTTCCATTAAGCTTAACTAGTGAAAATAAAAACAAGAAACAAAAAGATGTAATTGCAGAATCTAAAGGAAATAACTCCGAGCACTCACACAGGAGGATGCGAGTACCTTTTACCTTACCTCCCCGGCAACGGCGCCAGAAAAGAGCTTGATGTCTACACACGCTTCTATTCTTGTAGACAGTGTTGGGCCTCCAAGTGCAGAGGTTTGTAGAGCAGCAGCAAGTTTCCCTTAAGTGGATCACCCAAGGTTTATCGAACTCAGGAAGAAAGAGGTCAAAGCTATCCCTCTCAAACAACCCTGTAATTAAGATACAGAAAGTCTCTTGTGTCCCCAACACACCCAATACACTTGTCAGATGTATAGGTGCACTAGTTCGGCGAAGAGATAGTGAAATACAAGCGATATGGATGATTATAAGTAGTAACTATGATATAAAATAAGTATCGCTGCGAGCAAACATGTAACAAAACAGGAAGTAAACGGTGTGCAATGCTTGGAAACAAGGCCTAGGGATCATACTTTCACTAGTGGACATACTCCCAACAAATATAACATGATTGAACAAATAAACAACTTCTCTTCACTATGGTACTCTGAATTACTCTCCTATTGAATAACACTAATCATTGCGTAGTGGCTACAGAAGCACCCCTTAAAGTTCATCAAGTACTTGACAAACACCACTCATAGAGATATCCAAATCAAATCACAACTCAAGATAGATATTATTGCAACTTAGACCAAGTACTAACACGGTGCACACACTGTCAACATTACACCATGAAAGGAGGAATAGATCACTTCAATACTATCATAGTAATAATTATTCTCATAATCCATAAAAGATCACAATCGTAGCCTAGACCAAGTACCACCATGATGCACGCACTGTCACCGTTACACCATGGCAGGAGGAATAGATTACTTTAATAACACCACTAGAGTACACATAATATCTGAATAATAACATCTACTTGTTCAACATGATACAAAGCTCATGATCACATAAAGATCACATCATGGGAGAGAGAGGTGAACCACATAGCTACCGGTAGAGCCCTCAGCCCCGGGGATGAACTACTCCCTTCTCATCATAGGAGACAGCAAGGTTGATGGAGATGGCGGTGAGGTCGATGGAGATGGTAGAGACGGCGATGGAGACCGATGGAGATGGCTCCGGGGGCACTTCCCTATCCCGGCAGGGTGCCAGAATAGAGACTTCTGTCCCCCGAAATTTGGCTTCAACGGTGGTGGCGCTGCGGAACTGTTCTAGAAATTTCGCCGACTCCCCTAGGGTTTTCCGTCCCGAGGCTTTATATAGGCGAAGGGGCATCATCAGGGGGCAACCAGGGGCTCCTCATACCAGGGTGGTGCGGCCAGGGACTAGGCCGCACCACCTATGTGTGAGGGCGGCCTCTGGCCCCCCTCCGGCTCTCTTTCGGTCTTCGGGAAGCTTCTGGGAAAAATAAGACTTCTGGCTTTTGTTTCGTCCAATTCCGAGAATATTTTCTGTGTAGCTTTTCTGAAACACAAAAACAGCAGAAAACAGGGAACTGGCACTATGGCATCTTGTCAATAGGTTAGTTCCGGAAATCACATAAAAACGCCACGAAGTGTAACAAAACACAAGGCAAATGGTGCAAAAACAAGCATGGAGCATCAAAAATTATAGATACATTTGAGACATATCAGTGACTCAACATAAAAGTAAAAGAAAGGCCCTTCGCGGAGGGAAGTAGTGATTGCAAGTTTTATAACCTTCAAAAATTATGGTACTTACCGGCTTTGAGCTCTCATTGCCCCCATCATAAGCATCTTGAATGGTTAAAGTTAATGCGAGAACACTTACGCTGCATATGCTTGACAAATCATAAGTTGAAAACCTCGTGTCCCATGAATACGAGTACCCAAACCTCATACTACTTTACTTAGAGTCCCAAGCAAGCTCTTGTCATTGTAAGTATACACGTATCATCGAGAACCGCCAACGGGGTACCTCCGTGCCCGATGATATGGAACAAGCCCACATCAAAATGACAGGACAAGCAGACAATGAACACCTCAACATCTTTTTTATTTACCATTTGTATAGCTTTTTATTTTGAGATGCGTCGTCAAATGTCCACTATGGGCATGCTATAAATTTCCACCATGAATTATGCTTGGCTTAGATTGGCGGCCCAGGCATTTCTCTAACACATATACAAACTCCATGATCCCGCAAGATTCCCAATTCATTTCACACCGTGAGTATCCATAAACAAAAGATCACGATATCAACTCAAACTAGCAGTGTGGCCCGCGCATTTGCGCGGCTAGATTACTTACGTGTTCTTGCATTTTTTTCCCAACAAATGTGATTACAATATTCGATGTCGATGTCGATGTCGGTACAACTTTACGTAAATATGTAAAGTTAAAAAAAAATATGGAAAAATATGCAATGTGGAACACAATTTGCATTTTTACTCGGTCAGTTATATGCATCGGAAGTATTTGGATATTTATTTGAATACAAAAAATGAGCATAGCCAATATTTTAATATGGAATAAATGTCATGTCATGTTTGTCTAATTTATATGTTGATCAGCTATATTAGTTGCTGGGAAAGTATTTTTGCTACGTGACAACAACAAATAAAAGGCAGTATCGCCCGTGTCTTGTAGTGAAATTGCAGGTGTTTTACAACTATATATGTAGCCTTCATTTTCTACTTCACACCAGCCATTGCCAGACCTATTAATTCTATGATTACATTTTGTATGATTTCAAAAAATTACATCACCATGAAAATTTCTAGACATATATGATTTTTTTTTGTAAGATAGACTATGACTTTTAGTTAATTCTCAGTCGACTAAGACTTAGACACTCTCTTTAATTAAGCATTCCAACTAATGATATTATCTTTGTTTGTCTACTACTACTGCCAGGTAAATCCATATATGGCACTTACTTACATAGAAAGCTGAAGCCCGGGTGACACAATTGATTCAATAGCATGGACGCTGTAGTCTCTATCAGGTATGGCAGGAAACCGTCCAGGATCCTCGTCTTCGACGTCCAACATATGGCATCACGTCTTCCCTGCCTCCTATATAGTTAGCAAAGCATGTAGAACATTAGGGCATGAAACCTCATTATCTTAAGTTATTATTGTCGGTGGCCTTCGTAGAGGTGATTGAAGTAAATTTATGTCAAAGATTGCAATATCGCCACTTTGTCATCACAATAGCGATATTGTTCAACTTTCAACTGAAGACATGAAAATCTTGGCGACTGAGACTCCTAACTTGGACATGTATATGTGCTGCCGGTTTCAGTTAGTCCTGCTTTACATATAGATGCATGATTCCGATCCCGTTTATTTTATTTTATTTCCTATCGGGGCAGAAATTGTAGGTTGCCCTAGGCATCTAGACCAACCTGTGTGGTCGTGTCTTAATACAGTTCAAGTTCATTAGATTTGTGGTTGAATCTTTCGTTAATTTTCTTATCTTTCATCATAGACTGTTTTTTACAATATATAAAGACTCTGATCGCGTAAAATAGGAACCGTAAGTTAACTCAGGAAGATCTTAAGAACAATTTAGGTGAAATAAGAGGTCTATATGTTTTAGCAATCATGGTAGTCTGGTTTAAAGCTTTCATGTTTGCTCGAACGTCTCCATTTTGTATTTTTAAGCAATCATGATAGAACTTTTCCACATGTAGAAATGCAAAACGAAGTTAAATTCATTGTCTAAGCTTCCAAGTTCAGTTATGTATTCTTTTGTCAAACTCCATTCAACATGTATTCATTCCCCTAACTCCGGCAAAGTTCTACCACAATGAACAGACTTTAAATCATAGCCTATATATTCCTGAACTAAATCTGGCGCACTTTCACAGGCCACATAACTTTGTATGTGTTTTCCAAAATGTATCTATCTTCTGACAGAAATTTAGGAATAGCTTTAAGCACCCTTCTTGGACAACTTCATCTTATTAAATTTGCACATCTTTAAAGTTCAAAATTATTTCCAATAAGTATGTACACCAGACGTGTTCTTAAGAGAGATAAGCATTGGCATTTACATCAGAATATCTTTTTCAAATTATGCACCTATCATGCTTATTTTATTAAGAAACACCTCAATAATTCCCCACTCCCGTCATTTACATGGAACTACTGTTTTGAGAAACAGAAAATAATGCAAGAAGTAAAAGCTACCTTTGTCCAAAAGATTTAAAGAACACCTACTGTCATATATTCCAGAAACCGTTATCCAAAAGAATATGATACCTGCAAAAATAAAGAACATAAATAAAGGTTGTAATGCTCTTCATAAGCCGAAGTTGTAAGCTTTAGTAGATAGCAAGCAGAAATAGCACCACTTTTGTGCATTCTGGCCAGAAAGATTAGTCGTAGAAGCTATACTACCAATCTTCAGGTAAGGGATTTTTATGTGCGCATATGTTCTGTGCAGCATAAGGAAAAATAGCGATTATTACAAAATTTAATGGCATCATCACTGGAATTATTAAAATTTCTCAGTGAAGGGGCACCATAATATGACCATGTATATCAACGACTGAAATTGTTACAGCTCATTATATTGCCTCAAAATCAATCCTTGCATCATGCATGCACGATACAGCTGGAGTACCAATCCCTTAACTCGTACGTGCATTTACAGCATAATAGCTATAGGCTAACAATGGAGTCTGTGGAGGTTGTTCAATCTTATATTGTGTTGTGCCGGCTCAAATCTGTAATTCAATGTAGCTCGAAGTAGAAATCTCGTCGATTCAGATGACATGTCCTTTTGTTGCGTCCACCCAGATCCTGAGCGCAGACATGAAGTATGATCTTGGCTTAGCAAGAATGGCGACCTTACGTGCTGCCCGATGTGGCGAAGCAAGGCCGCCGGCCGCCGGCTGCCGGGCCTTGCCTTCCTTTCAAGATAGCAAGATTGCTCCGGTTGTGACAGGAGATGGTCGCACCTCCTGGCATGCGTACTCCCCGCTAGGATTTCGACCGAAACTATGGCGTGGCGGCTAAACCTCGAGAGGAGGCCGATCCCGAGCGCTACCAAGCTTGCTTAGACCTGGCTGTAGTTCCGCACTTTTCCGGGGTGACATCGTCAAAATCTGACCTCCGCCTTCTTTCTAATGGTGTTGTAAGGGCGTACGTTTCCAGTTAACAGGTTTTATCCTAAAAAATCAATCTAAGCTTTCTAGGTTAACGTGACATGTTTTCCGTGAGGTTTTTTAAAAATCTGAGGCGTTGATTTCTATTGTGCAATGTTTGTTTAATCTAGACCGTTCATTGTTAGTTGTTTTAATAATATAATAGATAAGAAGTGCAATGTTGAAAGCTTGCCCCATGATGGCATGGCTGGGCTAGTCTCTAACTTACAACTTGCAAGCATAACAACTCAACATAAGAGATCACAATGTCAAATTTTTAAGAACGAGAAAAAGTAAAGTGTGCCTTCCGGTTTGTGAGAGCTTTACTGAATAATTTTTGCATAACACTGGTAAGAGTTTAATTTGAAGAGTAAATAAAAGTAAGTCAAATTTACTTGGAATAGCAAATTGCTAATAGGTATGTATGGTGGACACTTTGGCAAACTTGGTTTTTAGGAGTTGGATGCACGAGTAGAGCTCATACTCAGTACAAGGCGAGGGCTAGCAAAAGACTGGGAGCGACCAACTAAGAGAGCAATAACAGCCATAATCATGCAAAGCGACAAAGCAACATTAAAAGAAGCATAAGATGGCATCAAAAGTCAAAAACTAAATGATCATAGAGACTATTGGCGACTTTGTAAGAGTCTAACATGTGTGAGCATGCGCCAAGTCAACCCAAATAAAGCATCAAGGAGAAAACCAAAATAATGCTTCCAAATGATAAAAACAACGCATAATTCTTTCAAAGGCTCATTAAGCAATCTCAGTTATTTGAGACAAGTCATGCTACAGCAAAACCACTAAGCATACTATCAAAAAGACATCAAGCACGACAAGCAAAAACCTAAGCCGCAGTCTACACAAGTTCCTTCTTGTGCCACTTTTTTGCATAAAGCTTTTTCTCTTTTCCAACACCATTCAAACTTTTTATAAACACCTCTTTTGATGAAAACCAATAAAGATTAGAGGAAAAAATACACCTTGATGAAAAGATATAACAATATCTGAACACATATCAAGGCAAAAAATAAAAGCTAAACGCAGTTCTAGAAAAAGAGAACACTCGTTGAAACGAATAGAGTGAAAAACGGAGTGTTGTTGGCAAATGAAAAGCAAGGCAACTTCTCCAAAAGAAATTTGTTGGGGTCCAACCATTTATTGCAGCAAACTAAACTAAACTAAACTGAAAACTAAAAACAACTGACGCTCCAAGAAAAATGCATAATGCATGAAGCAATAAAAATATAGTGTCTTGAAAGGTGACCTGATTTTTGCCGATGAAGAAGGGGTGCCTCGGGGGCATCCTCAAGCTTTTGACGCTTGTACTTCTTGGATATTTCTTGGGGTGATGCATGGGCATCCCCAAGCTTGAGCTTTTGTCCATTCTTCAACTCATCTCATCACTCTCCGATCCCTACACTTGAAAACTTCCTTCATACAAAACTAAACACAAATCTATTAGCAACATTAGTGTAAGCATAACATATAATCAACCCTTTTTGCTTCAGGTTTTAACCTAAAACCACCACATATTAAGAATATAATACTTTAGCAACTTCCCCAAAAGTTCCGTGATTAAAAGAACTCAAAAAGAAAGCGATAAAACGGCAAACACAAATATTGGCAGAAATCTGTCAAAACAGAACAGCTGACAAAGGTCAAATTTTTAAGGTGTTTTATGTTGCTCAAATAAAAAAGTGTTAAACTAATGAAAGTTTGGATATAACCTGGGGCATATGCACAAGAAATAGCAGGTCCAAAAGATATACATAGAATTTTCACGAATTTTTACGGTGCAGCACCAAAAACAGTTTCAGGACAGCAACATCCCCAAATCTTACCTCACTCAAATTAGAGGCTTCTCTTGGCAAATAAACGAAATAAAAATGATAAGGAGAGGTCATTACAGTAGTAATAACTTCCAAGACTCAAATAAAAGAAAAAGAACTGAATGTAAAAATATTGGGTTATCTCCCAAGAGTGCTTTTCTTTAACGCCTTTGAGCTAGGCGCAGAAAATTGTGAATCTAGTAATATCAAGTGATGAAGCATCAAGCTCATAATTTGCTCTAAGAATAGAGTCAAACACTAGTTTCTTTCTCTTCCTAGGGAAGTGTTCCATACCTTTCTTAAGTGGAAATTGATATTTGATGGTGCCTTCCTTCATATCAATGATAGCACCTACAGTTCGAAGAAAGGGTCTTCCCAAAATAATAGGACATGAAGCATTGCATTCAACATCCATGACAAGAAAATCAATGGGAACAAGGTTATTGTTAACCGAAATAAGAACATCATTAATTCTTCCCAAAGGTTTCTTCTTAGCAACATCAGCAATAGGAACATCATAATAACACTTTTCAAGCGGTGGTAAATCAAGCATGTCATAAATTTTCCTAGGCATAATAGAAATACTAGCTCCTAGATCACATAAAGCATGACAATCAAAACCATTAACATGCATATCAATGATGGGTTCCCAACCATCTTCTAACTTCTTGGGAACAGAAGCTTTTTGCTTCAACTTTTCATCCCTAATTTTCATAAGAGCATTGGTAATATACTTAGTAAAAGCAACATTTAAAGAACTAGCATTGGGAGTCAAAGCAAGCTTTTGCAAGAACAAAATAACTTCAGATATATTGCAGCCATCAACATCAAAATCATTAAAGGAAATAGAGCTATCATCTCCTACACTCTGAAAAATTTCAGCACTCTTTTGAAAAAAAGTTTTAGCAGTTTTGGGCTTTTTAACACAAGGAGTGGGAGTTTTCTCTGCACCAATCAAAGTAAGAGGATTGCTAGCATTAGGAACAACATCATTAGAGGTAGTAATAGTACAAACTTTCATATTCCTAGCAATCTCATCCTCTCTTTCCCATCTTGCATGCAATTCTGCTAACAATCTAATATTTTCATCAATTCCAACTTGAATAGCATTAGCAGTAGCAAAAGGATCAGGCTTAGTGGACATTCTGTTAACCAAAGAAGATTGCACATTAGACAAAGATGAAATATCGGTTTCAGCTTTGGAAACCTTAGCTTGCAATTCAGGAATAGCCTTGTTTAAATTTTCAAGTTGATGACTAATAGTCCTCAACAGAGCTGATTGCTCCTCCATAGTCTTAGTAAACAACTTATTTTGCTCATATTGCATTTGCATAAAATTCTTGGTAGCATTTTCAATTTCTAAGAACCTCTCTTCACTAGGCATTTTAGGTCTACCAAGATACCCATTTTCACCATTAGAGGGAAAAGGCCTATAGTTGTTACTAGCAAAATTGTTCCTATAAGCATTGTTGTTAAAATTATTATTTCTAATAAAGTTTACATCAACATGCTCTTCTTGGGCAACCAAAGAGGCTAAAGGAACATTATTAGGATCTACATGAGTCCTATCATTAGCAAGCATAGCCATAATAGCATCAATCTTATCACTCAAGGAAGAGGTTTCCTCGACAAAATTTACCTTCTTACCTTGTGGAGCTCTCTCGGTGTGCCATTCGGAGTAATTTACCATCATATTGTCGAGTAGCTTTGTTGCGGCGCCCAAGGTAAGGGACATAAAAGTGCCTCCAGTAGCTGAATCAAGTAGGTTCATTGAAGAAAAATTCAGTCCTGCATAAAAAGTTTGAACAATCATCCAAGTAGTCAGTCCATGAGTGGGACAATTCTTTATCATAGATTTCATTCTTTCCCAAGCTTGAGCAACATGTTCATTATCAAACTGACTAAACTTCATAATATTGCCACGCAAAGATATAATCTTAGCAGGAGGAGAGTATCTACCAATAAAAGCATCCTCACACTTAGCCCATGAATCAATACTATTCTTAGTCAAAGACAGCAACCAATCCTTAGCTTTTCCTCTCAAAGAAAAAGGAAACAACTTAAGCTTAATGATATCACTTTCAGCATCCTTATATTTCTGCATCTCACATAGCTCAACAAAATTGTTGAGATGAGCTACAGCATCTTCAGTACTAGCACCAGAAAATTGCTCTTTCATAACAAGGTTCAATAAAGCAGGCTTAATCTCATAAAAGTTTGCAGCAGGAGCAGGTGGCGCAATAGGAGTGCAGATAAAATCACTATTGTTCGTGCTAGTAAAGTCACACAACTTGGTGTTTTCAGGATTAGCCATTTTAGCAAACTAAAAGTAGACAAGTAAAAACAACTACCAAGGATTCTAATTTTTTTTGAGTTTTTGATAAAATGATGCAAGTAAAAATAAAGTAAAGCAAAACAAATAACAAAGTAAAGGATGTGCGTGCGAAAACTCCCCTCGCAGAAGTCTTCTACTTCCTCCCCGACAACGGCGCCAGAAAAGAGATTGATTGCTGGTTGATGGTGCCAGAAAATAGCTGGTGCCTAGTTGAATGTCTAGCCGTTGGGAACCCCAAGAGGAAAGTGTGATGAATTTAGCAGCAAGATTTTCCCTCAGTTAAGAAACCAAGGTATGTCAATCAGGAGAGGAGCAAACAAACGACTGAAGGTGATGCTTGCTAGCTTGCGACAGCTCGGGACAATTTATAGGGCGCCTCGTCCAAGGTTTGCTTGCTAGCTGCAACGTGGAACCTGCACACAACACAACCAAATACTTTGTTTCCAACTTAAGATGAGGTTGTCAATCTCACCGGTTTGCTTGAAACAAAGGGTATGAGCGTATCGAGTGAAAAGTGATAATAGTATGTGAGTAAAGTAAAAAGTGCGAGTAAAGTAAATAGGTGATTTCAATATAATGGAAATAGGACCGGGGTCCACAGTTCACTAGCGGTGTCTCTCCATAAGATAAATAACACATGCTGGGTAAACAAATTACAGTTGGGCAATTGATAGAATAAAGACAACGTGCATATGATGAGAGGATCACTATGAGATTTGTCTGAGCATTACAACAAAATACATAGACCGCCATCCAACTGCATCTATGACTAATAATCTACTCTTGGGGATATCATCCGAAGACCCCATGAGTATTAAGTTGCGAACAATAGATAACTGCATTAAGCAAAGTGTGTAATGTAAACAAAGCATATACCCTCGAGCATATGAATGTTGTTTTCCCCCTAGTAGCAATAGCACATCTACAACCTTAGAGGTTTCTGTCACTCCCCTAGATTAAATAGAGGCATGAACCCACTATCGAGCATAAATACCCCCTCTTGGAGTCACTAGCAACTACTCGGCCAAGATAGCTACTAACAATGGAGAGCATGCAAGATCATAAACAACATAGAGATAACAAAAGATAAATTTCAGTACTTCAACTCAAGCATAACACCAATATTCATCGGATCCCAACAAACCAAATATGTAGAATTACATAACGGTGATCTCAATCATGTAGGGCGGCTCATGAGATCTAAACATGAAGCACATGGTGGAGAAGACAACCATCTAGCTACTGCTATGGACCCATAGTCCAAGGTAGACTACTCACTCATCGCCCCGGAGGCAAGCATGGCGATGAAGAAGACCTTCGGTGGTGATTCCCCTCTCCGGCAGGGTGCCGGGAAGAGCTTCTAGACCCTCCCGATCTTCGGGTCGATGGCGGTTGTGGATCGCGATGTGTTCTGGAAAACTGATTGGGTACTTAGGTTTTTCCCGTCGGGAGGTCTTTATAGGCGAAGGGGCATCATCAGAAGTGGACTGAGGCAGCCTCACACATAGGGGGCGCGGCCCAGCCCCTGGCCGCGCCGCCCTGGTGTGTGGGCCTCTCGTGGCCCCACTCCAACTCCTCTTTGGTTCTCTGGAAGCTCTGATAAATTTCTGGGCGACTGGCTTTGGTTTCGTCCAATTCCGAGAATATTTCCTGTGTAGCTTTTCTGAAACACAAAAACAGTAGAAAACAGGGAACTGGCACTGTGGCGACTTGTTAATAGGTTAGTTCCAGAAAATGCATAAAAGTGCCATGAAGTGTAACGAAACATTAGGCAAATGGTGTAAAAATAAGCATGGAGCATCAACAATTATGGATACGTTGGAGACGTATCAAGCGGCGCCCTGGCCGTCCAGCTGGGAGCAAAAATAAGCCCAAGGTGGCTCCTGCTGCACCAGGTCCAAGTGCCCCATCTGCTAATGCTTCTTCTCCCAGGATCTATTCCTTTTTCTGCATTGCCAGCGCACAGTGTCGTGAGATTCAGCGCTTACTGCTGAAATTCACCCAGTTCATGGACGGGCGAGAGCTGCGAGAAGCGATTCTTCGTGAGCACTCCGGGGGAGGAACTCCCTATGAAGTGGAGGTTTGGTACGATGGCGCCGGTGAGCAATACATCAAGGGCGGCTGGTTGCAGTTTGTGGAGGATCACGACCTCCATCAAGGCTTTTTCATGACCTTTGACTTCCACATTGTCACGTCAAAGTTCGACGTGAGAATCTATGATGGCACCCAGTGCCAGAAGGAGTATGAAGCTGAAGTGCACTTTCATTAGTTTTTCTTTCTATGTAATCCTTTTGTTCGAGTTGTTCTTCCTTGTGCTATAGGAAGAAGTCGTGTTTATGTAATGTTCTCGTGCTATTTAATAGACCAGGGGAACAAATCATAGTTCCGAGGTGTTTTATTTAATATATTATCGGGTTCTTCTGAACCGGCGTGTGTTTCTGCCAAATGTCGGGTTGTGAACAACCTTGCAGTATTTCAAAGATAATAATCATTGTACTCGATAATAACTTTTTGTTCTTTATTTTGTACGACTCGAGGGTCCGAGCCCCTGAGTGGAAAAATAAAATATTTATACATATTGTCGAGTTGACCCAAGGAACCCAACCTATGGCCTCATGTTCTGGGTTCAGAAGATCAGAACTCAAAGAAATCCTTCATCACCTTATGTCGTCTATGCGTAGAACTGTCATAGTTGCTCTGCATTCCACGGGTTACTCTTGTTTTGCCCCGTTTTCTTGTCTTGCAGTCAATAAGCTCCTCCAGGTATTACTTCTGTCATGATGTAAGGTCCCGCCCATGGGGACTCGAGTTTTCCATGGCCATCTTGCTTGAGTCGTAGAACTAGATCTCCGACCACGAAAGATCATGGACGAACTCGACTGCTGTGGTAATTTCACAGATTTTGCTGATACTGAGTAGCTCTGGCGAGCGCTACATCTCTTTCTTCATCAAGTGCATCGACATCATCCTGAAGTGCTTCTATGGAAGTTGCCTCATCATATGCCGCGATTCTTGGAGCTTCATGAGTTATTTCAACTGGAAGCACAGCTTCTGCATCATGGACCAGGAAAAAAGGTGTTTCTTGAGTAGTTGCATTGGGTGTAGTTCGTAGACTCTAGAGCATGGAGGGTAACTCATCTACCCAAGCGTGCTTGGCTTTCTCAAGGGGTTCCAACAGTTGTTTCTTTATCCTGTTGCATATTAGGCCATTGGCTTTTTCGACTTGCCCGTTTGTCTTTGGATGCGCTACAGATGCAAATTTCAACTTGATTCCTAATCCTTCGCAGTAGTCCTTGAACTCCTTTGACGTGAAATTTGTGCCATTGTCTGTGATTATGCTGTGTGGTACGCCGAAGCGAAAGACTATGGACTTGATGAAATTTATTGCGGCTTTAGAATCTTGGGTTGTTACTGGGGCTGCTTCTACCCACTTAGTGAATTTGTCGACTGCCACCAGCATATAAACATAAAACTCGTGGGTCCGTGCCACCAGTGAATTTGTTACTGGGGCAATTTTCCTATCATGTCGACACCCCATTGCGCAAAGGGCCAGGATAATGGTATTGGTTGTAATTCTGCTGCTGGCGCGGGTGGCCGAGATGCAAATCTTTGACATGCTTCACACTTTTGAACTATGTCTTTGCCGTCCTCGATGGCTGTTAACCAATAGAATCCTGCCCGAAAGGCTTTTGCCGCGATAGCTCTGCTACTCGCGTGATGTCCACATACTCCTGCATGAATATCCTTTAAGATTTCTTGCCCTTCTTGAGGAGTGACGCATCGTTGCAAGACGCCTGATATACTTTTCTTATATAGGTGGCCAGGTCTCGAGGATCGGGTAGGGTCCGATACAGATTACAATATCGACATACGGTAAGAACTCGTATCTCGACTATCATTACAATTGGGCCTAGCTTAACGGGCCTCAGGGGTACTCAACTAACGGGCTCTATTAACTATACCCTTGTCAGTAGCCCCTGAGATTCTACCAGAATTGCAGATTCGGGTTGAATCTTTAATCTTTAAATCTTTGACTTGATCAACTCTTCGACTCCTTCATATCTTCAAATCTTCTACTTGGTCTTTCGACTTATTTTCATGATAATATTTCGCAAGGGGTTTTGATGAACAAGCCTGACAACTCTGACGAATCAAGAGGTCAGTTAACTGCCAGAACAGATACTTGCCACCTACTTCAAATTCAATCCCCTTGGATTTGAATTCGGGATACCGGTCAAACCCATTCTTTTGCCGCATTTAGGTCTTACAAAGAATGAATCCCAGTGATTCTCAGGGTACCCGGTGCGTCCACCAGGATTTTCTTCATGTCGTAGACACGGATACATACCAGCAGAGCGCATCCATGTGCGTATACCAGGCCACACAGGACAGATCCCAGGGTCTTACTGTGGTGACCCAGCATACCACTGCAGGTTGTAGTATGCAAGTCGTTGACATAACACTCATGAAGTACCATTTCACAAATATTACATCCCTCAGAGTGGTACAATAGAAACATAGCGGTCTTTATTCAAGCACTTAATATTACAAGCCATAATCTTACAAAGGTTTCCAGTTCCTCATCGGTCCAAAGAGGATCACTAGTAGGTTCTACCTTGATGCTATAAACCTTAACTATGACTGATAGAAGTAGACTAAACATGATAACTTGCTTAAGTCAATTTATTATATAAAGTTCCTGTGACTTATGTTACTACCCTATACTACTAGTTGTCGGCCTCCTCCTCGGCTCCTTCATTGTTTCCATAGACGATCGTGTAATCCACGCCTTCTATTCCACCGGAAAGGTCCGGTTCTTCATAGTAGATTTCCTCGTAGTCCTCCGATATGCCTTCAGTTTCCTCGTTCTGGCCCTCCAAGTCTAAGCAAGGGTTAAGAGGGAATGGGGTGAGTAACGAGCGTTACCCAACAAGTTCATTTAATAGGATAGAGGTGTATAATGCACTAGCTATGACCCCCGACTCGTAAGTCTTAGGTCAATGCAGTTTTATAATCATTTCTTCAAAGATTGCTTTTATTTAAAAGAACTATGTCCGTCAGTCTTCACAGGTTGATTAGAGCTTCGATGGGCTCCTTTCCTGCCACGTTCGCAGCTCCTTCCCGGAATAGGGAGTATCTTGATACTTTCTGTATACTCTGCAGAGGTGGTCACTTGTACCATGAGAGATCAATACTTTGCTACACAACCGGGTGTACTTTCCCGTCCATACTTCTTTTTGTATGGGGCCTAGTTGATGATCCAAGCCAATCACCGTCCTTCTCCGCGACCCCGCAGACCCACCCATTTGTAAGTCCATCCATTTCCTATATCGCATATGCAGACCGATTGGCGCACTGGTCCTTCCCCTTTACACTATGGACAACCCCATAGGTAGACCAGCCTGGACCCCGGTGCCCGCTCCTATGCAATATGGGTAGACCGACCTGGATGACTCTTACAATCCATCATAGATCAATTAGCCAGCTTGTCCCCCCTATACTATAGGCAGCCTGGCAGGAAACGCATTTCCCCCACTATGCACTATAGTAGCCCGCGTAAGACAACACTCGACTAGTGATCCGTTGGCATGCGAGAGGGAAAAGATACATCTGACTTCTCCGTCCCATTCCCGATCTCATGGTTGACCGTAATTTACGGCGCTAGAATCACTGGCGACATTGGTTGTTAAGTCCTAGGGTTCACTTTCCCGAACAAATGGAACCTCCACCACAACAATCTTACCATGGTTCCATTTGCCAGCCATCCTAGGTTACCACCACTCGGGTCGATAACCAGCTAATCATGTTAATTATGAAAAGAGATCCTTTTGCTTTTCAATGCAGTAATAATCATACCACTGGTATATTTGGAAGTAATTTGCTAAAAGTAAGCAAGAGATATGAGCAAGAGTGAACTTGCCTGCAAACTGCAAGGTAGTGCAGTTGGATTTGTTGAAGTGACCCGGGACCTCGGGTTCTGGAAAGAAGCATCATTGTCCAATAAGGGCAATGTTTAAAGATTCAAAAATGCATGCTTTATGGTGTGTTGGAATTATTCCCCCCAGAAATGGTTTATTTACCTATTAAAACTGATATATTCTTTTTATGATTTTAAAGAATATATATTAAGGGTAATTTCATTCAAGGATATTTGTCAAATATTCTTGAATGGAATTTCATTTAAGAATTGCCAAATTTGCTTAATTGCATAATTTCTATTATTTCAGGCCAAAAATAATTACTCCTTTTTCTTTTGTATAAATGACTCATGAGATTATTTTATTTACTTAATGGATACAAACTTATAAAGAGGGCTAAAAATAATTGCTTATTATTTGTAGTCTATTTTTGGTATTTTTTCTGGTTTATTTTTAAACAGATTAGGGTTTTTCTAAAAGGTTTTTCACTCAAAACAATTAAATCAAAAATAAAAAGATTGGCTGATAGCCCGGGCCCACCGGTCAGTCTACCTAGGTGACCTGACCGAACCGGCTTGGCCCGGCCAAGCTGCCCCCTCACTCGGTCGGAACCCTAACCCTATCCACCTCTGGCGACTCGCATCGCCGACGCGCCCCTCGCCCAGCTCCGGCGAGATCTGCCGCCGCCTTCTGGCGCTTCTGCTTCAGCTCGTTGCGCTCCACCTCCTGATCGCGGGGTTTCATCACCCCCGCCGCCAATCGCCGCCATTGCCGTGGAGCTCCGCCTCTGTGGATCTTGCCCTAGTGACTCGATCTACTCCGGTGAGCTTGCAGGAGCTTCTTCCTGTGCTTGGCGGTGCTGGTGGTGATCTCCTCGGCTTCGCGTCGGTTGGACGGCCACCGCAACCCTGACGCCACCGTCGTGCTATGCTCGACCATGAGCATGTCGCCACCTCCTCGTCGGTGCAGCTACTGGAGGGTGGCCTTGCCACCACAACCGTGGCTGCGCCATCGTGTCGCCGCCATGGTCGCCTACCTTGCTCCCCTGGGAGCATTCCTGTGAGTTCTTCTTCTCCTCCTAGCTTCTGTGCTCTACTATGGTGGCCTGGCCAGCGAGCCAGGCATGCTTGCCTATGCTGCGCTATGCTGTTGCTGCTCTGCTCACTCTTGTGCTGCTACTGTTGTTGTTGCTCTGATCACTCTTGTGCTGCTATTGTTG
Source organism: Dactylis glomerata (assembly GCA_007115705.1). Lineage (NCBI taxonomy): Eukaryota > Viridiplantae > Streptophyta > Magnoliopsida > Poales > Poaceae > Dactylis > Dactylis glomerata. The sequence continues at coordinate 1,333,142 of QXEO01001062.1, read as the reverse complement.
TTGTTGCTCTGCTCGAGCTTGTGCTGCTATTGCTGTTGTTGCTCTGCTCGAGCTTGTGCTGTGATGCTCTATATGCTGTGCAATTGTTAGTACAAGATTCAGTTAAGAGTTTCTTAACTGAACTTGATATGCTTAACTGGGAATTCTCCCCAGTGCTGTTAGCTTGTTCAAATGTCTTTGATATGGTGGCTACTGTTAGCATGATATTCAGTTAAGAGCTTCTTAACTGAATTCAGTGTTGCTTGCTTGAAATGCTTACTCTGTGATTATCATTTGTCTAATTGGTGATCTCTGGCTTGCAGTGCAACTACTGCCAGTTGATTCATGTGATTATCTTCATGATGATATGAACATGCTGAGCTTAAGCTTGTGCTAATTCTTTTGATTTTTATGAACTGAACTTGTTTCAGTAATGATTTTTCTATCAAGCTGTTCATGCTTGAATTGGGTGTGCTGAAGGCTTGTTTGCTTTCTATAACATGTTTTTCATTGACAGCATGCAACTGTGATTTATTAAGTGTTAGTTGTGTCTCCTCCATGTGAGGTTCACAATACTTGCTTGATAATTAAACTGGATGGCTGCTGTTAGTGATGCTAAACATGTTTGATGGTTTCTATCAGTGGCTAGATCATCTTATTGGGCAATTTAATTTACTGATAAGAACAGATTCTCATGATGATCTTAGTCTAGGCCTATGATGCACGGTCTGAGGCCTTGTTCATGCTGGTGCTTGTTGATTTGTTTCTCACTAAATAATTCTTCTAGTGAAGATTGTACAGAGCACTTCTCTGTAGGTCTGAGGAGAAAAACCTCCCCAAAACCTCCTAAGTGTTATACTTGGTAGAAGCACGTGGTGGTGAGTGTTTTACTGGCTGCTGTTTAACTTGTGTATGCAAAGATCTGGATGCTTGCAATGTCTTATTCATGTATATGCAAGTCCTAGTTATACCTTGGTCTTGTGCTGGCTGTGATGAGTAGCTGTGGTGATGTTGATGATGTTCTTGGCTTAAGCTTGATCACTGGCTCTTGTGCTTGCCCTGCTCCTCCCAGTGGCTTGCCCTGCACCTCCTTGTGCTTGGCTTCCCACCTTGCCTGCCCTGCAGCTCCCAGGTGCTTGGCTTGCTCCTTGCTGCTCCTGATCTGGTTTAAGTAACCATGTTGCTTTGGCTTTGGCTATTGGTTTGATTTGGTGAGGTGAATTCCCTCCTGATGCTCAACTCATGAGCAGAGAGAACTTGTGCTGCTGTGGTGCTATGTGCTGGTGCTGGTGCTATGTGCTGTGGTGTGCTGGTGCTGGTGCTATGGTGTGCTGGTGCTCTGTGCTGGTCGGCTAGGGGTCTAAGTCGACCAGTTTCACACACAGTGCTCTCTTTTATACCTCTTCCTATGTGCTGGTGTCTTGACACCTCCCAGCATGCATCTAGTGACCAGCTGCTTGCCTGCTTGGTGGCTTGGCCGGCCAGATTGGTCTTGGCAGATATTTGTGGTGTGAGTCCTGTTGATAAGATCATCCTTTTGATGATTATCAACAGTGATTCCTTTAAATTTGATTGCCACTTGTATTACCATGGTGGCTCTTCTCTTTGTATTCTCATTTGTATGCAGGTGATAAGGAGAATGAAGAAGAAAAGAAAGATTGGATGCTCAAGATAATTTAGGATTTAGTTATAACTTGTATTTATTTTCTTTTCTTCTTTTATTTTTTCCCTTTTAGCTTCAGATTGTAACATTCTATGAATTCCCAATGTTGTAATATTCTTTTATTCATAAACATTGTAAAGACAATGTATATTGTGTTGGTAATTAATAAAGTCTAAGTTTTTCTTATTTAGAATTATTTATCCTTTCTAAATGGGCCTTTTGAACTTAAGTTAAGTTCAAATTCAAATTCAAGTTTTGAATCCAAATGTTTAGTAGGCTTCAGGCATTTAACTCAATTGTTTCCCACAAGCAATAGATCAAAAGAGATCATGTCCAAACCTTTAACACTTCGAGAGTTCACCCTTCCCCCTCGAAGAGAGATTCGATCACTCTTAGGTTTTAGTAACAAAAGCGCGAAAAAATCCCATAGTTTCACATGAAATGCACAAAACCCCTCTATTCTACCCCGGAGTTGTCCTACGTGCTAGGATATTGCAGATTTCCCCCCTTAACAAAAACTTTGTCCCGAAGTTAGGGGTAAGGTGTACCTAAAGAATTTGGGATAGGCTGTTCTTAGATCTTCTTCCTTTTCCCAGGTAGCTTCTCTTTCCGGGTGATGTTTCCATTGCACCTTGCAATATTTGATGGCTCTGTTTCAAAGTTGTTTCTAGTTTTCAGCTAAGATCTTTGACGGTTCCTCCACATAGGTCAAATCTGCTTGTAATTCCACGTCTTCATAGGATATAGTTTCTTCTGGTATCTTCATACACTTTTGAAGTTGTGAAGAATGAAACACATTATGAACCTTTGATAGCTGTGTTGGTAGCTCCAATTTAAAAGCTACTCCTCGCCTTTGACTTAGAATCTTGAAAGGTCCAGTATACCTTGGACTCAGTTTTCCCTTGACTCCAAAACGATGTACCCCCTTCATTGGGCTAACTCGAAGATAAACCATATCCCCAACTTGAGGTTCCCATGTCCTCCTCTTTGAGTCTGCATAACTCTTTTGCCTACTCTGAGCAATCTTCAATCGATCACGGATGATGTCAATGGCATGTTGTCTTTCCTTCACATAGTCCGGATGAAATTCCTTACCGGCTCCCGTTTCATACCAGCAGATGGGTGATCGGCACTTCCTTCCATAGAGTGCTTCAAATGGTGCCATTTGGATGCTACTTTGGTAACTATTGTTGTATGAGAATTCTGCCAGAGGTAGATGTTCTTCCCATGATCCTCCAAAATCCAACACACATGCTCTAAGCATATCCTCCAAAATCTGATTGGTCCTTTCCGTCTGTCCCCCCTGTCTGTGGGTGATAAGCAGTGCTGAAGTCTAACCTGGATCCTAGAGCTTCATGTAATTGATTCCAGAAAGCTAAAGTGAATACGGACCCTCGGTCCGATACTATTGTCTTCGGTACTCCATGATTGCTCACGATTTCTTGAACATATAAGTTTACTAACTTCTCTCCGGAATCCTTTTGATTAACGGCTAAGAAATGTGCACTTTTTGTTAACCTATCTACGATAACCCAAATCATGTCCTTCTTCTTTGGTGTCAACGGTAATCCGGTGATAAAATCCATTCCAATCTCTTCCCATTTCCATTCGGGTATATCCAATGGTTGCATGAGTCCAGCAGGACTTTGATGTTCCGCCTTCACTCTTTGACAAGTATGGCATTCAGACACAAACTTGGCTATTTCTCGCTTCATGTTGTTCCACCAAAACAGTTCCTTGAGATCCATGTACATCTTAGTACTTCCCGGATGTATTGAATATGGAGTTTCATGTGCTTCTTTGAGTATCAACTGTTTGATTTCGGTTATGTCTGGCACACATATTCTATTATGAAACCAGAGCGAATTGAAATCGCCTAAACAAAACTCAGACGGTCTTCCCTCTTCAATCCTTCTGATCTCTTCCTCAATGAACGGATCTTCACCTTGCCGTCGAAAGATTGTGTACTTAAGATCACTTTGTCTTTCCTCCATTACCTTCATAGTAGACAAGCTGCCCAAAGATTTCACTTCTAAGCATTGAATTTCTAACCTTTCCAGATCCATAAGCAACTCTTTAGGTCGTTCCCGGCTCAATGGCTGAGTATCCGTACTTTTTCTACTCAATGCATCAGCTACAACATTAGCCTTCCCTGGAGTATAATTGATGGTCAAATCATAGTCCTTGATCAATTCTAACCATCGCCGTTGCCTCATATTCAGTTCCTTCTGAGTAAAGAAGTACTTGAGACTCTTGTGGTCTGTATAGAGTTCACACTTAGCTCCATATAGAAAATGCCTCCATCCCTTCAAAGCAAACACCACGGCTGCTAATTCCAGGTCATGTGTTGGGTAGTTAACTTCATGTGGTCTTAATAGTCTAGACCCATAAGCAATAACCTTTCTGTCTCGCATCAACACACATCCAAGTCCATTCTTGGACGCATCACAATATACCATGTAATCTTTGCCAGTTTCTGGTACGGCTAACATGGGTGCCGTGGTCAACTTATCCTTAAGTGTCTGGAAACTGACCTCACACTCTTCCGTCCAAACAAATGGTGTGTTCTTACAAAGCAATTTTGTCATTGGTCCAGCAATCTTGGAAAATCCTTCGATGAACCTTCTGTAGTAGCCTGCCATTCCTAAGAATCCTCTAATCTGCTTGACATTCTTTGGTGCTTCCCATTCTAGAACAGACGCTACTTTACTGGGATTTACTACTATGCCCTCCTTGCTGATCACATGCCCAAGAAACTCTACTTGGTCCAACCAAAATTCACACTTACTAAACTTGGTATATAACTGATGTTCTCTGAGAATCTGTAAAGCAATCCTCAGATGTTTGGCATGTTCTTCCTTGTCCTTTGAATAAATCAAGATGTCATCGATGAATACTATCACAAACTTGTCCAAGTAAGGCATAAAGATCTTGTTCATGAGATTCATGAAAATGGCTGGTGCATTTGTCAATCCAAAAGGTATGACCAAATACTCATGATGTCCGTACCTGGACACAAAAGCTGTCTTTGGAACGTCTTCCTTCTTGATCTTAATCTGATGGTATCTGGATCGAAGATCTATCTTGGAAAATACTCTGGCTCCCCGGACTTGATCAAATAAATCCTGGATTCTGGGTAGTGGATACTTGTTCTTGATAGTAACATTATTGAGGTTTCGGTAATCTCCACACATTCTGCGTCCTCCATCCCGCTTATCCACAAATATCACGGGTGTACCCCATGGTGAAATGCTTTCTTGTATAAATCCTTTTTGTTCTAACTCATCCAGTTGCTCTTTTAACTCAACTAACTCCTTAGGCCCCATCTTATATGGTGCCTGAGCTATAGGTGCTGTTCCAGGAATCAAATCAATAGTGAACTCAATTTCCCGGTCGGGTGGCATACCTGGTATTTCTTTTGGGAATACATCTTGGAATTCATTGACTACTGGAATGTCTTCAAGTTTAGCTTCCTTCAAAGTATTGAGCTGTAGTTGAACTTCAATATGTGCATGACGGTCTCCTTGATAAACTATCCTTCCTCCTCCTGGACATCTAAGTTACACAGTTTTCTCCTTGCAATCTATCTGGGCTCCATTCTCTTCTAACCAGTCCATTCCAAGGATCACAGCCATATCCTTCATAAGGATAAGAAAAAGATCGGCTAGATAGACGCAATCGCTGATCATAATGACCTGCTCTTGCTTGAGGTGTGTGACTAGAATCGTTCCCCCCGCAGATAAAACAGTGATGGGGTATTCTAACTTATTGCAAGTGAGTCCATAAAGATCGACAAACTCTTGCAAAATGAATGAAGTAGTTGCACCAGTATCGAAAAGTACTTTGCCAGGGTGAGATAGGATTTGAAGCGTACCTATCACAGTTTTCTCCGATTCATTCACTTCCTCCAAGTTGGTGCAATTTAATTTCCCATAAGGCCGAGATCTCTTGCCTGCACCATTTCCTCCTGAATTGCCTCCATGGTTAAAACCTCCTCCAGTTGGCTTCTTACCCCAAGTAGCTCTATTGGGACAATTTTTCTTCATGTGTCCCTCTTGGTTACAGCCATAACAGATTATCTTGGGCCTTGGGCAGTCTCTTGCCAGATGTCCTCTAGCTCCGCACTCATGACAGGTGATTATTACTTTAGGACTTCCTCCTCCGCCTCCCCGAGGTAAAGTTCCCCGACCTGGCTGTCGTGGTTTGAAAGTAAGATCTGCAGTTGGTTTATTGACAGGATATCTTTTGGGTTCCATCTTGGCTTTCTTACGGCGTTCCTCCTGAACTTGCTTGAAATCATCTTCCATGGTAGTAGCTGCATCAACAAGTTCTTGGAAATCTGCTGCCTTTAGCATTCTGAGTTGCATCTTGGCCATTGGGTGCAAACCCCTCATAAATCGCTTCTTCCTCTTCTCATCCGTATTTACTGCATCCGTAGCATAACGTGATAGAAGAGTGAATTCCTTAACATACCTCATGATAGTCTTGTCCTTCTGTTCTAAGTTGTCAAACTCTCTCCTCTTTAACTCCATGATAATTTCTGGTACATTTGCCTCTCGGAACTTCCTCTTGAATTCATCCCAAGTGAATACCCTTCCTGGAGGATGTACTGCCACAATATTGTCCCACCAAGCTGCTGCTGGTCCACATAACAGATGAGTGGCATACCTAAGCTTCTCGCTGTCATTGGAATTCACAGTGTTGAGCTTCCTTTTAGTGTCCATCAACCAATCCTCGGCGTCCATTGGTTCCGACGCTGATGCAAATAGAAGTGGTCTTGTATTCAGAAAGTCTGCCAGTGAGACTCCATGTACACCATCATTCCGTCCTTCACGATTGTGATCCATCACATCTTGCATCATCTTGGTCTGGCACTCAATAAGCATCCGTTGTCTTTCATCTGCCATCCTCATATATTGGGCAAAATCTTGCTGTGTGAGAAATGGTGGTGGTGGTGGTAATGGTTCCCTTGCCGCTGTATCGGCTGCCTCCTTAGCCTTGGCTTCGGTCTCCATCCTCTGTTGCTCGGACTCTTCACCAACTACCGTTGCCATTTTATCCCCCTAACCCTGTTACATCAAGCGAAACTCATAGTTACACCATGCCCATGCTTTCTGAGCTCAACTTTATGCACAGTGTTAGTCACACAATAAAATCCAAATAAAACATGGCCAAATCACACCAAACATATACCATGTATATACATGGGTAAAAACAACATAGTGTTACACACTGCATTGTGAGTAACTACACTCACTTATTCCCATTTGCGAAAGCAAATACTACATAATACACATATGGTATATATGTTACAACATATCGCCTCCTTATCGATGGTAGTCTTCTACGGATAGTCAAACTCCCGATACATCCCCGGTCTCCATCGTGTCGCTCGGGGTGTCCTCCTAACTGCAGCAGGGGTATAAGATGACTCCGCCGGCATATAGTCGAGATCGGGTGTAGGCCCTAAGTTGAAGTCAGTCATCCCTAGATAACTGCTCAACGATGGGTATACAACCTTAGTGGCACTTCTCTCCATCTTGGGCCTCGAGCATTCTCCTCGCTCCATATAGCTCGGTAACTTTCCCTCGTCATCTGACTCGATCTCTATAGGCCTCCCCGCCACATCTCCGGTGCGGTGAGCAACCCTAAACTGACTTGTGACCTCGTGCTCCGAGTCACACGGAATTGGATCTCCGGCCGTTCCCATGTACTCGCCAAAACGCCAGCCCATGGAGTTCCCCCCAAAACTGTCGTTCTGTGGCATTCCCCATGACTCCAAACCTGCCTCATATCCGGCTCCAGTCGAGCCGTGTGCAAAGTGTGCTGGTGGCATCTCCGGCTCGGACTCAGGCTCGAACTCCCGCTCCTCGGGATCTTCCTCCACATCTAGGTTAATAAAGTCTCTAGCAGAGAAAGCTGGAGTAGGTGCTCGTGGTGGTCCGGAAGTCTCCCCCGTAGGCCACGGAGTATGTACTCGTGGTGGTCCGAAAGTTTCTCCCGTATGTGTCGGCTTGGTGATCTCGTCCACTAGACTCTGTATCTCACCAACTAGTGCTCCGTGAATGTGGTAGAACACACTAAGCAGATGCTTACACCTGTCCATGTGCTCTGCTGCGGCATGTGGATGTCTCTTCGCAAATTTGTAGCTATCCCGACAAGGATCATCTCCTTCCTCGTCGTGCGGGATGTGCGTGAACTTAGTACCTAACAACTTCTCCATTTTGTGTTCACGAATATCAGTGATGGCTTTAATGATAGCTATCTTATATGCAGTACTAACCGTGCGTGCTTCTCCAGCTGGCATGACCACGCTCATGCCCAATTTGGCAGGAAGCATGATCCCTACCTTGTACTTCTGGAAGACTCTACCCTCATAATATGCATACTTCTTGACAGGGATACGGGTTTCACACCCGCACTCCTGTAGGATGCCCCGTAGTAGATCGGATAGGTTTCCATCATACTCATCCAACATCACATCTCAAACTTGCACGGTCCTTGACGGATTGGTGCGTGCCATCCTGGCAGTCTATATAAAGATAAAGAAAATTAGTATATGATGCATCATCATAGTAACAATAAAGAATTGTAACACTAAAAAGTATGATGTTGTTATTCTCAACTGAATAATGTCACAACAATTTTAGAGAACTCTTTACTATTCCTATTTGACTCCTACAGGTCATTCCCATTAACTAGGTGTCCAAGTTAAGGTCAAAGCTTTTGCTCCGATACCAACTGTGGTGACCCAGCATACCACTGCAGGTTGTAGTATGCAAGTCGTTGACATAATACTCGTGAAGTACCATTTCACAAATATTACATCCCTCAGAGTGGTACAACAGAAACATAGCGGTCTTTATTCAAGCACTTAATATTACAAGCCATAATCTTACAAAGGTTTCTAGTTCCTCATCGGTCCAAAGAGGATCACTAGTAGGTTCTACCTTGATGCTATAAACCTTAACTATGACTGATATAAGTAGACTAAACATGATAACTTGCTTAAGTTACTTTATTCTATAAAGTTCCTGTGACTTATATTACTACCCTATACTACTAGTTGTCGGCCTCCTCCTCGGCTCCTTCGTTGTTTCCATAGACGATCGTGTAATCCATGCCTTCTATTCCACCGGAAAGGTCTGGTTCTTCATAGTAGATTTCCTCGTAGTCCTCTGATGCGCCTTCAGTTTCCTCGTTCTGTCCCTCCAGGTCTAAGCAAGGGTTAAGAGGGAATGGGGTGAGTAACGAGCGTTACCCAACAAGTTCATTTAACAGGATAGAGGTGTATAATGCACTAGCTATGACCCCCGACTCGTAAGTCTTAGGTCAATGCAGTTTTATAATAATTTCTTCAAAGATTGCTTTTATTTAAAAGAACTATGTCCGTCAGTCTTCACAGGTTGATTAGAGCTTCGATGGGCTCCTTTCCTGCCGCGTTCGCAGCTCCTTCCCGGAACAGGGAGTATCTTGATACTTTTTGTACACTCTGCAGAGGTGGTCACTTGTACCCATGAGAGATCAACACTTTGCTGCACAACTGGACGTACTTTCCCATCCATACTTCTTTTTGTATGGGGCCCAGTTGATGATCTAAGCCAATCACCGTCCTTCTCCGCGACCCCGCAGACCCACCCATTTGTAAGTCCATCCATTTCCTATACCGCATATGCAGACCGATTGGCGCACTGGTCCTTCCCCTTTACACTATGGACAACCCCATAGGTAGACTAGCCCGGACCCCAGTGCCCGCTCCTATGCAATATGGGTAGACCGACCCGGATGACTCTTACAATCCATCATAGATCAATTAGCCAGCTTGTCCCCCCTATACTATAGGCAGCCTGGCAGGAAACGCATTTCCCCCACTATGCACTATAGTAGCCCGCGTAAGACAACACTCGACTAGTGATCCGTTGGCATGCGAGAGGGAAAAGATACATCTGACTTCTCCGTCCCATTCCAGATCTCATGGTTGACCGTAATTTACGGCGCTAGACTCACTGGCGACATTGGTTGTTAAGTCCTAGGGTTCACTTTCCCGAACAAATGGAACCTCCACCACAACAATCTTACCATGGTTCCATTTGCCAGCCATCCTAGGTTACCACCACTCGGGTCGATAACCAGCTAATCATGTTAATTATGAAAAGAGATCCTTTTGCTTTTCAATGCAGTAATAATCATACCACTGGTATATTTGCAAGTAATTTGCTAAAAGTAAGCAAGAGATATGAGCAAGAGTGAACTTGCCTGCAAACTGCAAGGTAGTGCAGTTGGATTTGTTGAAGTGACCCGGGACCTCGGGTTCTTGAAAACAACATCATTGTCCAATAAGGGCAATGTTTAAAGATTAAAAAATGCATGCTTTATGGTGTGTTGGAATTATTCCCCCCAGAAATGGTTTATTTACCTATTAAACTTGATATATTCTTTTTATGATTTTAAAGAATATATATTAAGGGTAATTTCATTCAAGGATATTTGTCAAATATTCTTGAATGGAATTTCATTTAAGAATTGCCAACTTTGCTTAATTGCATAATTTCTATTATTTCAGACCAAAAATAATTACTCCTTTTTCTTTTGTATAAATGACTCATGAGATTATTTTATTTACTTAATGGATTCAAACTTATAAAGAGGGCTAAAAATAATTGCTTATTATTTTTAGTCTATTTTTGGTATTTTTTTGGTTTATTTTTAAACAGATTAGGGTTTTTCTTAAAGGTTTTTGACTCAAAACAATTAAATCAAGAATAAAAAGATTGGCTGATAGCCCGAGCCCACCGGTCAGTCTACCTAGGTGACCTGACCGAACCGGCTTGGCCCGGCCCGGGCCAGCTGCCCCCTCACTCTCTCCCTCACTCGGTCGGAACCCTAACCCTATCCGCCTCTGGTGACTCGCATCGCCGACGCGCCCCTCGCCCAGCTCCGGTGAGCTCCGGCGAGATCTGCCACCGCCTTCTGGCGCTTCTGCTTCGGCTCGTTGCGCTCCACCTCCTGATCGCGGGGTTTCGTCACCCCCGCCGCCAATCGCCGCCATCGTCGTCGAGCTCCGCCTCTGTGGATCTTGCCCTAGTGGCTCGATCTAATCCGGCGAGCTTGCGGGAGCTTCTTCCTGTGCTTGGCGGTGCTGGTGGTGATCTCCTCGGCTTCGCGTCGGTTGGACGACCACCGCAACCCCGACGCCGCCGCCATGCTGTGCTCGGCCATGAGCATGTCACCGTGTTGGTGCAGCTACTGGAGGGTGGCCTTGCCGCCACAACCTTGGCTGCGCCGTCATGTCGCCGCCATGGTCGCCTACCTTGCTCCCCTGGGAGCATTCCTGTGAGTTCTTCTTCTCCTCGTAGCTTCTGTTCTCTACTATGGTGGCCTGGCCAGCGAGCCAGGCATGCTTGCCTATGCTGCGCTATGCTGTTGCTGCTCTGCTCACTCTTGTGCTCCTACTGATGTTGTTGCTCTGCTCACTCTTGTGCTGCTATTGCTGTTGTTGCTCTGCTCGAGCTTGTGCTGCTATTGCTGTTGTTGCTCTGCTCGAGCTTGTGCTGTGATGCTCTGTATGCTGTGCAATTGTTAGTACAAGATTCAGTTAAGAGTTTCTTAACTGAACTTGATATGCTTAATTGGGAATTCTCCCCAGTGCTGTTAGCTTGTTCAAATGTCTGTGATATGGTGGCTACTGTTAGCATGATATTCAGTTAAGAGCTTCTTAACTGAATTTAGTGTTGCTTGCTTGAAATGCTTACTCTATGATTATCATTTGTCTAATTGGTGATCTCTGGCTTGCAGTGCAACTGCTGCCAGTTGATTCATGTGATTATCTTCATGATGATATGAACATGTTGAGCTTAAGCTTGTGCTAATTCTGTTGATTTTTATGAACTGAACTTGTTTCAGTAATGATTTTTCTATCAAGCAGTTCATGCTTGAATTGGGTGTGTTGAAGGCTTGTTTGCTTTCTATAACATGTTTTTCATTGACAGCATGCAACTGTGATTTATTAAGTGTTAGTTGTGTCTCCTCCATGTGAGGTTCACAATACTTCCTAGATAATTAAATTGGATGGCTGCTGTTAGTGATGCTAAACATGTTTGATGGTTTCTATCAGTGGCTAGATCATCTTATTGGGCAATTTAATTTACTGATAAGAACAGATTCTCATGATGATCTTAGTCTAGGCCTATGATGCATGGTCTGAGGCCTTGTTCATGCTGGTGCTTGTTGATTTGTTTCTCACTAAATAATTCTTCTAGTGAAGATTGTACAGAGCACTTCTCTGTAGGTCTGAGGAGAAAAACCTCCCCAAAACCTCCTAAGTGTTATACTTGGTAGAAGGACTTGGTGGTGAGTGTTTTACTGGCTGCTGTTTAACTTGTGTATGCAAAGATCTGGATGCTTGCAATGTCTTATTCATGGATATGCAAGTCCTAGTTATACCTTGGTCTTGTGCTGGCTGTGATGAGTAGTTGTGGTGATGTTGATGATGTTCTTGGCTTAAGCTTGATCACTGGCTCTTGTGCTTGCCCTGCTCCTCCCAGTGGCTTGCCCTGCACCTCCTTGTGCTTGGCTTCCCACCTTGCCTGCCCTGCACCTCCCAGGTGCTTGGCTTGCTCCTTGCTGCTCCTGATCTGGTTTAAGTAACCATGTTGCTTTGGCTTTGGCTATTGGTTTGATTTGGTGAGGTGAATTCCCTCCTGATGCTCAACTCATGAGTAGAGAGAACTTGTGCTGCTGTGGTGATGTGTGCTGGTGCTGGTGCTATGTGCTGGTGCTGGTGCTATGTGTTGTGGTGTGCTGGTGCTGGTGCTATGGTGTGCTGGTGCTCTGTGCTGGTCGGCTAGGGTTCTAAGTCGACCAGTTTCACACACAGTGCTCTCTTTTATACCTCTTCCTATGTGCTGGTGTCTTGACACCTCCCAGCATGCATCTGGTGACCAGCTGCTTGCCTGCTTGGTGGCTTGGCCGGCCAGATTGGTCTTGGCAGATATTTGTGGTGTGAGTCCTGTTGATAAGATCATCCTTTTGATGATTATCAACAGTGATTCCTTTAAATTTGATTGCCACTTGTATTACCATGGTGGCTCTTCTCTTTGTATTCTCATTTGTATGCAGGTGATAAGGAGAATGAAGAAGAAAAGAAAGATTGGATGCTCAAGATAATTTAGGATATAGTTATAACTTGTATTTATTTTCTTTTCTTCTTTTATTTTTTTTCCTTTTAGCTTCAGATTGTAACATTCTATGAATTCCCAATGTTGTAATATTCTTTTATCCATAAACATTGTAATGACAATGTATATTGTGTTGGTAATTAATAAAGTCTAAGTTTTTCTTATTTAGAATTATTTATCCTTTTAAATGGGCCTTTTGAACTTAAGTTAAGTTCAAATTCAAATTCCAGTTTTGAATCCAAATGTTTAATAGGCTTCAGGCATTTAACTCAATTGTTTCCCACAAGCAACAGATCAAAAGAGATCATGTCCAAACCTTTAACACTTCGAGAGTTCACCCTTCCCCCTCGAAGAGAGATTCGATCACTCTTAGGTTTTAGTAACAAAAGCGCGAAAAAATCCTGTAGTTTCAGATGAAATGCACAAAACCCTCTATTCTACCCCGGAGTTGTCCTACGTGCTGGGATATTACACTTACCTTCGTGATAAATCACGGCATTCGAGTTTTGTTGCGATAACGCAACTCGAGAATCTCATGTCGTAGTCTCTTTTGACTGATAAAATCAAAGAATTTTGAATTTATATTAACTTCTTCCAAGTGCCTCCCGATGGGAGTAGTCGCTCTATATTTTGTCGACTACGTAGTCGAAGTTTGCATGGTAGACTATCTTCATCTTCATTATTGATTTTCTCATCCTCTATCGGGTGCGAGCTCAGCGCTCCCGATGGGAGTAGCCCCCGAGGCTATGGTTGGATACTTGTAGTCAATCATAGGCTCAAAATTCACTTCTTCTTCTAGTTTCTCCTGTTTGTAAGCCCCCGAGCCCAAGGCGAGGTTTTTCATATCTTTTGACCACACTCTCCCTTTTTCCCTTTTGTTATTATCATCTGCTATGTACAGAATTTAACTCCTTTGTAAATATGTTTATGGGCCTTGCTATCACGGGGGCCCGATAATATGTGCTTATAAATAAAGCATCTTTGGCAAGGGTAAAAACCCTAATTAGATTCCTCCTTCGCCGCATCATCTCCTCTTTTCATCTAGGGTTTCTAGTCTTTCCACTTTTCCACATGGCTGATGCAGATGGTTCTCGTCTGAACCTTGGCTCTCCGGTGGCGCCGCGGGGTCATGGCCGCCCTCGTGGAAGCAAAAACAAAACAACTCCGGCCACCACAGGATCATCATTGGCCACTCCGGTGAAGTGTCGTCCCGACCGCCCACCTGGTAGCAAGAACAAACCCAAGGTGACTGGCGCCGCCCCAGGTCCAAGCGCTCCTCCTCCTGCTACTCCTTCTGCTTCTCTAAGAATATTTTCTTTCTTCTGCATTGTCATGGCGTAGTGCCGCGAGATTCAGCGCCTGCCGCTGAATTTCACCAAGTTCATGGATGGGCGAGAACTGCGAGAAGCAGTTCTTCGTGAACAATCTGGTGGAGGGACTCCATACCAAGTGGAGGTTTGGTACGATGGTGACGGCGAGCAATACTTCAAGGGTGGCTGGTCACAGTTTGCAGAAGACCACGACCTCCACCAAGGCTTCTTCATGACCTTCGACTACCACATCGGCACGTCAAAGTTTGATGTGAAGATCTACGACAGCACCCAGTGCCAGAAGGAATATGAAGCGGAAGTCTGCTTTCATTAGGATCTGCTTTTATGTAATCTCTTTTTATAGTGTCCTTGCTGCCGTACTATCTGTAATGAATACTCGTACTTTGCTTTGATGCTTTTAATAGTACCATGAGAACAAATCATTGTTCTGAGGTATGCTTTATATATATCGGGTTCTTTGTGAACCAATTATTTTGAAGAATATCGGGTTGTCTGCACAACCTAGTAGTGTAAAAGATCTCCATGTCATGATAAAAGTTTATTTCGTATGACCCGGGGGTTGAAGCCCCCGAGCGGAGAAGTAGAAATATTTGTACAACTTTGTTGAGTTCAACCCAAGGAACCCGACCTATGGCCTCCTGTTCTGGGTTCAAAAGGTTAACTCGAGTTTAGTGATACCACTAGATTTATTCTACGCGTAAAAACATCATAGGTGCTCCGCATTCCACGGGTTGCTCTCGTCTTTTCCTGTCTTCTTGTCTTGTAGTCGATAAGCTCCTCCTGGTATCACTTCTGTGACGATGTAAGGTCCCACCCAAGGGGACTCCAATTTGCCGTGGATGTCTTGCCTAAGTCACAAAACTAGATCTCCCACCACAAAGGATCATGGACGAACTCGACTACTATGGTAGTTTCGCAGCCTCTGTTGATACTGCGTGGCTCTTTCTAATGCTTTATCTCTTGCTTCATCTAGTGCATCGACATTGTCTTGCAATGCTTCTGTTGATGTTGTTTCGTCGTATGTCGTCACTCTTGGAGCTTCGTGTGTAACTTCGACTGGAAGCATGGCTTCTGCGCCATGGACCAGGAAGAAAGGAGTTTCTTGAGTTGCTGCGTTAGGCGTAGTTCTTAGGCTCCAAAGAACGGAGGGCAATTCATCTACCCAAGCGCTCTTGGCTTTCTCGAGAGGTGCTAAGAGCCTCTTTTTTTATCCCACTGCATATCAGGCCATTGGCTTTTTTGACTTGCCCATTTGTCTTTGGGTGTGCCACAGATGCAAATTTGAGTTTGATTCCTAGTCCTTCGCAGTAACTCTTGAATTCCTTCGAAGTGAAGTTTGTCCCGTTGTCCGTGATGATGCTATATGGTACACCGAAACGGAACACTATTGACTTGATGAAGTTGGTTGCTGCTGTCGAATCTTGAGTTGTTACCGGAGCCGCTTCCACCCACTTGGTAAATTTATCGACTGCCACTAGCATGTAAACATGTCCTCTTGGCCAAGATTTGTGCAACTTTCCCACCATATCGAGGCCCCATTGTGCAAAGGGCCAGGACAATGGTATTGGCTGTAACTCTGCTGATGGCGCATGCAGTCGAGATGCGAATCTTTGACATGCTTCACACTTCCGGACTATATCTTTCGCGTCTTCGATGGCTGTTAGCCAATAAAATCCTGCTCGGAATGCTTTTGCCGCTATTGCCCTGCTGCTAGCATGATGGCGGCACACTCCGCCGTGTATATCTTTTAGTATTACTTGTCCTTCCTGAGGCGTTACACAACGCTGCAAAACGCTGGTAATACTCTTCTTGTATAATTTCCCCTGCAACACGATAAACGCTTTCGATCGTCGAGTTATCCTCTTGGCTTCCACTGCATCTTCTGGTAATTGTTTATTTATCATGTATGCGAGATATGGCTGCATCCAGGTTTCTTCTATCATCATGACTTCCTCGGGTTCCGGCGTAGCCCCTGAGCCTGCTGCAGTAGTCAAACTTTTGACACTTTTTATTGACCTTTACACTATTTCCTCCTAGAATACTCCAGATGGCACGGGTAAACACTAGGACCCGATATTTGCTAAGTTGTCGGCTTCTTCATTGCTGTTTCTGCTGATGTGCGAGACTTCGCATCCATCAAATGTTCCTTCGAGATAGTGATATAAGTTCTTGTAGGCCATCATGGTGTCACTGATTGTGTCGCACCTGTTCATGACTTGCTGAACAACAAGGTTTGAATCTCCAAATATTTTTAGGTGAGTTGCTCCACATGCTTTAGCCATCTTCATTCTATGCAACAAAGCCTCGTATTCTGCTTCATTGTTAGAAGCCTGCGAAAAACTCATCCTTAAAACATACTTCAATTTGTCGCCATGCGGCGATATCAAGACTACTCCCGTGCCTGCGCCTTGGACTCTCTTAGAACCGTTGAAGTACATTGTCCAAACACTTGATAAGTCTGGCGGTCCCATGCTCTGCAGCTCTAGCCACTCTGCTGTAAAATCTGGCAAGACTTGCGATTTGATCGCCTTCCTTTTTTCGTACGTGATGTCCATGGGAGATAACTCGATTCCCCACAAAGAGACACGTCCTGTTGCCGAAGGATTGTTCAATATGTTTGATAGTGGTGCCTCATTGACCACTATAATTGGGTGCACCGCAAAGTATTGTCGCAATTTTCGTGCTGTTGTAAAAACACTATATGCAAGCTTTTGATAATGCGGGTACCTCTATTTTGTCGGAGATAGTACTTCACTGATGAAATATACCGGCCTCTGGACGCCATGGGCTTTGCCTTCTTCACTTCTTTCGACTACTAGTACTATACTCACCACCTGATGGGTTGCAGCGATGTAAAGTAGTAGCGACTCCTTTTCTTTTGGTGCGACCAACACTGGTGGCATGGAAAGCACTTTTTTCAGCTGCGCAAAAGCTGCGTCTGCTTCTGCTATCCATTCGAACTTATCATCTGACTTTTTCATAAGTGCATAGAACGGGAGTGCCTTTTCTCCCAATCGAGCAACAAAACAACTTAGTGCCGCGATGCGTCCTGCGAGCTTCTGTACGCCGTGTAGTTTCATGGGTTTTCCCATTATTAAAATTGCATGTATCTTCTCTGGGTTCGCCTCTATTCCCCGTGCTGACACCAAGAACCCTAGTAGTTGCCCTGCTGATATGCCGAAGGAACACTTTGTCGGGTTAAGCTTGAGTTTGTACCTGCTCAGGTTGTTGAAGGTTTCCACCAAGTCACTGATAAGGGATTCCTCCTCTTTTGTAGTGATGACTACATCATCAATGTAGACTTGGATGTTGCGCCCTATTTGGCCTCCGAGGCAATTTTGCATCATCCGTTGGTAAGTTGCTCCTGCATTTTTAGGCCGAATGGCATTACTTGATAGCAAAACATCCCATATGGTGTGATAAAGGCTGTCTTTTCTTTATCTTCTTTTTTCAACTTGATCTGGTTGTAACCAGAATATGCATCCAAAAAGGAAAGCCTTGCGCATCCCGCTGTTGAATGAATTATCTGATCGATGCGGGGTAGAGGGAAGGGATCCTTTGGACAGTGCTTATTGAGAGATGTGTAGTCGACACATACTCTTTGTACGTCTGTGTTTTTCTTGGGTACGATGACTGGATTGGATATCCAACTCGAAGTTTTTATTTCTCTGATAAATCCGACGTTTTCTAGCCTGTGCAATTCTGATGCTATCGCCTTCCTCTTGGATTCATCGAATCTTTGCAATGGTTGCTTGACTGGCTTTGCTTTAGGATCCACATTTAGTGCGTGCTCGACGAGTTCCCTGGGAACCCCTAGCATGTCTGAAGGACACCAGGCGAAGATTTCCCAGCGCTCATGGAGGAACTCGATGAGCGCGCTTTCCTATGCGGGATCCAGGTTTACCGCGATCGATGTTGTCTTGTTTGGGTCCGTGGGGTGGACCTGAATTTTCGTTGAGTCCTGAGTTGTGTCGAAAGCCTGATCTGGCAGGGATCATCCAACATCGGGTAGCACATTATGATCAGTTTCTCCTTTCAGCCTTTCGTATTCTGCTGTCATGCTGAAGGTTTGTGCCATTCTATTGAATTCTCTGTCGCAAGTGTTGGCTACTTTGAAGCTCCCTTGTACTGTGATCGTTCCTTTGTGTCCTGGAATTTTTAGCGTAAGATACGCGTAGTGAGGTACCGCCATAAACTTTGCAAATGCTGGGCACCCTAGGATTGTGTGGTACTGTGATGGCCAGTCGTCCATAACTTCGAATTCTAGCTTCTCTCTGCGATAATTGTGCTACTGCCAAAGCAGACATCGAGTTCTATTCTTCCCAAAGGGTAATTTGCGGCTCCTGGTACTATTCCATGGAAGGAGCAATCTGTTGGCTTCAGACTCGACAGTGAGATACACATTGCCTTTAGGGTTCTAGCATATATTAGGTTTATGCCACTCCCTGCATCCATGAATACTCTTCCGATGTCGTACCCTCCTATTTGTGCCTTTAAAACCATAGGCGAGTGGCCTGGCCTGGGAACTTTTCTTGGGTGATCTGCTCTGCTGAACTTAACTGGTTGATCTGACCACCGCAAATATTCTGTAGTGGCTGGTGGTGATGATATTGCTAGGTTTACTTGCCTGGATATGCTCTTTCGCTCTTTCTTCGACTTAGGCACTGGTTGAATCATTGCTGATATGTAAACTTTTGATTTTAAGTGCCTTGCTAGCCTTTGCACTTGGTATCCTTGACTTGTGTGCTTCTCTCCTTGCCATCCTCCTTGGTTTGAGCCCATGGCGCTTTGTAGTCTCAGGAAAGTTCTACAATCCTTCATCTGATGATTTGAAACTCTTTTTCCATCGAGATAGGCATAATGGATTCGACAAGGCCCGTATAGCATATCTTCGGCCGAGGGGCCGGAGTATCTCGATTTTTCTGCTCCCTTTGTCTGGAACCTCCTGCCTTCGTCTTCTTCCTCTTCCCTTACTCCGTAACCCGCAGCTACCTGGTTTCGCCTTCCTTGATTATCCCTGCTGCGGTGTCGTCTCCTTTGTCTACTCATTCTATCGACTTCTGGTGATCGTCCTCTTTTGTTATTATATGTGTCCTCTCTATCAGCGAATTTGTTGGCTTCTTCCATTAGTTCAGCTACTGTCGTTGGCCTCGTTCTTCCTATCTCTTCCACGAGATCTGAGCGACGAAGGCCGGCCGAAAAAGGGTCTATTGCCCATTCGTCGGAGACGTCTTCTGCTGAGTTTTTGATTACACTCCATCGTTGTATATAAGAACGTAGAGTTTCGCCTTTCCTTTGCATACATGCTTTGACCTCCTCCAGTGACGCTGGACGCTTGTATGCCAAATGGAAATTTCTTGCAAATTGGCTTTCGAGTTCTCCCCAGCTTCCAATGGATTCATTGGGTAGGGTATTCAACCAGGACCTTGCTGCGCCGGTGAGGTATAGTTGTAAACTTTGCATTGCCGTTGCTTTTGTTCCCCCTAATATCTGTACTGCCTGCAAATAGTTCGATAACCATAGGGTAGGTTCTTGCGACCCGTCATATTTATGCTGGTCGTGTGGTAATTTGAATCCTTTAGGTACCCGCATTTTGCGAACCCTGCGGGTAAAGCATAACGCGCCCATCTCTTTATCGTCGTCTTCATAATTTTCTTCCCTCCAAGCGTGGCGCGATTTATTTACTCGAGCCTGCGCAATTATATTTCTTGCGTCCTCCTTCCTCTTTTGTCGCCTTTCTTCTTCTGATGACTCGCTATACTCGTTTTGCGTGGAATTGTACTTGTATTTCCCCTTTTGCTTTTCCTTGTAGCTTGTCGACTTCATCTCTGGTCCTTTTCCCCTGATCTTGTTCTCCACTATCCCGAGGCTTCGTATTGCGGCTTGGTGCATATCTTCTCGCTGATCTCCGGGTTCTGGCCTCGTTGTTAATAAGTATGCATGTGCTGCTATCAGTGCTGCTTCGGGTGTTTCTTGTACGAAGTCTTCTTCCTCCTTTTCTAGCTGTGGAGTAAGGCTCCTTGAGCACCTTTCCTCTTTGCTGCGTGCTATTGTCCCTCTGTTGTGCTTTGGGTCTCCACGCCTTTCCCTGCTATATTCTGATTCTTCGCTATAATCATCCCAATACTCTTCCTTCGACATACTGTTATTGTCTTGGAAAAGCATGTCTCTTTCCTCCCTTAGTTTCTTCCTATGTTGATATAATGCATACTGATACCCCATCAGAACTTCTCTCCTTGATCCTTCGGGTACTTCTGTACCATGATTGATAGCTGACGTGATCATCCTCCATTCTCCAGCTGAAACATGAACTTTCTCCTTCTCTTTTTTGTTGTGTTCTTTTACTTTATCGACTTGCCTGTCGACCCTTTTGCTTCCTTCGTTGTTGTTTTCTTCTTCTGCCTCAGTGATGATGACGCATAGCTGGTGCACTTTTTTGGAGACACTACTACTTCCAGCGGTGAAGTCCCTTGCACTGTTGTGCGTTTGACACGCTCTTTCTTCCAAGTCAAAATTTTCCCAAATTTTGTCACCTTCTGCGATTGGCGCTTTTCCCAAGCTGACCGGCGAGTTTACCTCGCTGGAAGAGCCTTTTGATGATTCCAACATTACTTCTATTTCGGGCTTGCTCGCCGACGGATCTGGTTTCGTCAAATCCGAGAGGCGGGATGAACCCGATGGCCCGACGAAGATGCTCAAACTTCCAATTGTTAACTCTATCTCTTGACTTCCGTCGAGTTCTGTCCTGCTGTTGGCTAAAAGCAAAAAAGCCGTCGAATTCATGATTCCAACGCCTAGAGTCCCCACGGTCGGCGCCAATTGACGAGGGTTAACTCGACAAATGTCCTAGATGAAGGACTTAGGATCGGGGGAAGAGGGCGTCGGATGAACTCGAAGGTAAGGTTAGTCGAAATAAATGTGTATCGAGAGTAAACTTGGGTGTTCAACCTGGCTTGCTTTCAATCTGGCCTACACCGTCCCCTCCTGACCCCTATATATAGGTGGCCAGGTCTCGAGGATCGGGTAGGGTCTGATACAGATTACAATATCGACATACGGTAAGAACTCGTATCTCGACTATCATTACAATTGGGCCTAGCTTAACGGGCCTTAGGGGTACTCAACTAACGGGCTCTATTAACTATACCCTTGTTAGTCGTATTATCCTTTTTGCTTCTACCGTGTCTTCGGGTAGCGTTTTTGTAACAACTCGGAAAGTTGTAAACCACTTCCTATTAATTAAAGTGCCAAATTTTGGACCAAGATAAAACTTTTTATCTATTATTGCATGTATGCATGTATTTTCCATTATATGTCTTTTATGATTTCATGTGTGCTATTTTTGGTTGTGCAATAGTTAGTTAATTCTAACTTAACCAACAAAGGCATTAGAGAAAGATTATCAGAGCTAAAGAAACAAGAAACAAAAGAAAGAAAGAAAAAGAGAAGAATAAGTTGATCTATGAAATCTTATTGACTACCCTACTTTGAGCCTTTAGAATAAGAAATCTGTAACTCAAGCAAAGGTTTGGCCAGTTAGTTGAGCTTGACCAAGTTACATACTAACTCAACCAAGAAGTTTCTAACCAAAATTCAAATCAGAACTTCACTCAAACATCAGCCAAACTTTGAATCTGAAACAGTGACAATACCCTAAAATCCAAATGTGATTTCTGCAAAACTTAATCTTTCTTGGTAACAAAAATATCCTTGGAACCCTTGTCCAATATTTTGACCACCCAAAGTGAAAATTTTCAAAAATTCGAATTTAAATTTCTTGCGGGCATTGTGTCGAACACCTGGCAGACAAAAATCGGAGAAAATCGAGTTACTGTGAGCTTCACTGTTCTCGTACGTCTCGACCCTGTAGCCATGCTCGTGGAGATGTCCGCGGTCGAGCCCAGCCACCTCTGCCCCGACCCGAGCCGTGAGAAGTGGAGGGAAGAAGAACAACGCGCCCAGGACCCCCCTCTCTGTCTCTTCTCTTCCTGCACGACGCCGACCACTGTGACCGCGCCAGAGCCGACCCACAGCACTCCGTCGCCGAGACCAAACCCCGCCAGCATGCGAGCAAGGCCGCCGTGCCCAGTGTCGCTCGTCGCACGTCGCCAGGGCCCCCGCACCGGCGAGCTACTGGACGCCCTCGCCCTCGCCTCTCTGGCCTATAAAAGCCCCCGCCGATCAAACGACTGGACGCACACCACTCCCAGCTACCTCTCAGACACCTTCTCTCCCTCCCTCTCGCTCTTGTTCGACGTCGCCAGCCCCGCCGGCGAGGTACTGGACGCAGGCAGCGCCGTCGCGTTCGGCCTCCGTGGAGCAAGCAGACGCCGGGAATTGGAGGAGTCCCGCCGGAGCCTTTTCCGACCGTCGCCGTCGAGCTCTGCTTCCTCTACGCGCGCCGCCGTCACTGTCGTCTTCTTCACTGCGCGCAGGTGAGCTCCACCCTCGCCGTTGAACACGACGCACCAGAGCCGTTGGATTAGAATCTGTCGGTAGCGTACCGGTTCGGTGATGTTAAGTAATCTGACGAGCGGACCCCACCTGTCAGGTTTAGTTTTATTCCTTTCCCGCCCGGAGTGAAGCGGTATGGGCCGGCCCGTTCGGGTTTCGATTGGATTCGGCCCAGCTAGGTTAGAATTAGGTCTGTTTCGTTTTTATTTAATTTCCCGCCCGTTTGAATTATTTCAAATAAGTTTCAGATATGATTTTCAAACCTTAATTCCAAGAGATTTAGAAATCCATTTTTAGCAAATGAATATGCGTTGGAAAGCTTAGGAAATGCTCTAACCTCTGAAACTAGGTATAATTCAATTTGAGTTAGGGATTTAAATAAATAAGAATAGTTTGACCATAGCCTTATTAATCATAGGAAAATTCTAGAAAATTGTTTAAGCCTCCTAAAATTATGAAACTTGGTTTGTGAACTCCCTAATTAACTCCCCTACTGTTTAGTCAACCTTAATCAACTCAAACCTTGTTAGTGGTACCAATTAGACCCTAACCCAATTCTAGTAAGTAACATAAAATGATAGATCTCTATCATACACTTAGAATTAATTTGCCCTCAATACCAATTCACTTAATGAGTCAATCCTCATTGGAACTAGTACTAATACCCTTAGTTTATTACCCATACTTAAAAAGTAAACCACACATGGCACATGGGAGAATTTTTTTTAACTTGCACCCTCAATGCAAACTTGGAAGAAACCTTGCAAACCAATTCAAATAAAATCCAACAGGAAGGCTATTGTTTGAAAACATGTATATGTGCTTGGTGTGTTGTTAGCATTGTGTAGTGATTGTGTGTTTTGTGTTTATTCGTTATTAGACGCTAGTGTTGCTGAGGAGGATATTGAGGGGGAATATTATCAAGAAGAAGAAGAATACCCCGGACACTTTGCCAACCAAGGCAAGCCATCTTTTGAATCATACTCCAAATGCCTATTTTTACTATTGCATTCTACTTGTTTTAAGTAAATTGCCTGATTGAATTGCTAGAGTAGAATGATAGATGTGTAGTGAGATCTTGCTTAGCAAGAGCATCAAGCTGAGTTTATCCAACCCTATTTTAGTGGTATCATCACTCCATGTAGTTGCTTAGTCGCTAATAAAATTGGTGCTATCTCTAAGTGGAACCCCATCTGAACTTGGTGACTTGAACTTGAAAGCTTGAATTGGAGATCCCTCCTACATGGTGGTTTTATGAAGAAAAATAATCTTGACTAAGGACTATGGAATGTATTTGTCAAATGATACTAAGTGATGTACTATGTGAGCCAACCATACCGTATGACCACATTACCCCTAAATGGGAAGGGGCTTAGTCCGTAGCTTGTTTACCCTAGTATGGGAGGCCTTGTATCATCCTTTATAGAAGTGCACCATGCGCGGGTACTTCCGAACCGGGTGGAATTTCCATTCATCCAGCATCCTGGAGCGGGCAAAACTAGAGACGCCGGAACGGAGATCTCCGTGTCTCGGGCTCTAGGGAAGGATCCTATACTAGAGTGAGCAAGTGAAAGAGTTTGTTTGATTATCTGAACCTCGCATACTTTGTGTATGAC
Organism: Dactylis glomerata; assembly: GCA_007115705.1. NCBI lineage: Eukaryota > Viridiplantae > Streptophyta > Magnoliopsida > Poales > Poaceae > Dactylis > Dactylis glomerata. The sequence goes on along the minus strand of QXEO01001062.1, from coordinate 1,308,922 downwards.
GATCCGTGGATTTCTCCCGGCAGATGTATTGAATCTTGTGGGTAAAGTGTACCCCTCTGCAGAGGTTTTCAAAACTATTCGAATAGCCGCGTCCGCGGTCATGGACAGTTGGCAAGCTGTACTTGACTTTTGTCAAGAATATAAACCACCTATGATGAACTTGGTGAATGACTTGACTTGACTTGACATTGATCTTGACACACTTGAAGTTCCTCTTTAGTTGAACTTAGAGAATTAAACCTCCTTCTCTACTAATGAACCTTCTTGGGAAATAAAACTGGCTTTTGCAAGTAAACTTAGTGCTTAGTCCACCCTATCAACTTGCATATCTACTTCATCATTTCCTTTTTAAGATGGTTTGCGAGTGCATCCAATGTACTCATGGCTGTGTCCCTGGCTATCAACTTGGCCAGACTATGGGGAAGAGTATCCGGAGGAAGGTTATGAAGAAGAGTACCAGAACTAAGATCGTCTCCTGAGTCGCCATTGCCTGTAGGGTGAAGGCATGGACCCGAAGACGTTATTTCCACTGCTATATGGTGTTGTAATATGAACTTGGTCACTATGACCATTGTATTTGAACAATCGTATTGTAATGTCTATGGAACTGGTTACCAACTACGTTATGTGTATCACAACAATGATTCTGGGATTGTGGTGGAATGCATAACGGGCACTTCGAATTTGTGATAAATTTGTGGGTGTTACAGTTTTGTTTATCATGTACGCTAGATATGGCTGCATCCAAGTTTCTTCTATCATCATAACTTCTTCTGTTTCTGTTATACTTGATTTTCCAGCCCCCGAGCCTGCTGCTTGGTGCGGACCTTGTTCTTCTATAGTCGAGGTTTTGTTGTTCTTTATTGATATTTCTATGATTTCCTCCCAAAAGACTCCTTGCGGTACGGGCAAGCATTAGGACCCGATGTTTGCTAAATTGTCGGCCTCCTCATTACTGGCTCTGCTGATGTGCGTAACTTCGCATCCATCGAATGTTCCTTCGAGATAGTAGTATAAATTTCTGTATGCTGTCATGTTGTCACTGATGGCATCACATTTGTTCATTACTTGTTGGACGACGAGATTCGAGTCTCCAAATATTTTCAGTCGAGTTGCTCCGCAGGCTTTTGCCATTTTCATTCCGTGGAGCAACACCTCGTATTCGGCTTCATTGTTGGAAGCTTGGGGAAAACTCATCCTTAGCACATACTTCAATTTGTCACCTTGTGGTGATATCAGAACTACTCCTGCTCCGGTGCCTTGGATTCTTTTTGAACCGTCGAAGTACATTGTCCACACAATCGATAAATCTGGCGGACCTGCACTTTGTAACTCCAACCACTCTGTTGTGAAGTCTGGTAGGATTTGTGATTTGATCGCCTTTCGTTTTTCATACGTAATGTCCAGGGGTGATAGCTCAATTCCCCATAAGGAGACACATCCCGTTGCTGAAGGGTTATTCAATATATTCGATAGTGGAGCTTTGTTGACCACTATTATTGGGTGCACGGCAAAATATTGTCGTAGCTTCCGTGCTGTTGTGAAAACACTGTATGCGAGTTTTTGATAATGCGGGTACCTTTGCTTTTTCGGAGAGAGTATTTTGCTGATAAAATATACTGGCCTTTGCACGTCGTGAGCTTTTCCTTCTTCACTTCTTTCGACTATCAATACTGTACTCACCACTTGATGTGTTGCTGCAATGTATAGTAGTAGTGATTCTTTTTTCCTTTGGTGCGACCAACACCGGAGGTGTGGAAAGCACTTTTTTCAACTGCGCGAAGGCTACGTCCATCTCTTATGTCCACTCGAATTTATCATTTGATTTTTTATGAGCGCGTAGAAAGGTAGTGCTTTCTCTCCCAATCGAGCCACAAATCGACTTAGCACCGTGACGCGTCCCGCGAGCTTCTATACGTCATGTAGCTTTGTTGGTTTTTCCATTATTAATATTGCTTGGATCTTTTTTGGGTTTGCCTCTATTCCTCTTGCTGATACTAGGAACCCCAAGAGTTGCCCTGCTAATACACCGAAAGAGCATTTTGTCGAGTTGAGCTTGAGCTTGTACTTGTTCAGGTTGTCGAAAGTTTCCGCCAGGTCGCTGATCAGAAACTCTTCTTTCCTCATGGTGATGACCACGTCGTCGATGTAGACTTGGATATTGCGTCCTATTTGACTTCCGAGGCAATTTTGCATCATCCGCTGGTAGGTTGCTCCTGCATTTTTTTAGGCCAAAAGGCATGACTTGATAACAGAACACGCTGTATGGTGTGATGAAAGCTAATTTTTTGTCGTCTTCCTTTTTTAATTTGATCTGATAATAACCAGAATATGCATCTAAGAAGAAAAGCCTTGCACATCCCGCTGTTGAGTCGATTATTTGATCAATACGAGGTAGAGGGAAGGGATCCTTTGCACAGTGCTTGTTGAGAGATGTGTAGTCGACACATATTTTTTGTACGTCTGTATTTTTCTTGGGGACTATAACTGGATTAGATACCCAAGTCGACGTTTTGATTTCTCGGATGAACCCTGCGTTTTCCAGCCTATGTAGTTCTAATGCTATTGCTTTCCTCTTGGGTTCATCAAATCGTTATAGTGGTTGCTTGACTGGCTTTGCTTTAGGATCCATGTTTAGTGCGTGCTCGATGAGTTCCCTGGGAACACCTGGCATATCTGAAGGACACCAAGCGAAGATTTCCCAGCGCTCATGGAGGAACTCGACGAGCGCGCTTTTCTATGTGGGATCCAGGTTCACTGCTGTGGAAGTGGTCTTGTTCGGGTCCGTGGGGTGGACCTGTATTTTCTTTGAGTCTTGAGTTGCATCGAAAGCATGATCTGGTAGGGATCGCCCGACGTCGGGTAGCATGTTGTGGTCCATTTCGCCTTTTAGCCTTGCGTACTCTGCTGTCATGCCGAAAGTTTGTGCCAACCTATTAAATTCTTTGTCACAGGTGTTAGATACTTCAAAGCTGCCATGTACCGTGATTGTTCCTTTGGGTCCTGGGATCTTGAGTGTGAGGTACGCGTAGTGAGGTACTGCCATGAATTTTGCAAATGCCGGGCGCCCCAGGATTGCATGATATTGTGAAGGCTAGTCCATGACTTCAAACTCCAGCTTCTCTTTGCGATAGTTGCTGCTGTTCCCGAAGCAGACGTCGAGTTCTATTTTCTCCAAAGGATAATTTGTGGCTCCTGGTACTATTCCATGGAAAGAGCAATCTGTTGGCTTTAGATTTTCCAGTGATATGCACATTGCCTTCAACGTTCTTGCGTATATCAGGTTTATGCCACTTCCTGCATCCATGAATACTCTCCCGACATCGTATCCTCCTATTTGTGCTTTCAGCACCATTGGTGAGTGGCCCGGTCTGGGCACTTTCCTCGGGTTGTCCGCTCTGCTAAATCTAACTGGTTGATCGGACCACTTTAGATACTCCGTAGTAGCTGGTGGCGATGATATTGCCAGGTTGACCTGTCTTGGTATACTCTTCCTTTCTTTCTTCGACTTTGGCACTGGTTGGATCATTGCTGATATATATACTTTTGACTCCAGCTATTTTGCGAGTCGCTGCATTTGATATCCTTGATTTATGTTTGTTCCTCCCTGTCGTGCTCCTTGGCTTGAATCCATGGTGTTTTGCAACCTTAGGAAGGTTCTGCAATCCTTCATCTGGTGGTTGGAAACTCTTTTTCCATCTAGGTAAGCATAGTGGATGCGACAAGGACCATATAGCATAACTTTGGCCGAAGGACCCGAGTACCTTGGCTTCTCCTTCCCCCTGCCATCTCTCATTGGAAATTTGACATTTTCATAGCCTTCTTCATTCCTTCCGTCATATCCTGCGGCTATCTGATTTTGCTTTCCGTGGTTGTCGCCATTGCGGTATCTTCTCCTTTGCCTGCTTGTTTTGTCAACTTCTGGTGAACGCCCTCTTTTGTTGTTATACGCGTCTTCTCCATCGGTGAATCCATTGGCTGCTTCCATTAGCTCAGACACTGTTCTCGGCCTTGTTCTTCCTATCTCTTCTACTAGGTCCGAACGACGAAGGCCGCTCGAAAAAGCATCTATCGCTCTTTCGTCGGAGACGTCTTCTGCTGAGTTTTTGATTACACTCCAGCGTTGTATGTAAGAACGTAAGGTTTTGCCTTTTTGTTGCACGCACGACTTGACTTCTTCGAGCGATGCTGGGCGCTTATACGTTGAGCGAAAATTTCTCGCGAATTGATTCTCTAATTCTCCCCAACTTCCAATGGAATCATTGGGTAGGGTGTTTAACCAGGACCGTGCTGCGCCGGTGAGGTGTAACTGCAAACTTTGCATGGTTGTTGCTCTTATTCCCCCTAGTATCTGTACTGCTTGCAGGTAATTTGATAACCATAGAGTTGGCTCTTGCGACCCATCATACTTCTCTTGATCATGTGGCAACTTGAAGCCTTTGGGTGCCCGTGTTTTGCGAACCCTGCGGGTAAAGCATAGCACGTCCATATCCTTCTCATCGTCTTCATAATTTTGCTCTCTCCACGCATAGCGTGAGTTATTTACTCGTGCTTGTGCTATTATGTTTCTTGCGTCCTCCTTCCTTTTTTGTCGCCTCTCATCTTCTGATGAATCACTGGAGTTGTTTCGCGAGGGCTTGCGCTTGAACTCTTCTTTTCGCCTTTCCTTTCGATGTGTCACCTTTTCCTCTGGAAGATTTCCCATCAATCTGTTTTCTACTAGCCCGAGGCTTCGTATTGCGGCCTGATGTATGTGCTCCCGTGGATCTCCAGGCTCTGGTTGTGTGGTTAGTAGGTACGTCTGTGCTGCTACCAACGCTGCTTCTGGTGTCTCTTGAATGAAATCTTCTTCCTCTTCTGACTGCTGTGCGCTCTGACTTTTCGCGTAGCTCTCTTCTCTTACCTGTGCTGTTGTCCTCCTATTATATTTTGGGTCTCTGTGTCTTTCCATGCTGCTTTCTGATGTGTTGCTGTACTTATCCCAGTATCCTCCACTTGACGTACTGTCGTCACCTCGGCTTCTCATGAACATGTCTCTTTCCTCCCTTAGCTTCTTTTTGTGCTGATGCAGTGCGTACTGGTACCCCATCAGAACTTCTCTCCTTGAATCTGCGGGTACCTCTGTGTCGTGATTGATGGCTGATATGATGATTCTCCACTCTCCAGTTGAAACGTGAATTTTCTCTTTTTCCTTTTTGCTGTTACTCCTCGATTTATCGACTTGCAAGTCGACTTCTTTGTTGCCTTCATGGTTGTCCTCTTCTGCTGCTTCAGTGATAATGACACATAGCTGATGCACACTTTTGGAGACGCCATTATTTTTTATGGCGAAATCCCTTGAGCTGTCGTGAGTTTTGGCCACTGCTTCTTCTATGTCGGGCTTTCCCTGAGTTTCGTCGAATTCCTTGAGTGTTTCTACCATATCTTCTGTTGCTGTGAGACTGACCGGCGAATTTACCTCGCTGGAGGAGCCCACGGATGATCCAGATACTGTGATTCTCTCGGTTTTGCTTGCCGACGGAACAGATTTTGTCGGATCCGAAATGCGAGTTGAACCCGAAGGTCCGATGTAGAAGCTTAAGCTTCCGAACGTCAGCTCCATCTCCTGATTTTCGTTGACTTCTAGATTGTTACTAGTTAAAGGCGAAAAGCCTTCGAATTCATGATTCCAACGCCCCTAGTACCCACGGTCGGCGCCAATTGACGAGGGTTAACTTGACAAATATCCTAGATGAAAGCCTTAGGATCGGGGAGATAGGGCGTCGGATGAACTCGAAGGTAAATTCAGTCAAATAAGGTGGCTATGAAAGTAAATGTGGGTATAGAACCTGGCTTGCTTTCAATCTGTCCCACACCGTCCCCTTCTGGCCCCTATATATAGATGGCCAGGTCTCGAGGATCGGGTGGGATCCGATATAGATTACAATACCGATATACGACATGAACTCGTATTTCGGCTAGTATTACAATTGGGCCTAGCTTAACGGGCCTCAGAGGTACTCAACTGACGGGCTCTATTATCTATACCCTTGTCAATGAGCGAGTGAAATTTTTATCCAAACTTTTAACATTACAATATATATTTAAAACAAATTTAAAAACTGGAAACATGTATTTCAAGTGTCAAAAACCACTCCCAAAATATGTGCATTTGTGTGTTCCAAGGTGATTTATCACATACTCTCGAGAACATGTCAAACAACTACAAAATTTCAATTCTTTTGGGACCTCAAGCAAACAGGAAGTGCTGATCAGTACCAAGTACTTGTCACCAGGAGCAATTTGATTAGTGACCTGTTGCAACACACGTGAATTTAGCTATTTTTATATTAAATTAGTACTCCGTATAAAAATCATCGATATTTATTTTCGATAGAAAGCGGAAGGCAGGGAGAGCCGAAAATAACGGCAGCGCAAGGTGTAAATGGGCCGGGCCGTACGCGCGAGACTGGTGTTCACCTGGAAAGTAGCCCAGCACCTTGGCAAAACCCTAACAAAGCTCTAGTTCCTCTTCCTCGCCGTCTATCCGCGTGACCACCGCCGAGTTTAAGCGGCGCCGCCGTGCCCTCACCTCTTTCCCCGATACACCCCTCCCAAGACTCCTCAACGCAACTTACTCGGAACGGGAGCTCGCGATGGCGCCGAGGAGAGCCAGCGTCCGCGCGCGACCCAACGTGCTGGTGACCGGGACGCCGGGGACGGGGAAGACGACGACGTGCGCCCTCCTCTCTGATGCGGCGGGCATCGCCCACGTCAACATCGGCGACCTCGTCCGCGAAAAGGGCCTCCACGACGGCTGGGATGAGAACCTCGAGTGCCACGTCATCAACGAGGACCTGGTACTGACTCTCCTCTCGCGTTAATTCTACCCCAATTCTGTTATGCTTTTGTGTGATTCATCCCTAGGCATCTGATCGAATTATTTCATCATTCTAATGCTGGCAATAGATGCGGCAAGGAAATTGCATATGTTCATTGTATAGCGATAAGCAATTGGCAATAGATGCGGCACATTAAGAGCGACCAAAGATATTGAAAACGATTCTTGCACATTTACAGATAGCCACATGTACATAGCCAAAGTGCAAGTTAGAAGGAGTTTTAGTGGTAAAAGGAACAACTCCAGAAAATTTTCAACCCACAGCCAATCCCACAAAACCCAGGTAGAGTCAAACGAAGTGATCAGTTCGTTGCTTTTCCTAGGCTTTAGCTTTGTGAACCAACGCGGTGGGCCGCCATTGTCGCTCCTTCCATCGACCCCTCCCCTGCTGACCTGCAAATCTCAATCTGTACAACTTTACACCCCATAGCGGCGGGCATGGGAAGCCACCGACAGGTACCATTGGCTATCCTCCTAATCCGATCACTCCCAATTAATTAAAGAGGAGACTTAGGCAAAGCTAGAACAGGCTTCAGAGCTGGTGTTGTTGCCGTCTTGTGGCCACTGTGCCAATCAAGGAGCGGTCGACAGCTCTCGCATCCGCAGAGCAGCACTGGTTTGCCTGGTCGCCAGACACTTCCAGGACACTGATATTTCCAGCGTGAACGGGAGACGGTGCTGGAGAAGCCGCCAGATGTGTAGCCGCTGCAGCGGGATGACCGCTGGACATGGAGTGCCTACAGAGGGTGGACAGAGGGATGAGAGGGGAGCGAGCGCCTAGATGGACAAGGGGATGAGAGAGGAGCAAGATTCCAGGGGGTAGCTGACTGGGTGAAGCATGGAACGGGCGGGCGAATTCCAGGTGAGCCGGATAAAGCCTATATTCAGGGCAGTAGGAGGACGAGTAGTTTATTGGCTCTCCCGGCCTGGGTACGTTGACTGGGACCCAGCACAGAACCATTACGTCGAATCGTGGATTTAACAGAAATGCACTACATAGGAATTTCCTCCTCACACAGTTTTCCACGGATCTCAAAGCAAAAAGGCAGATTGAACGGACATGGGCATACATGTACCCGCATGTACATGTACATTTCTTTTTGCATAAGGAACAATCCTCTCAAAAAAAGGCACACCATTTACTTTAAATTTTGACCAGGGAGAGAAAAGTATAAAAGACGGAGAGAGATTTGTAGGCAGGATGGTGTTGGACCAACTGAAGTTTTCATGGGATAGGCATTTGAAATTTTGAAGCGGGATTGTAGTTTATATTGTGATACTATGTCGGAGAGTGACGGTTGGAGAGGAGAGTCCACAAGAGGTGGCGGCTGGGAAAGAAAAACGGCAGATGGAAGGCTCATGGGGAAGTGATTACGGGCTAGTGTGATGAATACTGTTCGATCTGTTTGTCATACCCATGGTTTGGGTTAGATTAGATTATAAGAATCCTGAACCCTCTAGATAAGATGCTGAGTTGGACTGTCTGCTGCCCCTATATTTTGTTTCTGCCCAGTCTGCAAAAGGTCCCACATGTAATAGTAGAAGGGTGAGTGAACTCTCCATCAACTCATCAATCAAACCTTTAAAAGTAGGAAAAGAAAAGATATTTGCAATACATCTCATCTCTGTTATCACTTTGAAATGCACTTCATGATGATACCTATCTGTGATTGCAGGTTTGCGATGAGCTCGAGGACAGGATGGAAGAAGGCGGTGTGCTAGTAGATTATCACGGATGTGATTTCTTTCCAGAACGTTGGTTTGACCTTGTAGTTGTACTCCAGACTGACAACTCGATACTGCATGATCGCCTGACAAGCAGGTAATCCAGTGTATAACTTCCTGGAGCAACTGAAAGTGATGTGCTTATTTCTGAGTCATTTTTTGTTCACAGAGGCTATATGGGTGCCAAGCTCACGAACAACATAGAGTGTGAGATCTTTCAAGTGCTTCTGGAGGAGGCGAGGGACAGCTACAAGGAGGAGCTGGTGATGCCACTGCAAAGTGACAGCGTCGAGGATATTAGCAGGAATGTGGGTACGTTGACAGAGTGGATAAACAACTGGAGGCCATCCCAGTAAGCTAATCCGGTGAACTGATATGTTTCAGTACTGCCGGAGGATTGTGCTGGAGTGAATGCTGATTGTAAATTAGCATATTTGGACTTCTCCATGTTCAAAATTTGGATTTATCAGATGGAGTGACTTCTAGGTGTTCAAAATTTTGCTTCAAAGGTTGTTCGTCGCCCTCACCTAACCGAACCCAAAGTTACATGATAAATCTGAACAATTTGCCATCCCAGTACACGAACTAAACCAAAAGAAGTGAACCCTAGTTGATCCTACCATCAGTGCATATAGGGGGACCACGTGCTAATGCGATATTACACCAAGTACAGTGTCGATCAGTCGATCGATCCCAATGGAAGTTTCAGCCACTTCAACATCACCTATTCGACCGATCTGCGCCTGTCCTTTGTAGCTCCTGTGTGCCGTTGTTTTGAAATGTTACCATTGACATGTTAGTCTTGTCTTCAAATTTAGAAATTGTAATATATAGGACGACAGGAAAATCTGATTTTTATCTCTCTTCTCTCTCTAATCCATAATAATTGTCGAATAATTTACTACAAGTTAGTACTTCCTCCGTTCCTTGATACAGTATAATATAACACATATACTAGTTTTTTGCATGAAAATTGATGCATGGTTTAGGAGTGCACTTTTTACACCTGTATACTCCTAATTTCCAAGGATTGCTTGCGGGCAATTCCAAAAATGGATTGCATGAGAGGAGTTAGCTACTCCTAGATTCCAGGAACAACATGGGGTGAGTCAGCAGTAAATTTGACTACAATCCTAATGCGTTCTATATTTTCGATTTTTCTTAAACAATTATATGGCCTATAAGGAACGGAGGGAGTATAAAGTTGTACTCCCTCTGTTCACAAATACTTTGCGTTATGGGTTTAGTCAAAGTCAAACTTTCTGAAATTTGACTAAATATCTATGAAAAAATACAAAAATTTACAATATAAAAACTATTGCATTAGAATCTCCTCAAAGCATATTTTCATATTATGTCCATTTGGTATTATGGATATTGATTCTTTTTCCTCAATTCTTAGTGAAAGTTTATAAAAATTGACTTTGACTAAACCCAGAACGCGAATGTAACATCCCAAGTTTTTATCAAATTTTGGAATATTTTTTTTGTTTTGTTTGTATTGATTGAAATTTCACAGGGGACTAATTTTTTTTGAGTTTATTTGAAATCTTTAGTCTAAAAACTCTTTCAAACTTTCTATTATTTCTTGAAAGACTTCCTTTGAGAAAATAGAATTTCAAAATACTATTTTGTATATATCCAAACCTATGCAAGCTTATTTGCATAGGAAGTATTTACCAAATGGAATATATTAAATAAAGTTTGCATTTCCAAAACCATATTTGAAAATGAATTTCAAAATATTATTTTATAAAGTATTTTCTCTGATTTCGAAGGATTATTTTTCAAACCCTGTCTGTATTTTGCATTATGTAAGTAAAACCCTTTGTCTAGATTTATAAAGGTTTATTAAAAATCTTGTTTTATTTTGAAAAACTTGTTTCTTACAGTTCTAAAAATGCTGTGTGAATTTTAGAAAATTTTAAGTTTTGGTTTGGTTTGATTGGGAGCTTTTATGAAAAGGTTTTGAAACAAACAAGAAAACAGAAAAACAAAAACAAAAAAAAATTAAAAGGGTCGAGGGGCAACCAATCGGCCCAAGCCGAGAGGCAGCCCACGGCCCAGCATCGTTTCCGCCCGAAGGGGTACGCGGCCACCCACCCTCCTCCCACTGACATGCCTAGCCCAGATGTCAAGCTCGTCTTCTAGCTCGGGACAGAGCCCTTCTCCCGCACGGCGTCTCTGCAAGCCGTCCATCGCCTCCCCGCGATAAACCCTAACCCCTCTCCATGAAAACCTCGCCTATAAAACCCTATGCCTCTCCTCTCTCGCCGCTCTCTTTTTCTCCCCTCAAAACGCCCCCAGTCCGATAGGATTTCTCGTCAGAATCTGACGCATCTGCGGGCATCCCCGCTCGATTCCGGCGACGTTGGTGAGCTCGCGCCCCTTTCCTTTATCCTATCCTCTTCCCCTCTCTCGGGCGCATCTACCAACACCCGCCGTTTGACTTGCACGCAGTAGATCGAGCACGCCAAGCGAAGCCCGAAGCTCACCGTCGCAGCGACGACTTAAAAGTTGATACGTGCACACACTTTGTGCATTCAAATTCATCCAAATCACTGTTCTGATCATAACTTGAGTTCTAAAAATGATTTTGGAATGAATCCAATTGCAGTAGCTTTGTTTTATTGTACTCTATCCAATAGCATCAATTCCCAAATTTCTTGAACCACTTCACAATTATTCAAATTCAAATATGAGAATTTGAGTATTTTCCACTATATGGTTAATTCTATTTCTTTTCAGCGTTGTTTCCTTTCACAAAAGTAAATCTTATGATTATACCTATCCACCAAGATCATCTTGACACTACCTTGATCCAATATCATGTCCATCTAAATCTTTCTTGTTAAGTTCACATATATTCAAATTTCAATTGTGTTATTTGAGTAAAATGTGATGTATCTCAATCATAGGTTTTGTTCTTGCTATTGTGGTGTTGGTTTAATCTACATCATAGCATTGGTGCATACTTCTTGTGTCCAATAGAACCTCTGAACTATATTCTAAAATATCATTCATTCATGTCCAACCCCATGCTCACTTATTCTTGATCACCTATATTGCACTATTCAATTTGCAAATGAGTTAATTGAGTAATGCAAACTTTCACAAAATCCTTGTTCAATGCCTAAGTGTAATTTATAGTATTTATGAGTAATTGTTGTTACACTTATTCAATAGTATTGTTATTGCACTATTTGACACTTATGTGATTCAATTCACATGAGCCATTCCAAATTCTATTCATGCTTTTCTAAAGCATGAAGACTTCATTACTTATATCTTAGATAGTCCAATTCTCTCCAATCATTTTGACTTGCCATTCAAACTCTTAAATCTATCTCCTGCAATCCACAAGCTTTTGCCATATCTCTCTTATCACAGTGTCTTAAGAAATCTAAAATGTTGAACCAAACTCTTTTCAAATGTATGTCTTGTTTGATTTTGTTTGAATTGTATGGTGTGTTTATGTTGTGTTATTTCTGTGTTATAGCTTGTACGGAGAGCTACCTATTTTGTTGAGAGAAGTGAAGGATCGTGTACTTCAAAAAGGCAAGTGACACACATATCTTACTACCTACTTTTACTACTGCTTTAGTGTTTTCAGTAGTATGCATGATAGGTGGAATATTCAACTGTTTTCCAAAATGCTTAGATCCTAGTAGTGTGTAGCAATCCTCTAAACCCTACATGTTAGGATGCTAAATACTTTGAAAAATATTGATGCCATGCTGATGGTGCAGTGTTGACGGACCAGTTGGGAACCCCAAGAGGAAGGTGTGATGAGCACAACAGTAAGTTTTTCCTCAGTTATGAAACCAAAGTTTAATCGACTAGTAGGAGAAAGAAACCACTTCTAGAGGTTGATGCTAACTGGCTTTTGGCAGGGCGCACTATCGGCGCCAGCAGCAACGTGGAACCTGCACACAACACAACCAAGATACTTTGCCCTAACTTGCAGTGAGGTTGTCAATCTCACTGGTTTGCTGAAAACAAGGGATTAAACGTATCATGCGGAAAAAGATATTTGTTTGCAGTAAGTAAATAATGATTGTGAAAAGTAAATGGTGCTTGCAGTAGATGGTAATATATATGTAAAAGAATGGACCGGGTCCATAGTTCACTAGAGGTGTCTCTCCATAAAGATAAATAACATGCTGGATAAACAAATTACAGTTGGGCAATTGACAAAATAAAGAATGCATAACAATGCATGTACATGTCATGAAGATCACTATGAGATTCACTTTGGCATTACAACATAATACATAGACCATAATCCAACTGCATCTATAACTAATAATCCACCCGCAGGATATCATCCGAACAACCCTTGATATTAAGTTGCAAGCAACAGATTATCGCCTTAAGCAAAGTGTATAATGTAAACAATATAAATGTCCTTGAACAAAAGATTGTTGTTTTCTCCCTAGTAGCAATAGCACATCTACAACCTTAGAAGTTATTGTCACTCTCCCAGATTACTAGAAGCATGAATCCACTATCGAGCATAAATACTCTTTCTTGGAATCACTAGCATCTACTCGGCCAAGATATCTACTAGCAAAGGAGAGCATGCAAGATCATAAATAACATAGACATGATAAATCAACAATAACTTGACATAGTACTCAATATTCATCGGATCCCAACAAACACAACAAGTAGAATTACATAACGATGATCTTGATCATGATAGGCAGCTCACAAGATCTATACATGAAGCACATGGAGGAGAAGACAACCATCTAGCTACTGCTATGGACCCATAGTCCAAGGTAGACTACTCACGCATCACTCCGGAGGCTAGCATGGTGATGAAGAAGGCCTCCGGTGATGATTCCCCTCTCCGGCAGGGTGCCGGGAAGAGCTTCTAGACCGTCCCGATCTCGGGACGACGACGGCGGCGGCTTGCAGTATGTTTCATGGAAAAGTGATCCCTCCTTTAGGGTTTTCCCAACGAAGGGAATTTATAGGCGGAAGGGCGATGTCAGGGGGTGGACCAGGGGCCCACACCACCTGGTGGTGCGGCCAGGGGTGGCCTGCGCCACCCTATGGTGCGACCGCCTCCTGGTCCGGCTCCATCTCTCCTCTGGACTCCATCTTCCTCTTAGGTAAATAGGAACTTTGGCTTTTGTTTCGTCCAATTCCGAGAATATTTCGTGTGTAACTTTTCTGAAACACAAAAATAGCAGAAAACAGGAACTGGCACTATGGCATCTCGTTAATAGGTTTGTTCCAGAAAATGCATAAATATGCCATGAAGTGTAAACAAAACACAAATAAATTGGTGTAAAACAAGCATGACACATCAAAAATTATAGATACGTTTACGACGTATCAAGCATCCCTAAGCTTAACTCCTGCTCGTCCTCGAGTAGGTAAGTGATAACAAAACAATAATTTTTGAGGTGACATGCACCAACACCATCTTGATCAACTTAAGCTAAAGCATTGCATGATGAGATCACAGTACTCTAAATAAAAGATCATGAGTAATAATGCATTGAAAGTCAATTGTTTGTTTCGAGCATAGGGAAAACATAAGAAAGTGGTATTCAGCTTGTCCCTCGTGGAGTAGCAAAACATAAATGCATAGGACACCTTCAAAGTTCAAGAGGGTGACTAGATACAAATAATTTGAGAACAGGCAATACCATAATCTTGAATCAATCAATAATAAATTTTGGGACTATGCACATTATACTCAGAATGACAACTATGCTCTCTTAATCGGTGCATAAAGATAGAAGATGAAGACTCAACATAAAAGTAAAAGAAAGGCCCTTCGCAGAGGGAAGTAGTGATTGCAAGTTTTATAAACCTTCCAAAAATTATGGTACTTATTAGCTTTGAGCTCTCATTGCCCCTATCATTGGCATCTTGAGTGGTTAAGGTTAATGCGAGTACAAATATGAGATATATGCTTGATCAGTCATAAGTTGAAAATCTCATATCCCTTGAATACGAGTACTTAAACCATGCTAATCGACTTAGGTCCCAAGTAAGTTCTTGTCATTGTAAGCATATATGTATCATTGAGAACGCCAATGGGGTACCTCCTGCCCGATGATATGTAAACTGTCCCACATCAAAATGACAAGACAAACAGACAATGAACACCTCGGCATCTCTTTTATTTACCATTGGGTATAGCTTTTTATTTTGAGATGCGCCGTCGAATGTCCACTATGGTTATGCTATAAATTTCTACCATGAATGATGCATGGTTTAGATTAGCGGCCCAGGCGTTTCTCTAACACGTATGCAAACTCCATGAACTCACAAGTTTCCAACTCCGTTCACACAGATAAGCATCCATAAATAAAAGATCATGATATCAACTAAATAGGAATAAGTGCAATGTTGAAAGCGTGCCCCATGACAGCATGGCTGAGCTAACTCCCAACTTACAACTTGCAAGGATATAATTATCATAAGAGAGCCACAATGGTCAAGTTTATTAAGTGCAAGAAAGTAAATGTGCCATCAAGTTCGTGAGAGCTTTACTAACTAATTTTCTCATAACAAAAAATTTAATTTCGAAGATAGATAAAAGCATGATGAATATACTTGGAATAGCAAATTGCTAATAGGTAGATATGGTGGACACATTGGAAAACTTTAGTTTTTGGGAGTTGGATGCACGAGTAGAGCTCATACTCAGTACAGGTGAAGGCTAGCAAAAGACTGGGAGCGACCAACTAAGAGAGCAATAACGGCCATAATCATGCATAGCGACAAAACATTATTAACCAAAGCATAAAGTGATATCACAAGTCAAAAAACCAAATGATCATAGAGGCTTGAGGCGACTAGTTTATAGTAAAACATGGTGTAAGAATGCGCTAAGTCAACCCAAATAAAACATCAAAGGAGAATACCACAATATTATGCTTCTATAAGATAAAAACAATGCATGATTCTTTCAAAGGCACATTAAGCACTCTCCGTTATTTGAGACAATCCCTGCTACAACAATAACTAAAAGCATATAATCAAAATAATATCTAGCATGACATGATAAATTCTAAGCAACAGTCTAAACAAGCTCCCTTTTGCATCACTATAAGCATGAAACAATTTACTCTTTTCCAACACCAATCAACCTATTTGAAACAACTCTCAAAGATGAAAAGCAACAAAGACCAGAGGTCTAAATACACCTAGCTACAAAGAACTAACAAGTTGTGAACAAGAACGGAGGCGAAAAATAAAAGCTAAACACAGTACTAGAAAAAGAGAACACTCGTTGAACGATAAGAGTGAAAACCAGAGTGTTCTAGGCAATGAAAACGGAGTGTGTCTTCTCCAAGAGAAATATGTTGGGGTCCAACCATTTATTGCAGCAAACAAAACAAAAGAAAATTGAAAGCAAAAAATAAAGACGCTCCAAGAAAAACACATAGCATATGAAGCAATAAAAATATAGTGTCTTGAAAGATGACCTGATATTTTTGTTGATGAAGAAGGGGTGCCTTGGAGCATCCCCAAGCTTTGACGCTTGTACTTCTTAGATATTTCTTGGGGTGACATGGGCATCCCCAAGATTGAGCCTTTGTCAATTCTTCATCTCATCTCATCATTCTCCTTTCCCTACACTTGAAAACTTCCTTCATACAAAACTTCACACAATTCTCATTTGCAACATTAGTTTATGCAAGATAGTAAATCCACTTTTTGGTTCAGTTTCAACTCAAGTACAACACATATTAACACATAAGCTATTGTAGCAACTTCTTTTAAAAGTTCCGTGATCAAAAGAACTCAAAAAGAAAGAGATCAAAAGGCAAATACGAATAGTGGCAGAAATCTGTCAAAATAGAACAGCTGGTAAAGATCAATTTTTTCAAAAATCTTCTGTTGCTCAAACCGAAAAGTGCAAAACTAATAAAAGTTAGATAATAACCTGGGGCATTGCACAAGAAATAGAAGATCAAAATGACGTTCTGGGAATTTTCACGAATTTTTACGGTGAAGCACAGAAATCTGTTTTGGGACAGCATCTTCCCCAAATCTTACCTTCTTCCAACTAGAGGTTATTCTTGGCACAAAAACAAAATAAAAATGATAAGGAGAGGTCATTACAGTAGTAACAACTTCCAAGACTCAACAAAAATAAAAAGTACTGAAAATAATTTTTTTTGGATTATCTCCCAAGAGTGCTTTTCTTTAACGCCTTTGAGCTAGGCTCAGTAATTTGAGAAGATGCTCACATAAGAAATATGAATTGAAGCAAAAGAGAGCTTCAAGGAGAAAATATGAAACACATTTAAGTCTAACCCACTTCCTATGCATAAGAATCTTGTAAGAAAATAAATCAAAGAAGCACATAGTAACAAGCATGGGTAGATAAAATAAGAGCAATTTTGGAACTTTCAATATAAAGAGAGGTGTTTTAGTAACATGAAAATTCCAAAAACCATATTTTACTCTCTCATAATAATTTTCAATAGCATCAATAGTAGTATCAAGGTCACAGGTATAGCAAGAATCAATTTCATCAAAAAGGGATATTTCAAAAGAATCAATGGAATCATCACAATTATCAATAAAACACTCATCCTCCTTTGGTAAGCATGGAGGGCGATCAAATACGGCATTAGTTAAAAAGTTACTCTTATTGGGAGGTAGACATGGGTAGCTGCTCCATTCTTCCTCCTCTTGGTCATTCAATGAGCTTCCAGTTTCAGCAATTTCTTCTTCCATTGGCTCCTGCAAGGCATTAGTCTCTTCCGTTGGTGGAGAGCATCTCTTAAGATATTTAAGAATATAGCCATTTTCTTCCTTGTAATTATCAAAGGAAAATTGAAGTATATCATAAACCTCATATTTATAAGGTGCATCATCAGTATTTTCAAGCAAATAAGCAAGTTCGAATGCACCCTTCCAAGCAATAAATTCTTCAATTTGTTCCACATCATAAAAGTTATAATTTCCCTTAACATAAGAAGATATGGTAACATTATTATTATACTCACATTGAAAAGGGAGGTGTTTATACCTCCTACAGCAACAAGATTTATTAAGGCAATAAGTAACATTATAAGTAGAGCACACATTTCTAGCAATGATATACAATTTATTAATTTGTTCCCATAAGTATTTCCCTTTTTGTGACAAGCAGTGTTTCTCATAATATTTGTGTTGTTCTTCCGTGAACCCACCTTGCCAGTAAGATCTAGTTTCAAAGAAACCAACAGTTGATAGAAAGCATGATAAAGCAAGACAATAACAGACCAACAAAAATAACAACTATAGTAGGAACTAGTTTTTTTGTATTTTTATAAACAAGATGCAAACAAAATAAAGTAAAGAAACTAAGCAAAACAATAACAAAGTAAAAAAGATTGGAAGTGAGAGACTCCCCTTGCAGAAATCCTCTTTCTCCTCGGCAATGGCGCCAGAAAACTTGTTGATGGTGCGGTGTTGACAGACCAATTGGGAACCCCAAGAGGAAGGTGTGATGAGCACAACAGTAAATTTTCCCTCAGTTATGAAACCAAAGTATAATCGACCAGTAGGAGAAAGATACCACTTCTGAAGGTTGATACTAACTGGCTTTTGGCAGGGCACACTATCGGCGCCAGCAGCAACATGGAACCTGTACACAACACAAACAAGATACTTTGCCCCAACTTGCAGTGAGGTTGTCAATCTCCCTGGTTTGCTGAAAACAAAGGATTAAACGTATCATGTGGAAAAAGATATTTGTTTGCAGTAAGTAAATAATGATTGCGGAAAGTGAATGGTGCTTGCAGTAGATGGTAATATATATGTAAAAGAATGGACCGGGGTACACAGTTCACTAGAGGTGTCTCTCCATAAAGATAAATAACATGTTGGGTAAACAAATTACAGTTGAGCAATTGACAAAATAAAGAATGCATAACAATGCATGAACATGTCATGAAGATCACTATGAGATTCACTTGGGCATTATAACATAATACATAGACCGTAATCCAACTGCATCTATGACTAATAATCCACCTACGGGATATCATCCGAACAATCCTTGGGTATTAAGTTGCAAGCAATAGATTATCGCCTTAAGCAAAGTGTGTAATGTAAACAATACAAATGTCCTTGAACAAAAGATTATTGTTTTCTCCCTAGTAGCAACAACACATTTACAACCTTAGAAGTTATTGTCACTCTCCCAGATTACTAGAGGCATGAACCCACTATCGAGCATAAATACTCCCTCTTGGAGTCAATAGCATCTACTCGGCCAAGATATCTACTAGCAACGGAGAGCATGCAAGATCATAAATAACATTGACATGATAAATCAACAATCAACTTGACATAGTACTCAATATTCATCGGATCCCAACAAACACAACATGTAGAATTACATAACGATGATCTTGATCATGATAAGCAGCTCACATGATCTAGACATGAAGCACATGGAGGAGAAGACAACCATCTAGCTACTGCTATGGACCCATAGTCCAAGGTAGACTACTCACGCATCACTCTGGAGGTTGGCATGGTGATGAAGAAGGCCTCTAGTGATGATTCCCCTCTCCGGCAGGGTGCCGGTAAGAGCTTCTGGACCCTCCCGATCTCGAGACGACGACGGCGGCGGCTTGCAGTATGTTTTGTGGAAAAGTGATCCCTCCTTTAGGGTTTTCCTGACGATGGGAATTTATAGGCAAAAGGGCAATGTCAGGGGGTGGACCAGGGGCCCACACCACCAGGTGGCGCAGCGAGGGGATGGCCCGCGCCACCCTATGGTGCGGCCGCCTCCTGGTCCGGCTCCGTCTCTCCTCTGGACTATGTCTTCCTTTCAGGTAAATAGGAACTTCGGCTTTTGTTTTGTCCAATTCCGAGAATATTTCGTGTGTAACTTTTCTGAAACACAAAAATAGCAGAAAACAGGAACTGGCACTGTGGCATCTCGTTAATAGGTTAGTTCCAGAAAATGCATAAAAATGCCATGAAGTGTAAACAAAACACAAAGCAATTGGTGTAAAACAAGCATGGAGCATCAAAAATTATAGATACGTTTACGACGTATCACATGCTATGATCACTTGTTAAAGTTGTTTTGTGAAAAAATTAAGAACTTCAACTAAAATGAATCACCTGGGTGGATTGGTTTGTTACGGAGGCGATGCAGGTGGGTTCTGGGGCACAGGCCTTGCGGAGGATGTGTACTCAGGATGCCACTCGGGACGGCCACTCAGGATTAAAGTGATTACTATGTCTTCCATGTTTTAGAGTACTTCCGGTGCAGCCTTATGGCACTATGGGCTCTGTCTTGATTGAGTATGATGTAAAGATTCAACCATGAGTACTGACACGAGGTGGTAGCAGAAATATAGGGGGTACGGTTAGACTAGTTTGGTTGAATGCTTCTTGTGAAAGGTCTTGTCTCATTTTGCTCTCTGGGTAGAATGAGTCTTAAGGTGAAAGTGCACAACTCCTGCAGGGTGTCAAATCTAAGCGTTTAGCCGTGTCCTCGGTTATGGACAATTTGAGTCTCTAGTCATGGAATATACGGAAGAATCTCATCGCCGTTTCTGAATGCTTTAAAATTTGACTAGAAACCCTTAGGCAGGAGCTCGGGGCCATGCACTCCGAGGGGTGGTGGTTTCTGTTGTTCCAATTTTGTTGAGTTTCTCCCAGAACTACATGCCTAGCTAGTATGTAGTGTATGGGGGTTATTTTGACCCTTATAAACTAAAATTTTGAAAGAAAGTTTTGCAAAGAATTATAGGATAAAATTGGCTTTATGCAAACTAGCCTATGAGATCCACCAGCCAAATGTCATGTAGTGTAGTTCTTTCATAACAGCCACCAAATATGTGTCATTTGCCAGTACGTTGTTGTACTGACCCCTTTATTTGGGGATGCCTATTCAAATGTGCAGGTTTTATCGAATGAGGAACGATTAGTAGGATCTCGAGTCTACATTCCAACATGTCTGCCTGTGGCACGTGATGAAGATGGAGGTTCATTGCCACTATGCTTTCTGCTGTGTATCTGTAAGGTTGGAGACTTTGTAACTAGATATACGTTGTAATTTTGATACTATTGCAATGATTACTATATTTATATTTTGTACTGTGGTGCTATCAGTGATCCAAGGAATAGCACTTAACACAGGAGTTCTGCCTTTTTCAAAAGGTAGGGCGTTACAGCGAACTAAATAAAAACGGAGGGAGTATATATCATCTAACACTTTCTCCAGATTGGAGGGAGTATAACGTATCATCATTTATGTAGATACCTTTTGCATAGCTCCGCCAGTGTAGGTGTTACCATCATGATATTTATGTAGATACCTTGTGTGTATGTTAGAGGATGGCCTCGAGGAAGGTTGCACATGTGGTGCTTGGAGGAAGGGCCTGATGTGGGCAGATAACCACCCAGTTGGGAACCCCAAGAGGAAGGTATGATGAGCACAGCAGCAAGTTTTCCCTCAGTAAGAAACTAAGGTTTATCAAACCAGTAGGAAAAAACCAATACTTCAGAAGGTGATGTCTGCTAGCTTCGCGACAGCTCCGGACAATTTATTAGGCACCTCGTCCAGTGCTTTGCTTTGCACCAGTAACAACGTGGAACCTGCACACAACACAACCAAGTACTTTGCTCCTAACTTACGATGAGGTTGTCAATCTCACCGGTTTGCTGTAAACAAAGGATTGAGCGTATCGAGTGGAAAGTAATAGTAGTATGCGAGAAAGTAAATAGTGCGAGTAAAAGTAAACGGTGTAACAATGTAAAGAAAATTGGACCAGGGTCCACAGTTCACTAGTGGTGTCTCTCCATAAGATAAATAACAACATGTTGGGTAAACAAATTACAGTTGGGCAATTGATAGAATAAAGATAACGTGCATATGTCACGAGGATCACTATGAGATTTACTCTGGGCATTACAACAAAATACATAGACCGCCATCCAACTGCATCTATGACTAATAATCCACCCCAGGGGATATCGTCCGAACAACCCACGAGTATTAAGTTGCGAACAACAGATAATTGCATTAAGTAAAGTGTGTAATGTAAATAAAATGAATATCCTTGGACACAAGAATGTTGTTTTCTCCCTAGTGGCAACAGCACATCTACAACCTTAGAGGTTTCCGTCACTCCCCCAGATTAAATAGAGGCATGAACCCAACTATCGAGCATAAATACCCCCTCTTAGAGTCACTAGTATCTACTTGGCCAAGATAGCTACTAACAACGGAGAGCATGCAAGATCATAAACAACATAGAGATAACATAAGATAATATTCAGCACATCAACTTAACATAACACCAATATTCATCGGATCCCAACAAACATAACATGTAGAATTACAGAAAGATGATCTCGATCATGTAAGGCAGCTCACAAGATCTAAACATGAAGCACATGGTGGAGAAGACAACCATCTAGCTACTGCTATGGACCCATAGTACAAGGTAGACTACTCACTCATCATGCCGGAGGCAAGCATGACGATGAAGAAGACCTCCGGTGGTGATTCCCCTCTCCGGCAGGGTGCCGGGAAGAGCTTCTGGACCCTCCCGATCTCGGGTCGACGACAGCGGCGGATCGCGATGTGTTTCTGGAAAATTAATTGGGTTTTTATGTTTTTCCCATCGGGTGGGGGGTCTTTATAGGCGAAGGGGCAGCATCAGAAGTGGACTAGGGGGCCCTCACCACAAGGCGGCGCAGCCAGGGGCTAGGACGCGCCCCCTGGTGGTGAGGCTGGCCCCTGGTCCCTCTCTGTCTCCTCTTCGGTCTTCTGGAAGCTTCGTTAAATATTGGGATGTTTGGATTTTGTTTCATCCAATTCCGAGAATATTTCCTGTGTAACTTTTCTGAAATACAAAAACAGCAGAAAATAGAGAATTGGCACTGTGGCATCTTGTTAATAGGTTAGGAAAATGCATAAAATGCCACGAAGTGTAACAAAACACTAAGCAAATGATGTAAGAACAAGCATGGAGCATCAAAAATTATAGATACGTTTGAGACGTATCAGCATCCCCAAGCTTAACTCCTGCTCGTCCTCGAGTACGTAAGTGATAACAAAAGAAATAATTTTTGAGGTGACATGCACCAACACAATCTTGATCATCTATATAAGCATTGAGTGCTAGGATCAAAAGAACTTAAAACATGGGCATGAAAGACATAATCTTGATAGAAGAAACTTAGCAACCATGTTATAACATGAAAAAGAACATAAATGAAAGATCATGAAAATGAAACAATGAAAGTCAAACGTGTGTTCAAATCATATAAAAAAACATAGCAAATGGTTTTCAGCTTGTCCTTCATGGAATAGCAAAACATAAATACATAGGACACCTTCAAGTTTAAGAGGGTTACTAGATACAAATAATTTAAGAACAAGTGAAACCAAAATCATGAATCAATCAATGATAAACTTTGGGACTATGCACATTAAACTCAGAATGACAACTATGCTCTCTTAGACGGTGCATAAAGGTAGAAGGTGGAGACTCAACATAAAAGTAAAAAAGAAAGCCCCTTCGCAGAGGGAAGCAGTGATTGCAAGTTTTATAAACCTTAACAAATTATGGTACTTACTAGCTTTGAGCTCTCATTGCCCCCATCATAGGCATCTTGAATGGTTAAAGTTAATGCGAGTACAATTATGAAGCATATGCTTGACAAATCTTAAGTTGAAAACCTCATGTCCCGTGAAGTACGAATACCTAAACCTCATGCTACTCGACTTAGAGTCCCAAGCAAGCTCTTGTCATTGTAAGTATATATGTATCATCGAGAACCGCCAATGGGGTACCTCCGTGCCCGATGACATGGAACGAGCCCACATCAAAATGACAAGACAAACAGACAATGAACACCTCGGCATCTCTTTTATTTACCATTGGTATAGCTTTTTATTTTGAGATGCGTCGTCAAATGTTCACTATGGGTATGCTATAAATTTCCACCATGAATTATGCATGGCTTAGATTGGCGGCCCAGGCATTTCTCTAACACGTACACAAACTCCATGATCCCACAAGATTCCCAACTAATTTCACATCGCGACTATCCATAAACAAAAGATCACGATATCAACTCAAATAAGAAGTGCAATATTGAAAGCTTACCCCATGACGACATGGTTTGGCTAATTTCCAACTTACAACTTGCAAGCATAACAACTCAACATAAGAGAGCCATAATGTCAAATTTTTAAGAATAAGAAAAATAAAGTATGCCATCAGGTTCGTGAGAGCTTTACTGACCAATTTTCGCATAACACCAAAAAGAGTTTAATTTGAAGGATAGATAAAAGCAAGTCAAATGTACTTTGGAATAGCAAATTGCTAATAGGTATGTATGGTGGACACAATGGAACAACTTGGTTTTTGGGAGTTGGATGCACGAGTAGAGCTCATACTCAGTAGAAAATGAGGACTAGCAAAAGACTGGGAGCGACCAACTAAGAGAGCAATAGCGGCCATAATCATGCATAGCGACAAAACATCATTAAGTGAAGCATAAGATGGCATCAAAAGTCAAAAAATAAATGATCATAAAGGCTTATGGCAACTTTGTATGAGTCCAACATGTGTAAGCATGCGCCAAGTCAACCCAAATAAAGCATCAAGGAGAAAACCAAATTAATGCTTCCAAATAATGAAAACAACGCATGATTTTTATCAAAGGCTCATTAAGCAATCTCAGTCATTTGAGACAAGTCATGCTACAGAAAAACCACTAAGCATACTATCAAAATGATATCAATTATGACATGCAAAAGTCTAAGCCGCAGTCTAAACAAGCTCCCTTTTGTACCACTTTTTTGCATGAATTTTTTTCTCTTTTCCAACACCATTCAAACCTTTTTGAAAGAACTCTTTTGATGAAAACCAACATGGACCAGAGGTCAAAATACACCTTGATATAAAGATAAAACAAGATCTGAACAAAAATCAAGACGAAAAATGAAAGCTAAACCCAGTTCTAGAAAAAGAGAACACTCGTTGAACGATAAGAGTAAAAAATGGTGTGTTCTTGGCAAATGAAAAGCAAGACAACTTCTCCAAAAGAAATTTGTTGGGGTCCAATCATTTATTGCAGCAAACAAAACAAAACAAAACTGAAAACTAAAGTAAAGATGCTCCAAGAAAAATGCATAGTGCATGAAGCAATAAAAATATAGTGTGTTGAAAGGTGACCTGATTTTTGCCGATGAAGAAGGGGTGCCTCGGGGGCATCCCCAAGCTTTGACGCTTGTACCTCTTGGATATTTCTTGGGGTGTGTGGGCATCCCCAAGCTTGAGCTTTTGTCCATTCTTCAACTCATCTCATCATTCTCCAATCCCTACACTTGAAAACTTCCTTCATACAAAACTCAACACAATTCTATTAGCAACATTAGTGTAAGCATAATAATGAATCAACCTCTTTTTGCTTCAGATTTCAACTCAAAACCACCAGATATAAAGCATATACTACTGTAGCAACTTCTTCAAAAGTTCCGTGATCAAAAGAACTCAAAAAGAAAGCGATCGAGAGGCAAACACAAATAGTGGCAGAAATCTGTCAAAACAGAACAGCTGATAAAGGTCGATTTTTTCGAGGGTTTCTGTTGCTCAAATCAAAAAGTGTATAACTAATGAAAGTTTGGATATAACCTGGCGCATATGCACAAGAAATCGCAGGTCAAAACGATATTCTGAGAATTTTCATGAATTTTTACGGTGCAGCACCAAAATCTGTTTCAGGACAGCAACATCCCCAAATCTTACCTCACTCAAATTAGCGGTTTCTCTTGGCACAACAACGAAATAAAAAGGATAAGGAGTGGTTATTACAGTAGTAATAACTTCCAAGACTCAAATAAAATAAAAATAACTGAAAGTAAAACAATGGGTTATCTCCCAAGAGTGCTTTTCTTTAACGCCTTTGAGCTAGGCGCAGAAAGGTGCAACTCAAGTAATATCAAGAGAGGCATTAAGATCAATTGCAGAAGTCTTTTCAACAATAAATTGAATTGTGT
Organism: Dactylis glomerata; assembly: GCA_007115705.1. Classification (NCBI taxonomy): domain Eukaryota; kingdom Viridiplantae; phylum Streptophyta; class Magnoliopsida; order Poales; family Poaceae; genus Dactylis; species Dactylis glomerata. The sequence continues at coordinate 1,283,312 of QXEO01001062.1, read as the reverse complement.
CCAAATGAGTTTTTGAGGATCCCTTGTGATCATGCTTTGGTACACTACTTTCATCAAAGGGGTTTCAGGACAAATCCAATCAAAATTCTTTTCCAAAGCTTCATACAATCCTACAAGTTTGCAAGGAATTGGTACTTTGAAATCTTCATTGTTTGTACCAACAACATTAATAGGTGCGCCAAGCATATTAAAACGCTCAAAACCTTTCCTAGCTTCAATAGCAACATCTCTAAATTCTCTACGCAAAGTCTCCAAGATAAAATCTTTCTTTTCGGAGTCCTTAATATCATGAAGCTTAAGAAACATTTGTTGCATAAAAGGATTAAGGTTAACAAACCTAGCCTCCAACATGTGAACTAAATAAGCAGAAGCAACTTCATAACTAGGAGCGAGCTCAGCCAAAGATTTATCCTCAACATCTTTATGCATGCTAATATGATTAAAGAACTCCTCAATATTACTTTTCCCAATAATAGAACCACTACCTACTGAGAGGTCCTCCGAGACGTACTTAGTGAACAATATAATGAACTTAGAGTAATAAATAACAACTATAAAGGAAACTAATTTTTTTATATTTTTTATAAAAACGATGCAAGTAAAAATAAAGTAAAGCAAAACTAAAACAAAGTAAAGGATGTGCGTGCGAAACTCCCCTTGCAGAAGTCTTCTTTTTCCCCGGCAATGGCGCCAGAAAATTGGCTTGATGTGGGCAGATAACCACCCAGTTGGGAACCCCAAGAGGAAGGTATGATGAGCACAACATCAAGTTGTCCCTCAGTAAGAAACCAAGGTTTATCGAACTAGTAGGAAAAAGCCAATACTTCAGAAGGTGATGTCTGCTAGCTTCGCGATAGCTCCGGACAATTTATTAGGCGCCTCGTCCAGTGCTTTGCTTTGCACCAGCAACAATGTGGAACCTGCACACAACACAACCAAGTACTTTGCTCCCAACTTACGATGAGGTTGTCAATCTCACTGGTTTGCTGTAAACAAAGGATTGAGCGTATCGAGTGGAAAGTAATAGTAGTATGCAAGAAAGTAAACAGTGCGAGTAAAAGTAAACGGTGTAACAATGTAAAGGAAATTGGACCGGGGTCCACAGTTCACTAGTGGTGTCTCTTCATAAGATAAATAACAACATGCTGGGTAAACAAATTATAGTTGGGCAATTAATAGAATAAAGATAACATGCATATGTCACGAGGATCACTATGAGATTTACTCTGGGCATTACAACAAAATACATAGACCGCCATCCAACTGTATCTATGACTAATAATCCACCCACGGGGATATCATCCGAACACCCCACGAGTATTAAGTTGCGAACAACAGATAACTGCATTAAGCAAAGTGTGTAATGTAAACAAAATGAATGTCCTTGGACACAAGAATGTTGTTTTCTCCCTAGTGGCAACAACACATCTACAACCTTAGAGGTTTCTGTCACTCCCCCAGATTAAATAGAGGCATGAACCCAACTATCGAGCATAAATACCCCCTCTTAGAGTCACTACTATCTACTTGGCCAAGATAGCTACTAACAATGAAGAGCATGCAAGATCATAAACAACATAGAGATAACATAAGATAATATTCAGCACATCAACTTAACATAACACCAATATTCATCGGATCCCAACAAACACAACATGTAGAATTACACAAAGATGATCTCGATCATGTAAGGCAACTCACGAGATCTAAACATGAATCACATGGTGGAGAAGACAACCATCTAGCTACTGCTATGGACCTATAGTCCAAGGTAGACTACTCACTCATCGCGCCGGAGGCAAGCATGACGATGAAGAAGACCTCCGGTGGCGATTCCCCTCTTCGGCAGGGTGCCGGGAAGAGCTTCTGGACCCTCCCGATCTCGGGTCGACGACGGCGGCGGATCGCCATGTGTTTCTGGAAAATTGATCGGGTGTTTAGGTTTTTCCCGTCGGGGGGTCTTTATAGGCGAAGGGGCAGCGTCAGAAGTGGACCAGGGGGCCCTCACCACAGGGCGGCGTGGCCAGGGGCTAGGCCGCGCCCCCTGGTGGTGAGGCTGGCCCCTGGCCCCTCTCCGTCTCCTCTTCGGTCTTCTGGAAGCTTCGTTAAATATTGGGATGTTCGGCTTTTGTTTCGTCCAATTCCGAGAATATTTCCTGTGTAACTTTTCTGAAACTCAAAAACAGCAGAAAACCGGGAACTGGCACTGTGGCATCTTGTTAATAGGTTAGTCCCGGAAAATACATAAAAACGCCACGAAGTGTAACAAAACACTAAGCAAATGATGTAAGAACAAGCATGGAGCATCAAAAATTATAGATACGTTTGAGACGTATCAGGGCCTCGTCTTCACGCTCTTCTTCTTCCATAGCGATCACATAAGTCTGAACATATGCTTATTTATATATGGAAAATTCTACCGAGAAGTGCTGCAAGAGAGAGAGAGAGAGAGAGAGAGAGAGAGCGCCGTGCGGTGGCAAATTTCTACGCTTTCCCCTATAGGGAGAGATGGCATGCATGCATGCAAGAATCTGCTGACATTATCACATTAATTGCTAAATCTAAAAATTTAAAATTATTTATCTCCTAAACTATTAATTCGATTAGTGATCCATTTTCACTGGCGAGTTCGTCTCGACGAGGGCTTCAAAACTAGGTCCTATTTTGCTATGTTTTGATGAATTTTATTCGTTGCATCAGTTACCAGATTACCTTAACACAGTTGCCCGATTAATAGCAAACAACTATCATATTAATTATGCATAGTATAGATCATGTTTTACTGGGTTTTAAACATCTGAATAATTTGGCAATATGTGTCAATTAGCTGGTGACTGCTGTCAAATAAGTTAATTTTGCCCGGTGACCAAGTAGTGTGTATTTCATGATATGTGTCAATAATCTGGCAAATATCAACAACCAAGCTGTTTTTGAATCTGGCAACTAAGTGATGATAATCTAGTAAGTACATGATAAGAATCTAGCAATTTGCTAACAGAAAAAAAAGTCATCAAAACATATCAATATGGGATTTAGTTTCGAAGATCTCGTCGCGAGGAAGCTAACAGTGAAAGCGGTTCGTCAATCGGGTTAACAATTTGAGAGATAAAACCTTTTAAAATTTTGATTTTGAAGGAATCTTGGGCTGACGTGTGATATATTGCATGTAAGAGAGAGATGAGGAGAGCCGCCGCATAGGATGGCAAAAATGTGGTGCCGCCGTGTAGTCTTGTCCTTTATATATTACACAATTATTTTGTTCCTTAGTGTCTCTGGCTCGTATGCTTGCTTTTGGGACTTGGGAGTCATCCTATTACTACATGTGTATTTACATACAATGCAAAGGTTGCAACGAATAGCCACTCTAACATAGGTCAAGACGCACATTTAATTTTTCAGCATGTAGTCACTCACTATATATCGGAATGAATTAGCATGTCATTCAATGAGGATTGAAAGTGACACATAGAGAGGAGTAAATTCACCGGGTGTTTGAGAGCTTTGCTTCTAGCTCCTTTGATTGTCCTCTTGGGAGGCTTAGGGGTCTCGCCCAGTATCACATTTGACTTGAGATAAGATATACTTCCTCCATTTAAAATATAAAATATTTTAGCCTTTCTCTGACACTAAGTATCTAGACATATTTTACTATATAGGTTGGAAGCAAAATGAATGAACCTATACAACATCGGCCGGTCGCGTAGTGTATTTAGCTGTGTATTTATAAAAAAATAACAACCTAAGCCTTTAAATTTACTGTTTGCCTAGGCTTGAGATAAGATATACTTCCGTTGAAAGGCTAAAACATCATGTGCGTTAGAAAAAGGCTAAAATATCTTATATTTTAAAATAAAATTGAGGGTATAGTATAAACATCATGTGCGTTAGAAAAAGGCTAAAACATCTTATATTTTAAAATAAAATTGAGGGTGTAGTATATTTCATGATATGCAAAAAAAAATCATGTTGAAAGTACAAATAATACAAGACAAATAAAGTGAGGGCAGAACCAAGAAGGAAATATATGCACTGCAACAAGACGTGTCTGTTGAACTTAGCAAGGGAAACGAGCTAGAAAAGCTCAGCAAAGAAACCAAGCGCACGCACGATTCGTTCCGGCAGAACACGATCTGTGAGTCTATTGGCACTCTTTTGGTAAAAAGAAAGAAAAAAAACAAAACTTTTCGTCTATCGCCACCTGACCGCCTCGATCGAGACCTCGCGAAGCCCAGCCTCGCTTGCATCGCGCCGCCTCGACACCATGGATACTCGACCCGCCAAGACTCAGTTTTTTTTTTTGAACAGGGGAGGGTGCAAGCACCCAAAATTGCATTCATCTCAAAGACAGTTTACAATGGATATTACATGATCTGGCAAGGGGAGGCGATCGGCAGCCACAAGCACAGGGCAATCAGTAGATCTATGAGATGAGTTCCCTTAGGAATGGATAGGCCTAGCTGTAGAAAAAGACTTGGCCTGATGTGCACAGCAATGCGCGACAACGTTGATGTCACGCTTAACGTGGTAGACAGTTGGTGATAGATGCTCTGTTATACTCTGGAACTCCATTGCTTGCCTTCGAATCTCCCACATTGATTCATGCAAACCGCTCCAGTGGCAGCTACTGTTCTGGCAAGGTTTAGGTTGTCGGAGAAGAACACCAGCGATGTCAGCATCAGCGATGATGCAATATGACCTGCAAGCATCAACGTCTGGGCCTCAGCTTGAATGGCGGAGGCCACCGGAGAGGAGATCGCCAAAATGAGCACATCTGCAACATCTCCTTGGCTTCTTGGGATCATCAGGTAGATTCCGATGCCAGGCCTGGCTACTCTTTGGCCTGGCAGAAGCTTCCATGCCGCGTCAACAAAGATCTTTGCACCTGCAAAATCCACAAAATTGGCGACTGTTTCACCTGGTTTTGGACTCACCCGACTGCCCAAGTCTTGGCAGGTAAAATTGTCTGTTGGAGTGAGTGGAGAGACCTCCAGATCCTGCAAAAGAGCTCTTGCATTCCTGGCAACATGTTGTGGAGTTGTATCTTTCCTGCCAAAAAGTTTATCATTCCTTGACTTCCAAAGACACCAAAGGAAGGTGGCAATGGTTTCAAGGTTGGCTTCAGGGTGACCAGAGGAGAGCAAAGATAATAAAACCGAAGCAAAGGAGTTTGCATTGTGCATGAAAATCTCTGATTGCAAAAACCAAGGCTCCAGAAACCATGCAGCTTTCGCAAATGGGCAGAGAAAGAAAAGATGGAAATCTGTTTCAGGCAAACCACATGATGGCTTCTAAGTACAGCCCGTTGGGAACCCTAAGAGGAAGGTATGATGAGCACAGTAGCAAGTCTTCCCTCAGTTATGAAATCAAGGTTTAATCGGACCACTAGGAGAAAGCCAAACTTCAGAAGGTGATGCTTGCTAGCTTCGTGACACTCCGGACAAGAGCGCCAGATTAACTGCTTGTCGGCGTGTCTTCCCCCAGCAGCAACGTGAAACCTGCACAACACAAATAAGTACTTTGCTCCCAACTTACGATGAGGTTGTTGTTGACACCGATTTTGTCTCCAAATATAAAGGAGAAAGGGTGTGACAAAATATGAAGAAATAAATAAATAATACAATGGAGCGACAATATATTTTATGAAATATTTGATCGCTGGCTAAAACATCGACGCCATCCTGGCAACCCTATAAAATATGGCCAGGAAGAAGTAACCCGAAAAAAGATACCACATCAAAAATGTTAGTCATCATATATTAACTACCAAAGATTGATTATCAGTGGACTAAATTATCGGCTGATACACAATGGCCAAATAGTTACTCGTTGTAGCTGATTAGGCCAAGCTCATACACACTACGACCAGATGAAGAGCCTGCGAGCACGTATGCATGGATTAAAGCCCATGCACGTGCAAGATAGAGTAACTAAGTAAGGCATAGTTAAGCTCCTCTTAATTAATCAGCCCATGCCCATAAACGACACATACGTGACTGGAGGCCTCTGTGCATTAGCTTAGCATGATTAGCTAGTCATACTAATTACAAACTCTCAAAGCCCATCCAAACGGCCAGCTAATGGCTAGCGTGCCCTGACCAGCTTCGATCGCTCCGGAAGCTTGCATGCATACCGAGCCCAAGCTAGAAAACTTGACGCCCAAATCACCAACCAGCGAGTGCGACCACGTTCCTGCCCACGATCTGCAGAACGTGCTCATCCCTCGTCCTGAGAACTTCTCCACTGGCTGTCTATATAATGACCAGTAGCCCAACGAGTGCGAGGAGATGGCCGTAACCCGTCTGCAATCGTCAGCTCAACCAATTCCAGTCAATCGCTAGCACGCACGCCATTCAAGCTGCTGCCGCAAATCGTCGATTACCAATACATAGATCAAACCATCACCATCGCCCCTCACTCGCCCATATACGCGCGCTAGCACCACGGACCGCCTGCCATATACGCCGCCGGGCGCTCGTCATCGTCGTCAACTACGCACGTCGCCGGCCGCCGGTACACGCCGCCAACGGCTGGTCGTCTGCGTCGCTCGCTCTGCGGCTGCTCAACATACGCGCCACCATACGTGTTGTTGTTGTGCTGCCGCAGGATAGCACCAGTTCGTCCCCGCCGTCCGTTGCCGGAATACATCGTCGACCGCTCGCTGCTTGTCGTCGGCCGTCTGCATCGCGTAGATACACGCTTGCCCATATACGCGCCGACGCCGCTGTTGCTTGCCGTTGTCGGCGGCGGCTAATTCCCTTACATACGAGAGAAGTTTGGAAGACATCTGCAGAAGGTGAGATATAAATTCATCTTTGCTCGTTGGTGTGGTCACATGTGACACATGCCAAGGGGTTCTTCTTTCTCCCTTAATCTTTAGTTTGGTCACATTAACACAAACTAGGAATACTCTCTCCTACCACATGTTATTTGTTCTAGGCTTGATAAAAAAATATACATGCCTAAATATACTTCTCCCCATAATCATGAAATTTAGCTCTTGTCTTGGTCACTTTTGACACAAGTCAAGTTGCTTTATATTTAAAATTATGAAAATACTAGCTCTTATCTTGGTCGCTTTGACACAAGCCAAGTTGCTTAAAATACATATATAGTCAAAATCATGCTCTTGTCTTGGTCACTTTTGACACAAGCCAAGTTGCTTCAAATCTAAAATTATGGAAATACTAGCTCTTGTCTTGGTCACTCTTGACACAAGCCAAGTTGCTTAAAATGCACATGATCAAAATCATGCTCTTGTCTTGGTCACTTTTGACACAAGCCAAGTTGCTTCAAATCTAAAATTATGAAAATACTAGCTCTTGCCTTGGTCGCTTGACACAAGTCAAGTTGCTCAAATTACTTAAAATCATCAAAACCATGCTCTTGTCTTGGTCACTTTTGACACAAGACAAGATGCTCAAAATACTTGAAATCACCAAAATAATGCTATTGTCTTGGTCGCACTGACACAAGCCAAGTAGCCTTAAAATAAATATGTCACCAAAATCATGCCCTTGTCTTGGTCATATTGACACAAGCCAAGTTGCTTTAAATTCATATGTTACTAAAATCATGCCTCTGGTTTGGTCACATTGGCACAAGCTAAAGAGCTCTAAAATATCATATGTAGTCAAAAGTAGTAGCATGCGTTTCCAACTAGTTTCTAAGTACTAGTTCCTGAGTGCATGTGAACAACAAGGCAGCACTCAATCACTAACGTGATGCCTCTAAAAAAATGATTGCTCTTGCATACATGTAGCAGAGAAACGGATCATGTAGTTCCTGCATATTGGTATGTACATGACCTAAAATATATCAGCCCATGTTGTATATAGAAAACATGGAGTAAAAACTAAACAAGAAGTATTATACTTGGTTGATGAAATTATGATCCTAATCAACCTTTATAAGTGTTTGCACTAGGCATAATATAATGCATGCGCCAGTGCCATCTTCACCAAATTGAAACATGCATGTCGACGCTATCTGCATGTAGAATAGACACATGCATTGGTAGTAAAATTCATGCAGTAAGTTAAACTGCCCATCACGCATGATAGCAAGGATGCTCCTATAGTTGGCTGTTTAAATACTTAAAATGGAACAGCCCTCAAACCGATCAAATAAACTAAGCATCCCATGCATGTACGCTCCTTGTACTTCTGATACTAGTGCAAGTAAAAAATATGACATATATATTCTCGAAATATATTATATGAAATCATATGATAGTTCAAAGAAGATTAAACGCTCCCCCGAGCATAACGGCGTCCACCACGGCGAGGCGGCAAGGAGGACTTCGTAGTTTATTTTCTTCATCTTTTGTAACAGTCATGTGATGTAATCCTTAGAAATAGAAATGTTGGAATTCTTAATCAGGGGTTTTCTCTTCGGAGATGTAATTAACAGAATTTTTATGCAAATGTAAGAGTTCTGGAAGTAATGAACCGCAATACTTGATATTTGTCATTTACATTCACGCACCATTCACGCATTTTAAATTATATTCTATCTGTCTCTATGATGCGGACGCGAGTATTTTTCTCGCCCCATTTTCCCGTCATCAGTTGTCAATCTCACCGGTTTGCTGTAAACAAAGAAATGAGCGTATCGAGTGGTAAAAGGATAATAGTAATGCAAGAAAGTAAACAGTGTGAGTAATAGTAAAACGGTAAAGCTATGTAAAGAAAATTGGACCGGAGTCCAAGTTCACTAGTGGTGTCTCTCCATAAGATAAATAAAGCATGCTAGGTAAACAAATTACAGTTGGACAATTGATAGAGTAAAGATAACGTACATACATTACGAGGATCACTATGAGGCTTACTCTAGGCATTACGACAAAATATATAGATCGCCATCCAACTGCATCTATGACTAAAAATCTACTCGCGGGGAATCGTCCGAGGACCCCTTGAGTATTAAGTTGCGAACAACAGATAATTGCATTAAGCAAAGTGCGTAATGTAAACAAAGCAAATATCCTTAGACACAAGAATATTGTTTTCTCCCTAGTGGCAACAGCACATCTACAACCTTAGAGGTTTCTGTCACTCCCCCAGATTAAATAGAGGCATGAACCCAACTATCGAGCATAAATACTCCCTCTTGGAGTTACTAGCATCTACTCGGTCAAGATAGCTACTAGCAACGGAAAGCATGCAAGATCATAAACAACATAGAGATAACATAAGATATAATTCAGCACACCAACTTGACATAGTACCAATACTCATCGGATCCCAACAAACACAACATGTATGATTACATAAAGATGGTCTTGATCATGTAGGGCAGCTCACAAGATCTAAACATGAAGCACATGGTGGAGAAGATAACCATCTAGCTACTGCTATGGACCCATAGTCCAAGGTAGACTACTCACATATCACTCCGGAGGCGACCATGGTGGTGTAGAAGGCCTTCGACGGGAATTCCCCTCTCCGACAGGATGCCGGGAAGAGCTCCTGGATCCTCCCAATCTCGTTTCGACGACGGCGGCGGCTTGCAGTATGTTTCTGGGAAAAAGCGATCCGTCCCCTAGGTTTTTCCCATCGAGGGGTCTTTATAGGTGAAGGGGCGTCGTCAGGAGGTGGGCCAGGCGGCCTCACCATGGGTGGGCGCGGCTTTTGTTTCGTCCAATTCCGAGAATATTTCCTGTGTAACTTTTCTGAAACACAAAACAGCAGAAAACAGGGAACTGGCACTGTGGCATCTTGTTAATAGGTTAGTTCTGAAAATGCATAAAAACGCCACGAAGTGTAACAAAACACTAAGAAAATGGTGTAAAAACAAGCATGGGACATAAAAAAATTATAGATACGTTTGAGACGTATCACCACAGCGACAGCAAAAAATTTCAATGTGTTTAGAATACCTGGAAGCTCTGTCACATGAGAGAATGGCATGGCGCAGGATTCTCCACATGAAGGTTTTAACTCTAGGTATCATGGCTTTGTTCTTCCACACCTATTTCAGAATTGACTTCACCTGTGGGTTCGCCGAAGCAGGAGCAGGCATCCCTTCCTCGATGAGAACCTGTAAGCAGATTTTGTATGCCGACTTGGAATTGCATTTTCGCCGAAGCGCTTCCGCTACGAACGAATCAGCCATACCGGCGCTCGGACGATGCCGATCTTCGTCGACTCATCGCCTGCAAGTTTCAGCTGGCCTGATTCATGCCCTCTTTAATTGGTATTTTTCTTTGTTTGATTGATTCGAATTTCAAATAGGAAGTCTGAACGAACTGAAGATTGAAGAACCAAACAGTCAACTTCAGTGCTAGTACATACTGTATATAATTTTGTTTTGCTGATTGTGAATTTTAACTCATTTTATGCAGTCTGATTACATAGAACATGAAGGGGACAAAGAGATCAAAGACCCGCTCATCAAAACAATGTCATCTTATTTCCATCGTGTGAATGCTAGTGTTGAGCTTAATCCAAATGACATTTTTGTGGACCCTAGCCTTTGAAAATATATCGAAGAGCTAAATGGAAACATCAGAGATTTTGCTAGGAGAAAGTATTTGGTAATAGGTCCATGCTAAATAGTTGTTCATAAATTTCATGAAAAATTAATTGCAGGCCAGATGCAGAGATTTTAGGACAAATGGTTTAAAAGGTATGACTGGTTGGAATATAGTGTAGCTAAAGATTCTGCATTTTCATTTTGGGTTGTGGTAAGTTACTATTTTGGATTGTTTCCAATTCAACTTATGTGGAGAAAGTATTTGGTAATAGGTCCATGCTAAATAGTTGTTCATAAATTTCATGAAAAATTAATTGCAGGCCAGATGCAGAGATTTTAGGACAAATGGTTTAAAAGGTATGACTGGTTGGAATATAGTGTAGCTAAAGATTCTGCATTTTCATTTTGGGTTGTGGTAAGTTACTATTTTGGATTGTTTCCAATTCAACTTATGTGTGATGATGTATTCATTCATACTATTTTCTGATTTTCTTCTTGTCTTTGTAGGTCTCGGTTCTTCTCCTATGATTGATGAGGAAATGGTAGGCTAGTATCAGAGCAAAGCTTCATTATATAGGTACTAAAAATGCATCTTGATTATGCGATTATGCCACCGCACTTTTTTTGCTTTTCCTATAGTCATTTGGTTAAACACTGAACTTATGTTTCGCGAAAAAACTCAACTTATACATTTGTAGTGTGCTTTGGACAATAGAAGTTGTTATTGAGAGGGTATTTAAAGGTAGATTTTTTAAATACTTTTAGGGCATTAGAACTCATCCCTATTCTTCCCCAAATCCTGGGTCCAGTGGTTGGGCATATGTTGTTCACACAACTCCCATAGATGCCAAGTTGTTGTGTCATGCGTGGGTAAATCTATGACCCATTAATCGATGCCCAGACTCTCACCACCTCGGCGGTTGGTCATAAGAGACCCACTTGACCATGTCCCGGTTTGTATTACTCTCAAGTGAAGTCCAAAAAAGGTCTATTTGAAAAAACATATAGGAGAAGTGACACAAGGTGGATAATATGTCGGTAGCGGAGTAGCATAATATAAGACCATCCCGACTCATCAAAACATAACACTCTGCAACATGCGATGGTAAAGCAAGTAGAACTAGAGTTGCTGACTCTGCTGACAGCAGATACGACCACGGCAGTTTCGGGCATGGTGTCGAGGTCACGTCCAACGAGGGAGATCCTAGTCCCTTAAGAGGTCACTGACCTTTGGGATGATCTGAGAAAGATGCTGACGATCATAATTAAAATAAACGATTATGATTTAATTATACTAAACCGTTTTACATGTTTATTACCCCAAATTGTTTGCGTACCATATTAACTAATATTTAAGGAGCACTATATTTAGTATACGATTTAACATGAACCGTGCAAAATGCACTTGTGTGAAACCTAATGCATGTGTATTTTTAAAAGAAAAAAGGACATTGATTTCTCTGATTTTGAGACACTAACTCTTTTTTTTGTCTTTGAGACACTAAGTCTTATATAAGTCTTTCGTTACATCAAATTCTTTGGGATCTTAAATTACTACATAGATTAACTAGTGGAACTGAGATGAGAACCAACCTGAGGTTGGGTGGTTAGGAGGGTGGTTGTACCCCCAGCCCACCAGAGTTCAAACCCCAGGTTTGACATCTGTGTGTCTCATAAAGGCGGAATATTCTTTCAGTGGGAGGCGACGTTCCCGTCGATAGCGAGGCGCCCGTGGTGACTTCGTCAATCTCAAGACCCGATCTGCCGGCTCAGTCTTTCGGAGGTGCTCATAGGGGTAGGGTGTGCGTGTGTGCGTTCATAGGGGTGAGTGTATGCGCGTGTATATGAGCGCTTGCGTTTGTACTGTGTTTCTCAAAAAAAAAAAACTAGTGGAACTGAGATGCGGTTCAAAAGTATGTATGTGTTTGTGTCTATTTTTGTTTCCTTAAATATCAACGTATGTAAGCACTGAAGGTGACGGAGGCCCCTAGAGTGGATGATTGTTTATTTTAGTTAACTGAAGGGATAGTTATCAATGTACCAAATAGAAAATTCTAGAGCATACAAAAAATCTATTAAAAGTATTTCTTCAAATCTTTTGCATTGTTGTTTATTAAAAAAATTACAGCTACATATAACTTTTATAGTTCTTGATTTTAGTAATTAATTGGTTGGTCCCAAATGCATATTTTGCACTTGGCCCTGTAGTAGCAACATTCATTTAACATGCATCAAGTGTGTCTATTTTTTCCTAGATTGATATGTAGTCTTCATAAAAATGTGTTCATTGTACTTGGAAAAATAATATCACTTGCAACATATGTAGGAGAGAATGTTCATCATGTTTTTTCTTGTTTTGATTTGCATTCTAAAGCATAAGAATGTACGGTTTAACCCCAAAATTAAGTGTGCCTTCCATCCTTCACCATATCTCGCTCGAAATTAGTCCAGCTCATAAATATGTATATTAACCATTTGATTTGGAAAATAATACTATAGATATACGACAAATATAAATTTCTTCACCCTACTGCTATGCAAATTAGGCCCCAAACTAGAGGCTTAGGTGAGCGCACTTATTTGGCATGCCCTACGTACGGCCATTTGGGTTGGTGGCAAGGACTTGATAGAAATTCGCAGCCATGTATCTCGACAGACGGACTTGATTAAAATTTAAAGACGAAATGGGTAAAATTAAATTAGGATTTACCAGCCATGCATGATCTGATCTGCAATTGTTGTTCAATTATTGTTCACGAAGACCGCTTTGGCTGTTGTTCCGGAGTCATCAAATAGGGGCAAAGAGATCCATATTTCTCGTCCGATCGAATCCAATCCACGGTCCCGTTTGATCTCTCATCGTTGATCAAACCTCCCTCCCAACATCATATATGGCTCCATGCAGCCGTCACTTTTGTCGTCGGGTAGGTTCCGCATTTTGACGTCACGAGGTGTAGGAAACCACTGCTCCTCGCGGCCGCTTTTGACTCCATACTTTGGTGGAGGGGTTCAGCCTCGAGGACGATGGTCAAAGCAACAGATGACAGTACTGTTGTGTCCAGGTGAAGGGGCAACGTAGCCTAATCACTGTTGTGCCCGCGTCATGAGGGGGAGGGCTAGCGCACCGCGAGTTTGAGCGCAACGTGTCAAACGCAACGCACCGGATTTAAAAAGGCATATGTGGTATCAATCGCGTCGCACCTTTCTATTTTCCGAGCTTCGGCCGAAGATGATGGACAAAACAGCTGCTACATGAGCACAGTTGACTTTAGGGCACCTTTGATTCGTAGGATAAACAAAAAGTGTAAGAATAGAAAATGTATATGATTTAAATGTCATATCTAGTTGAATCCTATGGGAAGGGCAATTCTCTTTGATTGTAGTGAAGGAATTTTCCATGACGTTCGACCTTATGATTTTTTCCTATGAACTTCACACTACAAAATTCCTATAGAATTATATCCTATAGAATTTGATCTTATGTATTAAACGTGTTCTGTAGGAAAATTTCCATAAAATCTCAATCCTATATAAATTCTTTCAAAATCCTATGAATCAAAGGAGCCCTTAGAGTTGCTCCACCGTTGTAGAGTCCATTGTGGCATAGAGCTACGCTCTACAGCTGGTGTAGACATCGGAGCATATCGTGCCCTTTCCTCAAGTTCATGTTACATTCTCAGAGACACATGCTTCATGACGTGCGTACTGTTACTCGGCTATTACAAGTTCTCCTACTTTTTATTAGAAAATGTGAGTAACATTTTAGAGCTATATATAGCAGATGTAATCCTCTTGTACAACCCTTTGACGGATGCTCTATCCTGTAACGCTTTCTGGTACAAAAGTGCAGATTCACATTGCTGCAACTTGCTCTGATGAACTTACATCTGAACCAGGATTGACGTTTTGATTTTGGAGTTTAATTCAGCTTACTTTGGTAATGGTTTCTTCCCCGTATCATGGTCATTCCACAGCCCCACTACGCCATGGAAACCAAACCCTTTCTATATGTGGCATTTTTGGTTTTGCACTCACCTACCACTGTGTTCCATGCCTGAACTAACCTGCGCAAAGTTGTTAAGGCTAGCCATAGTGCTAGTATCATAGGTAGTATCATGCAAATTAGGCCCACAAAATTGTTTATGTGGTAGTTAATTAATAAAGAGAGGAGATTAGAGTATCATAGGTAGATACTATATCATAGCACATATTCCGAGAAACATTAAACTCAAGTAAATCGTGTACACACATTTGTATTGAGATACTATAAAACAATAAATACAATGAGTATATGATACTACTTTATGATACCATGCATTATGGACGTAGTATTATATACAAATATTATATACATGATATTACTATATGATACTCTCCACTATGACCAGTCACTTTCCACACCACGCTGGTGGCTGGTCCACTATCATGTTTTACTTCTATAGGAGAAATGAGATAGGAACGGTCTAAATAGGTCCAGCTCCTGATCATCATCCATCACGACAAAGAGATGAGAGCCCAACACGGCCACCTACTCGCTGCCTACCTCCATGAAGCTGCGACCTCAGAACACTTGGCACAGCTTTAAAAAAATCGCAGGGAGTCCCCTGTAAGTAATTGCAGTGACAATATTTTTACATATGTACCCGAGATAGTATGAAATGCTCAGGCACCACTAACTAACCAAACGAAGAATTCCTTACAAAACTATCGAACAGAAGACAATGCCAAAAGAATAGAGCATATTTACAGAAAGAATAGAAAAGAAGGGGACTTCCTCCTACTAGAGAGACACAAGAGGCAAAAACATCGATCGTGTGCCTGAGTGCTGAGCTAATAAGGCTCCACATGATCTTGTGCTGCAGTGCTAACTAATCTAGGCAGCATGGGTCGGTGAGATCCCCTTCTCCGATTGCCCATCTCCAGCTACCTTCCGTTCACGCGACGGCAAGTCTGCTGCTGCACAAGTCTTGATCGTCTGCCGGATCACCGGGTGAACTGAACACGCTCTGCATCATCAGCTGAACATGTTCCTTGGCTTCCTGATCCCATCAAGATGTAATATGTACTTGCACGAGCAGAATTCAGTCAGAGTTTGGTGAATCCTGGGGTCAGCGGCTGCGGGCGTCAGGCTGCTCCGACGTGCTGGTGCGGGAACCTCGGCGTTGGCGCGAGCGCGTCCTGCCCCTCCTGCATCTTGCGCAGCCGGTCCGGTATAGTGGTGTCGAAGAGCCTGGACCCAGGGTTCTCGGCGTAGCAGACATAGTAGCACCCCACGCACGCCTGCGGCAGCGCCATGCCGATCCGGGTCATGAGGTAGCCGACGTAGAACGCCATGAGCGACACGGTGGCGGTGTAGTGCCGGTGCGTGACGAAGGTCCAGGACCCGGCCAGCGCCACGCAGAGCGCGCCGCTGGTGACGCCCGTGAGGAAGCAGACGGAGCTGGTGATGTCGGCGTCCGCCAGCGCCGGCATCCCCTGCAGGCGCTCGAACTGCAGCCAGGTGCTCCGCGACGCCTGCACGAACCCCCGCCCGTAGGCGGCGATGTGGACGAAGGCCCAGGAGTTGCCGTACTCGAAGACGGCGTTCATGACGTTGAGGCAGCAGTGCGCGCATGAGAACATGAACTCGTCCTCGCCCTCCAGGAGGTTCAAGCCCCGGGCAAGGATCCGGAGCGCCTCGATGGTGGGCACAAAGAGGGAGCCCAGGCAGGCGCTGCCCAGGTTGTATGACAGCGCGCGCTGGAAGCTGAACTGCACGCTGGACTGCATCCCCCGGAGGTAGTAGAGCGCGATCACCCGGCTCGCCGTCAGGTTTGCCACATTGCGCATCACCTCCGCCGTCCACGCCAGGCTCACCACCAGCGCCAGGATCGTCAGCCCCGGGAACGGGAAGTTGACAGCGCCGATCACCGCCACGCACCACACCGAGATCCACACGAACCCGGCGGCGACCATCAGGTACGCCGGCCCATTGAGGCCGCGAAACTTGTCCACCGGCTGCACCGCCTTCTCGAACACCCGCGCCGTGAACCCGACGCGCCTGGTCACCCAGCACGCGTACAGCCCCGTGCCGATGGAGAACACCACCATGGCCACGCCGAGCCCCACGGTGGCCGGCATGGAGAAGCACATGAGCAGGGAGCCCACCGCGAGCGTGACGCCGAACCCGGACCAGAGGATGACGCGCACCATGGCGCGAGGCCACGCCCGCACCGCCTTCTGCCACGCGAACGCCAGCACGATGCTGAGCGCCACCGCGCCCTCCACGGGGGGCAGCCACTGCCGGAGCAGGCTCCGCTCGCGCCGCGCATTGTGGGACCGTGGGTTCTGCACAATGTCCTTGACGGCCCTGTACACGAAGAAGCCCACGGCGAGCCCCGCCGCCGCCAGGTGGAGGAGGAACAGGCACAGCGAGATCTGGTTCGTGTACACGCGAGAGTTCAGCGACGCCAGAGGCTGCAATGCACACAGACACGAAATTGTTAAACAACCAAATTAGCAACACTTGGACTAGAAGGTCGTTAGCTAGCTAGCTGCTACACT
Organism: Dactylis glomerata; assembly: GCA_007115705.1. Classification (NCBI taxonomy): domain Eukaryota; kingdom Viridiplantae; phylum Streptophyta; class Magnoliopsida; order Poales; family Poaceae; genus Dactylis; species Dactylis glomerata. The sequence goes on along the minus strand of QXEO01001062.1, from coordinate 1,266,296 downwards.
TGGCGCAGTACCACTTTGGAGCTCAGCTTAGTTTAGGATGTGTTCGGTTCTGGAACCGGGGCAGACGGAATGGGATGGTTCCGTTCCTAGGGAATGGAATGGTTCCATTTTTTGTTCGGTTTGGAAAAATTCGAGGAACGGAACGGTTCCATCCCTGTGTTCGGTTTTGGAATGGGATGGAATGGAACGGAATGAGAATGAAATTATTCTAAACGCGATTATTTATTTTCTAAATTGGATTAATTATTACTAAACATAATTAATTATTGCTAAACTTGATTAATTATTCCTAATCTTGATTAATTATTTCTAATCGTAATTAATTATTGCTAAACATGATTAATTATAGCCTAATCTTGATTAATTATTGCTAAACTTGATTAATTAGAGCTAAACTTGATTAGCGTAATCTCCGTTCCACCGCGTCCGGCCGCGTCCGGCCGATTTGGGCGGATGTGTGTATTCCGCATCTCTGGAGAATATTCCATTCCGTGGAACCATTCCATTCCATTCCGCGACCGAACCGAACACGAGAATGCCTCCTAGGAACGGAACCATTCCGTTCCATTCCTCCTGGTTCTGGAACCGAACACATCCTTAGTAACTTGAGCTAACGGGTAATGATAGGTTAGGCGCCAATGGAATATTCGATATGTTTAATCAAGCCACCCCAGGATTCGATTCGATTCGCTTCGTGGTACATTCTGCCTGGAGGGTTATTTTAAGACAAGTTTTTCGCAGGGAGCACTTTAAGAGGTGTTAGCGAGTAAGTTACCCGTGACAGATTAACCAAAGTGATACGTTAGGCCGCATTGATTTGATTAGCATATCGTCTCAAACACTACAACCTCTGCATTATTCATTCTGTTCTACTCCCTGTAGGTAGGAGGAGGATGGGCATTTTCTTAGTCTGCATGGAACTGCTCGAGTTAGTGATGAATTATTTGGTTGCTGCTACAGTACTGTAGTTGAAACATCTCAACTACACATATCATACTAGATGCTTTACAAATATAATAGTGTTCTGCTTTTAAAAATAGAATCAAACGCATCTGTCTGTATCAAACTACTAGTATTATACAACCACAACCAGGCAACCAATACTTGTTTACAAGAACACGAGGAGGTCAATGTAGCAGAACATGATCAATCTCCACATGCACAACTTGTCATGTGAAAATGTCATGTAAGGTGAGGACTGAGGAGGACGGGACTGTGCAAATCAGCACAGTGCAATGCTAACGCAAACCAAGAGTAGCAAGCGAAATTATTGCGGGAGTACTCGCCTACCAACCAGTCAGCTGGTAGGGACGACAGTCGATCGCACTCCACACAAGCACACATGTCCTCGACAGACCGGAGCTTATCTAGCTAAATTTGAGCCAGATAATCTAGCGAAATTTCGACTTAGGATAATTTCTAGACGTGAAATTTTGACTCGAAATTCTGACATCAAATTTTGATGAACACAAAACGAGCAAGCAATTGGGGGCATTTCTTAATTGGGAGAAGGTCGTACCGGTGGTGGGGTCTGCATGACCGGTTGGTAAGTCGCGGGCGGAGGCTGGTCCACGCCGCCGGAGGCCACCGTCATGGGCGTCGGCGCCGCCTGCGTGGTGACCTGCAGCGGTGCCAGCGGCCGCTGGGCCTGCAGCCTCGCCACCGCCGGCGGCGGCTCCTCCACCACCACCTTCACCTCCCTCGCCTCCGGAGCCGGCGCCGTCCCTCTTCCCCGCTCAGCCTCCCCCTGCCGCGGGGCCTGCACGCATCACGCGAACACAGCAGCAAATTAAGAACCAATCCCAAGAACAAGCGGCTGTTTACTCCAAATTGAACAAGAAACGAACTTTCTTGAGAGGGGGGAGAAACGTACGGCGTTATCAGCGGCGGCGCCCATGTCGCGCACTCGGCGGCTGCGGCGAATCGGCGGAGCTCAATCGCGGTGTCGCCTTCTCGTGGCGTAAGCGTGGTGGCAAAGCAGCCAGTGGTATGGAGAGGGAAGCTTTGGGAAGGGAAGATTTGGTTGGAGTTGGGGACTGGGCGAGAGACGACGACGAGAGAGAGAGAGGGAGAGGGATGCCCAATCTGTGACCGTTGCTGTGGCCTTTTCGCTCGTGCGGCGGACAGCCTACGTAGTGCGTGGCTGCGCGAGCCGCAAGTGCGTGGAAGGGCGTGGGTGGGGCCCACAGGGCAGTGGGAGCGTGCACGCGTGGGTTATTTCGGTTCTGTACGTTTTGTTATGTTTTTTTAACTCGATAATTCGAAGATTTTGTTTGGTTGGTGGCGGTTTGTGACTTTGTTTTGAGAAAAAAATCTGTGGATATGCCATTGGAATCTAGTGCTTCTCTGAACCACAATCCCTTTTCTTGTGCTGAATAGATGACTGCAAATTCATTCTTTAGAAAACATGTCAACTTAGTTGAATGTGGAATAGGTTTAAAAAAATTATCACAAAGAAGAAAATTCTTTTTGAACCGAGACAAACAGAATAGCCATGTTCTAGCCAGTGTTTGAGTGCATCAAAGAAACTTTCGATGACATGAATAAACATTTATCATTTGATAGATCCATGTACATGGCCTATTTAGGGTTCACTTGGAGCTTTCGCAACCACCATAGGAGGTGTGATGTACATGCACCCATTTCAAGGGGTACAACGCTTCTCAGTTTGGGCCTAATATTTCTTCTTTATACCATATTCATATCGTGTCGGGATGTTCTACGTGAATCCCATGAAAAAACACACCAATCATATCTAGCGAAGGCGCTATCGGCCCAACCATGTGGAAGTAACATGTCGAGCGGATAAATTTCCCTCAAATAAAAGCGCTACTTTGCCATTTAAAATTAGATGACATCCATCGGGGTCTCAACACGGTCGATCTAGCATCCCCATGGATCTAGGAGGGAGACCACGAGCCTCGCATCCCCTATACGCCCTATCCACATCCCTTGCCGCCACACCACCTAGTTTAGGGCCATTGCGTGACTCCTAGTGTACAAAGTATAGGGCCGCACCGACGATCTTCTGTCGCAACCCTATCTTGTTAGAGAGGGAGATGATATATGTACAAATGGAAATATATTCTTGAGATTATAGCGGTTGAAGATAAAGCTATTTCCATTAAGGTCCTCGGAAATAGACGGTGAAGTTATCATAAATGAAAGCATAGCTAGTAGAGATGGTTGTTGAATAATTAATACTCACCCCGATCCAAAATAAGTGTCTCTAATTTAGTAAAACTTTATACTAAATTAGCAACACTTATTATGGATCAAAGGGAGTATTATTTAAACATACAAGAGATACTATATATGGTGGAATTTTCCTACTCCACTCGGGATTGAGGAGTTATAGAGAAGAAATATTTTAAAATAACCAGCTACATGGGAATTGGCATGTTCAATTTTTCATGTTCTAGTAGTAATACATGTACTTTTACATGTGAAAGTGATGTTGAAATGTCACCAACTTGTTTTGTCAAATTATGTTATGGGTGCACATTTATTGTACTTTTTTACAAGTGAAATCACCGCTGCCCTAAACCCCAAATCTAAACCTTAAACCTTACTAAACTGGAGGGTTTTCTATTGATGCCGCGAATAACATATAGCTTACCTACACACAAAGAATAAAAAACATTAAAAAAATGAATGATTTTTTAGAATGAAAATAAAAAATATCAAACAACAAGAAAAGACAAGAAAATGCCTTGTGTTACCCACAAGGAATTTTTCATGGAAAGTTCAAAAAAGGGCTTAGATGCGGTAATTGTACTTTTAAATATTGCTTCTTTCTAATTCTGTTATCATGAGTCAACACGATAGATGTTCAGATGCTTAATCTATTGTCAATTGTTTTACAGTGTGTCCTGTGTGGTCCACGTGGACCGTACACTTTTCTTGTGATGGTCCTCCCACGCTGTCACCTTTTTGGCTTTCGGTGAAAATATTTTTGGTCTGACATTTCTTTCTGCGGGGACGCCATGGATGATTCAGGATTGTAGAACAAACTACTCAGGACGTCATTTAAAAAGGTAACTGTGATGTGACTACCCAAGATTCACCGGAAAGATGAGACAATCACGACCATATGATCTCATTTACTGAAAGAGTGTTGCACACGATTTCATCACCATCATTCACAATGTTGTCTTCTATGACACTTTGGCTGAATGCATGGTTGATACTTTATAATCGTGCTGTTGAAAATGCCGAACTTATCTTTACCATCTTCATCATGCTATCATAATAAAGCTTCCGTGGAAAACGGAAATGCACATTTGATCGAAGGTGCATATGCTTTTTTTTCAAACAACTAATTTCAAAATATCAAAAATTAGGAAAAATTATCCGCATGTATTTATTTATGTTCAGTTACAAAGTTTCATGAAAACCCTAAATTTTTCATGGCGTGTGCAACAAAACATTTTTTTTAAAGCCTTGTGAAAAGGTTTATTTTAGCAACAGATTTTGCCTTTTTTACATGGACAACATGAAAGTCAGTTTTTCTTGAAACGACTTCGGGAGCATGTAGGACATGAAGATGTACACATAACAATAAAATTTTGTTTTTTAAAATGTATTATTTAAATAAAGGAAGCATCTATACCAGAGAGCCAAAACTCCTTATCCCGTGAAAAAAATCCTACTTTGTTTCTGGTAGCAAAAAGAATAACAAAGACTTTGGTTTGCAAAACTACAATTGTTTCTCCGCATGTTATCCCTACACGATGAACACTAAGATAGTGTGTGAAAATGGAAAAAACTATCTAGATCAGGCCAGACCTATTTACCAAATCTGAAAAGTTGGCTCCTCGCATTTGGGAATTTGTCCCAAAAAAACCATGAACCAAGATTGGGACTTACACACTTTCCATGGATTGGCAAAAACAAATCTGTAAATTTCATTAAGAAAAAGTTATCCACATATCCCCGTCAAAAAATAACCTATATAAATATTCATAAATTAATACGTCCATTTGCTAAGCCCCATTGGATATGAGAAAATAAGAATACATATAGCTTAAGTTTTAGAACTTTTGTTAGGGTTTGTTTGGCACCCATCATTTTATTTGGCAGAAATGAAATAAAATGGAATGATGATATTACTTCATTTTGGCAAATCCACAGAATTGAGTGTCCAATAAGTATTAAGGTCAGGCATGGGATGAAATACCATAACATTAGAAATGAATCTCATAACCAATTATGTGGGAGCTAAACAAGTAATTGTTGGAATCATAAATAAATTCTTTGATTCTAACACCAAATAATAAGAGCCAAACGAGCCCTTAAAGTCAAAGACACTTATAATAAGCTTTTGGGTTCTGATCTGATGTATCTAGTTTCTTAAAATAGGCTCTACCCAATCACAAAAAAATAGGCTCTACCCAATCACAAAGTGTTGGAGTAGCTGAGATTTTGAGACCGTGGTGACTAAGTTCTGATTTTTTCTCATAAGCAGGTGTCAATATGGTTTCTTGATGCTGCTAGTAACAAAAAATAATTCAAGGAGATATGGCCATGCATTTCATGTAATGGTCCAAGGTCAAAACACGTGCAACACATTACTAAACTAGTAAACTGCAAAATAAAGAATCAGTGCACGTTTTGTAGTCGGTGTGATGCTGCATGGCTGCAGTCCCCAGAAGATCCTCCCCTAGTTATTGGGGACTAGGAACAAGTCAAGTTTTGCTTTGATCCTGATTTAAGCATGTGTCGCAAGTATACTGCCATACCTATGGAAGAGACGCCGAGCAGATAATGAGATTCTCAATCTGATTGGATCAGACGGTCATCATCTGGTATACGGTCCCACGATCGAGTTCACCACCGTTCGTCTCTCCACCGTCGGACACATGTGAATCTAAGCTGCGGCAACTTCAAAATCGATTAATTTTTGCCTTAGAACGAAGTTTCGTCTGCGTCTGAGCTGTGACGCAGCGGTGCTGCTCGGATGGCGATGTCGATATCCCGAAAGAGGCGACGGCGACGGGTCCATCTGCGTGGCGCTCCTGTCCTGCTTGCCGTCCTCTACTCGACAGGTCATTTTATGGGAGGACCAAACCAAGGTCGTACGTGCACGAAATGCTTTGTGATAGGATGCACGTAGGGGCTGGTTTGCTCCGGTTAAATGTACGGTGGAGGGGTTGTATATTATGTTATTTTATTTTTTTATGGCGTATAAAACTATATTTTTTAGAATATTTTTATTATGAAAAACTCAGGGCTTTATTAAACAACGGCAGCACCTACTATGTCCGCTTGAAGACTGGACACAAAAAAACTAGGGTAGTTCCAACCAAGCACTCTGGTCTCCAGTGTGCAAGTATGCTTGGCACGAAGGTGAGCTAGGGTGTTAGATGTTTAATATTTTGAAAAAAATATCTACATGTAGATAATGGATGAAGTTATGTATGTACAAAATATAAACTTAAAAATAAATATGCAACATGTAGAAAAAAAATACATAACCTCCAGCACACATTTAACATGGTCAAACTAGACCGAGCTAGCTTACGAGTTTTCGCCATCTTAGTTAGAAAGCAACCTTGGTTATTCGTGACATCAGGGAAGAAACATTTCGGGTAAACCAGAAAATGGTCTCACTTGTGCTTCTTCTCCCCCGTCCGTCACCCTCCCCCTAGGCGACGGGAGCACCGCCCCTCTCTCCCAGCACGTGATGCGGCGGGGCAGCATTGTGCTCCGGGGTGACATTGGCTCTGCCCTCACGGCCCAAATTTGGACCATTCGGGTCCCATTTTGGTCAGAGCGGGCTGGACTTCTCATGGCGTTGGCGCTTCCTGCGGATGGCAACGATGGTGTGGCTCGTACAGGGGTTAGTGATACTAGCAACTAGCCTGCTGCATGGTGGTGGCTGATAGTGTTTGTTAGGCACCTAGTTGGGAACCCCAAGAGGAAGGTATGATGAGAACAGCAGCAAGTCTTCCCTCAGTATGAAACCGAGGTTTATCGAACCAGTAGGAGAAAGAACCAACTTCCGAAGGTTGATGCTCGCTGGCTTGGCGATAGCTCCAGACAATTTATATATGGCGCCTTATCTGGGGCGTAGCTTTGCATCAGCAGCAACGTGGAACCTACACATCAAAGTTCTGGGACAAATTTCTAGAAAAGTCCCGATTTGACTCCAACAAGGTTTCCTCTTGTATTCTTGGTAATTCCTACACATCAAAGTGTAAAACAAAAACATTGTGCACTTTTGCAACTATTAGTAGGTTAGTCCAAATAAATCATAAATTTTATATAAAAAAGTGTCAAAAGCATAATATTAGCATAAAACAATCAAAAATTATAGATACGTTATGGACGTATCAACATCCCCAAGCTTAGTTCCTGCTCGTCCTCGAGTAGGTAAACGATTAAAACAATAATTTTGTGGTGACATGCAGCCAATACAATCTTGATCAAGTCAATGTAAAGCATTGCAAGCTGAGATCAAAGTACTCTAAACATGGGCATAAAAGATATAATTCTAACAATAGAAATTAGCAACCATGTTACAACATGAAAAGTAACACAAACAAAAGATCATGAATAATAATGCATTGAAAGTTATTTATTTGTTTGAAGCATAGAGAAAACATAGCAAAGTGGTATTCAGCTTGTCTCTCATGGAATAGCAAAACATAAATGTATAGGACACCTTCAAAGTTTAAAGGGTGACTAGAAACAAATAATTTGAGAACAAGCAATACCATAACCATGAATCAATCAATAATAAATTTTGGGACTATGAACATTATACTCAGAATGACAACTATGCTCTCTTAATCGATGCATAAAGATAGAAGATGAAGACTCAACATAAAAGTAAAAAAGAAATGCCCTTTAGCAGAGGGAAGCAGGGATTTAACTTGTGCTAGAGCTTTTCATTTGTAAAACAGAGATAAAAAAATGTTTTGAGAGGTGGTTGTTCCTGTCAATGAATGGCAATAGGGTTCTTGCTATCTTCCATACTAAACAAGTTAAGAGCGGTTCTGAGTATTAAAAATAAGCATTTTACATGCTCTTTTATAAAGTTTGGCACTCCTCCCCACCTTCCCTTTCACAAACCATGGCTAACCGAATCCTCGGGTGCCTGCCAACAATCTCATATCATGGAGGAGTGCCTTTTTTTTTCTTTTTTGGAAGTTATAATGGTCTGACCAGCTCTCTTGCAAAATTAGTGACGAGCAGATGAAGCATGCAAGTCGAGGGGTACTTAATTTAATATGGAAGATAACAAACCCAACCACTACGTCCTCATGAGCTAAAAATAGTGTCACAAAATGAGAAGTATTTTGAAGGTTTTAAAAGGTAGCACATGAAAATTTACATGGAATGGTTTGAAATGCCATGCATAGGAATTTATAATGGACTCTTTGGAATAACTTTGGTTTTTGGGAGTTGGATGCACAAGTAGAGCTCATACTCAGTACAGATGAAGGCTAGCAAAAGATTGGGAGCGACCAACTTAGAGAGCAATAATGGCTATAATCATGCATAGCGACAAAACATTATTAACCAAAGCATAAAGTGATATTACAAGTCAAAAACTAAATGATCATAGAGGCTTGAGGTGACTGGTTCATAGTCATAACATGGTGTAAGCATGCGCCAAGTCAACCCAAATAAAGCATCAAAGGAGAATACCACAATATTATGCTTCTATATGATAAAAACAACGCATGATTCTTTCAATGGCACATTAAGCATTCTCATTTATTTGAGACAAGTCATGATACAACAATAACTACTAAGCATATAATCAGAATAATATCTAGCAAGACATGCTAAAGTCTAAGCCATAGTCTAAACAAGCTTCCTTTTCCACCACTATAAGCATGAAATATTTTACTCTTCTCCAACACCAATCAACTTATTTGAAACAATTCTCCTAGATAATAATCAATAAAAACCAGAGAGCTAATCATATATAACTGAAGAAAACTAACAAGCTCTGAACAAGAGATGCATGAAAAACAGGAGCTAAAAGCATTGCAATAGCTAGACAAGAATACTCAACAAATATACAAGCCATTTATTACAACAAACAAAACAAAAGAAAATTTAAAACAAAAAACAACTGACGCTCCAAGAATAACACATAGTATATGAAGCAATAAAAATATAGTGTCTTGAAAGATGACCTGATATTTTTGTTGATGAAGAAGGGGTGCCTTGGGCATCCCCAAGATTTGACACTTGTACTTCTTGCATATTTCTTCGGGTGACATGGGCATCCCCAAGCTTGAGCTTTTGTCCATCCTTCATCTCATCTCATCATTCTCCTTTCCCTACACTTGAAAACTTTCTTCATACAAAACTTCACACAATTCTTATTAGCAATATTAGTTTATGCAAGATAGTAGATCCACTTTTGGTTCAGTTTTAACTCAAGTACAACATCTATTAAAAACATTAGCTACTATAGCAACTTCTCTTAAAAGTTACATGATCAAAAGAACTCAAAAAGAAAGAGATCAAGAGGCAAATGCAAATAGTGGCAGAAATCTGTCAAAACAAAACAGCAGGTAAAGATCGATTTTTTCGAAAATCTTCTGTTGCTCAAATCGAAAAGTGCAAAACTAACGAAAGTTAGATAATAACTTGGGGATGTGCAAAAACAATTGCAGATCAATACGACGTACTGGGATTTTTCACGAATTTTTACAGCGAAGCGCAGAAATCTATTTCGGGACAACAACTTCCCCAAATCTTACCTTCTTCCTATTAGAGGCTATTCTTGGCACAAAAACGAAATAAAAATGATAAGGAGAGGTCATTACAGTAGTAACAACTTCCAAGACTCAACAAAACAAAAATTACTGAAAGAAAACATGGGTTATCTCCCAAGAGTGCTTTTCTTTAACGCCTTTCAGCTAGGCACAAAATAGAGAACCAAACAAAGAAGCAAAACAGAAGAAACTATTTTTGTTGTTTTCAAATTATAAGTGAAAGTAAAGAAGCAATAAGAATGAAATAATGAGCCTAATAAAACTAAAGAAGATAAAACCAAGACATATAAAAGCAACTATAATACAAGTTAACACAATACATATCATGTGGATGGGTAATATAGAGTATGAAGGAGACAACCTCATGTTAATTGTTGAATAGGGGGACGATTCGGGCATCCCCAAGCTTAGATGATTGTATCTTCTTGAATATGTTCTTTGGATGCACCTAAACATCCCCAAGCTTGAGCTCTTGCGTCTTATTGTTCATCTCATATCACCATATTGATTAGAACTTATAAGCTACATCCACATAAAACTTCACAAAACTCATTAGTAGGGTTAGTAATCATTAAATAAAATCCAATTATGTTCAAGCATTGACAAGTTTCATAATCTATACTCAACATTAGCCACTGTATATACTAAGGTATTCATGATTTCCGTTGTCCGTCGAAAAACTAATGAAACTAATAACACCAAATATAATACTGAATAAACTAAGAAATCTGTCAAAACTGAACAGTCTGTAAAGATGACACTCAACGAGATAGTTAGGTAGCTCAAATCGAAAAACTCAAAACTAATGAAATACATATCATAATCTCAGGTTTATTCACAAAAAAAATTCAGATAAAAATACTATTCTGAGATTTATCATGATTTTTTTTAGTGAAGCACAGAAATCTGTCTAAACTGAACAGTCGGTGAAGATCGAATTTTTTGAGATAGCTATGTAACTCAAATCAGAAAAAGTTAGTCTAATGAAAGAAAGATAATAAGCATTACTTTGCACTCAAGAAATTTCAGATCAATATCACGTTCTGGTGATTTTAAACATTTTATACGGTGAAGCATAGAAAATCTGCTTCTGGACAGCAAAGCAAAACTATCAACTTCCAAGTAACTAGAAACTATAATTATCACTTTACTTTTATGGTACAGAGGAATATGTACAATATACACAATATATACAAGTTTTTAACTGAAAAGGTTCTATGGAAAGATTTGTTTTGGTTTCATAGGCATGAACACAAGTGTTTAAGGTCGACCCCCACTTAACCATTACTCATCTTTCCAATCACTTTCCATTTTAAAAATGTTTTTAGGTAGCAAGTACAACTAATTTTTTTTGTAATTTGTATTCCCTATCCATATAAGATAGAGAACAACTTAAAACTGGAAGTAAAAAACTATTTATAGATAAAGCAAACAAGTGCACACAAGAATATTCACCCACACGCTATTGCTCCCCGGCAATTGCGCCAGAAAAGGTCTTGATATCCCACAAGTATAGGGGATCGTGTGTAGCCCTTTCGATAAGTAAGAGTGTCGAATCCAACGAGGAGCTAAAGGTAGGATAAACGTTCTCTTAAGTTCTATCAACCGCTGATACAACTCTAGCACACTAAACGTTTGCATCATCTAGGAAATAAAACTAGAGCAACAATACGGGTATGAGAGATAGCTTTGCAAGATAATATATACAAGAAATTAATTATTAGTGCTGCAGCAATAAAATATACTAAGTAACCATAAACTAACAGTACCATGAGTGTGTAAAAGTGATGGTAATAGTGGTGGCTTTGTCCAAGATCAATTAGCGAATAAATCAGGTTCATTATCTTCGATGTAGTTTTCTATGTGGAAGAGGCTAAATATACATGCACTTCACTACTTGGAATTACAAGTACTATATGATTGGATTGTTAGCAAGCATCCGCAAATACTAACAATGCATTAAGGTTTCCCCAACCATAGCCTTAAGTTAATGGTCCTCTTACTCCCATACGTGCAACGTTCTGGTTCGCGTCCTCAGGTTTCTGTCACTCCGGCAGAACTTCCCCCTTTCTCTTACACATACTACAAACCCTATGATGTTTAATCCATGCACACATAAATATAATGGACACCAAATGACTGTACCATACCCACATACAACTCTAATGAACCAAAGACATTCAACCAAGCAATCAAAAGACAAATAAACTACACAAACATGACATAGATCATAGGATTATAACTTATAGCATTAAACACCATGTTTACATAGGACGGTACAGTGGTGTGTGGGAGGATGAACCACTGTATACAAGGAGGAGTTGGTGATGGAGATGGCGGTGAAGACGATGAAGAGGGCAGCGAGAGGCGCAGGGCGGTGCCGGCGCAGGGCGGCGCCGGCGCCGGCGGCGACGCGGGGAGCTCCTTCCCTGCAGCCGGCTTCATGGGGAAGCGCCGCCCCTTAGCCCTCTTCCTTCATGGCTTCTTGGGAGACCTCCCCCATGGAGATGGGATCCATGGGGGACGCAAAAACGTGGCTTTTGGCGGCTGCAATTCGTGGGTGGAGGAGTCCCCCACGAGTTAGGTTTCCTCCCTTTATATAGCTTCTCGGATTTCTATCACCCCCTCTAGGGTTGCAGTGGATCGGGCTTATCTCGGCCTTCTGTACTCGGAATCAGTTAAATTTTATATCTAGGACATTCCTCGCAAAATTTCCAACAACTTTGTAGTTGGGGACTTTTCAGTTTGACGCCGTCTTCAACCCGTAACGTGACCATCTTCAAAAAAAGTTCTGGGACAGATTACTAAAAAAAGTCCCGATTTGACTCCAACAAGGTTTCCTCTTGTATTCTTAGTAATTCCTACACATCAAAGTGTAAAACAAAAACATTGTGCACTTTTGCAACTATTAGTAGGTTAGTCCAAATAAATCATAAACTTTATATAAAAACAAGTGTCAAAAACATAATATTAGCATAAAGCAATCAAAAATTATAGATACGTTATGGACGTATCAAGCATCAAAAATTATAGATACGTTTGAGACGTATCAAGCATCCCCAAGCTTAACTCCTGCTCGTCCTTGAGTAGGTAAGTGATAACAAAACAATAATTTTTGAGGTGACATGCACCAACACAATCTTGATCAAACGATGTAAAGTATTGAGTGCTAAGATCATAGTACTCTAAACATGGGCATAAAAGATATAATCTTGACAATAAAACTTAGCAACCATGTTATAACATGAAAAGTAACTGACGAGGGTTAACTCAGCAAATGTCCTAGATGAAGGACTTAGGATCGGGGAGATATGGCGTTGGATGAACTCGAAGGTAAGGTTAGTCGAAATAAGTGTATATTGAAAGTAAACTTGGGTGTTGAACCTGGCTTGCTCTCAATCTCGCCTACATCGTCCCCTCCTGGCCCCTATATATAGGTGGCCAGGTCTCGAGGATCGGGTAGGGTCCGATACAAATTACAATATCGACATATGGTAAGAACTCGTATCTCGACTTGTCATTACAATTGGGCCTAGCTTAACGGGCCTCAGGGGTACTTAACTAACGGGCTCTATTAGCTATACCCTTGTCAGTAGCCCCTGAGATTCTATCAGAATTGCAGATTCGGGTTGAATCTCTAATCTTTAAATCTTCGACTTGATCAATTCTTCGACTTCTTCATATCTTCAAATCTTTGACTTGGTCTTTCGACTTATTTTCATGATAATTTTTTGCAAGGGGTTTTGATGAACAAGCCTGACAACTCTGACGGATCAAGAGGTCAGTTAATTGCCGGAACAGATACTTGTCACCTACTTCAAATTCAATCCCCTTGGACTTGAATTTGGGATACCGGTCAAACCCACTCTCTTGCCGCATTTAGGACTTACAAATAATGAATCCCAGTGATTCTTAGGGTACCCAGTGCGTCCACCAGGATTTTCTTCGCATCGTAGACATGGATACATACCAGCAGAGCGCATCCATGTGCGTATACCAGGCCACACAGGACAGATCCCGGGGTCTTACCTTCGTGATAAATCACGGCATTCGAGTTTCGTTGTGATAACGCAACTCGAGAATCTCATGTCGCAGTCTCTTTTGACTGATAAAATCAAAGAATTTTAATTTTATATTAACTTCTTCCAAGTGCCTCCCAATGGGAGTAGTCGCTCTATATTTTGTCGACTACGTAGTCGAAGTTTTCATGGTAGACTCTCTTCATCTTCATTATTGATTGTCTCATCCTCTATCGGGTGCGCGCTCAGCGCTCCCGATGGGAGTAGCCCCCGAGGCTATGGTTGGATACTCATAGTCAATCATAGGCTCAAAATTCACTTCTTCTTCTTTCTTCTAGTTTCTCCTGTTTGTAAGCCCTCGAGCCCAAGGCGAGGTTTTTCATATCTTTGGACCACAATCTCCCTTTTTTTTCCTTTTGTTATTATCGTCTGCTACGTGCAGAATTTAACTCCTTTTGTAAATATGTTTATGGGCCTTGCTATCACGGGGGCCCGATAATATGTGCTTATAAATAAAGCATCTTTGGCAAGGGTAAAAATCCTAATCAGATTCCTCCTCTGCCGCATCGTCTCCTCTTTTCATCTAGGGTTTTTAGTCTTCTCACTTTTCCACATGGCTGATGCAGATGGTTCTCATCTGAACCTTGGCTCTCTGGTGGCGCCGCGGGGTCGTGGCCGCCCTCGTGGAAGCAAAAACAAAACAACTCCGGCCGCCGCAGGATCGTCATTGGCCGCTCCGGTGAAGCGTCGTCCCGGCCGCCCACCTGGTAGCAAGAACAAACCCAAGGTGACTGGCGCCGCCCCAGGTCCAAGCGCTCCACCTCCTGCTACTCCTTCTGGTTCTCCAAGAATATTTTCTTTCTTCTGCATTGCCATGGCGCAGTGCCGCGAGATTCAGCGCCTGCCGCTGAATTTCACCAAGTTCATGGATGGGCGAGAACTGCGAGAAGCGGTTCTTCGTGAACAATCTGGTGGAGCGACCCCATACCAAGTGGAGGTTTGGTATGATGGTGACGGCGAGCAATACTTCAAGGGTGGCTGGTCGGAGTTTGCAGAAGATCACGACCTCCACCAAGGCTTCTTCATGACCTTCGACTACCACATCGGCACATCAAAGTTCGATGTGAAGATCTATGACGGCACCCAGTGCCAGAAGGAATATGAAGCGGAAGTCCACTTTCATTAGGATCTGCTTTTATGTAATCTCTTTTTATAGTGTCCTTGCTACCATACTATCTATAATGAATACTCGTACTTTGCTTTGATGCTTTTAATAGTACCATGAGAACAAATCATTGTTCTAAGGTATGTTTTATATATATCGGGTTCTTTGTGAACAAATTATTTTGAAGAATATCGGGTTGTCTGCACAACCTAGTAGTGTAAAAGATCTCCATGTCGTGATAAAGGTTTCTTTCGTACGACCCGAGGGTTGAAGCCCCCGAGCGGAGAAGTAGAAATACTTGTACAATTTTGTCGAGTTCAACCCAAGGAACCCGACCTATGGCCTCCTGTTATGGGTTCAGAAGGTTAACTCGAGTTTACTAATACCACTAGATTTATTCTACGCGTAAAAACGTCGTAGCTGCTCCGCATTCCACGGGTTGCTCTCGTCTTTTCCTGTCTTCTTGTCTTGTAGTCGATAAGCTCCTCCTGGTATCACTTCTGTGACGATGTAAGGTCCTACCCAAGGGGACTCCAATTTGCCGTGGCTGTCCTGCCTGAGTCGCAAAACTAGATCTCCCACCACAAAGGATCGTGGACGAACTCGACTACTATGGTAGTTTCGCAGGCTTTGTTGATATTGCGTGGCTCTTTCTAATGCTTTATCTCTTGCTTCATCTAGTACATCGACATCGTCTTGCAATGCTTATGTTGATGTTGTTTCGTCGTATGCCGTCACTCTTGGAGCTTCGTGTGTAACTTCGACTGGAAGCACGGCTTCTGCGCCATGGACTAAGAAGAAAGGAGTTTTTTGAGTTGCTGCGTTAGGCGTGGTTCTTAGGCTCCAAAGAACGGAGGGCAATTCATCTACCCAAGCGCTCTTGGCTTTCTCGAGGGGTGCTAATAGCCTCTTTTTTATCCCACTGCATATTAGGCCATTGGCTTTTTTGACTTGCCCATTTGTCTTTGGGTGTGCCACAGATGCAAATTTGAGTTTGATTCCTAGTCCTTCGCAGTAACTCTTGAATTCCTTTGAAGTGAAGTTTGTCCCGTTGTCCATGATGATGCTATATGGTACACCGAAACGGAACACTATTGACTTGATAAAGTTGATTGCTGCTGTCGAATCTTGAGTTGTTACCGGAGCCGCTTCCACCCACTTGGTAAATTTATCGACTGCCACTAGCATGTAAACATGTCCTCCTGGCCAAGATTTGTGCAACTTTCCCACCATATCGAGGCCCCATTGTGCAAAGGGCCAGGATAATGGTATTGGCTGTAACTCTGCTGCTGGCGCATGCGGTCGAGATGCGAATCTTTGACATGCTTCATACTTCTGGACTATATCTTTCGCGTCTTCGATGGCTGTTAGCCAATAAAATCCTGCTCGGAATGCTTTTGCCACTATTGCCCTGCTGCTAGCATGATGGCCGCACACTCCGCCGTGTATATCTTTTAGTATTACTTGTCCTTCCTGATGCGTTACACAACGCTGCAAAACGCCGGTAATACTCTTCTTGTATAATTTCCCCTGCAACACGACAAACACTTTCGATCATCGAGTTATCCTCTTGGCTTCCACTGCATCTTCTGGTAATTGTTTATTTATCATGTATGCGAGATATGGCTGCATCCAGGTTTCTTCTATCATCATGACTTCCTCGGGTTCCGGCGTAGCCCCCGAGCCTGCTGCAGTAGTCAAACTTTTGACACTTTTTATTGACCTTTCCACTATCTCCTCCCAGAATACTCCAGATGGCACGGGTAAACACTGGGACCCAATATTTGCTAAGTTGTCGGCTTCTTCATTGCTGTTTCTACTGATGTGCGAGACTTCACATCCATCAAATGTTCCTTCGAGATAGTGATATAAGTTCTTGTAGGCCATCATGGTGTCACTAATTGTGTCGCACCTGTTCATAACTTGCTGAACAACAAGGTTCAAATCTCCAAATATTTTTAGGCGAGTTGCTCCACATGCTTTAGCCATCTTCATTCCATGCAACAAAGCCTCGTATTCTGCTTCATTGTTAGAAGCATGTGAAAAACTCATCCTTAAAACATACTTCAATTTGTTGCCATGCGGCGATATCAATACTACTCCTGCGCCTGCGCCTTGGACTCTCTTAGAACCGTCGAAGTACATTGTCCAGACACTCGACAGATCTGGGGGTCCCGTGCTCTATAGCTCCAGCCATTCTGCTGTGAAATCTGGCAAGATTTGCGACTTGATCACTTTCCTTTTTTTGTACGTGATGTCCATGGGAGATAATTCGATTCCCCACAAAGAGACACGTCCTGTTGCCGAAGGATTGTTCAATATATTTGATAGTGGCGCTTCATTGACCACTATAATTGGGTGCACCACAAAGTATTGTCGCAATTTCCGTGCTGTTGTAAAAATGTTGTATGCAAGCTTTTGATAATGCGGGTACCTTTGTTTTGTCGGAGATAGTACTTCACTGATAAAATATACCGGCCTCTGGACGCCGTGGGCTTTTCCTTCTTCACTTCTTTCGACTACTAATACTGTACTCACCACCTGATGGGTTGCAGCGATGTAGAGTAGTAGTGGCTCCTTTTCTTTTGGTGCGACCAGCACTGGTGGCGTGGAGAGCACTTTTTTCAACTGCGCAAAAGCTGCGTCTGCTTCTGCTGTCCACTCAAACTTATCATCTGACTTTTTCATGAGTGCATAGAACGGGAGCGCTTTTTCTCCCAATCGAGCAACAAAACGACTTAGTGCCACGACGCGCCCTGCGAGCTTCTGTACGTCGTGTAGTTTCGTGGGTTTTCCCATTGTTAAAATTGCCTGGATTTTCTATGGGTTCGCCTCTATTCCTCGTTCTGACACCAGGAACCCTAAGAGTTGTCATGCCGATACACCAAAGGAACACTTTGTCGGGTTAAGCTTAAGCTTGTACCTGCTCAGGTTGTCAAAGGTTTCTGCCAAATCGCTGATAAGGGATTCCTCCTCTCTTGTAGTGATGACTACATCGTCAATGTAGACTTGGATGTTGCATCCTATTTGGCTCCCGAGGCAATTTTGCATCATCCGTTGATAAGTTGCTCCTGCATTTTTTAGGCCGAACGGCATTACTTGGTAGCAAAACACTCCGTACGGTGTGATGAAGGCCGTCTTTTCTTCGTCTTCTTTCTTTAATTTGATCCGGTTGTAACCGGAATACGCGTCCAAAAAGGAAAGCCTCGTGCATCCCACTGTTGAATCAATTATCTGATCGATGCGGGGTAGAGGGAAGGGATCCTTTGGACAATGCTTATTGAGAGATGTGTAGTCAACACATACTCTTTGTACGTTTGTGTTCTTCTTGGGTACGATGACTGGATTGGATACCCAACTCGAAGTTTTTATTTCTCTGATAAACCCGGCGTTTTCTAGCCTGTGCAATTCTGATGCTATCGCCTTCCTTTTAGGTTCATCAAATCGTCGCAATAGTTGCTTGACTGGCTTTGCTTTGGGATCTACATTTAATGCGTGCTCGACGAGTTCCCTGGGAACCCCTGGCATGTCCGATGGACACCAGGCAAAGATTTCCCAGCGCTCACGAAGGAACTTGACGAGCGCGCTTTCCTATGCGGGATTCAAGTTCACCGCAATTGATGTCGTCTTGTTTGGATCTGTAGGGTGGACCTGAATCTTCTTCGAGTCCTGAGTTGTGTCGAAAGCCTGATCTGGCAGGGATCGTCCAACATCGGGTAGCACGTTATGATCCGTTTCTCCTTTTAGCCTCTCATATTCTGCTGTCATGCCGAAGGTTTGCGCCATCCTATTGAATTCTCTGTCGCATGTGTTGGCTACTTCAAAGCTCCCTTGCACTGTAATTGTTCCTTTGGGTCCTGGGATTTTTAGCGTAAGGTACGCATAATGAGGTACTGCCATAAACTTTGCAAATGTTGGGTGCCCTAGGATTGCGTGGTACTGTGATGGCCAGTCCATGACTTCGAATTCCAACTTCTCTCTTCGATAGTTGCTGCTACTGCCGAAACAGACGTCGAGTTCTATTTTCCCTATAGGGTGATTTTCGGCTCCTAGTACTATTCCATGGAAGGAGTAATCTGTTGGCTTCAGGCTTGTCAGTGAGATACACATTGCCTTCAGGGTTCTAGCATATATTAGGTTTATGCCACTCCCTGCATCCATGAATACTCTCCCGATGTCATATCCTCCTATTTGCGCTTTTAACACCATTGGCGAGTGGCCTGGCCTGGGAACTTTCCTTGGGTGGTCTGTTCTGCTGAACTTAACTGGTTGATCTGACCACCGCAAGTACTCTGTGGTGGCTGGTGGTGATGATATTGCTAGGTTTACTTGCCTGGATATGCTCTTTCGCTCTTTCTTCGACTTAGGCACTGGTTGAATCATTGCTGATATGTAAACTTTTGATTTTAAGTGCCTTGCTAGCCTTTGCAATTGGTATCCTTGACTTGTGTGCTTCTCTCCTGGCCATCCTCCTTGGTTTGAACCCATGGCGCTTTGTAATCTCAGAAAAGTTCTACAAACCTTCATCTGATGATTTGAAACTCTTTTTCCATCGAGGTAGGCATAATGGATTCAACAAGGCCCGTATAGCATATCTTCGGCCGAGGGGCCGGAGTATCTCGATTTTTCTGCTCCCTTTGTCTGGAACTTCCTGCCTTCATCTTTTTCCTCTTCCCTTACTTCGTAACCTGCAGCTACATGGTTTCGTCTTCCTTGATTATCCCTGCTGCGGTGTCGTCTCCTTTGTCTGCTCGTTCTGTCAACTTCTGGTGATCGTCCTCTTTTGTTATTATATGTGTCCTCTCCATCAGCGAATTTGTTGGCTTCTTCCATTAGTTCAGCTACTGTTGTTGGCCTCGTTCTTCCTATCTCTTCCACGAGATCTGAGCGACGAAGGCCAGCCGAAAAAGTGACTATTGCCCGTTCGTCGGAGACGTCTTCTGCTGAGTTTTTGATTACACTCCATCATTGTATATAAGAACGTAGAGTTTCGCCTTTCCTTTGCATACATGCTTTGACCTCCTCCAGTGACGTTGGACGCTTGTATGTCGAACGGAAATTTCTTGCAAATTGGCTTTCGAGTTCTCTGATACGTCTCAAACGTATCTATAATTTTTGATGCTCCATGCTTGTTTTTGCACCATTTGTCTTGTGTTTCATTACACTTCGTGGCGTTTTTATGCGATTTCCGGAACTAACCTATTGACAAGATGCCACAGTGCCAGTTCCCTGTTTTCTACTATTTTTGTGTTTCAGAAAAGCTACACAGGAAATATTCTCGGAATTGGACGAAACAAGTTCCAGAAGTCTTATTTTTCCCGGAAGCTTCCAGAGAACCGAAGAGGAGACGGAGTGGGGCCACGAGGGCCCCACACACCAGGGCGGCGTGGCCCAGCCCCTGGCCGCACCACCTAGGTGTGAGGAGGCCCTGGCAGCCCCCTGACGCCGCCCCTTCACCAATATAAAGCCTCGGGACGGAAAACCCTAGGGGAGTCAACGATTTTTCCAGAATAGTTCCACAGCTCCGCCGCCGTCGAAGACAAATTTCGGGGGACAGAAGTCTCTATTCCGGCACCCTGCCGGGACGGGGAAGTGCCCCCAGAGCCATCTCCATCGGTCTCCATCGCCGTCTCCGCCGTCTCCATCGACCTCACCGCCATCTCCATCAACCTTGCTGTCTCCTATGATGAGGAGGGAGTAGTTCATCCCTGGGGCTGAGGGCTCTACCGGTAGCTATGTGGTTCACCTCTCTCTCCCATGATGTGATCTTTATGTGATCGTGAGCTTTGTATCATGTTGAACAAGTAGATGTTATTATTCAGATATTATGTGTACTCTAGTGATGTTATTAAAGTAATCTATTCCTCCTACCATGGTGTAACGGTGACAGTGCGTGCATCATGGTGGTACTTGGTCTAGGCTACGATTGTGATCTCTTATGGATTATGAGAATAATTATTACTATGATAGTATTGAAGTGATCTATTCCTCCTTTCATGGTGTAATGTTGATAGTGTGTGCACCGTGTTAGTACTTGGTCTAAGTTGCAATAATATCTATCTTGAGTTGTGATCTGATTTGGATATCTCTATGAGCGGTGTTTGTCAAGTACTTGATGAACTTTAAGGGGTGCTTCTGTAGCCACTACGCAATGATTAGTGTTATTCAATAGGAGAGTAATTCAGAGTACCATAGTGAAGAGAAGATGTTTATTTGTTCAATCATGTTATATTTGTTGGGAGTGTGTCCACTAGTGAAAGTATGATCCCTAGGCCTTGTTTCCAAGCATTGCACACCGTTTACTTCCTATTTTGTTACATGTTTGCTCGCAGCGATACTTATTTCATATCACAGCTACTACTTATAATCATCACTACCGCTTGTATTTCACTATCTCTTCGCCGAACTAGTGCACCTATACATCTGACAAGTGTATTGGGTGTGTTGGGGACACAAGAGACTTTCTGTATCGTAATTGCAGGGTTGCTTGAGAGGGATAGCTTTGACCTCTTCCTCCCTGAGTTCGATAAACCTTGGGTGATCCACTTAAGGGAAACTTGCTGCTGTTCTACAAACCTCTGCACTTGGAGGCCCAACAAGTGTCTACAAGAATAGAAGTGCATAGACATCAAGCTCTTTTCTGGCGCCATTGCCGGGGAGGTAAGGTAAAAGGTACTCGCATCCTCCTGTGTGAGTGCTCGGAGTTATTTCCTTTAGATTCTGCAATTACATCTTTTTGTTTCTTGTTTTTATTTTCACTAGTTAGGCTTAATGGAAAACAAAGAGTTCTCTAGTCTTTTTCCTGAGTTTAGATATGAAGTGTTTGAAGAGAAAATTGAAAAACCTTTGGAGCTTAATTTGCATGCTAATAGTGATGTTAGTATGAATGCTTTGAACACCATTATTGCTAATGCTATAGAAAAGTCTAAGCTTGGGGAAGCTGGTTTTGTTAAGCATGATATTTTTAGTTCCCCAGCTTTAGTGGAGAAAGTTTGCTCTGATGATATTTTTTCTCCCCTATATGATGTTCCTTCTTATGATGTTATGTTTGAAGAATATGCTTTGCGAAATAGTAGTTCTCTAGCTTGTGATGATACTAAACCTCTAGTTTATGATGGCTATGATGATGAGTATAATATTTTTAGTTCACCTACTATTGAGGATAAAATTAGTTATGATTACAATATGCCTCCTATTTATGATGATTATGGTGATGAGAATAATTATTCTATTGAATTTGCTCCTACTACTATTGTTCCTGTGGTGAGTATTAATTCTTTTATGCATGTGGCTCATGATAGGGATGCTTTATGTGATAGTTATATTGTTAGTTCTATTCATGATGCTACTGAAAGTTATTATGAGAGAGGGAAACATGGTTTGATGGATCTCAACAATATTAAGTTTCCCCTCTTTATGTTGCAAATCTTGAAGTGGCACTTGTTTTATCTATCCATGCTTGCTACTATGTGCCTCGTTGATTTATTTTCTTACAAGATTCCTATGCATAGGAAGTGGTTCAGATATAAATGTCTTTCACACTTGCTTTTTGATGCTCTCTATTGCTTTAAGTTCCTATATGGTGCCTTTGCCTCAAGCTCTTATATGGCGCCCACATGAGCATCTTTGCAAATTACTGCGCCTAGCTCAAAGGCGTTAAAGAAAAGCACTCTTGGGAGATAACCCATTGTTTTATTTTCAGTACTTTTTATTTTATTTGAGTCTTGGAAGTTATTACTACTGTAATTACCGCTCCTTATCCTTTTTATTTCGTTGTTGTGCCAAGAGAAGCCTCTAATTTGAGTGAGGTAAGATTTGGGGATGTTGCTGTCCTGAAACTGTTTTCGGTGCTGCACCGTAAAAATTCGTATAAATTCTCTGTATATCTTTTGGACCTGCGATTTCTTTTGCATATGCCCCAGGTTATATCAAAACTTTCATGAGTTGAACACTTTTTGATTTGAGCAACAGAAAACCCTCTAAAAATTCGACCTTTTTCAGCTGTTCTGTTTTGACAGATTTCTGCCAATATTTGTGTTTGCCACTTTATCGCTTTCTTTTGAGTTCTTTTGATCACGGAAATTTTGGAGAAGTTGCTACAGTAGTATTTGCTATATATGTGGTGGTTTTGAGTTGAAACCTGAAGCAAAAATAGGTTGATTATATGTTATGCTTACACTAATGTTGCTAATAGAATTGTGTTTAGTTTTGTATGAAGGAAGTTTTCAAGTGTAGGGATTGGAGAATGATGAGATGAGTTGAAGAATGGACAAAAGCTCAAGCTTGGGGATGCCCATGCATCACCCCAAGAAATATCCAAGAAGTACAAGCGTCAAAGCTTGGGGATGCCCCCGAGGCACCCCTTCTTCATCGGCAAAAATCAGGTCACCTTTCAAAACACTATATTTTTATTGCTTCATGCACTATGCATTTTTCTTGGAGCGTCAGTTGCTTTTTTTTGCAGTATTAGTTTAGCTTTGTTTGCTGTAATAAATGGTTAGATCACATCATGTTTCTTTTGGAGGAGATGAACTCGCTTTTCATTTGCCAAGAACACTCTAGTTTTCACTCTTATCGTTCAATGAGTGTTCTCTTTTTCTGCTACTGCGTTTAGCTTGCATTTTTCGCCTTGATTTTTGTTCAGATCTTGTTTTATCTTTGCATCAAGGAGTATTTGGACCTCTGGTATATGTTGGTTTTCCTCAAAAGAGTTTCCTCAAAAGGGTTTGAATGGTGTTGGAAAAGAGAAAAAGTTTTGTGCAAAAAAGTGGTACAAGAAGGAGCTTGTGTAGACTGCGGCTTAGGCTTTTGCATGTCGTGCTTGATGTCTTTTTGATAGTATGCTTAGTGTTTTTGCTGTAGCATGACTTGTCTCAAATAACTGAGATTGCTTAATGAGCCTTTGAAAAAATCATGCGTTGTTTTTAATTGTATGGAAGTATTATTTTGGTTTTCTCCTTGATGCTTTATTTGGGTTGACTTGGCACATGCTCACACATGTTAGACTCTTACAAAGTCGCCAATAGCCTCTATGATCATTTAGTTTTTGACTTTTGATGCCATCTTATGCTTCTTTTAATGTCGCTTTGTCACTTTGCATGATTATGGCCATTATTGCTCTCTTAGTTGGTCGCTCCCAGTCTTTTGCTATCCCTCGCCTTCTACTGAGTATGAGCTCTACTCGTGCATCCAACTCCTAAAAGCCAAAGTTTTCCAAAGTGTCCACCATACATACCTACTAGCAATTTGCTATTCCAAGTAAATTTGACTTGCTTTTATTTTCTCTTCAAATTAAACTCTTACCAGTGTTATGCGAAATTCGGTCAGTAAAGCTCTCACGAACCGGAAGGCACACTTTACTTTTCCTGTTCTTAAAAATTTGACATTGTGGTATCTTATGTTGAGTTGTTATGCTTGCAAGTTATAAGTTGGAGACTAGCCCAGCCATGCAGTCATGGGCAAGCTTTCAACATTGCACTTCTTATTTGAGTTGATATCGTGATCTTTTGTTTATGGATGCCCGCGGTGTGAAATGAATTGGGAATCTTGTGGGGATCATGGAGTTTGTATACGTGTTAGGGAAACGCCGGGCCGCTAATCTAAGCCATGCATAATTCATGGTGGAAATTTGCAGCATACCCATGGTGAACATTTGACGACGCATCTCACAATAAAAAGCTAAACAAATGGCAAATAAAAGAGATGTTGAGGTGTTCATTGTCTGCTTGTCCTATCATTTTGGTGTGGGCTTGTTCCATGTCATCGGGCACGGAGGTACCCCATTGGCGGTTCTCAATGATATGCATATACTTACAATGACAAGAGCCTTGCTTGGGACTCTAAGTAAAGTAGCATGAGGTTTGGGTACTCGCATTCACGGGGCACGAGGTTTTCAACTTATGATTTGTCAAGCATATGCATCATAATTGTTCTCGCATTAACTTTAACCATTCAAGATGCTTATGATGGGGGCAATGAGAGCTCAAAGCCGGTAAGTACCATAATTTTTTAAGGTTATAAAACTTGCAATCACTGCTTCCCTCTGCGAAGGGCCTTTCTTCTACTTTTATGTTGAGTCACCACCTTCTATATTTATGCACCATTAAGAGAGCATAGTTGTCATTCTTAGTATAATGTGCATTGTCCCAAAGTTTTCATTGATTGATTCATATTGTTGGTTTCACTTGTTCTTAAATTACTTGTATCTAGTCGCCCTCTTAAACTTGAAGGTGTCCTATGCATTTATGTTTTGCTCTCTTTTAAGGACAAGCTGAAAACCACTTGTATGTTTTTCCTTATGATTCAAACACACGCTTGACTTTTATTGTTTCATTTTCATGATCTTTTGTTTGTGTTTATTTTCATGTTATAACATGGTTGCTAAGTTTCTTCTATCAAGATTATGTCTTTCATGCCCATGTTTGAAGTTCTTTTGATCCCAGCACTCAATGCTTTCATAGATGATCAAGATTGTGTAGGTGCATGTCACCTCAAAAATTATTTCTTTTGTTATCACTTACCTACTCGAGGACGAGCAGGAGTTAAGCTTGGGGATGCTGATACGTCTCAAACGTATCTATAATTTTTGATGCTCCATGCTTGTTTTTGCACCATTTGTCTTGTGTTTCGTTACACTTCGTGGCGTTTTTATGCGATTTTTGGAACTAACCTATTGACAAGATGCCACAGTGCGAGTTCCCTGTTTTCTACTATTTTTGTGTTTCAGAAAAGCTACACATGAAATATTCTCGGAATTGGACAAAACAAGTTCCAGAAGTCTTATTTTCCCCGAAAGCTTCCAGAGAACCGAAGAGGAGGCGGAGTGGGGCCACGAGGGCCCCACACACTAGGGCGGCACGGCCCAACCCCTGGCCGCGCCACCTAGGTGTGAGGAGGCCCTGGCAGCCCCCTGACGCCGCCCCTTCACTTATATAAAGCCTCGGGACGGAAAACCCTAGGGGAGTCGACGATTTTTCCAGAACAGTTCCGCAGCTCCGCCGCCGTCGAAGACAAATTTCGGGGGACAGAATTCTCTGTTCCGGCACCCTGCCGGGACGGGGAAGTGCCCCCGGAGCCATCTCCATCGGTCTCCATCGCCGTCTCCGCCGTCTCCATCGACCTCACCGCCATCTCCATCAACCTTGCTGTCTTCTATGATGAGGAGGGAGTAGTTCATCCCCGGGGCTGAGGGCTCTACCGGTAGCTATGTGGTTCACCTCTCTCTCCCATGATGTGATCTTTATGTGATCGTGAGCTTTGTATCATGTTGAACAAGTAGATGTTATTATTCAGATATTATGTGTACTCTAGTGATGTTATTAAAGTAATCTATTCCTCCTGCCATGGTGCAACGGTGACAATGCGTGCATCATGGTGGTACTTGGTCTAGGCTACGATTGTGATCTCTTATGGATTATGAGAATAATTATTACTATGATAGTATTGAAGTGATCTATTCCTTCTTTCATGGTGTAATGTTGACAATGTGTGCACCGTGTTAGTACTTGGTCTAAGTTGCAATAATATCTATCTTGAGTTGTGATCTGATTTGGATATCTCTATGAGCGGTGTTTGTCAAGTACTTGATGAACTTTAAGGGGTGCTTCTGTAGCCACTACGCAATGATTAGTGTTATTCAATAGGAGAGTAATTCAGAGTACCATAGTGAAGAGAAGTTGTTTATTTGTTCAATCATGTTATATTTGTTGGGAGTGTGTCCACTAGTGAAAGTATGATCCCTAGGCCTTGTTTCCAAGCATTGCACACCGTTTACTTCCTGTTTTGTTACATGTTTGCTTGCAGCGATACTTATTTCATATCACAGCTACTACTTATAATCATCACTACCGCTTGTATTTCACTATCTCTTCGCCGAACTAGTGCACCTATACATCTGACAAGTGTATTGGGTGTGTTGGGGACACAAGAGACTTTCTGTATCGTAATTGCAGGGTTGCTTGAGAGGGATAGCTTTGACCTCTTCCTCCCTGAGTTCGATAAACCTTGGGTGATCCACTTAAGGGAAACTTGCTGCTGTTCTACAAACCTCTGCACTTGGAGGCCCAACAAGTGTCTACAAGAATAGAAGTGCGTAGACATCATTCTCCCCAGCTTCCAATGGATTCATTGGGTAGGGTATTCAACCAGGACCGTGCTGCGCCGGTGAGGTGTAGTTGTAAACTTTGCATTGCCATTGCTTTTGTTCCCCCTAATATCTGTACTACCTGCAAATAGTCCGACAACCATAGGGTAGGTTCTTGCGACCCGTCATATTTATGCTGGTAGTGTGGTAATTTGAATCCTTTGGGTACCCGCGTTTTGCGAACCCTGCGGGTAAAGCATAACGCGCCCATCTCTTTATCGTCGTCTTCATAATTTTCTTCCCTCCAAGCGTGGATCGATTTATTTACTCGAGCCTGCGCTATTATATTTCTTGCATCCTCCTTCCTCTTTTGTTGCCTTTCTTCTTCTGATGACTCGCTATACTCGTTTTGTGTGGAATTGTACTTGTATTTCCCCTTTTGCTTTTCCTTGTAGCTTGTCGACTTCATCTCTGGTCCTTTTCCCCTGATCTTGTTCTCCACTATCCCGAGGCTTCGTATTGCGGCTTGGTGCATATCTGCTAGCGGATCTCTGGGTTCTGGCCTCGTTGTTAATAAGTAAGCCTGTGCTGCTATCAGTGCTGCTTCTGGTGTTTCTTGTACGAAGTCTTCTTCCTCTTTTTCTAGCTGTGGAGTGAGGCTCCTTGAGCACCTTTCCTCTCTGCTGCGTGCTGTTGTCCCTCTGTTGTGCTTTGGGTCTCCGCGCCTTTCTCTGCTATATTCTGATTCTTCGCTATAATCATCCCAATACTCTTCCTTCAACATACTGTTATTGTCTTGGAAAAGCATGTCTCTTTCCTCCCTTAGTTTCTTCCTATGTTGATATAATGCATACTGATACCCCATCAGAACTTCTCTCCTTGATCCTTCGGGTACTTCTGTACCATGATTGATAGCTGACGTGATCATCCTCCATTCTCCAGCTGAAACGTGAACTTTCTCCTTCTCTTTTTTGTTGTGTTCTTTTACTTTATCGACTTGCCTGTCGACCCTTTTGCTTCCTTCGTTGTTGTTTTCTTCTTCTGCCTCAGTGATGATGACGCATAGCTGGTGCACTTTTTTGGAGACGCTATTACTTCCAGCGGCGAAGTCCCTTGCGCTGTTGTGCGTTTGACACGCTCTGTCTTCCAAGTCGAAATTTTCTTGAATTTTGTCGCCTTCTGCGATTGGTGCTTTTCCCAAGCTGACCGGCGAGTTTACTTCGCTGGAAGAGCCTTCTGATGATTCCAACATTGCTTCTGTTTCGGGCTTGCTTGCTGACGGATCTGGTTTCATCGAATTCGAGAGGCGGGATGAACCCGATGGCCCGACGAAGATGCTCAAACTTCCAATTGTTAACTCCATCTCTTGACTTCCATCGAGTTCTGTACTACTATTGGCTAAAAGTGAAAAAGCCGTCAAATTCATGATTCCAATGCCTAGGAGCCCCACAGTCGGCGCCAATTGACGAGGGTTAACTTGGCAAATGTCCTAGATGAAGGACTTAGGATCGGGGAGATAGGGCGTTGGATGAACTCGAAGGTAAGGTTAGTCGAAATAAGTGTATATTGAAAGTAAACTTGGGTGTTGAACCTGGCTTGCTCTCAATCTCGCCTACATCGTCCCCTCCTGGCCCCTATATATAGGTGGCCAGGTCTCGAGGATCGGGTAGGATCTGATACAAATTACAATATTGACATACAGTAAGAACTCGTATCTCGACTTATCATTACAATTGGGCCTAGCTTAACGGGCCTCGGGGGTACTCAACTAACGGGCTCTATTAGCTATACCTTTGTCAGTAACACAAACAAAAGATCATGAGTAATAATGCATTGAAAGTCAAGTGTGTGTTTCGAGCATATAGAAAAACATAGCAAAGTGGTTTTCAGCTTGTCCTTCATGGAGTAGCAAAACATAAATGCATATGACACCTTCAAGTTTAAGAGGGTGACTAGATATAAATAATTTAAGAACAAGCAAAACCATAATCATGAATCAATCAATAATAAAATTGGGACTATGCACATTATACTCAGAATGACAACTATGCTCTCTTAGACGGTGCATAAAGGTAGAAGGTGAAGACTCAACATAAAAGTAAAAGAAAGGCCCTTCACAGAGGGAAGTAGTGATTGCAAGTTTTATAAACCTCCAAAAATTATGATACTTACTAGCTTTGAGCTCTCATTGCCCCCATCATAGGCATCTTGAGTGGTTAAGGTTAATGCGAGTACAATTATGAAGCATATGCTTAACAAATCATAAGTTGAAAGTCTCATGTCCCGTGAAATACGAATACCCAAACCTCATGCTACTCAACTTAGGTCCCAAGCAAGTTCTTGTCATTGTAAGCATACGTGTATCATCGAGAACGCCAACGGGGTACCTCTTGCCCGATGACATAGAAACAAGCCCACATCAAAATGACAAGACAAACAGACAATGGAGACCTCGATATCTCTTTTATTTACCATTGGTATAGCTTTTTATTTTGAGATGCGTTGTCGAATGTCCACTATGGGCATGCTGTAAATTTCCACCATGAATGATGCATGGCTTAGATTAGCGACCCAGGCGTTTCTCTAACACATATACAAACTTTATGAGCTCACAAGTTTCCAACTTATTTCACATCGCGGGTATCCATAAACAAAAGATTATGATATCAACTAAATGAGAGTAAGTGCAATGTTGAAAGTGTGCCCCATGACAGCATGGCTGAGCTAACTTCCAACTTACAACTTGCAAGCATAACATCAACATAAGAGAGCCACAATAGTGAAATTTATTAAGAGCAAGAAAGTAAAATGTGCCGTCAGGTTCGTGAGAGCTTTACTGACTAATTTTCACATAACACAAAAAGTTTAATTTGAAGGATAGATAAAAGCAAGATGAATGTACTTGGAATACCAAATTGCTAATAGGTATATATGGTGGACACATTGGAATAAAATTGTTTTTTGGGAGTTGGATGCACGTGTAGAGCTCATACTCAGTACAGATGAAGGCTAGCAAAAGACTGGGAGCGACCAACTAAGAGAGCAATAACGGTCATAATCATGCATAGCGACAAAACATTATTAACCAAAGCATAAAGTGGTATCACAAGTCAAAAACCAAATGATCATAGAGGCTAGAGGCGACTTATTTGTAGTCAAACATGGTGTAAGCATGCGCCAAGTCAACCCAAATAAAGCATCAAAGGAGAAAACCACAATAATATGCTCCCATATAATAAAAACAACGCATGATTCTTTCAAAGGCACATTAAGAAATCTCAGTCATTTGAGACAAGTTATGCTACAGCAAAAACTACTAAGAATACTATCAAAATAACATCAAGCATGACATGCAAAAGTCTAAGCCATAGTCTAAACAAGCTCCCATTTGTACCACTATAGGCATGAATTTTTTCACTTTTCCAACACTAATCAACCTTTTTGAATCAACTTTTAAAGATGAAAACCATCATAGGACAGAGGTCTAAATACACCTTGATACACAGAAATAACAAGATCTGAACAAAAATCAAGGCGAAAAACGAAAGCTAAACGCAGTACTAGAAAAAGAGATCACTCGTTGAACCAAAAGAGTGAAAACTAGAGTGTTCTTGACAATGAAAAACGGAGTGCATCTTCTCCAAAAGAAACATGTTGGGGTCCAACCATTTATTGCAGAAAACAAAAAAAAGAAAACTGAAAGCGAAAGTAAAGACGCTCCAAGAAAAACGCATAGAATATGAAGCAATAAAAATATAGTGTCTTGAAAGATGACCTGATTTTTACCGATGAAGAAGGGGTGCCTCGGAGCATCCCTAAGCTTTGACGCTTATACCTCTTGGATATTTCTTGGGGTGACATGGGCATCCCCAAGCTTGAGCTTTTGTCCATACTTCATCTCATCTCATCATTCTCCTTTCCCTACACTTGAAAACTTCCTTCATATAAAACTTCACACAATTCTATTAGCAACATTAGTATAAGCACAATAGTAAATCTACTTTTTTGGTTCAGTTTCAACTCTAAAGCACCCATTAAAGCATAAGCTACTGTAGCAACTTCCTCAAAAGTTCCGTGATCAAAAGAACTCAAAAAGAACGCGATCAAGAGGCAAACACAAATAGTGGCAGAAATCTGTCAAAATAGAACAGCTGGTAATGATCGATTTTTCTGAGGATCTTCTGTTGCTCAAATCGAAAAGTACAAAACTAATAAAAGTTTGGAAATAACCTGGGGCATGTGCACTAGAAATCGTAGATCAAAAAGACGTTCTAGGAATTTTCACGAATTTTTACGGTGAAGCATAGAAATCTGTTTTGGGACAGCAACTTGCCCAAATCTTACCTTCTTCCAATTTGAGTTTATTCTTGGCACAAAAACAAAATAAAAATGATAAGGAGAGGTCATTACAGTAGTAACAACTTCCAAGACTCAACAAAAAGAAAAAGTACTGAAAAGAAAGCATTAGGTTATCTCCTAAGAGTGCTTTTCTTTAACGACTTTGAGCTAGGCGCAGAAAGTGAAAATCAAGTAATTTTAAGCGACGAAGCATCAAGTTCATAATTCGCTCTAAGAATAGAGTCAAAAAGTAATTTATTTCTATTTCTAGGGAAGTGTTCCATACCTTTCTTGAGTGGAAATTGATATTTAATCGTGCCTTCCTTCATTCAATGTTGGCACCAACAGTTCTAAGAAAAGGTCTTCCCAAAATAATAGGACAAGAAGCATTGCATTCAACATCCAAAACAAGGAAATCAACAGGAATAAGGTTATTGTTAACCATAATAAGAACATCACTAATCCTTCCCAAAGGTTTCTTCTTAGCAACATCAGCAAGAGGAACATCAAAATAACAATTTTCAAGCGGTGGTAAACCAAGCATATCATAAATTTTTCTAGGCATAATAGAAATACTTGCACCAAGATCACATAAAGCATTACAATCAAAATCATTCACATTCATATCAATTATGGGATCCCAACCATCTTCTAACTTTTTGGGAATAGAAACCTTTTGTTTCAACTTTTCCTCCCTAATTTGCATGAGAGCAATCGTAATATGCTTTGTAAAAGCAACATTCATAGAACTAGCATTAGGACTTAAAGCAAGATTTTGCAAGAACAAAATAACTTCAGAGATATTGCAACCATCAACATCAAAATCATTAAAGGTAGTAGAGCTATTGTCTCCCATACTCCGAAAAAATTCAGCACTTTTGGTAGAAAAAGTTTTTGCAGTTTTGGGATTTTTCGCACAAGGAGTAGGATTTTTCTCTACACCAAACAAAGTAAGAGGATTGCTAGCATTTGAAACAACATCACTAGTGGTGGTAATAGTACAAACCTTCATATTTCTAGCCATATCATCTTCTCTTTCCCACCTAGCATGCAATTCTCCTAACATCCTAACATTATCATCAATTCTAACCTGAATGGCATTCAAAGTATTGCTCTCTTTCACATCATGAGGCAAAACTTTAAGTTTCAGAAGTTCAACATCAAGAGCAAGGCTATCAACTTCAGAAGCAAGAACATCAATTTTGCCCAACTTTTCCTCAACATACTTATTAAAAGCAGTTTGTTTACTAATGAAGTCTTTGAGCATGACTTCAAGATCAGAGGGTGCGCCCCTAGTGTTGTTGGAGGAATTACCATAAGAGTTTCTATAACCATTACCATTGGTAGAAGCATACGGCTTATAAGTGTTGCTAGCAAAATTGTTCCTATAAGAACTGTTGTTGAAATTATTATTTCTAATGAAGTTTACATCAACATGCTCTTCTTGAGCAACCAAAGAGGCCAAAGGAACATTATTAGGATCAACATGAGCTCTATCATTAGCAAGCATAGCCATAATAGTATCAATCTTATCACTTAAGGAAGAGGTTTCTTCAACAGAATTTACCTTCTTACCTTGTGGAGCTCTCTCGGTGTGCCACTCAGAATAGTTTATCATCATATTATCAAGAAGCTTCGTTGCGGCGCCCAAGGTGATGGACATAAAAGTACCTCTAGCAGCTGAATCCAAGAGATTTCTTGAAGAAAAATTTAGTCTTGCATAAAAGGTTTAGATAATCATCCAAGTAGTCAGTCCATGAGTGGGACAATTCTTTATCAAAGATTTCATTCTTTCCCAAGCTTGAGCAATATGTTCATTATCAAACTGTCTAAACTTCATAATATCACTTCTCAAAGCTATAATCTTAGCAGGAGGATAATATTTTCCAATAAAAGCATCCTTACACTTAACCCAAGAATCAATACTATTTCTAGGCAAAGATAGCAACCAATCCTTAGCTCTTCCTCTTAAAGAGAAAGGAAACAACTTAAGCTTAATAATATCACCATCTACATCCTTGTACTTTTGCATCTCACATAGCTCAACAAAATTGTTGAGATGAGCTGCAGCATCATCAGTACTAGCACCAGAAAATTGCTCTTTCATAACAAGATTCAACAAAGCAGGTTTAATCTCATAAAAATTTCCCTCGGGAGCAGGTGGCGCAATAGGAGTGTAGATAAAATCATTGTTGTTGGTGCTAGTAAAATCACACAACTTTGTGTTCTCAGGAGTACCCATTCTAGCAAAACTAAAACAGACAAGCAAAAATAACAACTATAAAATAACTAATTTTTTTGTATTTTTGATAAAAAAGATGCAAGCAAAAATAAAGTAGATCAAAACAGTAACAAAGTAAAAGATTAGAAGCGAGAGACTCCCCTTGCAGAAATCCTCTTTCTCCCCGGCAACGGCGCCAGAAAAACTACTTGATAGTGCTTGTTAGGCACCCAGTTGGGAAACCCAAGAAGAAGGTATGATGAGCACAGCAGCAAGTCTTCCCTCAGTATGAAACCGAGGTTTATCGAACCAGTAGGAGAAAGAACCAACTTCCGAAGGTTGATGCTCGCTAGCTTGGCGACAACTCCAGACAATTTATATATGGCGCCTTATCTGGGGCGTAGCTTTGCACCAGCAGCAACATGGAACCTGCACACAACACAACCAAAGTACTTTGTCCCAACTTACGGCGAGGTTGTCAATCTCACCGGTTTGTTGTAAACAAAGAATTAAACGTATCGTGTGATAAAAGATAGTAGTTTGCGAGAATGTAAATAATGCGAGTAAATAGTAAACGGTAATAAGAATGTAAAAGAATGGACCAGGGTCCACAGTTCACTAGAGGTGCCTCTCCATAAAGATAAATAACATGCTGGGTAAACAAATTATAGTTGGGCAATTGACAGAATAAAGAATGCAAGCAATACATGTACATGTCATGAGGATCACTATGAGATTCACTTGGGCATTACAACATAATACATAGACCATAATCCAACTGCATCTATGACTAATAATCTACCCACCGGATGTCATCCGAGCAACCATTTGGTATTAAGTTGCAAGCAACAGATTATCGCCTTAAGCAAAGTGTGTAATGTAAACAATACAAATGTCCTTGAACACAAGATTGTTGTTTTCTCCCTAGTAGCAATAGCACATCTACAACCTTAGAGGTTTCTGTCACTCCCCCAGATTACTAGAGGCATGAACCCACTATCGAGCATAAATACTCCCTCTTGGAGTCACTAGCATCTACTCGGCCAAGATATCTACTAGCAACGGAGAGCATGCAAGATCATAAACAACATATAGATGATAAATCAATAAATCAACTTGACATAGTACTCCATATTCATTGGATCCCAACAAACACAACATGTTGAATTACACAACGGTGATGTTGATCGTGATAGGCAGCTCACAAGATCTAAACATGAAGCACATGGAAGAGAAGACAACCATCTAGCTACTGATATGGACCCGTAGTCCAAGGTAGACTACTCACACATCACTCCGGAGGCAGGCATAGTGATGAAGAAGGCCTCCGATGGTGATTCCCCACTCCGACAGGGTGCCGAGAAGAGCTTCTGGACCCTCCTGATTCGTCGACGACGGCGGCGGCTTGCAGTATGTTTTCTGGAAAATTGATCGGGTCTTTAGGGTTTTCTCGCCGAGGAGAAAATATAGGCGGAAGGGCGGCGTCAGGAGGTGGGCTAGGTGGCCCCACACTTGGTGGCGCGGCCAGGGGCTGGCCCACACCACCCCATGGTGTGGCTGGCCCTTGGCTCCCCTCCGTCTCTGCTTTGGACTCTGTCTCGTGTCGGGAAAAATAGGAACTTCGGCTTTTGTTTCGTCCAATTCCGAGAATATTTCTTGTGTAGCTTTTCTGAAACACAAAAACAGCAGAAAACAGGGAACTGGCACTGTGGCATCTCGTTAATAGGTTAGTTCCGGAAAATGCATAAAACCGCCACGAAGTGTAACAAAACACAAAGCAAATGGTGCATAAACAAGCATGGAGCATCAACAATCATAGATATGTTTGAGACGTATCAGTGGCCTAGACTTGCAGGCCTGATTTGGGGCCAGGTAGGTCTGGTCTGTCCCTACTGCCGCGTGTTGTTCCCTCACGTGTGCCTGCGATGCTGCTGCCCCCGACTCTAGTTGTACCTTCCTCCTTTGTCTTACATGCCACGCGAAGGTGGCCATAGTGAGACAACAATGATGGCCGCAAGACGGTGGCAGCGCGCGATGGTGGGCAGCGAGCTTGGTTATTAGGGTCGTGGGTGTGGTTATAAAGAAATCCTTGTCGGCTTGTCTGACACCAAGGCGGTGATGCCTATGGGTGTTGTCCTTCTTCCTGAAGGGCGTCGGTTTCCCCCCTTTCCACGCTCCATATGGGGGCAGCACAATATTATTTGAAGCTTGGGCCTAGATGTTATAGGCTGTATCCTCACACCCCAAATATAGATGGGCCTGACACTCTAAGCAACAACTACAATTCTGAATTATGGCACAATTATAGGTTTCCAGCAACATTGACAAGTATGTTCGGTTACTTTTCCCTGATATACTGGTGTGGGTATTCTTGCCGGTGGTGATTGACTATTTCAATGGTTGCCGCGTGTACGTAGCCTTGGCATTGCGGCTCAAATTAAAATTATGGAAGAACCTTCATTGATATTTTCAGATCTATGGTTTGGTATCTATCTTCGGTTGCCTCTAGGAAAGTACAAGATTGTGTCATAGAAGAAGAAAGAATTTGAAGATCTCGAAATTTTGCTAGTTTCTTTCGGACTTTATTTTATAATAGTTAAAGTAAGTTCCTACCATGTACTCCCTCCGGTCAGAAATAACTATCGGTAATTTATACCAACTTAGTACAAAGTTTATACTAAATCTCCGACAGTTATTTCCGATCGGAGGGAGTACTATTTATTACAATGAATATATATGGTATTGATTGTAAAAAAAACTACTATGACCAGTTTAACAAGCTTGGTCGCATAAGTTGCTTAGGAATAACTACTGCGTTCAGCTTAATCATCAACCAAAAGGAGTAAACATGAAACTGGTAGCTAGCACTTAGCTACCCACCATTTCTTTCAAAAATTCTTGTCTTCGAACGAGTATGGATACTTGCGAGTTAGAAATTTGAACAAAGTACACTAGAAATGCGGCAAAGGTGCATGAAAGAGTTTCTCTTCGATACAGTTGACAGAAAAGGTACCAATATAAATGCAATATATACCAACTCGTTATACTGACAGCAAACTGCAGATAACTAATTCAAAGCTTATGAATACCACATATTTTTTCGTCTTTACTAGGTAAATTACGTTACATTTTGTATCTTTGAAAAGCATTATTTTGCATCAATACGTTCACTCTAGGCCCATTGAAGACATATACGTGACTTATGAAATAAAAAAGAAATTAATATGGGGTATACATGCACCAATCAAGGTGGTTAAATTTGTATGCAGGATGCCCTAGTTACATGGCTATCCTGGCTAGGAAAAGATTTTCATGTTCTTCAGATAAGAGGGTAGGTCGATCTCCAACAACGAGTCACCCATCTCTTGCGTATGCATATCCATGGTCTCCAAGTAAAAGACGATGACGGTGTCATAAGAATGTAGCCCAGACACTCGTAGAAACACCACATCATCGTTCCCCTTCACAGAGTAGTCAAATATAACAAGTTCACCTAGATTGTTAGGAGTGATATCCGGGTAGAGCGACCGCAGTTTTTCTTCCATGTTGATCACCGTCTCCAGGGACCAACCACTGCCATCTGTCGGTGAGATTGTGAGTTGTAGCCACATAGACATCATGAACCCTTCAATGACGAGTAGTTTCAGCAGTTTTCCGTCTGACGATGTCGCCAAGTGAAGCTGGTTAACGCCACAATTAGTGGGTGGGAGCTTGGGCGGGAGCTTGACCAAGCCCAGCTTCCCTGTGCCCAAGTCGTAGCTTAGGATTTGCTTTTCATTACAAACCAGCCAATGGATGACGCGACCACTGAGGACGGCAGGATCGAGGCCCCATTCCTTCCATCTCCATTGGATGTGGCGGGTGCTCACATACCTGGAATGCCCCCATTTACCACATGTTGAGGCAGACTGCAATCTGATGCCCCATCCGTCAAGATCGACGACGAGCAGCTGGAAGGAGCAATCGATGCCGTCGGCGGCGGTGAGCAGGACGTACTTGCGACGGGTAGCGGTCGGGTTCCTCTGCTTCTCCGGTGGAAGGGAGAGGAAGGTGCGGGCGCCCATCATAGGGTCGTACACGCACAGGTCAGAGCACCGGTCGGAGTCATATCGGTGGCTATTGGTGATGCTTGGACTAGGGATGGTTGTGCGGTGGAGAAGAAGGAGGCCTCGTCTGGACGTCTCGACATAGTATTCGTCAAAGAGGCCGGCTGCACCGCGCAAGAAGAAGGGGAAGAGGTGGCCATGGCACAAAGACATCGCGGCCGGGGTGGCCGGGTGGACCAGGGTAAACGGCTTGTCGTAGTCAGTGCTCACATAGGCAAGGATACAGGGAGCCACTCGATCCTTGACGCGGCGTATGAAAGAAGAACAAAGGATGTCACGGCGGAGGGCCTTGCAGGCGGCGGCGCAACGGATGAGGGCATGTAGATCGGAGCGCGCGACGATCTCGAGCATGAGTTCCGGCGGCAGCGTCAACCCTACCGATGTCTCCGACGCCGCGCAAGGGCGCGTGTTCTCTGGTCGGCGTTTCTTTCGTGAAGTCATAGCGCCCAAAACGTAGGGCGAGATCGATCTGCTGGTCTTCCCGTCGTAGGTATATATACTGATGTACTACTTATTTAAAGAAAGAAGAAGAAGGGAAGCCAAGAGAGTTGGATTAGGAAACGATGTGAACCAGAATCACCGACAATTTGTTACCTCAGAAGTATTAAATCTACAAATTTGGTATACCGAATATTTATACGGGAAACCTATTAAACGACTGACTTAGACGTGGCTTATTGCGAGGTCGCGCGGCTGCGCCGCTCGACCGCTATCCCAGGGCTCGCGCTCCACCCACCCCGCTAGTGGGCCAGGACAAATTTACTGGAACATTTATTTTTCGCCACCGAATCAAATTTCGGGGATCGTGCCATCACTAGTAGAAAAAAGAGCTTCCATTCGCCCCCATTAGTCCCCAACGTGTTTGGTCCGCGGCTAAAGGGTTCATCAGTCCCGGTTCGTTTGAAAATGTGGACCAGGGGGCATTAGTCCCGGTTCAAATGGGCCCTTCGGTCCCGGATTCAGCCACCTGCCGGAACTAAAAGACAGTTCAAACGAACCGCCACTCCCGCGTATCGTTTCGGAAATCGCTGCGCCATTACGCGATTGTTTCGGTAATATGGAACGACGAACGCATCGGCAGAGGCTTTCAGTAATCAACACCGGCGCCTCTTGATCTTCCATCTCTAGTATATAAGAAACCTTCATTTTGCTTTCTTGATCATCATCTTCCTCCTAATCTTTCCTTAAAACCACCATAGCCAATCAAGCTAGCTAGCTTTCTCTCATCGGCCGGCGGCAAGTTCTCTCACCGGCGACAAGCTCTCTCACCGCCGGCGGCATCAAGCTCTCTCACCGCCGGCGGCATCAAGCTCTCTCACCGCGGAGAGCTCTCTCTCTCTATCTCATTTCAATGGAGCCGGCCGGGGCGATGCGGGTGCATAATCTCACCGCCGAAGGGATGGAATTCACCATCACGGAAACCGTCCGTGCATCAACGGTAGAGAAGTGGCTCCACGTTGTCAAGGAGCGGTTCCTCGATGCCGCACCGGTCAAATGTGTCGGCTTGGACTGCGAGTTCACCACCCCTCGCGATAAGCCTCATCAGCGTGCCGCCCTCCTTCAACTCTCGGTGGCGTCCGAGGTTTTGCTCTTCCAACTATGTCGGGCCGATCATGTGCCGCAGCTGCTCAGGGATTTCTTGGGGGACCCCACCATTAAATTCTGCGGCGCGGCTATCGGCAATGACATGCGCATGCTATCTCCATACGGAATTCAAATTGCGTCGGTGCACGACCTTCAAGTGATCATATCGAACCCCACCACGAAACCAATTCCGAGTCTATATGATCTGTCCAATGCTACTATTGGGACAAAGCTTGAGAAGAAGAAGAAGATCAAGAAGAACAAGAAGAAGCGCGGCGACGAGGAAGAAGAAGATGATGAACTTATATATGGTTGGGCCAAAGTTCCATTAAGCGACAAGCAAGTATTGTATGCCGCTCTAGACGCTCGCTTGAGCTTTGAGATTGCTAGGAGTTATTGGAAGCTAGAAGGCTACTAGCTAGCTAGATGTGTGTGTGATGTGGTGTGCGAGTCGAGTGCATATATATATGAAAAAATATACTCCCTCTTATTTGGTTAACAAGTCTATTATATTGCTATTATTTTGGATTTTCAAGTTTTTTGGTCTTTTTTGAATATTTTAATTATTAAAAATTAATAATTAAATTATGTATAAAAATTATTTGGAATTCATTCATGCTTATTATTACTTAATCAATGTTGCTTAATTTGTGAATTTATTTGGAATTTAAAAAAGTAATATTATATGTTTCCTAAGTGTATAGGTTAATAGAATTGGTAGCATAGTATTATCAATAAGTCGCGAGCGCAGTCTTGGAAGCTAGTAGGGAAGGAATAGAGAAGTTAAGTGTGCTAAGGGTGGAGTAGTGTGAGGATGGGTGACCGACCGGGAAGTGAGGACCACAATGGAGTGATGACCATATACTCTTGGAAGCTATAGTAGAGGGAAGGAATAGAGATGATTAGATAATAGAGATGATTAGATAATAGAGAAATAAAGAAAAATAGAAAAATAAAGAAAATACAGAAATTCCGAAACAGAAAATACAAATTTTATTCCGAATGGACCTTTAGTCCCTGTCCGTGTTACGAACCGGGACTAAAGGTCCTCCAGCCGCAGCACATGCCCCTAGCCACGTAGAGGACCATTGGTCCCGGTTCGTAAGCAACCGGGACTAAAGGATTAAGCCTTTAGTCCCGCTTTGTTAGTCCCGGTTGCTACAACCGGGACTAATGGGCGTTACAGGCCGGGACCAATGGCCTTTTTTTCCACCAGTGCGTCCTACCTGGTCGGAGGAGAGAGAAACTACTCCCCACCGATATCCATTTCTCCCTCTTCTTCTTCCAGATCGAGCCGGCCTGAGCTCCGGCGAATCCTCTCGACAGATCCGCGCCCGCCGGCGCATGGGCTGATGCGAGCGATAGATCAGCTACATCTGCTGCTTCACCCGCTTCTCCCTCGCGCGCGTTGAGTGCTCATATCTTCCAAATCGAGCCATCGCAAGCGGCGGCAATCAGCGATGCCGCGACTTCCCATCGTCACCGTCGCTGCTACACCTTCGCCTTGATCAGATACATCCTCGTCCACGTATATAGTCCTCCTGGTTAGGGGAGGATTTCTACTGTTGAGTCGTCGCGGCGTCCGCCGTCGGAGTCGATCCTCCTGGCTACATCGTCTCTCCCCTCGGCTACATCGTCCCTCATTTCGGCTAAATCATCCCTCCCCTCGGCTACATCGTCCCTCCAATCGGCTGCATCGTCCCTCCAATCGACTACATCGTCAATTGGGTGCATCGTCCCTCCAATCGGCTACATCGTCTACGAGTTGACGGCCAGATCCTTACCCCTGTCACACCATCTCCGTCTACTATTTTCATGTGTTTTTGATACATCCTCCTTTAATAGATGGTAGTTTTATAGATGGTAGTTTTATGGGATGGATAAAATCGTGTGATACATCCGTTTTGCTTGCTACATTTGGTAGTTGATGGAACTGTTGATGCTATCTACTATTTTCATGTGTTTTTGATACATCCTCGTTTGATAGATGGTAGTTTTATGGGATGAATAAAATCGTGTGATACATCTTTTTTTCTTGCTACATTTGGTAATTGATGGAACTGTTGATGCTATGGACATTTTTTTCTCAGATGACTATTACATGCAGCATAGGGGTATTGGGAGATTTTTTAGGAATTTTGTGTGTGTTTGATACATCCTTTTTCTTGCTAGATTTGGTAGTTGTTATGTGATGATTTTGGTTTGTAGATGTAGATGTAGCGGTAAGACCCTACCATTGTAATTAGCTATGATTTTGGTTTGTAGATGTAGATGAAGCTGTAAGACCCTGCCATTATAATTAGCTATAATTTTGGTTTGTAGATGTAGATATAGCTGTAAGATACTGCCATTATAATTAGATATGATTTTGGTTTGTAGATGTAGATGTACCTATAAGACACTGTCATTATAATAAGTGCTCATCGTTTTTACTTATTCTCATGCATGTAATTTTTTTTGGCACATAGATAATTGGATTATGTCACACACAGACCAGTTTAGGAGGCCAGCCCTGTCGCGTCTTGTGCTGGACCATCTGGGAGTGGCGCCCGGTCCAGTGAATGACCTTTTCATGGTTAAAAACTTGTTTTGTTCAACGTCCGATGGAATTTATGCAGTCCAACATGTGTTAAGATCCCTTGTCTCCAGCAGCTTCAAGTGTGCAATTAATCAAACCATAGATGGAGATATCATAATTAGGTGTTCTATCCCTAGTGATGTTGAAAGCTTGGATGGGGAAAAGCTGACATTCAAATTTGATGACAAACTTGTCAAGTTTTATAAGGTAGTACATGTCAGTTTAGCCCCCGATGACGAAGATGTTGCTTCACATCCAACAATCAGGCCATTTCCTGCTTTCATGGAGAGTAACTTACTTGTGGGCTATCCAAAGGGGTACAGTGATGAAACTGAAGATATGGAAAAACACATGAATCCATACCTATCAGAAT
The DNA here is from genome assembly GCA_007115705.1 of Dactylis glomerata. Taxonomy (NCBI): domain Eukaryota; kingdom Viridiplantae; phylum Streptophyta; class Magnoliopsida; order Poales; family Poaceae; genus Dactylis; species Dactylis glomerata. The sequence goes on along the minus strand of QXEO01001062.1, from coordinate 1,224,090 downwards.
CAATTTTGAAAGCACTCAACATAGAAGTAGGACAGACAGAAGGTGTGCTTAAAGTCAATGTTAAGTACATGAACTTCCCTGGGATTTTCATGTATGCTATACATGTGATCCCTTTCAAAGATCTGTTTAGCTTTGCTATTGACCAGGACGGAAGTTTGTATGTGAAGTTTTTCCGCCCGGAGGATGCAGATTATATGGCTAGCATGCATTTCTATTTCGCTAGGACTATGATCAAGTTTTACAAGCTAAACTCCGTCAACAAGAAGATGGAGTACTTTGACAAGTCAAAGCTTTCAAAAATATGTTGGAGAATTTCTAGTTCTGGTCAGTGGCAGGATGTAGACATTTAACTTGCGGTGTTGTCTTTTTTCCTTTTAATCCTAAAATGTGATGGGAGCCTATTTCTCAACATTTATTTTCAAAATGTAATTTGGCTTCCCCCTGTTACCCTACTTTGTATACTGAATTTATTTATAATAAAGCACTATATTATATTATGAGGGACATACCTCTCCTATGTTGTAATTTTATATCATTTCTAGTAAGCGTGTACGTGCAACACACGTCTTAGCTATTTTTTGACCATAAAACTATATCATATTAATAATACGGAGATATTTATTGCATTGTCAGACGTGTACACTTTTTAAACAGGTTTTGAGCTACCCTGAACCGAAGAACAAATCTGCCTTTACTCTTTCTCACCAACCTGCTCTTGTAAGCTTACAATGGAGATATCCTCATTTTGTGAGTAAGAAAATAAATAGGGGAGGGTTTCATGCATGATACTCTTATTCCAATTATCCTTCCAAAAGAGTTCTTATGTACCTTGTCCAATCGAGCAAGAAGCAATACCTCTATATATCGATTTCCACCAGAAAGAGCAACACAAGCATGTTTGAAGATCTTTTCTATTGTAAAACTTGTCTAAATATTTAAGAAGCATAGATGGATTTTGAATTTTCGTGTTGAGAACTACCAATCCACCATTGTCCTTTGGATTGCACACCATCTCCCAAGTAGCAAGTGACACAATTTGCTCGCCATCCTCTGTTTTTTTTTCCATAAGCACCTCCTTCTAATTCTTGCAAATATACAACAAACAATGGTAAAGAAAATAAGACTTTCATAAAATGAATTCTTGGTCTCGTGCAATCCGCGCACGAAGGAACATAATACTACGGACCATCACTTCCACCAAAGTTTCACACTTCTACACAATTAGAAAACAAAGTGTGTGAGTGCGAAATAATGTTTGACAAACATGCAAGAGTTTTTTCCATTCAAAAGAAATAGTACATAAGGTAAATAAACAATTTTCTACCATTTCCAATTTTATTATAATGAACCCAATCACTTGTTTTCTCCTTTGATTGGTTTTGCTTCCAGATGCCATGCAGCAAGAGCTGGTTTATATGAATAAGAGCTTCCAAATAAACGGACATGAATCATGAAGGCTCGTCATGCATGCAATCGCTAGCTAGATAAAGATGGTTTCTAGTATACTCCAATGCACGAGTACTTATATAGCCGCATTGAGCAAAACAGCCAATTCATATGTCAATACGAAATAAGATATAAAATAAGGTAATAAACTAGGCCCCAAATAAACAACCTATGTCCAACTTTCAGGTAACATGAATTGGCGTTATCTCAATCGGCTTAGGGGCATCAAGGTTCAAGATTGTGAGCTTCCCATACCAAATAATGCTTTTGAAACCGAAGAGACCACACCGAAGGAAATTAGCAAACATTCATAGATAAATACAAATGTATTGTACTTCTTCTCCTGCACATCTGTGAAAAGCCAGAAGTGAACAACTGATGGCAATCTATAATGGAAAATGAATATAAAAGGAGAAGCATCCAAGTGGTGCCTACTGATGCTACCGTCATCTCTTCCTCACAACCACAAATGCGAAGAGAAAGGCCAAACATAAGAAATAAGACTGAAGTGTTGATTATAAGAAATAAGACTGAAGTGGTTAATCGTTGTGATGGGGCATGTCTACATAGGCGATCAGTTTGTCAAAGATCACGATTGCTTCATAATGTCACTGCTTTCAAACACAAGAGAGGCAAGGCCATCGCCGGCGGCCCACTCTCCAGGCACGGGAGAGGCAAGGCCGCCAGGGAGAGGTAGGCCCCGACCCACTCTCCAGGCACGGGAGAGGCAAGACCGCCGCCGGCGGCGTCGCCCAGGCTTCGCCCGGCGACCCCTGCCGCCGCCGGCGACGAGGGGAGGGGTGGAGGGCGGGGGAAAGAGGCCGACGATGGAGAGCATCCCGCCGCCCTCGGGGGGGGGGGAGACTTTTTCGATCGCCTAATAAGTAATAAGTTCATGAGAAAAAAAGGAGGCATGTACTCAGATGGACATTTCTCTCTCACTTCTAATCCTTTTGCTAGTTCTAGGTCGACTGATAATTAAGGTAGTTCTAGATCAATTGTGAGACCATTGATTTATATTGCGATTCGTGCACATGAGAATTACATATTGGTGTGTATTTTTTTTCCATTTGGACACATAAAATTTTGATTGATATTATTTGACCGAGAATTAAGTTAGTTTGAGAATGATCGAGAACTATCAGTCGCGTCCCACTTGGAGATATCGTGATACGTCTGTCGTCACTACTGTGCATGTGGAAGATTCAAAATTGTACTACCTCTGTTTTGATTAAATCGACGTTATCTTGTATGCAAATTTGTACTGTCTCACCGCTCCCTCCATGTTAATTAAAACGGGACGGAGGGAGTACCAAACAATCCGGTGGTCGTGGCCGATGCGCACTCTTCTCGTGTTCCAGAAATGTCCAATCGCCGGCACATAATACTCTGGCCCTGAGGCCGAACTTAGCAAGGCGTGGTGTTATTTTGGACAATATAAACTGTTTGTTCTGTCATAATTGCATGGAAGAGGGTGCTCACCTTTTTGTAAATTGCAAGTGAAGGAAGTCTGGCATTGCCTTGATATGGAGTGGATGAGGCAGGAGCTTGAACGATCAACATCAATTATTCATGCGCTGGATATTATATGGAGGAGCTCTGTGGAGAAACGAGTCCAAATTTTAACCTTCTGGTGGCTTTGGTGGCACAACCGCAACAAACTAAGGGAAGGAGACAAGGTACTTGATGCAAATAATATTGCACATCAGGTTCGTTGTTACTCAATGGAGTATATGGAGATTTTGGGGAAGAAATCATCAGCTTCAGAAGAAAATCAATTAGCCTGGATACCACCTGCACAAGGTGTGATAAAGTTAAACATTGATGGAGTGTTTACCCCAGGTTTTCACCATGCTGGGTGGGGTGTGATTGCTAGAGATCATAAGGGAGACGTGGTAGCTGCCACTGCCGGACGAAGCGATAATGTGACTGATGCTTTCCAAGCTGAGCTAATGGCGGCCGTCGAAGCGATTCGCCTGCAGAACATTTGGGAGCTATCCGTGTTGTTCTGGAAACGGACTCACAATTGTTGATGCTAGCGCTGAACAGAAGAGGACCTGATGCTTCTCCGCAAGCTATGATCATTGATGATCTAAAAGTTTCAAATTAGAACCAATTATTCCCTTTGTGATGTCGTTGCTTGTAAACGCGAGCTAAATAAACCAGCCCATGAACTTGCGAGGATTGGGTGGTCATGTGATGTAAACGTACCCTTGCTCTGGGAGTATGAAGTTCCAGCATCCATTGCTGGGCTTGTGTCAGGTGAGATGCCTTAATAAAGTTTAAGCTTTCCCTAAAAAAAATGTCCAATCGCCCCTTTTATGCAGATCACGAGATTGGCATTCCAGCTTAATTCTTCCGCATGCACCAGTTGGTTCCATGATGATGACGGTCAAACTTTAGCCGCGGCTCGTCTCACCAACCATCTGGCTGGCAGCTTGGATCGCCCGGATTAGAATTGGCAGCCAAACCTAGCGTAGAGCCAAACATCCAATTTGGATCGCTCCAGAGTTTGCCTTGGCATTTGCACACTATTTCCCTGAAAAGTCTCATGCGTGCTGAATCTGTAGATCAGGGCTCAAACAAAACCAAACATGATCCTCTCATCCTGTCCCATGGCAGGCACATGCCCTTGTCGATCGGAGGCTTGTCCGCGAGCGTCGGTGCTCCGGCCGTCCGGCGTTGCAGCTAACCGCATCCCGCGAACCCTGACGAAGTGACGAAATCGGCAACGGGAAACACGGCCGATCGCGCGCCGCTGCTCCGCCGTCCGGTCTGCCGCGCCGCCGCTCAGCTCGCGTCACCAGTAACCGTGCCCAGCTTATCGTCCGTTCGGCGAGCGGGAGACCACGAGTCCACCGGCCGGAGACCGACCGCGCCCGTTGATGCGCACGTTATCTTCTCTTCTTTTGTTGCGAGCGCCCATGCTGCCCCGACCTTGCTAGTTGCCACCCACGCTGGTCCTATCTTATCCCCCCAAAACTTTGTTGCATAGTGTAGTTTCAGTCTAATGAGTCACACATGTGGCCATCTCTCGGGTGTACCGTACACGTTTTCAAAGTGTACTAAGTTTGCGACAACTAATATGAAAAGGTGTTGCATAGTGTTCCGACTGTAGTGCGTGCTCTACCCTTCTGCTACTGGTTGCCGTACCCGTATATCTTCGCAATCTGCCATGATTTCAGTGGCTTCGAAAAATGGCACTCCCTCGCTTCTATTACTGGTTGGTAGTATGGATGTATCTACATTAAAATATCTAAATACATAAAATGGTACTCCCTCGCTTCTATTACTTGTCGATGGTATGGATATATCTACACTAAAATATATCTATCTAAATATATCTGTATTGATGGCAAGTAATGTGGATCAGAGGAATACTCCTTTACTTACCGAAGATTTGTCTAGATATAGCATCTAAATCAATCAAGACAAATCTACGACATCTAACTCGTCGGAACGGATGGAATATTACGTACTAGCAGCAGTAGCACGTAGTGCCACGATCGGAAACGTGTAGCCTCGGTGCCACCTAGCGAAATGGTCCAAGCAGTAGCATAACTAGGATTGCGAATTTGCGAGCGTGACGTCCTTGTTTGAAACTGAACCGAGTGACAGGGGAAAGGCAGTGAGTGAAGTGAAGACAATCGCTCATCAATCGGTAGGGGACAGCTCCCTTCTCCTTTATAAACCCCCACGCATAGCATTAGCATAGCAAGGCTTGTGTCCCCCTCCTTCCTGCTTCCTCTGCTCACGCACACGGTAGACATGAGGTCCGCGGCGCTGTTGCTGATACTGGCGGTGCTGCCGCTGCTGGCGCAATGCCACCGGCTCAACCCGGAGATCCAGAACACCGGCGGGCTGAGCCGGCGAGCGTTCCCGCCGGGGTTCGTCTTCGGGACGGCCGCATCGGCATACCAGGTGGAGGGGATGGCCAAGCAGGGAGGCCGAGGGCCTAGCATCTGGGACGCCTTCATAGCCATACCAGGTAAACTCACCTTCACTGAGACCCCTGTTCTGCCGGCTCGCGTGTCTTCTGGTGAAGAAGTTGTACAGTATAATGATGCTACATGCTTACATGTAACTGTGTGTTCTTGTTGGGGGAACAGGGACGATCGCTGGCAATGGCACTGCCGATGTGACGGTGGACGAGTACCATAGGTACAAGGTGTGTATCTGCACAATCATCCTGATTGCTATGTTTTTCTGGCGTTTCTTGTGCGTCCTGATGTTTGACAGAGATCTCTTGGGGTGTAGGAAGATGTGGACATAATGAAGAACATGGGCTTCGACGCGTACCGGTTTTCCATCTCTTGGTCCAGGATTTTCCCAGGTATGCGGGCCTGATCCCTCTAGCTGCATCATTTTGCTAATTTGCAACTCAAAAACTTACTGCATCAAAGGAGGTGGTGATGGAAATGTGTGTATAAATTCTAGATGGAACTGGGAAGGTGAACCAGGAAGGAGTGGATTACTACAACAGGCTCATAAACTACATGCTTCAGCAAGGTAACTGAACCCTTTTTTCTACACCTAGACAAGAAGTTCCTGGCATCACAGGTCCAGAATCCTGATTAAATGAATCTTCTGATGGTGAATCAGGCATCACTCCATATGCAAACCTCTATCACTACGACCTCCCACTGACACTCCATCACCAGTACCTTGGCTGGCTCAGCCCAAAGATTGTGTAAGAATTTCAGACATTAGTATTTTCCACATTTCAAAGTTGAATTAAAGCATGTCTTTGATGCACTTTTTTTGTTGTAAAGGGGGGCGTTTGCGGACTATGCCGATTTCTGCTTCAAGGTGTTTGGGGACAGGGTGAAGAACTGGTTTACCTTCAACGAGCCGAGGGTTGTCGCTGCTCTGGGATATGACAATGGCTTGCATGCACCGGGGAGGTGTTCTAAGTGCGCTGCAGGAGGCGACTCCAGGACGGAGCCGTACATTGTCACACACCATCTCATCCTTTCTCATGCCGCAGCGGTGCAGCGTTACCGTCAGAAGTACCAGGTAAAAATACTGAAGCTTGAAGTCATTTTTCACTTGAAGAATCACATATTTGAATGTAAAACTGTGTTTATTCCGTTTAACAGCATAACCAAAAGGGGAGGATTGGAATTCTCTTGGATTTTGTGTGGTACGAACCTTTCAGCAACAGCACTGCGGATCAGGCTGCAGCACAGAGGGCAAGGGATTTCCACCTTGGATGGTAAAACTCTGAACCGATTTTCATGCAAGATCAACTGTTACTTCAGAAGTTCAGATTGCAAATTTTGTTTAGAGGGAAGCAAACTGACAGTATATTACTTATTCTTGCAGGTTCCTTGAGCCCATTATCAGTGGTCGCTACCCAGACTCGATGGTCAAGATTGTCCAACGCAGGTTGCCAGCCTTCAGTGCCGAAGAGTCCAGGATGGTGAAAGGCTCCATTGACTATGTTGGTATCAACCAGTACACTTCTTACTACATGAAGGACCCTGGGGCATGGAACATGACGCCGGTCAGTTACCAGGATGACTGGCATGTCGGATTTGCCTGTGAGATCTGACTCCTCCACTCCAGATCTTCTGCTATATGCTTCATTTCCTCGGATCCTCATGATGTATATGTATCTTTGCAGATGAACGGAATGGTGTGCCTATTGGACCTCGTGTAAGTGCAGTGCTAGATTTACACAACTACTCCCTCCGTTCTAAAATATAAGATGTTATAGGCTTTTTCTGACACATATGTATCTACTCCCTCCGACCCATATTACTCTTCGCTAATACGGATGCATCTATCACTAGAATGTGTCTAGATACATCTATATTAGCGAAGAGTATTATGGATCGGAGGGAGTAGATGATTTTTAGTGTTTAGGTTCACTCATTTTGCTTCCAACCTACACATTAAAAGATGTCTAGATACATGCCGGTCAGAGAAAGCTAAAGCATCTTATATTTTGGAACAGAGGGAGTAGTTACTAGAAGTACCTTTTACTTGAAGGAGTGCAAATTTTCCAAGGATTTTTTAACTGTAAATTGGTTGAGTTGATGCAGGCGAACTCCGACTGGCTTTACATTGTACCATGGGGAATCAACAAGGCTGTGACCTATGTTAAAGAAAGATACGGAAATCCTACAATGATCCTTTCTGAAAACGGTACTCATGAACTCAAATCATAACTGTTTAGCAAACTACAACTTGTCCTTCTAAATGACAAGGAGACAAATGATCAATGTTATGTTCTGACAGGAATGGACCAGCCCGGCAATGTCAGCCTCGCTGATGGTCTGCGTGACACAGTAAGGGTTCGGTACTACAGAGACTACATATCCGAGCTCAAGAAGGCGATAGACAATGGAGCCCGTGTGGTTGGGTACTTTGCTTGGTCTCTTCTTGACAACTTCGAGTGGAGGCTCGGTTACACTGCCCGTTTCGGCATCGTCTATGTGGACTACACGACTCTGAAGAGATACCCCAAGGACTCAGCCTTCTGGTTCAAGAACATGCTCTCCGAGAAGAAGAGAAGCTAGGATTGCAAACAAGATCAGACAGGACAATTGCTTCAGCTTTCAGAATAAACCATACTGTGGTGTGGCGTATGTTCATCATAGCACCTCGGATTTAGCTTTAAGAAACTGGGAAAATAAGCATTGAGACAGTAGTTTTGCCATTTTTTAAAATACAATGGAAAACATGATTTATGGCGTGTGCCGTGTGTGAGAGGAACTGGGATTGCAAACAAGATTTAATGGATCAATGGTTTCAGCTTTCAGAATAAAACCCACTGAAGTGAGCTTATGTTCGCCTAAGCATGTCAGATTTGCTTTATAAAACTGGAAATAACCAGCATCCAGATAGTAGCTTTGTTAGTACTGACAATAAATTGGGAAATGAAGAGATCCTTTTTACTAGTCTTGTCCCTCAGAACACCACAAGTAGATCAGTTTAAGCAAATGAAGCACAGAGATAAAGTGACTATTCTAAATACCAAATGACTCCAATTTAATTTGACAGCATACACATCTCACACTTACAGAAAAGGACACATGAACAATTCACTGCAACCAATGTGGATCAAAACTGAAGTCAATATATTCGACTATACCCGTTCTTTCACTTTATCCTTGCAAAGATTGTACCGATTCAACATATATGAGTAATGACTGCATGACTATAGAACTGCTATCTATATGACTCCTATCATTCTGTCTTTCTATCAAAGAGCTTATCACCATTACTATGAAAGCTATTGCTAACATGAAAACCTCGATTTTAGATCCTACTATTCTCTTATCTGCAGGAAAGCTAGGCAAAATTGGAACAATTATAAAACAGGTAGTAGAAATTACTAAATACCCTTCAGAAGTTGACTTGGCCTCTCCCATAGAGGCATAGACCAATAGCTCTACATGCACCAACTCAATCGCTATAACACAACTAAGTTATCTTCACCAGGTCAGCCTGCAACCTGAAAATTCATTAACAAATTATAAGTACGGATGAGACACCTCGAAGTTGGTAAGTATAGCATGCGTACAACAAAATTAGAAAAACTCAGGGAGTCACCAAAATAAGTACTTAACGACCTGGGGTTGATCCTTAGACATCAAATTAAGCTCATGAATCAACTACATAGAGATTCTGGAATAACAAAACTCAAGCTGATCAGTGGAACTAGCATAAAACTAATCAGGTTTAACGATTCCTTTGAAATTACACTGCTCTCAGCTGGGTAACTGGAAACCACTACTCCAATAAGTAACAACTCACTAACTCCATCTACAGTTGCACACTGACACTGAGTTATGCTGATTCAGTCTAAAGTTCTATTCAGCTGCATTGAGAAGTCATCATCCATAGTTCCAAACACACATAACATATTCTGAGTTTGAAATTCACACTCCAGTGCAAACTGTTTGGCACAAAATTCACGTACCATGTACACATACGGATCAGGACGGCCACCAGTGCCTGCACGACGCAAGCCTCCCTTCTGCTTCAGCAGCCTGCGAATTTCGAACAGACAAACGCAGGAAAACACAGATGGAGCAATCAGGCAACCATCTCAAAACATCTTGAACCGCTAGATGGATTTGATTTGAGGAAGTTTGCGGCTCACCAGCGTATCGCCTTGCTGGTCTTGGGGTTGTCGCCGACGGCGGCGCGGATGGCCGTCTCGGTGGCCGGCACCGCCTTCGGCCGCGAGAGCCACTCCATGATCGCGTCCGCTCGCTCCTTCAGACGCCCGCCGCCGCCGCCGCTCGCCCGCGGGCGCGGAGGCCGTCTGCACCTCCCCGACGTGGCCGTGGACCCAGCGGACGCGGCGGCCGTGATGGCGCTCCCCTCGCTGGCCACCGCGGTGCCCCTCTCGCTCTCGTCCTCGTCCTCGTCGTCGCTGATCTGGAACCACAGGCCCTTCCGCTTCTTCGTGGCCTCGCCCTGGAACAGCTTGCTGGTCGCCTTCGCCAGCACCTAGAGCAGACGAGCAGAGTCGCCCATCAGCACATCACTACAGAACTACAGAAGGCACGGGGGGCAAATTGCTATTTAGGAGATGGGGGTTTGCTTGCCTTCGGGTCGACGCGTCGGAGGGAGGCGACGACGGCGAGCACGCGGAGGGGGTCGATGCGGCGGCCGCGCCGCGCGGAGTCGGACACGCACGACCTCGCCGAGGTGACTGAGTAGGAGGAGGAGGCCGAGTAGGACGAGAGCTCGTCGCTGCAATGCGGGAGACGCGCAGGAAGCGGTGAGTACGTCGCGCGGAGGTACGAGTGCCGAACCCAACCCAGGAGAGCAACTGAGGATTCGGGAGTACCTGAGGGTGGGGAGAGGCGGCGCGGTCGAGGAGTCGGCGAGGAAGAGCAGCGCGCCGGCGATGGCGACGTCGGCGGAGGTGGGGAAGGCCACGGCGGCGGTGGCCGGAGCCGGAGCCGGTGGCATGTCACCGGCGAGGGGGCAGGTCTTGGTGGTGGGAGAGGAGGCAGTGGCTGCTGTTGCCGGTGTAGTGCTGGATTTTGTTGGGGAATTGAGAGAAGTTTGCAATGGTACCGTGCCGATCTGGGAGGAACAAGCGGTGCCTTTTTTGAATTTTGAGGGTGTGGAGGGCGTGAGGCCGGTCCAACCGGGCAAGGAGGCTGATATGTGGGGTCAAAAAATGGCAGTAGGGGCGTTTTTATGCTTGGGCATTTTCATGTGTGGTGAGAGTATTATGTTTGGAAAACGCTTGGAATCAGCCCACCGATCACACGCAGTGATTGGTTGTCCTCCGCGTCGTTGGATTTCCTTTGCATCTGGTGTTCCTGGTGCCGCCACAACACCCGCACGGAGAGTAGGCCGTCCAAGGGGAGCGAGGCAATGACGCGGGACAATTCGGCACTCCCTAAAGCCAGCGACTCAGCAGAGCGGCCGGATCGCCCAAAGCAGTAGCATGGTCGCTCTGTGGTTCCTCTGCCACTCCCTTGCCCTTCTCCTCTATAGGTTCCCAATATCTCAAGCACAACCAAGGTCATGCCTATGAAGGAGTTTTCAGATCTGAGGTCCTTCAAGCCCGGTAGGATGAGAGATGACGGGAGTGGGTTTGTGGACATCTTCTACATCACCGATGGGCTTCAATGAGCCGGATTCGTGGTCGACGATGCCGAATGGTCAAGATCTAATCCACCATGGACAAGTTTCCCTGTGGTTTTATTCGATATTGTATATGTTAGTTATTTTTTTTGTAACAAATGTGTATGATTTTTTTAGCGAAAGCACATACGAGATGTTACAATGTTTTTTTTCTAGAACTAATTCTCTATGTACAATCTTTTCCAAAAAAAGTAAACAACTCGTACTAATTTTTGTTTAAAAAGCAAACTCAAGATGTTGCAAAGGTTTGCTACAAGTTATATATTTTTTAGATACATCAAACTCATCAGATTTCTCTCCCCTTCACCTGACAAAACAATTTTTTATAAGAAATATGTTGTATTGTCCAGTATATCCATTGTCAGCTACAAGATAATGTTTCCATTTATAAGTGTACATCACACACACTTTTTTTCACAATTTTCAGTTGAAAAAAGCAACATTCGAGTCACCTGGCAAGAACCATCTTTCAATGGAATGGTCGTGCCAACATTTGTCGTACTCCTCGTTAATTTGCATGAATCTATAATATATAGCCTTTCTAAGCATAATGTTCAATATTCAGCACATGCAATTCCTCAAGTAGTTTAAGATTTTCCAATTCATCTAGAATAGTTGCAATGTGTGTACATTTATTCTTAATTTACTAGCCACCTAACTAATAGTTGCTTCTCTGAGATGCTAACCACTTATCTTTCAAACCATCAAACAATAAGTACTATAAAATAAAGACACACCCAACATACACTTACACAGTTTTTTTTCTCAGACTTTATAAAACTCCACTCATGCATTCCTCATGAGCGCAACAACAATAGGGTCTACTGCAACGTTAGGTTTTTGTGCTCCTCAAATTATGAACTAGCAGTAGAAAAAAATATAGGCATAAACATAGGAGCAAGTGAATTTGTGTGGCCTATTCGTTTAATCGGTGCCGTGCATGAAGATCAACCAAGAGTCAATGACTACATCTTCTCAACACGGGCCAAACTTGAGTTTGTTTTTAACGAATGCCATTGCACTTACTTAATTAATTAAAACACACTTACATTGTCAATAAACAAACGGGGTGATAATATTTTTTTTAAACAGAAGGCCGTAGCCCTGCCTTAAATTAATAAGGCCGAAACCGGTACAGAGTGCTTTACAACGCATACACAGCTAATAGAATACACAACACAACAAGCACACAAAGATAGAAAGAAAGCTCCGCTTGAGACGCCGGTGCCATCGTTTTGAGCATAACACCACCAGGAGTCACCATGACAGTAGGAAGCACCATCGGTGGAAGAAACTGCTTGAATCGCTTCCAAGTGAAAGAAAGGAGTGAAGGAAATATGCCCTAGAGGCAATAATAATATTGTTATTATCATATTTCTTGTTCATGATAATGTTTATACTCCATGCTATAATTGTATTAAGCGGAAACATTAATACTTGTGTGGTTTGTGAACAACACCGTGTCCCTAGTACGCCTCTATGGACTAGCTCATTGATTAATGATGGTTAAGGTTTCCTAACCATAGACATGAGTTGTCAATTAATAATGAGATCATATCATTAGGAGAATGATGTGATGGACAGACCCAAATAAAGCAGAGAAATTAGATCGTGTCATTGTGTTCATCTTTGCGAAGCTTTTTCCTATGTCAAGTATTGTATTCCTTAGACCATGAGATAATACAACTCCCTAGTATCGGAAGAAAGCTTTGAGGTCATCAAACGTCATCCTATGATAGGGTGATCATAAAGGTGTCTCTCATGTGATCGGAAAGTACTTGTTGGGTTGTATGTATCGAGATGGAATTTGTCCCTCCCGAGTCGGAGAGATATACTTCGGGCCCACTCGGTAATCGATATCAACACCGCTTGCAAGCATGTGGTTAAGGAGTTAATCACAAAGTGATATCGGATTACGGAACGAGTAAAGTACTTGCTATGAACGAGATTGAACTAGGTATGGCGATACCGACGATCGAATCTCGGGCAAGTAAAATATCGCGTGACGAAGGGAATACATATACGGGATTAATTGAATCCTGGCATCGTGGTTCATCCGATATGATCATCGATGAATATGTGGGAGTCAATATGGGTTTCCAGATCCCGCTGTTGATTATTGATAGAAGATCATGTCTGCATATTCTCGAACCCGTAGGGTCACACACTTAACGTGCATCGACGCTAGGATAGAATGGATAATTGGTTTATGAGTTTTTGGTCGGAGTCTCAGATGAGATCCAGGACATCACGAGAGGTTCCGGAATGGTCCGGAGAATAAGATTCATATAAAGGAAAGCAGTTTTTGGATTCCGGAATCATTTCGGAGTTTATCGGTATTGTACCGGAAGGTTCTAGAAGGTTCCGGAGAGGGACCAACGTGGGCCCACTTGTCGGAGGCCTATGTGGGCCTAAGGGGAAGTGTCCTGGCCACTTTGGGCCAGGCGCACAAGGCCCCTAAGGCCCAACCGGCCAGCCCTTAGGGGAAACCCTAAGGGAACCTTCCAGAAGGAGGGGGGAAACTTGCCCCCCACTCTTCCCCCTAGGCCGCCGCCCTAGGGCTTGGAGGAGGGGCCAAGGCAGCCGGCCTGCCCCCCATATAAAGGGGGGCAGGGGCGCAGCCCCCTCCCACTCCAACCCTAGCCGCCGGCCAACTGCTGCCCCTCCACCTCCCTCTCTCGCGACTGTGCGTAGGCGAAGCCCTGCCGCAGAAACTCTCCACCATAAGCACCACACCGTCGTGTTGCAGATCCAATCTATCTCTCCACCATACTTGCTGGACCAAGGAAGGAGGAGACGTCGCTGCACCGTACGTGTGCATCTCTCGGAGGCGCCGCCACTTGCGGCGTAGGATCGGATCGGATCGCGGGGAGGAGACGGCTAGTACGACTACATCATCCACGTTCTGTTGAACGTTTCCGCTGTGCGATATCTTCAAGGGTATGAAGATATCATCTACCTCTCTCATTGATTACATCTCCTAGATTAGATCTTGGCTTTCTTGTTCGCATCCGTAGGAAATTTTTTGATTTACTATGCTGCGAAACCCTTCAGTGGTATCAGAGCTAGATCTATGCGTAGATGTGTTTCACGAGTAGAACGCAACATGCTTGTTGCGGGCGTTGATGTTTTCTGTTGCAAACCTCTTGTTTTGTATTTCTTATGGCGCGGCATAGTGAGATCGAAGCGGTCTAGGCCAACTTTACGCGACCTCGTTCGCGAGACCGGCTCCGCACTTGACGTGTGGCTTGTTCCACACATGAGGCTGGTGGATGCCAGTTTCTCTCACTATAGTAGTCATGAGATTTACAACGGATGTTAGCAACCATAATATCACCGTTGTGGCTTTTCGTAGGTAAGAATCGTTCTTAGCTTGTTACTCCCATAAGCCACGTAAAACATGCAACAACAAAGTAGAGGCGTCTAACTTGTTTTTGCAGGGAGTGTTTTGTGATATGGTATGGCCCAAGACATGATGTGTATGAATTGAGATGTATGCAATGATCATGTTTTGTAATCTTTCACGACCTGCATGTCGATGAGTTCACAACCGGCAGGAGCCATATGGTTGTCTTTATAATTGTGTATGACCTGCGTGTCAACTTCTTATACGCCATGTAATAGCTTTACTTTATCGCTAAGTAGTTAGCAATAGTTGTAGTTGCTATTCGTGGTGGAGGCAATCATGGTGGAGTGATGGAGATCATGCCGGCGCGCACAAGATGGAGATCATTGCGCGGAGATTGGCTATACCATGTCACATAAAATTATATGCATGTGATGTTTATCCTTTTATGTATCTTATTATGCTTAGATCGCGACGGTAGCATTTTAAGATGATTCCTCACTTAAAGATCAAGATAAAATTGTGTTCTCCCCATGTATGCACCGTTGCGAAAGTTCGTCGTGTTGAAGCATCTCGTGATGATCGGGTGCTATAAACTCTACGTTCACATACAACGGGTGCAAGCCAGTTTTGCACACGCGGAAATACTTGGGTTTAACTTGACGAGCCTAGCATGTACAGACATGGCCTCGGAACACACGGACCGAAAGGTCAAGCATGAGTCATATGGATGATATGATCAACATGTTGATGTTCACCATTAAAGCTACATCATTCACGTGATGATCGGTCTCGGTGTAGTGAATTTGGATCATGCTTCACTAAACAACTTTGAGGGATGTTGAATTTAGTGGGAGTTCATTAGTAATTTGATTAACTTGAACTAATTATCTTGAACTAAATCTTGTTGTATTTGCATAAGTCGTTGTAGTCTTTGGCACCGTTTCCCACCGACACTTAGCTTAATTGAGTTAAAAGAACTATAGAATTCTGGATAATCACTTTTCGGTCTAGTGCCGTTTAATGTCAAGACTAAAGATTAAGTCCTATTGCAAACTTTAGCAAACCTTGATTGCTCCATACGATTTAATAAATTTTATTGATCTAAGAGCAACGATTCAAATTTAGTATGTAAAGATCATATGTTTGCCTTCATGATAAATTGATCTTCAAAATTGTTTGAGAATCAAAGTGATCATCGAGCTGAAAGAATTGTTTCAGAAACAAACAAGAAGTGAAAGATATTTGATATCTAAAACTTTGATTGTTTGCAAAAATGATGAAGTATAATTTAGTAAAAGAACATATGCTCATATTGTATGACTATATGCGAAGATTGAAGATGCTAGGTGTCCCGATCACCCAAAAGTTTGGGAACTAATATTATACTTGCATTCATCCTTATAAGCTATAGTAGTTTCATCATGAAAGTTGTCATGATAAAATGAATGAAAGGGTATTGGCTAAATTGTTTTTGCTATACCAAAGATACTAAAGAATGGAATCTGGAAGAATACCAATCATATGATGATGGCGATCCACTTCAAAGTGAAAAATCCAAGGCTATTAGTATTTGACTAAAAATCCTTTGGACTATGTGTCAAATGATTGACGCCACTATTGATGTCGATACATTCTTCTAAAAGGAGAGGAAATGCTAAATAGGATCTGCAAAATTATTTGGTAGAAAAAGGAAAAGACTGGAATTGTCCAGCTCAGGTATATAAATGATATACATGTTATAGATGAATTCTTTTGCTCGTTAACAATGTAATTCTTGGGTATTCGATACTGATTTGTTGGTATGAAATGTCATACAAAGCAACACAATACAAGAAGTACAATGGCCTAAGTAACTAGTAAAAGAATATGGTAAAGATGCATGTCGAGATACAAATAAAAGTGTTATTGTGCTTCTCGTCAGCATAAAACCTAGCCTTCTAGATATGTTAAGAACTTAATAATTGTTATTTTGTTCTAGTATTATGAGAGCAATGGTTGTTCAAATTATTACCGTCTTCCATAATCGATGGATAGATTATTATTATCTTGTTGGTGAAATAGACATTTATAACACTAATGCTAAAGGTCGCAAGACAAAACAAATTTCACTTATATGTGACACCGCCGTTTAAGTCATATTGGAAACAAAACATGAAAGAAATTCTATATTGATAGATTTTCGAGTCATTTGATTTTGAATTAATTGACGCTTGTTGTAACGGCCCAGAAAAAAAAATCCCCTTGATTAGTTTTGCTTGTTCTTTTGTTTTTGTGCATCATCATGCATCAAGCACCTTGCATGTTTTTATCAAATCAAAAATTTATTTGAAATAAAATCTATGTTTCTATTGGACTTGTATGGTCTCATAATAAACCCTCCCTCTCTTTTCTTATTTTAAATTCAAGTAAGATTATAATGTTTGCAAACCTTTTTTTTAAATGGTTTAGAGACATAATCTAAGTTTCTGAAAATGGTTTTGCAAATCTTTTCAAACCTCTCTCTTTTTCTCTCGTTTCTCTCATCATTCAAAACAGCAGAAGGGAGAAGAAGTTTCAGAAGAATTAGAATAGAAGAAGAAAGAAGCCTAGCGTTGCAGCCCATCTATCCCTTCAGAAAAACAGCCCATCGAACCTTCCCTTCTTTGCCTTCTTCCTGCTTGTACGGCAGCGCATCTGAGGCAGCCACGTCGGACACCTGATCGATGAGACGGCCAGGACGTCGCTCCTCCCATCCTATAAATCCCCCCAGGTGCTTCTCTGCAACCCTACTAGCCCCTTCCCTGCAGCGCCGCCGCCACTCCCGTCGCTCTCCTTTCACTCACCTGCAAGCACCGACCCCTGCCTGGCTGCCTCGCTCAAGCTCCCCTTTTTCACCTCCTGCAGACTCCTCCCAAACCCACGCCGTCCCGGAGCTCGTCTTCGCGCCAGGAGTGGTGCCTGGGGGTACCTCGTTCTCCTCTACCAAGTTTCTAGAGCCGGAGCGTCGGTTTTGGCCGACACGGACGCCGTCCCGCGCACGCCTGGACACGGTCACCGACGAGGACTTCTTCTCCACATCGACTCCATCGTCCCCGAGCAGAACTTCTTCACCAGCACACCCTAGGTGAGCAGTCGCATCGTGTCTCCTTCCCATGGTTCCCTGCATCCACGTGTGTTTCCTCACCACGCGCACAGCCGCATGACCGCCGCCATGGACGAGCACGTCCAGAACCTGCAGTCTCGCTCCCTGGTTGTGCGTCTTGCCGCACAACAGCCGGCCCGCCTTAACTCTGCTCCTTTTTCGATCAGACCGCTGCGCACGCACGGCGTCGATGATCACCAGTCTGTTCCGGCGGTCACACGCGCATCCAGCCGTTCTTACTTGAACTTGAACTAGCTCATTTCATCTTGTGTTAAAAACTGTGCACTCTGCTTGGATAAAAATCGAAGCTTAAGCCCATCTAGCTTGCTGTCAACGAGTGCACGACAGGTTTACTGTCAGTTTCCGGTTCAGTCCAGTTCAATGTCTTCCAGTCTTGTTTAACACCTAGCCAGCTAGCAAAGCTATGCACACCAGAAACGATCCTGCAGCCTGTGTGCCTGCTTGCTAACGTGAATATCTGATCTCCCAAAGCATGTTCTTTTAATTCCGTTTGTTCTGCAAGCAGCAATCTGTCCACCTACGTGCTTCTGTTCTCAGATAGCTATTTTGATCTCGATTGTTCACTCTAGTTGATTTGCACTCTATTCTAAACCAACACCAAAGCCAAAGTCTATTTGCTATCGAGGAGTGAAGATCTGGTGTAGTTCCAATTTCAGTCAGCAGTCGATAGTCTTCAGTCGACAGTCTATTTCAGTTTCAACTAGTATTTGATCCATCCAGCAGCTTGCCTGCGTGCTCAACTAGCTAGCTCGTGACATGCTCTGATCCAGCTGCATGCTTGCATTTAGCTAGCTAGCTAGTTAGCACGGTGGCAAATGATCCACCAGCTTGCATTAGTTTCCTAGCTAGTTTTTCTCTTTGTCGCTAAACAATGTTCTGCTTACCAGTCTGCTGAAAACCGAAGCCAATCCTACTGCTCTACTTACTGTCTACTTCTAGCACCGGCGTACTAATCGACAGTTTCAGTTAATTGTATCCCGACAGTTTCAGTTCACTTCATCTTCTACCAAGTTTCAGTTCGGCTTCCGCAAACGCCAAATTTATCCCCCTATTCTAATCTTGTATATTCTTAGTCTTTTGACCCATAGCCTTCAGCCGGCTTCAGTCTTGAGTAAATCTAGCTTCAGTTAAAATGAGCTAGCTACTTCCCTGCTATTTCTAAAACCAATTAAAAACCGCCCTTTTATAATTTGTTTTAATCAAACGATGTGTCTACTTTGATTCGAAAATTGTGTAGAATATTAATATGTCATCTATATTCTTGTTTGCATTTCGCATCATGTCGTGACGTGATAGTTTGCATTACACCTAATAAGTAACATATGAAGTAATTGGGATATGCCAAATATGGTTTTCCCACTTCATTTAATTTTGTGTAGATAACCTATGCCTTGTCTTTGCCATGCTAATAAACATTTAAATTGTCGGTAGTAAAACAACTTGAACCTTATATGTGTGTGTCGGGATTCCGATTCCGCTTAATTTGAATAAGTTGCATTGCATCATATTTGCCATGTCATGCATACATATTTTACATGCTCATGCCGATTCTTTTACCGTAGTAGTAAGTGTTGCATCCGTTGTTTGTTGTAGTGTTTTGCTTCTTCTTGGATAGGACGCTTCGTGGTGATGTGAGCAACGACAAGTTCTTCGGGTGTTCTTCGACCATCTTTTCAGGCGAGCCATTTTCTCTCTACCCATTTAACATTTTTGCTCTCGCTAGCTCTATATTCTAGCCTTGTGTCGCGATGCTTTGTTCGAGTCACGTGTCATATCCACTTGTTTATCCAAAGCAAAGCCATAGAACCTTCCATACATCCTATTCACCGTGTGCTTGTTGTTTGAGTTGGCCTTGCGAGTCATAGGCATCTTCAGGTTGTTTGAGTTGTTTTCTCTTTTTGGGTTGGAAAGTTATCACATGCTCTACTTTATGGATATATGTTGTTGGAGATAATCATGGCTTACTTTAATGTTAATGATTAAAATTGAATTAAGCAGAGGCATCGGTGAGTCATTTTGCCAGTTTTCCGACGGCTCACTTGTGTCCCCTAGGACCCCGAGATCGCATGAACTGTTCTGAGACTGAGCGCTCTAATCACACGTGGGTACGTTTACGGGCCTCCCATCGATCACTGCCGGAATCTACATACTTGTCCAGTGGCCACAACTAGTTTGTGGTGTTTCCATTTGGTTCTTGTCGGGCGTGCAGCTTGTATCTTATGGTCCTATTTTATTTGGGGGAAGCCCCAGAGTGCCTTGTAACCCCTTTGTTTCTGCACGCTCGTGTAGGTGCGGGACGACTGCAGGTGGGCACCCTCCCCAGAGCGAGGTTCCAGCCCATTATGCAGCGCCGGCGCAAACAGCTAAGTCCGTTCGGAGATTCGGCCGGACTCTTGATACGGGTTAAACTTAGTTAGGTGGCTTCCTGGACTTGTTTGTAGTGAAGGAGAGTGCGAGTCGTGACTATCCTAATGGCGCACCTGTTTTTATTAAGGGTGCGAGATTTGCCGGAAGGATTGATCGTACGTGTGGGTATATTTGGGCACCCCTGCAGGGTTAAATCTTTTCGAAAAGCCGTGTCCGCGGTTATGGACGACTTGGAGCTGTACTACTCAATCATAGAGCAACTTGCACCTGCTATTTCAATACTAATAAACTTGTATAGTAAGATAGCACAACTACAATAATAAACCTGCAATAAAACTTGGTAACCGTGTGAGTGCCTTTGACATTTGCTTCTTCGTTTGGTCACGAGGAGGTGATTCATCGGCTGGGTTATGTTTGTGTTAGTATCTAGTTGGTTACTTTCATGCGCTCTCTTATCTTATTCTATTTAGACGGAAAGTTGTAGTGTCTCTGTAGTATTTCTTTTGTTGCCGCTAAGTCCACCATATAGCCTGTAGGCGAGCACAGCTGAATTCCAGTCTCGCGAGTACGTGCCTCGGTACTCACCCTCGTTTTTTTTCCTTTTTCTCTTTCTCCCTCCTTGTTCGGCAACCATTGGCCCGACGATTTTGACAGGTATGGGAGCGCCGACGTTAGCAAGGTTACCCTTCTGGCTTGGCCTGGGCAGGGTTATGGACGCCATCGTTATCTTCAGGCCTCTTAGGCCCATTTGTATTCTTGTCCGTACCCGGACGCTATTTTGCTTTATGTATGATTTGAATCTTTGTATGTATATTTGGATTCTTGACTCGTGGAGTCTTTGCGATTATGTTATATATTCTTTTGTGGGTTCCATCGTGAACTTGTGTAACTGTTGCTACCTTGATTCCACCCGCATAATGTGTATGTTTCGATGTGCACATTATGCCTGGTGGGCGTTTCCAAAGCGACACCGTGCGTGTTGTGGCGTGATTGCTACGATACGCAAGGTGCCGGTTTTGGGGCGTTACACTTGTGAGACTTTTCCTAAAGATGATTAAACTCCGTTCGTGGGCCATAGAAAGAACAAGCGACTAACTACATGGAGATCGTACATGTTGATGTATGTAGTTCATGTGTGAAGTCGAGCGTGGTGTATTTTCTATTTCATCAATGACTCGAATAGATGTACGGTATATCTACTTGATGAGATAGAAGTATGAAATTGTTCAATTTATGAAGTGAAAATTGTTGTGACAAGAATATTCAAGTTGTATGATTAGATCATAAAGAAGAATATTTGAGTTACAAGTTTAGCAAACATCTAAGAGTTAGAGGAATTGTTCCACAAACTTGCATCATGATAAACACCATAGGAGTATGGAGTTTTCGATGGATGTAATCAAACCTTGTTTGACATGGTTAGATCAATGATGAAATAAACTACCAATATAA
This sequence comes from Dactylis glomerata, assembly GCA_007115705.1. NCBI lineage: Eukaryota > Viridiplantae > Streptophyta > Magnoliopsida > Poales > Poaceae > Dactylis > Dactylis glomerata. The sequence continues at coordinate 1,202,713 of QXEO01001062.1, read as the reverse complement.
TTTGTGGATTATGCTTTAGAGACTACCGCTTTTCACTGAATAGAGTGCCATCATAATCTGCCGAAATGACACCATACAAGTTATAGTTGTCTTTTCTTGAATTTTGGTATGCAAGGCATATGTGTAAAAATGTTTACAACCAAAATCGGATTAGTAAGTCTTTGTAGGTTATCCCAAAGAATGTCGATGGGTATTCCTTCTATTATGAACCCAAACACATAGTGATTGTCACTAAAAGAAGTGAATTTCTTATGAAGGAGTTTCTCGCGAAAGGTTTAAGTGGGAGGAAGATAGAACTTGATGAGGTTGTTGAATCTGAGCAAGATGATCAGAGTAGCGCAGCACCAGAAAATGTTCTGGAAGCGGTAACTACATTCATAGCTCACGCGTCTACAATATGTTGTAGTCACGACATCGAAGTTCCTATTTAACCAAGTTGGTCGTAATCAAATAGTAAGATTTGAGGACGAGATATTATTAGATAATAGTAACCAACAATATACAAAGAAGCGATAATGGGCCATGACTTCGTCATATGAATTATTCTAGCAACAATTACATATTGAGATATGATAGTTGAATAAACGAAACAACGTTCCTCTACCGGAATGCACACCAAGGACGTGTAACTGACACGACCCAATGGGTTTTGTTGATTCAAAGGTTGCTAGATATGTATGCAAACTTCTATGGTAGAAGTAAGCATAGCGAAGTTGGAATCTTCAATGATGAAAATGTTAAAGTGTTAATTTCATCAAGATATTTGAAGATGCTTGTATTTACAAGAAAGTAAGTGGGAGCGCTAAGACATATTTCTAATGCTTTATGTAGATAACATATCGTTCATTGGAAATTATGTGTTTTTCTTGATATTGTTAAGTTTTCATTAAAATTAGTTTTTGATGAAAGACTTAGGTAAAACCAGAATATTAAGCATCAATGTCTATGCAGATAGATTGAGGCACTAATATAGTTTTGCCAGAATACATAGATGAAATATTGAATTTGTTCAATATGGAAACAATAAGAACGGTTCTTGTTGCATGGAAGAGGTTGGAGCAAGAATCAATTGTTTTGACACTTGATGAGTGAAACCACAAGAATGATTTTATCAATTTTGTATACCATGATATGTAGATCCAGATGTGTCCAATGCTCTAAAGGTTATAGCATTCATATGATGATCGTTGGACAATAGTAAAGATGTTCTTATGCACTTTCGAAGAAGTAAGAATATGTTCTGTATGCAGAAGTGACAAATGGTTTATTGCAATGAGTTACATTGGCTTTGTCACACATACAAGTAAAATTTTATCTCAATTTTAAGCCATTTGTTTTGAGTTAGAAGGTGGCATAATAAGATGGAAGAAAGTTCCATGATGTCTTGGATGAGTTCCAATATTAATATTGTGGCGGACACTGCAACGAGGGCTAAGTATATAATCGCTTTAGAAGCGGCATAAAAGATGCAAAGTGGATAGTGATAATCCAACTTATTTGTGGCACTGTCGTCCAGGTCATATTGGCATAAAACGCATAAAGAAACTCCATTCTGATGGACTTTTGGAGTCTCTTGATTTTGAATCATTTGACACTTGCAAGCCATGCCTCATGGGCAAGATGATCAAAAACCCGTTCTCCGGAATAATGGAGCGAGCAACGAACTTATTGGAAATCATACATACCGATGTGTGCGGACCAATGAGTATTTCGACGCATGGTGGATATCGCTATTTTTCTAAGTGTGCTAGTACTATGTAGTCCTATTGTATGACAATAGTGACAACATAGTCTCGGCCAAGAAACAAAGGTCTCATCAGAAGACCAAGTTTATACGATGCTATCTCATACAAGATGAGTAATGCGTGCTGACGCAAAAGAATATGCAAATACAAATGGACCTGAAAGTGTCAGACCCGTAGATAAGGTTTACCACATGCAACGCGGATGAATAACACTGGAATGCCATAGGTGTTAAAGGCGCAAGTATTAACTAGATTATTGACTCTAGTGCAAGTGGGAGACTGAAGGAAATATGCCCTAGAGGCAATAATAATATTGTTATTATCATATTTCTTGTTCATGATAATGTTTATACTCCATGCTATAATTGTATTAAGCGGAAACATTAATACTTGTGTGGTTTGTGAACAACACCGTGTCCCTAGTACGCCTCTATGGACTAGCTCATTGATTAATGATGGTTAAGGTTTCCTAACCATAGACATGAGTTGTCAATTAATAATGAGATCATATCATTAGGAGAATGATGTGATGGACAGACCCAAATAAAGCAGAGCAATTAGATCGTGTCATTGTGTTCATCTTTGCGAAGCTTTTTCCTATGTCAAGTATTGTATTCCTTAGACCATGAGATAATACAACTCCCTGGTATCGGAAGAAAGCTTTGAGGTCATCAAACGTCATCCTATGATAGGGTGATCATAAAGGTGTCTCTCATGTGATCGGAAAGTACTTGTTGGGTTGTATGTATCGAGATGGAATTTGTCCCTCCCGAGTCGGAGAGATATACTTCGGGCCCACTCGGTAATCGATATCAACACCGCTTGCAAGCATATGGTTAAGGAGTTAATCACAAAGTGATATCGGATTACGGAATGAGTAAAGTACTTGCTGTGAACGAGATTGAACTAGGTATGGCGATACCGACGATCGAATCTCGGGCAAGTAAAATATCGCGTGACGAAGGGAATACATATACGGGATTAATTGAATCCTGGCATCGTGGTTCATCCGATATGATCATCGATGAATATGTGGGAGTCAATATGGGTTTCCAGATCCCGCTGTTGATTATTGATAGAAGATCATGTCTGCATATTCTCGAACCCGTAGGGTCACACACTTAACGTGCATCGACGCTAGGATAGAATGGATAATTGGTTTATGAGTTTTTGGTCGGAGTCTCGGATGAGATCCAGGACATCACGAGAGGTTCCGGAATGGTCCGGAGAATAAGATTCATATAAAGGAAAGCAGTTTTTGGATTCCGGAATCATTTCGGAGTTTATCGGTATTGTACCGGAAGGTTCTAGATGGTTCCGGAGAGGGACCAACGTGGGCCCACTTGTCGGAGGCCTATGTGGGCCTAAGGGGAAGTGTCCTGGCCACTTTGGGCCAGGCGCACAAGGCCCCTAAGGCCCAACCGGCCAGCCCTTAGGGGAAACCCTAAGGGAACCTTCCAGAAGGAGGGGGGGAAACTTGCCCCCCACTCTTCCCCCTAGGCCGCCGCCCTAGGGCTTGGAGGAGGGGCCAAGGCAGCCGGCCTGCCCCCCATATAAAGGGGGGCAGGGGCGCAGCCCCCTCCCACTCCAACCCTAGCCGCCGGCCAACTGCTGCCCCTCCACCTCCCTCTCTCGCGACTGTGCGTAGGCGAAGCCCTGCCGCAGAAACTCTCCACCATAAGCACCACACCGTCGTGTTGCAGATCCAATCTATCTCTCCACCATACTTGCTGGACCAAGGAAGGAGGAGACGTCGCTGCACCGTACGTGTGCATCTCTCGGAGGCGCCGCCACTTGCGGCGTAGGATCGGATCGGATCGCGGGGAGGAGACGGCTAGTACGACTACGTCATCCACGTTCTGTTGAACGTTTCCGCTGTGCGATATCTTCAAGGGTATGAAGATATCATCTACCTCTCTCGTTGATTACATCTCCTAGATTAGATCTTGGCTTTCTTGTTCGCATCCATAGGAATTTTTTTGATTTACTATGCTGCGAAACCCTTCAGTGGTATCAGAGCTAGATCTATGCGTAGATGTGTTTCACGAGTAGAACGCAACATGCTTGTTGCGGGCGTTGATGTTTTCTGTTGCAAACCTCTTGTTTTGTATTTCTTATGGCACGGCATAGTGAGATCGAAGCGGTCCAGGCCAACTTTACGCGACCTCGTTCGCGAGACCGGCTCCGCACTTGACGTGTGGCTTGTTCCACACATGCGGCTGGTGGATGCCAGTTTCTCTCACTATAGTAGTCATGAGATTTACAACGGATGTTAGCAACCATAATATCACCGTTGTGGCTTTTCGTAGGTAAGAATCGTTCTTAGCTTGTTACTCCCATAAGCCACGTAAAACATGCAACAACAAAGTAGAGGCGTCTAACTTGTTTTTGCAGGGAGTGTTTTGTGATATGGTATGGCCCAAGACATGATGTGTATGAATTGAGATGTATGCAATGATCATGTTTTGTAATCATTCACGACTTGCATGTCGATGAGTTCACAACCGGCAGGAGCCATATGGTTGTCTTTATAATTGTGTATGACCTGCGTGTCAACTTCTTATACGCCATGTAATAGCTTTACTTTATCGCTAAGTAGTTAGCAATAGTTGTAGTTGCTATTCGTGGTGGAGGCAATCATGGTGGAGTGATGGAGATCATGCCGGCGCGCACAAGATGGAGATCATTGCGCGGAGATTGGCTATACCATGTCACATAAAATTATATGCATGTGATGTTTATCCTTTTATGTATCTTATTATGCTTAGATCGCGACGGTAGCATTTTAAGATGATTCCTCACTTAAAGATCAAGATAAAATTGTGTTCTCCCCATGTATGCACCGTTGCGAAAGTTCATCGTGTTGAAGCATCTCGTGATGATCGGGTGCTATAAACTCTACGTTCACATACAACGGGTGCAAGCCAGTTTTGCACACGCGGAAATACTTGGGTTTGACTTGACGAGCCTAGCATGTACAGACATGGCCTCGGGGGAAGGAGGAGACGTCGCTGTTGCAGATCCAATCTATCTCTCCACCATACTTGCTGGACCAAGGAGGGAGGAGACGTCGCTGCACCGTACGTGTGCATCTCTCGGAGGCGCCGCCACTTGCGGCGTAGGATCGGATCGGATCACGGGGAGGAGACGGCTAGTACGACTACATCATCCACGTTCTGTTGAACGTTTCCGCTGTGCGATATCTTCAAGGGTATGAAGATATCATCTACCTCTCTCGTTGATTACATCTCCTAGATTAGATCTTGGCTTTCTTGTTCGCATCCGTAGGAAATTTTTTGATTTACTATGCTGCGAAACCCTTCAAGGAGGCTAGCTCTCGGTCTCTAACTCCGAAGAGGGATCCCATCCCTCTCACCCAGGATCGAGGGCGCCGCACCGTCGAGAGTGATATGTCTCAAACGTATCTATAATTTTTGATGCTCCATGCTTGTTTATGCACCATTTGCTTTGTGTTTTGTTATACTTCGTGGCGTTTTTATGCATTTTCTGGAACTAACCTATTAACGAGATGCCACAGTGACAGTTCCCTGTTTTCTGCTGTTTTTGTGTTTCGGAAAAGTTACACAGGAAATATTCTCGAAATTGGACGAAACAAAAGCCAAAGTTCCTATTTTTCCGGACACGAGATGGAGTCCAAAGTAGAGACGGAGGGGGGCCAGAGGCGGTGATACGTCTCAAACGTATCTATAATTTTTGATGCTCCATGCTTGTTTATACACCATTTGCTTTGTGTTTTGTTACATTTCGTGGCGTTTTTATGCATTTTCCAGAACTAATCTATTAACGAGACGACACAGTGCCAGTTCCCTGTTTCTGCTGTTTTTGTGTTTTAGAAAAGCTACACAGGAAATATTCTCGGAATTGGACGAAACAAAAGCCAAAGTTCCTATTTTTCCTGAAGCGTCACGGAGTCCAAAGCAGAGACGGAGGGGGGCCAGAGGGCGGCTGCACCACCCCATGGCGCGGGCCACCCCCTGGCCGCGCCAGGGTGTGGTATGGGCCCCTGGTCTACTTCTTGGTGCCGCCCTTCCGCCTATATATTCCCCTCGACGGGAAAACCTAAAACACCCGATTAATTTTCCACGAAACATACTGCAAGCCGCCGCCATCGTCGATGTGAGATCGGGAGGAGCCAGAAGCTCTTCTCGGCACCCTGCCGGAGAGGGGAATCATCGCTGGAGGCATTCTTCATCACCATGCCTGCCTCCGAAGTGATGTGTGAGTAGTCTACCTTAGACTACGGGTCCATCATGTGCTTCATGTTTAGATCTTGTGAGCTGCTTATCATGATCAAGATCATCGTTGTGTAATTCTACATGTTGTGGTTGTTGGGATCCGATGAATATTGGTACTTTGTCAAGTTGAATTGTTGATTTATGATCTTTATGTTATCTCTATGTTGTTTATGATCTTTGATACGTCTCAAACGTATCTATAATTTTTGATGCTCCATGCTTGTTCTTACACCATTTGCTTTGAGTTTTGTTACACTTCGTGGCGTTTTTATGCATTTTCCGGAACTAACCTATTAACAAGATGCCACAGTGCCAGTTCCTGTTTTCTGTTGTTTTTGTGTTTCAGAAGAGTTACACATAAAATATTCTCGAAATTGGACGAAACAAAAGCCGAACCTCCTATTTTTACCGAAGCTTCGCGAAGACCGAAGATGAGATGGAGGGAGGCCAGGGGCCAGCCTCACCACCAGGGGGCGCGACCCAGCCCCTGGCCGCGCCCACCTGTGGTGAGACCCCCTGGTCCACCTCCTGACGCTGCCCCTTCGCCTATAAAGTCCCCTCGACCGGAAAAACCGAAGGGAAGGATCTCTTTTCCATGAAACATATTGCAAGCCGCCGCCGTCGCCGTCGCGAGATCAGGAGGATCCAGGAGCTCTTCCCGGCACCCTGCCAGAGGCCTTCTTCACCACCATGGTCGCCTCTGGAGTGATGTGTGAGTAGTCTACCTTGGACTACGGGTCCATAGCAGTAGCTATATGGTTGTCTTCTCCACCATGTGCTTCATGTTTAGATCTTGTGAGCTGCCCTACATGATCAAGATCATCTTTATGTAATCATACATGTTGTGTTTGTTGGGATCCGATGAGTATTGGTACTATGTCAAGTTGATGTGCTGAATTATATATCTTATGTTATCTCTATGTTGTTTATGATCTTGCATACTTTCCATTGCTAGTAGCTATCTTGGCTGAGTAGATGCTAGTAACTCTAAGAGGGAGTACTTATGCTCGATAGTTGGGTTCATGCCTCTATTTAATCTGGGGTGGTGACAGATACCTCTAAGGTTATAGATGTGTTGTTGCCACTAGGAAGAAAACAACATTCTTGTGTCCAAGGACATTTGCTTTGTTTACATTACGCACTTTGCTTAATGCAATTATCTGTTGTTCGCAACTTAATACTGAAGGGGTCCTCAAACGATTCCCCGCGAGTGGATTTTTAGTCATAGATGCAGTTGGATTACGGTCTATGTATTTTGTCGTAATGCCCAGAGTGAACCTCATAGTGATCCTCGTGATGTTTGTACGTTATCTTTACTCTATCAATTGCCCAACTGTAATTTGTTTACCCAGCATGCTTTTATTTATCTTATGGAGAGACGCCACTAGTGAACTGTGGACCCCGGACCAATTTTCTTTACATAGCTTTATCGTTTACTTTACTCGCACTGTTTACTTTTACTTGCATACTATTATCCTTTTACCACTCGATATGCTCAATCCTTTGTTTACAACAAACCAGTGAGATTGACAACCTCATCGTAAGTTGGGAGCAAAGTACTTGTTTGTGTTGTGTGCAGGTTTCACGTTGCTGCTGGGGGAAGACACGCCGACAAGCAGTTGTATCTGGCGCCCTTGTCTGGAGTGTCACGAAGCTAGCAAGCATCACCTTCTTAAGTTTGGTTCTTTCTCCTACTGGTTCGATAAACCTTGGTTTCACAACTGAGGGAACACTTGCTGCTGTGCTCATCATACCTTCTCTTGGGGTTCCCAACTGGTCGGTCATCTACATCATCAATAACGCACCATCAATCTTGCATGCTCTCCGTTGATAGTAGATATCTTGGCGGGGTAAATGCTAGTGACTCCAAGAGGGAGTAGTTATGCTCGATAGTGGGTTCATGCCTCTAGTAACTTGGGGGAGTGACAGAAACCTCTAAAGTTGTAGATGTGTTGTTGCTACTAGGGAGAAAACAACAATCTTATGTTCAAGGACATTTGTATTGTTTACATTACACACTTTGCTTAAGGCGATAATCTGTTGCTTGCAACTTAATACACAATGGTTGCTCGGACGACATCCGGAGGGTGGAGTATTAGTCATAGATGCAGTTGGATTACGGTCTATGTATTATATTGTAATGCCCAAGTGAATCTCAGAGTGATCCTCATGACATTTGTGCGCTTTCTTTATTCTATCAATTGCCCAACTGTAATTTGTTTACCGAGCATGTTATTTATCTTATGGAGAGACACCACTAGTGAACTGTGGACCCCGGTCCATTCTTTTACATTGTTATTACCGTTTACCATTTACTCATTTTATTTATATTCTTGCAAACTACTATCGTTTACCACTAGATATGCTTAATCCTTTGTTTACAGCAAACCGGTGAGATTGACAACCTCACTATAAGTTGGGACAAAGTACTTGGTTGTGTTGTGTGCAGGTTCCACGTTTCTGCTGGTGCAAAGCTACGCCTTGGACGAGGCACCATACAAATTGTTCGGAGCTGTCGCGAAGCTAGCAAGTATCAACCTTCTAAAGTTTGGTTCTTTCTCCTACTGGTTCGATAAACCTTGGTTTCATACTGAGGGAAGACTTGCTGTTGTGCTCATCACACCTTCTCTTGGGGTTTCCAACTGGGCGGTCATCTACAATACTCCTACATTAACACCGCACCACCAAGAAGTTTTCTGGCGCCGTTGCCGGGGAGAAAGAGGATTTCTGCAAGGGGAGTCTCTCACTTCCAATCTTTTACTTTGTTATTGTTTTGCTTTATTTTATTTTTGCTTGCATCTTTTCATCAAAAATACAAAAAAAATAGTTCCTTTGATAGCTTGCAGTCCGTTACTTTTACTTTTAGTTCATTATGTTGTTCCCTAAGTATGCTTTGAAGGACCTTACAATAGGTAGTGGTTCTATAACTGGGAAAGGTAACATCGAGGAGTTCTTTAATCATGTTAGTATGCATAAAGATGTTGAGGATAGATCTTTAGCCGAACTTGCTCCTAGTTATGAAGTTACAGCTGCTTATTTAGTTCACATGTTGGAGGCTAGGTTTGTTAACCTTAATCCTTTTATGCAACAAATGTTTATTAAGCTTCATGATATCGAAGACTCTGAAAAGAAAGACTTTATTTTGGAGACTTTGCATAGAGAATTTAGAGATATTGCTATTGAAGCTAGGAAGGTTTTTGAGCGTTTTAATATGCTTGGCTCACGTGTAAATGTTGTTGGTACAGCCAAAGAAGATATCAAAGTACCAATACCTTGCAAACTTGTAGGATTGCATGAAGCTTTAGAAAAGAATTTTGATTGGATTGTTCCTGAAACCCCTTTTGATGAAAGTAGTGAACCCAAGAGTGTTCACAAGGGATCTTCAAAAACTCATTTGGATACAATACAATTCATTGTTGAAAGGACTTCTGCAATTGATCTTAATGCTTCATTTGAAAATACTTGATTTCCACTTTCTGCGCCTAGCTCAAAGGCGTTAAAGAAAAGCACTCTTGGGAGATAACTCAATATTTTCTTTTCAGTACTTTTTATTTTTGTTGAGTCTTGGAAGTTATTACTACTGTAATGACCTCTCCTTATAATTTTTATTTCATTTTTGTGCCAAGAAGAACCTCTAATTTGAGGAAGGTAAGATTTGGGGAAGTTGATGTCCTGAAACAGATTTCTGTGCTGCACCATAAAAATTCGTGAAAATTCTCATAATATCTTTTTGATCTGCGATTTCTTGTGTGCATGCCCCAGGTTATTTCCAAACTTTTATTAGTTTTGCACATGTCGATTTGAGCAACAGAAGGTCCTCAAAAAAATTGATCTTTGTCAGCTGTTCTCTTTTGACAGATTCTGCCACTATTTGTGTTTGCCTCTCGATCACTTTCTTTTTGAGTTCTTTTGATCATGGAACTTTTGAGGAAGTTGCTAAAGTAGCTTATGCTTTAATGGATGGTATATTTGAGTTTTAAACTGGACCAAAAGAGTAGATTTACTATCATGCTTACACTAATGTTGCTAATAGAATTGTGTGAAGTTTTGTATGAAGGAAGTTTTCAAATGTAGGGAGAGGAGAGTGATGAGATGAGATGAAGTATGGACAAAAGCTCAAGCTTGGGGATTCCCATGTCACCCCAAGAAATATCCAAGAGGTACAAGCGTCAAAGCTTTGGGATGCCCCCGAGGCACTGATACGTCCAATTTGCATCACTATTTTGTATCATAATTTACTGTTATTCATTGATATATTTCATATTTAGATATGATACTTATGTTATTTCCTTTGCTTTCACATGTTTGATGATCATCGGAGGAGTTGCTGCCGGAGTCAGGATTCTGCTGGAAAAAGGACCATCAAGAGACCATATTTTGAAGATCAGGAAAATTCCAGAAAAATACCCAGAAATTATATTTTCCCAGAAGACTCAGGAAGCCAGAAGGATGAGTCGAGAGGAGCCAGGGAGCCCCACACGCCAGGGTGGCGCGGCCAGCCCCCTGGCCGCGCCAGCCCTGCGTGAGGCCGCCCTGGCCCACCTCTGGTCTCGCCCCCTTCGCGTACATCATCATCCCCGAAAACCTAAGTCAAGGGGGGGCTCAGAGTTAGACACCGCCGCCTCTGCGGGGCGGAAAACACCAGAGAGAGAAAAGCTCTCCGGCAGGCAGAAATCTGCCAGGGAAATTCCTTCCCGGAGAGGGGAGATCATCGCCATCGTCATCACCATCGCACCGGACTTCATCGGGATCATCTTCATCATCATCCCCATCACCAGCACCTTCATCTCCACCATCACCACGCCATCCCGCTGTAACATCTTGAGTTGGATCTTGTTATATTCATAGGGGAAACTTTTCCGGTGTTGATTACTCGTGTAGTTGATGCTATTGAGTGGAACCATTGAATTAAGGTTTATGTTCAGATTGTTATTTACCATTATTTCACCTCTGATCATGATCCATATGATGTCTTGTGAGTAGTTCGTTTAGTTCTTGAGGACATGGGAGAAGTCAAGATGTTAGTAGTGAATTATTGTTGAGAAATATTTAATGGTTTGATATTGTTGTGGTGCTATTTCACTAGTGGTGTCATGTGAACGTCGACTACATGATACTTCACCATTTATGGGCCTAGTGAGATGCATTGTGTATTTGGCTACCGATTGTGGGGTTGCTGGAGTGACAGAAACCTAAACCTCCATTGGGAAACCATTGCACCAGGGAGCGTAGGATCTTAGAGTTTAAGGCTATGGTTAGATTTATCTTAATTACTTTCTTGTATTTGCAGATGCTTGCAAGGGGTATAATCACAAGTGTGTATTTATCCTAGTAAGGGTAGTGCGCTAGCACAGGTTCACCCCCATAACACCTATCAAACCAATAAATACTATTGGCTCTATGAAGCGAAAGCTCTTGACAGAAACTCCCGTGTGTCCTCGAGAACGTTTGGTTATTATAAGTACACAACCGGCTTGTCCTTTGCTGAAGAAAGGATTGGGCCACTTGCTGCAATTGTTACTACTGTCTTTTATTTACTCGCACTTTATTTACTCGTATTACCAAATACCCCTGAAAACCTGTTTGCTAGTATTTACAGTGATTCCTTGATCAAGACTGCTCATCAACACCTTCTGCTCCTCGTTGGGTTCGACACTCTTATTTATCGAAAGTACTACGATACACCCCCTATACTTGTGGGTCATCAAGACTATTTTCTGGCGCCGTTGCCGGGGAGCGTAGCGCTATTGAAGAGTGGAATTGGTAAAGGTAACCGTTGCTGTGAGTATTGTTTTTATTTTGTCTTTTATTTTACTCTGCTATGGAGAACTCTCCATTTGGTTTCCTATTTGGAAACACATCTACTACTACTGCTGCACATGCGGAGGAACCACCACCGCCTGCTGAAATTGATCCTTTTAAAATACCTATGAAAATTGTTGGGCGAATTATGGATAACTGCTATTCAGGAGATGGAACTGTCCATCCGGGTGATCACTTATTATTTATACATGAATTATGCGAGTTGTTCAGATGTGCAGGTATTTCACCAAGCCAGGTTAAGAAGAAATTATTCTCATTATCATTGAAAGGCAAAGCTGGAGAGTGGTATCGGCTACTCCAAGATGGTCCATCTATGGCATGGGAGGATATTGTACCTCTCTTTTATTCCAAGTTTTATCCTCCAAGTGAAATTCATAAAGACCGTAACCGGATATATAATTTTTGGCCTCATGATGGAGAGAGTATTGCCCAAGCATGGGGGAGATTGAAGTTACTAATGCTAAAATGCCCCATTCATGAGCTCCCCAATAATATTGTTATTGATAATTTTTATGTGCGGCTTACTCTTCCTGATAAAGATTATTTGGATGCTTCTTGCTTTGGATCATTTACTCATATGAAAGAAGATGCTAAGTGGAAACTTCTTGACCGTATACAAGAGAATGCTGAAGGATGGGAAAACGACAAAGGTAGGAAGTCAGGTATAAACTATGATTATGAATGCATTAAATCTTTTATGGGAACCGATGACTTTCATAGTGTTAGCACTGCTTATGGTCTTGATTCACAAATACTTGCTAATTGTCTTAAGGCTTTTGCCTCTTATCTTGATGTTCCAAAGAAAGATTGGAACAAATATCATGCGCCTTATAAAGATTCTATTAGTCATATACCTGCTGCAGCTACTGAAGTTTGTACTGTTGATAGCATGGTGCCTGAACCTTATTTTGAGAAGACACCTTTCCCTGCTAAGGTAAAGAAGTATTCTACTTTGGTAAGTGTGTCTAATAAAAGTACTAAGAAAGCTGCAGAACCTGATGAGCAAATTACTATTAAGTCTCATGTAGCTATATTGAAGGATCTTGTTACTAAAGATGTAGGGGATGAATATATTCTTTTTTGTGAAGATGCTTCTAACATTCTTTCACATCCTAAAAAGCATAGGAAAGCAAGTGTTCCTGTTATTTTTGTCAGGATTGGAGATCATTGCTATTATGGTTTATGTGATATTGGTGCTAGTGCAAGTGCTATTCCTTTAGAGCTTTACAAAGAAATCATGCACGAGATTGGCGCTTGTGAACTTGAAGATATCGATGTGGTTGTTCAGCTTGCTAACAGAGAGACTGTTTGGCCTCTTGGTATTGTTCGAGATGTGGAAGTTCTATGCGGTAAGACTAAATACCCCACTGATTTTCTAGTACTTGGTAAGGAGGCTAGTAAAACTTGTCCTATTATTTTTGGTAGACCATTTTTGAACACCTGTGGCGCCGTGATAGATTGTAAGAAGGAGAAATTTTTTACTAAGTGACAAGGGTATAGTTAATAGAGCCCGTTAGTTGAGTACCCCTGAGGCCCGTATAGCTAGGCCCAATTGTAATGATAGTCGAATACGAGTTATTACCGTATGTCGATGCTTGTAATCTGTATCGGACCCTACCCGATCCTCGAGACCTGGCCACCTATATATAGGGGCCAAGAGGGGACGGTGTAGGGCAGATTGAAAGAAAGCCAGGTTGAACACCCAAGTTTACTTTCGATACACACCTATTTCGACTAACTTTACCTTCGAGTTCATCCGACGCCCTATCTCCCCGATCCTAAGTCCTTCATCTAGGACATTTGTCGGGTTAACCCTCGTCAATTGGCGCCGACCGTGGGGACCTTGGGCATTGGAGTCATGAATTCGACGGCTTTTTCGCTTTTAGCCAACAGTAGTTTAGAAGTCGACGGAAGTCAAGAGGTGGAACTAACCATCGGAAGTCTGAGCATCCTCATCGGGCCATCGGGTTCGTCCCGTCTTTCGGACCCGACGAAACAAGATCCATCGGCAAGAGAGCCTGAAGCAACAGAAATAATGGAGTATTCCGACGGCTCCTCCAGCGAGGTAAACTCGCCGGTCAGCCTAGAAGAAGTGCAAAAAGAAAAGATCGCAGAAGACAACGAAGAAAAGGAAAATTTTGACGTGGAAGTCCAACTCGAAGACCTCACGATCTGCCTCGACGATATCACAGACAAGTCAACAGATACATGGAAGACAGGATTAGAGCTTTCTGAAGATGGCGACTCGATCTTCTCAAGCTTCAACAACAACATCGGCAAGCAATGCCAGGTACTCGCCATTGTGGGCGACAACTCAGAAGAATTCGATGAAAATAACAACCCAGTGATAAACCCAGCATATATCGACAGAGGAGCAAATCACCTAGCAGAAGGTTAAACAGTGGAATCCCTCACAGCCAGGGAAAAAATTCGACTATCAGTCGAAGAGTGGAAAATAATAAAAGGAGCCGTAGAACACGGCACGCCAATACCATCAAATTCCAGCAAAGACATGCTTTTGGGGTATCACTATGCCCTAAGACAGCAGGCCAAGCTATTAGCAAAGGAGAAAGCAGAAATACAAAGAAGAAAAGATTTAGCCATTGCAGCTAGCGAGGCTGCTCGAAAAGCACGGAGCGACGCATCACACAGCAACGCAAGGAAAAATCGTCGACACGGTTCAAGGTACGATAACCTCGAGTATTCTGACAGGCAAAGTATTTCCAAAAACCTCGACTCGTCCTTCCTATCGGTCGACGAGCAGGGAAACATCCTACCAAAAACTCCTGAAGCAGCACTAGTGGCAGCACAAGCATACCTACTTACAACTCGACCAAGTCCAGGAGATCCTAGAGAACACATGCATAGAGCAGCACTGAACGGACTCAACATGGTGGGCCACAAGCTATCAGCAAAAGGAGAAGAAGCACATCACCACAAGGAAGCGCACAAAGCAAGGTCACCTCGCCGTCACAACAGTCCTCGACATAGAAGCAGCAAACATCGATCTCGGTCGCCGTCACCAAAGCAGCATGGTGGAACTCGAAGATCGCGATCACCAAACGAAAGGCGCGACTATGAAGACGACGAAAAAGAGATGGGGGCATCGTGCTTTACCCGCAGGGTTCGCACCACTCCAGTTCCTAAGGGATTTAAGCTACCTCATGATCAGCAAAAATACGACGGATCACAGGAACCACAATCATGGCTCGCTGATTACCTGCAAGCAGTTCAAATACTAGGAGGAACCAAAGAAACAGCAATGCAAAGTTTGCAACTACACCTCACCGGTGCAGCAAGGTCATGGTTGAGCAAACTAGAGAAAGAATCCATTGGAAGCTGGGAAGACCTCACAAAGCAATTTACAAGCAATTTTAGGTCGACATACAAACGGCCAGCATCAATAGAAGAAGTCAAAGCGTGCGTACAGCAACGCGACGAAACACTGCGGGCATACATCCACAGATGGAGCCTCATCAAAAATTCAGCAGTCGAAGTTTCAGACGAAAGAGCAATAGACGCATTCATCATTGGATTAAGGCGAAGAGACCTAGTCGAAGAGATGGGTAGAATAAAGCCGAAAATAGTGTCAGACCTCAAGGACACAGCAAACAGATTTGCAGATGGAGAAGATGCGTGCAACAACAAACGGACACGATCTCCAGAGGACGACAGAAGAAACAGATATGGAAGTCAAAGGAGACGATCCCGAAACTACGATACCTACGGCTCTCACAGCCAAGTCGCCGCAGGATACAAAGACAACAGTTATCAAGGAAACGACCGCAGAAGCTCGGGATATCGAAGCTATGGAAAAGAGGACTATAAGAAGTTCCCACCAAGAGAATCCAGAGAGTACAACCCATCACCAGAAGAGATGCTCAATGGGCCTTGTCATATACACTCAGCGTTCGTCGACGGGAAGCGAGTATCGAGGCATGCAATGAAAGACTGCACGACATTCCTAAAACTACAAGAAGCAGCAATAAACAAACAAACCGAAGCAAGGCGACAAGGATTCGAAGGAAGTAACAATCCCCCGACAAGCCAGCAAGGAAACAACGGAGCTCCTCAGGGACAAGACCAGCAAAACAAGGGACACGACGACGACGAAGGGTACGTCCCATCAAAAGGACACATCACAGCAATGATACAACCTGTGCCCAAGTCGAACAAAGAAGAAAAGAGTATAACTCGACAAGTCAATCTAGCAGTCCTGTCGCCTCCAGCTACAACAGAATATCTGCATTGGTCAGAGCAACCAATAGAGTTCAACAGAGAAGATCACCCTATAACAGTACCTCGGCCGGGAAACGCGCCTTTGGTACTCAAAGCTCAAATCGGCGCGTACGATGTCGACAGAATATTCATGGATGCAGGGAGTGGAATTAACTTGATATACGCGAAAACACTCCGAGCAATGCATATATCACTAGAGTTCCTGAAGCCAACAGATTGTTCCTTCCATGGAATCGTACCAGGAAGTGCCAATTACCCGCTGGGTCGAATAGCACTCAATGTTTGCTTCGGCAACCGACAAAACTATAGAAGAGAAAAGCTAGACTTCGAAGTCATGGACTGGCCATCGCAATATCACGCGATCCTCGGACGACCCGCGTTTTCGCGATTCATGGCAGTGCCTCACTATACATATTTAGTACTTAAAATGCCAGGACCAAGAGGAATAATTATAGTCAAAGGAAGTTTTGAAGTCTCAGATCTTTGCGACAGGGAGTTCCACAAGATGGCGCAAAACTTTGGCATGATAGCCAACTATGCGGAAAAGGTGAAGAACACGACTACAGAAGGCATCAAGCTACTCGAAGGACGCGTCGCAGAGCCCGAGGCAAAGAAACCACGAGTAGAAACACCAGGAGAAGGCAAAGGCGCAGGAGGAGAAGAGAAAACTGCGACGTTATAAATATAAAGAAGAGCAGGACGCAAAGGCTATAAAAGCCATGAGTTATACCAGGGGCAATGCCCTCTAGATCCAGAACACAGGTCACAGGCCGGATCTCTTGGGTCACCCCATGTATCTTATATTACAAGTATAAATAAAGATAAATCGTTCCTCATATTCGAGTTTACGAATCTTTCCAAAGGGAAAATGCGGCAAACGCATGACTTACACAATAACGCTTTGAGAATAAATTTTTCGACACAACAGTCGCAAAATAAGATACTCTCGCGTTCCATATACACAAAACATTACAACAACGGGTTGTCAGAATCATCTACGCCTAAAGGATCCAAATAATGGTACTCATGAAAAAACGCAGCATCCGCTTCCAGAAGCCTAGCCACGAGTCTCCGAGCAGGCTGCAACATGTTCACCATATGTACTCTAAGGTTAGCTCCACCTGGAGCTAAACTTAGGGACATAGTGCTGTAATTCAACCTCGGGTGCCACTTGCGTATCCACCCAAGAGCAAAATTGGCACCAGCCACTAAGTTCAGCTCTATCAGCCTATGAATACGATGACTTGATCTGAAAGTATCAAGAAGAAGAGGGAAAGTTGCAGGTAAAGGATTACGAGGAAGCATGACGAAGTGCATAGTTGTGAGAGCTCGTCGGCAACCATCAACTGATTCGCCAATATGCTGAGCACGGTCCTGAAGCAATACAATGGCGCTCCGGCGTCGAGGATCAGACCACAAAGTCTCGCAGCCAATCGACATTCTCTCCAAAGCAGTATTTCGCTCAGCAACTCGACGTTCTTCAGCAGGAAAATCCAAACAAGTACCTACAGTGGCAAAGAGGTCACAAGAGCAGCAGCGCACAAACAATGAAAGAAGGAGTCGAAAGAAAACCTACATCGCAATAGCTCGCAAGCAGACTCGACAATGCCAAGAATAAAGGACTCGCACTCTTCATTATGAGCAACCTTCGCCATTAAGCTGGAGACCTTTTCTTCAAGGGAAGAGATTTTATTCATATATCCACTCGCCTGGCTAGCCTTTTTAATAGCCATCTGTGCTTGGCGTTTGGCCAAGGATAGGCGAGTTTCAAGGTCAGATATCCTCGAAGTATATTCTGCGCATTGATTGCATCGACTAGGAGTCGACGAAATCTGAGGATCGAATCCACGGGCAGAGGAAGGAGCAGACCCATGAGTCAAAGGATCAGGAACATGTATCGACTACAAAAGAAAAGAAAAGAGAAACAATTTGAGAGAGGCAGCATAAAACTTCATACGAAGAGGATATATTTACATAAGAGTACAACCCTATGGCTAAAGTTCTCGGGTTGCACTTTACATTCAAAAGGAGAAAACTAAAAAGCTACAAAGAAGCTGAGTCTACGCCACCTCAGCATTCTGATCCGTGGTAGAAGGAGGCGCGGCAGCTTCCTCGCTAGAAGTCGACGGTGGCACCGGATCTTTCGCCGCTGGAGGTGGTGCAGCAGGCACCGCAGAGGCTGCCGAAGGAGAAATCGTTGTCAACAATGCAGGTGCCAACTTCTTCGCCTTCTCGAAAAACACCTTCATCTGGTCACGGGTGTGGCCATGAGGGGAGCTAACCCTCTCCCAGTCGAAGTTCGTACCGTGCGCAAGGGAAAGTGCAATAGCACCCTCGGCGCCGCGCTTAATGGACAGCCCTTTCAGCTGGAGAGTGGGGTCTTCATTGCTGTCAAAAGATTTGGCGAGTTCAGTCAGGTTGTCCTTCGGGATTGCCATCCTTTTCTTCGGCCACAACCCGGCAAACAGCCGTGACAGAACGCGGCCAGCCAACTCAAAAGTTTCCTGGATAGATATCCAGTTTTCTTCGAGTAGGTTAACCGCATCCATAAGAGGATCATCGTCCGTTTGCAGGGACGACGGAGATACCCCTGTGAATTCTGAGCAATAGAAAAGAAAAGAAGAGACAAGTGTCAATAAATACACCAGTGCGATAGAAGACGAAGACAGAAGACAAGTCGAGGAACTCACTTTCGGCAGTAGTAGACATGGTGTGGAGACGCTCTGCCACGGCCTGCTCCCGCTGAGCATTCTCCTTATTGGCATCAGCTAAAGCCTTTTCCGCTTTCTTCGCCTTGGCAAGCGCAGATTTCTGCGACTTCTCAGCAATGGCCTTAGCAGCGATCGCAACGTCATAAGCTTTTTGCGAAGCTTTGAGCTCTGCCTCCAGCGAAGCAATTCGAGCATTGGCGGCTGCTAAAGCAGCTGCATAGGAAGTCGATAGAGAATCAGATAGATAACAAAGGATGAAGTGCAGAAGACAAGTGGCGATTGGACGTTAAAATTATACCTTCGGAAGCTTTCGCAACCTTTAGGTACCCCGCGCACTCCGTGCCCAGGGCGATAAATCTCTTCACTAAGGCCTGATAAAAGAAGTGTGTAAGAGTAGAAGTGCATGAAAGGAAAGAAGGGAAAGAAGAATTACTTACATCATCAGAAGAAACAGTAGATGCGTGAGCTTCCAGAGAAACTTCGGCTTCTTTGGCCTTCTTTGAGCATTTCGACTGTCGAGTTTGAGGAACCTTCCTCACGCCGGACCTAGTGGCCCTCAGCGCAACATCTGGTTCGACAGGCTCATCAATCGTCACAGGAGAAGGTGGTGGAACAGCCGTAGCATCTGTTGGTGGCTCTTCGTCATCGCTACATAGAAGGTATAAGTTATGGAAACAAGGCAAGAACAAGGCAATTGAAAAGTTCAACTACAATACTTACGATGCAAGCATGTCGAAGTACTCCATATCTTCTGCACGAGCGGGGATTTTTCCAGCCGCTGCAGAACTCGATGAAGCAATTTCGTCGACACGTTTCCTTTTCTTGTCGACACCAACATCTTCAGCAAGTACAGGAGGAGTCAATGTCGATGAGCTGGTTTCCTCTTCTGAATCTTCGAAATCATCTCTGTCCTGACTTTCGTCAGCCTCGGGGGCTTCAGATGCAGGGGAGGCTAGATCAGCCGGAAGGGGCCCTTCCTCTGGAAGAGGAGGACGCGAAACAAGAAATTGGTGACCCTGTATATAAATAAGTAAGCAGAGTGCAAAGTCAAATGATGATGCAAGTCGAAACAAGCAAAAGTTTGAGAAAAAGTGGACGTAAAAATACATACCTGAGGAAGAGGGTGCACGGAGTCGAAGAAATCTGCAGTCAAATCAGCAACTGAATGTTCCTTCGTGAGCTTGGTAAGATTCCTGACTCGCTTGTCGACATCTTCTTTCGACATCAGATCCTCAGATATGCGAGTAGGGTCTTCTAAGCCAGAGTAAGTCCAAAGCTTGGTGAGGCGGTGCTATAGGGGTTGAACTCGTCGTTGTATGAAAAACGCCATGAGTTGGATACCCGACAAGGCACCTCCTAGGCCTGTTTTCAGAGCTTGAATGCGGGATAGAAGAGGAAGAATTTGTTCAACTTCTGCATCTGAGGGAAGTGAGTCCCATGACTTCAATTTCTTCACCTCCTGAGAAGCATCAAAGGGAGGCAAGCCGAATTCATCTTCGGGAGAGGATTTGCGATCCTTGATGTAGAACCACTTGGTCCTCCACCCTTGGACAGATGCGGCCATGGAAAATTCAAGGTATTGCGCTTCAGGGCGCACAGAAACGACGGCTCCGCCTAGTTCGGGTTTCCTTGCCAGAGAAACATTGGGGCGGAGTCGAAAGATTGATCTCCAGAGAGTGAAATGGGGCTCAATGCCCAAAAATGACTCGCAAAGAGTCACGAAGCAAGCAATATGCAGAAGTGAGTTTGGTGTGAGCTGATGGAGCTGCACACCATAGACAAATAGCAGCCCACGAAGAAACTCGTGGGCAGGAAGGGACAAACCGCGGAGGAGGAAAGCAAGGAACATTACCCGGTAACCGCTCGGGGGCTTCGGGATCCGTTCGGTATTGGGAAATTTGATGGAATCTTCAGCAGCGATGAGGCCGTCCGTCGTGGCCTTCTCCACCTCCTTCTTGGTGATGGTGGAGCGAACCCAGTTGGTGGCAGAGGACTTGGCCATATCGCTCTTGGTGGCTAGATGCTTCACGCGCATTCAGCACAACAGTGCGCTTGGGGGCTCCGCAAGAGAGGAAGAGGCAGAGGAGATCGGCAATGGAGGCGGCGGAGGGAACGAGCTGGTAAACAGTACGATTCCCCACTACGTCATTTATATACCTTCTGGGAGAAGGATCGTGGGCTGAGACGTGGTGTAAAGATCAGAAACGCCAGCCCACTAACGGTCAAAAATCGTGCAGCCTACTAACGGTCAAAAAATCGTGAAAAGTTATAGTACTACCCATAAAACGGTTTGCACTGATGAAGAGCCACGTCTTCATTGATATCATTGAATATATATATAAAGGTAAAAGGATGGCGCCGACAAATGCCGAGCTTACAAAAAAGATCATATATGAAGGATTTTTGGTTATAGCCTTGGGGGCTGGTATTTTCAAACATATCGAATGGAGTTCTTCATTGAAGAGGTGAATTCGAACTCGACGACAAGGTATTCTTGAAAGTATCTCGAATTGAAGAAATTTTGAGTTGAAGTATTTCGAGTTGAAGTATGACGAGCTACATTATCTCTTGAGCCTATACTCGAAAAACTCTTCTTTCGACTATAGCCTCGGGGGCTACTCCCATCGGGAGCGCTGAGCGCACACCCGACGATATTTATTGATTAAGCATTAGAGATTGGAGAAGTATAGGAGTGTTACTCCCATCGGGAGCGAGTTTTATGGTTGAAGAAACCCGAATATTTTCAGTCAAAATTTGACTGCGACATAAAATTCTCGAGTTATGTTATCGCAACACGACTCGAATGCCGTGACTTGTCACGAAGGTAAGACCCCGGGATCCGTCCTGTGTGGCCTGGTATACGCACATGGATGCGCTCTGCTGGTATGTATCCGTGTCTACGACGCGAAGAAAATCCTGGTGGACGCACTGGGTACCCTGAGAACCACTGGGATTCATTCTTTGTAAGTCCTAAATGCGGCAAAAGAGTGGGTTTGACCGGTATCCCGAATTCAAGTCCAAGGGGATTGAATTTGAAGTAGGTGACAAGTATCTGTTCCGGCAGTTAACTGACCTCTTGATCCGTCAGAGTTGTTAGGCTTGTTCATCAAAACCCCTTGCGAAAGAATATCATGAATATAAGTCGAAAGACCAAGTCGGAGATTTGAAGATATGAAGAAGTCGAAGAATTGATCAAGTCGAAGATTTAAAGATTAGAGATTCAACCTGAATCTGCAATTCTGGTAGAATCTCAGGGGCTACTGACAAGGGTATAGTTAATAGAGCCCGTTAGTTGAGTACCCCTGAGGCCCGTATAGCTAGGCCCAATTGTAATGATAGTCGAATACGAGTTATTACCGTATGTCGATGCTTGTAATCTGTATCAGACCCTACCCGATCCTCGAGACCTGGCCACCTATATATAGGGGCCAGGAGGGGACGGTGTAGGGCAGATTGAAAGAAAGCCAGGTTGAACACCCAAGTTTACTTTCAATACACACCTATTTCGACTAACTTTACCTTCGAGTTCATCCGACGCCCTATCTCCCCGATCCTAAGTCCTTCATCTAGGACATTTGTCGGGTTAACCCTCGTCACTAAGTTTAATGGAGAGTCTTATGAGTTTAATTTTTCCAAGTTTGCTAAGACTTCTTATGAAAATGAAATGCCTAATGAAAATTTTCGAGTTGAACAGCTTGCTTCTATTGCTCTTGCTCCTAATAATGCCTTGCAGCAATTCATGGAAGATCACGAAAGTGATGTTTTTAGCAAGGAAAGAGAAGAGATTGACGACATTCTTCTTCGTCAACCACCGTTACTCAAACATAATCTACCTGTGGAGGATCTTGGTACCACTTTGCCGCCTAAAGAAGATCCTGTGTTTGAATTGAAGCCTTTGCCTGATAATCTCAAATATGCTTATATAGATGATAAGAAAATATATCCTGTTATTATTAGTTCTAAACTTTCAGGAAAGGAAGAAGAAAGATTATTGGAGATATTGAGGAAACACCGAGGAGCTATGGGATATACTCTGGATGATTTAAAAGGGATTTCTCCCACTTTATATCAGCATGCCATTAATATGGAGAAAGATGCGAAGCCAGTCGTGGAGCATCAACGCCGCCTAATTCCCAAGATGAAGGATGTGGTAAGAAACGAGGTATTAAAACTCCTTGATGCTGGTATTATTTATCCTATTGCTGATAGTAGATGGGTTAGTCCTGTTCATTGTGTTCCTAAGAAAGGAGGTATGACTGTTGTGCCTAATGAGAATAACGAGCTTATTCCTCAAAGGGTAGTTGTTGGTTATAGGATGTGCATTGATTATAGGAAGGTAAACAAAGTTACTAAGAAAGATCATTACCCTTTACCGTTTATAGATCAAATGCTAGAAAGGTTGTCTAAGAAGACTCATTTTTGTTTCCTTGATGGTTATTCTGGTTTCTCTCAAATTGCTGTTAAGAAGGATGATCAAGAGAAAACCACTTTTACTTGCCCTTATGGAACTTATGCTTATAGACGTATGCCGTTTGGTTTATGCAATGCTCCTGCTACTTTTCAAAGATGTATGTCTGCTATTTTTCATGGCTTTTGTGAAGAAATTGTGGAGGTCTTCATGGACGATTTCTCCGTCTATGGAACTTCTTTTCATAATTGTTTGCACAACCTTTATAAAGTTTTGCAGAGGTGCGAAGAAACTAACCTTGTTCTTAATTGGGAGAAATGCCACTTTATGGTAAATGAAGGAATTGTCCTTGGACATAAAATTTCTGAAAGAGGTATTGAAGTTGACAGAGCAAAAGTGGAAGCAATTGAGAAAATGCCCTGTCCCAGAGATGTTAAAGGTATTCGTAGTATTCTTGGTCATGCTGGTTTCTATAGGAGGTTTATTAAAGATTTCTCTAAGATTTCAAAGCCTCTTACCAATCTTCTTCAAAAGGTTGTACCATTTGTCTTTGATGATGATTGTAAGGAAGCTTTTGAAACTCTTAAGAAGGCTTTAACTACTGCTCCTATTGTTCAACCACCTGATTGGAATTTACCTTTTGAAATTATGTGCGATGCTAGTGATTTTGCTGTTGGTGCTGTTCTTGGACAGCGCATAGATAATAAGTTGAATGTTATTCATTATGCTAGTAAGACTCTTGATGCTGCTCAGAAGAATTATGCTACTACTGAGAAAGAGTTTATTGCTGTTGTTTTTGCTTGTGATAAGTTTAGATCTTACATTGTTGATTCTAAGGTTACTATTCATACTGATCACGCTGCTATTAGATATCTTATGACTAAGAAGGATGCTAAGCCTAGGCTTATTAGATGGGTGTTGCTTTTACAAGAGTTTGATTTGCATATCGTAGATAGGAAAGGTGCTGAAAATCCTGTGGCTAACAACTTGTCTAGATTGGAAAACATTTCTTTTGATCCTATTCCTGTTAATGATAGTTTTCCAAATGATCAGTTGGCTGCACTTAATGTAACTTCGCGAGACCTTCCCTGGTATGCTGATTATGCTAACTTTATTGTTTCCAAGTATTTGCCTCCGGCCTTTACAGCTCAGCAAAGAAGAAAATTCTTTTATGATTTGAGGCATTATTTTTGGGATGACCCACATTTATATAAAGAAGGAGTTGATGGTATTATGAGAAGATGCGTACCGGAATATGAGCAACAAGAGATATTAAGAAAATGCCATAGCAGCGCCTACAGAGGGCATCATGCTGGAGATAGAACCGCGCAGAAGGTTCTACAATCAGGTTTTTATTGGCCAACCCTCTTTAAGGATGCCAGAAGGTATGTTTTATCTTATGATGAATGTCAAAGAGTTGGTAATATTTCTAGACGCAATGAAATGCCTATGAGTTACACTCTTGTTATTGAACCGTTTGATTGTTGGGGATTTGACTTTATGGGTCCTTTTCCTCCTTCAAAAGGCTATACCCATATAGTTGTTGCTGTTGATTATGTTACTAAATGGGTAGAAGCCATACCTACAAAGAGCGCCGATGGTGAGACCTCGTTGAAAATGCTTAAGGATGTTATTTTTCCTAGGTTCGGAGTGCCTAGATATCTTATGACTGACGGAGGTTCTCATTTTATTCACGGTGGTTTTAGAAAAACTCTTGCTAAATATGATGTCAATCATAGAATTGCTTCTGCTTATCATCCCCAAACTAGTGGGCAGGTAGAGCTTTCAAATAGGGAGATCAAGTCTATCTTGCAGAAGACTGTCAATAGATCTAGGAAAAACTGGGCTAGTAAGTTAAACGACGCTTTATGGGCTTATAGAACTGCTTATAAGAATCCCATGGGTATGTCTCCTTATAAGATGGTTTACGGAAAAGCGTGTCACTTGCCCTTAGAATTAGAACACAAAGCTTTTTGGGCAGTGAGAGAGCTTAACAGAGATTTTAAACTAGCCGGTAAGAAAAGGTTGTTAGATTTGAGTTCTCTAGATGAGTGGAGAAACGAAGCGTATGAGAATGCCAGACTTTTCAAAGAGAAAGTCAAGCAATGGCATGATAAGAGAATTCTTAAGAGAGAGTTTCATGTTGGTGAGAAAGTTCTATTGTATAGGTCTCGTCTCAGATTTTTTGCAGGAAAATTACTTTCGAAATGGGAAGGACCATATGTTATTGTGGAAGTGTACCGCTCAGGTGCTATTAAGATTGCTTCATTGAAAGATGATTCTACACAAGTGGTGAATGGGCAAAGACTCAAGCATTTTATTTCTAGAGATTCTTATAATGAAGATGTTGATGTTATTGAAACAGTTTCTCCAGAAGAATTCATCCAAGACAAATTGCAGGTACCTGCAGAGTTCGTTTTCGAATAGGTAACAGTTCTAGTTAGAGAAGTTTCGCGAAAAGTTCTTCCTTTAATATTATTGCTGTTTATGCTAAATATGAAAAATCACGAGACGAAAACGGGCAGGAAAAAGAGTCCGTGTGTGTCTCACACACAGGTGGCGCGGGCCCACCCCTGGCCGCGCCACCTAGGTGTGAGAACACCCCGGAACTCGTTTTCGTCCCGGTTTCCTCCTGTGACTTCGTTTTGATGTATAATTTTCGCCTATTTAATCCCCCGGAGTCTCCGAGGTCTGTATATCGTTTTCTCGTCGTGTTTTGTTTCGAGCTGTTTCTGACAGGAGTTGATCTTAATCTTGGGGAAACCATGGCCTCTTCAAGTGACAACAAGGGCAAAGGACCCTGGGTAGATGATCACCAGCGCCAGAAGTGGAAGGAAGAGCAAGGTTCAGGGAGAGCAAGGCCCAAGAACCCTGCTTTTGAAGGACCAACGAAAGCTAGGCGTATCTTTTCTCATGATTTGCAGGGACCAACATATTATGTTTTGGATCTTGACTCCATGCCCGTGATAGAACACGGCATGCTGGTCACTTTTGAGTTTTGCACTCAATATCAAGCTTTGAAGAGGGAGGTAGAGATGCTTCAAGAAGAGAATCTCAGGCTTCGCAGGATGCAGGAATATTTCATTAATCCAAGGCTGCTTCTAATACCACCAAAGGAGTAATTCGTCATCGGTATAGGCATCCCCCTTGGCTTGTTCCAAGCTTGGGGGAGTGCCGCGGTATCACATCATTACCTTTTGCTCATTTACTTTTCAAGTAGTGTCATATCATGAACAGAGAAGTTATCGTATAGAATAGTTTGCAGTTTGGAAGTATCCTCCTTAGTTAGTTATCTATGTATCCCTTGGTGTGAGTTGCGATAATAAAATATTAATGAGAAGTTTTATCGTTTACTTTTCGCACACTTTATTTTAATGCGATAATAAAATATTAATGAGAGGGAATACTTCTCGTGCATCCAACTCCCAAAAACTAAAATTTTCCAAAGTGTCTACCATATCTACCTATTAGCAATTTGCTATTCCAAGCACATTCGTCTTGCTTTTATCTATCCTTCAAATTAAAGTTTTTTGTGTTATGTGAAAATTAGTCAGTAAAGCTCTCACGAACCTGACGGCACACTTTACTTTTCTTGCTTTTAATAAATTTGACATTGTGGCTCTCTTATGTTGACGTTATGCTTGTAAGTTGTAAGTTGGAGGTTAGCCCAGCCATGTCGTCATGGGGCAAGCTTTCAACATTGCACTTTCTCTCATTTAGTTGATATCGTGATCTTTTGTTTATGGATACCTGCGATATGAAATAAGTTGGAAACTTGTGAGCTCATGGAGTTTGTATATGTGTTAGAGAAATGCCTGGGCCACTAATCTAAGCCATGCATCATTCATGGTGGAAATTTACAGCATGCCCATAGTGGACATTCGACAACGCATCTCACAATAAAAAGCTATACCAATGGTAAATAAAAGAGATGTCGAGGTGTTCATTGTCTGTTTGTCTTGTCATTTTAATGTGGGCTTGTTCCATGCCATTGGGCAAGAGGTACCCCATTGGCGTTCTCGATGATACATGTATGCTTACAATGACAAGAACTTGCTTGGGACCTAAGTCGAGTAGCATGAGGTTTGGGTATTTGTACTTCACGCGACACGAGATTTTCAACTTATGATTTGTTAAGCATATGCTTCGTAATTGTACTCGCATTAACCTTAACCATTCAAGATGCCTATGATGGGGGCAATGAGAGCTCAAAGCTAGTAAGTATCATAATTTTTAGAGGTTTATAAAACTTGCAATCACTGCTTCCCTCTGCGAAGGGCCTTTCTTTTACTTTTATGTTGAGTCTCCACCTTCTACCTTTATGCACCTTCTAAGAGAGCATAGTTTTCATTCTAAGTTTAATGTGCATAGTCCGAAAATTTATTATTGATTGATTCATGATTATGGTTTTGCTTGTTCTTAAATTATTTGTATCTAGTCGCCCTCTTAAACTTGAAGGTGTCCTATGCATTTATGTTTTCCTATTCCATAAAGGACAAGCCGAAAACCACTTTGCTATGTTTTTCTATATGGTTGAAACACACACTTGACTTTCAATGCTTCATTACTCATGATCTTTTATTTGCGTTACTTTTCATGTTATAACATGGTTGCTAAGTTTTATTGTCAAGATTATGTCTTTTATGCCCATGTTTAGAGTACTTTGATCTCAGCACTCAATGCTTTACATCGTTGATCAAGATTGTGATGGTGCATGTCACCTCAAAATTATTGTTTTGTTATCACTTACCTACTCGAGGACGAGCAGGAGTTAAGCTTGGGGATGCTTGATACGTCTCAAACGTATCTATAATTTTTGGTGCTCCATGCTTGTTTATACATCATTTGCTTTGTGTTTTGTTACACTTTGTGGCGTTTTTAAGCATTTTCCAGAACTAACCTATTAACGAGACGCCATAGTGCCAGTTCCCTGTTTTTGTTGTTTTTGTGTTTCAGAAAAGCTACACAAGAAATATTCTCAGAATTGGACGAAACAAAAGCCAAAGTTCCTATTTTCCCAAAGTGTCACGGAGTCCAAAGCAGATACGGAGGGGGGCCAGAGGGCGGCCGCACCACCCCATGGTGCGGGCCACCCTCTGGCCGTGCTGGGGTGTGGTGTGGGCCCCTGTTCCACTTCCTGATGCCGCCCTTCTGCCTATATATTCCCCTCGACAGGAAAACCTAAAACACCCGATCAATTTTCCACGAAACATACTTCAAGCCACTGCCGTCGTCGACGTGAGATTGGGAGGGGCCAGAAGCTCTTCCTGGTACCCTGTCGGAGAGGGGAATCATCGCCAGAGGCCTTCTCATCACCATGCCTGCCTTCGGAGTGATGTGTGAGTAGTCTACCTTGGACTACGGGTCCATAGCAGTAGCTAGATGGTTGTGATCTCCTCCATGTGCTTATGTTTAGATCTTGTGAGCTGCCTATCATGATCAAGATCATCATTGTGTAATTCTACATGTTATGTTTGGTGGGATCCGATGAATATTGCTACTTTGTCAAGTTGAATTGTTGATTTATTATCTTTATGTTATCTCTATGTTGTTTATGATCTTGCATGCTCTCCGTTGCTAGTACATATCTTGGCCGAGTATATGCTAGTGACTCCAAGAGGGAGTATTTATGCTCAATAGTGGGTTTCATGCCTCTAGTAACTTGGGGAGTGACAGAAACCTCTAAAGTTGTAGATGTGCTGTTGCTACTAGAGAGAAAACAACAATCTTGTGTTCAAGGACATTTGTATTGTTTACATTACACACTTTGCTTAAAGCGATAATCTGTTGCTTGCAACTTAATACCCAATGGTTGCTCGGACGACATCCGGAGGGTGGATTATTAGTCATAGATGCAGTTGGATTACAGTCTATGTATTATGTTGTAATGTCCAAGTGAATCTCATAGTGATCCTCATGACATTTGTGCACTTTCTTTATTCTATCAATTGCCCAACTGTAATTTGTTTACCCAGCATGTTATTTATCTTATGGAGAGACACCACTAGTGAATTGTGGACCCCGGTCTATTCTTTTACATTGTTATTACTGTTTACCATTTACTCGTTTTATTTACATTCTTGCAAACTACTATGTTTTACCACTTGATACGCTTAATCCTTTGTTTACAGCAAATTTGTGAGATTGACAACCTCACTGTAAGTTGGGACAAAGTACTTGGTTGTGTTGTGTGCAGGTTCCATGTTGCTGCTGGTGCAAAGCTACGCCCTGGACGAGGCGTCATACAAATTGTCCGGAGTTGTCGCGAAGCTAGCAAGCATCAACCTTCTGTAGTTTGGTTCTTTCTCCTACTGGTTCGATAAACCTTGGTTTCATACTGAGGGAAGACTTGCTGCTGTGATCATCACACCTTCTCTTGGGGTTTCCAACTGGGCGGTCATCTACAAAACTCCTACATTAACACCGCACCACCAGGCGGCCACGCCATGCCATGGTGCGGGCCACCCCCAGGCCGCGCCGGGCTATGGTGTGGGCCACTGGTCCACCCCCTGACATCGCCCTTCCGCCTATATATTCTCCTTGACGAGAAAACCCTAAGGTCCTAAACTCTGTTCCAGAAAACATATTGCAAGCCACCGCCATCGTCGACGTGAGATCTGGAGGGTCCAGAAGCTCTTTCCGGCACCCTGCCGGAGAGGGGAATCACCACCGGAGGCCTTCTTCATCACCATGCCTGCCTCCAGAGTGATGTGTGAGTAGTCTACCTTGGACTACGGGTCCATAGCAGTAGTTAGATGGTTGTCTTCTCCTCCATGTGCTTCATGTTTAGATCTTGTGAGCTGCCTATCATGATCAAGATCATCGTTATGTAATTATACATGTTGTGTTTGTTGGGATCCGATGAATTTTGAGTACTATGTCAAGTTGATTATTGATTTATCATGTCTATGTTATTTATGATCTTGCATGCTCTCCGTTGCTAGTAGATATCTTGGCCGAGTAGATTCTAGTGACTCCAAGAGGGAGTATTTAACCTCGATAGTGGGTTCATGCCTCTAGTAATCTGGGAGAGTGGCAGAAACTCCTAAGCTTGTAGATGTGTTGTTGCTACTAGGGAGAAAACAACAATCTCTTGTTCAAGTACATTTGTATTGTTTACATTACACACTTTGCTTAAGGCGATAATCTGTTGCTTGCAACTTAATACCCAATGGTTGCTCGGACGACATCCGGAGGGTGGATTATTAGTCATAGATGCAGTTGGATTATGGTCTATGTATTATGTTGTAATGCCCAAGTGAATCTCATAGTGATCCTCATGACATTTGTGTGCTTTCTTTATTCTATCAATTGCCCAACTATAATTTGTTTACCCAGCATGTTATTTATCTTATGGAGAGACACCACTAGTGAACTGTGGACCCTGGTCCATTCTTTTACATTGTTATTACCGTTTACAATTTACTCATTTTATTTACATTCTTGCAAACTACTATCTTTTACCACTCGATACGCTTAATCCTTTGTTTATAGCAAATTTGTGAGATTGACAACCTCACTGTAAGTTGGGACAAAGTATTTGGTTGTGTTGTATGCAGGTTCCACATTGCTGCTGGTGCAAAGCTACGCCCTGGATGAGGCGCCATACAAATTGTCCAGAGCTATCGCGAAGCTAGCAAGCATCAACCTTCTGAAGTTTGGTTCTTTCTCCTACTGGTTCGATAAACCTTGGTTTCATACTGAGGGAAGATTTGCTGCTATGCTCATCACACCTTCTCTTGGGGTTTCCAACTGGGCGGTCATCTAGAAAACTCCTGCATTAACACCGCACCACCAGGCGGCCACGCCATGCCATGGCGCGGGCCACCCCCAGGCCGTGCTGGGCTATGGTGTGGGCCACTGGTCCATCCCCTGACATCGCCCTTCCGCCTATATATTCTCCTCGATGAGAAAAACCTAAGGGCCCAAACTCTTTTCCAGAAAACATATTGCAAGATGCCGTCATCGTCGACGCGAGATCGGGAGGGTCCAGAAGCTCTTCCCGGCACCCTGCCAGAGAGGGGAATCACCACCGGAGGCCTTCTTCATCACCATGCCTGCCTCTGGAGTGATGTTTGAGTAGTCTACCTTGGCTACGAGTCCATATCAGTAGCTAGATGGTTGTCTTCTCCTCCATGTGCTTCATGTTTAGATCTTGTGAGCTGCCTATCATGATCAAGATCATCGTTATGTAATTCTACATGTTGTGTTTGTTAGGATCCGATGAATATTGAGTACTATGTCAAGTTGATTTGTGATTTATCATCTCTATGTTGTTTATGATCTTGCATGCTCTCCGTTGCTAGTAGATATCTTGGCCGAGTAGATGCTAGTGACTCCAAGAGGGAGTATTTATGCTCGATAGTGGGTTCATGCCTCTAGTAATCTGGGGGAGTGACAATAATCTCTAAGGTTGTAGATGTGTTGTTGCTACTAGGAAGAAAACAACAATCTTGTGTTCAAGGATATTTGTATTGTTTACATTACACACTTTGCTTAATGCGATAATCTGTTGCTTGCAACTTAATACCCAACGGTTGCTCGGATGACATCCGGCGGGTGGATTATTAGTCATAGATGCAGTTGGATTACGGTCTATGTATTATATTGTAATGCCCAAGTGGATCTCATAGTGATCCTCATGACATGTAAATGCATTTGTTTGCATTCTTTATTCTATCAATTGCCCAACTGTAATTTGTTTACCTAGCATGTTATTTATCTTTATGGAGAGACACCTCTAGTGAACTGTGGACCCCGGTCCATTCTTTACATTCATATTACCGTTTACTTTACAAGTTATTTACTTTCTTGCAAACAAATATCTTTTACTACACGATACGTTTAATCCTTTGTTTACAGCAAACCGGTGAGATTGACAACCTCACTGCTAGTTGGGGCAAAGTACTTTGGTTGTGTTGTGTGCAGGTTCCACGTTGCTGCTGGTGCAAAGCTATGCCCCAGATAAGGCGCCACATATAAATTGTCTGGAGCTGTCGCCAAGCCAGCTAGCATCAACCTTCGGAAGTTGGTTCTTTCTCCTACTGGTTCGATAAACCTTGGTTTCATACTGAGGGAAACTTGTTGTTGTGCTCATCATACCTTCCTCTTGGGGTTCCCAACTAGGTGCCTACCACGCACCATCAGAGAGCAGAGAGGTTCCCTATGAACACTCTAGAGCACAGTCACACCAAGGAACACTGAAGAGACCAAGACTGTCTGCCACGACAGATAAATCGCCACAAGCCATGCCACTCCACAACAATGCTATCCCAAACACGCAAGCTGATGAACGAAGGCACATCAGGGAAACCGGCAGACAAAGACCAACCGCCACGAATCGGAGATTGCCGAGCAACCTCTAGACCACGCCGCCACAAATGAAGCATCACCAAAGACCGCCATCAACAGCCAAAGAAAAGCCAACCACCCCAGCAGCCCCAAAGCGGTGCCTTCACGAAGGGAAGCAACGACAGGACGCTGCCACCACCGAAGCAGGGCTAGGGTTTTCACCCAGGGTAGGGGTTGGGTGGGGGGAAAGGGACCTCGACGAAGGCTCCAAGGAGGGGTACCGGCGCCAAGGGTGTCGACGACATCGTGGCCACTACCAACTAGGGGTTTCCCCCGGTCCCGAGTCACCCACCACCATCCGCCCGGTCGAAAGATCGGGCTGAGGGACGCCGACTTCAACGGTTGGAGGCAGAGATCTCCCTAGATCTGGCGCTGCAGCCGACGACAGACCATGATACGTCTCAAACGTATCTATAATTTTTGATGCTCTATGCTTGTTTATACACCATTTGCTTTGTGTTTTGTTACACTTCATGGCATTTTTATGCATTTTCTAGAACTAACCTATTAACAAGATGCCACAGTGCGAGTTCCTTGTTTCTGCTATTTTTGTGTTTCAGAAAAGCTACACAGGAAATATTCTCGGAATTGGACGAAACAAAAGCCAAAATTCCTATTTTTCCCGAAGCGTCACGGAGTCCAAAGGAGAGACGGAGGGGTGCCAGGAGGCGGCCGCACCATGCCATGGCGCGGGCCACCCCCTAGCCGCGCTGATTGTTGTCTTGCTAGCGTGTAGTTGACGCTAGAAAACTTGTTGGAAAACCCCAAGAGAAGGTTATGATGAGCACAGCAACAAGTTTCCCTCAGTTGTGAAACCAAGGTTATCGAACCAGTAGGAGAAAGAACCAAAATTCCGAAGGTTGATGCCCGCTAGCTTTGCGACACTCCGGACAATGGCGCCAGATGTCTTGTCGGCGTGTAGCTTTTCCCCAGCAGCAACGTGGAACCTGTACACAACACAACCAAGTACTTTGTCCCAACTTACGATGAGGTTGTTAATCTCACCGGTTTGCTATAAATAAAGGATTAAGCATATCGAGTGGTAAAAGGTAATAGTTTGCAAGAATGTAATTAAAGCAAGTAAAAGTAAAACGGTAATAGCGATGTAAAGGAATGGACCGGGGTCCACAGTTCACTAGTGGTGTCTTTCCATAAGATAAATAACAACATGCTGGGTAAACAAATTACAGTCGGGCAATTGATAGAATAAAGATAACGTACATATGTCATGAGGATCACTATGAGATTCACTCTGGGCATTACGACAAAATATATAGACCGTAATCCAACTGCATCTATGACTAATAATCCACTCTCGAGGTGTCATCCGAGCACCCATTGAGTATTAAGTTGCGAACAACGGATAACTGCATTAAGCAAAGTGCGTAATGTAAACAATACAAATGTCCTTGAACACAAGAATGTTGTTTTCTCCCTAGTGGCAACAACACATCTACAACCTTAGAGGTTTCTGTCACTCCCCCAGATTACTAGAGACATGAACCCAACTATCGAGCATAAATACCCCCTCTTGGAGTCACTAGCATCTACTTGGCCAAGATATCTACTAGCAACGGAGAGCATGCAAGATCAAGAGGTGAACCAGGTGGCCTCACCCCCTGGTGGCGCGGGCCAGGGCCTGGCCACGCCGCCCTAGGGTGTGGCCGGCCCCTGGCCCCCCTCCATCTCATCTTCGGACTTTGAGTCGTGTCTGGAAAAATAGGAGGTTCGGCTTTTGTTTTGTCCAATTCTGAAAATATTTCCTGTGTAGCTTTTCTGAAACACAAAAATAGCAGAAAATAGGGAACTGGCACTGTGGCATCTCGTTATTAGGTTAGTTCCGAAAAATGCATAAAACGCCACGAAGTGTAACAAAACACAAAGCAAATGGTGTATAAACAAGCATGGAGCATCAAAAATTATAGATACGTTTGAGACGTATCAAGTATCCCCAAGCTTAACTCCTGCTCATCCTCGAGTAGGTAAGTGATAACAAAACAATAATTTTTTAGGTGACATGCACCATCACAATCTTGATCAACGATGTAAAGCATTGAGTGCTGGGTGATGGTGCGGTGTTGATGATGTAAATAACCGACCAGTTGGGAACCCCAAGAGAAGGTATGATGAGCATAGCAACAAGTCTTCCCTCAGTTGTGAAACCAAGGTTATCAATCTAGTAGGAGAAAGCCAAACTTAAGAAGGTGATGCTTGCTAGCTTAGTGACACTCCAGACAATGGCGCCAGACAACTTGTTGGTGTGTCTTCACCTAGCAGCAACGCGAAACCTGCACACAACACGAACAAATACTTTGTCCCCAACTTACGATGAGGTTGTCAATCTCACCGGTTTGCTGTAAACAAAGGTATGAGCGTAGTGGAAAAAAGATAATAGTTTGCAAGTAAAAGTAAATAGTGCGGGTAAAGTAAAACGGTGAAGCTATGTAAAGGAAATTGGACCGGGGTCCACAGTTCACTAGTGGTGTCTCTCCATAAGATAAATAAAGCATGCTGGGTAAACAAATTACAGTTGGGCAATTAATAGAGTAAAGATAACGTACATACATCACGAGGATCACTATGAGGCTTACTCTGGGCATTACGACAAAATACATAGACCGTAATCCAACTGCTTCTATGACTAACAATCCACTCGCGGGGATATCATCCGAACACCCCTTGAGTATTAAGTTACAAACAATAGATAATCGCATTAAGCAAAGTGCGTAATGTAAACAAAGCAAATGTCCTTAGACATAAGAATGTTGTTTTCTCTCTAGTGGCAACAACACATCTACAACCTTAGAGGCAACTGTCACTCCCCCAGATTAAATAGAGGCATGAATCCAACTATCGAGCATAAATACTCCCTCTTGGAGTTACTAGCATCTACTCGGCCAAGATACCTACTAGCAACGGAAAGCATGCAAGATCATAAACAACATAGAGATAACATAAGATAATATTCAGCACATCAACTTGACATAGTACCAATACTCATCGGATCCCAACAAATACAACATGTATGATTACATGAAGATGATCTTGATCATGTAGGGCAGATCACAAGATCTAAACATGAAGCACATGGTGGAGAAGACAACCATCTAGCTACTGCTATGGACCCGTAGTCCAAGGTAGACTACTCACACATCACTCCGGAGGCGACCATGGTGGTGAAGAAGGCCTCCGGCAGGGTGCCGGGAAGAGCTCCTGGATCCTCCTGATCTCGCGACGGCGACGGCGGCGGCTTGCAATATGTTTCGTGGAAAAGAGATCCGTCCCTTAGGTTTTTTCGGTCGAGGGGACTTTATAGGCGAAGGGGCAGGGTCAGGAGGTGGACCAGACCACGGGTGGGCGCGGCCAGGGGACTTTACTAGCATCTACTCGGCCAAGATAGCTACTAGCAACAGAAAGCATGCAAGATCATAAACAACATAGAAATAACATAAGATAATATTCAGCACATCAACTTGACATAACACCAATATTTATCGAATCCCAACAAACACAACATGTAGAATTACATAAAGATGATCTTGATCATGTAGGGCAGCTCACAAGATCTAAACATGAAGCACATGGTGGAGAAGACAACCATCTAGCTAGTTCTATGGACCCGTAGTCCAAGGTAGACTACTCACACATCACTCCGGAGGAGACCATGGTGGTGTAGAAGGCCCCCGGCAGGGATTTCCCTCTCCGGCAGGGTGCTGGGAAGAGCTCCTGGATCCTCCTGATCTCGATTCGACGACGATGGCGGCTTGCAGTATGTTTCTGGGAAAAGCGATCTGTCCCTTAGGTTTTTCCCTACGAGGGGTCTTTATAGGCGAAGGGGCGTCGTCGGGAGGTGGGCCAGGCGGCCTCACCATGGGTGGGCGCGGCCAGGTGCTGGGCCGCGCCCCCCTGTGGTGTGGCCAGCCTCTGGCCCCCCTCCGTCTCATCTTCGGTCTTCGCGAAGCTTCGGTAAAAAATAGGAGGTTCAGCTTTTGTTTCGTCCAATTCCAATAATATTTCCTGTGTAACTTTTCTGAAACACAAAAACAGCAAAAAATAGGAAACTGGCACTGTGGCATCTTGTTAATAGGTTAGTTCCGGAAAATGCATAAAAATGCCACGAAGTGTAGCAAAACACAAAGCAAATGGTGTAAGAACAAGCATGAAGCATCAAAAATTATAGATACGTTTGAGACGTATCACTGGGATCAAAGTACTTAAAACATGGGCATAAGAGACATAATCTCGACAATAAAACTTAGCAACCATGTTATAACATGAAAAGTAACACAAACGAAAGATCATGAATAATGAAACATTGAAAGTCAAGTGTGTGTTCAAATCATACAGAAAAACATAGCAAAGTGGTTTTCAGCTTGTCCTTCATGGAATAGCAAAATATAAATGCATAGGACACCTTCAAGTTTGAAAGGGCAACTAGATACAAATAATTTAAGAACAAGCAAAACCATAATCATGAATCAATCAATGTTAAACTTTGGGACTATGCACATTAAACTCAGAATGGCAAC
The DNA here is from genome assembly GCA_007115705.1 of Dactylis glomerata. Lineage (NCBI taxonomy): Eukaryota > Viridiplantae > Streptophyta > Magnoliopsida > Poales > Poaceae > Dactylis > Dactylis glomerata. The sequence goes on along the minus strand of QXEO01001062.1, from coordinate 1,165,651 downwards.
TATGCTCTCTTAGACGGTGCATGATACGTCTCAAACGTATCTATAATTTTTGATGCTCCATGCTTGTTTTTACACCATTTGCTTAGTGTTTCTTTACACTTCGTGGCGTTTTTATGCATTTTCCGGAACTAACCTATTAACAAGATGCCACAGTGCCAGTTCCCTGTTTTCTGCTGTTTTTGTGTTTCAGAAAAGTTACACAGGAAATATTATCGGAATTGGACGAAACAAAAGCCGAACATCCAGAAATTTACCGAAGCTTCCAGAAGTCCGAAGAGGAGACGGAGAGGGGCCACGGGCTGGCCACACAATAGGGCAGCACGGCCCAGCCCCTGGCCGCGCCCCCTATGTGTGTGACCGCCCTGGTCCACTTCTGACGCCGCCCCTTCGCCTATAAAGACCCCCCGACGGGAAAAACCTAAGAACCCGATCAATTTTCCAGAAACACATCACGATCCGCCGTTGTCATCGACCCGAGATCGGGAGGGTCCAGAAGCTCTTCCCGGCACCCTGCCGGGGAGGGGAATCGCCACCAGATGTCTTCTTCATCGCCATGCTTGCCTCCGGCATGATGAGTGAGTACTCTACCTTGGACTATGGGTCCATAGCAGTAGCTAGATGGTTGTCTTCTCCACCATGTGCTTCATGTTTAGATCTCGTGAGCTACCTTACATGATCGAGATCACCGTTATGTAATTATACATGTTGTGTTTGTTGGGATCCGATGAATATTGGTGTTATGATTGAGTTGATGTGCTGAATATTATCTTATGTTATCTCTATGTTGTTTATGTTCTTGCATGCTCTCCGTTGTTAGTAGCTATCTTGGCCAAGTAGATACTAGTGACTCCAAGAGGGGGTATTTATGCTCGATAGTTGGGTTCATGCCTCTATTTAATCTGGGGGAGTGACAGAAACCTCTAAGGTTGTAGATGTGCTGTTGCCACTAGGGAGAAAACAACATTCTTATGTCCAAGGGCATATGCTTTGTTTACATTACACACTTTGCTTAATGCAGTTATCTGTTGTTCGCAACTTAATACTTGTGGGGTGTTCGGACGATATTCCCGTGGGTGGATTATTAGTCATAGATGCAGTTGGATGGCGGTCTATATATCTTGTTGTAATGCCCAGAGTAAATCTCATAGTGATCCTCTCGACATATGCACGTTATCTTTATTCTATCATTTGCCCAACTGTAATTTGTTTACCCAGCATGTGTTATCTATCTTATGGAGAGACACCACTAGTGAACTCTGGACCCCGGTCCAATTTCCTTTATATTGCTATCACCTGTTTACTTTACTCGCACTGTTTACTTTCTTGCATACTACGATTGCTTTCCACTCGATACGCTCATTCCTTTATTTACAGCAAACCGGTGAGATTGACAACCTCATCGTAAGTTGGGAGCAAAGTTCTTGGTTGTGTTGTGTGCAGGTTCCGCGTTGGTACTAGTTGAAGACGCACTAACAAGTGTCGTAAACGGCGCCCTTGTTGGAAGTCACTAGGCTAGCAAGCATCACCTTCTGGAGTTTGGCTTTTTCCTGGACTGACAAACCTTGGTTTCTTACTGAGGGAAAATTTGCTGCTATACTCATCATACCTTGCTCTTGGGGTTCCCAACTGGATGGTGATTTACATCAACACCGTGCCGCATCAGTGCATAAAGGTAGAAGGTGGAGACTCAACATAAAAGTAAAAGAAAGGCCCTTCGCAGATGGAAGCAGTGATTAAACATGTGCTAGAGCTTTTCATTTGTAGAACAGAGAGATAAAAATTGGTTTTGAGGGGTGGTTGTCTTTGTCAACGACTGGCAATGGGGTTCTTACTATCTTCCATACAAAGCAAGTTTTTGAGAGAGATATTGGCACTTTGGTGCTCTTTTATAAAGCTTGGGGCTCCTCCCCACTTTTTCTTTCACAAACCATGGCTAACCGATTCCATTGGGTGCCCACCAACTTTCACATACCATGGAGGAGTGCCTTTTTTCTTTTTCTTTTTATTTTTTGGAATAAAACAATATGGAAGATAGCAAATCCGACCAATACGTCCCCATGAGCTAAAAACAGTGTCACAAAATGAGAAGTATTTTGAAGGTTTTTTGAAAGGTAGCACATGAAAATTTACTTGGAATGGCTTGCAAATACTATGCATAGGAATTTATAGTGGACACATTGGAATAACTTAGTTTTTGGGAGTTGGATGCACGAGTAGAGCTCATACTCAGTACATAATAAAGGCTAGGAAAAGACTGGGAGCGACCAACTACGAGAGCAATAACGGCCATAATCATGCATAGCGACAAAACATCATTAACCAAAGCATAAAGTGGTATCACAAGTCAAAAACCAAATGATCATAGAGGCCTATGGTGACTTTGTTAGAGTCAAACATGTTGTAAGTATACGCCAAGTCAACCCAAATAACGCATCAAAGGAGAAAACCACAATAATATGCTCCCATATAATAAAAACAACGCATGATTTTTTCAAAGGCTCATTAAGCAATCTCAGTCATTTGAGACAAGTCATGCTATAGAAAAAACTACTAAGCATACCATCAAAATGACATCAAGCATGCCATGCAAAAGTCTAAGCCACAGTCTAAACAAGCTCCCATTTGTACCACTATTGGCATGAATTTTTTTCTCTTTTCCAACACCATTCAAACCTTTTTGAGACAACTCTTTTGATGAAAACCAACATATACCAGTGGTCTAAATACACCTTGATGCAAAGGTATAACAATATCTAAACAAAAATTCAGGCGAAAAATGAAAGCTAAACGCAGTTCTAGAAAAAGAGAACACTCGTTGAAAGATAAGAGTGAAAAATAGAGTGTTCTTAGCAATGAAAAACGGAGTGCGTCTTCTCCAAAAGAAATTTTTTGGGGTCCAACCATTTATTACAGAAAACAAAACAAAAGAAAATTAAAAGCAAAAGTAAAGATGCTCTAAGAAAAACGCATAGAATATGAAGCAATAAAAATATAGTGTGTTGAAAGGTGACCTGATTTTTGCCGATGAAGAAGGGGTGCCTCGGGGGCATCCCTAAGCTTTGACGCTTGTACCTCTTGGATATTTCTTGGGGTGACATAGACATCCCCAAGCTTGAGCTTTTGTCCATACTTCATCTCATCTCACCACTCTCCATTCCCTACACTTGAAAACTTCCTTCATACAAAATTTCATACAATTCTTTTAGTATAGTAAATCTACCCTTTTGTTTCAGTTTCAAACTCAAATATACCATCCATTAAAGCATAAGCTACTGTAGGAACTTTCTCAAAAGTTCCGTGATCAAAAGAACTCAAAAAGAAAGCGATCGAGAGGCAAACACAAATAGTGGTAGAATCTGTCAAAACAGAACAACTGACAAAGATCGATTTTTTTGAGGACCTTCTGTTGCTCAAATCGAAAAGTGCAAAACTACTAAAAGTTTGGATATAACTTGGGGCATATGCACAAGAAATCGCAGATCAAAAAGATATTCTGAGAATTTTCATGAATTTTTACGGTGCAGCGCAGAAATCTGTTTCAGGACAGCAACTTCCCCAAATCTTACCTCCCTCAAATTAGAGGTTCTTCTTGGCACAAAAACGAAATAACAAAGATAAGGAGAGGTCATTACAGTAGTAATAACTTCCAAAACTCAAATAAAAGAAAAATTACTGAAAATAAAACAATGGGTTATCTCCCAAGAGTGCTTTTCTTTAACGCCTTTGAACTAGGCGCAGAAAGTGGAAATCAAGTAATATCAAGAGATGAAGCATCAAGTTCATAATTTGCTCTAAGAATAGAGTCAAAAAGTAATTTCTTCCTCTTTTTAGGGAAGTATTCCATACCTTTCTTGAGTGGAAATTGATATTTAATGGTGCCTTCCTTCATATCAATGATAGCACCTACAGTTCAAAGAAAAGGTCTTTCCAAAATAATAGGACATGAAGCATTGCATTCAACATTCATAACAAGGAAATCAACGGGAACAAGGTTATTGTTAACCATAATAAGAACATCATTAATCATTCCCAAAGGTTTCTTCTTAGCAACATTAGCAAGAGGAACATCAAAATAACACTTTTCAAGCGGTGGTAAACTAAGCATATCATAAATCTTTCTAGGCATAATAGAGATACTTGGACCTAGATCACATAAAGCATGGCAATCAAAACCATTAACATTCATATCAATGATGGGCTCCCAACCATCTTCTAACTTCTTGGGAATAGAAACCTTTTGTTTCAACTTTTCTTCCCTAATTTTCATGAGAGCATTTGTAATATGCTTTATAAAAGCAACATTAATAGAACTAGCATTAGGACTCAAAGCAACCTTTTGCAAGAACAAAATAACTTCAGATATGTTGCAGCCATCAACACCAAAATCATTAAAAGAAGTAGAGCTATCGTCTCTCATACTCTGAAAAATTTCAGCACTTTTTGCACAAGGAGTAGGAGTTTTCTCTACACCAATCAAAGTAAGAGGATTGCTAGCATTTGAAACAACATTATTAGAGGTGGTAATAGTACATACCTTCATCTTTCTAGCCATCTCATCTTCTCTTTTCCACCTGGCATGCAATTCTGCTAACATCCTAATATTTTCATCAATTCTAACTTGGATGGCATTAGTAGCAGCAAAAGGACCAGGTTTAGCAGACATTCTATTAATTAAAGAGGATTGTGCATCAGACAAAGATGAAATATTGGTTTCAGCTTTAGAAACCTTATCTTGCAACTCAGGAATGTCTCTATTCAACTTATCAAGTTGATGACTAATAGTCTTCAACAAGGTGGATTGTTCCTCCATGGTCTTGGTGAACAACTTGTTCTGCTCATATTTCATCTGCATAAAACTCTTAGTAGCCTTTTCAACTTCTAAAATCCTTTCTTCAATAGGCATTTTAGGTCTACCAAGATAGCTATTATCACCATTAGAAAGGATACGGCCTATAATTGTTGCTAGCAAAATTGTTCCTATAAGCACTGTTGTTGAAATTATTATTTCTAATGAAGTTCATATCAACATGCTCTTCTTGAGCAACCAAAGAGGCCAAAGGAACATTATTAGGATCAACATAAGCTCTATCATTAGCAAGCATAAGCATAATAGTATCAATCTTATCACTTAAGGAAGAGGTTTCCTCAACAGAATTTACCTTCTTACCTTGTGGAGCTCTCTCGGTGTGCCACTCAGAAAAATTTACCATCATATTATCAAGAAGCTTTGTTGCGGCGCCCAAGGTAATGGACATAAAAGTGCCTCCAGTAGCTGAATCCAAAAGATTTCTTGAAGAAAAATTTAGTCCTGCATAAAAGGTTTGGATAATCATCCAAGTAGTCAGTCCATGAGTGGGACAATTCTTTATCATGGATTTCATTCTTTCCCAAGCTTGAGCAACGTGTTCATTATCAAATTGTCTAAACTTCATAATATCACTTCGCAAAGCTATAATCTTAGCAGGAGGATAATATTTTCTAATAAAAGCATCTTTACACTTATCCCAGGAATCAATACTATTTCTAGACAAAGATAGCAACCAATCCTTAGCTCTTCATCTTAAAGAGAAAGGAAACAACTTAAGCTTAATAATATTACCATCTACATCCTTATACTTTTGCATCTCACATAGCTCAACAAAATTGTTGAGATGAGCTGCAGCATCATCAGAACTGGCACCAGAAAATTGCTCTTTCATAACAAGATTCAACAAAGCAGGTTTAATCTCATAAAAATTTGCCTCAGGAGCAGGTGGTGCAATAGGAGTGCAGATAAAATCATTGTTTTTGGTGCTAGTAAAATCATACAACTTGGTGTTCTCAGGAGTACCCATTCTAGCAAAACTAAAAGCAAGCAAGTAAAAGTAGCAACTATAAAGGAACTAATTTTTTTGTATTTTTGATAAAACGATGCAAGCAAAAATAAAATAAAGCAAAACAATAACAAAGTAAAAGGTTGGAAGTGAGAGACTCCCCTTGTAGAAATCTTCTTTCTCCCCAGCAACGGCGCTAGAAAAATGCTTGATTGCTGTCTTGCTAGCATGTAGTTGACACTAGAAAACTTATTGGAAAACCCCAAGAGAAGGTTATGATGAGCACAGCAGCAAGTTTCCCTCAGTTGTGAAACCAAGGTTATCGAACCCGTAGGAGAAAGAACCAAACTTCTGAAGGTCGATGCCCGCTAGCTTTGCGACACTCCGGACAATGGCGCCAGATGTCTTGTCGGCGTGTAGCTTTTCACCAGTAGCAATGTGGAACCTGCAAACAACACAACCAAGTACTTTGTCCCAACTTACGATGAGGTTGTCAATCTCACCGGTTTGCTGTAAACAAAGGATTAAGCGTATCGAGTGGTAAAAGGTAATAGTTTGCAAGAATGTAAATAAAGCGAGTAAAAGTAAAACGGTAATAGCAATGTAAAGGAATGGACTGGGGTCCACAATTCACTAGTGGTGTCTCTCCATAAGATAAATAACAACATGCTGGGTAAACAAATTACAGTTGGGCAATTGATAGAATAAAGATAACGTACATATGTCATGAGGATCACTATGAGATTCACTCTGGGCATTATGACAAAATATATAGACCGCAATCCAACTGCATCTATGACTAATAATCCACTCTCGAGGTGTCATCCGAGCACCCGTTGAGTATTAAGTTGCGAACAATGGATAACTGCATTAAGCAAAGTGCGTAATGTAAACAATACAAATGTCCTTGAACACAAGAATGTTGTTTTCTCCCTTGTGGCAACAGCACATCTACAACCTTAGAGGTTTTTGTCACTCCCCCAGATTACTAGAGACATGAACCCAACTATCGAGCATAAATACCCCCTCTTGGAGTCACTAGCATCTACTCGGCCAAGATATCTACTAGCAACGGAGAGCATGCAAGATCATAAACAACATAGAGATAACATAAAGATAATAATTTAGCACATCAACTTGACATAGTACCAATACTCATCGGATCCCAACAAACACAACATGTAGAATTACACAAAGATGATCTTGATCATGATAGGAAGCTCACAAGATCTAAATATGAAGCACATGGTGGAGGAGACGACCATCTAGCTACTGCTATGGACCCGTAGTCCAAGGTAGACTACTCACACATCACTCTAGAGGCGACCATGGTGATGAATAAGGCCTCTGGCAGAGATTCCCCTCTCCGGCTGGGTGCCGGGAAGAGCTTCTGGACCCTCCCGACCTCGCGTCGACGACGGCGGCGGCTTGTGCAATAGGTTTCGTGGAAAATTGATCGGGCCTTTAGGTTTTTCCCGTCGAGGGGAATATATAGGCGGAAGGACGGCGTCAGGAGGTGGACCAGGTGGCCTCACCCCCTGGTGGCGCGGGCCAGGGCCTGGCCGTGCCGCCCTAGGGTGTGACCAGCCCTTGGCCCCCCTCCATCTCATCTTAGGACTTCGACTCGTGTCTGGAAAAATAGGAGGTTCAGCTTTTGTTTTGTCCAATTCCGAGAATATTTCCTGTGTAGCTTTTCTGAAACACAAAAATAGCAGAAAACATGGAACTGACATCGTGGCGTCTCGTTAGTAGGTTAGTTCCGGAAAATGCATAAAAACGCCACGAAGTGTAACAAAACACAAAGCAAATGGTGTATAAATAAGCATGGAGTACAAAAATTATAGATACGTTTGAGACGTATCACGCGTTGGGCAGTGGTGTGGGCCCCTGGTCCACTTCCTGACGCCGCCCTTCCGCCTATATATTCCCCTCGACGGGGAAACCTAAAAGACCTGATCAATTTTCCACGAAACCTACTGCAATCCGCCGCCATCATCGACGCGAGATCGGGAGGGTCCAGAAGCTCTTCCCGGCACCCTGCCAGAGAGGGGAATCACCACCGGAGGCCTTCTTCATCACCATGCCTGCCTCCGGAGTGATGTGTGAGTAGTCTACCTTGGACTACGGGTCCATAGCAGTAGCTAGATGGTTGTCATCTCCTCCATGTGCTTCATGTTTAGATCTTGTGAGCTGCCTATCATGATCAAGATCATCGTTGTGTAATTCTACATGTTGTGTTTGTTGGGATCCGATGAATATTGGTACTTTGTCAAGTTGAATTGTTGATTTATCATCTTTATGTTATCTCTATGTTGTTTATGATCTTGCATGCTCTTTGTTGCTAGTAGATATCTTAGCTGAGTAGATGCTAGTGACTCCCAGAGGGAGTATTTATGCTCGATAGTGGGTTCATGCCTCTAGTAATCTGGGGGAGTGACAGAAACCTCTAAGTTTGTCGATGTGCTGTTGCTACTAGGGAGAAAACAACAATCTTGTGTTCAAGGACATTTGTATTGTTTACATTACACACTTTGCTTAAGGCGATAATCTGTTGCTTGCAACTTAATACCCAATGGTTGCTTGGACGACATTCAGAGGGTGAATTATTAGTCATAGATGCAGTTGGATTACAGACTATGTATTATGTTGTAATGCCCAAGTGAATCTTATAGTGATCCTCATGACATTTGTACGCTTTCTTTATTCTATCAATTGCCCAACAGTAATTTGTTTACCCAGCATGTTATTTATCTTATGGAGAGACACCACTAGTGAACTGTGGACCCCGGTCCATTCTTTTACATTGCTATTATAGTTTACTATTTACTTGTTATATTTACATTCTTGCAAACGACTACTCCCTCCATACCGGATTATTGGGCAAATGCGTATTTTAAGATAAACTTTAGCTATTAATTTTAGCTAAGAAAATATGAGATATTTGACATAAAAAATATACTATTATAAAGTTCTTTTGAATATGAATCAAATGGTATAATTTTCATATAATATATCTTATATTTTCTTGACTAAAATTAAAAGTTAAAGTTTGCCTCGAAGCGCGTAATTGCCCTATTATCCGGTATGGAGGGAGTATCTTTTACCACTCGATACGCTTAATCCTTTATTTACAGCAAACCGGTGATATTGACAACCTCATTGTAAGTTGAGACAAAGTACTTGGTTGTATTGTGTGCAGGTTCCACGTTGCTGCTGGTGCAAAGCTAAGCCCTGGACGAGGCGCCATACAAATTGTCCGGAGCTATCGCGAAGCTAGCAAGCATCAACCTTCTGAAGTTTGGTTCTTTCTCCTACTGGTTCGATAAACCTTGGTTTCATACTGAGGGAAGACTTGCTGAACGGATCGTAAGGGCACCTAGAGGGGGGGGGGGTGAATAGGTGCTACTCAAATTTTAATACTTTTTCAATTTAGGCTTGACACAAAAGGTAAATTCTCTAGATATGCAACTAAGGTGAATTTACCTATATGACAACTAGCAAGCTAAGCAAGATACAAGATATAAAGGCAATAAAGGATAGAGGTAACCGAGAGTGGAGCACATGGAGACACGGATGTAATTCCCGTAGTTCCTTCCTTTTTAGGGGAAGTACGTCTACGTTGGAGGGGTGTGGTTGCCACAAAGGCCTAACCAACGCCACAAAGGCTCACCCTATTCTCCGGTGCAAGCTTCCGCCACAAAGGCCTAGCTCACTTTCCACTAAGGGATTCCTCAAGGCGGAACCGGCCTTTACAATCTTGGGGCACGCATCCACAACCGAATTGGAGGCTCCCAAGCACAACACAATGCTGTCAAACAACAAGTAGCAAGATATCAAATACACAAACAAGGTCTTGGGACACAAGGGAACCCAAGACACAAGGGCCCTCAAGCAAATGAGAGGGGAAATCAAATCGCTTCGGTGAGGATGTAGATGATGGTCTTCTCCTTCAATTCTCCAAAGATCAAGAGCTTTGGTGGGTTGAGGGAGGAGATCTAGTTGATTTGGTGGCTCAAATAATGGTGTTCTTCTTCCTTTGGACGAGCTACTCATTGGGGAAGAAGGTGGGGGTATTTATACCCCCCCCCCAAAAATCAGACCGTTGCCTGCCAGAAAAGTCCGGCTAAAGCCGGAGTTAAGTCCGGCTAAAGCCGGTCACACCGGCTAAAGCCGGCCTCCACACCGGCTATAGCCGGTCTGAAAAATCCGGCCCTGCCGGAAATAGCCGGACAAAAAGCCGGGTTAGTCCAGAGGCATAGAGCTTCTTTCAAAACAAGCCAGTCCGGCTATAGCCGGTCTGGGGACCGGCTAAAGCCGGCCTTCCTGGCCAACCTTCATATGAAACTTATCCCAGAGCATAATAGCACCATTTCCTCAACAATTTCCTTTGGGTAATGATAATTATCAAGTGTAACATAGGAAACCCAATATCTTGTGCAAGAACATAATAAAATCCTGCAAAGCATAATCACCACATTAATAGATAATGTATTGTTAACAAACGCCAAAATCAATTAGGCGGGAAATGCTCTTTCAATCTCCCCCTTTTTGGTGTTTGATGACAATACATAATTTTGCATGTTTCAAACGATATAAAATATAGACGGAGCTCCCCCTTGCTATGTGCCTTATTTTGAATTTTGTATTTGAATACAAAGGCACATCAACAATAAGAACTCCCCCTAGATTTTATAGTGTGATCCATATATACACAAGATATAGCAAGTAGGATCAATAATGATAATCATAAGGTCTACTACACATAATAAGCATATAGTTCAACACATAGTAGTAGATGATAAGTTCAACCATGGGACACAAGCGAGCAAGCAAACGATATAAGAGCTTGTGACCCAACCAAATCCAAATGGAAAACCACAAATCCAAATGGAAACACATGCAAATGGGACTTTCTCCCCCTTTGGCATCAAGACGCCAAAAAGGGAGACAACAACACGAGATCACTCCTCAACGTCATCAAAGTCCTCATCATCCTCATCATCTTCTTGGTCATCATCTTCTTCCTCTTCATCATCATCTCCATCTCCTTCTTCATCTTCTTCATCAATGGCTTCCTTACCCTTGGAGGTGACTTCGGCTAACTCCTTCCAATCAAAAGATGAGCCCTCATTCCACTTGCCAAAAGAAAAAGTGTCCTCGGATAGATCTTGCTCTTGGGACTCTTCTTCATGGCTAGCTCCTTTGCCCTTCTCCACAGCCCTCAAACGAGTATCCAACTCTCTTTGCTTCTTGTGAATGTGCTTGCGGTCCACATAGTCCTTGTATTGAGTTTGACGCACATCATTGTTCATGCAAAACAAAGCCCTTTGCCACCACTTGAGCTTCTTCATCTCTTGACCCATTCCACCACTTGGTGGATCCGCATTCTTCCTCCTAGAACCACTAGCATAGCGGTTTCCACCCAACACATCACTCGAAGAGGGAAAAGCACTTGAGGTGCTAGACACCAAATGAGCGGTCTTCTTGTAGAGCTTGTTGGGCTTGTGCACTTCCAACTCTTCATCTAGAAAATCTTGCTCAATCTCAAAGTCTCCTTCAATGCCTCTGTCAATGATGAGCCTCATGATAAATGGAGCATAAGGAGGGATCTTCCTATCAAGCATAGCAATCTTCATCTCCATGAAGATGAAGTACATCACATCGAGCTCCATCCCTTCACACTCACTTCCGGCCTCGAAGACAAGACGGGCATGGTGGAGTAAATGCACAAGTCCACCTCTGATAGAATCATTGTTGCCCCCACTTGGAGCAATGTTGGCACGAAACATCCGAAGAAGAATATCATAGAGGGGAAGGAGATTTGCAGTCTCTCCCGCTCTGCCCCCGGGACCATAGAGACACTGGATCTTCCTCTTGTTGTACTCTGTGGTGTCAAGATGCAAACGGGCACCTCTAGGTCGATGAATGCCATCAAACCTATAGCCCAAAAGCTGCCCAAAGCGAGAGATGGTAGAGCTCTTCCTCACTTCACCTGACATCCAAGTGAAACCAACCTCATCCCGAGTATCAAACTCCAAAGTGGCAAAGAACTGCTGGATCAAACGAGGATTATAGTCTTGTCTGAAGACCATCAACTTGTGCAAACCCAACTTCTGAGTGACCCAGAGAGCATCAGCAAAGTACTCATCCCTGGACAACGATGCAATGTTGGTGAACTTCATGGGGCACACCTTTGTGCTCATGGTCTCATACACCTGCTCATAGATCCTCTGATGTTCTGACCGGTAGAAGGAACCACTGTCGATGTCCCTTGGCAAGGCATAGAACTTCTGTTCACGGAACTCACGGTACTCTTGCTTGGACAACTTCTTGAGATCACCAATGTTAGCAAATAGCGATCTCTTCTTGCGTTCTTCCAACCGCTTCTTCTTCATAGCAGCTGTCATACGAGCATCGTGATGCTCTTGACGGCGGGCAAGAGAGGGATCAACATAGCGAGACCTCTTGGGTCGAGAACCACCTGCAAACAGCACATAGGTAGATAGCATAGAGAATGAGCATGCATGCCAGAGGATCAAAGAGCAATAGCACAAAAGGAAAAAGCATGACAGTACTTGGTGATCTACACCGGCTATTTCCGGTCTCAGGCCGGCTTTAGCCGGTCAGGCCGGCAATAGCCGGTCTGACACCGGCTTTAGCCGGACCAGATGAGCAAAAACGAAATCTCAGGAGTAGGCCACCAAAACTAGTCAGGTGTTTTCAATCTATGCAATGCAGGAGGAATCATGAATCCAAACATTCCCAGATGAACAACAAGGTACCACAAAATCAACTAACCCTAACCCTAGGGAGACCTAGGGAGAGAGAGAGAGGAGAGAGTAGGGGGGGTACCCTGGTCCATGGGGAGGGCGCCGGAGAGGATGACCGGCCGAGGAGGGGGCTCCAGCGGCCGGAGGAGAGGCGAGTGACGGCGGCGGCGGCGGGTCCAAGGGAGGAGGAGCTCGAGCAGAGATAGGTGTGGGGGATAACTGAGGAAACCCTCACCCCCACGGCCTTATGATTTGGGCTCGAAAACCCCAGGCCGGCTATAGCCGGGGAGACCGGCTAAAGCCGGACACCGGCTATTTCCGGTGACAGACCGGCTAAAGCCGGTCTAGGTGGGGTAAAATGGATAGATTCAGTTTGAAGAGAATTCTGGCATGCAAGATAGGATGCTTTGGCTTTAGATAAGTGGGCTTAGGATAGAAAACATGCATGGAGTGGTTCTCGGCACTTGGCATTGCAAACACAAGAAATCTTTGGAAAATCCAATGCAAGTGCCTTCCCATTTCAAGGATAGAGACAATGACGAAAAAGTTCAATAAACTCAAATAGAATTTGCAAGGAATCAACTCTTCGAAAAGAAGAGGTCGGTGGCCGAGGCCACCATGTATGAGTGTTATGGCATTGGACCGCGAAGATATATCTTGGGTCCATAACCAATACTCGTCATTGAAACTCATATATCACAAAAATGATAGAAATAGAACAATTTTGTTACTATCGGCATTATGGGGGGAGGGATAGCCCAAATGATTAGGACCGCACTCCCCCTATCTCCATGCCCACACCTAAACCAAACAAGTATTGAAAAATAGGTGTGATTGCAAGATGCTCAAGCCACACTCCTTGAATCAATGATATTTAGCTCATTCCTCAAATATCCAAATCTTGCTTCATCAAGGGGCTTCGTGAATATATCGGCAAGTTGATCCTTGGTGCTCACATATGCAAGCTCAATATCACCACGGGCAACATGATCTCTAATAAAATGATTCCGGATCTCAATATGCTTGGTTCTTGAATGTTGCACCGGATTATAGGCTATCTTGATAGCACTCTCATTGTCACGTAAAAGAGGCACTTTGTCACAATTGACACCATATTTCTTTAAAGTTTGCCTCATCCACAACAATTGAGTGCATCCACTTGCGGCGGCAATGTATTCGGCTTCGGCGGTGGAGAGAGATATATGTAACAACTCAGAATTTGTAACCCAACTCTTATTAAATAAAGAGTCAAAAATTGGACCCAAATAAAACTTTTTCTTCAATATTGCATGCACACATGCATTCTCTTTATTTGTATTTCTATGATTTTATGTGTGTTCTTTTGCTTGAGCATTGGTTAAACAATTCTAAGTGAACCAAGAGAAACAACTAAGAAAGATATTAGGAACCAAAAGAACCAAAAATAAAAATAGGTAAGAAAGAGATAAAGTTAATATGATCTAGAAACTGTTAATGACTACACCACTTTGAGCCCTTATATTAAGAAATCTGCAGCTCACCTTCTTGTTTGGCCAACTAGTTGAGCTTAACCAAGTTATGGACTAACTCAACCAACAAAGATCTACCAAAATTTCAAACCAGAACACTACTCAAACTTGAGCCAAAGTTTGAATCTGAAACAGAAACCATTTCAAATTTGAAATATAAATTTTTGCAAAACTCATTATTTCTCCAGAACAAAAATATGCCTGGGTACCTTATCCAATATGATGAGCACCCAAAGTGGCAAATTTGAAAAATTCGAATTTTTAGTTCTTGTAAGCATTTCGTCGAACACCTGCAGAAGAAAATCAAACCAAATCCAACTTCACTGTGCTGCACTGTGCTAGCTCGCTGCAGCCCTGTAGCCATGCTCCCTGGCCGCGCCTCGATCGATTCCAGCCCCCTCTGCCCCGACCCAAGCCATGGAAGAAGGAGGAGAAGAGGAGAAAACGCCCAGGACCCCCTCCCAGGAACCCACTGTCCCGCGCGATGCCGACCAACGTGAAGGCGCCAGAGGCGACCCACAGCGCCCCGCAGCCGAGTCGACACCAGCCCAGCACCACCCCGAGGCCGCCGTGACCGGAGCGAGCTTGCAACGCCGCCAGGACCCCCGCAGCGTCGAGCTTCTGGCCGCGCTTGTCCCGGCCACCTGGGCCTATATAAACCCCCCTCCGATCAAACGGAGATACTCACCCAGCCACCAGCTACCTCCCAGACATCACCGCTTCTTCCCTCTCGCTCTGCTTCGCCGTAGCCAACCTCGCCGGCGCGGTACTGGACGGGCGGAGCGCCGCCGCGTCCGACCACTTGGAGGCCAGCTTCTGCAGGGAATCGGAGGAGGAGGAGCACCGCAGCCGATCCCGAGCGTCGCCGTCGAGCCCTGCTTCCCCTACGCCTCGCCATCGCCGTCGAACATTCGTCTCTGCTCGCAGGTGAGCCCCCGCTGTGACTGAGGAAGAAGATGATCGTGAACCGTTAGATCGAGATCGGACGATAACTTACCGATTCGGGTTTTGAATTAGGTCTGACATCGTGGCCCCACCTGTCAGTACCGATTTTTATTCCCCCGCCCCGCAGCGAAACGTTTTCTGGGCCGGCCCGTTCGGGGTCTGCTCAGGCTTGGCCCGTTTGGTTAGAAATCAACCCGATTCGTTTTTAATTAATTCCCGCCCTTTTCTTTTATTTCAAAACTGTTTCAAATGATATTTTCAAATTCAATTTCCTAGAGTTTTATAAGTCCAAAGTTAGCAAATAAATATTCGTTGGAAAGCTTAGAAAATACTCTATCCAATAGTACTGGTTAGATTTCAATATCAGTTAAGAATAAAAATGGATATGAATAGTGTGACCATAGCTTGTGAATTAATGAAAGATTTCTAGAAAATTATTTAAGCCATCAATAATCATGAAAATTAAAATGTGAACTTACTAATGACCCCTCTTACTGTTAGCCAACACTAATCTACCCAAACCATATTAGTGTGACCATTTAGACCCTAACCCAAACCTATTTGTTAGCATAAAATGATAGAGCCCTAATGCACACTTAGAAGTAATTGCCCTCTTTACCCATTTCACTTAGTGGATCATTCCCACTTAAACTTGCCCTAGTAACCCTAAATCAACCCCAATGCTGCACCAGTGAACCACCTAGGCCACTTAGCAAAGAATCTAGTATGCACACTTGAAGAAAAACTTAGAAGAAGGACTTATCTACCAACACATAAAATGCAACATGACTCAAATTGCAACCGGAATTAAAATACAACCTAAAGAATATTGTTTGAAAGTAAGCATGAGTGCTTGGTGTGTTGTTAGCTTGGTGAAGTGATGGTGTGTTTGTGTTTATTCGTTATTAGACGCTAGTGTTGCCGAGGAGGATATTGGAGGGGATTATTATTATCCAGAAGAAGAAGAGAACCCCGGACACTTTGCCAACCAAGGCAAGCCATCTTTTGATTCATACTCCCACTACCTAGTTTTAATACTGCATTCTACTTGTTTTTAGTAAATTGCATGATTGAATTGCTAGAGTAGAATGATAGAAGTAAATTGCATGATTGAATTGCTAGAGTAGAATGATAGAAGCATATTGATGTCTTGGTTATCAAGAGCATCAAGCTGAGTTTATCCAACCATAGTAGTAGTACTATCACTCAATGTAGTTGCTTAGTCGCTAATAAAAGTTGAGGCTATCTCTGGAGGAACCCCATTGGAAAGGTGGTGACTTGACATTGAAACTTGAAATGGGAGATTGCTCCTACATGATGGCTTTATGAAAGAAAATAATCTGGACTAAGAACTATGAAATGTATTTCTCAAATGACAACGAGTGATGTACATGGGTGCCAACTATACCGTACAACCACGTTACCCCTATATGGGAAGGGGCTTAATCCGTAGTTTGTTGATCTTAGTATGGGAGGTCTTGCATAAAATCTTCATGGAAGGACTCCACGGGCGGATACTTCTTGACCAAGTGGATTCCACTAACCCGGTCTCCGGGATGGGCATAACTAGAGGCGCCGGAGCGGGAAGTCCGTATCCCGGGCTCTAGGGAAGGATCCTATACTAGGATGAGCAAGTGAAAGAATTTGTTTGATTATCTGAAAGCCGCATACCTTTGTGTATAGCGAACCGTGGATTTCTCCCGGCAGATGTATCGAATCTTGTGGGTAAAGTGTACCCCTCTGCAGAGGTTTTCAAACTATTCGAATAGCCGAGTCCTCGGTCATGGACGGTTGGCAAACTCTACCTGGCTTTTGTCAAGAATAAAAAGAACAAGGGTGAACCTGGTGAATGACATGAATTTGAATTGACATGACTTGACCGGGATCTTGACACATTGAAGTTCCTCTTTAGAATGAACTTAGAGAACTAAACCTCTTTTCTACAAATGAGCATTCTTGGGAAATAAAACTAGCTTTTGCAAACCAACTTAGTGCTTAGTCCACTATACCCAACCTTGCATATCTACTTCATCTCTTCATTTATAAGATGGTTTGCGAGTGCATCCAATGTACTCACGGCTGTGTCCCTGGCTATCAACTTGGCCAGACTATGGGGAGGAATACCAGGAGGAAGGGTATGAAGAAGAGTTCCAGAACTAAGCTCGTCTCCGTGAGTCGCCAATTGCCTGTAGGGAGAAGGCATGGGCCGAAGACGGTATTTCCGCTGCTATATTGTGTTGTAATATGACTTGGTCTATATGACCATTGTATTTGAATCATCGTATTGTAATGTCTGTGGAACTGGTTACCAACTACGTTATGTATATCGCAACAATGATTCTGGGATTGCGGTGGAATACATAACGGGCACTTCGAATTTGTTATCAAATTTGAGGTCGTCACAAGTTGGTATCAGAGCCTAGGCTGACCATAGGAGACCTTAGTTAGAATGGGCGTTAAAACAAAACCTTGTTAAAAGAAAGATACAAGAACGGTTGCAAAAATTGCTTAGTCTTTCCTCTCTAGTTACAAAGTTTTATACATACTTCAGTTTTAGCTTACTTAAAATTTTGCACACTTGAGTTGATCACTAACTTGAACTAATTTAAAATTTTGTAGATGGCCCTGGTATTCACTGAGCAGTACCAGTTGGGCCAAGGTGGCAGCCTTTGTTTCGAGCGCGACCTCACCACTTTGACCTTGTTCCTGAACCGTTTGTACCCGGAGTTCAAGGGAGCCGTGCTCAATGAGCACCCGGATGGAGAGCTACGGTGGCTCATCCGAGCTAGTTGCCGTGGCAAGAAGGGGATGTTGGGTTCTCCAAGGGTCAAGTTTGAGCTTATGGAGAACACTTGGGCCGATGGTTTGGTCCGAGCAATGCAGGAGATGCACGCCCGCTTATGCGGACTGCACGTTGAGGAGGTTCAGGGAGGACGCTTCAAGGACTTTGCTCGGCGTGATGCGGATGGGCGTCCCGCAAACATGCCCGGGCAGAATGAGCCGAGTACCTACATCGACCACATGGACTTCTTGCTGTACTCCACTCAGCAGGAGGCCGACCGTGCCCGTACTAGGGCCAACCTCGAGCACGTTGCACTGGTAGAAGCGAGAAGCACCATCAGGATTCTTGCGAAGGAACGCAAGAGCCTTCGTCGCCAGCGCGATGAGAAGGAACAGGACCTTGAGGAGTTGAAGGCCAATGTGGCGGAGTTGACTGCGTACATTGAGAGTCTTGAGGATCACCTTGGTGAGGAGGAAGGCATTGATCTCCGCAAGGAGGATAATGCCCTCATTAGTGATGAGGATGACTTCATGGAGGACCTCGATGATCCGGAGGATGGTGGTCACAATGGATTCATTGTGAGCGACGAGGAGGAAGACCCCGAGGAGCCCGCTGTTTAAGTCCGAGATCCACGTATTACCTAGCTATGAGTTCCACTTTATGATCACTTCGTGTAGGTGTGAGTTGTATTCCCCTCTCTAGTAGACGAGTCGCAATGGTTTGATGTAAACCATTTGTAATGTGTGAACTCGTATGTATGATATGTTTGATGAGTGATGAATGAAATTTGAATTTGGCCTCTAAGGCCTTAGTAAAACAAAATTGCATCATCCATGTACCTTTAAATCTTAGCAAATTAGCTTTTCCCTCTTATCTTACACACCTTATCTTCAGATGCCGCGAGCACCCCCACCCCCGAACCCGGAAATGGCCGAATTGCTAAGATTGATCATGGAAGACCGGGAAGCAGCCCGAGCTGAGCGCCAAGCCAACTTGGCCACTCTTCAGCAGTTAACCCAGATGGCAACGAACCACAACAATGGCAATGGCAATGGTGAAGGAGAAAACCATGGCAATGGAGAGCACCGATCCAAGTTAAGGAGTTTCCAGAACACCAACCCTCCTATATTCACTAAGTCTGAAGAGCCCTTAGATGCCGATGATTGGCTTCGTACTATGGAGAACAACTTGGCAGTCGCCGAAGTTGGGGAAAACGAGAAGGTCTTATACACCACCCACTATCTTGCTGGAGCGGCAAGAGCTTGGTGGGACAGCACCCGTGCCATGCAAGTCCCAGGGTATGTGATGCCGTGGGAAGAGTTCAAGAGCAAGTTTAGCAAAGCCCATGTTCCCAAGGGATTGGTAAAACGGATGAGAGATGAGTTCAGAAATCTGAAGCAAGGTTCTATGTCGGTGGTGGAGTACCGTGACAAGTTCCTTACCTTGTCTAGATATGCCCCAGATGACACCAACACCACTGAGAAGAAGCAAGAAAGGTTTCTGGATGGACTTCATGATGAGATGCAATGTGTCTTGGTCAGCATTCCTTTTGCCGACCTGGAGTCATTGGTTGACTCTGCCATTCAGATGGAAGGTAAACTCAAGCAAGCTACCGAGAACCGCAAGCGCCGTATGATGTATCAAGGCAACTCGAGCAACTCGCAGAAGCCAAGGGGAAATGCACCAATGGGTTTCATCCCTAGACCAATGAGGCAGTCTGCACCTGCTCCGCGTCCCAACTATCCTAACCGCCCACCCGGCAACAACTTCAACCGTGCACCCCCAAGACCTAGTGGCAACAACTTCAACACCAATACTCCAAGGCCAAATGGCGCCCCTGTGTTACCCAAGCCTGGTGACAAGTCTGGTGTTACATGTTATGAGTGTGGACTAAAAGGGCATTACTCCAATGAGTGCCCCAAGAAGCTGAATGATGCATCCAAGACTGCTGCCCCTGCTCAGCAACAGCGTCGTGTGGGAAATGGCAAGAACTATCCACCTAGGAACCAGCCTCACTCTCGGGGCCGTCTGAATCACATGAATGTTGAAGAAGCTCAGGAAGCAACCGACGTGGTGCTTGGTATGTTCCCTGTTAACTCAGTTCTTGCAAGAGTCCTGTTTGATTCTGGAGCTTCACACTCATTTGTTACCCAATTATTCGTTGATAAAAGTGGACTTCAACCCACACCCTTGAAAGATGTCATGTCTGTGCAAATTCCCGGGTCAGTAACAAAAGCTAGTTGTACTTGCTTGGCAGTGCCCATAGAAATCCATGGGATAGCTTTCTTAGCCGATTTGATAGTGTTGGGAACCAAGGGTTTGGAAGTAGTTCTTGGTATGAATTGGATGTCTTTTCATCAAGGAGTGATAGATTGTGCCAAAAAGACCATCACCATGAAGAGTAGCAATGGAATCATAGTCAAGCATGTGTCCGTAAAACCACCCCAAACCACCAGATATCATAAGAGTATCTCAGGACCGACTTTGGAGCAAGTCCCCATCGTCTGTGAATACCCGGATGTCTTTCCCGATGAGTTACCCGGAATGCCACCGGATCGGGATATTGAGTTTATCATTGAGCTTATCCCCGGAACTGGATCAATAGCCCAACGACCCTATCGTATGAACCCAGCTGAATTAGTTGAGTTGAAGAAGCAATTGGATGACCTGTTGAGTAAAGGATTAATTCAACCAAGTTCTTCTGCTTGGAGATCACCCGTTCTGTTTGTGGATAAAAGTGACGGTTCTAGCCGACTGTGCACTGATTATCGCAAGCTTAACGATGTGACCATCAAGAACAAGTATCCTCTCCCGAAGATTGAAGATCTGTTTGACCAATTGACTGGAGCACGAGTATTCTCGAAGATAGATCTTAGAACTGGATACCACCAACTGAAGATCCGTGCAACGGATATCCCCAAAACAGCCTTCACTACCCGATACGGATTGTATGAGTACACCGTAATGTCATTTGGATTGACCAATGCCCCTGCTTATTTCATGAATCTCATGAATAAGGTTTTTATGGAGTTCTTGGATAAGTTTGTTGTGGTCTTCATTGACGACATTCTTATCTACTCCAAATCCGAAGAAGAGCATGCAACCCATTTGAGATTAATTCTAGAAACCCTAAGAGAGCATCAGCTGTATGCTAAGTTCAGTAAATGTGAGTTCTGGTTGAAGGAAGTTGGATTCTTAGGCCATGTGCTGTCAGCAGGAGGAATATCGGTAGATCCCAAGAAGATCAAATCAGTCCTGGAATGGGAAGCCCCTACCACTCAAACGGAAGTTAGAGGTTTCCTCGGATTAGCAGGATATTACCGCAAGTTCGTCGAAGGATTTTCCAGTATTGCCCGTCCAATGACCCAATTGTTGAAGAAGGACAAGAAGTTTGAATGGACCCCTAAGTGTGAAGAGAGTTTTCAAGAGCTCAAGAAGCGATTGGTGACCGCCCCTGTCCTAACCATGCCCGATATCACCAAGAATTTTGATGTCTATTGCGACGCTTCCAAACTTGGACTTGGTTGCGTACTGATGCAAGAAGGAAAGGTCATAGCCTACCTCTCTAGGCAGCTTAAACCTCATGAAGAGAATTATCCAACCCATGATCTAGAGTTAGCAGCCGTGGTTCTAGCTCTGAAGACTTGGAGGCATTATTTGATGGGCAACCGTTGTGAGATCTATTCTGACCACAAGAGTTTGAAGTATATATTCACCCAGAAGGAGTTGAACATGAGGCAAAGGAGATGGATAGAGTTGATCAAGGATTATGATCTGGAAATTCACTATCACCCTGGTAAGGCCAATGTAGTGGCCGATGCGTTGAGTAGAAAGCCGTGTTCGTTAAATATGAGGATCAAGGAAGAGCAACCTATGTTGCACCAAGAGTTTGAAAGATTTGGATTGGAGCTAGTCAGTCAAGGATTCCCCGCCAACCTTGAGTTTCAACCCACCTTGATGAGCCAAATCAAAGAAGCCCAGAAGGGAAATGAGAGTATTGAAGGAATCAAGCGCAGAATTGGTTCCGGCAAGGTGCCAGGATTTGAAGAAGATGATCAAGGAGTTCTTTGGTACAAAGGCCGTATTTGTGTGCCCGCTGACTCAGAATTGAAGGAAGTAATTATGAAGGAAGCCCATGAGACACCTTACTCCATCCACCCTGGTGGAACTAAGATGTACCAAGATTTGAAGGAACAATTTTGGTGGCATGGAATGAAGCGCGAGATTGCATCGTTTATATCCAAGTGTGATATCTGTCAAAGAGTCAAGGCTGAACATCGACGTCCTGCTGGTTTGCTGCAACCTTTGCAAGTTCCGGAATGGAAGTGGGATTCTGTTGGAATGGATTTCATCACTGGATTTCCAAAGTCTAGCCGTGGAAATGACTCTATTTGGGTCATTGTGGATAGACTAACCAAAGTGGCCCACTTTATTCCTGTCAAGACCACTCATCGCTCAGATCAGCTAGCAGATCTGTATCTATCCAGAATTGTCAGTTTGCATGGAATCCCTAAAACCATAGTTTCTGATCGAGGAACCCAATTCACCTCGAGATTTTGGAAAAGCTTACATCAAGCTTTGGGAACCAAGTTAGCCTTCAGCACAGCTTACCACCCTCAGACTGATGGACAGACTGAAAGAGTAAATCAAATACTTGAAGATATGTTGAGAGCCTGTGTTCTAGCTTATGGAACGAAGTGGGAAGACTGTCTGCCTTTCGCGGAGTTTTCGTATAACAACAGTTATCAAGCCAGTTTGCAAATGGCCCCATTTGAAGCTTTGTACGGAAGAAAATGTCGTACCCCTCTGAATTGGTCAGAAACCGGAGACAGCCAGATTTTTGGACCGGATATTCTGCAAGAAGCCGAGGAGAAAGTTCGCATGATTCGTGAATACCTCAAGGCAGCCCAATCAAGACAAAAGAGTTATGCCGACAAGAGACGTCGAGAACTGACCTTCCAGATTGGAGACTTTGTTTATCTTAGAGTATCACCTCTCAAGGGAATGCAAAGATTCCAAGTAAAAGGAAAGCTTGCCCCAAGATATATTGGACCCTTCAAGATACTAGACCGCAGAGGAGAAGTGTCTTATCAGTTGGAAATGCCCCCTGAATTGTCTGAAGTACACGATGTCTTTCACGTGTCGTTACTTCGGAAATGTCTTGAAATTCCGGAGAAGCCCGAAGTCTTCAAGAATATTGATCACCGTTCTGTGGACATCAACAAGGACTTGACCTATCGTGAAATGCCGATCCGTATCCTTGAGGAAGCTTATCGAACCACTCGAACCCGAAGCATCAAATTTCTGAAAGTTCAGTGGAGTAATCACACCGAAGAGGAAGCCACTTGGGAACGAGAAGATTACCTTCAGAAAGAATTTCCCAATCTTTTCAGTTCTTAATTAGTGAATCTCGGGGACGAGATTCTTTTTAAGGGGGGAAGATTGTAACAACTCAGAATTTGTAACCCAACTCTTATTAAATAAAGAGTCAAAAATTGGACCCAAATAAAACTTTTTCTTCAATATTGCATGCACACATGCATTCTCTTTATTTGTATTTCTATGATTTTATGTGTGTTCTTTTGCTTGAGCATTGGTTAAACAATTCTAAGTGAACCAAGAGAAACAACTAAGAAAGATATTAGGAACCAAAAGAACCAAAAATAAAAATAGGTAAGAAAGAGATAAAGTTAATATGATCTAGAAACTGTTAATGACTACACCACTTTGAGCCCTTATATTAAGAAATCTGCAGCTCACCTTCTTGTTTGGCCAACTAGTTGAGCTTAACCAAGTTATGGACTAACTCAACCAACAAAGATCTACCAAAATTTCAAACCAGAACACTACTCAAACTTGAGCCAAAGTTTGAATCTGAAACAGAAACCATTTCAAATTTGAAATATAAATTTTTGCAAAACTCATTATTTCTCCAGAACAAAAATATGCCTGGGTACCTTATCCAATATGATGAGCACCCAAAGTGGCAAATTTGAAAAATTCGAATTTTTAGTTCTTGTAAGCATTTCGTCGAACACCTGCAGAAGAAAATCAAACCAAATCCAACTTCACTGTGCTGCACTGTGCTAGCTCGCTGCAGCCCTGTAGCCATGCTCCCTGGCCGCGCCTCGATCGATTCCAGCCCCCTCTGCCCCGACCCAAGCCATGGAAGAAGGAGGAGAAGAGGAGAAAACGCCCAGGACCCCCTCCCAGGAACCCACTGTCCCGCGCGATGCCGACCAACGTGAAGGCGCCAGAGGCGACCCACAGCGCCCCGCAGCCGAGTCGACACCAGCCCAGCACCACCCCGAGGCCGCCGTGACCGGAGCGAGCTTGCAACGCCGCCAGGACCCCCGCAGCGTCGAGCTTCTGGCCGCGCTTGTCCCGGCCACCTGGGCCTATATAAACCCCCCTCCGATCAAACGGAGATACTCACCCAGCCACCAGCTACCTCCCAGACATCACCGCTTCTTCCCTCTCGCTCTGCTTCGCCGTAGCCAACCTCGCCGGCGCGGTACTGGACGGGCGGAGCGCCGCCGCGTCCGACCACTTGGAGGCCAGCTTCTGCAGGGAATCGGAGGAGGAGGAGCACCGCAGCCGATCCCGAGCGTCGCCGTCGAGCCCTGCTTCCCCTACGCCTCGCCATCGCCGTCGAACATTCGTCTCTGCTCGCAGGTGAGCCCCCGCTGTGACTGAGGAAGAAGATGATCGTGAACCGTTAGATCGAGATCGGACGATAACTTACCGATTCGGGTTTTGAATTAGGTCTGACATCGTGGCCCCACCTGTCAGTACCGATTTTTATTCCCCCGCCCCGCAGCGAAACGTTTTCTGGGCCGGCCCGTTCGGGGTCTGCTCAGGCTTGGCCCGTTTGGTTAGAAATCAACCCGATTCGTTTTTAATTAATTCCCGCCCTTTTCTTTTATTTCAAAACTGTTTCAAATGATATTTTCAAATTCAATTTCCTAGAGTTTTATAAGTCCAAAGTTAGCAAATAAATATTCGTTGGAAAGCTTAGAAAATACTCTATCCAATAGTACTGGTTAGATTTCAATATCAGTTAAGAATAAAAATGGATATGAATAGTGTGACCATAGCTTGTGAATTAATGAAAGATTTCTAGAAAATTATTTAAGCCATCAATAATCATGAAAATTAAAATGTGAACTTACTAATGACCCCTCTTACTGTTAGCCAACACTAATCTACCCAAACCATATTAGTGTGACCATTTAGACCCTAACCCAAACCTATTTGTTAGCATAAAATGATAGAGCCCTAATGCACACTTAGAAGTAATTGCCCTCTTTACCCATTTCACTTAGTGGATCATTCCCACTTAAACTTGCCCTAGTAACCCTAAATCAACCCCAATGCTGCACCAGTGAACCACCTAGGCCACTTAGCAAAGAATCTAGTATGCACACTTGAAGAAAAACTTAGAAGAAGGACTTATCTACCAACACATAAAATGCAACATGACTCAAATTGCAACCGGAATTAAAATACAACCTAAAGAATATTGTTTGAAAGTAAGCATGAGTGCTTGGTGTGTTGTTAGCTTGGTGAAGTGATGGTGTGTTTGTGTTTATTCGTTATTAGACGCTAGTGTTGCCGAGGAGGATATTGGAGGGGATTATTATTATCCAGAAGAAGAAGAGAACCCCGGACACTTTGCCAACCAAGGCAAGCCATCTTTTGATTCATACTCCCACTACCTAGTTTTAATACTGCATTCTACTTGTTTTTAGTAAATTGCATGATTGAATTGCTAGAGTAGAATGATAGAAGTAAATTGCATGATTGAATTGCTAGAGTAGAATGATAGAAGCATATTGATGTCTTGGTTATCAAGAGCATCAAGCTGAGTTTATCCAACCATAGTAGTAGTACTATCACTCAATGTAGTTGCTTAGTCGCTAATAAAAGTTGAGGCTATCTCTGGAGGAACCCCATTGGAAAGGTGGTGACTTGACATTGAAACTTGAAATGGGAGATTGCTCCTACATGATGGCTTTATGAAAGAAAATAATCTGGACTAAGAACTATGAAATGTATTTCTCAAATGACAACGAGTGATGTACATGGGTGCCAACTATACCGTACAACCACGTTACCCCTATATGGGAAGGGGCTTAATCCGTAGTTTGTTGATCTTAGTATGGGAGGTCTTGCATAAAATCTTCATGGAAGGACTCCACGGGCGGATACTTCTTGACCAAGTGGATTCCACTAACCCGGTCTCCGGGATGGGCATAACTAGAGGCGCCGGAGCGGGAAGTCCGTATCCCGGGCTCTAGGGAAGGATCCTATACTAGGATGAGCAAGTGAAAGAATTTGTTTGATTATCTGAAAGCCGCATACCTTTGTGTATAGCGAACCGTGGATTTCTCCCGGCAGATGTATCGAATCTTGTGGGTAAAGTGTACCCCTCTGCAGAGGTTTTCAAACTATTCGAATAGCCGAGTCCTCGGTCATGGACGGTTGGCAAACTCTACCTGGCTTTTGTCAAGAATAAAAAGAACAAGGGTGAACCTGGTGAATGACATGAATTTGAATTGACATGACTTGACCGGGATCTTGACACATTGAAGTTCCTCTTTAGAATGAACTTAGAGAACTAAACCTCTTTTCTACAAATGAGCATTCTTGGGAAATAAAACTAGCTTTTGCAAACCAACTTAGTGCTTAGTCCACTATACCCAACCTTGCATATCTACTTCATCTCTTCATTTATAAGATGGTTTGCGAGTGCATCCAATGTACTCACGGCTGTGTCCCTGGCTATCAACTTGGCCAGACTATGGGGAGGAATACCAGGAGGAAGGGTATGAAGAAGAGTTCCAGAACTAAGCTCGTCTCCGTGAGTCGCCAATTGCCTGTAGGGAGAAGGCATGGGCCGAAGACGGTATTTCCGCTGCTATATTGTGTTGTAATATGACTTGGTCTATATGACCATTGTATTTGAATCATCGTATTGTAATGTCTGTGGAACTGGTTACCAACTACGTTATGTATATCGCAACAATGATTCTGGGATTGCGGTGGAATACATAACGGGCACTTCGAATTTGTTATCAAATTTGAGGTCGTCACAATATACAATTTTGCTTCTTAGAAGACCAACACACCAAAGACCTACCAAGAAATTGGCAAGCTCCGGAGGTTGATTTCCTATCATCCTTGTCACCGGCCCAATCCAAATCCGTGAAGCCACAAAGAGAGAAATCCGAGCCTTTGGGATACCAAAGCCCATAAGTTGGGGTATGAACCAAATATCGAAAGATTCTCTTAACCGCCATAAGGTGGCTTTCTTTAGGAGCGGCTTGATACCTTGCACACACACCTACACTCAACACAATATCGGGTCTAGATGCGCAAAGGTAAAGGAAAGAACCGATCATAGAACGGTATACCTTTTGATCCACATCTTTACCATTGGGATCAAGTTCAAGATGACATTTTGTGGCCATTGGTGTGGCGGCCCCATTTAGTTCTTTCATCTTGAACCTCTTGAGCATGTCTTGGACATATTTGGCTTGATTAATGAAAGTCCCTTCTTTCAATTGCTTGATTTCAAAACCAAGAAAGAACTTCATTTCGCCCATCATAGACATCTCGAACCTATCGGTCATAAGCTTTGAAAATTCATCATTAAAAGCTTTGTTAGTAGAGCCAAAGATAATATCATCAACATATAGTTGGCATACGAAAAGCTCCCCATTGACCCTCTTAGTAAAAAGAGTGGGATCGATTTGCCCAACTTCAAACCCACGGTCTAACAACAACTCCCTAAGGTGCTCATACCACGCACGTGGGGCTTGTTTAAGGCCATAGAGTGCCTTATGGAGTTTGTAGACATGGTTAGGAAAGTTGAGATCCTCAAACCCCAGGGGTTGCTTAACATACACTTCCTCTTTCAATGGACCATTAAGAAATGCACTTTTAACATCCATTTGTTGCAACTTAAAGTTATGATGAGTGGCATATGCAAGAAGGATACGGATGGACTCAAGGCGAGCCACGGGAGCATAAGTTTCTCCAAAGTCAATTCCTTCCAATTGAGAGAAACCTTGAGCAACCAATCTAGCCTTGTTCCTCACAACAATTCCATGCTCATCTTGCTTGTTCTTGAATATCCACTTTGTGCCAATCACATTGCGGCACTCCTTTGGCTTCTCCACTAACACCCATACATTATTGCGCTTGAAGTTGTTGAGTTCTTCATGCATAGCATCCAACCAATCCGGATCTTCAAGAGCTTCAAATACTTTCTTGGGTTCAACCATGGAGATATAAGCATGATGAGAGCTAAATTGTGCCAATTGACGCCGGGTTGACACTTTGCTTCTTAAATCTCCAATAACCCTCTCAAGGGTATGACCTTTAAGCTCCAAATCTCTTTCAACTCTTTTCTTGCGACGGGCTTCGATCTCCTCATTAGACCTTGGAGGAGACTCTTGATCATCTTGATCATTTTGGTCCCCGTCTTGACCATCAAATTGACCTTGATCATCATTATCTTCATGAGTAGGTTGATCTCGGTCTTGTGAAGAATTGGGGGCGGTTGAGATAACTGGAGAGGATGGTGGTGCCCCTTCTTCTTCATGAAGGTCCTTGTCTTGTTCTTCGGTTGGTGCATTAGTTGCTTCCTTGGGAGAAGCTTGTTGAGCTTGTGAAGATGAAGGCTCCACTTGAGTAGAGCATAGTCCTTCCCGGTCGGCCACAAGGTGTCCCTCAATGGGGCGGAAAAATCCCACGCCCATTCTTCCTATGGCTTCTCGAGGTATTTCATCATCTACATCACAAGAAACAACATCTCGCCCCCCTTGGGAGCCGTCATTCTCTTCGAATACCACACTACAAGATTCTTCAACACGTCCGGTGGACTTGTTGAAGACTATATAAGTGTGGGATTCGGCACCATAACCAACAAAAATACCTTCTATTGCTTTCGGATCAAATTTACCTAAACGAACTCCTTTTCTTTGAAAGAAACACTTACACCCGAAAACCCGGAAGTAGGAGATGTTGGGCTTGCTTCCGGTGAGTATTTCATATGGAGTCTTGTTTAGGCCTTTGCGGAGGAAGAGCCGGTTTGAAGAGTGACAAGCCGTAGAGATAGCTTCGGCCCAAAAGTTGTATGGAGACTTAAACTCCGCCAACATGGACCTAGCCATATCCATAAGAGTCTGGTTCTTCCTTTCGGCTACACCATTTTGTTGAGGGGTGTATGCAGCGGAATATTGATGGCGAATCCCCTCATCACTAAGAAATCCATTTAAGGTGTAGTTCTTGAACTCCGAGCCATTGTCACTTCTAATTGCCAAAATAGTTTGCCCATGTTGACGTTCAACTTCCTTGGCAAAGTCGATGACGGTTTGTTGAGTCTCACTCTTATGCTTGAAGAAGTAGACCCAAGTATATCTTGAATAGTCATCAACAATCACCAAATAATATTTCTTCCCACCAAGACTTGCATGAGAGGGAGGACCAAAAAGATCCACATGAAGGAGCTCCAAGATCCTCTTGGAAGAAATGATAGTCTTGCTTGGGTGGGGAGAATCATGCATTTTTCCTAGAACGCAAGCCCTGCAAACACGATCTTTGGCAAAAGAAACATTTTATTTTAGTCCGAGTATGTGGCCACCCTTGTGAAGGCTTTGCAAAGTTCTCATATTGACATGGGCTAGTCGGCGATGCCAAAGCCAACCCACATCGGCCTTTCCAAATAAACACATTGCACTTGTAGTGGTTTTCCCCGAGAAGTCCACCACATACAAGTTATTTTCAATGTGCCCAACGAAAGCGACCTTTAGAGACTTGCTCCACAAGAGTACCACAATTTCATTATCAATGAAGACGGCAAAGCCCATCTTACCAAGTGCACGAACTGAAAGTAAATTGTAACCTAGGGTCTCAACAAGCATGACATCCACAAGGGAAATATCCGGCGCGACCACCACCTTGCCAAGACCCAATACCTCGGATTGTGACATGTCTCCAAAAGTGACGGTTATGTGGTTGTCATTTGGTCTCATCTCCGTCATAATCTCCTTGCTTCCGGTCATATGACTTGTGCATCCACTATCAAGCACCCATTTTGATCCACCGGAAGCATAGTCCTACAAGAGATCATTGCTTGGTTTTAGGTCCCCATTTTTCAATGGGTCCTCTTTTGTTAGCAACAAGGGTCTTTGGAACCCAAATAGACCAAGCAACATAACCATCATTTGGACCAACATATTTTGCATAAACATCACCATAATAATCACGAAATAAAACATAGTGAGGGTTAGCAATTCCCGCATGATCATCATGAGTGGCTTTGCCACCCACAATAGGATCCTTCTTTGCTTGTGTG
This sequence comes from Dactylis glomerata, assembly GCA_007115705.1. Taxonomy (NCBI): domain Eukaryota; kingdom Viridiplantae; phylum Streptophyta; class Magnoliopsida; order Poales; family Poaceae; genus Dactylis; species Dactylis glomerata. The sequence continues at coordinate 1,135,469 of QXEO01001062.1, read as the reverse complement.
GGCTTGGCCTTCTTTTTCTTGTTGTTCTTCTTCTTCTTTGAGACAAAGCCAATCCCCGTTTTATCACCAAATGCCTTTTGCTTACTCAAAAGCTCATTCAAGTTTTTCTCACCTATGGGAATGGAGGACTTGGCAAGCTCATCTTTCAACCTAGCATTTTCTTCAATAACATTTGCATGATCACAAGTAGAAGTAGAAGAACTAGGCACATTATTCTTAGTCAATTGAATTTGAAGTTGTTCATGTGACTTGGTAAGAATAGAGTGTTCACTTTTCAAGGCCTTGTGAGCCTTGTCAAGATCTTCTAAATCCTTAACAAGTATATCATGACCAACACCAAATTCAACTTTTTCCTTTTTAAGCATTTTTACTTTAGCACGAGCATGGTCACGCTCTTTAATGAGTTTGGAAACAACTTCATTATTAGCTTCCTCAATGGAATCGAGCTTCTCTTCAAGAGTTGCTCGTTCCTCTTGCTCTTCTTCAAGAGACTCGGTTAGTGAGGCAATATCTTGAGCATATTCTTTTTCAAGCCTCATTTGTTCATCTAGTTTTTCAAGAGTTTTACCATATTGGCTCAATAGACATTCAAAGTGAAGCTTGTGAACACCATCTACACTAGACACATAGTCATCAAAAGCAATAATTTCTTCCTTTACTCTAAGACTAGCAAGATCATTCAAGGGAGCATCATTTGTCTTAGAGGAGGAGGAAGATGTGGGTGATACCTCGGAAGATTTGGCCATAAGGCACTTGACGTTCTTGACAAGAGAGTCCTCATTGGGGGATTCAAAGAGTGATGTTGAGGAAGTGGAGGTGGTTGCCATTGCGGCCATCTCACTAGTTGTAGTTTCTTCTTCTTCACTCTCACTTGCGGAGTACTCTTCTTGAGTCAAGAACACAAACTTTGGTTGTTTCTTCTTTGGTCCACCCTTCTTCACAAATGGCTTCTTTGATGGTGACTTGGTCTTGCTTTTGAGGATGAGCTTTCCACCATGATCTTCTCTCTTCTCATAAGGGCACTCGGCAACGAAGTGGAATCTATCATTGCAATTATAGCATGTCCTCACCCTTTGACCATTGTTGTCATTCCTTTGATAGCCACTTGACTTGCTTCTTCTTTGATTGTCTTCTTTAGCCTTGTGTGGATCAACCCAAAAGGTTTTTCCATAGAAGGCCATGTGCTCATTGTACTCATGTCTTATGTCCTCGGGACACATCTCAAGCCTTGCTTCAATGCTTGCTTGATGTGGAACCTCTTTCTCAACCACACTAGCCTTTAATGCAAGATTGGAGCTTCTTTGCATTCCTATGGCACGAGCACGAGCATCTTCCGCATTTTGTGCGGAAACCTTGTAGGCTTGAATCTCTTGCATCACTTGATTGGAGGCCATCTCATTGAAGTTGTGCTTTCCTTGAACACTCTTCACATCCGCGGGCTCATATGGAGTGAGAGCAAGAATGTACTTCATCTTGATCCACTCATCATCAATATGGTGAGCACCGAGGTTCTTGAAGGTGGTAGCAATAGCCTTGAGTCTTCTATACATCTCTTGATGATCCTCACCATCCATCATGAAGAATCCCTCCGCTTGATTTGAGAAGGCAATATATCTTGTTTTCTTCATGCTCTCATTGCCAACGAAAACATCGGAGAGACCTTCCCAAGCTTCTTTGGCGGTGGAGAAGTGTTGGATGTGAGGCAAGTCCTTGGGCCCAACGGCGACTTGAATCATGTGGAGAGCGGTTGCATTGAGTTGACTATTGACCGTCTCTCTTCTTGTCATGTTGGTGGGATCCACGGCCTTGAATCCTTCTTCAACAATCCTCCAAAGCTCAATGCAAGAACTGCGCATATGAGAGATCATTTGATATTGCCATTGACTAAAGTTTAATGCATCAAGCTTAGGCGGATCACCTCTATGGTTAATATGAGGATGAGGAACCGGCGGGTCGGGTGAATACCAATGCGGGTATTCACCTTTCCCGTCGCCCTTGGTGGAAGACTTAGCATCGCCATTTTTGTCGGCACCCTCCTCATCTATCCCCACATTCTCCACTTGTGGAGTAGCGGATTTTTTCCGGAGGTGGAGAAGCATTAGCAGTTTTAGCTTGCATGAGTTGCGCCATCATTTCACGCAACTCACTTATTTGAGATGTCATGGAAGCCATGGATGATTCCAAGGATTTGAACTCACCCATGGAAACTTGACCCGAGCCCTCTGAGCCCTCCTTAGGTGGTGGATCCATACTCTTAGGCGGTTAAGCCCGAAATAAGAGCCGAGGCTCTGATACCAATTGAACGGATCGTAAGGGCACCTAGAGGGGGGGGTGAATAGGTGCTACTCAAATTTCAATACTTTTTCAATTTAGGCTTGACACAAAAGGTAAATTCTCTAGATATGCAACTAAGGTGAATTTACCTATATGACAACTAGCAAGCTAAGCAAGATACAAGATATAAAGACAATAAAGGATAGAGGTAACCGAGAGTGGAGCACACGGAGACACGGATGTAATTCCCGTAGTTCCTTCCTTTTTAGGGGAAGTACGTCTACGTTGGAGGGGTGTGGTTGCCACAAAGACCTAACCAACGCCACAAAGGCTCACCCTATTCTCCGGTGCAAGCTTCCGCCACAAAGGCCTAGCTCACTTTCCACTAAGGGATTCCTCAAGGCGGAGCCGGCCTTTACAATCTTGGGGCACGCATCCATAACCGAATTGGAGGCTCCCAAGCACAACACAATGCTGTCAAACAACAAGTAGCAAGATATCAAATACACAAACAAGGTCTTGGGACACAAGGGAACCCAAGACACAAGGGCCCTCAAGCAAATGAGAGGGGAAATCAAATCGCTTCGGTGAGGATGTAGATGATGGTCTTCTCCTTCGATTCTCCAAAGATCAAGAGCTTTGGTGGGTTGAGGGAGGAGATCTAGTTGATTTGGTGGCTCAAATAATGGTGTTCTTCTTCCTTTGGACGAGCTACTCATTGGGGAAGAAGGTGGGGGTATTTATACCCCCCCAAAAATCAGACCGTTGCCTGCCAGAAAAGTCCGGCTAAAGCCGGTCACACCGGCTAAAGCCGGCCTCCACACCGGCTATAGCCGGTCTGAAAAATCCGGCCCTGCCGGAAATAGCCGGACAAAAAGCCGGGTTAGTCCAGAGGCGCAGAGCTTCTTTCGAAACAAGCCAGTCCGGCTATAGCCGGTCTGGGGACCGGTTAAAGCCGGCCTTCCTGGCCAACCTTCATATGAAACTTCTCCCAGAGCATAATAGCACCATTTCCTCAACAATTTCCTTTGGGTAATGATAATTATCAAGTGTAACATAGGAAACCCAATATCTTGTGCAAGAACATAATAAAATCCTGCAAAGCATAATCACCACATTAATAGATAATGTATTGTTAACAAACGCCAAAATCAATTAGGCGGGAAATGCTCTTTCACTTGCTGCTGTGCTTATCACACCTTCTCTTGGGGTTTCCAACTGGGCGGTCATCTACAAAAACTCCTACATCAACACCGCACCACCAGACCACGACCGCCACGCCCATCGCTCCCCGCCCTCCCGCCACCCGCGTGGCCGAGAGCACTCATTGCCGCCGCTCGCCGCCTAGGAGACGGTGTCGTCACCGCCACGTGGAGCCGCCGCTCCCTCGTCCACATCCCCGACCAAGGGCGCCACTGGGAGCGCCCCCCCACCCTCCTTCGCTAGCTGGCCGCGCCGGCCAGTGGAGACAGGATGGGGCAAAGCTCGAATCGCGACCTCAACACTGCAAGCCTCGTGCGTCGTCCCTCATTCGATTCCTCACGCAAGGATCCAGTGGCCGAATCCCCGCCGCCTCCTTCACCAGCACCGCGAGCTTCGACGGCGGCGCCTCCGGGAGCGACGAGGGAGGGGAGGAGCTGGGGGAGGGAGGTGGCGGCGCGGGGCTAGGATTTCGTCCCCTCGGTTGCCAGGAGGGGGCGACACGATGGGGTGATAATATTTGGAGGCTCCTCAAACCAAACATCCAGTTGAAAACCACACTCTTTAGCTAAACTACGAGATATGCCATTGGCATCCCTAGATCTGCCTACATCAACACAACACGGACAAAACTGGAGGTTTATATCACACACGTAACAAAAGTAGGAAATAGGCTATTCTCTTAGGCCTTGTTTACTTCTGAGGTTTTTTTGGGGTTGGGAGGGGAAATTCCCGGCCCACGACCAAATCCCAAAACTCTCCGAACGACCCGTTTACTTATCAGGTATATTTAGGGAAATTCCCGGCTCATCCCCAAACTTCCCGGCCCGCTAAGCTTCCACCTCGGGTATTCTGACCCATGAGGTAACCCTCGTGTATCTCCTCGTGGAAAGAAAGGGAGAGAGAGAAGCGGCGGCGGCGAGCCAGCGATAGTAGCCGACGGCGGCGAGGAAAGAAGACGGCGGCGGGGAAATAAGAAGCAAATCACGACGGCGCCGACGAGATCCTCTTCCGGCGACTGGTCTCCGGTGAGTTCTCGCGCCTTCTGCCCTTTTCCTCTCCTCCCTAGGGTTTCTTGATGTCGCCGCCGTCTGCGCTGTCCGTCGTCCGTGCACGAGCATTGCAGGTTGATGCACGTATTCTTTTTCGTTTATCTGCTGCTCATGATCTAGGGTCTGGCCGGTCCGATCGAGTGCGTGCGCGTGCTAATTTGTGTTTGTTGATCGCGCGTTGCAGCCAGGCCGAGGAGGTGTATAGCCAGGCCGAGGAGTCTACTCTTGGATTTTGTATGCGACTAGCTAGCTAGATAGATAGATAATCTCATGGCCTTTTTCATTCTCTTCTAATTTGTTTTTGTAAGCAGCACTGCAAGATCTATTTGAATATTCTCATGTCCTGTCAGCGGGTGGATTCAAACCACCAAGTAGATCCTCTTTTTGTTTTGCTTTTTGCTGATCTAGCGCTCGGTCTAGGTAACAGGGATGTGTATGCATGTTGATTTTGCCAACTTATCAGCTGTAGCCTTTGCATCTGTACTGTATCCTTTGCATCTGTAATGTTACTGAGAATGCAAACTGAGATTATAAGCATATATGTCAGTTTGATTATAACCGGTGCTAGTACCTGGTGTTAACACAACATGATTCAGTACCTCTTGCTAGTACCTGACATTTAGAAATGATTCAGTACCTGAGATGGTGATGCTTTAGGAATAATCTCAGTTCTAAGATAGATTTGACATGGTGCTGGTTTCATCTGTTGGTTCTGTTGACACGTTATTCTATATGTTAAGTTCTTTAGTTAAAAAAAGGTCTGCTTTGCTCACCAACAGGATAATATGTTATTTCTGTGTGGTGGGTGTGTACTGTGAAAAATTAGTTGGTCCAAGTATAAACCATGATATGCTACTTTCACATTCTTTTGTGACGATTGCCCATTAGCATGATATTCTTTCACATTCTTTTTTTTCCTCTACATGTTGTCACGCAATGCCTCTTTCGAAGCCCTACAATTGGAGTTCCAACACAGCAACCGCACATTCCACAAGTGTATAAGAGAGTTCTTCGATATCATCTTGTCCTAAGTAGGCGATTTCTGAAGCCTCCCATTATTGACCATCCACATCCAAGAATACTTAAGAAGAGGTTTCCTATCCTACATGTTGCCACTTTCCACCAACTCAACAACCAAGTGAAGATCCCTGCGGCTACTGCGATCTTACACAACATAATCAGAAGGCAACATGGTGATGAAGAGTGGCTTGACCATGAAGATGAAGACCTTATTCCTGTTGCTAAATATATATAACAAATTCTGTCAAGTGTATATTGATAATTGTAATTGCTAAATCCAGTGAATGTTGGTGAAAGAACGGAGAGTGAGAAACAGAAGGATAAGAAGCATGCTGGTGGGCCAAAGAAAAATCCACCGAAGGAATTAAAGAAGGCTAACAAGAGCGATGAGATGGTGCAGGTAGTTGACAGATATGTGAAAATGAAAGAAAAGCAAGCAGAGGATGAAAAGATCGAGTCAAATGCTTTCTCCATTGCCAAGTGCATTTCAACTTTGCACAAAATGGAGGAGTTTACACGTGAGGACAGAGTAAAAGCTTCAAAAATATTCAGAATTCCAGAAAACAGAGATACTTTTCTTACTTGGGCTGCTGAAGATCAGGAATGCGCTATCATATGGCTCCGGGGTGAGCTGCAAGAGCTACCTTGAGGTATCGACATTACTATGAACAAGTAGTGTATTATTCTCAAATCAGCTGTTATACAAATGATACATTCTAGCTCTTGAGTTTTCACTGCCTGCACTTAATTGCTATTCTTTTCTGGTTAGCATGTTTATATTGCATGCTCAGATGTCCTGTAGGCGCTAGGATTTGTGCTTAAAATTTAGAATATCCGCATGACTAGATTTGCCCATTGTTCTGTTTAGTGGAAAGGGGCTTTGATCTATGTACAGATGACTCTGTGATCTCTGTATACTGTTTTGTTCACTCCCTGGTCTGCTGCATGATTGGACTGCCTGGCTAGAGTTTTTTACCAAATAAAAAGGATATTGTGATGGTAACCCCTGAAAAGCATTGTTCTCACAGTTTTCAAATAAAATTAGAAGTAGGTTCAGTTTATCTATGATTTTCAAATTAGAGTACTGTTATGTAATATAAACTACCCTCTATGTAATGATTTTATTCAATTATTTATCTGAAGTAGTTTCGGTAGGCTGGTAGTATCGCGGAGTATAAACTAGTACCTTTATTTCTATTGTCCTTGTCCTGCTGTGACATGCAAACTTGAGTAGATCATTGGCATGTTCTTATACATTAGCTATTCTCACGTGAGGCTGTGCTGAGCATGTTCTTATAAGTGATTAACACTTTGTTTCTTTTGGCAACATAACAGGTTCTGGTCGATGAAAATATTTGGCGGAGCTGGACAACTCTTTTTGGAAGGAGCGTAGAAATTTATTCTCATCAATAATCTTGTAGAAATAATAAGCCTATGTTTGAGCTCCTGACTGGTGAGCATATATTTAAACCTGTATGCATGAAGTTATGATAAGATGTTAAAGCTCCATGCAAAGATTCAATTTTTACTTGAGCATATAATTAAACTGGTATCCATGCAAACATGAAGCGAGTGTAAAGTTTCTCTTTTTATCAACTGTTCTCAATCCTCTCCCATCCTCTCTCATCCCAGAAAATGGAAGTAACTAGAGAAAATGGGGAAATCTGGGGAAATCTGGGGAAATCCTGGGATTGAGTGAAAGGAGGGGTTTCACCAAATCCCCTCTTATCCCCAAACCCCTAGTGGGTGAAAATACCCTAGAGGTAAACAAGGCCTTAGTGGGAAACAACATTTGTACTGACACGGAGACTCATGTGGTGATTGTCAATCTTGAAATTCCATAACTCTAATATTCGACGTATAAAATGTGAGCATACACGTGTAGTGGTGTGTATCTCCGCTATATCAGCGTTTCTACAAACAAACCAGTCAACATGTTCGTAAATATTCAGATCAGCCTTTTTATTTTTTGGTGAGATTCAAACAAATTTTTTTTTTACCAAACAGGGCGACTCCACAACTCAGCATAGACCCAGCTCAGTCCAAATCCCCTCCCCAAACAACCTCCACCGCCGGAGGCCGGATGAAGCACCTCGCAGGTTTGCGCCACCGCGTCGCTCGCCGGCGTTGACTCCCACACCACTACCCAAGTCACCTACCCCCTCCCCCCGGCAGACCAACACCGTCCACGGCCAAATGCCGCCTCACGCTCCCCCCACCCCCACCACCGGCTTCAGACGCTCCGTCTACCTCCTCCTCGCGGCGCTCGCGGTGGCTCCCTTCTTGCTCCTCCTCCTCAACGGCGGCGCCTCCCAGTCCGCCCTCTGCCGCTCCGCCCCCACCTCCCGCCGCATCGCCTACCCGTCCGTCCTCTGGTCCCGCGTGCCGCCTCTCCCGGGGCTCCCCTCTTCCCCGCTCCCCGCCCTCCGCGCCTCCCACTGGATCATATTCTCCGCATCGCCCCACCTCGAGCGCCATCGCCCCCTGGCTGCGATCCCCGGGTGGCAGCTCCTGGCCGTCGCAGATGAGTCGACTCCCCCCGACTGGTCCCACCCCGGCGCCGCGCTGCTCACCCTCGTCGACCAGGCCCGCCTCGGCTTCCGCTCCGTTGCGTTCCTCCCCGACCGCGGCCATGCCCGCAAGGCCGCCGCCTACCTCTTCGCCGTGCAGCGCGGCGCGCGCGTCATCTACGACGGGGACGCCCGCAATGCCGTCGCGGACAACAACCTCACGAGGCACTTCGATGTCGATCTGGAGCAGCGCCAAGGGGAGGTCCCCGTTCTTCTGCAGTACAGCCACGCCGATCCCAACCGCACGGTGGTGAACCCGTATGTGCACTTCGGGCAGCCGTCGGTCTGGCCGCGGGGCTTGCCGCTGGACAAGGCCGGGGAGGTGGGCACAGAGGAGTTCTACACGGAGGTGTTCGGCAGTGCGCAGTTCATACAGCAGGGGCTGTGCAATGGCCTTCCAGATGTTGATGCTGTGTTCTACTTCACACGGAAGTCACTGGAGATGGAGGCTTTTGATGTCAGATTTGATGCAGATGCACCCAAGGTTGCATTGCCGCAGGGATTGATGGCACCAATCAACTCACTCAACACGATGTTCCACTCACCGGCATTCTGGGGTCTTGCATTGCCGGTCTCGGTGAGTCCAATGGCGTCGGATGTTATACGTGGTTATTGGGCACAGAGGATGTTATGGGAGATTGGTGGTCAGCTAGTGGTCTACCCACCGACTGTGCACCGCACTGATAATGTGCACGCTCATCCATTTGATGATGAGAAGGATATCCATGTCAATGTAGGGAGGTTGATAAATTTCCTGATGGAGTGGCGGTCGAAGAAACCGACACTCTTTGAGCGGATTCTTGATTTGAGTTATGGGATGGCAGAGGAGGGGTTTTGGGGGGAGACGGATTTGCATTTCATGGCTGCGTGGCTCCAAGATTTGGTTGCTGTCGGGTACAGGCAGCCAAGGTTGATGTCATTGGAGATCGATCGTCCGAGAGCGACCATTGGACATGGGGATAAGCAGGAGTTTGTCCCCAAGAAACTGCCTTCAATCCATCTTGGTGCCGAGGAGATTGGGGAAGTAAGCACCGAGATTGGCAATCTCATAAAATGGAGGAAGCACTTTGGTGATGTTGTGCTTATAGTACACTGCACGGAACCTGTGGATCGGATTGCACTCGAGTGGAGGCTTCTTTATGGTCGGATATTCCGGGCAGTAGTTATTCTTTCTGATCAAAGCAATGCAGATCTTGCTGTCGAATTCAGCACCTCTGCACATGCATATAGGTGAGTTAAAATGTTAAATCAGCTTGACCCGTAACCAACCAGAAATAAAATCTCTCTTCAAGTCTTCAGAAACTTACTGTTGCTTCATCCAGTGAGGTTTCATTTCATTGGATACTAAATGTGTGCAATTGCTTAGCCTCCTACTAATAAATTCTCATCGCAGGTACTTGCCCAAGGTGTTTGATCAGTTTGCAGGCGCCGAAGGATTTGTATACCTTCAGGATCATATGGTCCTAAATTATTGGAACCTATTGGATGCTGATAAATCTAAGCTCTGGATAACCCATAAGGTGCATAGCCTTCTCGTGGTCTCAAAGCATATTTGTGAATTACAGAACTGTTGAATTTTCGAATCTCTTGAATTAACTTCTCCGGTTCTCCCCAGGTGAAGGAATCATGGTCGAATGTCCCTTTACGGCAAAATAACATTGAATGGTTCAGGAACCAAGGAGATATGGTAAAAAAGGCTGTTGGCAGTTTTCCATTTCATTATCAAGACAATTACAAAAGAAGTGTAGCCGAAGATACGATAATTCATTGCAGCAGTGAGATATTCTACGTACCTCGACAGTATACTGGTCACTTCTCTAATCTTGTTAAAATTATTGGAAATCTAGACATTCATCACACTGTTGCAGTCCCCATGTTGTTCCTTGCAATGGATCTACCAAGCAATTTTGAGCCCAGAGCTTTGGGAAAACTTGTTTATATGACAAACTTGCCATCAAATACCACTTTCTCAACAATATACACTGCTGAAGCGCATGCAGTGTACCCTATGAAGGTTCAGAATGAAATGGATTTTGTAAGCCTAATCAGAGTCATGGCTTCAGGAGATCCCTTTCTTATGGAGCTGATCTGATCTATGAGTTGGCTAAAATTGTATGCTTCGGGTTGGGAAGGGCAACAAAACATAGGTTGTTGAAGGCACTGTTTTGTTCCTCTTCATCCTCCCTTTCAGCTGTAAGTTGAACTTAACAACCATATTGTTGAGTACGGATAGTGCTACTTGATCTCATTTTACATCTTCAATTAGATGGCAGAAAGTTGTCAAGTTTGGAATGTTCCAGTTTATGAAATCAAGTACAGTTGCGTTTTCTCATTATAGCACCATGAGAACATTAACACGATTGTTTCCTGTTGGGTAACTGTTTACCTTTTGGAGCATTGCATTTGACTGTAAAGATAAAGAAGAATCTAAAACTCAAGTATTACTTTGCCAAACATTCAAAAATGACACTCCATTCTCTGTGACTATATGAACAAGTGACATCAAGTAACAAAATTTCCAAAGAACTTCTACCATGCTTTCTTTTTACATTCACAATCACTCTCTTGTTAAAGGCCTGTATTTCATGTTACAACTTATATAAATCACAAATTATACAAGTTTCAACTCAGTGAGACAGAAGAATTTATTCTTCTTGGTCAACTGATGGAACTGGATTTCACCGGTCAATTCCTTCGATCTTGTCTTCAACCTCTGAGTAGAGCTCCCTGAGCCTTTCCAAGTTATCCTCAGACGTCTCCCAGTAGCCTCTGCCATTGGCTTCTAGGAAGGTTTGAAGCAGCTTCCTGAACGAATTGGGATTGGTGTCCATGAGCCTCTTCCTCATTTCTTCATCTTCGATGAATGTGGTATTTGCCTCCTCATAAACCCAGTTGTCCACTTGCCCAGATGTTGCACTCCATCCAACAGTATTCGTCAGCCGCTTCTCAATCTCTCTAACTCCCTCATAGCCACTCTTCATCATCCCCTCATACCACCTAGGGTTCAGTAGCTTTGTCCTTGCATCAAGACGCATTGTCTCCGACAATGTCCGCACCTGTGCATTTGCTGTGGTTGTGTCCGCTATGTACGAGGAAGGCGCCCGCCCATCCTTGCGCAGCCCTTGCACCAGCTTCGTCGGGTCCGAGTCGAAGTAGTGGCTGACATCTGTGAGTGAGATCTCTGACGAGTCCAGGTTTTGGAATGTGGCTTCGGCTGTTGCTAGAGCAAGCTCAAACGTCTTGCGTTTCTCTAGCATGCCTACCCCTGGAGCATCACTGTCAAATGCAAACGACTTGCGGCTCAGGTACATGTCCTGAAGCTGCTTCTCATCTGTCCATGTTGCATTCTCCACTGCCAAGTTCACATTCGACGAGTATGAGCCTGATGCATTTGAGAATATCCTTGTTGCCGCCTCTCTTACCGAGACACCAAGCTCCTCTGCCTGCTCCAGGGCATGCTTGCGCACATAGTTCATCTCTACTGGCTCGTCCAGCTCAGCAACCATCTTTACTGCCCGGTCCAGCAGATTCATCTGCATTGGTCAGATGTGTAACATTAGTGCATCAGTCAAGTGATGATAATTTAGTTTTCTGCAAAATATACAAATCAAACGCAGAGGCAGTATTAGTTCATACCTGGTTGATGAAAAGATCTCTGAAGACGCCCGAGCAGTTGACGACGACATCTACCCTAGGACGTCCAAGCTCCTCAATGCTGACAGGCTCCACACGGTTGACACGGCCAAGGCCATCAGTAACCGGCTCCACACCAAGCATCCAAAACACCTGGGCTAGTGACTCGCCATATGTCTTGATGTTGTCAGTACCCCACAAGACAAGTGCAATTGTCTCAGGATACTTTCCACCATTGTCAGCCTTTTGCCGCTCCAGCAGACGTTCCACAACAACCTTGGCACTCTTCATGGCAGCTGCGGTTGGGATTGACTGCGGGTCGAGAGCATGGATGTTCTTCCCTGTTGGGAGAACCTTTGGGTTACGGATGGGATCACCACCGGGGCCAGGCTCAACATAGCTTCCCTCAAGGGCGAGCTTCAAGGCACCCAGCTCATTGTCTGCCACAATCAGCTTCAGGCACTCTCCCAAGAATGCAAAACAGTTCCTCAGCTTCTCCCTATCCGCCCTGATGAACTTGGTCTTGGATAAGTACTCCACCCATGGCTCTGAGAGACTGAAGCCAAGGATGGAACTGAGTTTGTTTGTAACATCAACAACCTGCCCTTTGCTGTTTGTAGTCTTCTCAACAAAGGCACCTACGGCACCTCTTGAAGCTTCAGTGATCTGCTTCAGGAGTTCAACATCAGCCAGTACGCCCTTGTCGCTTCCCCTGTAGACATCTTCAATGGTCCTGCCCACAGTCGCAGCCAGAATGCCAGGCAGTGCATATATGTTCTCCTCAGGGCGGTCAAGGGCAGCTATGTTTACTAATGTGGCCACGGCTTCGGCGGCAGTTGGTGGCTCACCTATCACATGCAGACCACATGGCAATAGCCGTGACTCTATCTCCATGAGCTTTCCATACACCTTCCCAACGACGAGGTCACGCTCATTTGGTGGGAGCTCCACTCCTTCGTCAGGCAAGGGAACATCCTTGTCCAGGTTACACTGTTTTGCAGTGCTGATGATTGAGCTCACAATCTGGTTGCCACGTCCAGTATCCTTGAGAGACTGGTAAGAGGCGATGAGCTCCGACAGCTGCTTCAGCCCCTTGTACAGACCGGCATTCTCAGCTGGTGGTGTCAGGTAGCTTATGGTGTTTGCATAGCTTCGACGCTTGGCAACTGTTGCTTCAGACGGGTTGTTTGCTGCATAGTAGTAGATGTTGGGGATGTTACCAATCAGACTATCAGGATAGCATGCATCACTCATCCCGACTTGTTTCCCGGGCATGAACTCAAGGGAACCGTGTGTTCCAAAGTGCAGAACAGCATCTGCCTTGAAGATCTTCTCAACATAGGTGTAGTATGCTGCAAATCCATGGTGAGGGCTGGCAGATTTTGAGAACAGAAGCCGCATTGGATCACCTTCATAACCAAAAGTGGGCTGCACTCCGATGAAGATATTTCCATACTGCTTCCCATAGACAAGGAGGTTCTCGCCATCAGAATTGAGATGCCCAGGTGCCTTGCCCCAGTTCTCCTCAAGCATGGAGGCGTAGGGAGTTAGTGCCTGGTACTCCCGCACATTCATGCGGTAAACAACATTGAGGTTGGGACTGCTGAACTGGGCCTCCTTATCATGAATAACCTCCTCGATGAGTTCTTCAGGTGTCTCTGGAAGGCCATCAACATTGTAGCCGTCCTTCTTCAGATCTTTGAGGACGGAATAGATGGAGCTGAAGACATTCAGGTATGCTGCAGTGCCAACATTGCCCTTGTCTGGTGGGAAACTGAAAACGGTGATGGCTAGTTTCTTGGCATTCTGCAACAAATAAGAAGAAAAGGTAACTACTTTTATGTTTTTCCTTGCAAACCTGTGCATACAAGAATTCAGAAACGAGTGTAATATTTCACCCATGAAGAATTTGACATGAAAATGGAAACTAAATCACATAACTGAAGTCTAAGATTCTGCAGCGAAGTATTGAATTTTGTCCTGACATGATCTTTCATTTCATTTGACGAAGGAGAAGTCAATCACGTGTTTGCTAAACGTTGTAATGTGTTCTTACTTTTCACTGAACTTGATGTGATGATAGATTGATAGGGATTAGTAGCGATGCACTACGGTTTTCATCATTCATTTAAATCTCATTCTCGTAGCAGATTAGGATGCTCGTCAGTGTTGATAACTTGATATATACTGACACACTGTTCAGTGGTGAATGACACAAGCTAGAAGAGTTAATTGACAATTCAACGAGCAGTTCCAGTTTTCAGCATGCCAGTGAGGTTAGTTGAGCTGATATGTTGATTAGTTTGTCTGTTTGTGTTGGGTTGAAATTTTCTTAAGCATAATGGAAGAACTAATCCCTAAACTGAATGAGCAGTCCCCAGTTTTCGGCATAACAGTGAACTAGTTGAGCTAATATGTCAATGAGTACGTATTCTTGAAAAACTTTGTCTATTCACACCTCAAGAAGAGATGGACGTCAGAACTACTGATATATTATCCTGTCTCTTTAACATAAATAAATAGTATAATCTGTACAAATACTAGTGGTAAAATACAGCAACCATGTAGAGGGGAGATGCGTAGTACCTTAGTTTTCCTCTTGAGTACTGCCCATCTGATTGCTCTGGTGCAGAGCTGCTCCACCCTCTTGTGCAATGCATGTGACTTCCCTGTATCAATCAAACACAAGAAGGAACATTTCGAATTCAGGCTCCGAGTACATTGATGCAAACAAATGAGACCAAGAGTGAGTCCAAGAGGAAGGAGTCGATGGGATGTAGAAGTGGCTTGCCTGATCTCGGGTCCCGGCCGGAGAACACAATAGGCTCCATGCCACCGTCAAGCTCCGGGAGCGCAACCTGCAGCGCCACCTGGATGGGGTGGAGACCCAAGGTGCTGTTGAGCCACTCCTCCGTGGTCTGGAACACGAGCGGCAGCGCGACGATGTACGGCACGTCGAGCTTCTGCAGCGCAGCGATGGCCTTGGGGTGGTCCTGCCTCGCTGGCCCTCCGACGAGGGCAAACCCGGTCAGCGACACCACGGCATTGACGAACGGCTTCTTGGTGACGGAGTCGACCAGGTACTGCTGGGTTGGCCCCGAGAAGTCGAGCCCACCAGCAAAGATGGGTATGACCTTGGCGCCTCTTGCCTCCATCTCCATGATGACTGCGACGTAGTGTCCGTCGTCTCCGGTGACAATGTGGCTCCTCTGCAGGACGAGGCCGATGACCGGGGCGTCGGGGTCCTTGAGCTTGCTGTTGGTGTCCCGGCGCGTGTCGTACCAGTTGAGGTACTCCTTGACGTCGTCGAACATGGTGGGGGCGAGCGGGTGCCAGATGCCGGTGTCGAGGAAGAGCACGGGGTCGTCGTACTTGATGTCGGCGCCCTTGAGGGCGGGCACGTAGGAGACGGCGATCATCTTGAGGAAGTTCTGGAGGTTGTCTGGGGAGCCGCCGAGCCAGAACTGGAGGCTGAGGATGTAGAGGCGCGCGTCCTGGGCCTTGTCGGAGGGCAGGTACTTGAGCACCTTGGGCAGGGTGCGGACGAGCTTGAGCATGCTGTCGGCGAAGCCGGAGGAGTCCTTCTTGTTGCGCTTGAAGAGCTGGAAGAAGGGGCTCTTGGACTGGCCGAGCTGCGC
Source organism: Dactylis glomerata (assembly GCA_007115705.1). Lineage (NCBI taxonomy): Eukaryota > Viridiplantae > Streptophyta > Magnoliopsida > Poales > Poaceae > Dactylis > Dactylis glomerata. The sequence continues at coordinate 1,120,082 of QXEO01001062.1, read as the reverse complement.
CATGCTGAAGGAGCCGAGCTTGTTGAGGCGCATGACCTCGGGCATGGAGGGGAAGACGAGCACGGCGTCCATCCGGTCCCGGTGCTTCTCCACGGCGTCCCGGACCTTGAGCGCCAGCTCCTCCACGAAGATGAGCGAGCCGATGAAGACATTGGCGGCGGCCACGTCGTCGCAGAAGGCGGCGTAGGTGTCGGAGTCTCTGAGCTCCTCGACCAGGTACCCGACCACCTCGAACTCGGCGGCGCGGCGCGGGTCCGCGTTGAGCTGCTGCACGGCGGCGGTGACGGAGGACTGGTACTGCGCCTCCAGGACGACGTAGACCACCTTGACGCGAGGCAGGCCGCGCTCCGGCGGCACCACCCGCCGCACGTCCGGGTTGGTCTGCGTGAAGAGGCCGTTCCCGGCCACCGCGCACCGTATCGCGGCGCGTCGACCGGCTCCGAGCTGCCGCCCCCGGCTGAGTAGGAAGGAGTGGAGCGGGACTGGCGCGCCCAGCTTCTTCTGCGCCGCCCGCCCGGTGGCCGTGGCGAACGGCGTGGACACCAGAGACGACATCTTTATCCCCTTCTCCCAGATAAAATATACACAGCCCACGCGCAGAGACCCCGAGTGAGTACAAAACTAGCACTAGTAATTTACAATGGAGCAACCCCCAACACCTCTTCTTCTCTTTGGTGATGATGAAGGGTGCTTGCTCTCTGTTCTTGCTTGGCTCGCGTGTGTTGTGGTTCCCTCAAAAAACAGGGGAGGCAAGGAGCGAGCTGGAGAGTGTGGGAGCTCGGGAATGTATAGGTTTCTTTCTTTGCCAAGTGTGGGAGGAGGGAAGACGGAGGACAGGCCTGGGGGTTGTCTGGCTGACAAGCGGCTATGGGGTGCTCCGGGGCATTTGGTGGCCGGAGCCGTCACACGTTGGCGGTGACGGGGAGGGCGGCGGTGGGGCACGGGCGCGGGGGTGAGAAAAGCGGATCGCGATCGGGGCTCGGCGCGCTGCGATTGGCCCCCGGGGATTTCCTGGGCGCGCCCCGCCGGAGGGAGACGATGAGGAGGCGGATAACTCGCGGTCGCTGTTCGCGGCCTGCGCGTGGCACTGACCCCGGCCGCAGAGGGCACTGCCCTTCCGCTGGGTCGTCAGCGTTGGCGGATTCCGTTTCTCCTCCCCTGGTTTCTGCATCTTGGGCCGTCCATTTTCGGTCGATGGCACGTCTGGTACCGCACCGGCCGTCTGATCGATATTCGTGGGGATTTTTTTTTGCTTTATGGCTCGTGAAAGGAGTTCGTTTGTTGGCTTCCTGGGCTTCGGCTGTGGCTGTCCGAAGCTGGTCGCTGGAGCTCTGGACGGAGTGTCCGTGAGACAAGTGGACAAAGTTTGTGATCTCTAGCTTCCTGCTAGATGTGCCCGGGCAGCTGGAGCTGCTTGATCCGAGCGTGCGTAGCCAGGGGTTTCGGTTTTGGCATGTCCCGTTTTATGAATCTTAGTCGACGTCGCCTAAACATGACCGCCGCTGGTTGCGCCTTTTTCGTGTGTTTTTGGCGACATTCTATATATCTCTGGCCTCTACCAATAGTATGATTGTGCATTGCGGTTTTATTAGACTTTAGAGTGAACCATCTCCCGAGCATCGACTCTCTTCGCGAATCAGATATGGATCCAGGATGATTCCTTCAAATTTCCAACACTGGCTCCATCATGCTGTACATACACTTATTTGAGATTGGCAGCAGCAGCAGTCAATGGAATTTTCGCAACGAGCTCAAGCTCATAGGCATTTCACCAGCCTATGAATACGCGGTGGACACTGGGCTTTTATTTATTTACTTATTATTAAAGTGTTGACACTGGACAGATATTCCGGGCCAATCTAACTGAATGGGTCATTCTTTCGACCAACTTTCGATTTGAGCATCACGGACCGTTCCCAAGTTGGCTTTTCAGATATGGCCTGCTTCATCTACACAAAGCCCAATCCCAACCACAGTACTCCAAAGGCCGCAAAGCTTAGCCCAGCAAATCTTCATGGACGCATCAACGATGATACATACCACTGGGACCAGGGGTAATAACGGTCCTTCGCTTTCACAGGAGATTCACAAACATGGGTATTGGGTACCTATAAAAAGATTGACCTTATCTCTAAGGAGCTCTAAGCTCTCTAGAATTGGTGAGTTGTGGCGCTTCCACGGTGGCCACTAATATTTGTCTAACGAGTGTCAGGGTTAGTCGTAGTGCTATTTTTTTTCCAAAGCGTGCGTCCATGCATTCGTAGAGTTTGCTTGTGCGTTCCGTCACCTAGGTGCACGGAAACCGACTCACTGACTCCATTCCCACCCTTATCTCTTACATTTGTTTCAAGAAGCCACACCCTAATCTCCATATCTAGTCGTCACCGTCTCCCTTCTGTCGTCTCGTTGTGTTATTGAAGGAGAAAGAGTTTGAAGACCTCTTGTTTCTTTTAGACTTTATTTTGTAATTGCTGGAGACAACTTATATATCTCTATGATGTACTATTTAATTCTATAAATATATGGTATTGATTGTAAAAAAAACCCGACCTTTGTAAAGATCTGATCACGCTTGCGTGGAACGGGATTTCTTCGGGCCATCGCTAGGGTTTTTGGACAAAGGTTTCGATTTTCATACTAGATGGTTCAACACTCTTCAAGTACATCGAATCAGGGTGGATCTGGGAGATCAAAGCTAGAAGTAATTGATAATATGCTGCTGCGGCTAGGAATTGATGAGGATGAGTTTGACGATCTTGCTTTTGAGGAGGACGAAGAGGCGCCAGAGGAGGGCATCAAGTGGAGGGCACTAGCACGAGTGCATACTTTGAATTTCTTCAGCCCTCATACTTTTGATCAACACATGCGGGTGGCTTGGATCCTGGCAAGGGAGGTACAATTTCATTACCTAGAGGAAAATTTATTCACTATCCATTGTTTTTTGCTTGGGAGATTGGTTGAAGGTTGAAAAAGGAGGACCGTGGCTATTCCGTCAATCGGCAGTTTGTATTGAACGATATGATGGCTTGGCAGATCTAGAGTCCATTGATCTAAATTTCTTCTCCACTTGGATTTAAATCTACAAAGTACCAGTTGGCTATAGGAATAAGATGCTGATCACAAACCACTAATCAAGAAGGTGTGAAAGGTAATTGAGGTTGAGCTTAATGTGAAAGGGTCAGGAAATTTTGTTCGTGCAAAAGTGAAGCTGGACGTGAGGCAGATTCTGGCTCGGTTTGTGTCGATGTCAAGAGGTGGTCAACATGAGATCTATCAAATTAAGTATGAAAAAAATGCCAAGGTTCTGCAGAGCTTGCGGAAATATCGGGCACTCATCTAGAGTGTAGATTGGGTGAGCATGATGAAGATAAATTGAAATGGGGCGACTAGCTTAAGGTGGATTGTGAATCATGGCACAGACGGGTGTTTGGAGGTAATCGAGGTGGCAGACGTTCTGCGCGGGTGGGATGTGATGGTCGCGGAGGCAGACAGAGGACTTTGGCAGGGGCGTGGACATGATGTATAGCTGGCTCCAGGACTGGGCCGTGGGGCTGAATTACCAATCAGTTGGCGTTATAATGCTATTTAGAAAAATTCTAAGGGTGACTTATATGACAATCTGACGAATACCGCTATCTGGATATGAATGACCGTGATAATGGCAAGCCGGGCACTAAACATCACCTCGATATGAAGTTGGGTGATGTGCAGGAGGATGATTCACAGAATATGTGTAGAGGGCAGGAACATCTAGATGATATGCTCACAAATGGGGGTTTAGCGGCCAAGGAAGTTCCCATTGCTAAAATTCAGAATGAGAGGAAGAAACGTTCAAAGAAGGTAGGAGCTGACTCCACTTCACTAGGATCGGTTGGTTCCTGTGAGGATCCTGTCCAGGCACAATGAAAATATTATTTTTGCACGGTCAGGGTTTGGGGAACCACTCAAAGTTTGAGCGCTATTGGACGTCTGAAGGCGTAGTGACCTCGGGGTGATGTTTTTGTCGGAAACTTAGCTAGATGATTATCTCGTAGAGTGCTTGAGAAGGAGATTGCATATGGATTTTAAAATAATAAATTTGAGTAATGGGAGGAGTGGTGGAGTTATTCTTCTTTGGAAAATAAACATCCACGTAGCCTTTCTTATTACTCTTGATCCGGAAAAAATGAAGCAGATGGGCTTCATGATTACCGCCCAATATCCCTCATTCATAGTTTGATGAAGCTACTCTCCAAAGTTCTTGCACGTTGCCTTGCTCCTAAACTGGATAAAATGGTCGCGCAATGTCAGAGTGCCTTTATTAAGAACAGATGATCTAAGAAAATTTCTTGAATGTCTAGAGCACCATCAGATTCCTTCATAAAACAAAAAAGGTTGTTGTTCTTTATTAAGCTTGACCTTGTTAAGCCTTTGACATGGTGTCATGGTCCTATTTGCTAGATATGCTTCAAGCAAGGGGTTTTCGAAACCAATGGATTAAGTGGATTGCTATGATCTTGGCTTCCTCTTCATCCCAGGTGCTTATCAATGGGCTTCCTGATGTCTCACAGGACCAGTTGGGAAACCCCAAGAGGAAGGTATGATGAGCACATTAGTAAGTTTTCCCTAAGTTATGAAACTAAGGTTTAATCGACCAGTAGGGGAAAGAAATCACTTCCGAAGGTTGTTGCTAGCTGACTTTGGTAACGGCGCCGGAAAAAGTCTGGTGCGTGGCTTTGGCGCCAGCAGCATCGTGGAACCTGCACGCAACACAACCAAACTACTTTGCCCCAACTTACAGTGAGGTTGTCAATCTCACTGGTTTGCTGATAACAAAGGATTAGATGTATAGTGTGGAAATAGATGTTTGTTTGCGGAAAAGTAAATAATGCTTGCGGTAGATGGTAATATAAATGTAAAAGAATTGACCGGGGTCCATAGTTCACTAGAGGCGTCTCTTCATAAAGATAAATAACATGCTAGGTAAACAAATTACAGTTGGGCAATTGACAAAATAAAGAATGCATAACAATGCATGCACATGCCATGAAGATCACTATGAGATTCACTTGGGCATTACAACATAATACATAGACCGTAATCCAACTACATCTATGACTAATAATACACCCGCAGGACATCATCCGAACAACCCTTGGGTATTAAGTTGCAAGCAACATATTATCGCCTTAAGCAAAGTGTGTAATGTAAACAATACAATTATCCATGGACAAAAGATTGTTGTTTTCTCCCTAGTAGCAACAACACATCTACAACCTTAGAAGTTATTGTCACTCTCCCAGATTACTAGAGGCATGAACCCACTATCGAGCATAAATACTCCCTCTTGGAGTCACAAGCATCTACTTGGCCAAAGTATCTACTAGCAATGAAGAGCATGCAAGATCACAAATGACATAGACATGATAAATCATCAATCTACTTGACATAGTACTCAATATTCATCGGATCCCAACAAACACAACATGTAGAATTACATAAAGATGATCTTGATCATGATAGGCAGCTCACAAGATCTAGACATGAGGCACATGGAGGAGAAGACAATCATCTAGCTACTGCTATGGACCCATGGTCCAGTGGTGGACTACTCACGCATCACTCTGGAGGCTGGCATGGTGATGAAGAAGGCCTCCGGTGATGATTCCCCTCTCCGGCAGGGTGCCGGGAAGAGCTTCTGGACCCTCCCGATCTCGGGTCGACAACAGCGAAGGCTTGCAGTATGTTTTGTGGAAAACTGCTTATGCCTTTAGGGTTTTCTCGACGAAGGGAATTTATAGGCGGAAGGGCGATGTTAGAGGGTGGACCAGGGGCCCACACCACCTGGTGGCACGGCCAGGGGGTGGCTCGCGCTACCCTATAGTGCGGCTGCCTCCTGGCTGCTCTCCGTCTCTCCTTTGGATTCCGTCTTCGTGTCAGGTAAATAGGAACTTTGGCTTTTATTTTGTCCAATTCTGAGAATATTTCCTGTGTAACTTTTCTAAAACACAAAAATAGCAGAAAATAGGAACTGGCACTGTGTCATCTTGTTAATAGGTTAGTTCCAGAAAATTCATAAAAATGCCACAAAGTGTAAACAAAACATAAAGCAATTGGTGTAAAACAAGCATGTAGCATCAAAAATTATAGGAACGTATCAGCATCCCCAAGTAGGTAAGTGATAACAAAATAATAATTTTTGAGGTTACATGCACCCAACACAATCTTGATCAAATCGATGTAAATCATTGCATGCTGAGATCAAAGTACTCTAAAGATGGGCATAAAAGATATAACGTTAACAATAGAACTTAGCAACCATGTTACAACATTAAGAGAAATACAAACAAAAGATCATGAATAATAATGCATTGAAAGGTATTTGTTTGTTTCGAGCATAGAGAAAATATAGCAAAGTGGTATTCAGCTTGTCCCTCATGGAGTAGCAAAACATAAATGCATAGGACACCTTCAAAGTTCAAGAGGGTGACTAGATACAAATAATTTGAGAACAAGCAATACCATAATCATGAATGAATCAATAATAAATTTTGGGACTATGCACATTATACTCAGAATGACAACTATGCTCTCTTAGTCGGTGCATAAAGATAGAAGATGAAGACTCAACATAAAAGTAAAAGATAGGCCCTTTCGCAGAGGGAAGCACGGATTTAACATGTGCTAGAGCTTTTCATTTGTCAACAGAGATAAAAATTATTTTGAGAGGTGGTTGTTCCTGTCAATGAATGGCAATGAGGTTATTGCTATCTTCCATATGAAACAAGTTGAGAGCGGTTTCGAGTTCTTGAAAAATTGGCATTTGCATGATCTTTTATAAAGTTTGGCACTCCTCCCCACTTTTCCTTTCACAAACCATGGCTAACCTAATCCTTCGGGTGCCTGCCAACAATCACATGCCATGGAAGAGTGCCTTTTTTCTCTTCTTTTTTAAAGGTTACAATGGTCTGACCAGCTCTCTTGCAAAATTAGTGACGAGTAGATGAAGCATGCAAGTCGAGGGGTACTTAATTCAATATGGAAGATAACGAACCCGACCACTACGTCCTCATGAGCTAAAAACAGTGTCACAAAATGAGAAGTATTTTGAAGGTTTTGAAAGGTAGCACATGAAAATTTGCTTGGAATGGTTCGAAATGCCATGCATAGGAATTTATAGTGGACTTTTTTGGAATAACTTTGGTTTTTGGGAGTTGGATGTACGAGTAGAGCTCATCCTCAGTACAGGTGAAGGCTAGCAAAAGACTGGGAGCGACCAACTAAGAGAGCAATAACGGCCATAATCATGCATAGCGACAAAACATTATTAACCAAAGCATAAAGTGATATCACAAGTCAAAAACCAAATGATCATAGAGGCTTGAGGCGACTGGTTTAAAGTCAAAACATGGTGTGAGCATGCGCCAAGTCAACCCAAATAAAGCATCAAAGGAGAATACCACAATATTATGTTTCTATATGATAATAACAACACATGATTCTTTCAAAGGAACATTAAGCACTCTCAGTCATTTGAGACATGTCATGCTACAACAATAACTACTAAGCATATAATCAAAATAATATCTAGCATGACATGCTAAAGTCTAAGCAACAGTCTAAACAAGCTCCCTTTTGCACCACTATAAGCATGAAACATTTTACTCTTTTCAAACACAAATCAACCTATTTGAAACAACTCTCAAGGATGAAAAACAACAAAGACCAGAGGTATAAACACACCTAGCTACAAAGAACTAACAAGTTCTGAACAAAAATAAAGGCGAAAAACAAAAGCTAAACGCAGTACTAGAAAAAGAGAACACTCATAGAACGATAAGAGTGAAAACTAGAGTGTTCTAGGCAATAAAAATGGAGTGTGTCTTCTCCAAAAGAAATATGTTGGGGTCCAACCATTTACTGTAGCAAACAAAACAAAAGAAAACTGAAATTAAAAATAAAGACGCTCCAAGAAAAACACATAGCATATGAAGCAATAAAAATATAGTGTCTTGAAAGATGACCTGATATTTTTATTGATGAAGAAGAGGGTTCCTTGGGGCATCCCCAAGCTTTGACGCTTGTACCTCTTGGATATTTCTTGGGGTGACATGGGCATCCCCAAGCTTGAGTTTTTATCTATACTTCATCTCACCTCATCATTCTCCTTTACCTACACTTGAAAACTTCCTTCATACAAAACTTCACACAATTCTCATTAGCAACATTAGTGTATGCAAGATAATAGATCCACTTTTGGCTCAGTTTCAACTTAAGTACAACACCTACTAAAATATTAGCTACTGTAGCAAATTCTCTCAAAAATTCCATGATCAAAAGAACTCAAAAAGAAAGAGATCAAGAGGCAAATGCCAATAGTGGTAGAAATCTGTGAGAACAGAACAACAGGTAAAGATCGATTTTTTTCAAAAATCTTCCGTTTCTCAAATAAAAAAATGGAAAACTAATGAAAGTTCGATAATAACCTGGGGCATGTGTACAAGAAATCGCAGATCAATACGACGTACTCAGATTTTTCACTAATTTTTACAGCGAGGCACAAAAATCTGTTTTGTGACAGCAACTTCCCCAAAACTTACCTTCCTCCAATTAGAGGCTATTCTTGGCACAAAAACGAAATAAAAATAATAAGGAGAGATCACTAAAGTAGTAACAACTTCCAAGACTCAATAAAAAGAAAAAGTACTGAAAAGAAAACATTGGGTTATCTCTCAAGAGTGCTTTTCTTTAACGCCTTTGAGCTAGGCTCAGTAATTTGAGAAGATGCTCATATAAGAAATATGAATTGAAGCAAAAGAGAGAATCAAGGAGAAAATATGAAACACATTTAAGTCTAACCCACTTTCTATGCATAGGAATCTTGTAAGAAAATAAATCAAAGAAGCACATAGTAACAAGCATGGGTAGATAAAACAAGAGCAACTTCGAAACTTTCAATATAAAGAGAGGTGTTTTAGTTACACAAAAATTCCAACAACCATATTTTCCTCTCTCATAATAATTTTCAGTAGCATCAATATTAGTATCAAGGTCACAAGTATAGCAAGTATCAATTTCATCAAAAAGGGATATTTCAAAAGAATCAATGGAATCATCACAATTATCAATATAACACTCATCCTCCTTTGGTAAGCATGGAGGGCGATCAAATACGGTATTAGTTAAAGAGTCACTCTTATTGGGAGGTAGGCATGGGTAGCTGCTCCATTCTTCCTCCTATTGATCATCACACTCCTCCTCTTTTTCATCCAATGAGCTTCCAGTTTCAGCAATATCTTCTTTCATAGGCTCCTGCAAGACATTAGTCTCTTCCGTTGGTAGAGAGCATCTATTAAGATATTTAAGAATATAGCCAGTTTCTTCCTTGTAATTATCAAAGGAAAATTTAAGTATATCATAAACTTCATATTTATAAGGCGCATCATCAGTATTTTCAAGCAAATAAGCAAGTTCGAATGCACCCTTCCAAGCAATAAATTCTTCAATTTGTTTCACATAATAAAAGTCATAATTTCCCTTAACATAAGAAGATATGGTAATATTATTATTATACTCACATTGAAAAGGGAGGTGTTTATACCTCCTACAGCAACAAGATTTATCAAAGCAATAAGTAACATTATAAGTAGAGCACACGTTTCTAGCAATGATATACAATGTATTAATTTGTTCCCATAAGTGTTTCCCTTTTTGTGACAAGCGGTGTTCCTTATAATAATTTTTGTTGTTCTTCCGTGAACTCACCTTGCCAATAAGATATAGATTCAAAGAAATCAACCATTGATAGAAAGCATGATAAAGCAAGACAATAACATACCAATAAAAATAACAACTATAGTAGGAACTATTTTTTGGGTTTTTGATAAACAAGAAGCAAACAAAATAAAGTAAAGAAACTAAGCAAAACAATAACAAAGTAAAGAGATTGGAAGTGAGAGACTCCCCTTGCAAAAATCCTCTTTCTCCCCGGCAACGGCGCCAGAAAAAGTCTTGATGTCTCACAGGACCAGTTGGGAAACCCCAAGAGGAAGGTATGATGAGCACATCAGTAAGTTTTCCCTCAGTTATCAAACCAAGGTTTAATCGACCAGTAGGAGAAAGAAATCACTTCCGAAGGTTGTTGCTAGCTGACTTTGGCAACGGCGCCAGAAAAAGTTTGGTGCGTGGCTTTGGCGCTAGCAGCAATGTGGAACCTGCACACAACACAACCAAAATACTTTGTCCCAACTTATAGTGAGGTTGTCAATCTCACTGGTTTGCTGATAACAAAGGATTAGATGTATAGTGTGGAAATAGATGTTTGTTTGCGATAAAGTAAATAATGCTTGCGGTAGATGGTAATATAAATGTAAAAGAATGGACCGGGGTCCACAGTTCACTAAAGGTGTCTCTCCATAAAGATAAATAACATGCTGGGTAAACAAATTATAGTTGGGCAATTGATAAAATAAAGAATGCATAACAATGCATACACATGTCATGAAGATCACTATCGAGCATAAATACTCCGTCTTGGAGTCACAAGCATCTACTTGGCCAAAGTATCTACTAGCAACGGAGAGCATGCAAGATCATAGATGACATAGACATGATAAATCAACAATCTACTTGACATGGTACTCAATATTCATCGGATCCCAACAAACACAACATGTAGAATTACATAAAGATGATCTTGATCATGATAGGCAGCTCACAAGATCTAGACATGAGGCACATGGAGGAGAAGACAACCATCTAGCCACTGCTATGGATCCATGGTCCAGTGGTGGACTACTCATGCATCACTCTGGAGGTTGGCATGGTTATGAAGAAGGCCTCCGGTGATGATTCCCCTCTCCGGCAGGGTGCCGGGAAGAGCTTCTGGACCCTCCCGATCTCGGGTCAATGACGGCGGCGGCTTGCAGTATGTTTTCTGGAAAAGTGTTCGGGCCTTTAGGGTTTTCTCAACAAAGGGAATTTATAGGCGGAAGGGCAATGTCTTTGGGTGGACCAGGGGCCCACACCACCTGGTGGCGTGGCTAGGGGGTGGCCCGCGCCACCCTATGGTGCGGCTGCCTCGTGGCTGCTCTTTATCTCTCCTTTGGACTCCGTCTTCGTGTCAGGTAAATAGGGACTTTGGCTTTTATTTCGTCCAATTCCGAGAATATTTCCTGTGTAACTTTTCTGAAACACAAAAATAGCAAAAAACAGGAACTGGCACTATGGCATTTTGTTAATAGGTTAGTTCCAGAAAATGCATAAAAATGCCACAAAGTGTAAAAAAAATATAAAGCAATTGGTGTAAAAAAAAGCATGGAGCATCAAAAATTATAGATACGTTTGCAACATATCAGCATCCCCAAGCTTAACTCCTTCTCGTCCTCGAGTAGGTAAGTGATAACAAATTAATAATTTTTTAGGTGACATGCACCCAACACAATCTTGATCAAATCGATGTAAAGCATTGCATGCTGAGATCAAAGTACTCTAAACATGGCATAAGAGATATAACTTTAACAATAGAACTTAGCAACCATGTTACAACATGAAAAGAAACACAAACAAAAGATCATGAATAATAATGCATTGAAAGGTATTTGTTTGTTTCGAGCATAGAAAAACATAGCAAAGTGGTATTCAGCTTGTCCCTCATGGAGTAGCAAAACATAAATGCAGAGGACACCTTCAAAGTTCAAGAGGGATTGGCGTATATAATTTGCGGAAATTCAGCAGGCCCTTGAGATTGCGGTGGCTTTGGGGTTACCTAGCAACACCCAGAGTGTCCTTAGGTGGGTTTGCCACTTCCGTGTGATGATGTCAACCACCAACTATTTGCTATGACACACTCGCGTGGATACTCCGCTCGTGGGCAAAGATGAACTTCCCCGTGGTGGAGAGCCAGCAAGAGGCATAATTTCTTGCACTGGAGATGCATGTGGCCACGCGTGAGCAGGAGGTGGAGGATTGATGTGCGCAGTGGATCCTTTAAGCGCAAGCGGCCAACGACGAGGCGATGCGATGCCTGGCGCAGGAGCATCCCAAGCTGGTGTGGGCGCAACTCGAGTATGACCACACGCAGAAGAAACGTTTTGTTGGCGGCTCGGGAGCTGATGCTAGACCATTGTCAATGGCTGGCCTCTCATTGGCGACTGGACCCTCGTCGCTCTTCATCTTGTCAGAGTCATCGACTTGTCTGTTGAACAACAATGACTGGAAAGAGAGCCACCTCTGCAACAAAGTAGTGTAGGTTTGGATCAATTGTAGTTTAGGTATCAAATTTTGATCAACAATAGTTTCCATGCCAAGTTTGGGGACCGAAATGTTGAAATAAATGATGAATTTGTGTCTAGGATCTTCAAATTAATGTTTAATCGAGTCTAGGAAAGTTAGAAACAAATGTTTGTACTGCATAATCAATGAAATTGATGTTTGAAATGTCAAATTGATGTCTGTCGAACTTGAAGTTTCAAATGTGGAATTTGCAGTGTTCAATTTTTTCATCATGCCCTAAAATACATCACCAACTGTGCAATGGGTGCCCTAAAATACATCATCTTGTAAACTAGCAAGTGTCTTGGTGATGTTTTTTTACGAAATGGGGAGCATGGCCCCAGCCTCTGCATAGTGTCTTGGTGATGTAATTTACTTTTTGGTATTGTTTAAATTTTACATCACCTGTTTGAAGGAGATATGCCCTAGAGGCAAATAATAAAGAGAGTTTTTATTATCATATCTCATTTGATCATAATATATTATATGTCACGCTATAACTGTATTAAGCGAAAACTATAGTACACGTGTGGCATATAACAAACAGGTCCCTAGTAGCCTCTATTCGACTAGCTCATTGGTCAACTGATGATTAAGGTTTTCATATAATGGGCATTTATGTCAATTGACAATGAGGCCATGTATTGGACATGATGGGCATAAATTAGTATTGCGATGAGATCAGTCCGTAGTTCGAACATTGCAATTAACTGAGAGACAAAGTAACCTAAATCCTTAGACTATGAGGTCACATTATAATCACTACTTCCTGCGGCTACTTTGATAGCATCAACCATCACACGATAACAAGGTGACTGAAAAGATGTGTTCGGGTATTCCAATGTAGTGGGTTGAGGCGTGTGCACTAAGAGCAGGATTTGTCCATCTGTGTGACAGATTGATACTACTAGGCCCACTCGGTGACAATTGCATCTAAGAAGCTTGCAAGCATGTGACTCGGTCATGGATGATGCAATCTCATGAGAACGAGTAAATAGATTTGTCGGTAACGAGATTGAACACGATATAGATATATCGTTGATTGGTCCATTGAACAGCGATGACTGAAACGAGAGCTACCTCTGCAGCAAATTAGTGTAGGTTTGGATCAATTGTAGTTTAGGTATCAAATTTTGATCAACAATAGTTTCCATGCCAAGTTTGGAGATCAAAATGTCAAAATAAACGATGAATTCCTATTTAGGGTCTTCAAATTAATGTTTAATGGAGTCTAGAAAAGTTAGAAAACAATGTTTGTACTGCGTAATCGATGAAATCGATGTTTGAAATGTCAAATTGATGTTGTACTGTTGAACTTGAAGTTTCAAATGTGGAATTTCCAGTGTTCAGTTTGTTCATCATGCCCTAAAATACATCACCTACTGTGCAATGGGTGCCCTAAAATACATCATCTTGTAAACCAACAAGTGTCTTGGTGATGTTTTTTTTTCTGAAATGGGGAGCATGGCCCAACCTCTTCATAGTGTCTTGGTGACGTAAAACTTCCTTTTTTGTACTATATAAATTTTACATCACCTGTTTTAAGGAGATATGCCCTAGAGGCAAATAATAAAGAGAGTTTTTATTATCATATCTCATTTGTTCATAATATATTATATGTCAAGCTATAACTATATTAAGCGGAAACTATAGTACACATGTGGCATATAATAAACAGGTCCCTAGTAGCCTCTATTTGACTAGCTCATTGGTCAACTGATGATCAAGGTTTTTTGATCATGGGAAATTTATGTCAATTGACAATGACGTCATACATTGGACATGATGGACATACACCCACCATTAGTATTGTGATGAGATCAGTCACATAGTTCAAATATTGCAATTAACTAAGAAACAAAGTAACCTAAATCCTTAGACTGTAAGGTCACATTATAATCACTACTTCCTGTGGCTATTTTAAAAGCATCAACCATCATACGGTAACACGGTGACTAAAAAGATGTGTTCGGGTATTCCAATGGAATGGGTTGAGGCGTGGGAACCAAGAGCAGGATTTGTCCATCCGCGTGATGGATTGGTACTATTGGGCCCACTAGGTGACCGTTGCATCTAAGAAGTTTGTAAGCATGTGACTCAGTCACGGATGATGCAATGTCATGAGGACGAGTAAATAGATTTATCGGTAACGAGATTGAACATGATATAGAGATATCGCTGATCGGATCTCAAACAAGATCTAGTATCACGAGACAAAGAGAATAGGATATGATGTTTACGGATCAACGATGATTTAATCGTGGAATGAACAGGGGTCAGCACGGCTTTCCAGAGTCCACTATTGATTATTGATCAGAGAGGTGTCTCAATCATGTCTGGAGTATTTCTCAACCCGTATGGTGTCACACTTAAGGGTATACACGCTTAGGGATCCATTTGTGATTATCGGAAATAGGTTTGAGTTATTCGGAAATGTCCCGAATGATATTGGAAGGGTTCCGGTGATATCAGAAATGTTCTAGTGAAAGAGAAAATACCAAGGAGTTATTATTTAATGTATTTAGTATTTTAATTAATGAACTAAATATTAAAGGGAAATTAAATAATAATAAATAAAGGGCTAACCCGTAATGTGCCACCATTGTGGCATACTATTAGGCGCAGGCCGGCCAAGGCGCCCTAGGGCAGCCCTACGGGCCGGTGGCCAGGCCAAGGCGCCCTAAGTTTTACCCTAGGGGCCGGCGGCTAGGGTGGCCCCTCCCTTGGGGAGGGGGTATGTGGGGGAGGTGCTACCTACCAAGACCCTATATAAACCCACCCCTTTGGCCCCTTGGCTCATTCATCTCTCTCTCAAGTTCTCTTCTCTCTAGTTTGACTCCTACGTTTGGAGTTGCGCCCGCGAGTTAGAGTAAACTCCACCCTCCGGACGCCGTCATGCTGCTAGATTTCCGCTCCGAGTCCTTCTTCTTCCGCTACTTCGCTGGACCGGAGTCCGGAGGATGCTTATACACCAGACATGTGTAATACTACAGAGGTGCTGCACTTGCGGTACTTTGTCTTCATTGACCTGTTCGACTACACGACCTTGAGGTCAGGTTCGATTGTCTTCATCAACATTGTGCACGAACATAATCCCCACTCTTGGTCTTCAAGGGTATGAACACCACCGCTACTCGGTTATCGTACAACTACATAGAATAGATCATGGGTTGGCATCGTAGGAATTTTTTTGTTTTCTGCTATGAACCCCAACGTTGTTTACATCTCCAGTATTTGCATCATCTATTAGAGATGATCTAAGATATGGATTCTTGTTGCACTGACAAACTATAAAACTAGTACGTGGTGTTTTTGTTTGTACTACTGCATGGAGTTGGTGTTGGATACTTAATACTTTGCTAAGAAGATGGTGTTAAAATGTTGGACACACCTTAATGATGGGATAAACTAGATTCTAATCTAGATCTTGTAAATGACTTAGGATACTATAAGTTGTAACTGTAGCACCACCCCTTGATATAATAAACAACCACAACTTTAATCTTTTATGCTTGAAATGTTATTCTTAGCCATGACAAAGGAATACATTTCAGAGAAAGTTTGATGAAATTTTCTAGCCTAACATGGAAATCTTGAAAAGTTGGTCAAATTTGAAAAATAAATCTTTGCCATAATAACTTGAAATCTACTAACAAACACAAAGTATCATGTAGATATTTGGTAAAATTTAATCACACTGGTTTAGTTTGTCATGCGTTGATTCATTTAGTTTGCTAAAAGAAATTGAAGAGGCGGAAATTGTTGGATTTTTTCTCTAAATTTTGTAAAAAGCGCAAAAATTGTGATTCTTGGTTAATGAGAAAAAATCTCAAACATGGTAGACGTTTCCCCTACTAATATGGAGATGTGTTGGTAGAGGGATATCACCTTGAGCCGAATTGTCAAGTAATATAAACCATAATTTGCACAATTCTTCCAATTGATTAGTTAGAATGGGAAAATAATGCCGCATTGAGTATGAATTCTTATAGTTTGCTACCGACACTTAACTATATTCACATAAAAATTAAAATTGACATAAACTCCATTCATTTTTAAGAATTAGAATAATTTTTTATTATATTGATATATTTACCTAAGGATAATTGTGATTCTTTCTAGATATTATATTATTGTGTTTTAATTACTGAAGACCATACAAATTTATATATATTGTAAGGGAGACTACAAGTGGTCACAACCCGAGATGTCTTCCTTATGTATTATGTATGGTGCATGCATGATCTAATTATATCGATACAAAAATAGTTTGAAGTTGAGGAGAAAGTGGAATTAGTATCATGTTAGATATCTAATGATCATATTAACCATCAAGAAATTGGAAGAACTCATATTCTAGGAAGTGGCTAGTGGTACTACCTATTTTATATATTTGGATCCTCACACCATAGAAAAGACCGATTTCTTTTAGTGAGAGGGTTGGACAAAGGTTTATAACATATCATCTATTAAAAAATGTTCTTGTTCGACAACTTATAGAGTTTATAAAGAAGGACCGGTAAGAACTAATTGATTGACATAAGAAAATAAACATGGTTGCAAAAAAGCATAACTATTTTAATTTTGAGTTTCAGAATAATCAAAGTAGAATAAAAGGGAAAGCATCATGCTTGTATTATTCGAAGTATCGCTTTGCTATAAATATGGTGATTGGTTGTATTATTGAGCTTAGTGTCTAAAATTGCAAGCCAGTGAGCTTTTTGGTGTGGCCGGTGCTCAAGATGGTGCGATTTCCTAAAGTATCGATTTCCTGAAGCGGCCGGGCCCGGGCGAGATTAGTAAGCTGAGATCAACTAGCTGCAAAACCAAGCTGCATCAGACCCTCATTCGGAGTTCATCACCTTCTTCTCTCCTCCCTCCCACGCTTCAACCAATTTAATACTATAAAAAATAATTTTTAAAATATATCTATAATTATTTTATTACTTATTCATAACTCATTTATAATCATCTCAAATAGTACTTTCCTACTATTTGTAGCAAAATTAGCCACATCATACACCCGCTAAACATTGTGATATGCATTTGATAGTATATTTGTAGTAAATTTAAACAATGTTTTACTATAGAAGTCACATTTGTTGTTCTTTACCAGAAAACACATGTTCTTAATAAAACTCCTTCAATAAAAACTGACTTGTCTCCACAGATTATACTTGCCAGATAAATTATATTGTATATATGTGTTCACTGTCAATATAATCTAAGTGCAAATGCTATAAAACATACACGTGTACCAAAACTTGAGTAATTTTCTTATATTATGATATTGCCTATATTATGTGTATGTAAAAGAGAATATTATAGAGCAAACGAGGTGTAAGACGGGTTTCCTGAAACTTTGATATTGTTGATGTGTTAGCTTAGTTCCTATATTATACTGCCAGGCCAACACATATATACATTATTGTACTAGTTTAATGGAAGTAAAACCATGCATTTCTGTTATCTGTATGGCAATCTACTTAAATATGTGCAACTCACGAAGAAAACAATAGCACCCCTGCACCTACACTCCCCCCTCCCCCACACACAACTGACTCGAAACTGACTTGGCTTAAGTAGGTTACACATTCACTATACTGTTTATTTCTGTCCCAAACTGTATTACTCCTTTTGGTCCTAATTAATTGGTGTTGTCTAGTACAAGTATACTTCTAAGATGTGCCAATTAATCTGGGTCAGAGGGAGTAGCATATTTTCTCATGAATCACCATGTCCATTATGCCTCTCTTATTATATTATTTGAATATCTATTCATATTTTATATAAGCTGCAACTAGGTCAAACTACTGAATGTGGGAGAATACTTAAGGATATTGTGCTTTTCCATGAAAACAATTAGTGCAAATATGAAGTCTGTCATCGTTCATATTATAGAAGGTTATCTTCTCATGTGCCGTCCATGACCACATTAGCAAAATATGGTTCTCTACAATGATTTATTTCTTTTCTTCCATAGAAAATAGGCGCATATTAAAATTATTTTTTTGTAACTTATGATATACTAATTGAATAGGAATACAATGATATTAATTTTATCACACATAAATTACATACTAATACACTAATTGTTGGCCAAATCCTTGATCAAAGCGAACGAAATACACCTTATATTTTGAAAGAGAGTGAGTACTATTTTTTTAAGTAGGGTCATCCTCCCTCCGAGCCAATTGAGCTAGGTACATGTTGATTCAGTGTTTCACTAACTAGTTTTATTTGCAGTTTAAGATTTGAGTAAACGATTTCCTTACTATATTTTTTAACTACATCATATGTCTCTATTATATTTTTTTCTCCCGCATCTTATACTTCTAGCTAATTTATCGTATATCTCTATTGTATTGCATGCACCTTAATTTAGAGTTACTAGTTACATGTTGGAAATGGTTATCTTACTTTATCAATGTTGATTCCCAAGGTATTATGGCGTGTTTGGTCGTTTGAGGGTGCCAGACATGCCCAACACAACCCCATCTCCCATGAAACATTCCCATTGAAGAAATTAGCTCACATTTACTTTCTTGCATACCATGAGGGAGGAGTCATGATGTCTCTTTACCTGCATCTAAGCAATTTGGGCTCGATAAATGTAATGAAACAGCCTTTGGTTACATCCCGTTTATGTTTTTAGTCACCTCTCTCAAGAGTCGAGACCTTATGAATAACTAATACCACTAAATTAACAAGAAAGCAACATGTAAGCGAATCACAATACAGTCCAACTAAGATGCACCGGAACTAGTGATTTGAATCATTATAGTGCAACAAGTTAACGGATGACAACACTTTGTCCATCAATTAGGAAGATCATCGTCACAGGAAAATGTAATTACCACCATCCTTGTGTTGTCTCTGTTTGGCCACATTGCCTCAGCTCACTCGGTCTTGTTTCCTGCCCAAGCAACATTATCGGTTGGTGCCACATATGGCATTGGTCACTGCTTGCCACCGCCACATCCTCCTTATCCTCCTCCTTTGACACGCACTAAACAAGACTATCGAGTTGCGAAGGATGCAACCATGGAAGAACAAGTTTAACTTGAGTGGGGTAATGGTGAAATGGCTTCATATTTAGGATGTTCCATATATTATTCAATGATGCAAATGGACTATTAACTTTCATCCTAAGGCTTCAGTGTTAGAGGATAAACATTTATTTAGCTTATCGAGGATAATTCTAACTAATTTATATGGTGCTGGTGCTTATGAACAGTGTAAAAGCCATACCAACATGCATATCCAACATCTGCCAAGTAGAAATTGCCTACAAATTAAACGTGAGAAAACATGTTACAACCGATATGGAAAGACTCATTGCACAAGATACCAAGTTCAATAATATTACCTTGAGGGACACTAATCATACCCAATCTAGAGAGACATTCAGAATGTTTGCATCATGTGGTGATCCTTCCCAAGTAGCTAAGCCATATGTCAACTTAAGATCAAAATCAATAGCAGCTCGTAAACTATGGATGGTGTAGTGCTACCTGGTCGTGAATGTTGCAGACCATGAGATTGGCCCACGAACTATTGCACCAATATATTCCTATGACAACATGAATAAATTATGTTGATGACACATGTGCATTTCAAGGATGACACCCTGGGAGGTGTATCATATTTCATAGAAGAAGAGGCCAATTACTGGGAGCATTTGTTGTGCAATCATCCACCTTGTGCAATTATGCAAACAAATCAATCTGAGCCTCCCGATCCGGAAACAGCGACCAGATCAAAACTAGTGTGCGTCCACCTCCACATTAGTTAACCTTTTTCAGAAAACCCCTGCATGTTTCAGCTCCCAAACAGAGCACCCTTCTTCTCCAATAGATCGTTCCCTTCTCTGGTACTCATGATCGGGCGATGGTGACTACATCTTTCTAGGTTGACTACTGGTTTGAGCAGTTGGAGATGTACTACAATCACAATTCGATCATCTCTATCATTGGTGCTCGGATCCCAGCCGCGCGGAGATGGGCTTCTTCGGTGTCAAGTCCGCCCTCCCCGAGTGCATCGCTCGCTCCAGCGCCGGCTCGATGAAGTTGGATTCGTTGGGGCTGCGATCTTGATTTCAAACACATAAACTGAATTGCACAGTTAATGCTCCCAAGTCCTAACATATTCACTGAATTTACCGATGCAGAGAAATCAGAGCACACATGTGTGTGTTTTGGGCAGATCTCATCTGCGTCACCTCCTGATGTATAGGAGCAAAATGGTGTATCGGTACTTGTTCTTTGGTGAAGTGGTTGCTTGTCACAGTGTGCAGACCCATAGCTTAAAAGTTGACCAAGAACGAGTACAAAATAATTTGTTTTTGACAGGCATAGTGAATGCTTCTGCACATTTGTCTCTCAGATATGACGATCCCACATGTGAGTTGTGACTAGCAATGTGAATACTTCTGTACATCTCTCAAATGACTTGCTCAAGTGAACTAATAGATCTCAGCCATTTGACAGAAACTAGTTCCGGCAAAGAGACATAGTCGCTTTTGACCAAAACTAGTTCATCTGAACAAGTACAAAAATAATTCATGTGGCAGTATAATTCGTTTTTGACCTGTTCATCTGAACTAAAAGATCTCATATTAGCCATCTGACCGACACTAGTTCATCTGAACAAGTACAAAAGTAATTCATTTGACAGTATAATTCGTTTTTGACCTATTCATGTGAACTAAAAGATCTCATATTAGCCATCTGACCGAACACTAGTTCATCTGAACAAGTACAAAACAATTCGTTTTTTCCTGGCAAAGTGAATGCTTTTTTTTTACTTCAATCAAAGAGACGGTATAATTTAATAACAGCATGGTTTACATTGGACTGAAGGTCTGAGACAATCTTGAAATAAATATTCAAATTACAATTAAACTCAAACTAAAAAATTCAGAATTAAGCTTTTGCCGTCTCAGTTGGCAGATTTTTATCTGGACACCTGCGACTATTATGACCAACATTCTTGCACTTCCCGCACTTTCGTTTTGCCTTCGGATTCTCACCTTCATTCTTTTTACCCTTGTCCCCATGTCCCTTTATTCTCTTGCATCGACCCTTGGTACGAACATCAGTTGGTGGTAGGACGAAAACTTCCGATGGAATGCTACAACCAAGAAAAGCCTCATGTTCTTCTTGCCTTGTAACTGAGACAGTAGGAACCAACTTAGAGAGATATTCCTCCATGTTGAGCAAACTAGCTGTGAGGAGGTCAATGCCTTCATCTGAGTTCTTAGCTATTTGAACCAATGCTTCGAACTTGTCGTGTGCATCTGAAATTTTTCTTCTCTTAGTTGCATCAACTGGATTAGTGGGCTTCTCCGCAAGTAAGTTACCCTCGCTGTCATATATGCTACCTCTGCACAAAATTATCATGTTAGCCTGTAACTCATAAAAATTAAAGAGCATAATTTATTCTACTGATATTTACCTTTTACAATTTTCTCCCATCTTTTTAGGACGTAGGAGCTCAGTTGCTCATTAGTATTTTCAGCTTTTGTAGCCCTCAAGAATCGTATGATATGACGGCATGGGATTCCCTTAGACTCAAATAGCATGCAAGAACATTTAGCTACCATGGTGGATGCATCACATTGGACTTCTCTGACCTTACTGGAAGCATCGCTGATCGCCACGATTTTTATCCCCTCTACCATTTTACTGCCCTGCACATCACAATACTCTCTAGTAGCAAGTACCTCCTTTTGGAAATAATCGAACACCTCATGTGTGAATACCTCACTACCTTGCTTCTCGATTTCCCATGACGTCATAATCTGAGGAGTTGTATGGATGCTTGTGTTGTCAGCTATCAACTCTTCTTGTCGTTGACACTGTAAAGCTGTGTCAAATCTGAGCCAAAACTCGACAAATGCGAGCTTGCGACCAATAAAGCGGTTGAAAAATGAATTTGCACTCTCTGACCTTGATGTAGTTCTAAGAATCCCTGCTAGACATATGTCCCTGAAGTAGGCTGGGATCCACGACTCACGGATCTTGTACCTAGTAGTCAACCACTCATTGTCCTCCAAGTGAAAATCAGAAATAAAAGAGTGCCACTGTAACTCAAATTCTTCGGGTGTTTCTGAGCCCCATACACATGAATTCACCCTCTTGAAAAAGGTAGGGTCTTCTCTTAGGTGAGGACTAACTTTTTCTGGAAGTTTCTTCATAATATGCCACATGCACAACCTGTGTATAGTGGTTGCAAGAACAGATCTCATTGCCTCCCTCATGCTAGCATCCTCATCTGTTATCATAAGCCTTGGTTCTTTCCCACCCATAGCTTTTAGGAAGGTCGTAAACAACCATTTGTAAGACGCAATCCTCTCATTTACAACAAAGCCAGCGCCAAAAAACACAGACTGCATATGATGATTGACTCCGGTGAAAGGTGCAAAAATCATATTGTAATGGTTAGTTGTGTAGGTAGAATCAAAAGAGACAACATCTCCAAAATGGCTATAATTTTTTCTTGCAGTGGCATCTGCCGAAAACACATGCAACAACCTACCATTTTCATCCACATCATAATCAAAGAAAAAAGCTGGGTTGAGTTCCTTCATTCTGCCCAGTTGGTCAATAAACATTTGAGCATCACAGTCATTGATTTTATTTTTGAATTCACAATAGTAGTTCTGCAAGTCTCTTTTCATGCATCCCACGTCCTCAAAACTACCTGCGCCGACATGGAGCAATCTGAATGCTTGTGATGTGCCTATGCTTGCTTTGTGACATGAGTAGAGTGTTTGTTTTGCCTTCTCATTGACTCGGCGGTTGGATCTAATCAGATGATGCTTACTAGGTGTCACTAGTCCATGATTGTGATGCTCAACTAATGAAGCTATCTTATATTTATTATCACTAGTCCTCTTGACAAAAATACGAGCATCACATCCACACCTTGTTTCCTTCCTTTTACGCTTTTTTGAATTCTGTTTTGAGGGATTGGTGGCCACTGCAGCTTTCTGTGAGGGATTACTAGTACTCGTGCCTTTTGTCGACTTAAATCCTTGTCTATCACATAAGAAGCGCTTCCACTGAACTACATTATCCACTAGCTTCTTGTGCTGCCCGATACGGACTCCAAATCCAACCTGATGCGCATATGCCTTGTAAAATTTCTCCACGGAGTCAATATCGTCAAATATCATCCCTACGACGGGCTTCAGTTCCTCTTCACAATCAGGGGTGAATGACGAACACTGCGACAACGTAAAGATGAGTTCAGCTGTACATAAAATTTGTAATCTGAGCACACAATATACTGTATGGCTAGAGACTCACACGTACAGGTATGCTCGTTGTTTTCCTGGGCGTACTGAAACAGCCGCTACTACTTGGTGGGGCGTTGATGTCCATAAATGATTGGGCACCAACAAATTCATGTGTAGTCGTGCTATTGTTAGCTTCCATAATCTGCAAAGATAGTTTTACCATGGGTTAGTACATATGTAAAGTATACACATGTATCTTACATATACATATCAAACGTGAGTGTGATAGATCTGGATATTAGGACGTGCAAACCACTATGCCCATAACAGAACTGTACTAGATGCAAAAAGCTGTGAGTGCTTGCATAGATCGACGGATTGCTTCCATTGTACAGCCACTAAGATATGTATACAAGGATCGGCTATGATACAAGCAGCGATCAGGTCCAAAGACCGGCTGTGTCTAGGAGACCAGAAGCTATCAATCGTACCGGCCGAAAAGGAACATCTGATCGTGATTTTCACCTTATTCCTGTAGCTTCGAGGGAACTCTCAGGGCAATGGGCGCCAGGTGGAACCTATGTCATCCGGCGGCCTGGAACCCTAGAAGGAACGACACGAAGAGAAGGAACGATCTATTGGAGAAGAGGGTGTTCTGTTTAGGATAGCTGAGACATGCAGGGGGTTTTCAGAAAAGGTTAACTAAAGTGGGGTGGAAGCACGGTAGTTTTGATCTGGTCGCTGATTCCGGATCGGGGGGCTCAGATTGATTTGTTTGCATAATTGCACAAGGTGGATGATTGCATAGCAAATGCTCCCCAATATACTATGGAACATTTACAGAGTACTAGTTACCTTGAAATGTGGATACCCTACTAGTCTCCCTCTTGTATTCTTCGGTGTTTCATCAGTTGGTGGTTTGATCATCTCACCTCAAAACTCCCGAGCAACATAGACTTGCTTAAAATATCGATGAGTTGTCTCGTGAGATCTTCTGAAGTTGTGAAATACTCCAAACCCATGGTTAGGACCAACAACATAAAGGAACATTGCCATTTGCTCGCGTGGATGCTGTCCTCCCATAAACCCCTTCATGGAAACGTCTTAGAATTGTGCCGGAGAGGAAGGAAAGATGGTGCTGAAAGAAATGGGAGGTCACCGGTGCCGGAATGCAGGAAGGTGAATTAGCACCGAAAACGAGTCGGTTCTCTTGCTGGAGAACCTGAGCGAGGGGTGCTTTAACCGTCATGCTGAGTCGACTCTTCGTACAAGCAATCAAATGGACGAAATTTCTATCTGCCGGGGCCGGTTCCCGGTTGCCCCTTGTGCATGACCATGAAAAACCGGCCGCATGTTCCATGCGCAAGAACCAACAAATCCGTGCCACACAACTGTCCCGTGCCATGCGCTACAATCCACATAACCGAGAGCGACGTACTTCGTCCATACCCGCGATAAACCTCTCTCCCCTCTCCCTCCTCTCCTCACATTCGATTCACTCCACTCCACTCGAAAATAACCGGCGGCAGCCAGCCACACAGTCCAGCGCAGCCATATTCGCCTCGCCCCTCACTCGCGCGCATTGCCCGGCCCCGGCGATCAGCGTCCTACGCTTGGCCTGGATCATGGCTCTCCTGCTGCTGCGCGGCTACATCGCGCCTGTCCACTCCGCCGCCGCCCCGGCGCTCTGGCGACCGGAGACGACGGGCCGGCTTCGTTACCGGCGGTCGTCTCGGTTTGCGCCGGTTGCCTCGGCCGCCGCTTCGTCGCCGTCCAGCCACGGCGCTTCCGCTGGGGTGATGCATGGGTCGGACGGGTCCACGGCCAAGCCGCACGACTACGGTGGGACCAACGGCGCCGTTTCGGGCACCGCCAAGTCCACCTCCATCGAGACCACAGTAGAGAGGGTAAGCATTCTTTCCAAGGGCGACAGTTGCTAACAGTTTGAGTGGTGTTGAGGAGTAGGCTAATGCTGTTCCTCGCGCAGATCATCTTCGATTTCCGGTTCCTGGCACTTCTGGCCGTCGCTGGATCGCTGGCCGGCTCACTCCTCTGCTTTCTCAACGTAAGATTTCTCAATCTGATCTCTGCAGCTCGTCAGGATTCAGATAACCAAACACAGTTATAGAACTTCCTTTTACTGTCTCTTAAACCCAGAGAACGATATGGGCATGTCCCGACAACATCTGAACTGAGTGGCTCTAATTAAGCATCTTGCATCTGTTGGTTATCAGGGCTGTGTCTACATAAAAGAGGCGTACATTTGCTACTGGACGAGCTGCGTCAAAGGTGTTCATACAGGGCAGATGGTCCTCAAAGTTGTCGAGGCCATTGGTGAGTGAGGGGTGTATTCTGCTCGCTAACTGACCAGACGACTTGTGTGATGGATGACTGTCAATATCTAAAATTTTCACTTGCTCCTGCGTGCAGATGTGTATCTTGCTGGCACAGTCATGCTGATTTTTGGGATGGGTCTCTACGGGCTCTTCATCAGCAATGCGTCCAACGATTTATCCTCTGGGTCTGATCGGGCTCTGCAGGGATCATCACTCTTTGGAATGTTCGCCCTCAAGGTAAAAACCGATCCCAGCGAAGCATCTGGCAAGTTCAGACGCTTAGTTCAGAGTTTCAGACTGAACTTACTGCTAACATTCAGACTAAACACTTGCCCTGCTCGTCCCTTATGATTCGGGCCTGCATTTCTTTTCTTTTTACTGACAATTGTGAAATATGCAACTCTCTAAGCATGACAGAGAGGGATCTCAAACGTTTGTGTCTTGTTGTTGCAGGAGAGACCGAAATGGATGAAGATCACCTCCCTGGACGAGCTCAAGACCAAAGTCGGGCACGTCATCGTGATGATTCTGTTAGTGAAGATGTTCGAGAGGAGCAAGATGGTTAAGATCACCACGGGGCTGGACCTCCTGAGCTACTCTGTCTGCATCTTCCTCTCCTCAGCGTCCCTCTACATCCTACACAACCTCCACCGGCCCGAGCATGAGGAATCGGTCATGCCCAACTTGTAGTTGAACCTTAGGAGTCGGTCGGGAAATGGGATCACCGACGAAACTAAGCTAGCGTTGGTCTCGTGATATTGATATGTAGATTGATATCTGATCGATCCTGATGTGCTAAGAGCAAAAAGACGATCGGCTCTTTACAAGAAAGAACACGTACCAATATCTGTAAGAGTGTAGCTAGGAAGGAAGAACTTATTCAGAACGTAAATATAGCATGAAATCTCTGAAATTTATTGTATATGATCGATCCTGAAGTGCTAAGAGCAGAACGACGATCCTCTTTAGTAGGAAGAAAACGTACGTACCATCTCTGTAAGACTGTAACAGTGTACTCGCTAGGAAGGAGGGACATACCGAGAGCTGCAAAATTGACTGATTTATAATAAAGCACACTCGGACGTGGATTTTCGGTGCCCTTTAAAAAATTTACGGATCAGCCAAGTTTTACCACTTAAAAGTCGTACCAATAACTGCAATAGTGTAGCTAGGAACTGAAGGAGGAACATGTTCAGAACGTATAGCGCGAAATCTGTGAAATTTAGGTTTATGTTGTACTGCTATAAGCATAGGCAAGGTTCCAACTACATGAATCAATCGAACTGAACACGACTCTTCACCAGCACCGGCGGCTGGCCTGGCGAGGTCTCCAACAGCATGACGGCATTACACGAGACCCAGTATACGCGGCCTTCATACTTGACGAGTCTGGAAAACTGGTGCTCGCACTCCACCTTGGCCCAAAGTTGATCGCCGGGCCTCGCGACGCCCAGCAGCCGTTGCCAGGAGAAGTGGATCACGACAGTGGAGTCGTCGGTCAGCACCGCATCGAAGGGCGTACCCAGCCATCTCGGGGAAACAAGGTTCCGCGGGCAGCCGGACAGCAGGGCGGTCACCGGCGGGAGATCGGCGCGGGCACCGGTGATCGGGTTCAGTACACAGACCCAGACGTCGTCGGTCTTTCTGTTTAGGAGGAGGAGAAGGCCCTGAGGCCTGAGCCTTGCGTAAAATGTGCGCCCGTTGCGGCCGTTCAGCCCTCGGATTGTCATCCGGATGCACTCGCCGGTGGCGACGTTCTGGAAGCGGCTGTAGAGGTAGCGAGGCCGGGCTCCGCGGCCTAGCACGTCGTCGAGCATGGCCCAGCGCCGCGGGTGGAACCGGCGGTCCAGGGCGTCATCGCGCGGGTCGGCGGTGCATCGCCGCCACACACTGCACGCCGCACGGAAGCGCACGTAGTCGGCGACGTCGCCGGAGAGGACGCGGTCCGCGATCTGCATCGCCGGTCCGCACCACGCCAGGCTTGCCCAGTCCCTCCTGCATGCGCGCGGCCACAGACGGATGCGGCGTCGATCGAGTCAGGCTGGATTAACAGACGAGAAGATTTTGGATCGAGGATGCAACTGAAGGAGTCGATCAAGATCTTACCAGCAAGAGTCGCCGGTGGGCGTCGACGACTGAACCTCGGAGCATGATCCGTCGCCGACGCGGGCGCGCTTCGCGGGTCGCCGGGAAAGCCTTTTGGTTCCTTTGTCCGGCGTGCTGCTCGATAATGTCGATACCATGTCCGGCTGGAGCGCTGAACCTAGCCGCCTCTAGAGGGGGTTCAATTTTGAGCTGCAGTTTTGAACGTGAACAGCGGATAGATATTTATACAAGTAGAGAGGTGAACGTTGTGCTGCCTAACTGAATCCTAGAAGCTAGCTAACAACCTTCAGATAAGGGAGAGCCGAGCGTGGCGGTAGACTAGGAGAGAGCTAACAGTAAGGCTAACGTGCACACAACTAGGTATATACACACAAAAGGAAGTCTGTACACTAACAGAAACAAATCGCGTGTGCGCTTCTGTTTAGAAAGGATCGCTGAATTTGAAGTGTCGACTGGGGAGACCGTGGCATCTTGGCCATTTATAACTGAAACCAAACGGTGTGATGAACTTAGAAGTCAAAGTCAAGTTAAATAATTTAGAAGAGAGTGAAAACTAGTATGTAAGCGCATTGTTGAAGCTATGGATGCTAGTGGGTAAACATAGATGCATAATGAACGCGTGGAAGTTACAGACCGTTTTTCTAAAAAAAAGGGCAATAATGCTTTATTTTATTAAAAAGGAGGAAATTGGCCGGTTAATTAGCAGGAAATTGGCCTAAAGCCGATACAAGCACCCTCGCCGATCATCATGGAACACAACAACCTCGAGGGCACACTAGCCAACTTGGCTACCAACACAAGCCGCACACACTCCACCGAAGAGAGAGCGTCAAAGTTGCCCATCAGTGTCATCGTCATCACTCCTCCTCGAGCCAGTAAATCCGACTTCACCAAAGAGAGACCACCGAAGAGAGCCACGTCACAGCTTCCTCGTGAAGCCCATGTCGCCCATGCCAAACATAGTCGAATCTTCATGTAGAGGACTAGCAGCTTCGATTCTGATGGTGAGCTCCGAAGAGGACTTGTAGCTTCGACCATTTGCATGCACATAAAAATGACCAAAAAAAATGAAGATGTTCAAAACATTTGAACTAAGTGGCTCTAATTAAGCATCTTTGCATATGCTGGTGATCAGGGGTGTGTCTACATAAAAGAGGCGTATGTCTGTTACTAAACGAGCTGCGTCAAAGGTGTTCATGCAGTGGTCTTCAAAGTTGTCAAGGCCATTGGTGAGTGAGGGAGGCATTATGCTCGCTACTTGATCGGACCACCGGTGTGATGGGTGTAGTATAGTTGAATGATTATCACTATCCAAAATTTTCAATTGCTCGTGCTTGGATGTGTTCCTTGCTGGCATAGTCATGCTGATCTTTGGTATGGGTTTCTATGATCTGTTCACTTGCAATGCATCTAATGATTTATCTTCTGGATTTGATCGAGCTCTACATGGATCATCATTATTTGGAATGTTTTCTCTGAAGGTAATACCTATCCGAGCCAACATCCGATAAGTTTAGATGCTTAGTTTAGAGTTTAAGATTGAACTTATTATTACTAACATTTAGACTAAACACTTTCCCTGATCGTAACTTATGATTCAAGTTCAACCCCACAATTGTTTTGTTCTTAATGATAGTTATGAAACATGCAACTCTCTAAGCATGTTAGGGAGAGCTCAACTGTTCATGCCTTGTCATTGCAGGAGAGATCGAAGTGGATGAATATCATCTCCCTAGACAAGCTCAAGACAAAAAAAACCTTGGGGTAGACTGAGGTGGTTCCTTTTCTTCACTCTTCTAGCAACTTGAAACAGTAAAACAATAGCTTTGCGTCCCCAACTAACTGTAGTGGTTGTCCGGCACCAACATATCGCAATTTTTCAAAACCAAAACAAAGAAAAGTAAGTAACCAAGGTTTTTGTGATTTTTTGGTATAAGAACTAAAATTAAAACAACATAAGAGTAACAAGGAACTTTCTTATGTCTAAAACAGAACCGAGGATCATGGTTTCACTTGATCTCCCTCTCTCATAAACATGGTGGTAATAAAGCAAAAACGACAAGCTAAGAGCATGCAAACACACAAGATGTCATTGATAAGCATAAATATATGCATCACGTTCTAAAATAGAATTGACACAAGATCAACTCACTAATACTCCTTTGACAAGGGAGTCTACCTCAAGTCAAATTTAAGAATTAAGAGAGTATTATATTGCCTTTACGCACTATAAACACAAAGTTGAAAACACATATGCATCCTTGCAAGCAATGCACCCTTTCTACCATTGGATGGTTATACAAGGTAATCCTTTCTCCCTAGTGAGGCAACCATAGAAAGGTAGAAACCGTAGTAGTTGAGAGATTTCTGTCACTTCCCTAAACTCACTACAAGATTGCTCCAACTAATGCACACATCCCCGACCCCATACATGCCCTAGCATAATAGTTTGATCAGAACAAAGCAGACAAGAACGGGGTAACATATACGTGTACTCATACATCAAGAAACATCTTTTCATCTCATAAATCATCTTACAAACATATGATCCACCATATGGGTAGTACAGATATGGTCACAATCATGATAGGAAGCTCATGTGACTCTAATCAACAAAGCATGAGAGAGAGTTTGATACATTAATTACTTCCACAACCCCATAGTCTAGGGGGTGAACTACCAACTCTTCATAATGGTCCTGGAGGAGATGGTGTTGATGGAGTCAAAGAGGCAATTGGGAGCGGCTGTGACAGCGTCTCCCCTCCTATACTTGCAGTCTGCAGATCTGTTTGCACTAGTACATAAAAGGCCATTGGTAGCGCAGCGTTTTCACCTTTGCATGCGCGGATTCAGCACGCCACCAATTTTGTGCCACTATTCGAGGCATAATGGTGGCGTGGTGTTGCTCACCACTATTACCCCAAATGCTGGTGGCATGGAGGTGCTCCCACGCCACCACATCGAGCGTTCGGTGGCGTGGTAACCCACTGATGTCTACGCACGCTTCAATCCTTGTAGACAGTGTTGGGCCTCCAAGTGCAGAGGTTTGTAGAGCATCAGCAAGTTTCCATTAAGTGGATCACCCAAGGTTTATCGAACTCAGGGAGGAAGAGGTCAAAGCTATCCCTCTTAAACAACCCTGCAATTACGATACAGAAAGTCTCCTGTGTCCCCAACACACCCAATACACTTGTCAGATATATAGGTGCACTAGTTCGGCGAAGAGATAGTGAAATACAAGTAGTAGTGATGATTATAAGTAGTAAATGTAATCTGAAATAAATATCGCTGCGAGCAAACATGTAACAAAACTGAATATAAACGGTGTACAAAGCTTGGAAATAGGGCCTAGGGATCATACTTTCACTAGTGGACACACTCTCAACAAATATAACATAATTGAACCAATAGATACTATCATCAATATGCAACTCAAAACAATTCTCCAATGGAAAACGAACACTAATCATGCGTAGGGCTACGAAGCACTCCTCAAAGTCCGTATTTTCCCAAACTAGATTGTCCCACACTGTCACCGTGAATGCACTAGATGGTTCCAACAAACACCAACAATTCATAGAGACATTAACCAAAAAAACACACATGATGCGCACACTGTCACCGTCACACCATGATACAAGGTATCTCCGGAGTTTATAAATATAAGCACGGGAGTAGCATAATATCTGAATAATAACATCTACCAATTCAACTAGATACAAAGCTCACGATCACATAAAGATCACATCATGGGAGAGAGAGGTGAACCACATAGCTACCGGTAGAGCCCTCAGCCCCGGGGGAGAACTACTCCCTCCTCATCATCGGTGGCAGCAACGGCGATAGAGATGGCGGTGAGGTCGATGGAGATGGTGGAGACGGCGATGGAGACCGATGGAGATGGCTCCGGGGGCACTTCCCCATCCCGGCAGGGTGCCGGAACAGAGACTTCTATCCCCTGAAATTTGTCTTCGACGGCGGCGGAGCTGCGGAACTGTTCTGGGAAAAACGCCAATTGTTCTAAAGTTTTCCGTCCCGAGGCTTCTTATAGGCGAAAAGGCGGCATCAGAGGTGGGCCAGGGCAGCCTCACCACAGGTGGGCGCGGCCAGAGCCTGGGCCGCGCCCCTGGTGGTGAGGGTGCTCTCTGGCCCCCCTCCAGCTCCCGTTTGGTCCTCGTCCTTCCTCCGGGCAAAATAGGAGTTTCGGTCTTCGTTTCGTCCAATTCCGAGAATATTTCCTATGTAGCTTTTCTAAAACACAAAAACAGCAGAAAACAGGAACTGACACTGTGGCATCTTGTCAATAGGTTAGTTCCGGAAATCGCATAAAAACGCCACGAAGTGTAAACAAAACATGAAGCAAATGGTGTAAAACAAGCATGGAGCATCAAAAATTATAGATACGTTTGAGACGTATCAAGCATCCCCAAGCTTAACTCCTGCTCGTCCTCGAGTAGGTAAGTGATAACAAAGAATAATTTTTGAGGTGACATGCACCATCACAATCTTGATCATCTAGGTAAAGCATTGAGTGCTGAGATCAAAGAACTTAAAATATGGGCATGAAAGACATAATCTCGATAGAAGAAACTTAGCAACCATGTTATAACATGAAAAAGAACACAAACGAAAGATCATGAAAAATGAAACACTGAAAGCCACGTGTGTGTTTCAAATCATATAGAAAAACATAGCAAATGGTTTTCAGCTTGTCCTTCATGGAATAGCAAAACATAAATGCATATGACACCTTCAAGTTTAAGAGGGCGACTAAATAAAAATAATTTAAAAATAAGTGAAACCAAAATAATGAATCAATCAATGATAAACTTTGGGACTATGCACATTAAACTCAGAATGACAACTATGCTCTCTTAGATGGTGCATAAAGGTAGAAGGTGGTGACTCAACATAAAAGTAAAAGAAAGGCCCTTTGCAGAGGGAAGCAGTGATTAAACATGTGCTAGAGCTTTTCATTTGTAAAACAGAGAGATAAAAATTGGGTTTTGAGACGTGGTTGTCTTTGTGAACGACTGGCAATGGGGTTCTTACTATCTTCCATACAAAAATGAAGCAAGTTTTTGAGAGAGATTGGCACTTTTGTGCTCTTTTATAAAGCTTGGCACTCCTCCCCACCTTTTTTCCTTTCTCAAACCATGGCTAACCGATTCCATCGGGTGCCCACCAACATTCACATACCATGGAGGAGTGCCTTTTTTCTTTTCTTTTTTTCTTTTTTTTTCTTTTTGGAATAAAACAATATGGAAGATAGCAAATCCGACCACTACGTCCCCATGAGCTGAAAACAGTGTCACAAAATGAGAAGTGTTTTGAAGGTTTTTTTGAAAGGTAGCACATGAAAATTTACTTGGAATGGCTTACAAATACAATGCATAGGAATTTATAGTGGATACATTGGCTTAAGTTCGTTTTTGGGAGTTGGATGCACGAATAGAGCTCATACTCAGTACAAAGTGAGGGCTAGCAAAAGACTGGGAACAACCAACTAAGATAGCAATAACGGCCATAATCATGCATAGCGACAAAACATCATTAAGAGAAGCATAAGATGGCATCAAAAATCAAAAACTAAATGATCATAGAGGCTTATGGCGACTTTGTATGAGTCAAACATGTGTAAGCATGCGCCAAGTCAACCCAAATAAAGCATCAAGGAGAAAACCAAATTAATGCTTCCAAATAATAAAAACAACGCATAATTTTTTCAAAGGCTCATTAAGCAATCTCAGTCATTTGAGACAAGTCATGCTATAGCAAAACCACTAAGCATACTATCAAAACGACATCAAGCACGACATGAAAAAGTCTAAGCCGCAGTCTAAACAAGCTCCTTTTTGTACCACTTTCTTGCATGAAATTTTTTCTCTTTTCCAACACCATTCGAACCTTTTTGAAACAACTCTTTTGATGAAAACCAAAATGGATCAGAGGTCAAAATACACCTTGATATAAAGATATAACAAGATCTGAATAAAAATCAAGGCGAAAAACGAAAGCTAAACGCAGTTCTAGAAAAAGAGAACACTCGTTGAACGATAAGAGTGAAAAACGGAGTGTTCTTGGCAAATGAAAAGCAATGCAACTTTTCTAAAAGAAATTTGTTGGGGTCCAACCATTTATTGCAGCAAACAAAACAAAACAAAACTGAAAACTAAATACAAGACGCTCCAAGAAAAACGCATAGTGCATGAAGCAATAAAATATAGTGTGTTGAAAGGTGACCTGATTTTTGCCGATGAAGAAGGGGTGCCTCGGGGGCATCCCCAAGCTTTGACGCGTGTACCTCTTGAATATTTATTGGGGTGCATGGGCATCCCCAAGCTTTAGCTTTTGTCCATTCTTCAACTCATCTCATCATTCTCCGATCCATACACTTGAAAACTTCCGTCATACAAAACTAAACACAATTCTATTAGCAACATTAGTGTAAGCATAATAATAAATCAACCCCTTTTTGCTTCAAATTTCAACTCAAAACCACCACATATAAAGCATATACTACTGTAGTAACTTCCCCAAAAGTTCCGTGATCAAAAGAACTCAAAAAGAAAGCGATCGAGAGGCAAACACAAATAGTGGCAGAAATCTGTCAAAACAGAACAGCTGACAAAGGTCGATTTTTTTGAGGGTTTGTTGTTGCTCAAATAAAAAAGTGTATAACTAATGAAAGTTTGGATATAACCTGGGGCATATGCACAAGAAATCGCAGGTCAAAAAAATATTCTGAGAATTTTCACAAATTTTTACGGTGCAGCACCAAAATCTGTTTCAGGACAGCAACATCCCCAAATCTTACCTCACTCAAATTAGAGGTTTCTCTTGGCACAACAACGAAATAAAAAGGATAAGGAGCGGTTATTACAATAGTAATAACTTTCAAGACTCAAATAAAATAAAAAGAACTGAAAGTAAAACAATGGGTTATCTCCCAAGAGTGCTTTTCTTTAACGCCTTTGAGCTAGGCGCAGTGATTTGAAAAGATGCTCATGTAGGCACCATATAAGAGCTTAAGGCAAAGGCGCCATATAAGAACTTGAAGCAATAGAGAGCATCAAAAAGCAAATGTGAAAGACATTTAAATCTAAACCACTTCCTATGCATAGGAATCTTGTAAGAAAATGAATCAATGAGGCACATAGTAACAAGCATGGTTAGATAAAACAAGTGCAACTTCAAGATTTGCAACATAAGGAAGGGAAACTTAATATTGTTGAGACCCATCAAACCATGTTTCCCTCTCTCATAGTAACTTTTAGTAGCATCATGAATAGAATTAACAATATAACCATCACATAAAACATCCCTATCATGAGCCACATGCATAAAAGAATTAATACTTCCCACATGAACAATCGTAGTAGGAGTAGATCCAATAGAATAATTATTCTCATCACCATAATCATCAAAAATAGGAGGCATATTGTAATCATAACTAATTTTTTCCTCAAAAGTAGGTGAACTGAAAATATTATACTCATCATCATAGCCATCATAAACTAGAGGTTTAGTATCATCATAAGCGAGAGAACAGCTATTTTGCAAAACATATTCATCAAACATATCATCATAAGAAGGAACATGGATAGTACTAATGGTACAACAATTATTAACCTTATAATTTTCAGAATTGGTACCAAAAAGATTTTCAATATCAAAAGTAGAATGCTTTTTCCAATCATGATCACTAACATAGGTAACAGGCATGGGAACATCATCGAGATCAGAATTATCATAATCTATAATAGGAGCAACATGCTTAGGGGAAGATACCGTTTCCTCTCGCCTTTTACTCCTCCTCTTCTTCTTCTTCTTCTTCTTCTTACTCTTCTTACTCTCTCCTTTAGGAGGGAGAGACTTGGAAGGCATCTTCTCCACATAATCTGGTTTACTGACATAAACAACAGAAGAAACTTTGGAGGATTCCTCCTCTCTATTAATAAGATGGAAACATCTATTAGTCCTGTCATAGCTTGACAAAACATCATGTTTTATAACATTTTGTATGTAAGTATTTGCGAGGCAATCTTTAACACAATAGAGACGACAACCACGAAGGGTGCTATTAATATCAAAAACACTCATATCTACCAAAGAAGTCTTTCTAGATATCTCTTCACACCCCAAAAACAAAGTAAGCTCATCATGCTGATTGAGAGTAATCTTGTCATCACAATACAAACTTGCGGTACTCATTCGATTAGAAAGGTGACTATTAGGGCCTGAGCATTGAAAATTAAAATGACCCATGTCATCGCAAAGTTCACAAAGAAAAGGATAAAGCTCACAAACTTTTTCACCGAGCTCATCTAGAGCCTTGTGCCACATTCGGGTTTCTTCATTCCTGTGGTGGATACAATAATCTTCTTTGTTGTGACTCTGTTCACAAGGTCTAAGTACTCCACAAAAATTAACATGCTTATAAGTAGTACTTTCAGAAGTTTGAGCATGTTTATTGCAATCATCAATAACAATATCACTTTCTATGCAAGTGCCTTTAAAAGGTTCATGATACACGTCCCCATTTCCTTTGGGAACATTAATATGGGAAGCAAAGGCTCTAAAACAATCAACCATAATTTGAGGATCAAGACCATACTTAGCACTAAGCTCTTGAAAATCAGCAGTTTCAGCGAAAGACTTAATGCAATCATACTCATAATTTATACCTGATCTTTTACCTTTATTGCTATCCCAATCTTCAATATTGTTTTGAATTGTTTCAAGCAGATCCCACTTGACGTCAACATCCTTGCTTGTGAAAGACCCATCAAAGCATGCATCTAGATAGTCCTTGTGATATCCTGAAAGCCTTGCATAAAAATTATTAATAACAATATTACGGGGAAGATCATGAATAGGACATCTGAGCATTAGTGACTTCAATCTTCCCCACGCTTGGGCAATGCTTTCTCCCTCATGCGGATAAAAATTATAAATGTAATTCCTATCTTTATAAACCTCACTAGAAGGGTAGAATTTAGAATAAAAGAGAGCTACAATTTCCTCCCAGTCAATAGCTCGGCCATCCTTCAGTGTTTTATACCATTCCGTAGCTCTGCCCTTCAGTGATAAAGAAAAATACCTTCCTCTTAACTTGGTTCATTGAAATACCTGCACACTTGAACAACTCGCATAATTCATGTATAAAGAGCAAATGATCACCGGGATGGACAATTCCATCTCCTAAATAGCAGTTATTCATAGCACGTTCGACAATTTTCATAGGTATTTTAAAAGGATGAGGAGCACAAGCATCATAAGAATTATCACATATGGGAGATAAAATATCATCAGAGCAAATTTTCTCCACTAAAGCTGGGGAACTAAAAATATCATGCTTAACAAAACCAGCTTCCCCAAGCTTAGACTTTTCTATAACATTAGCAATAACGGTGTTCACAGCATTCATACTAACAACACTATTAGCATGCGAATAAAGCTCCAAAGGTTTTTTAGTTTTCTCTTCAAACACTTCATATCCTAACGTAGGAAAAAAATACTAAAGAACTCTTTGTTTTCCATTAAGCCTAACTAGTGAAAATAAAAACACGAAACAAAAAGATATAATTGCAGAATCTAAAGGAAATAACTCCGAGCACTCACACAGGAGGATGCGAGTACCTTTTACCTTACCTCCCCGGCAATGGCGCCAGAAAAGAGCTTGATGTCTACGCACGCTTCTATCCTTGTAGACAGTGTTGGGCCTCCAAGTGCAGAGGTTTGTAGAGCAGCAGCAAGTTTCCCTTAAGTGGATCACCCAAGGTTTATCAAACTCAGGGAGGAAGAGGTCAAAGTTGTCCCTCTCAAACAACCATGCAATTACGATACAGAAAGTCTCTTGTGTCCCCAACACACCCAATACACTTGTCAGATGTATAGGAGCACTAGTTCGGCGAAGAGATAGTGAAATACAAGTAGTAGTGATGATTATAAGTAGTAAATGTAATCTGAAATAAATATCGCTGTGAGCAAACATGTAACAAAACTGAATGTAAACGATGTGAAAAGCTTGGAAACAAGGCCTAGGGATCATACTTTCACTAGTGGACACACTCTCAACAAATATAACATAATTGAACCAATAGATACTATCATCAATATGCAACTCAAAACAATTCTCCAATGGAAAACGAACACTAATCATGCGTAGGGCTACGAAGCACTCCTCAAAGTCCGTATTTCCCCAAACTAGATTGTCCCACACTGTCACCGTGAACGCACTAGATGGTTCCAACAAACACCAACAATTCATAGAGACATTAACCAAAAAAACACACATGATGTGCACACTGTCACCGTCACACCATGATACAAGGTATCTCCAGAGTTTATAAATATAAGCACGGGAGTAGCATAATATCTGAATAATAACATCTACCAATTCAACTAGATACAAAGCTCACGATCACATAAAGATCACATCATGGGAGAGAGAGGTGAACCACACAACTACCGGTAGATCCCTCAGCCCCGGGGGAGAACTACTCCCTCCTCATCATCGGAGGCAGCAACGGCGATGGAGATGGCGGTGAGGTCGATGGAGACGGCGGAGACGCCGATGGAGACCGATGGAGATGGCTCCGGGGGCACTTCCCCGTTCTGGCAGGGTACCGGAACAGAGACTTCTGTCCCCTGAAATTTGTCTTCGACAGCGGCGGAGCTGCGGAACTGTTCTGGGAAAAACGCCGATTGTTCTAGGGTTTTCCGTCCCGAGGCTTCTTATAGGCGAAAAGGCGGCATCAGAGGTGGGCCAGGGCAGCCTCACCATAGGTGGGCGCGGCCAGGGCCTGGGCCGTGCCCCCTGGTGGTGAGGGTGCCCTCTGGCCCCCCCTCCAGCTCCCGTTTGGTCCTCGTCCTTCCTCCGGGCAAAATAGGAGTTTCAGTCTTCGTTTCGTCCAATTCCGAGAATATTTCCTGCGTAGCTTTTCTGAAACACAAAAACAGCAGAAAACAGGGAACTGGCACTGTGGTATCTTGTCAATAGGTTAGTTCCGGAAATTGCATAAAAACGCCACGAAGTGTAAACAAAACATGAAGCAAATGGTGTAAAATAAGCATGGAGCATCAAAAATTATAGATACGTTTGAGACGTATCACCCACGCCACCATATCGTGCATTCGGTGGCGTGGTAACACACACCACAGTATTGTGCATTTAGTGGGGACCAAACGGCGTTTTTTAGGCATGGCGAATATTTGACACATGCGGTTTTTCAATTCAAATTTGCACACAAATCTAATAGAGAAAACGGCATTTTTTTTCATTCAAATTTGCATGCAATTTAGTTACATATGTTTGCAGTTCTGGCGCCGCTAGCAGCTAAGCGAAGGCGGCTGGGATGTTGTTACTCACCTCTTCGCCAACAAACAGCGCCACCGAGCTAAGGTTGATGGGGACCACACAGCCGACTTCTTGGCCTCTAATGGCTTGTGCTGCCGCTGGTCGAGGGGCCATTGTCGCTGAGGTAGACAAAGACCCGTGGCTGGGAAGGTTGGTTCATTGCCTCTTTCCTAGTCGCCGCCGTCACAGCCCTCTTCGCCGCTGCCGCCACTTCGGCCTCCTTTCTACACCGTCGCCAGTATGCCTGCTAGGCAGGGTAGCCGACGTTGCATGCCGCCTTCTCTTCTAGCTCCATGGCGGCTCGCCGTTCGGCCGCCATTAGCTTTTTGGTGACCACCTCCTTAGCGGTGAACTCCACCGAGATTTTGACGACGCGGCTGGCAATGGCCGCGTTCGTCTGCTCGAGGGTGATGGCGTGTACTGCCCTCGTAGAAGCCTCCCTGTGCGCTATCTTGAAGGTGAAGGAGATATGCCCTAGAGGCAAATAATAAAAGTATATTTTTGTGCCATATCTCATTTGTTCATAATACTATATGTCATTCTATAACTGTACTAAGCGGAAACATTAGTACACGTGTGATGTATAAGAAAATGGGTCCCTAGTTAACTCTAGCTAAACAACTCATGTGTCATCTGATGATCAAGGTTTCCTGATCATGGGCAAATGCGTCAATGAACATTGAGGTCATGTTGGACATGATGGACACACAGCCAAAGTACTTGACAAGGGTATAGCTACTAAGGCCCATTACCTTAGTACCCCTGGGGCCTGTTTGGGTAATTGTATAATAAGAGTTAGGCCCAAATATAGACACAGACAAAATACGAGTTGATATTGTATATAGATATTGTAATTTGTATTGAACCCGACCAGATCCTCGAGACCTGGCCACCTATATATAGGGGCCAGGACAGGCCAGCCATGGACTGATTGAGATTGAGCCAATTGATTACTAGCTTATTCTCGACACACATCAAGTTTCGCCTTGTTTGTCTAAACCTTTACCTTCGAGTTCATCCGACACCCTCTTCCCCCGATCCTAAGTCCTTCATCTAGGACATTTGCCGAGTTAACCCTCGTCAATTGGCGTCGACCGTGGGGACTTTGGACGTTGGAGTCATGAATTCGACGGCTTTTTCGCTTTCAACCAACAACACTCAAAGATCGACGGAAACCATGTCACCTCTGAAGCCGTAGATCTTCAACCTCATCCACCAACCCTCACTCCGATATTCGCAAGCTGGGATCAGGAGATCGATCTGACGATCAGAAGCCTCAACTTTTGTGTCAGACTCTGGGAATGATTCGCCTTTCAGATCCGACAAGACCGGATCCGTCGACAGGAACAACCGCGTCCACGG
This sequence comes from Dactylis glomerata, assembly GCA_007115705.1. Lineage (NCBI taxonomy): Eukaryota > Viridiplantae > Streptophyta > Magnoliopsida > Poales > Poaceae > Dactylis > Dactylis glomerata. The sequence continues at coordinate 1,079,422 of QXEO01001062.1, read as the reverse complement.
CATTATCAGAATCATTGGTTGGCTCTTCCAGTGAGGTAAACTAGCCAGTCATCTTCAAGCCAATGGAATGTATAGAGGACACAATTGAAGAACTCGATGAAATCATGGAGAACCTCGATTTAGGGAAATCATCGGGTACCTCAGATGAAGGTTCCATCCGAAACCTCGATAGTCACACAATAGCGCACTTCACCACCCGAAGAGGTCGTGTCTCCGATAGCGACATGGACACGAGGAGATCAGAAGGGAGGTATACCAACAATAGACACCAAATGTGCGTTATAATAACGGAAGCAACAGAAGACAATGATGGCAGGAACGACATGCTGGCTAACGCGCAAGGTGACAACCCAGAGAATGACCATAGAAAAGAAAAGGAGAAAATATACGTCTCAACATGAGAGTGGTCGATGATAACATCAGCAATCAACCACGGCACGGCAGTACCCGCGGATTCACGAAGAGAAGTTCTAATGGGATACCAGAATGCCCTGCACCAGCACAAAAAAAGCAACTACAAGAAAAAAACAAGTTAAGGAGAAGCCGCGAATCGAAAAGCGCGTCAGGTAGGCCACAGTGGGAAAAATATAGTGGCATGTCAGAATCAAGAGAGGAAAGGCACTATGAGCCAAAACACAACAAAAGAAGGACACAACAGCCAATAAAAGAAAGCCGTGCAAGAAACTACAACTCATCATTTTCAACAGTCGATGAGAAGGAGAATATTATACAAGACACGCTAGAAGCAGCCCTGGTGGCAGCACAGGCATACCTGTTAACTATGCAGCCAGAACCCGAAGATCCACGTGAAAGCATGCACCTAGCTGCTATGAAAAGCCTCGGATTAATCGAAGACTAGTTGAAGAAGAAATCCTTGGAAAAAGAGGCAGCACAGTATGAGCAGAACGGGGAAAGAAGCCGAAGGTCTCAATCTCCGCAAACCAGAAGATCCAGTTCACCCATAAGGAGACATCACAAGGCACAAAAATAAGGCGCAAGGAACATCATTACACATGAAAGGGTGAACAGGTCACGCTATGAGTGGGATGAAGGAAATTATGAGGATGAAGAAACAGAAATGGGGGCTCTATGCTTACCCGAAGGGTTTGCAGAATGCAGGTACCCAAAGGGTTTAAACTGCTGCACGATCAGCAAAAATATGATGGATCACAAGAACACAAGTTATGGTTGTCAGATTATCTTCAAGCCGTCAAAATACTCGAAGGCTCAAAGGAGACCGCAGTGCAAAGCTTGCAGCTACACCTCACCGACGTAGCATGGTCTTGGTTAAGCAAATTACCCGACGATTCCATCGGGAGCTAGGGAGAGTTAGAGAATAAATTCACAAGAAATTTCCGCTCAACATATACGCGACCAGCGTCAATAGAGAAAGTGAAATCCTGCACGCAGAAAAGCGGAGAGGCATTATGCTCATACATACAACACTGGAGTATAATAAAAAATTCAACAGATTACGTCTCCGATGAGTGAGCAATAGATTCCTTTGCACTAGGGCTTCGCCGTTCGGACCTCGTTGAAGAACTGGGAAGGATCAAGCCTAGAATGGTATCAGAACTGATGGAAGTAGCGAACAGTTTCGCAGACAGAGAGGATTCTTACCACAATAAAAGAGCACGGTCACCTGAGTATGGTAGATCAAGTAGACACAATAACCAGAGATGCAGGACTCGCAATGATGATAGCCGTAACACGCGCAATCAAGTAGCCGCAGGGCATAGGACAAGCAGCGAAGAAGGAGGCAAGCGCAGAAATAGCGGGTATCACAGAATGGATGACTCAGGGGGAGACATGTCAAGAAACTTTGACCCATTGCCAAAGAACATCCTCAATGGACCATGCCGTATACATTACACATACCTTGATGGCAAAAGAGTCTCCAATCACCTAATGAGGTACTGCAGGACGTTTGTGAAATTACAAGAAGCCATGGAGCTCAGCCAAGCAGCAAAACTAGGATACATAGCATACGGTGCGCTGCCACCATCCTACAATGAAGTGGCAGTAAATCAAGGATACCCAATACACAATGGTCAGAGTAATCCCCAATCAAAGGTATACATCTCCGCAATGATTCAGCCTATCCCAAAGTCTAAAAAGGAGTAGAAAAGTATATCCAAACAATTGAACCTAGCTATATCATCACCACTAGACACCACAGAATACCTGCGGTGGTCCGAACAGACTGACAGGTTCAGTAGGGAGGTGATACGTCTCAAACGTATCTATAATTTTTGATGCTCCATGCTTGTTTATACACCATTTGCTTTGTGTTTTGTTTACACTTCGTGGCGTTTTTATGCATTTTCCGGAACTAACCTATTAACGAGATGCCACAGTGCCAGTTCCCTATTTTCTGCTGTTTTTTTATTTCAGAAAAGTTACACAGGAAATATTCTCGGAATTGGACAAAACAAAAGCTGAAGTCCCTATTTTTTTTTGAAGGGGGGCGAAAACAGTGGGAGATAGTCCCACTGCGTTTTTATTAATGATGGTGGTGTGGGTATATACAATATGTACAGGGGTGGATCCAAATGGAGTCCAAAAGATAAAAAATTAAAACACAAGCTCTAAGTAATCTCTTCTAACCAACTGAAAAACTGCTCTTTATGCCTATTCTTTATTCTAAATTTGAGCAGTCTAAGTTCCTCATGGAAGATTGCCTTCCAATTATTAAATCTTGGCCTTTGGTTGTTGAAGACCTTATTGTTTCTAACTATCCAAATACTCCAGGATGCTAGAATGATAATGTCCATGGAGAAAGGTACTTGCAACTTGTCTTTGATGTCCTTGATGGAGTCCATGAATGGAATATTTCTCTACCTTTGAGGGCAAACACTGTCCCAGCAGTCAATTGCAAATGGACAAGACTGAAAGAGATGTTCAAGCTTCTCTTCTTCATTGCAACCTGGAAACTCACAGCTATAACTTTGCAGTTGGAAATTCTTTCTTTTTAACAAGTTTCTTGTGTTCAGTCTATCCAATACCAGTAACCAAAAGAAGAACTTATGCCTTGCTTGGCAAGAAGTTTTCCATATCCAAGAGAAGTGTGGAATAGTAGGCTGGTATCCAATCAAAACCTTGTATGCCTTTCTCGAAGTGTGGAATAATTAGTAGTCCCTAATTACCTGACATGAAGACGGAGTCCAAAGGGGAGCAGGAGACGGACCAGGGGCCAGCCACACCCTGTGGTGGCGCGGGCCACCCCTAGGCCGCACCACTAGGGGGTGTGACTGCCTGGTCCACCTCCTGACATCGCCCTTCCGCCTATTTAATCCCCTCGATGGAAAAACCCTAAGAGCCCAAACTCTTTTCCAGAAAACATACTGCAAGGCGCTGCCATCGTCGACGCGAGATCGCGAGGGTCCAGAAGCTCTTCCCGGCACCCTGCCGGAGAGTGGAATCACCACCGGAGGCCTTCTTCATCACCATGCCTGCCTCCGGAGTGATGTCTGAGTAGTCTACCTTGGACTATGGGTCCATAGCAGTAGCTAGATGGATGTCTTCTCCTCCATGCGCTTCATATTTATATCTTGTGAGCTGCCTATCATGATCAAGATCATTGTTATGTAATTTTACATGTTGTGTTTGTTGGGATCCGATGAATATTGAGTACTATGTCAAGTTGATTTATTGATTTATCATCTCTATGTTGTTTATGATCTTGCATGCTCTCCGTTGCTAGCAGATATCTTGACCGAGTAGATGCTAGTGACTCCAAGAGGGAGTATTTATGCTCGATAGTGGGTTCATGCCTCTAGTAATCTGGGAGAGTGACAATAACTTCTAAGGTTGTAGATGTGTTGCTGCTACTAGGGAGAAAACAACAATCTTGTGTTTAAGGACATTTGTATTGTTTACATTACACACTTTGCTTAAGGCGATAATCTGTTGCTTGCAACTTAATACCCAACAGTTGCTCGGATGACATCCGGCGGGTGGATTATTAGTCATAGATGCAGTTGGATTACGGTCTATGTATTATGTTGTAATGCCCAAGTGAATCTCATAGTGATCCTCATGACATGTACATGCATTGCTTGCATTCTTTATTCTGTCGATTGCCCAACTGTAATTTGTTTATCCAGCATGTTATTTATCTTTATGGAGAGACACCTCTAGTGAACTGTGGACCCCGGTGTAAGGGTAAATTGCCCCTAAGTGTGTTTTTGGTAATTAATGACAATCCCTATGGACTAATATTCTCATTGAGCTTTTTATGAAGGAATTGTTCATAGGAATTGCTTGAAGTCGATGTGTTGGATTCAAGGCTTGGATGCCATGAAGATAATAATATATCTTAAGTATTGGCATCAAGATCATTGAATAGAAGAGATGAATCCAATATGATCAAGAAGAAGAAATAGAGTTGTAGTTCTTGTGTAGAACTCAAGTAATCCATGCTCTAGCTTATGTGCTAAGACAAGGAGTCTCAAGATCTTGAGAGTTTGGTTACATGAGAAGAATTCAAGATATGGCTCTATGTCGATGTCATGATGGTCTCATGAGTTGAGATATGATTGACTAATACTTAGAGCATGCAATAAAATGAAGAATTCTCTATGTGGCTCAAGATATTGTGATAGAGCATGAGAAGATTCAAGGTTGACCAAGGCAAAGATCAAAGATTGGATTCTAGTTTGGTCAACACATGAAGCATAAGGAATGTGCCACATGGGACCAATCGGTCTTGTGGTATGGTATGGTTTGTCAATTATGCTTTGTGAACTAACCCATTACATATGTGTGTTTGTGTTGTCTATGTGGGTTAGGTATTGTGTCATGGATATGCATCACTAGTGAGATTTCATATAGCCCATGAAAGGATGACATCAAGTGGTGGTTGTCATCAAGGTTGAGAAGTGCAAGTTTCAAGACAAGCATCTCGAGAAGATCATATGCTTCAAGCTTGCCATCCATTTGGTGATAATGGAATTGTGAAGAAATGCCTTAGTGAAGGTATCACATAGTGGTGTATGTGGGAGCATATTGGAAGTCTTCACAAAGCAACAATGATCAAGTGAAGCATTCCGGCTTGACGGAAGCATGAAGCATCATCATCAAGATCAAGCGGGGTGCTCAATGCAAAGGTTTGTCCTTGCTAGGTTTTCCTTTTACCGGTCTCAAGGTGTTTGTTGGGAGACCGGGTTATAGGATAGATAGCCGCACTATCAAGAGGGGCTTTCGGTTGGGTAACTTGATCACATCGTCTTAGGGAGCTCAATCCTTTGCATACTTTGCATCTTCCTAGTTTGTTGCTTCTTGGTGTTTCTCCATGTGAGGTTCTTGTGCTTGTTGCTAGCTTTCCAACAAGTCCAAGTTCATCGAAAACGGAATCCAAATGTATCTTCTATTGCGTTTTCGAGTTGAAGGGTTTTACCGGTTCTTCACTTTGGAAGGTTTCACACCTCTCCACATTTTGTATTTTTCCTCTTGACTTTTCTTGGTGTTTCTCTGCATAAAGTTGTAGTACTTTTTCTAAGCTTTTTAAAAAGCCCAAGTTTTCTAAAAACGGATTTTGGATGCAAAAGATATCGCGTTTTTCGTTTGAGTGGTTTTGCTGTTTTGCAAATCCGGAGTGAAATCCGGAGTTGCTCCGGGCTGCTCCGGGCTGAGCAGTGGCCGGGTACTCGCTCCGGAGTATCGGCCGGAGCCACTCCGGGCTCTGCTCCGGGCTGCTCCGGGATGACCGAAAAATCTGTAACGGTTAGATTTCTGCAGGGCTATAAAAGGGGGCTTCTTCCCCAACGGTTGTAAGGGGTTCTAGGGTGTTCTTGAGCCTTTCTCTCACCTCCATTGATGAACCTCTTGAGCTTGCTTCCTCTCCCTTCCCTCCAATGATTCTTGCATATTTTTGAGGGATTTGGAAGAGGAGATCTAGATCTACAACTCCACCAATCAATTCCTCCTCTAAGTGAGGGGAACCCATTGGATCTAGATCTTGGAGTCATTGGTTGACCTCCACCCTTGTTCTTCCTCTCTAACTCCTCCATAGCATTTGTTGCTTTGGTGGGATTTGAGAGAGAAGGATTTGAGCACTTTCCCTTGTGTTCTTGCTTTGCATCCTTGCATAAGTGTTGAGCTCTCCATTACGATTTGTTCGAGTGAGAGACCGTGAGCTTGTTACTCTTGGAGGGTGACCTCCTAGTTGGCTTGGCGGTTGGTGCCTCGGTGACCTCTTCGTGGAAGATTGTGAAGAGGCCCGGGATTCCCCTTCGTGGGAGTTGTGAAGTGGTTGTGGAGCTTGCCATCTCCGGAGTGGAGGAAAAGCTAACCATAAGAAGGGGTCCCTAGCTTCATGGGGGACTCGGAGAAGAAGGTGAGCCTTCGTGGCGTTCGGGGGCCTTCGTGGTTACCCGCATCTCTCCAACGGTGATTAGCTTACTTTATGTAAGTGAACATCGGGATACATCTTCGTCTCCGCGTGCCTCGGTTATCTCTATACCCGAGTTTATTTCCTTGTGATAGCCATCGTGCTTGAAGTACTTATATCTTGTTTATCACTTGTGAATTATATCTTGTGCTATCTTGCTTATATCTAGTTGTTGTTGTTGCACTTAGTTGAGCCTAGCATATTTAGGTCTTGTGCTTGAAGAAAATAAACGTTAGTTTAATTCCGCATTCCTTCAAGCCAATTCCGTAATTGTTTATAAACGCCTATTCACCCCCCCCCTCTAGGCGACATCTCGTCCTTTCAATTGGTATCAGAGCAAGGTCTCTCCTTGTTTAGGCTTCACCGCCTTGAGAGTAAAGATGTCGGCTAGTTATTTAGTGCACAATGACACATTTATTTTTGATGGCACAAATTATATCTTATGGAGAAATCGCATGCTTTGTAATCTTCGGACTTTGTGTCCAAATATAGAACGATTTCTAGATGTAGGCTTTTCTCCTCCGATGGATCCTCAAAGTCAATCTATAGAGGATGAGAAAAATTTACATCTAGAAGCTCAAGTATTTAATGAAATTTTATTGTCTGTGAGCTCCATAGTTTATGTTTGCTTGATGGGTTCAAAGTGCAAGACGTCTCATGAGATATGGACCAAGCTAGAAGAGTCATTTGGTTGGTCCATTTCTCTTGAGGTTGAAAGTGAACCCAAGGAGCTCTCTTCACCTTCACATCATGAAGAGCTCCAAGTTGCTTCCACATCCGGTCGTGATGATTGTTCAAGTTCTTCCACTTCACCAACATGTGACTTGTCACAAGGTAATGATACGGTGAGTGAAGAAATCATATGTGATGTTGGTAGTCTTGTTCTTTGCACCAATGATTCTATTTCTATAAATCCTAATGGTGTAGAGAGTTTGGACCTAAACACTTCTTGCAAGAAATTCTTTACTCATTCTTGTGTTAAAGGTCCTTGCATATCTCCTAAAATTTGCTTGATTAAATTTTGTGATGATATGCTTGTTTCTAGTTGTGACCATACTCAAAATGATTCTATTTCCTCTAGTTGTTGTATGACTAACCATGTAGAGGAAATTAAAGAAAAATTGGGTCAAATAATTAAAGAAGAAATCAATAGAAGAACCAAGAAGGTTTCTATCAAGAGAAGGCAATGCTATGAATGCCACGAGTATGGACATCTCGCAAGAGCTTGTCCTACACTCGAAAATGAAGAATGTGCTTCAATTGATGTTCCCTCATCATCTACCCAAGTTCACATGTGCCTTATGGCAAGCGGCTCAAAGGTAACTCCTACTTTGAATCCCGACACATCTCCTTATGATGAGAGTGATGATGATGATGTTAGTGATGATGATAATGAAGCTTTCTTGCATGAGATGGGAATTGTGTATGCCTCTCTTCGTGGTAATAATGATGCTCGTGCTAAAGTCGAACACTTAATGGAAACCTTGTTTGACCACAAGGAGACCATTAAGGAATTGAACTCCCTTGTTAATGAGGGGAAACAGAGATTCAATCTCCTCAAGCAAGAGCTATCCGAAGAGAAGCATACTAATTCTTGCCTATCTCAATCTATTAAATCTTATGAGCTTACAAATGCTAAATCTATTAATGATGCTTGTGCTACTAACTCTATTTCTTGTGAAGCATCTATATTAAAGGAGAATGTTGAGCTAAGGGCTCAACTTGAGTTGCTAACAAGCAATTATAAGAAATTGGAGGAAAGCCATGAAAAGCTCTTGGGCTCTCATGGGGATCTCTTAATCTCTTATAATGGGCTAAAGTTAGCTCATGAGGCAAGTATCTCTAAGAAAACATCTTGTGAGCCTCATTTGGACATTAGCACTACTTTGAACCAAAATGCTATATTACCATGTGCTAGTCCAAGTAATTTGTCTAGGCATAATATTGCTACATCTTGTGATGAATTACTTGCTATGCCTTGTTGCTCTAACAATGAAGCTTCTACCTCCTCTAGTACTTGTATTACTACTAACCTTGTAGAGGAAATCAAAGAGCTCAAGGCCCAAGTCACTAGTTTGGAGAAAGACTTGGATAAGCGTCATGAAGGGAAATCCACACTCGATAATATTTTGAGTGTGCAAAAATCCCTAATGACAAGAGTGGACTTGGATTCAACTCCAATAACAAGAACAAGTCCAAGAACAACAACAAGAAGAAGGGCCAAGACCAAGTCAAAAATTTGGCCAAGATTGTTTGCTTCAAGTGCAAGATTGAAGGGCATCATGTGAGATCTTGCCCATTGAAGAAGAAGCACTTGAGTGAGAAGCAACAAGGGAAGCGGGCACAAGGTCAAGCTCAAGTTCGACCTCAAGTTGAAGATAGGCCACTTCCCAAGAAGAAACAAGATGAAGCTTCCCAAATCAAGAAATCAATGAAGAAGAGAAAGGGAAGCACTTGTTGCTATATTTGCCATGAGAAGGGGCACTTTGCTTCTTCATGCTTAAGCGGTACCTTATCTAATCCTATCATTGTTGATGATGATTATTCTCTTAGGAAAGATAAGGATGGCAATGTGTTTGCCAAGTTTGTTGGAACTCAAAGTGGTGTCAACAAAAGAACCATTTGGGTTGCCAAGCCTATTGTTACTAACCTCTTAGGACCCAACTTGGTTGGGGACCAACAAGCTAAAACTTGATCAATAGGTGTTTTTGGAGGGCATTGGAGACTTGGCTACCTCATGAAGAATTAAGGGATCTTCATTAATTTTATTTCATCAAGCCAATTCATTGACACTATCATCTTATATCCATTGTGCCTCTTTGTGGTAACTTGTACTTAACCTCTTTACATTGTAAGTTACTTGCCCCTTTGCACGTTTTGGTTTTGTACCAAGTATGTGTTTGTATATGTTGTTCCTTACACCTTCTTAACTTGTGTATTCAAGTAGGTGTTGGTTGTTTGGCACATCATATACTTGTGTGTTTGCTTTGAGCCTCTAATGCATCTTGTTGGTATCTTATTTGGCTCTTATTGAGTGATTAATGGAATATCACATTATGGGGGAGTAATATGCCTTGTGCATATCACAATCCTAGAAAATGTGAACTTTTGAGGTATTGCCACTTAGTGTTGATATTGTTAATTATCTTATTGCTAGGTGGCATGTTTGCTCAAACAAGCTCCATTCTTTCTTAAAACATTTTGTTGCTCATTTCTTTGGTCTTGGTTTGAGTAAGAATTCTTGGTGCAGTTTCACTCAAATATATTTATATGTATATCATAAATAGGAAGCCATTTGCTTCTAGTTACTCTAATCATTGCTTTGCATGCTTGTTTGACTATTTTTGGAGCTACCAAGAATCCTTTTTCGTGCATGGTGCTTAATTTGAATATTTAACCATATGCCTTTTATTGTGAAGTTGATCTTGAATATCTTTGCAATACACCACCGGGAAATAATTCCAATATGAACTTCTTGTCTTTGACAATTGGTATTCGTATATATTGTGGTAATTCCTCTAGATCATCTTCACCTTGGAATTTGCATCTTATTGCCCATATTTCTTGCCAAGAAATTATTTTGACTCTCATTGTCTTATTGCCTTCTTGAGGATCTTTTTGCTTGACTTTGTCTCATCTCTTGATCCCCATCAAGTGTGTGTTGTTGTAAGACAAACCTTTTTGTTTTCGGTACTTGTGCCATTGTGAAAAGTGTAGAGGGTTTGGTTTATTTGTTGGAACCTTGCTCTTTTGGGAGTTAGTTATCTCATTCCTTCTTCTATGATTTATTTGCTCGAATGAGATAAATTGTTGAGCATGCTTTTATTTATTTATTCTTTCATGCTCAATAAGTTGTTAGGTTCATTTGTTGAATTTTATGAATAAATCATTTGTTGATTTGTTCCCTTGATGTCATTTGGTCAAATAATGTGTTTTGCCACACCTTTTATACCTCCTTGTATTCTTGGTGTTTTTGTCTAAATCGTATCTTCTTTGGATCTTGAAAGATAGGTGCATGCATATTCTCTTTATGCTTATTTTTGTATCTTAGTTGCTTTCTTTGATCCAATATATATGTTATACTCCATCAAATCCTAAATGGCTAAGATGTGCATGAAATTCAAATTTCATCTTTAACTATGCACATATTTTTATGGAGTCTATCATATGTATTGTGGTTAGTCTAACCACTTTGGACCCAATAAGTTTGGGGACCAAGATGTACTTAAATGTTGTCTTAGGTACATTGGAGATGCAATGGATGCTTCTCTCATTTATAAGGAAGGTGTTGTCACCATATGATTATTGGAGCCAAGCTAGGATGATCGATCGGTGAACTCTTATCTACTACATCACACCATTGCTATCTCGGTAACAAGTATAACATTCATGCATACTTTTCTAGCATCCCAACTCTTGTAGGTTGGTTCTTGGCATGATAATATTTATTTGCAAATGTTGCGGTTCTTGCAAAGGTCTTATAAAGAAATATCTTTATTTCATATGTGAGCAAGTTGAGATGATTGCATATGATGGGAAGTATATAAAATCATGTTTATGATTCACCAATCCCAAATATGCCATTTTAGCAATTTATTGCATATTAATTCCTCAACGCTCTCTCATGTGCAATATAGATAATGTTGCAAGTTGTACCCTTCTTTATTATGCTTGTTGCCTATCAAAGCATCCCGACTATCTTTTGATCCCTTATTGCTAGTTGTGATGGCTTTGATGATTTTGCGTGGGGAGTTTGTTAATATACCATAATGGAAAATTGAGCCTTGAGCTATATATGCTTTATAGCAAAGCTATTTGGTATATTCTATGACTCTCTCTTGGATATTATGTCTTCCTTAATTTCAACTAACCTCTTGTGTATACATGTTCCTTTGTGGATTGTTCATCATGTTTTTTTCCACTTAGAAATGTATATGCATAAGAGTGTTAATTTCTTCCCTTGATATCCTCGTTCTTTGCCGACCATCTTTCTTATCCATTTTGTTCTTGATGGTGTTGGTAAGAACTTGATTTATGAGTGCTTGTTTATTCTTTATTGCTTCTTCTCGCACTCATATCTCGTGAATCTTTTTGGACTAAATTTAACTTTGATAAGCGTATTGATCCTTTTTGTATTCTTTCGTGCTCATGTTTTGTTTTAAATGATATAGAGGAAGTGAGGATTCCATGTTTGTGCATATTGTATTCAAATGCAACAAAAATTCAAATTTATGCATGAACCTTGGGGAGCTTCCTTATTTCATTTAAAGCATCTTGTAGCTCTTATCATCACATCTTCTTGTGTCCAATTGGTTCTTTGGGTCTCTTGATTGCTTGCTTGCTTCATTCGTTGAAGTTTCCTTCACTATGTCATCTTTTTGCAATCTTTGATCCTCAATATGGTTTGACTTCCTCCAAATATTGTTAATTTGATAAGTGCATATGATTTCACTCATTTTTATGAGAAATGCACATCTTGGGGAGGAACTCATACTATATTGGCCTTCTAAATTCCTTCATCCATTTTGGCAATCGTTGCCAATGGGGGAGAAGTTTAGAGGGTTTAAGGGAAATGGTTTTTATACTTAAGTTTGGTTTGTGCTTAAGTGTTTTACCTTTCATGCATCTCTTCTTTGTTAGATGTTTTGCATGGTTGAATATATAGTGTAAACTCCATCAAAGGTTTATCTTGACAATGTATGCAATGAAATTCAAGTTCATCACACGTGCATATATTGTGGGGGAGTTTGCTCTATATATTTTGGTTGCACTCACATCAACCATATTTGTTGTAGTTTATGTGAGTACAATTGATTTTGATATGCGGTAGTAGCTTCGTGTTACTTGACCATATCAAATACAACCTCTTGTATGCAATTTATTCTCGGATGAGTTGCATATTAGTTTCTATCATTCATTATATAAACCCTCTTGTTGAGATTGTCATCAATTACCAAAATGGGGGAGATTGTAAGGGTAAATTGCCCCTAAGCGTGTTTTTGGTAATTAATGACAATCCCTATGGACTAATATTCTCATTGAGCTTTTTATGAAGGAATTGTTCATAGGAATTGCTTGAAGTCGATGTGTTGGATTCAAGGCTTGGATGCCATGAAGATAATAATATATCTTAAGTATTGGCATCAAGATCATTGAATAGAAGAGATGAATCCAATATGATCAAGAAGAAGAAATAGAGTTGTAGTTCTTGTGTAGAACTCAAGTAATCCATGCTCTAGCTTATGTGCTAAGACAAGGAGTCTCAAGATCTTGAGAGTTTGGTTACATGAGAAGAATTCAAGATATGGCTCTATGTCGATGTCATGATGGTCTCATGAGTTGAGATATGATTGACTAATACTTAGATTATGCAATAAAATGAAGAATTCTCTATGTGGCTCAAGATATTGTGATAGAGCATGAGAAGATTCAAGGTTGACCAAGGCAAAGATCAAAGATTGGATTCTAGTTTGGTCAACACATGAAGCATAAGGAATGTGCCACATGGGACCAATCGGTCTTGTGGTATGGTATGGTTTGTCAATTATGCTTTGTGAACTAACCCATTACATATGTGTGTTTGTGTTGTCTATGTGGGTTAGGTATTGTGTCATGGATATGCATCACTAGTGAGATTTCATATAGCCCATGAAAGGATGACATCAAGTGGTGGTTGTCATCAAGGTTGAGAAGTGCAAGTTTCAAGACAAGCATCTCGAGAAGATCATATGCTTCAAGCTTGCCATCCATTTGGTGATAATGGAATTGTGAAGAAATGCCTTAGTGAAGGTATCACATAGTGGTGTATGTGGGAGCATATTGGAAGTCTTCACAAAGCAACAATGATCAAGTGAAGCATTCCGGCTTGACGGAAGCATGAAGCATCATCATCAAGATCAAGCGGGGTGCTCAAGGCAAAGGTTTGTACTTGCTAGGTTTTCCTTTTACCGGTCTCAAGGTGTTTATTGGGAGACCGGGTTATAGGATAGATAGCCGCACTATCAAGAGGGGCTTTCGGTTGGGTAACTTGATCACATCGTCTTAGGGAGCTCAATCCTTTGCATACTTTGCATCTTCCTAGTTTGTTGCTTCTTGGTGTTTCTCCATGTTAGGTTCTTGTGCTTGTTGATAGCTTTCCAACAAGTCTAAGTTCATCGAAAACGGAATCCAAATGTATCTTCTATTGCGTTTTCGAGTTGAAAGGTTTTACCGGTTCTTCACTTTGGAAGGTTTCACACCTCTCCACATTTCGTATTTTTCCTCTTGACTTTCTTGGTGTTTCTCTGCATAAAGTTGTAGTACTTTTTCTAAGCTTTTCAAAAAGCCCAAGTTTGCTAAAAACGGATTTTGGATGCAAAAGATATCGCGTTTTTCGTTTGAGTGGTTTTGCTGTTTTGCAAATCCGGAGTGAAATCCGGAGTTGCTCCGGGCTGCTCCGGGCTGAGCAGTGGCCGGGTACTCGCTCCGGAGTATCGGCCGGAGCCACTCCGGGCTCTGCTCCGGGCTGCTCCGGGCTGCTCCGGGATGACCGAAAAATCTGTAACGGTTAGATTTCTGCGGGGCTATAAAAGGGGGCTTCTTCCCCAACGGTTGTAAGGGGTTCTAGGGTGTTCTTGAGCCTTTTTCTCACCTCCATTGTTGAACCTATTGAGCTTGCTTCCTCTCCCTTCCCTCCAATGATTCTTGCATATTTTTGAGGGATTTGGAAGAGGAGATCTAGATCTACAACTCCACCAATCAATTCCTCCTCTAAGTGAGGGGAACCCATTGGATCTAGATCTTGGAGTCATTGGTTGACCTCCACCCTTGTTCTTCCTCTCTAACTCCTCCATAGCATTTGTTGCTTTGGTGGGATTTGAGAGAGAAGGATTTGAGCACTTTCCCTTGTGTTCTTGCTTTGCATCCTTGCATAAGTGTTGAGCTCTCCATTACGATTTGTTCGAGTGAGAGACCGTGAGCTTGTTACTCTTGGAGGGTGACCTCCTAGTTGGCTTGGCGGTTGGTGCCTCGGTGACCTCTTCGTGGAAGATTGTGAAGAGGCCCGGGATTCCCCTTCGTGGGAGTTGTGAAGTGGTTGTGGAGCTTGCCATCTCCGGAGTGGAGGAAAAGCTAACCATAAGAAGGGGTCCCTAGCTTCGTGGGGGACTCGGAGAAGAAGGTGAGCCTTCGTGGCGTTCGGGGGCCTTCGTGGTTACCCGCATCTCTCCAACGGTGATTAGCTTACTTTATGTAAGTGAACATCGGGATACATCTTCGTCTTCGCGTGCCTCGGTTATCTCTATACCCGAGTTTATTTCCTTGTGATAGCCATCGTGCTTGAAGTACTTATATCTTGTTTATCACTTGTGAATTATATCTTGTGCTATCTTGCTTATATCTAGTTGTTGTTGTTGCACTTAGTTGAGCCTAGCATATTTAGGTCTTGTGCTTGAAGAAAATAAACGTTAGTTTAATTCCGCATTCCTTCAAGCCAATTCCGTAATTGTTTTTAAAACGCCTATTCACCCCCCTCTAGGCGACATCTCGTCCTTTCACCCGGTCCATTCTTTTACATTCATATTAACATTTACTTTCTACAAGCATTATTTACTTTCTTGCAAACAAACATCTATTACCACAGGATACGTTTAATCCTTTGTTTACAGCAAACCGGTGAGATTGACAACCTCACTGCAAGTTAGGGCAAAGTACTTTGGTTGTGTTGTGTGCAGGTTCCACGTTGCTGCTGGTGCCAAAGCTACGCCCCAGATATGCGCCATAAATAAATTCTCTGGAGCCATCGCCAAAGCCAGCTATCATCAACCTTCAGAAGTGGTTTCTTTCTCCTACTGGTCGATTAAACCTTGGTTTCATACTGAGGGAAAACTTGCCGCTGTGCTCATCATACCTTCCTCTTAGGGTTCCCAACTGGGCGGCTGATGTCGACGCACGCGTCTGTTCTTGTAGACAGTGTTGGGCCTCCAAGTGCAGAGGTTTGTAGAACAGCAGCAAGTTTCCCTTAAGTGGATCACCCAAGGTTTATCGAACTCAGGGAGGAGGAGGTCAAAGCTATCCCTCTCAAGCAACCCTACAATTACGATACAAGAAGTCTCTTGTGTCCCCAACACACCCAATACACTTGTCAGATGTATAGGTGCACTAGTTCGGCGAAGAGATAGTGAAATACAAGTAATATAGATGATTATAAGTAGTACATGCAATCTGAAATAAATATCGCTGCGAGCAAACATGTAACAAAACTGAATGTAAACGGTGTTTTAATGCTTGAAAACAAGGCCTAGGGATCATACTTTCACTAGTGGACACTCTCAACAAAGATAACATAATTGAACACATAGATAACTATCTTCACTATGCCACTCTAAACTATTCTCTAATGGATAACGAACACTAATCATGTGTAGGGCTACGAAGCACTCCTCAAAGCTTGCATTTCCCCAAACTAGATTGCCCCACACTATCACCTTGAGCGCACTAGATGGTTCCAACAAACACCAACAATTCATAGAGACACTAGCCAAAGAGACACACATAATGCGCACACTGTCACCTTCACATCATGGTACAAGGTGTCTCCGGAGATTATAATAATAAAGCACTGGAGTAGCATAATATATGAAGAATAGCATCTACCAATTCAACTAGATACAAAGCTCATGATCACATATAGATCACATCATGGGAGAGAGAGATGAACCACATAGCTACCGGTAGAGCCCTCAGCCCCGGGGAAGAACTACTTCCTCCTCATCATGAGAGACAGCAACGTTGATGGAGATGGCGGTGAAGTCGATGGAGACGGCGGTGGAAGCGATGGAGATGGCTCCGGAGGGCACTTCCCTGTCCCGGCAGGGTGCCGGAATAGAGAGTTCTATCCCCCAAAATTGGTCTTCGACGGCGGCGGCGCTGCGGAACTTTAATGGGGAAAACACCGATTGATTTAGGGTTTTCGCAACGGAGGCTTTAAATAGGCGAAGGGGCGATGTCAGAGGTGGACCAGGCCCCCCACACCACCTCCCGGCGTGGCCTAGGGGGGGGCGCCACCCCTGGTGTGGTGGGTCCCTGGCCCCCTCCAGCTCTCCTTTGGTCTTCGTCTTGCGTCCAGGAAAAATAGGAGGTTCGGGCTACGTTTCATCCAATTCCAAGAATATTTCCTGTGTAACTTTTCCGAAACACAAAAATAGCGGAAAACAGGGAACTGGCACTGTGGCATTTCGTCAATAGGTTAGTTCTGAAAAACGCATAAAAACGCCACGAAGTATAACAAAACACAAAGCAAATGGTGCATAAACAAGCATGGAGCATCAAAAATTATAGATACATTTGAGACGTATCAGCGGGTAGCACCGCTATCAAGCACTTTCTCTGGCACTGTTGCCGGGGAGAAAGAGAATTTCTGCATGGGGAGTATCTTGCTTCCAATCTTTTACTTTGTAATTGTTTTGCTTACTTTCTTTACTTTATTTTTGTTTGCATCTTTTTTATCAAAAATACAAAAAAATAGTTCCTTTATAGTTGTTATTTTTGCTTGTCTGCTTTTAGTCTTGCTAGAATGAGTACTCCTGAGAACACCAAGTTGTGTGACTTTACTAGCACAAACAACAATGATTTCATCTGCACTCCTATTGCACCACCTGCTCCTGAGGCAAATTTTTATGAGATTAAACCTGTTTTGTTGAATCTTGTTATGAAAGAGCAATTTTCTGGAGCTAGTACTGATGATGCTGCAGCTCATCTCAACAATTTTGTTGAGCTATGTGAGATGCAAAAGTATAATGATGTAGATGGAGATATTATTAAGGTTAAGTTGTTTCCTTTCTCTTTGAGAGGAAGAGCTAAGGATTGGTTGCTATCTTTGCTTAGGAATAGTATTGATTCTTGGGTTAAGTGCAAGGATGCTTTTATTGGAAAATATTATTCTCCTGCTAAGATTATATATTTGAGAAGTGATATTATGAGGTTTAAACAGTATGATAATGAACATGTTGCTCAAGCTTGGGAAATAATGAAATCTTTGATAAAGAATTGTCCCACTCATGGACTGACTACTTGGATGATTATCAGAACCTTTTATGCAGGACTAAATTTTTCTTCAAGAAATCTCTTGGATTCAGCTGTTGGGGGTACCTTTATGTCCATCACCTTGGGCGCCGCAACAAAGCTCCTTGATAATATGGTGGTAAATTATTCTGAGTGGCACACCGAGAGAGCTCCACAAGGTAAGAAGGTAAATTCTGTTGAAGAAACCTCTTCCTTGTGTGATAAGATTGATACCATTATGGCTATGCTTGTTAATGATAGAGCTCATGTTGACCCTAGTAATGTTCCTTTAGCCTCTTTGGTTTCTCAAGAAGAGCATGTTGATGTAAACTTTATTAGAAATAATAATTTCAACAATAGTGCGTATAGGAACAATGTTGGTAGCAACAATTATAGGCCATATCCTTCTAATAGTGATAATAGTTATCTTGGTAGAACTAGAATGCCTAGTGAAGAAAGGATTTTAGAAGTTGAAAGGGCTACTAAGAATTTTATGCAAATGCAATATGAGCAGAACAAGTTGTTCACCAAAACCATAGAGGAACAATCTGCCTTGTTGAAGACTATTAGTCATCAACTTGAGAATTTGAATAGGGATATTCCTGAGTTGCAAGTTAAGGTTTCTAATGCTGAAACTAGTATTTCATCCTTGTCTGATGCGCAATCTTTTTTGATTAATAGAATGGCTGCTAGACCTGATCCCTTTGCTGTTATTAATGCCATTCAGGTTAGAATTGATGATAATGTTAGGATGTTAGCAGAATTGCATGCTAGGTAGGAAAGAGAAGATGAGATGGCTAGAAATATGAAGGTTTGTACTATTACCACCACTAGTGATGTTGTTTCAAATGCTAGCAAACCTCCTTCTTTTAATGGTAGAGTGATGGGTGTAGAGAAAATTCCCACTCCTTATGCGAAAATGCCTAAAACTACATAAACTTTTTCTAATAAAAGTGCTGAAATTTTTTAGAGTATGGGAGACAATAGTTCTACTACCTTTAATGATTTTGATGTTGATGGTTGCAATATTTCTGAAGTAATTTTGTTCTTGCAAAAGCTTGCTAGAAGTCCTAATGCTAGTTCTATGAATGTTGCTTTTACAAAATATATTACGAATGCTCTCATGCAAATTAGAGAGGATAAGTTGGAACAAAAAGTTTCTATTCCTAAAATGTTAGAAGATGGTTGGGAGCCCATCATTGAGATGAATGTGAATGATTTTGATTGTAATGCTTTATGTGATCTTGGTGCAAGTATTTCTATTATGCCTGGAAAAATTTATGATATGCTTGGTTTACCACAATTAGAAAATTGTTATTTTGATGTTCCTCTTGCTGATGTTGCTAAGAAGAAACCTTTGGGAAGGATTAATGATGTTCTTATTATGGTTAACAATAACCTTGTTCCTGTTGATTTCCTTGTTTTGGATATTGAATGCAATGCTTCTTGTCCTATTATTTTGAGAAGACCTTTTCTTAGAACTGTTGGTGCTATTATCGATATGAAAGAAGACACCATTAAATATCAATTCCCACTCAAGAAAGGTATGGAACACTTCCCTATAAAGATAAATAAGTTACTTTTTAACTCTATCCTTAGAGCAAATTATGAACTTGATGCTTCATCACCTGAAAATACTTGATTTCCACTTTTTGCGCCTAGCTCAAAGGCGTTAAAGAAAAGCACTCTTGGAAGATAACCCAATGTTTTCTTTTCAGTACTTTTTATTTTGTTGAGTCTTGGAAGTTATTACTTCTATAATGACCTCTCCTTATCATTTTTATTTTGTTTTTGTGCCAAGAAGAACCTCTAATTGGAGGAAGGTAAGATTTGGGGAAGTTGCTGTCCTGAAACAGATTTCTGCGTTGTACCGTAAAAATTCGTGAAAATTCCCAGAACGTCATTTTGATCTGCAATTTATTGTGCACATACCCTAGGTTATTGTATAACTTTCATTAGTTTTGCACTTTCCGATTTGAGCAACAGAAGATTTTCAAAAAAATCGATTTTTACCAGCTGTTCTGTTTTGACAGATTTCTGCCACTATTTGCGTTTGCCTCTTGATCTCTTTCTTTTTGAGTTCTTTTGATCACGGAACTTTTAAGAAAAGTTTCTACAGTAGCTTATTATTTAATGGGTGTTATACTTGATTTGAAACTGAACCAAAGAGTGGATTTACTATCTTGCATACACTAATGTTGCTAATAAGAATTGTGTGGAGTTTTGTATGAAGGAAGTTTTCAAGTGTAGGGAAAGGAGAATGATGAGATGAGATGAAGTATGGACAAAAGCTCAATCTTGGGGATGCCCATGTCACCCCAAGACATATCGAAGAAGTACAAGCGTCAAAGCTTGGGGATGCCCCGAGGCACCCCTTCTTCATCAACAAAATATCAGGTCATCTTTCAAGACACTATATTTTTATTGCTTCATATGCTATGTGTTTTTCTTGGAGCGTCTTTATTTTCGCTTTCAGTTTTGTTTTGTTTTGTTTTCTGCAATAAATGGTTGGACCCCAATATGTTTCTTTTGGAGAAGACACACTCCGTTTTCATTGCCTAGAACACTCTAGTTTTTCACTCTTATCATTCAACGAGTGTTATCTTTTTCTAGTGCTGCGTTTAGCTTTCGTTTTTCACCTTTATTTTTGTTCATAACTTGTTAGTTCTTTGTAGCTAGGTGTGCTTGGACCTCTGGTCTATGTTGCTTTTCATCTTCAAGAGTTGTTTCAAAAAGGTTGATTGGTGTTGGAAAAGAGTAAAAAGTTTCATGCCTATAGTAGTACAAATGGGAGCTTGTTTAGACTGTGGCTTAGACTTTTGCATGTCATGCTTGATGTTATTTTGATTATATGCTTAGTAGTTTTTACTATCGCATGACTTGTCTCAAATGACTGAGATTGCTTAATGTGCCTTTGAAATAATCATGCATTGTTTTTATCATATGGGAGCATATTATTGTGGTATTCTCCTTTGATGCTTTATTTGGGTTGACTTGGCGCATGCTCACACCATGGTTGAATTTAACCAGTCACCTCAATCCTCTATGATTATTTGGTTTTTGACTTGTGATACCACTTTATACTTTGGTTAATAATGTTTTGTCGCTATGCATGATTATGGCCGTTATTGCTCTCTTAGTTGGTCGCTCCCAGTCTTTTGCTAGCCTTCATCTATACTGAGAGGGAATACTTCTCGTGCATCCAACTACCAAAAACCAAGTTATTTCAAAGAGTCCACTATAAATTCCTATGCATGGTATTTTTAAGCCATTCCAAGTAAATTTTCAAGTGCTACCTTTCAAAAAAACCTTCAAAATACTTCTCATTTTGTGACACTGTTTTCAGCTCATGAGGACGTAGTGGTCGGATTTGCTATCTTCCATATTGTAACCTTTAAAAAAAAGAAAAAACAGAAAAGAAAAGAAAAAAGGCACTCCTCCATGGTATGTGAAAGTTGGTGGGCACCCGAAGGATTCAGTTAGCCATGGCTTGTGAAAAGAAAAGTGGGGAGGAGTGCCAAGCTTTATAAAATAGAACAAATGTGCCAATTTCTCTCAACTTGTTTAGTATGGAAGATAACAAGAACCCTATTGCCAGTCGTTGACAAGAACACCCACCTCTCAAAACAATTTTTATCTCTGTTTTACAAATGAAAAGCTCTAGCACATGCTAAATCACTGCTTCCCTCTGCGAAGGGCCTTTCTTTTACTTTTATGTTGAGTCTTCACCTTCTACCTTTATGCACCATCTAAGAGAGCATAATTGTCATTCTGAGTATAATGTGCATAGTCCCAAAATTTATTATTGATTGATTCATGATTATGGTTTTTCTTGTTCTCAAATTATTTGTATCTAGTCGCCCTCTTAAACTTGAATGTGTCCTATGCATTTATGTTTTGCTACTCCATGAGGGACAAGCTGAATACCACTTTGCTATGTTTTTCTATATGCTTGAAACAAACAATTTGACTTTCAATGCATTATTACTCATGATCTTTTGTTTGTGTTACTTTTCATGTTATAACATGGTTGCTAAGTTATATTGTCAAGATTATATCTTTTATGCCCGTGTTTAGAGTACTTTGATCTCAGCACTCAATGCTTTACATCATTTTGATCAAGATTGTGTTGGTGCATGTCACCTCAAAAATTATTATTTTGTTATCACTTACCTACTCGAGGACAAGCAGGAGTTAAGCTTGGGGATGCTTGATACGTCTCAAACGTATCTATAATTTTTGATGCTCCATGCTTGTTTATACACCATTTGCTTTGTGTTTTGTTTACACTTCGTGGCGTTTTTATGCATTTTCTAGAACTAACCTATTAACGAGATGCCACAGTGCCATTTCCCTGTTTTCTGCTGCTTTTGTGTTTTAGAAAAGTTACACAGGAAATATTCTCGGAATTGGATGAAACAAAAGCTGAAGTCCCGAATTACTCTACACGAAGACGGAGTCCAAAGGAGAGCAGGAGACGGACCAGGGGCCAACCACACCCTGTGGTGGCGCGGGCAACCCCTAGGCCACGCCACCAGGGGGTGTGATTGCCTGGTCCACCTCCTGACATCGCCCTTCCACCTATTTAATCCCCTCGATGGGAAAACCCTAAGGCCCCGAACTCTTTTCCAGAAAACATACTGCAAGCCGCCGCCGTCATCGACGCGAGATCGGGAGGGTCCAGAAGCTCTTCCCAGCACCCTGCCGGAGAGGGGAATCACCACCGGAGGCCTTCTTCATCACCATGCCTTCCTCCAGAGTGATGTGTGAGTAGTCTACCTTGAACTATGGGTCCATAGCAGTAGCTAGATGGATGTCTTCTCCTCCATGTGCTTCATGTTTAGATCTTGTGAGCTGCCTATCATGATCAAGATCATTGTTATATAATTCTACATGTTGTGTTTGTTGGGATCCGATGAATATTGAGTACTATGTCAAGTTGATTTATTGATTTATCATCTCTATGTTGTTTATGATCTTGCATGCTCTCCGTTGCTAGCAGATATCTTGGCCAAATAGATGCTAGTGACTCCAAGAGGGAGTATTTATGCTTGATAGTGGGTTCATGCCTCTAGTAATCTGGGAGAGTGACAATAACTTCTAAGGTTGTAGATGTGCTATTGCTACTAGGGAGAAAACAACAATCTTGTGTTCAAGGACATTTGTATTGTTTACATTACGCACTTTGCTTAAAGCGATAATCTGTTGCTTGCAACTTAATACCCAACGGTTGCTCGGATGACATCCGGCGGGTGGATTATTAGTCATAGATGTAGTTGGATTACGGTCTATGTATTATGTTGTAATGCCCAAGTGAATCTCATAGTGATCCTCATGATATGTACATGCATTGCTTGCATTCTTTATTCTGTCAATTGCCCAACTGTAATTTGTTTACCCAGCATGTTATTTATCTTTATGGAGAGACACCTCTAGTGAATTGTGGACCCCGGTCCATTCTTTTACATTCATATTACCGTTTACTTTCTAGAAGCATTATTTACTTTCTTGCAAACAAACATCTATTACCACACGATACGTTTAATCCTTTGTTTACAGCAAACCGGTGCAAGTTGGGGCAAAGTACTTTGGTTGTGTTGTGTGCAGGTTCCACGTTGCTGCTGGTGCCAAAGCTATGCCCCAGATAGGCGCCATAAATAAATTCTCTGGAGCCGTCGCCAAAGCCAGCTAGCATCAACCTTCAGAAGTGGTTTCTTTCTCCTACTGGTTGATTAAACCTTGGTTTCATACTAAGGAAAAACTTGCCGCTGTGCTCATCATACCTTCCTCTTGGGGTTCCCAACTGGGCGGCTAGCACCGCTATCAGGAGGACCACCCAAGGAAAGTACCCAGGCTAGGGCACGCACCAACGGTATTGAAGGCGCAAATTGGAGGATACGATGTTGGACGAGTATTCATGGATGCTGGCAGCGGTATAAATCTAATATATGCAAGGACTCTGAAGGCAATGAACATATCACTGGAGTGGTTGCGACTGACAGATTGCTCTTTTCACGGCATACTACCAGGAAGCGCCAATCATCCACTAGTAAGAATAGAACTCGACATTTGCTTCAGCGACAAAGGCAATTTCAGAAGGGAAAAGCTAGAATTCGAAGTCATGGATTGGCCTTTGCAGTACCATGCAATTCTCGGGCGACCAACGTTTGCGCGCTTCATAGCAGTACCCCACTACGCCTATCTTGTGCTCAAAATCCCGGGGCCCAGGGGAGTCATCATGATGAAAGGAAGTTTTGAAGTCTCAGATACCTACGACAAGGAATTCAACAAGATGGCATAAACTTTCGGCATGACGGCAGAATACACAAGCAAAATACGCAAGACTCAAAGGAGAGACTGATCATAATGTACTACCCGACGTATGTCGATCCCTGCCAGATCATCCTTTGTCGTGGTATTTTAATGACAGTAGCCATAGGGATGGCTTATCGGAGGGGCTCGTCGAAGAACAGCGATGGGTCCGGCTCAAGATTGGGCAGTGACAACATGACACTTACCCAGGTTCAGGGCCCTCCTCGCCGGAGGTAAAACCCCTACGTCCTGCCTTAGTCTTTATTATCGGCACACTGTGGCTTACAGTGCTCCTTGAGCTGTGTTGTCTAGAGGAAGAAGAATAAGTGTTCCCTCTCCCCTATTCAAAGGGTCCAGGCCCCTTTATATAGGCAGGGGCCTGGTTACAAGGCGTCGTCCGGCTGCCCGGCTGCCAGCTTCTCCGTGGCCATGACTCTGGCACGGGTCCCGCTTTCCCCTCTGCTCCTCTGCCTGGGCGCAAGCGACTTTATAAAGTGCCTTTCTCCCCTGGACCGACATATCCGGGTGGCACTATGTCGTTGTACTGGTGCTGTTACACTGGTGTCGTGGTGCCATGGCATCATGCCCCCGTGACATCGTGGAGCTGTGGCACCATGCTGATATGGTGTTGGTCTTCTTGGACTGGTTCGACTACATGACCTTGAGGTCAGCTACGGTTGTCTTTATCGACAACTTTCGTGTGGGAACGTTCCCACACACTCGGTCTTCAAGGGTATAAATACTATCGTTGTTTTGTTACTGTTCAACTACGTAGATAGATCATGGGCTATGGGTGTAGAGAAAAAATTTGTTTTCTGCTTCGAATCCCAACAGAAGGAGCCGAGAAGGACGGCCTGCAGCAGGCCGCACGGTGGCGGTGGCGCCTCCTCCTCCTCCTCTTCCAAGCTCATGCTCGCGTCGGTGTTGTCGTCCTCCAATGCGTCGAGGTAGCCCGAGGACTCCAAAGTGGGATGCGAGGGTTTTGGCGGAGGGATGCCGTGGTGGAGCTTGGCGTAGGTGGTGGCTAGGCGGTGAGGCATCATGGTGGCTGGCTAGATCTAGGGTTTGTTATGCGAGGCACTCGATTTAGATCTAGGCTTTGTGCTCCATTGCCGGTGAGGAAGAAGGGGGTGTTTATATAGTGGGGGGGGGGGGCGAGGAGGGCATTAATCACCGGCATAATAGGGAATCTATACCGGCATCGAGGAACGAGCCGTCGGTGAGCGCCCATTGATGCGTCGCTCTGCAGTGGCAGACGATAGGATGGGACGAGCGGCGAGCGCAGAGTCATGAGCGGGCAACTTTACTAATGGCTGCGAATGAAGAGACGGGACGAGGGTGCGATTAAATGCCGGCGTGGAAAATTTTGCAGCGCCACCATTGACCGCGCAAACGTGGCGCGGCGAGGCAAGAACGCCACCATTATGACCGTGCCTGTGGCGCGGGAAACCCAGACCACGCCACCATTCTGACCCGGGTTTGGCGCATGGTCGGGCCCACTAACCAGCGGCGCGGTGGATCTCGCTATCACGCCACCAACCGGTCAATAATGGTAGCGCAGCGTGTTTTTCCACGCTGCTGCTCGTAATAGTAGCGCGGCGCCAAAACAGTCCACCACCAACAGGTCGACCCCTATGAGGGTTTTCCTAGTAGTGTTGGTGTATTTTGTGTTTCTTCATCGCCTCGTCACAAAATCGCCAGAGAGGGGTATATACAGTCGGTTTTAGGTCAAGACGAGTCTGCAGAGCTGAAGTTTGCGACAATTGGACCCACGAAGGGGAAGTTGAGCCCCACCATGCGGTCCAGGTTCTTGGCCGCATGGTGGGCCCTCTTTCTTGCCTTGTGGCGTTCCCCATTGACTTCTTCTTCTCATGTTCCTCTATTTCCTAAAAAATGACATGGCAAAAAGATTGGGTCCGTTTGATGTTCGGAAGATCCCTAAAAGTCAAAAACATGCAAAGACAAGGAAATCTGCTTCGCCGTGTTAAAACCAAAAGAAAGGGGATCGTTTAACCCCCGGAATCAATAAAAAATATGTCTAAATCCTTATAAAACTATCAGATAACTAAGAATATGATATAATAAACTACAAATATCATGGATGCATTTTACATGCATCAACATCCCAAGCTTAACCTATGCTCATCCTCGAGCATAAAGATGATAAAAGACATGAGATTTGTAGATTATTAACTCACCAATAACTTCAAATCTTCAACATTGAGACATTATAAAGTTAGGGAAATAATAATCATTGAAGTAGCATCAGAAATATATCAATGAACATAAAGATTGTATAAGATGAATATACATGCACTAACTATTATGATGAACAAAGCTACAAACCAGGTGTTCCTAGATGGCCATATTCAAGCTTTTTTTATTCTCTTTTTGCTTTTTCTTCTTTCTTTTATTTCTTTTTCATTTTATTTTTTCTGTTCTTCCAAGGTGAGGAGTTCCATTGCCCCTTCATAAGCATTTTGCATGTGTGCAACACCTTCTTCACACAATATTAGGGTGCCTTATGCCCTCGAAGATGAAGACCAACACCACATGTATTCTTGTCATGCTTAATCAGACTCGGATGTATAATTTCTTAAGACACAATTATACTCGAGTACCTCATATCCCTTTGTACAAGTAGCCACACCTCATGTTTCCGACGATGACTATCCATACTTAAATGACATGAAAATCAATTTTTTTTTTGCTTTGGGCTTCCGGTGGAGATGCTCTAAGACCCAAACCCAAAAACCTTGCTCCCTTGACATGGCCGACGAATGGTAGCCCGATCTACATCCGGAGGAAGGGTACATTGAGCTATTTCTTCGCCCACATTTTTGTTAATCCCTCAGTTATTGATTAAATTTAACTCGAGGAATAAAAACGGTGACCTATTTCATTTTCCACAGTGAAAATGACGTGCACTTGATCAGTAGAGAGTGACCACCGAGCATCACTTGAAGCCAATGTGGAAGAAGTGAAGATATGAGCCACATAATCACAGGAACGGCCAAAACGAAAACAGACTGTCCGAAAAGTCTGCATGAAATGGCGACCGGGAAGGAAGGGCGAAAAAATTGAGGCGGGAGAAAAACGAAAAAGCAAGAAAATACAGAAAAGAAAATGCGCATCGGGTGGCGTCGACGGCGACGTGTGTTGGCGGGCGGCTGGTCCCAAGCTCGGCCGCACCGGTACCGATGCCGATGCTCCTCCCACTCCCCTCCCCCAAGCCCACCACCTACTGTTCTCCCCCCCTCCCCTCCCTATCCGCCTCACCGCCTCCATCGACTCACTCCCTCGCCCGTCGCCCCAACCTCCCTCCGTCCTTCCTTCCCCCGGCGATGTCGTCGCCGCTGTCGCCGCGCGGGGCGGCGGAGGAGGAGGAGGGGTCCGCCAGGAGCGACGGCACCGGCAGCGGCGGCGGCGGCGGCGGCGGCGGCGCCACGGTGTTCAGCTACGGGAAGGCGGGGTACTGGGACGCGCGGTACGTGGAGGAGGGCGGCGCGCCGTACGACTGGTACCAGCGCTACGCCGCGCTCCGCCCCTTCGTCCGCCGCTTCGTGCCGCCGGCCTCGCGCCTCCTCATGATCGGCTGCGGCTCCGCGCGTACGCACCCACTCTCTCTTCCGCTCTCCTCCTTCCCTTGATTGAGCTGTAGCGACTGCGTAGTGCTCGAACAGTTCGTCTGGAGGAGTAGCTGACGTCGCTTGCGTATCTGTCTCTTTTTTTATCCGGAAGTAGAAACCTCCTTTCTTTTTCTTCTCCCCTCTTTCAGAACTTATTCAAATATTGGCGTGATTGCGATCTCTGAATTGGGGTGATTGTCACGGACCAGTGAGTGAGTGATCGTTCAGACTAGCTGCGCCGTCTATTCTGATGGAAATTGCTGTCACTCCGTAGCTAGGCAATAGTTTATCGAAAGCTCCTCGACTAGGTGGTGATTTGGATGAAATTCTCCCTTTGTCGATTCTACATCGTCATCGTAATCAGATAATGCTATTCTACCAGTCCATCATATGTCAGTGCCCTTAATCTGGTATTTATTCTTAGTGGGATACCGTGGTATATTGCTACAATTAGGCAATGTGTGAACTGACACGGTCGTGCCTGATGCCACAAAAGATCAGTCACTGGGAACTGTCATGGCCTAATGTGGCAGGAACAGCTTGTCTGAAAAGACAAAATATTCAGAGGGACTACAGAAGTACATATCTGAATCCAGCATACCCTCTCTGATAATCCGAACCACGGACGAACCTTAATTCTCTACTTCAAAGTTGCTTTGCTCTCAGTAGTGTGGTGCAGACGAGATATACTGCATGACGTAGCATCTTGACAAGATAACGTCTCGGGCAGCACCTTTGTTTTGCATTGCATTGTGTCCTGTTTTTTTTTTCGAAAAGGGGAACAACGCCCCAGCCTCTGCATCAAAACGATGCTCTCAGCCTCCATTATTGCATAGTTTCAGGTTTAAAGTTCACAAACATTGTGCCCTCTTGTGTTCCATTAGTCATACTCAGATATGTCAATGTTTGTGCGTTGGGTTTTGTACCCTGGATGGGTTTTGTCGACAGAGTATAGGCTGGGATTCTAAATCTAAGTTCCAAACCATCAACGATTACACTCCCTGAGCTAATTTAAA
This sequence comes from Dactylis glomerata, assembly GCA_007115705.1. Classification (NCBI taxonomy): domain Eukaryota; kingdom Viridiplantae; phylum Streptophyta; class Magnoliopsida; order Poales; family Poaceae; genus Dactylis; species Dactylis glomerata. Next base: position 1,051,034 of record QXEO01001062.1, on the reverse strand, counting down.
TTTCCTTCCCCATGCTCTGCTCTTCGCAGTTATGTCAGAGGATATGGCCGCTGATGGCTACAGGGAGATAGTAAACATTGATATCTCTTCAGTTTTAATTGAGATGATGAGAAAGAAGTACTTTGATCTTCCACAGCTACAATGTATCCTTATATATATTCTCCTTTCTTTTTTGGGAAGTGCAATATAGTGTCTGTTGATTTCCTTATGATCTGAAGACATGCAAATGGATGTTAGGGATATGAGTAAATTTTCTGATGAATCATTTGATTGTGCCATTGACAAAGGTATGAGTTTCTTCAGGCCACGGTGTCGTTCTAGTAAGTATTGAGTCAAATTGACTGTATTGACTGACATGCTTAATATCGCTTTGTTATTTTTGTGCATTTCTTCAAGGTACTTTGGACTCTTTGATGGTAAGTAGGTAACATTCTATTCATTCTGTGTTTTCCTTATTTTGGTACTTCATTAACATTGCGGTCTTGCTACTTCCACAGTGTGGTGTGGAGGCTCCCCTCAGCGCAGCTCAGATGGTACTGGAAGTGGACAGGTTTCTGATACTTTCACCCCTACTGAAGTATCACTTACAGTCTCATGTACACCAATATATCTAGTAAATTTCAGCATTCTTATCAGTGTTACCTTCTGATTGTAGGGTTCTTAAACCAGGGGGAGTCTTTATGCTGGTATGTAGTTTGGATATATTTCCTAAAGTGCAGCTTTAATATGTTATTTCCTGCCACTGATTCTAATGATAATTTTTTTGTTTCTTTACTGCTAGATAACTTATGGTGATCCATCAGCGCGAATTCCTCATTTGAACCAACCAGTATGCAATTGGAAAATTCTACTGTACATTCTGCGTACGTACAGTATTATGTCACATTGGTCCTCTTTTTTTTTGCATGGCAGACATGCTAAAGTTAAGTCTGCTGTATTGACACTTTCCTGCTTAAGAAGAATAGTGTTTCTTTTTGCTTGCCATGGATAGGATCGTCCGAAATTTTATATACATTGGAGCATTAACTTGTGAATTAACTGTAATTCGTAAGAACTTTACATAGAAGATCAAAACAAAAGTGCAGTGTGATTAAATGAAAAGCTGAGTGAGTTTAAATTATGTACTTTTTTTAGTTTGTTATGTACTTTACCATCGGTATTTTAATGTATTGCAGCAAGACCTGGATTCAAGGGAAAGACAAGAAGGTCTGTGTTTGATCCTGTTCCACTGACGGAGGGTGGTAGATTGCCTGACGGCTATATTCCGGAGGATCCTGACTCTCATTATATTTATGTCTGCAAAAAAGTGCATGGACTAACAGGGATAGGTTCCCCAACCATGAACCACTTAGAGATGCAAGATTCAGAGTGAGCTGTAGAATGATTCATCTCACAATATTTGTGCTTTGTTGTGATCTTTACAAGATCAGACGGCGTGATGTTGCCATCATTATGGCCATCCAAAGATAGAAAGTGTGCCTTTGCACTTGTGTACATTTTTTCAGTGATCTTGTAAGAATCAGCGGGTAATTATATTTTTTACCACTGGTGGTTATGTCGTGCTGAAGAGAGGACATAACTGTTTGCCGCATTTGAGGAAGAAAGTGTGTCTGATTTTCATCCTCTATGCAGTGCAAAAGCAATTTCCGTTTTTCAATGATTGTATTTTGCTTGTGTGTAAGTAATACTACCAGTTTGCTCAAGAATTATATTCATGCATCCTGTTCTGCATTTCTTGCATATTTTCGTATTTACTGTTCCTGCAAGAATTACTGTTATTGCTGCGTTGAGATATCTGAGACTTGTTCATATCGCAAGTTGTGGTGTTTTTATGCTTCTTATCACATAGTCAAACTGAAAAAAATACAGTATCCCTGCTTTATTATCAAGATATTATTTCATTCTCCTGATTGGTCTTTGTAACAAATGCAGGCCCTAGCTTTACAGCATGCCGTTTGGGCAATCATTCTTCAGACTTGGTAAATTACATAATACAGACTTATATCTATGAAAGAGCACTTTGTTGACCTGCAATTACATGATTCACGAAGCGCAAGGATTTACTTTGATGGCTTTCTGTATATAACTTCTCTTGATTTTTCTTATTTCTTGTATTGTATGAAATTGATATAGCAATGGAAATCATGCAACTTGTTATGCTTCTTCTGCTGCTGCTGCCAAATTTCCAGAGTTTACTATATCTTCTGCTTTAGAACCAATATATAAATTGCATTCTCTTGATTGGTCATTGTAAATTTGTAATACAAGGAGGCACCACTTCATACAGTTAACTCTAGTATTGCATCATGCCATTTTGGCATAAATATTCAGACTTCATATATTACTTCACAGTTTCTCATCTATATGAAAGCATTTGCTGACATGCAGTTACATGATCTGTGTAGTGCACGGGTTGATGGGTTTGTGTGTCTAAGGTTACTTGATTTTGCTTATTCTTTACTGAATCAAATGATAATCTGTGGAGCTGCTGATGTACTACTTTTACTGTAAGTTTGTTAATCCTGGTCGCACGTTTTGCAGTCAGGGAGGGTTGTGCCTGCAAGGAAATTCTGAACAAGCACAAGGGCTCGCTGCGGTTGATAACTCGGGACCTCATGGCCTGCTCCTCTCACAGTTACCAAGCTGAGGTCGCCCTTGTACTGCACAACGTATCCGCCAACTTCTCCAGCACCCTGATTTCAGAAGATTGAACAGATCATTATATTTGCCTAGTCCGAGCAAAAAAACTGGTAATCATGATATCAGATTGTCAGGATTTTAAATTCTCTCAAGTATCGCGTTAGAAGTATTTGCATGCTCTTTCTTAGCAACTTATTATGAGTGTTTGCTAAGTTTTTTGTATTTGCTTGTTGTTGCAGTGAAAAGGTTAGGGCAGGCAAGTGCCGCGTGTAAGTAAGCACCTTGGCGCTGCTGAACCATGGCCTCCATTTTGCTGCCACAGGGAGCTGGAGCTGGTTGACAGAGAGTCTACTAGAAGTGACGGGCACTCTCCCATCAGTGTCTCCACTGCAAGGTGAACGTCAATTGTGTTATAATCAATTTGCAACTGCATGTATAGCACAAATCATTTCACTTCTCATCTGAAAAAAGTCTTAACATGCATACCTGTAAACCCAGACTCTTATGTTGCTTTTCATCAGTTCCCGGATTATAGGCAGGACAGTTGTGGCGCTGTCGACCCAACGTCTCAAGACTTCACTGAAAATAAGATAGCCGAAACATTTTACAAATTACACCATGATTCAAAGGAAATAAATTTGATTTGTCAATGTGATCTGGATTGAAGGATCTGATTGCACATGGGCCAGCCAATCATGGCAGGCTCGCAGCATGGGCTACTAGCAATATGGACAAAACCCCTAATAATTCCACGCATGTTGTGCAAGATGTGGAGTATAATATCATGATACCTATATGCACAAATTAAAGAACTCAAGACCATATGGTGGTAGATGCAGTTCGCCTTGTGCATTGGATCACGCCATGAAATAGGAAAACAAAGGGGATGCAGGTGATAACATCATCAGATCTTGGTGTGAATCTTTCCTCGAGAACACGCGTCTAAATTAATCTGAGCAAACTGGCACCACGCATGCATAACCTATCTTCAAGCTTATTAACTCGAACAAAATTGCTGGAGGACAAAGAATTTGGACACCAACTCCTTTTAAAAAAATACTACTAATTTGCATCTACATCTAGATCATGTGAAGGGCAGCTGGTGATTGCCACAGGTTTGGGCAACCAGTCAGCCTTTTGTGTATATACTAATGAATTACCATATTGCTTACAAGTTTGCATCTACCTTCTTGTGATGCACCTACCATCCATGCATGGACGCCAGGGTATATCACTGGTAGTTACTACTCCAATCCATAATAAGTATCACTGATTTGGTACAAACCTTGTACTAAATCAGCGACACTTATTATGGACCGGAGAGAGTACTGCTTACGAAATTGGAGTATTATACTGTTTGTTGATGAGAAAAATTAAGACCAATGGAATATGCCCTGAATGCGTGCGCGGTTAGAATGAAGTGTTGATCTACCTGGTAGATGAACACTTTTCGTGCAAGTCTATTGATTAGTGTGGTGTGTGGTTCACTTCAACCATGGTTAGTACTAGTTGTTGTTGACGCATGATTGACGAAGTTCCCAAAAAGAACCCCAATAATGCAGTGCCATGTCGAGCCCTGGTTGGGTTTCTCCAACCAATCGGTTTCAGCTCGATGGCACCCTGCACTCTGCACTGTGCTCGGATCGATCATGAGCAACACTAATGCAAGTGCTGTCCTGTAAATCTATAACTCTAGCTTTATTTTTGGATAATGGAAGAATAAACTTTGGGCTTCTGCTCTACATCCTATATATGATTCAGACGGCATCATGTCGTGCAACGCGTAGCACAAGTTTAGCTTGATGGTAAACTAGAACCAAGCTAGTAATCCCTCCGTTCCATAATTCTTGATTTTACTGTAGTTCAAATTTGTTCCAATTTGAAGTATAGACAATTATGGAACAGAGGGAGCAGTATTTGTTTTTCTTTCTAAAAAATAAGAGGCAGTAGGATGGATGTACGGATGTACCTGCAGGCTGACCATGGGTGGCCGAGCCGTGTGACGTTCGCGTGGAGCGCCTTCTGTACGTCCGGGCGGTTGAGGTAGGCGTCAACGTAATAGTCCGTGCAGGGATCAAAATTCTCGATCTGGCCACACGTAGAATCCAAGTTAACTTCATCAATATCCCTATGAGCTAGCCGCATCCATGATTGTGTACTACTCCAAGCAACGCACCGATGGGGTGATGGGCGGCGTGACGAGCTTCTCCGACTGGCAGTTGGGCGCGTAGATGTTGTAGATGTCGATGTCCCGGAGGCTCTCTGAGGCGTCGCCGGAGGCGTCGTCGCAGAGGTCGCTCGACGCCGCCCCGGCGGTGAAGTTGCAGTTCTTGTTGATGCCGTCGGCGGTCTCGTCGGAGATGAGCGCGTGCGTCCAGAAGAAGTCGTACATGCCCTTCGTGTCCGTCAAGTCGTTGATCACCGCGTTCCCGATCTAACCAACGGACTAATACAGTCAAGCAAAAGTATTCGTACGTGCAACTATTCCTGTCCAAGATTTGTCTAGATTCACTTGTGGAAGTAATATTTTGTGATCTTGACGTACCATGATTCCTTTGAGGTTGATGGCCGAGGAGGAGTGCCGGAGGATGGCGTGGGCCAGCTGCGGGACGTAGTGGCCGGCGTAGCTCTCGCCGGTGATGTAGAAGTCGCGGCCCTTGTACTCCGGGAACCGCTCCATCCAGTTTGCGAGGAACAGGTACGCGTCCTCCGCCGTCCGGTTGTCGCCGCTCCGGCTGTAGTCCGCCGTCGTGTTGGAGTACGAGTACCCCACCCCCGCCGGGCTCTCCAAGAACAGCACGTTCGCCGCTGCAGACCATGCCTTGTCACTAATTTGCCTATGGATCGCACGCCGGAGAATTCTTCGTGTGTGCGTTGAAATGAGCTTTGTGCTTACCGTGGTTCCAGGAGTAGGGGTTGCCGTAGAGCGTCTTGCCGTCGCTCATGACGCGGAACGGGCCGACCTCCTCCATGGCGCCGTACCCCAGCGACGAGCACCCGGGCCCTCCGTTGAGCCACAGGAGGAGGGGCTTGGACGACGACGACCCGCCGACGGCCTCGGCGAGGTAGTAGAACAGGGCGCGCCCGGCCGCGGCGTCCACCGTCACGTAGCCAGCGTACTGCGCGAAGTCCACCCCGCGCGGCTGCCCGGGGAGCGCCTCCATGCGGTCGGCCTCCTTGCGCCCGACCTCCGCCGCCGCCGGTGCGGGCTTCCTGCTACCCGCGGCCTTCGTCGTCGCCTCCACGGCCGCCAGCGACTCATCCCACGATGAATGGCCGGAGGTTGGCGACCCGCGTAGCCGGTTCAGGTAGTCGCCCTGCCGTGTCCGCCGCACCTTCGCCGCAGCTGCCGTGCCGGAGCCCAGAGCGAGGCATTGCACCGCCACCAGCACCAAGAGTACTGCTACTGAGGCCTTCATGGCAAGCGCCGCTACCTCGTGCGGGATCGTCGGCACTTCACTGTTAGTTTATCGGCCGTAGCTTTCGGACAGGCACGCCGCACACTGGAGACAGCGGGTGCCCGGCCGTGTCGATCTGGTATTTATAGGGCGGGGAATTCAACTAAGTTTGACGTGGGACAAAATACAGGTAGGAATCGGTGGCAAATTTCGCATCCCATCCAATCCAATACAAGATAGATCATCCATTTGATCCGTCTCCATGCATCCACTAGGGCAGCACATGCCTTCATGGCAATTTCTTCTGTTATAACCGATCGACTAACGAGTTTCGTTTCCTCTTTGTTACTACTCGAAAGGGAAGGCAGCAATAAAGTTGCAACTTGCAAGTACTCAGCAAGAAGATCTCTTGGATTGTGTCCACGAGATAAATGCTGCGGCGGTGTCTCCATCAGAATCGATCGGTTCAGTTAAAGCATATGCACTGGAATGACCCTCCCAAAAAGTCGTTTTTGAGAGAGGAGAAAGAAATATTTTTAGAGTTAGCAATGCTCATCTCTAGCAGTTTTCCTAATATTTTCTCCCTATTTTTGTGTGTGTCCTGTAATCATAGAACATAAAACCATTCCACACCTTAAATAATCCTAACATTGCGATTACAACCGTGACTAGGATAACAATAGCACCATATGTTATATTGTAGACGTATTTTCCTCTCAAGAGCATATCTACTTTTTTTTCCCATCTTTGACCTACAAGCATCCGCCTGCATAATTTCTTTTTCAAGTCTGTTCTTTTCTTCCCCGGTCTTCATCATTGCTTTCTACATCACTCTATTTACCTAATGTGTTAGCTCTAGTTTTTTCGGTCTTCTTTGTTTCTTCCTCGATTTTCTTCTTCTTGTCCATTGTCATGTTCAAATCTTTCAATATAAGTTTTCCTTCAAGACAATTCCTAAGCTCGGCATACAAACCCGTAATACCACGTTCACATGTAGATTTCTAGAAATGTCGAAATCACATACTGACAAGGGTATAATTACTAGAGCCCGTTAGTTGAGTACCCCTGAGGCCCGTTAAGTTAGGCCCAACTGTAATGATAGTCGAATACGAGTTATTACCGTATGTCGATATTTGTAATCTGTATCGAACTCGACCCGATCCTCGAGACCTGGCCACCTATATATAGGGGCCAGGAGGGGACGGTGTAGGCCAGATTGAAAGCAAGCCAGGTTGAACACCCAAGTTTACTTTCGATACACATCTATTTTCGACTAACTTTACCTTCGAGTTCATCCGACGCCCTATCTTCCCGATCCTAAGTCCTTCATCTAGGGCATTTGTCGAGCTAACCCTCGTCAATTGGCGCCGACCGTGGGGACTCTGGGCGTTGGAATCATGAATTCGACGGCTTTTTCGCTTTTAGCCAACAGCAGTCCAGAAGTCGACGGAAGTCAAGAGGTAGAACTAACAATTGGAAGTTTGAGCATCTTCATCGGGCCGTCGGGTTCCTCTCGCCTTTCGGATCCGATGAAACAAGATCAAGATCCGTCGGCACAAGAACCCGAAACAACAATAATGATGGAGTATTCTGAAGGCTCTTCCAGCGAAGTAAATTCGCCGGTCAGCCTAGAAGAAGTGCAAAAAGAAAAGATCGCAGAAGACGACGAAGAAAAGGAAAATTTTGACGTGGAAGTCCAAATCGACGATCTCACGATCTGCCTCGACAATATCTCAGACAATTCAACAGACACATGGAAGACAGGGTTAGAGCTTTCTGAAGACAGCAACTCGATCTTTTCAAGCTTTAATAGCAACATCGGCAAGCAGTGCCAGGTACTCGCCATTGTGGGCGACAACTCAGAAGAATTCGATGAAAATAACAACCCAGTGATAAACCCAGCAAATATCGACAGAGGAGCAAATCACCTAGCAGAAGGACAAACAGTGGAATCCCTCACAGCCAGGGAGAAAATTCGACTATCAGTCGACGAGTGGAAAATAATAAGAGAAGCCGTAGAACACGGCACGCCAATACCATCCAGCTCCAGCAAAGACATGCTTTTTGGGTATCATTACGCCCTCAGGCAGCAAGCAAAGCAATTAGCAAAGGAAAAGGTAGAGATACAAAGAAGAAAAGATTCAGCCATTGCAGCCAGTGAAGCTGCTCGTAGAGCACGAAGCGACGCATCGTACAGCAACGCAAGGAAAAATCGTCGACATGGTTCAAGGTACGATAACCTCGAGCATTCTGACAGGCAAAGTATTTCCAAAAACCTCGACTCGTCCTTCCTATCGGTCGACGAGCAGGGAAACATCCTACCAAAAACTCCTGAAGCAGCACTAATGGCAGCACAAGCATATCTACTTACAACTCGACCAAGTCCAGGAGATCCTAGAGAACATATGCATAGAGCAGCGCTAAATGGACTCAATATGGTGGGCCACAAACTATCAGCAAAAGGAGAAGAAGCACATCACCACAAAGAAGCGCACAAAGCAAGATCACCTCGCCGTCACAATAGTCCTCGGCATAAACGCAGCAAACACCGATCTCGATCGCCATCACCAAAACAACACGGTGGAACTCGAAGATCGCGATCCCCAAACGAAAGGCGCGACTATGAGGACGAGGAAAAGGAGATGGGGGCATCGTGTTTTGCCCGTAGGGTTCGCATCACGCCAGTACCTAAGGGATTCAAGCTACCTCATGATCAGCAAAAATACGACGGATCACAGGAACCGCAATCATGGCTCGCAGATTACTTGCAGGCAGTCCAAATACTAGGAGGAACCAAAGAAACAGCAATGCAAAGTCTGCAACTACACCTCACCGGCGCAGCAAGGTCATGGTTGAGCAAATTAGAGAAAGAATCCATTGGAAGCTGGGAAGACCTCACAAAGCAATTTACAAGCAACTTCAGGTCGACATACAAACGACCAGCATCAATAGAAGAAGTCAAGGCATGCGTACAACAACGCGACGAAACATTACGGGCGTACATCCAAAGATGGAGCCTCATCAAAAATTCAGCAGTCGAAGTTTCAGACGAAAGAGCAATAGACGCGTTCATCATTGGATTAAGGCGAAGAGACCTAGTCGAAGAGATGGGTAGAATCAAGCCAAAAACAGTGTCAGATCTCATGGACACAGCAAACAAATTTGCAGATGGAGAAGATGCGTGCAACAACAAACGGACACGATCTCCAGAGGACGACAGAAGAAACAGATACGGAAGTCAAAGGAGATGATCCCGAAATTACGACACCTACGGCTCTCATAACCAAGTCGCCGCAGGATATAAAGACAACAGTTATCAGGGAAACGAACGCAGAAGCTCGGGATATCGCAGCTATGGAAGAGAGGAATATAAGAAGTTCCCACCAAGAGAATCCAGAGAGTACAACCCATCACCAGAGGATATGCTCAACGGGCCTTGTCATATACATTCAGCGTTCGTCGACGGGAAGCGAGTATCAAGGCACGCGATGAAAGACTGCACAACATTCTTAAAGCTACAAGAAGCAGCAATAAACAAACAAACCGAGGCAAGGCGACAAGGATTCGAAGGAAGCAACAATCCCGCGACAAACCAGCAAGGAAACAATGGAGCTCTTCAAGGACAAGACCAGCAAAATAAGGGACACGACGACGACGACGAAGGGTACGTCCCATCAAAAGGACACATTACAGCAATGATACAACCTGTGCCCAAGTCGAACAAAGAAGAAAAGAGTATAACTCGACAAGTCAATCTAGCAGTCATGTCGCCTCCAGCTACAACAGAATATCTGCATTGGTCAGAACAACCAATCGAGTTCAACAGAGAGGACCACCCCATAACAGTACCTCGGCCAGGAAACGCGCCTCTGGTACTCAAAGCTCAAATCGGCGCGTATGATGTCGACAGAATATTCATGGACGCAGGGAGTGGAATTAACCTGATATACGCGAAAACACTCAAGGCAATGCACATATCATTGGAATTCCTAAAACCAACAGATTGCTCCTTCCACGGAATCGTACCAGGAAGTGCTAATTACCCATTGGGTCGAATAGCACTCAATGTTTGCTTCGGCAACCGACAAAACTACAGAAGGGAAAAACTAGACTTCGAAGTCATGGACTGGCCATCGCAATATCACGCGATCCTCGGGCGACCCGCGTTTTCGCGATTCATGGCAGTGCCTCACTACACATATTTGGTACTTAAAATGCCAGGACCAAAAGGAATAATCACAGTGAAAGGAAGCTTTGAAGTTTCAGATCTCTGCGACAGGGAATTCCACAAGATGGCGCAAAATTTTGGCGTAATAGCCAACCATGCAGAAAAAGCAAAGAGCGCGACTACAGAAGGCGTCAAGCTACTCGAAGGATGCACCGCGGAGCCCGAAACAAAGAAGCCACGAACAGCAACATCAGGAGAAGACACAGGCACAGAAGAGAAAGGGAAAGCTACGGCGACATAAGCATCATAAAGACAATAGAGTAGAACAATAAAGACCGTAGAAGCCACGAGTTATTCCAGGGGCAATGCCCTCTAGATCCAGAACACGGGTCACAGGCCGGATCTCTTGGGTCACCCCATGTATCTTACATTAAAAGTATAAATAAAGACAAAGCGTTCCTCATATTCGAGTCTACGAGTCTTTCAAAGAGAATATGCGGCAAACGCACGAACCACACAAATACGCCTTGAGAATAAATTTCAGACATATAGTCGTGAAATAAATAATCTCTCGCGTTCCACACATACTTTACAACATCGGGTTGTCAGAATCATCTACGCCTAAAGGATCTAAATAATGATACTCGCGGAAAAACGCGGCATCCGCCTCTAGAAGCCTAGCTACAAGTCTTCGAGCAGGTTGAAGCGTGTTCTCCATATGAACCCGAAGGCTAGCTCCACCGGGAGCTAAACTTAAGGACATCGTGCTATAATTCAATCTGGGGTGCCACTTGCGTATCCACCCGAGAGCAAAATTGGCACCAGCCACTAAGTTCAGTTCTATTAACCTATGAATACGATGGCTGGATCGGAAAGCATCAAGAAGAAGGGGGAAAGTTGCAGGCAAAGGATTACGGGGAAGCATAATGGAGTGCATAGTTGTAAGAGCTCGCCGGCAACCATCAACTGACTCGCCAATGTGCTGGGCACGATCTTGAAGCAATACAATGGCGCTACGACGTCGAGGATCAGACCACAGAGTCTCATATCCAGTCGACATCTTCTCCAAAGCAGCATTTCGCTCAGCAACTCGACGTTCTTCAGCAGCAAAATCCAAGCAAGTACCTACAATGACAAATATATCACAAAAGAAGTGCACAAACAGCAAAAAGAAGAAGTCGAAAGAAAACTCACATCGCAACAGCTCGCCAGCAGACTCGACAATTCCAAGAATGAAAGATTCGCACTCTTCATTGTGAACAACCTTCGCCGTCAAGCTGGAGACCTTTTCTTCAAGTGAAGAGATTTTCTTCATATAGCCGCTGGCCTGGCTAGCCTTTTTAATAGCCATCTGTGCTTGGCGTTTGGCCAAGGATAGGCGAGTCTCAAGGTCGGAAATCCTGGAAGAATATTCTTCATAGTGACTACATCGACTAGGAGTCGATGAAATCTGAGGATTGAATCCACGAGCAGAGGAAGGAGCAGGAGCATGAGAAGAAGGATCACTGTCACGCATCGACTACAAGAAAGAATGGAGAAACAATTTCAGAAAGATAGCATAATACTCCATGCAAAGAAGATATATTTACATAAGAGCATAACCCTCTGGCTAAGATTCTCGGGTTGCACTTAATTGGAGTCTTTACATTCAAAAGGAGAAAACTAAGTACTACAAAGAAGCTGAATCTACGCCACCTCAGCATTGTGCTCCGTGGAAGAAGGGGGCGCGGCCAGTTCCTCGCTAGAAGTTGATGGTGGCACCGGAGCTTTCGGCGCTGGAGATGGTGCAGCAGGCAAAGCAGAGGCTGCCGAAGGAGAAATTGTGTTCAGCAATGCAGGCGCCAACTTCTTCGCCTTCTCGAAAAACACCTTCATCTCGTCGCGGGTATAGCCATGAGGGGAGTTAACTTTCTCCCAGTCAAAGTCTGTACCATGCGCAAGAGAAAGGGCAATGGCACCTTCGGCGCCGCGCTTAATGGACAGCCCCTTCAGATGGAGAGTAGGGTCTTCATCGCTGTCAAAAGTCTTGGCGAGTTCAGTCAGGTTGCCCTTCGGGATTGCCATCTTTTTCTTCGGCCACAACCCGGCAAATAGCCGTGACAGAACGCGGCCAACCAACTCAAAAGTTTCCTGGATAGATATCCAGTTCTCTTCGAGTAGGTTAACCGCATCCATAAGAGGATCATCGTCCGTTTGCAGGGACGACGGGGATACCCCTGAGAATTCTACGCAATAGAAAAGAAAAGAAGAGGCAAGTGTCAACAAATACACCAGTGCAACAGGGGACGAAAACAGAAGACAAGTCGAAGAACTTACTTTCGGCAGCAGTAGACATGGTGTGAAGACGCTCTGCCACGGCCTGCTCTCGTTGAGCATGCTCTTTGTTGGCATCTGCTAACGCCCTCTCAGCATTTTTCGCCTTGGCAAGTGCAGATTTTTGCGACTTCTCAGCAATTGCCTTAGCAGAGGTCGCAGCATCATAAGCTTTTTGCGAAGCTTTGAGCTCCGCTTCCAGCGACGCAATGCGAGCATTGGCTGTCGCTAAAGCAGCTGTGAAAGCAGACGAAAGGAAGTCAGAAAAACAGCAAAAGACAAAAGGGCAGAAGAAAAGTAATGATTGAATATCAAAATCGCACCTTCGGAAGATTTTGCAACCTTTAGGTACCCCGCACACTCCGTGCCCAGGGCGATAAATCTCTTGACTAAAGCCTGATAAAAGAAGAGTATAAGAGAAGAAGTGCATGAAAGGAAAGAAAGGAAAAAAAAGGTATCGCTCACATCATCAGAAGAAACTGTAGAAGCATGGGCCTCCAGAGAAACCTCGGCTTCTTTGGTCTTCTTCGCGCGTTTGAGGTTTCGGGCTTGAGTTTGAGAAACCTTCTTTATAGAGGCTCTGGTAGTCCTCGGAGCAACATATGGTTCGACAGGCTCCTCAGTCGCCACAGGAGAAGGTGGTGGAATAGCCGTCGCACATGTTGGTGGTTCTTCATCGTCACTGCATGAAGAGTATAAGTTATAAGCACTAGGCAAGAACAAAGCAATTGAAAAGTTCGACTACAATACTTACGATGCAAGCATGTCAAAGTACTCCATATCTTCTGCAAGAACGGGGGTTTTTCCAGCCGCTGCAGAACTCGATGAAGCAATTTCGTCGACACGTTTCCGTTTTTTGTCGACACCAACATCTTCAGCAAGAGTAGGAGGAGGAGATGTCGATGAGCTAGTCTCATCTTCTGATTCTTCGACATCATCTCCGTCCTGACTGTCGTCAGCCTCGGGGACTTCAGATGCAGTAGATGCTAGATCAGCAGGAAGGGGCCCTTCCTCCGGAAGAGGGGGACGAGAAACAATGAATTGGTGACCCTGCATATTAATAAATCAGCAGAGTGCAGAGGCAAAGAGTAATGCAAGTCGAAATTAAGAGAAGTTTGATAAAAGTGGATGCAGCGATGCATACCTCAGGAATAGGGTGCACGGAGTCGAAGAAATCTGCCTTCAGGTCAGCAACTGAGTGCTCCTTGGTAAGCTTGGTGAGATTCCTGACTCGCTTGTCGACATCTTCTTTCGACATCAGATCTTCAGATATGCGAGTAGGGTCCTCCAAGCCAGAATAAGTCCAAAGCTTGGTGAGGCGGTGCTGTAGGGGTTGAACTCGACGTTGTATGAAAAACGCCATGAGTTGGGTACCCGACAAAGCACCTCCTAGGCCTGTTTTCAGATTTTTAATGCGGGATAGAAGATGAAGGATTTGTGCAACTTCCGCATCTGAGGGAAGTGAGTCCCATGACTTCAATTTCTTCACCTCTTGAGACGCGTCAAAGGGAGGAAGGCTGAACTCATCTTCGGGAGAGGATCTGCGGTCCTTGATATAGAACCACTTTGTCCTCCACCCTTGGACAGACGCGGCCATAGAAAATTCAAGATATTGCGCCTTAGGGCGCACAGAAACGACGGCTCCGCCCAGTTCGGGTTTCCTTGCCAGAGAAACATTGGGGCGGAGTCGAAAGATCGATCTCCAAAGAGCAAAGTGAGGCTCAATACCCAAAAATGACTCGCAAAGAGTCACGAAGCAAGCAATATGCAGAAGGGAATTTGGTGTGAGCTGATGAAGCTGCACACCGTAAACAAATAGAAGCCCACGGAGAAACTCATGGGCAGGAAGGGAGAAGCCGCGAAGAAGGAAAGCAAGGAATATTACCCGATAACCGCCCGGGGGCTTCGGGATCCGTTCAGTACTGGGGAACTTGATGGAGTCCTGGGCGGCGATGAGGCCGTCTGCCGTGGCCTTCTCCACCTCCTTCTTGGTGATGGTGGAGCGAACCCAGTTGGTGGCAGAGGACTTGGCCATATCGCTCTTGGTGGCCAGATGCTTCACGCGCATTCAGCACAAAAGTGCGCTTGGGGGCTCCGCAAGAGAGGAAGAGGCAGAGGAGATCGGTAATGGAGGCGGCGGAGGTAACGAGCTGGTAAACAGTACGATTCCCCACTATGCCATTTATATATCTTCTGAGAGAAGGATCGTGGGTTGCGACGTGGCGCAAAGATCGGAAACGGCAGCCCACCAACGGTCAAAAATCGTGCAGCCCGTTAAACGGTCATAAAATCGCGGAAGTTACAGTGTTACCCATAAAACGGTTCGCACTGATGAAGAGCTACATCATCATTGACACGATAAAGTAAAGGAACAAGGATGGCGCCGACAAATGCTGAATTTATGGAAAGGATCATCTATGAAGGATTTTTAGGTTATAGCCTTGGGGGCTGTTACTTTCAAAGTTAGTCGAATACAACTCTTCATTAAAATGATGGACTAATACTCGACGACAAGGTGTTCTTGAAAGTATCTCGAGTCGAAGAACTTCGAAGTTGAAGTGTTTCAAGTTGAAGTACGACGAGCTACATTATGTCATGAGCCTATACTCGAAAAAAAAATCCTTTTTTCGACTATAGCCTCGGGGGCTACTCCCATCGGGAGCGCTGAGCGCGCACCCGACGATATTCATTGGCAAAGCATTGAAGATTGGAGAAGTGTTACTCCCATCGGGAGCGAGTTTTATGGTTGTAGAAACCCGAATATTTTCAGTCAAACTTTGACTGCGACATAAGATCTTCGAGTTGTGTTATCGCAACAAAACTCGAATGCCGTGACTTGTCACGAAGGTAAGACCCCGGGATCCGTCCTGTGTGGCCTGGTATACGCACATGGATGCGCTCTGCTGGTATGTATCCGTGTCTACGACGCGAAGAAAATCCTGGTGGACGCACTGGGTACCCCGAGAACCACTGGGACTCATTTTTTGTAAGTCCTAAATGAGGCAAAAGAGTGAGTTTGACCGGTATCCCGAATTCAAGTCCAAGGGGATTGAATTTGAAGTAGGTGACAAGTATCTGTTCCGGCAGTTAACTGACCTCTTGATCCGTCAGAGTTGTCAGGCTTGTTCATCAAGACCCCTTGCGAGCAAATTATCATCAATATAAGTCGGAAGACCAAGTCGAAGATCTGAAGATAAAGTCGAAGAATTGATCAAGTCGAAGATTTGAAGATTAGAGATTCAACCCGAATCTGCAATTCTGGTAGAATCTCAGGGGCTACTGACAAGGGTATAATTACTAGAGCCCGTTAGTTGAGTACCCCTGAGGCCCGTTAAGCTAGGCCCAACTGTAATGATAGTCGAATACGAGTTATTACCGTATGTCGATATTTGTAATCTGTATCGAACTCGACCCGATCCTCGAGACCTGGCCACCTATATATAGGGGCCAGGAGGGGACGGTGTAGGCCAGATTGAAAGCAAGCCAGGTTAAACACCCAAGTTTACTTTCGATACACATCTATTTTTGACTAACTTTACCTTCGAGTTCATCCGACGCCCTATCTTCCCGATCCTAAGTCCTTCATCTAGGGCATTTGTCGAGCTAACCCTCGTCACATAGTATAAGAAAAAAATCCTCAAAAAAACCTAGTCGAGCAAACCCTAAAAGTGTACCTTGTCGGACGAGGATGATAATGGACACAATGTCCTCATTTGTATGCCACAAAAACATCGTGGTGGCGGCAAACTGACGAGAACGACATGCAATGACAGGCGGACGGTGAAGCAACGACTGGGTAGAGCGATATGATGGGAGATGCACACAACTGTGGGGCGGGAGGCCACATGAGCTATAGTGGACGAGCCATGGTGGCAGAGAGGGTGCGTGTCCTAGGAGACGTTTGTCCGAGCTTTGGGTGGCGTTGGAGCCGGCCGGAAGCTCCTTCTTGGTCGAATTAAAGTCAGGTGAGGGGCTGTGGGGGTGCGGAATGGAAGCGGGATCGCGAGGGGAGAGGTGGAGTGGTGCTGGCAATGGAGGGGTGGGGCGGGATTAAATTTTCAGTGCGTTGGTGGGTCTTTTGCGCGGCTTAGAAATGTGAGATGGTGGGTTCTAGGGCAGGCAATTCAGATGGATAGGGTAGGTGCTTCTAGGAAATTTGGCTGTAATTTCAGATTGCAAGTGGGTATAAGGATTCTAGTAAACTCAATCTCGTGCACCGAAAACTTGATTGGGGACACCACGCCACTGTCTGGTGAATTAGTAAGGCGTCTTGGGTCCTCTTGTCGGTAGACATCAGATTGGTATGCCATCTTGGATTTGACTGACCCTGATGAAGAAAGAAAAATATCCTCTTCTGAGCTGTTTGCTACGCTTGACTAACCATGTGGACCTCAGCAGCCTGTTATCGAAAAACAATTGGTTGTAATACAAGGAATCTGCACACTAGCTGTTTCTTGCAAATAACGTGGATGGGTCTTAACCCGTCAACCTCAGTGCTGTCGTAATCAGTCATAATCATCTAGAAGTGTTGATCTATTCGACAAAATAAAACGGGACCAATTACGATGTGGTGTCTCTAGCTGCAACGCATATAGTCTGCATAATACACCTCATGCATCGAGCAGATTTTGGCCCTTGTGCTAGAGTACACGAGTGATATGGTGGAAACAACTTTTCAGCCACGTACAGCGAATCTGCTGGCTGCTAGTTGCTCCGGTTACTATATCCGTGGGTTACGTTTTTTTCTCTTGGAATTAGTTGGGCAAGCTCCCAATCAGGCAATCCACGATGATTTGGACATAAGATTGGTCAGTATTTTCGGCTTAGTAAGAAATGACAAATGACCTTCACTTTTACGACTTGCCTGGCCAATTTTAATCTCTTGACCTAATTCTCGGTCGTATGACTCTTCTGATAACTGCAGCCCTGAAGGTGCAATTTAGCAAAATGTGATGCAATTAATCCACGCAGGTTGTAAGCAGCTGAGGTGAATATAGTGAGGGCCAAATGGTGGAAACGCCAGGCCAAGTTAGACGCTCAAGCCAAGTGCTCAATCTTGCCTCAAACCTGACGTCCAAATCCGGTCACCATCGCCGTTGATCTCAGTGCACCTATGTTATGCGTGGGCACTGCCGGAGTGCCGCACTGGGCAGGGACTGTGTGGTGGAGCCAGTTGCACATCACCTCGCATGACAATTGGAGATGCTGGAGTTTATTTTTGGTTAGGCAAAGCATGCTTGAGTTAAATTGTACCGTGCGCTGACCGGGCTTGGACAGATCTCTAGATCACAGCCCAAAAGGCATTTTTTGGATGTCCTTGTTGGGCCATAGCAACTGTATCACCTTGTTATTTTTCTTTTGAAGCAAGGCAATTTTTTTTGCCATTTTTCATTGTTAACGAAGGAATTTAAGAGGTTTACAAGGGCATAGGACGAAGTTTTACTCTCCCAGAAATACATTGCTCAAATTTTTTGTTCCGTCAATACTCCACATTCTTGCATGATCTTTAGTTTTAGGAATAATCATGGCCGTGGTAGACTAATGGTGTTGAAATACTCTTGCGTTACGCTTCTTCTAAATTTCCAAGAGACTGGGATTGTCATTGGGGCCATCGCTTTTCTTTATTTACCCATATCTAAGGCAACCTTCGTCCACCAATCATCCACCGAAGCTTCGTTTGCTAAGATATTGCAGGCATGTTTTGAATGCCACACCTCCATGAAACTTTCTTCCAAATTATTGTGGTGTAAGACCTGCTGAATAATCTAAGAAACTAGGCTGTGCTACTAAAAGACATAATTGGGCCGTGTGCATCGGGCATCTGTTTCGAAAAAAAAAACTAAAAGACATAATTGTGCATGCTGTGTCAGTCATCTTCTAAGGATACAGTTTAAACCAAAATATGAGTTAATTCCGCTTTGCATCAAGTAGTTACCCCAAGTGTTGAATGCACCACATTTCACACCTATGACGTTGCATCCCACATCTTTTCTGCTTCAATGTTATGAGGATTAGCACTCTCGCAAGTGGCAACGTTTCTTAACAGATGGAAGCCAAATTTACAGATTTTGGTACTATTCCCTGCTTTTGTACAAGCATATATAAACTCCCGACTGGTCATTTTAACTCATTGGAGCACCAGCTTTTCAGCATGCCACTTTGGCAAGCAATTCACACTTTATAAACTATACAGAGCATACATTATTCTTTGATTTTCTTGCGGGGACAGCATACATAATTCTATCTATATAAAAGCATCTGCTGATCTGCAGTTCATTGATCTGCTAAGTGCGTGAGTTCCTATGCAGTATCATAGGATTTTGCTTATTTCTTGTACTGAACGGAAGTTCTTCTACTCTTAGCATTTCTTGCAGAAAGGCAGCGTTTTGCCTGCAAGGAAATTCTGAACAAGTACAAGCGCTCGATGCGGCTGGTAGCTGGGGACCTCGTGGCCTGCTCCTCTCACGGTTACAAAGCTGAGCTCGCCCTTGTACTGCACAACATACCCACCCACCTCTTCAGCACCCTGAGTTCACAAGATTGATCAGGTCATATAATTGCCTAGTCCGAGTAAAAAAAAAACTGGTAATTATGGTATCAGAGCTTAAGGATTTCAAAATATAAGGTTTATTTTCAGGTGGTACACTATGGATTTCAGTTGCAGCTACAGATCATGTCGTGTTAATTTGCTTGGCTATCACACTGAACAAGTTAGGGCAGGGGAAGAAGAGCTGAGTGTGATTGTCAGCACCTGAGTACTGGTGAACCACGGCCTCCATTTCGCAGCCACGGGGAGCTGGAGCAGGTTGATAGAATATCTGGTGGAAGTGACCGGCACATTCCCATCAGTGTCTCCACTGCGACGACCAGTGATCATTGATTGTATCACGTTTTTACTTTCATGCATGCGTGTGTGAAAAAAGCTACTTCCTCAGATCCATATTAATATGAATATATCTATACATCAAGATATACTCATACTAGCGACAAGTAATATGGATCAAAAGGAGTATCATGTATGCGTACCTGTACACACAGACTCTGATGTTGTTTTTTATCAGCTCCCGGATAATCGGCAAGACAGTTGTGGGGCTGTCGACCCAGCTTGTGAAAACCTCACTGAAAATGGGTAAAACATTGAGAACTTCAGAACCATCTTTCAAGCCGTAACTTGATTATTTAGGGTGCCTTTGTTTGCCTTCTTATCAGATCAATTCGTCCTTATAAACAATTCTGCACACAGAAAAAGGTACGGAGCTGCAAAGAAAACATCAAGAATAGACTGATCTCCCTTATCTACAATTACAAGGCAAGGTGAATCTATTTATATCTTGTCATTTATGCATTTTTAAAAACTATTCTTTTGTTTTCTATAAATTTGGAGCGTGAAAACTCCTAGAATTTCCACCATCTCCTGGAAGAAAAATGCAAAACAACAATCCAAATCCAAAAACATAGTAGTGTTCAAGTTGAACAGTTATAGGAAGCTAGGTTTCTAATATGAATGGATGTAAATGAGAGGTACGTCTAACTTAGGGACTGTTTGGATTGTTTGCAGTTCGTTACCGTTATTTAGCTCAAGTGAGGGCTAAATATTGGTGTACCCAATATTTTTACGACCATTCCAAGTCTTTAAGAATTTTCTGCATCAGGGAATAAAATCTTGACATGCCTATAGATCATGAGATGAATATTTTAGGTTAAGGTGATAAGCTATTCTGTTTCCAAGGAAAACAGCATCTAAGGTCCTGGCATTATATTTTTCCTGCACAATACAAAAAATATAACAACAAATATGCTAATTGAAAGTGAGGGGTGTGGATGCACCTGCTGCAAGCTAACCAGGGGTTGTCGAGGCGGGTGACGTTTGCGTGGAGTGCCTTTTGTACATCTGGCTTGTTGAGGTAGGCCTCCACATAATAACTTGTGCACGTATCAAAGCTCTCAACCTAGTCATAGTAGAAACCAAGTTACTCTAAAACTTAAAACTGAACATTATTATTCGGTTGGCTTTAGTAATACCGTTTTGGGAAGGCCCGCACTCTTACGAGACGTAAACTCACTCAATGGAAATCCCATGCCGACCACAACGTCAACACAATACCCTATCTACTCCCTCCGTTCCAAAATATAAGACGTTTTAGTTTTGTGAAGCAAATGTATCTATACATCTTTTAGTGTATAGGTTTACTCGAATATACACACTAAAAGATATCTAGATACATTTCCTTCACAAATCTAAAACATCTTATATTTTAAAACGGAAGGAGTAGATACCAAAAGGTCACACAATGCAATGGCATCAAGCCCATTCATGGTCACACCTTTTCAGTTCTCACGGTGCTAAGCATTTCTTTTTGTCCATCATGAGGTACGGTTGGTACCAGCATATTTCCTTTAGATAATTCTATAGAGTCACAATAAATGATGATTTTCCGTAACTCACGGGAAATCTGAGTGTCTATATTATCAAGACAGAAACAATAAAGGATTATTTTGACATTATAAGAGAGTATCTTGACGATAAGGTACCGAGGGGGTGAGAGGCGGCGTGATGAGTCCTTCCGAATAGCATCTTGGTGCATAGATGTTATAGTTGTCGATGTACTGGACGCTGTCGCCGACCGCCCTGTAGGCATCGTCGCAGAGCTTGCTGGAGACGGCGCCGGCGGTGAAGTTGCAGTTCTTGTTGAGGGCGACGACCGTCTCGTCGGAGATGAGCGCGTGCGTCCAGAAGAAGTCGTACGTGCCCTTGTTGTCCGTCCAGTCGTTGATCAACGCGTTCCCAATCTTAATAATTAGCACACACCGACAGCTTAATTAGCACTTTATCCAAAAAGCTTAATTAGCAGTTTACACTGTGCAATACTCTACCAACCAAATTACGTACCATGATGCCTTTGAGGTTGACGGCCGGTGACGCGTGTCGGAGGATGGCATGTGCGAGCTGCGGAACGTAGTGGCCGGCGTAGCTCTCGCCGGCGACGTAGAAGTCGCGGCCCTTGTACTCGGGGAACCGCTCCATCCAGTTGGCGAGGAACAGGTACGTGTCCTCCGCCGTCAGGTTGTCCCCGCTCCGGCTGTAGTCCGCCGTCGTGTTCGAGTACGAGTACCCCACCCCTGCCGGACTCTCCAAGAACAGCACGTTCGCCGCTGCACCATTAAAGCTCGATCGTCACCTGCAAATGGATCCCACGCACGGAGACGGTGTACATGTGATAGACGTGCATTGCATACCGTGGTTCCAGGAGTAGGGGTTGCCGTAGAGCGTCTTGCCGTCGCTCATGACGCGGAACGGGCCGAGCTCCTCCATGGCGCCGTACCCCAGCGACGAGCACCCGGGACCTCCGTTCAGCCACAGGAGGAGAGGCTTGGCCTTCGACGCGCCGTTGCCGCCAACGGCCTCGGCGAGGTAGTAGAACAGCGCGCGCCCGGCCGCCGCGTCCACCGTCACGTACCCGGCGTACTGCGCGAAGTCCACGCCCGGCGGCTGCCCGGGCAGCGCTTCCACGCGGTCGGCCTCCTTGCGCCCGACCTCCGCCGCCACGGGTTTTCTGCTATCCGTCGTCTCCTGCGAGGACGACTCCCACGGCTGGCGTGCTGAAAACGACCCGCGCAGCCGGCGCAGGAAGTCGCCCTGCCGCGGCCTCGCCGCCGCCGCCGTGGTGCTGCAGCCCAGCGCGAGGCATTGCATTGCCACCAGCAACAACAACTGTCCACTCCTCCTCATGGCGCTGCTTCTGTCCGTCGGCACTACTCCGTCTTGTTCTTCTCCCTCCCGGCAGCTACGGGAGTACTTATAGGATGGGAATTTTCCGACCACCAAGTTCCATGTTGGACAAATGACAGGCATGCATTGGTGCCAGAGTTATTCCGACAACTTGTGTGTTTCTGCTTTATGAAACATGCACTGTAGTGGTACGTAGTAGAAGCTAGCGCTCCTCCCTGTTCTTCAAAAAAATCTGGATGCAATACAAGCAGCATGCCCTTTGTTGTTGTTGTTTCTTGGAGAGTTAAGATTCGTGCATAGTCCTTCCAACTTTTTTGTTTTGGACAGTTAAACTATTTTTGACTGAGTTTATGCAAAAAATAAAACAGTATTTATGAAACAAAGTAGCTAGATGATGAAACATATTTCATCTAACGATACTGATGTATTGGTAACAGTTCTCTGATCAAGTTGAAAAAACTTTGACTCTCCACTAAAATTAGATTTACACTCATTTATGGACAAAGAGAGTATACATACTCTTTATAGCTAACCTCAGTGGTACCTTAATCAGTCATTGTCATCTAGAAGTGTTGATTTTTGGTCAACAAAAGGACAAAATAGAGAAAAACTACACGTATTGAATATATTTTGGCTGTTACATGTGAGTCGGAGTGGAAAGAACCTTTATCTTCGACCACTACTCTATCTATTTCTAGTATATCCCAGGTTTGGTTAGGCGAGCTCCCAATTAGGAAAATAATCAATTGCCACTTCATTTGGACATGAACTTGGTCTCTATTGGGGCTTCCACTAAAAAACAACCTTCACTACTTCAATTAAAAAACTCATGTGGTTATTCCACACAACAACCTGAGCAACCTTGAGCTCTGATACCACTCTGTTGAAGATAGAACGCATTGGTTAACCGTAATTGGAGATTGACACAATTAAACTTGATCTAATATATGCAACATAATTAAAATATAACTTCAACCCCCCTCTATTAACACCATAAATTGTTGCTCGTGTTTGAAAGAAATATATGCATCAAACATATATGGACGACAACTCCTTAGGTGCAAACAACATTCACAAGTAGGTAGGAGAAGTACTAGCAATTCTCAGTCCAACAATACAGCAACAACATTAACACACGAACACCAATCTTCTACGTGGAAATTCCTAACTTGATGGGGGAAAACCATGGGATGAAGCCACCTATATCTTCTTCCACTATCATGAATATGTGGGTACAAGAACTTCTTCTCTAGAGGGTACAAGAGGATCTCATACATGAAGATATCATAGATCTAGGTCACTAGAATCAAATTTCAAGCATAAGAGTTATGGTTTGAAACAATGTCACCATATATGGTGGAGCAATGGTTGAAGGTGACAAGGTGAATCTGGACTTCATAGCCTTGTGGGGAGTTCCTGGTGCTTGACCTGCTCTTCCTTTGACTCCTTCCCTTCTCTCTTAGATTTTTGCTCCAATGGATTCTACCCTAGATTTTCATCACCCCACCTTGTGATGGATGGTGTTGGAATTATGCCCTAGAGGCAATAATAAAGATGTTATTATTATAATTCTTGTTCATGATAATGTTTATATTCCATGCTAGAATTGTATTAAGCGGAAACTTTAATACTTGTGTGGTTTATGAACAACACCGTGTCCCTAGTACGCCTGTATGGACTAGCTCATTGATTAATGATGGTTAAGGTTTCCTAACCATAGACATGTGTTGTCAATTAATAATGAGATCATATCATTAGGAGAATGATATGATGGACAGACCCAAATAAAGCAGAGCAATTAGATCGTGTCATCGTGTTCATCTTTGCGAAGCTTTTTCTATGTCATGTATTGTATTCCTTAGACCATGAGATAATACAACTCCCTAGTATCGGAAGAAAGCTTTGAAGTCATCAAACGTCATCCTATGTGAGGGTGATAATAAAGGTGTCTCTCAGGTGATCGGAAAGTACTTGTTGAGTTGTATGTATCGAGATGGAATTTGTCCCTCCCAAGTCGGAGAGATATACTTCGGGCCCACTCGGTAATCGATATCAACACCGCTTGCAAGCATGTGGTTAAGGAGTTAATCACGAAGTGATATCGGATTACGGAACGAGTAAAGTACTTGCTGTGAACGAGATTGAACTAGGTATGGCGATACCGACGATCAAATCTCGGGCGAGTAAAATATCGTGTGACGAAGGGAATGCATATACGGGATTAATTGAATCCTGACATCGTGGTTCATCCGATATGATCATCGCTGAGTGCGTGGGAGTCAATATGGATTTCCAGATCCCGCTGTTGATTATTGATGGAGATCATGTCTGCGTATTCTCGAACCCGTAGGGTCACACACTTAACGCAAATCAACGCTAGGGTAGTCTCAGGGATGTATGTGAAATTGTTTCCGAAAGTTTCGGAATTGTTCCGGGTGGAAAATGTTAGTATTTATTAATTATATGAATTAATAAATATTAACTAATACTATTTATTTAGTAGAAATAAATAGAAAAGAAAAAAAAAGAAGAAGGGGAAAGCATGCATGCATGGCACGCTCACGTGCATGGCGCGCATGCAATAACGAGCGTAGCGCTCGCGAGCTCCTGGCGAGCGTGCTAGCTCCAGGCGCCAGGAGAGTCCTGGCTCGCGCGCTGCACGTGCCTGGCTCGCCCACGTCTGCATGAAATGACGAGTTCAACTCGTGCGCGCCGGCTGCTGCGTGTTCGGCTGGGATTCTGTCACGAGTTCGACTCGGAAGAGGCCAGGGTGATCCGGCTGCTTTTGCCTCGGCTGCTAATAAAAGGATCAGCGCGCGCGCAGCCGGTTACAGAAAAAACTAGTTCTCTGCGAAGCCGCTGCCCGCTTTCTGAAGCCTCCTTTTTCGTTCTTTTTCCACCACGCAAACGGGCGAAGCCCTGTCGGCGTATACTTTCCACCATAGACACCACGCCGTCGTGTTGTCGATCCCATCTACCACTCCACCATATCTCGCTGGACCGGGAAGGCGGAGTCGTTGGTGCGCTGTACGTGTGCAACTCTCGGAGGCGCCGCCACTTGCGGCGTAGGATCGGATCGGATCGCGAGGAGGAGAAGGCTAGTACGACTACGTCAACCACGTTCTTTTGAACGTTACCGCTGTGCGAATCTTCAAGGGTATGAAGATCTCATCTACCTCTCTCGTTGATTACATCTCCTAGATTAGATCTTGGCTTTCTTGTTCGCTTCCGTAGGAAAAATTTTTGTTTTCTATGCTGCGAAACCCTTCAGTGGTATCAGAGCTAGATCTATGCGTAGATGTGTTTCACGAGTAGAACGCAACATGATGGTTGCGGGCGTTGATGTTTTCTGTTGCAAACTTCTTGTTGTGTATCTCTTATGGCGCGGTATAGTGAGATCGAAGCGGTCCAAGCCAACTTTACGCGACCGCGTTCGCGAGACCGGCTCCGCACTTGACGTGTGGCTTGTTCCACACATGCGGCTGGTGGATGCCAGTTTCTCTTACTATAGTAGTCATGGGACTTACATCGGATGTTAGCAACCATAATATCACCGTTGTGGCTTTTCGTAGGTAAGAATCGTTCTTAGCTTGCTACTCCCATAAGCCACGTAAAACATGCAACAACAAAGTAGAGGCGTCTAACTTGTTTTGCAGGGAGTGTTTTGTGATATGGTATGGCCCAAGACATGATGTGTATGAATTGAGTTGTATGCAATGATCATGTTTTGTAATCTTTCACGACTTGCATGTCGATGAGTTCACAACCGGCTGGAGCCATATGGTTGTCTTTATAATTGTGTATGACCTGCGTGTCAACTTCTTATACGCCATGTAGTAGCTTTACTTTATCGCTAAATAGGTTAGCAATAGTTGTAGTTGCTATTCGTGGTGGAGGCAATCATGGTGGAGTGATGGAGATCATGCCGGTGCGCACAAGATGGAGATCATGGCGCGGAGATTGGCTATACCATGTCACATAAAATTATATGCATGTGATGTTTATCCTTTTATGTATCTTATTTTGCTTAGATCGCGACGGTAGCATTATAAGATGATTCCTCACTTAAAGATCAAGATAAAATTGTGTTCTCCCCTTGTATGCGCCGTTGCGAAAGTTCGTCGTTTTCAAGCACCTCGTGATGATCGGGTGCTATAAACTCTACGTTCACATACAACGGGTGCAAGCCAGTTTTGCACACGCGGAAATACTTGGGTTTGACTTGATGAGCCTAGCATGTACAGACATGGCCTCGGAACACACGAACCGAAAGGTTAAACATGAGTCATATGAATGATATGATCGACACTTAGTTGTCCACCATTGAAACCACATCTCTTCTCGTGAAGATCGGATTAGGTGTGGTGAATTTGGATCGTGTTCACTAAACAACTTGAGGGATGTTGAATTTAGTGGGAGTTCATCTAGTAATTTGATTAAGTTGAACTAGTTATCATGAACATAGTCTAAATTGTACTTGCATTGTTGTAGATCAAATGGCTAAGTCCAACTTCAACTTCAACGTGTTTGCTGAGAAAGAAAAGCTTAAGAACAATGGGTCTAACTTCACCAACTGGTTCCGCAATCTAAGAATCATTCTCGCTGGCGGACAAAAAGCCTATGTACTTGACAAAGCGCTAGGTGACACCCCTGCTGCAACTGCGAAAACTGAAGAACTTGCTGACTTCAATGCTCGTAGAGATGATTGTGATGCGATTATGAGTACCATGCTGTTTTCTATGGAATCGGAACTTCAAAATCGTTTTGAGAAGTACCGCGGGCCGTATGAGATACTTGAGGAACTGAAAACGATGTTTCAGACTCAGGCCCGTTCTGAGAGATATGAGATCTCTGAGAAGTTCTTTAACTGCAAGATGGAGGAAGGGAGTTCCGTTAGTGAGCACGCCATTAAGATGTCGGGCTACACTCAACGCCTTGAGCAACTGGACTGCAAGATTCCAGAGGAGCTCAAGATTGACAGAGTTCTGCAATCACTCCCTCCTAGCTACAAAGGTTTTGTAGTTACTCATAATCAAATTGGTTCCACTGATACGATCACTGAGCTCTTCGCTAAGCTAAAAGCTGCGGAGGTGGATATCAAGAAAGACAATCATGTGTTGATGGTCAACAAGACCACTAGCTTTAAGAAAGCTAAGGGTGCAAAGGGATCTTTCAAGAAAGGCAAAGGCAAGCACGTTGCCCCTGCTGAGAAGAAGCTCAAGTCTGGACC
Source organism: Dactylis glomerata (assembly GCA_007115705.1). Lineage (NCBI taxonomy): Eukaryota > Viridiplantae > Streptophyta > Magnoliopsida > Poales > Poaceae > Dactylis > Dactylis glomerata. The sequence goes on along the minus strand of QXEO01001062.1, from coordinate 1,023,555 downwards.
TAAGCCGGACACTGAGTGCTTCTATTGCAAGGTCAAGGGTCACTGGAAGCGCAACTGTCCGAAGTACTTAGCAGACAAGAAGGCTGGCACCATCAAAGGTATATTTGATATACATGTTATTGATGTCTACCTTACTAGCGCTCGTTGTAGTGCCTGGGTATATGATACTGGTTCAGTTGCTAATATTTGTAACTCGAAACAGGAGCTACGGAATAGACAGCGGCTAGCAAGGGATGAGGTGACGATGCGCGTTGGCAATGGATCAAAAGTTGATGTGATGGCCGTCGGCACGCTCTCCTTAGTTTTACCTTCGGGATTAGTTTTTAAACCTTAATAAGTGTTATTATGTGCCTGCGTTGAGCATGAACATTATATCTGGATCATGTTTATTGCAAGACGGTTATTCATTTAAATCTGAGAATAATGGTTATTCTATTTATATGAATAACATCTTTTATGGTCATGCACCTGTTGTGAATGGTTTATTTCTTCTGAATCTCGAAAGCAATGAAACACACATCCATAACATTGAGGCTAAAAGATGCAAAGTAGATAGTGATAATCCAACTTATTTGTGGCACTGCCGTCTAGGTCATATTGGTGTAAAACGCATGAAGAAACTCCATTCTGATGGACTTTTAGAATCTCTTGATTTTGAATCATTTGACACGTGCGAACCATGCCTCATGGGCAAGATGATCAAAACCCCGTTCTCTGGAATAATGGAGCGGGCAACGGACTTATTGGAAATCATACATACCGATGTGTGCGGACCAATGAGTATTTCGACGCGCGGTGGATATCGCTATTTTCTCACTTTTACTGATGACTTAAGTAGATATGGGTATATCTATTTAATGAAACATAAATCTGAAACATTTGAAAAGTTCAAAGAATTTCAGAACGAAGTGGAAAACCATCGTAACAGGAAAATTAAATTTCTACGATCCGATCGTGGAGGTGAATATTTGAGTTATGATTTTCTCACGCATCTTAAAGCAAGCGGGATCGTTTCGCAACTCACGCCACCCGGAACACCACAGCGCAATGGTGTGTCTGAACGCCGGAATCGAACTCTATTAGATATGGTCCGATCAATGATGTCTCTTACAGATTTGCCATTATCATTTTGGGGTTATGCATTAGAAACCGCTGCATTCACTTTAAATAGGGCACCATCTAAATCCGTTGAGACGACACCGTATGAACTATGGTTTGGTGCTAAACCTAAGTTGTCGTTTCTTAAAGTTTGGGGATGCGAAGCTTACGTCAAGAAGTTGATGCCGGACAAGCTCGAACCCAAAGCGGAGAAATGCGTCTTCATAGGATACCCTAAGGAAACGATTGGGTATACCTTCTACCACAGATCCGAAGGCAAAGTGTTTGTTGCAAAGAACGGATCCTTTCTTGAGAAGGAGTTTCTCTCGAAAGAAGTGAGTGGGAGGAAGGTAGAGCTAGACGAGGTTATTGAACCTTCTCTCGAGTTGAAGAGTAGCGCAGCACCAGAAATTGTTCCGGCGCCGCCTGCATCAACAAGAGAGGAAGCTAATGATAAAGATCATGAAACTTTGAACGATGCTACTACTGAACTTCGCAGGTCGACAAGGTCATGTGCCACTCCTGAATGGTACGGCAACCCTGTCTTAACCGTCTTGTTGTTAGACAACAGCGAACCTGCGAACTATGAGGAAGCAATGATGAGCCCAGACTCTGAGAAATGGCTAGAAGCCATGAAATCCGAATTGGGATCCATGAGCGAAAACCAAGTGTGGACTTTGGTGGATCCTCCAAGCGACCGCAAGGCCGTTGAGTGCAAATGGATTTTCAAGAAGAAAACGGACGCGGATGGTAATGTTACTGTCTATAAAGCTCGGCTTGTCGCAAAAGGTTTTCGGCAAGTTCAAGGTATTGACTACGATGAGACTTTCTCTCCCGTAGCGATGTTTAAGTCCATTCGGATTTTATTAGCAATTGCTGCGTTTCATGATTATGAAATATGGCAGATGGATGTCAAGACTGCGTTCCTCAATGGCAACATTGATGAAGAGTTGTATATGATGCAGCCCGAAGGTTTTGTCGATCCTAAGGATGCTAATAAAGTGTGCAAACTTCAGCGTTCCATTTATGGACTGAAGCAAGCATCTCGGAGTTGGAACCTTCGTTTTGATCAAGTGATCAAGAATTTTGGATTTGTTCCAAATTGCTACGAAGCTTGTATCTACAAGAAAGTGAGTGGGAGCTCGGTGACATTTTTAGTACTATATGTGGATGACATATTGATTATTGGAAATGACATCAATATGCTTAACGATGTGAAGAGTTATTTGAATAAATGTTTTTCAATGAAAGACCTAGGGGAAGCTGCTTATATATTAGGCATCAAAATCTATAGAGATAGAGAAAGACGCCTAATAGCTTTAAGCCAAAGTACATACCTGGACAAAGTTCTGAAAAGGTTCAGAATGGATAAAGCAAAGAAAGGTTCATTGCCCATGTTGTCAGGTAAGATATTGAGCAAGGCTCAGTGTCCAGCTACGGTAAAAGATAGAGATACTATGAGCAAAGTGCCATATGCCTCGGCCATAGGTTCTATCATGTATGCCATGCTATGTACTAGACCGGATGTGTCCAATGCTCTTAGTTTGACGAGCAGATACCAAAGTGATCCAGGAGTGGAATACTGGACAGCTGTAAAGAACATCCTAAAGTATTTAAATAGGACTAAAGAAATGTTCTTGGTCTATGGAGGTGACGAGGAGCTCGTCGTAAAAGGTTACGTCGACGCTAGCTTCGACACCGACCCGGATGATTCTAAATCTCAGACAGGATACGTTTATATTTTGAATGGTGGAGCTGTGAGCTGGAGAAGCTGCAAGCAAAGCGTGATCGCGGGATCTACAACCGAAGCGGAATACATGGCTGCTTCAGAAGCATCAAATGAAGGAGTTTAGATCAGAAACTTCATAACTGAGCTTGGTGTGGTTCCAAATGCCTTGGACCCACTGGAGATATTGTGCGACAACACTGGCGCCATAGCACTGGCTAAGGAACCAAGATATCATCCAAAAACCAAGCACATCAACCGCCGTTTCCATATAATTCGAGATTATATATCAGATGGAGATCTGAAGATTAGCAAAGTACATACAGATCTGAATGTCGCAGATCCGTTGACTAAACCTCTTCCGCGAGCAAAACATGATCAGCACCTTAATGCCATGGGTGTTAGATTGTTGCCAGATGTAAACTAGATTATTGACTCTAGTGCAAGTGGGAGACTGTTGGAATTATGCCCTAGAGGCAATAATAAAGATGTTATTATTATAATTCTTGTTCATGATAATGTTTATATTCCATGCTAGAATTGTATTAAGCGGAAACTTTAATACTTGTGTGGTTTATGAACAACACCGTGTCCCTAGTACGCCTCTATGGACTAGCTCATTGATTAATGATGGTTAAGGTTTCCTAACCATAGACATGTGTTGTCAATTAATAATGAGATCATATCATTAGGAGAATGATATGATGGACAGACCCAAATAAAGCAGAGCAATTAGATCGTGTCATCGTGTTCATCTTTGCGAAGCTTTTTCTATGTCATGTATTGTATTCCTTAGACCATGAGATAATACAACTCCCTAGTATCGGAAGAAAGCTTTGAAGTCATCAAACGTCATCCTATGTGAGGGTGATAATAAAGGTGTCTCTCAGGTGATCGGAAAGTACTTGTTGAGTTGTATGTATCGAGATGGAATTTGTCCCTCCCAAGTCGGAGAGATATACTTCGGGCCCACTCGGTAATCGATATCAACACCGCTTGCAAGCATGTGGTTAAGGAGTTAATCACGAAGTGATATCGGATTACGGAATGAGTAAAGTACTTGCTGTGAACGAGATTGAACTAGGTATGGCGATACCGACGATCAAATCTCGGGCGAGTAAAATATCGTGTGACGAAGGGAATGCATATACGGGATTAATTGAATCCTGACATCGTGGTTCATCCGATATGATCATCGCTGAGTGCGTGGGAGTCAATATGGATTTCCAGATCCCGCTGTTGATTATTGATGGAGATCATGTCTGCGTATTCTCGAACCCGTAGGGTCACACACTTAACGCAAATCAACGCTAGGGTAGTCTCAGGGATGTATGTGAAATTGTTTCCGAAAGTTTCGGAATTGTTCCGGGTGGAAAATGTTAGTATTTATTAATTATATGAATTAATAAATATTAACTAATACTATTTATTTAGTAGAAATAAATAGAAAAGAAAAAAAAAGAAGGGGAAAGCATGCATGCATGGCACGCTCACGTGCATGGCGCGCATGCAATAACGAGCGTAGCGCTCGCGAGCTCCTGGCGAGCGTGCTAGCTCCAGGCGCCAGGAGAGTCCTGGCTCGCGCGCTGCACGTGCCTGGCTCGCCCACGTCTGCATGAAATGACGAGTTCAACTCGTGCGCGCCGGCTGCTGCGTGTTCGGCTGGGATTCTGTCACGAGTTCGACTCGGAAGAGGCCAGGGCGATCCGGCTGCTTTTGCCTCGGCTGCTAATAAAAGGATCAGCGCGCGCGCAGCCGGTTACAGAAAAAACTAGTTCTCTGCGAAGCCGCTGCCCGCTTTCTGAAGCCTCCTTTTTCGTTCTTTTTCCACCACGCAAACGGGCAAAGCCCTGTCGGCGTATATTTTCCACCATAGACACCACGCCGTCGTGTTGTCGATCCCATCTACCACTCCACCATATCTCGCTGGACCGGGAAGGCGGAGTCGTTGGTGCGCTGTACGTGTGCAACTCTCGGAGGCGCCGCCACTTGCGGCGTAGGATCGGATCGGATCGCGAGGAGGAGAAGGCTAGTACGACTACGTCAACCACGTTCTTTTGAACGTTACCGCTGTGCGAATCTTCAAGGGTATGAAGATCTCATCTACCTCTCTCGTTGATTACATCTCCTAGATTAGATCTTGGCTTTCTTGTTCGCTTCCGTAGGAAAAATTTTTGTTTTCTATGCTGCGAAACCCTTCAGATGGATGGGAGGCATATCCTCTCTTTTCCTCATGTGCAGTTTCTATATAACAGTCGGTCATAACCTAATGGGTATTGGACTCTTGGATCAACTTTGGCCACCTAAAAGGTTTCATTACGTCATCTTCTCACTGCCCATATAAGGAGGATACCCAACAATTCTTTCATTTCTATCATGTACACTAGCTAATAATAAATATGTTGCTTTTTATGCCATCAATTTGTTTCACAGTAAATAAGAGAGTGGTGTTTTCGCTCTTGGGTGTATATGCTCTTCAACATATATATTGAAAAATCATGTCTTGCAAATACACAGGTGTGATGTGCATAAGTATTCAAGACAACCTCGGGCATCTCCTTTCGCGATTCATATGGTTGGCTTTGTCCTTTAAAAAAAATCATCTTTTGTCCTTTTTTGCTTCCAAACTATCTGGTTGCTTCTTTAATCCCAATTTTTTTATTGCAATATGTGAAGAAATTTATTTCTCATGTTCTCCAGCCTTTTCATCCCTTCCTTTATTGCATTCCTTTTTATGGAGATGAGATGTGTGGGGTTTTTTTAGGAGGTGGAAAGAAAGATTAGATGATTGGACATGTCGCAGGGAGGTGATGCAAAGTGAGATGAACAACTAGGAGCACCAACTCTGGCTTCATCAGTAAATAAGAAACATAATTGGCTCATCATTGACGGCTCGCAAAAACCAATACTCCAGTAGTGATCAGTAATCACATGGGACTCAGTAAAAGGTACTATAATTAGGCTTACCGAAAACAATGTAGAAAAAAGTTTAATAGACATGCTTATATGATGTCAAGGTACCATTGAAAATTGTATTGTCTTCTATTAGTCTCATGTGGTAAAAAAGAACCATGCATGTGGATTTAAAAAAAACTATCATAGAAGATACCATTGGTGACATTTTTAACATATGCTAATCACCGACATCTTAGAAATTTCATTATTTTAAAGCTATCTACCATATGTGTGGCCAACAAAAACCCAACAATATCCAAAACACCAATATCACTCCCTAACCTAGTTGTCCCTCACTCAGTCCATCTCTCAATCTAATCTCCCTTGTCCCGCATGTACTTTCGCTTTCCCAATAATACATATGATCCTTTCCCGCTCTCTAAATCTAGCTACATGATCACAACGCTCTGGTAGTTGCATCGTCTCCTCTTAATCATTTGCGTCCTCCCCACACTACTGGTCGCCGCCTCATTCTTGACTTGTTCACGCTCACAAGTCTTCAATTCTTTACCACTTCCCCATGCCTATAATGACCGTCTCATCCTAGTGTCATCGGTCTTACCCCCCCCCCCCACCTCCCCAGCCTTATGCACTCGAACTACAAATTTTTTCCCCCAAAAGACTAGTGGAGAAAAGGGCCAAGAACACTTATAGGTTAGTGTTGCTCTATGGTTCGGCTTGGATGAGCTAGAATGATAGAAGCGTCTTGGCGCCTAATAAGGGATATAGAGCTCATGCATTAGTGGACCTTGGTATGAAGTTGCACAGGAGTACCCAAATACAAAGCTCGTGTTGTAGGTCATGTAGAAGTGAAAATTTTTATATACTTCCTATGGCTCCAAAAGAATGAGATTTGTCAAAATTTGAATATACCTATACACTTAATAAAGTCTAGATACATCCAAATTGAGACAATTATGCAGTATTCTTTTGGGTCTGGAGGGAGTAGAATAGAAAATTAAAATTCATTGCAAATTCATGATGTGGAAATTCTTTTATTGATATATGCATATATAATACAACCATTTTTCCACATTATAAGGTTTTGGGACAATGTTCTATATATCATGTAAAGTACCTATCTAGTTCCACACTAACTTCACAAAAAATAATGTTATAAACATGTATACATGAAAGCAAAATAGCCAGCTGTTCACAGGGATAGCTGTGCATAGACATCCAACCATTCAATTATGATATAGGGAGCATAGTTAGCTAATGGTTAGACAGAAGTTACAAGTATCCGTTTAGGCCTTCCGTCCATCCGAGAGCATAATCAGCCGCATGCAATCACCTAAACTTTACATTTTACAACAAGCGCAATAAATTCTGGTAGTTGTGATTATGTGCCAAGCTCAACAAGTTGTGGTAGTTGTGATTTATGTCACGTGCATGGAAACAGTACTTGCTCTAGTTGTTGTAGTCGATGTGTTCAACTTTGGGTAGTTCAATTATGTTGTCTCACCACAACCTGTAGTTGTTGTAGACGCGGTGCTTTTTTTCTTCAAGTTGTGGTTTTTTTAGAGGCTACTTGATCAAGTTGTGGTAGTTGGTGGGTGCCGTCTCAACCATAAACTCTTAGGTGTTGTAGAACTCGTAGCATCTTGTTCATAACATCGGTCTTATCTTTAGGATACTAAGCAAGTAAAAAACTACCCCTCTCCGGCGAGCCAAGTTTATCATATGTAAACAAGCAAAGCCCAATTCGATCACCAAGACATACTTTTTTTAATCTCTGCGGTGTTTTTGCAAAGTGTTTACGGTGAAGGAGCTTTTTTATTTATGCGTTGTAACAGACTACAAGACCATGTTTCTATTTTCTGCTAAGCTTTGAAACATTTACCCATGCAGTACATCTTAAAAGCTCCTGAGCACTTTCCTCCTGCTAATATCTTTTTTGTCTTGCGGAAATGGCTGTATTACACTCTTGTTACCATCCAAGCACACACGGAAACAACACCTAATAGGACGTATTTAATCATAGCCAGATCTGTCTTGATCTCATGCAAAGAAGTGGAAACAAGTTTTTCTTTGGTGTTGCGGTTGATCAAAGATGGTGCACTGTATGGTTTCTTGCCCTCCTTGTTTGAAGTATAGCCTGAGAGCTCGTCCTCCCACTTCCAAAATTTGCATTTCTGCCTTTTGCGTTCAAAACAAAGTGTTGGAAGAGAAAGACAACGAAATACCAGGTGAGGATGAGATAGAGAAAAAGCGTACAAGGAAACTTTTGTGAAATGACAGGAATGACATATGCAAACTATATAGGACCATAGACTGGCGGGAATGAATCACCTAATCTTCCTCATGTTGCATACACGGTTTCCTAATGTCAAAAAAGGTTGCATCAATAGTGTGTAGTTGTGATTTTTCTTGTGCCCATAACTTTGCACTTGTGTAGCTGCCACTCATTGCATGTTGACAATTAATGCAGACCACAACAACTACGTAGATGTGGTTAGGCTGTGCCATTATAGAAGGACTACAACAACTACGTAGTTGTGGGTAGGTTGTGGCATTATAGTCGCCGTCTTCCTCTCATAAACGACGTTAGCACCCGCCAGGAGATGAATCAACTAATCTAGTATATAGAGTGCATGTGGTCTTCACATCCAACGGATGGTATGCTATGCACAGCTACCCCCATAGGTATAAAATCCGCGTTGATACATGAAATATAACTTCACATAAGAAAAGTAGCCATACAAATGCAACTGCCTGCCTGTAAGTTCCAACACGTACAAACATAGAGATAATTTTTGTAACAAAAAAGTCGTCTAGGTGCAGCTAGATGATATCGAAGAAGACAAAAGTCTCACGTCAATACCACAAAAACTTGCATATCTAGTATTCCATGCTCCAACAACAGGAAACAAAAGAATGCTACTTAAAGGCTTGCCTTTTGTAACTTCTGGGCAGTCGCCTCTAGGAAAGTTCTCCTCGTTCTTGCCAAGATAGAATTTGTAGCAGAAGTACGATCAAACAATACATCAAGACTTAAAAGGTGCAATCACCACTACTGAACTGTGTCCTCCAAATCCAAATGAATTGGAGATGCCTGCATCATGAACGCAAAGGCATAAGCTAAGAAATGAACGAGGGGGGCTTATGGGTCGAAGATTTCCCATGTTTCGTTTGTATTTTGCATTTTCTAAATACGTACTCACCAACATGTACTTCGTGTTGTTGTTTTACATTACTCATTGTGTCAAAATGATCAACTGCTGTTCTGGATTCTGCAGTTGATATAGATCCGAAATAACTTTAGTTTCCTTTGAGGAAATAATAAACTTTTAGTTACATAAATGTAAGAAAAATATATGTATGATTGAACTAAACACTAAGTAATGATAAAATTAATTGCCGCTACAATACTTATGTTTTACATGTACTTACAAACTGGTTTATAGTTGGTTGCACCCATCCAGTGGTGATCGCTTTGATGGTAGCAAATGGCTTCCAAGCCACCTGCCGCGCCAAGGCAATGGCCAATCATGGACTGGAATCATAGGTCACATGCATCAGGAAGCGAGAAATGATATCCTTAGAATAAATGACACAAATATATACCTTGGTCGCGTTTAGTTTCATGTGTGATGTATCCTTGAATACTTTCTTCAAAGCTTTCACCTCTGTCGGGTCTCTAGCAAGGGTCGAGGTTGCATGAGCATTTATGTAATTGACATGCAATGTAAATAGTTATGCACGCATGTGCAATCTCTGACCAATATAGGAGTGTAAACCTGGACAAAACTAATTGACCAAGTGAATCTGAAAATGGTTAAACATTTGATGGTCACCTCCTCTGGCGCCACACCTGCGTCTTCGAGGCTCCGCTTTATACATGTCGAAACACCACTGCTATTGGGTCTTGGATCAGTCATATGGTGAGCATCGCTGTTTACTGCGCCTCCCAAGTACTCTGCGAGAATTGGAGCATCATGTCTCATTGCAAGCTCGAGGCTTTCCATTACCTGCATTTTGTTTTTTTTTCACATCGCAACAATGAGACACAAAAGCAAATAAAAAAGATATATAGTCTAATTATCGGCTAGTCTCCTAGTAAAAAAACAACTTTTTAAATATTGTAATTCATGTAAACTTGAAATAAATGTGGGGTTTTGAACTAAGGGTGCTGAGGAAACCATACAACGCTGTCCAAAATATATACACAACCGAATACTCTCCATCTACTTATAGAAAAGACGTGTTTTAAACCCATTTTGTTTTAGGTATTACTGGAAACTTGGAAAATAATAGTATATAGGTTTGTCTTGGTAATACGTTGAGATAATTTGTTGTTTACTAGAAACTAATGGCCACTTATAAGTTTCAAGATCATGTTTGCCACTAATACGTGAGAGTAGTTCTTGCAAAACAAGACTCTTCAAGGAATCTTTGAAAAAAATGCAAGAGAATGATATATTTTCCGTATTTGTGAGCGTCTATGTTGTACTGTGTTAAAAAAAAAGACAATAATTGGTAGTAAAGGATTGATGCACTAGTCAACCCAACCGAAAGTTTGAACTGATGAAAAGAGGCTGCGCAATATATTTATATTTCAAAGTTATCCTCACATGTAGGCTAATTTTAGACTTAAGTGTGGGTTCGTGTACGTCACATTTTTTTTTTCAATACAATGTGAAGAGGGTCTTGAACTTGAGACCTCTTTACTCTAAAACCATAAAGAACTGACGCGTTAGCCAATTCAACCAAAATTCCCAACTAATGAAGAGGCTAGACAATATATATATTTTTAACAGGTAGTTCGCCCTTTTGTTTTCATATTTTTTTAGACCTCGAGGATACAAAACCATCCTAAAATAGGGTTATTTATTCGTTTGCCACTAAAGGCCGTCGTATGCTCAGTTTTGCCCTCAGTGGAGAATGGTGCTCAGTTTTGCCCCCTAGTGTTCACGTAAGCACTCATTCCGTGATGCTTCCCGTCTCTGTTAGGTCAATGGTGGTTGACTCATCCTTGTCAGGTGGGACCAAGCGTGGCTTGAAGACCAGACCGTTGGTGGGCGCGGCTTGTGGGACCCAGTAGCCGTTGGACCGCAAACCGTTCGTAGTGGGGATAAAAGCGCCGGAACGCGCCGCCGGAGCTCGCATCGGTGAGCAGAAATCAGCCAGTCGCATATATGGGAATCGACCCCTGTTGGTAGCCAGGAGCCAGGCGCGGGCGATGATACGTCTCAAACGTATCTATAATTTTTGATGCTTCATGCTTGTTTTTACACCATTTGCCTATTGTTTCGTTACACTTAGTGGCACTTTTATGCATTTTCCGGAACTAACCTATTAACGAGTTGCCACAGTGCCAGTTTCCTGTTTTATGCTGTTTTTGTGTTTCAGAAGTGATACACAGGAAATATTCTCAGAATTGGACGAAACAAGTTCCTGAAGTCTTATTTTACCCGGAAGCTTCCAGAGTCCGAAGGAGAGTAGGAGGGGGCCCACCAGGGCCCCACACGCAGGGGTGGCGCGGCCAGGCCCCTGGCCGCGCGGGCCCCGCGTGAGGGCGCCTGGCTCCTCCTCTGACATCGCCCCTTCGCCTATAAAGACCCCCCGACGGAAAAAACCTAAATACCCGATCAGTTTTCCAGAACACATCGCGATCCGCCGCCGCCATCGACCCGAAGATCGGGAGGGTCCAGAAGCTCTTCCCGGCACCCTGCCGGAGAGGGGAATTGCCACCGGAGATCTTCTTCATCGCCATGCTTGCCTCCGGAGCGATGAGTGAGTAGTCTACCTAGCAGTAGCTAGATGGTTGTCTTCTCCACCATGTGCTTCATGTTTAGATCTCATGAGCTGCCCTACATGATTGAGATCACCGTTATGTAATTCTACATGTTTGGTTTGTTGGGATCCGATGAATATTGGTGTTTATGATTAAGTTGCTGTACTGAATATTATCTTTTGTTATCTCTATGTTGTTTATGATCTTGCATGCTCTCCGTTGTTAGTAGCTATCTTGGCCGAGTAGTTGCTAGTGACTCCAAGAGGGGGTATTTATGCTCGATAGTGGGTTCATGCCTCTATTTCACCTGGGGGAGTGACAGAAACCTCTAAGGTGGTAGATGTGCTGTTGCTACTAGGGAGAAAACAACATTCATATGCTCAAGGGCATATGCTTTGTTTACATTACACACTTTGCTTAATGCAATTATCTGTTGTTCGCAACTTAATACTACTGGGGTGTTCGGATTGATATCCCCGGGAGTGGATTATTAGTCATAGATGCAGTTGGATGGCGGTCTATGTATTTTGTTGTAATGCCCAGAGTAAATCTCATAGTGATCTTCTTGACATATCACGTTTATCTTTATTCTATCAATTGCCCAACTGTAATTTGTTTACCCAGCATGTGTTATTTTATCTATGGAGAGACACCACTAGTGAACTGTGGATCCCGGTCCTATTTCCATCATATTGCTATCACCTGTTTACTTTCTCGCACTGTTTACTTTACTCGCATACTTTTACTGTTTTCCACTCGATACACTCATAACCTTTGTTTCAAGCAAACCGGTGAGATTGACAACCTCATCGTAAGTTGGGAGCAAAGTATTTGTTTGTGTGTGTGCAGGTTCCACATTGCAGCTAGCAAGCAAAGCTTGGACGAGGCGCCATATATAAATTGTCCGCAGCTGTCGCAAACTAGCAAGCATCACCTTCAGTCGCCTGTCTCTCCTCTCCAAGAACGATAAACCTTAGTTTCTAAACTGAGGGAAAACTAGCTGCTATACTCATCACACCTTCTCTTGGGGTTCCCAACGGGCTGGTCATTCACCACGCATCAAGCTAATTTTTTGGCGCCGTTGCCGGGGAGGAAGTAGAAGACTTCTGCGAGGGGAGTTTTTTGCACGCACATTCTTTACTTTGTTATTGCTTTGCTTTACTTTATTTATTTTACCTGCATCGTTTTATATCAAAAACCCAAAAAAATTAGAATCCTTGGTAGTTGTTTTTACTTGTTTACTTTCGTTTTGCTGAAATGGCCAATCCTGAAAACACCAAGTTGTGTGACTTTACTAGCACGAACAATAGTGATTTTATCTGCACTCCTATTAAGCCACCTGTTCCTACTGCAAATTTTTATGAAATTAAGCCTGCTTTGTTGAACCTTATTATGAAAGAGCAATTTTCTGGTGGTAGTACTGAAGATGCTGCAGCTCATCTCAACAATTTTGTTGAGCTATGTAAGATGCAGAAATATAAGGATGTTGATAGTGATATTATTAAGCTCAAGTTGTTTCCTTTTTCTTTGAGAGGAAAGGCTAAAGATTGGTTGTTGTCTTTGACTAAGAATAGTATTGATTCATGGGCTAAGTGTAAGGATGCTTTTATTGGTAGATACTATCCTCCTGCTAAGATTATATCTCTGCGTAGCAATATTATGAAGTTTACTCAGTTTGATAATGAACATGTTTCTCAGGCTTGGGAAAGAATGAAATCTATGATAAAGAATTGCCCCACTCATGGACTGACTACTTGGATGATTATCCAAACTTTTTATGCAAGACTGAATTTTTCTTCAAGGAACCTACTTGATTCAGCTGCTGGAGGCACTTTTATGTCCCTTACCTTGGGCGCCGCAACAAAGCTACTCGACAACATGATGGTAAATTATTCTGAATGGCACACCGAGAGAGCTCCACAAGGTAAGAAGGTAAATTCTGTTGAGGAAACCTCTTCCTTGAGTAATAAAATTGATACCATTATGGCTATGCTTGCTAATGATAGGACTCATGTTGATCCTAATAATGTTCCTTTGGCCTCTCTGGTTGCTCAAGAAGAGCATGTTGATGTGAATTTCATTAGAAACAATAATTTTAACAACAATGCTTATAGGAACAATTTTGCTAGTAACAATTATAGGCCATATCCTTCTACCAATGGTAATGGTTATGGTAATTCTTATGGTAATTCCTACAACAACATTAGGGCCACGCCCTCCGAGCTTGAGGTAATGCTCAAGGACTTCATCGGTAAGCAAACTGCTTTTAACAAGTCTGTTGAGGAAAAGTTAGGCAAAATTGATATTTTTGCTTCTAAAGTTGATAGCCTTGCTCATGATTTTGAGCTTCTGAAATTAAAAGTGTTGCCTAATGATGTGAAAGAGAACAATGTTTTTGCTACTGCTAATGCTATTCAAGTTGGAATTGATGAAAATATTAGATTGTTAGCGGAATTGCATGCCAGGTGGGAAAGAGAAGATGAGATGGCTAGAGAGATGAAGGTATGTACCATTACTACCTCTAATGATGTTGCTCCTACTGGTAGCAATCCTCTTACTTTGATTGGTGTAGAGAAAACTCCCACTCCTTGTGTTAAAAAGCCTAAAACTGCCAAAACTTTTTCTCAAAAGAGTGCTGAAATTTTTTGGAGTGTAGGAGATGATAGCTCTACTTCTTTTAATAATTTTGATGTTGATGGCTGCAATATATCTGAAGTAATTTTGTTCTTGCAAAAGCTTGCTTTGACTCCCAATGCTAGTTCTTTAAATATTGCTTTTACTAAGCATATTACCAATGCTCTCATAAAAATTAGGGATGAAAAGTTGAAGCAGAAAGCTTCCGTTCCCAAGAAGTTAGAAGATGGTTGGGAACCCATCATTGATATGCATGTTAATGGTTATGATTGCCATGCTTTATGTGATCTAGGTGCTAGTATTTCTATCATGCCTAGAAAGATTTATGACATGCTTGATTTACCACCACTTGAAAAGTGTTATTTTGATGTTCCTATTGCTGATGTTGCTAAGAAGAAACCTTTGGGAAGGATTAATGATGTTATTATTGTGGTTAACAATAACCTTGTTCCCGTTGATTTTCTCATTATGGACATTGAATGCCATGCTTCATGTCCTATTATTTTGGGAAGACCCTTTCTTCGAACTGTAGGTGCCATCATTGATATGAGGGAAGGCACCATAAAATATAAATTCCCACTAAAGAAAGGTATGGAACACTTCCCTAGGAAAAGAAAGAAATTACTTTTTGACTCTATTCTTAGAGCAAATTATGAGCTTGATGCTTCATCTCTTGATATTACTTGATTCGCAATTTTCTGCGCCTAGCTCAAAGGCGTTAAAGAAAAACACTCTTGGGAGATAACCCAATGTTTTCTTTTCAGTACTTTTTCTTTTATTTGAGTCTTGGAAGTCATTACTACTGCAATGACTGCTCCTTATCTTGTTTGTTTCGTTTTTGTGCCAAGAGAAG
Source organism: Dactylis glomerata (assembly GCA_007115705.1). NCBI lineage: Eukaryota > Viridiplantae > Streptophyta > Magnoliopsida > Poales > Poaceae > Dactylis > Dactylis glomerata. The sequence goes on along the minus strand of QXEO01001062.1, from coordinate 1,008,552 downwards.
CCTCTAATTTGAGCGAGGTAAAGATTTGGGGATGTTGCTGTCCTGAAACTGTTTTCGGTGCTGCACCGTAAAAATTTGTATAAATTCTCTGTTTATCTTTTGGACCTCCGATTTCTTGTGCATATGCCCCAGGTTATATCCAAACTTTTGTTAGTTGAACACTTTTTGATTTGAGCAACAGAAAATCCCTCAAAAATTCGACCTTTGTCAGCTGTTCAGTTTTGACAGATTTCTGCCAATATTTGTGTTTGCCACTTTATCGCTTTCTTTTGAGTTCTTTTGATCACGGAACTTTTGGGGAGGTTGATACAGTAGTATTTGCTATATATGTGGTGGTTTTGAGTTGAAACCTGAAGCAAAAAGAGGATCAATTATATGTTATGCTTGCACTAATGTTGCTAATAGAATTGTGTTTAGTTTTGTATGAAGAAAGTTTTCAAGTGTAGGGATTGGAGAATGATGAGATGAGTTGAAGAATGGAAAAAAGCTCAAGCTTGGAGATGCCCATGCATCACCCCAAGAAATATCCAAGAAGTACAAGCGTCAAAGCTTGGGGATGCCCCCGAGGCACCCCTTCTTCATCGGCAAAAATCAGGTCACCTTTCAAAACACTATATTTTTATTGCTTCATGCACTATGTGTTTTTCTTGGAGCGTCAGTTGTTTTCTTAGTTGGTTTAGTTTGTTTGTTTGCGGCAATAAATGGTTGGACCCCAACAAATTTCCTATGGAGGAGATGTACTTGTTTTCATTTGCAAAGAACGCTCTAGTTTTCACTCTTATTAAAAATCGAGCGTTCTTCTTTTTCTGCTGCTGCATTTAGTTTTCGTTTTCGCTCTGATTTGCGTTCAGACCTTGTCATATCTTTTCATCAAGGTGTATTTTTGCCTCTGATATTTATTGTTTTTCATCAAAAGAGGTGTCTTTAAAAATTTCAAATGGTGTTGGAAAAGAGAAAAAGCTTTGTGCAAAATAGTGGTACAAGAAGGAGCTTGTGTAGATTGCGGCTTTGGCTTTTTCATGTCATGCTTGATGTATTTTTGATAGTATGCTTAGTGGTTTTGCTATAGCATGACTTGTCTCAAATAACTGAGATTGCTTAATGAGCCTTTGAAAAAATCATGCGTTGTTTTTATTGTATGAAAGCATTATTTTGGTTTTCTCCTTGATGCTTTATTTGGGTTGACTTGGCGCTTGCTCACACATGTTAGACTCTTACAAAGTCGCCAATAGCCTTCATGATCATTTAGTTTTTGACTTTTGATGCCATCTTATGCTTCTTTTAATGTCGCTTTGTCGCTTTGCATGATTATGGCCATTATTGCTCTCTTAGTTGGTCGCTCCCAGTCTTTTGCTAGCCCTCGCCTTGTACTGAGTATGAGCTCTACTCGTGCATCCAACTCCTAAAAGCCAAAGTTTTCCAAAGTGTCCACCATACATACCTACTAGCAATTTGCTATTCCAAGTAAATTTGACTTGCTTTTATTTTCTCTTTAAATTAAACTCTTACCAGTGTTATGCGAAATTCGGTCAGTAAAGCTCTCACGAACTGGAAGGCACACTTTACTTTTTCCTGTTCTTAAAAATTTGACATTGTGGTCTCTTATGTTGAGTTGTTATGCTTGCAAGTTGTAAGTTGGATTCTAGCCCAGCCATGCTGTCATGGGGCAAGCTTTCAACATTGCACTTCTTATTTGAGTTGATATCGTGATCTTTTGTTTATGGATGCCCGCGGTGTGAAATGAATTGGGAATCTTGTGGGGATCATGGAGTTTGTATATGTGTTAGGGAAACGCCAGGCCGCCAATTTAAGCCATGCATAATTCATGGTGGAAATTTGCAGCATACCCATGGTGAACATACGACGACACATCTCACAATAAAAAGCTAAACAAAAGGCAAATAAAAGAGATGTCGAGGTGTTCATTGTCTGCTTGTCCTGTCATTTTGGTGTGGGCTTGTTCCATGTCATCGGGCACGGAGGTACCCCATTGGCGGTTCTCAATGATACGCATATACTTACAATGACAAGAGCCTTGCTTGGGACTCTAAGTAAAGTAGCATGAGGTTTGGGTACTCGTATTCACGGGGCACGAGGTTTTCAACTTACGATTTGTCAAGCATATGCATCATAATTGTTCTCGCATTAACTTTAACCATTCAAGATGCTTATGATGGGGGCAATGAGAGCTCAAAGCCGGTAAGTACCATAATTTTTGAAGGTTATAAAACTTGCAATCACTACTTCCCTCTGCGAAGGGCCTTTCTTTTACTTTTATGTTGAGTCACCACCTTCTTTCTTTATGCACCATTAAGAGGGCATAGTTGTCATTCTTAGTGTGATATGCATTGTCCCAAAGTTCATTGATTGATTCATGATGATTGGTTTCACTTGTTCTTAAATTATTTGTATCTAGTCGCCCTCTTAAAACTTGAAGGTGTCCTATGCATTTATGTTTTGCTCTCTTTGAAGGACAAGCTGAAAACCATTTGTATGTTTTTCCTTATGATTTGAACACACGTTTGACTTTCATTGTTTCATTTTCATGACCTTTTGTTTATGTTCATTTGCATGTTTACAACATGGTTGCTAAGTTCTTATTGTCATGATTATATCTTCATGCCCATGTCTTAAGTTCTTATGATCCCAGCTCACAAATGCTTACATATATGATCAATATTGTGTAGGTGCATGTCACCTCAAAAATTATTCTTTGTTATCACTTACCTACTCGAGGACGAGCAGGAGTTAAGCTTGGGGATGCTTGATACGTCTCAAACGTATCTATAATTTTTGATGCTCCATGCTTGTTTTTACACCATTTGCCTATTGTTTTGTTACACTTAGTGGCACTTTTATGCATTTTCCGGAACTAACCTATTAACGAGTTGCCACAGTGCCAGTTTCCTGTTTTCTGCTGTTTTTGTGTTTCAGAAGTGATACACAGGAAATATTCTCGGAATTGGACGAAACAAGTTCCTGAAGTCTTATTTTACCCGGAAGCTTCCAGAGATCCGAAGGAGAGTAGGAGGAGGGCCACCAGGGCCCCACACGCAGGGGTGGCACGGCCAGGCCCCGCGTGAGGGCGCCTGGCTCCTCCTCTGACATCGCCCCTTCGCCTATAAAGACCCCCCGACGGGAAAAACCTAAGTACCCGATCAGTTTTCCATAACACATCGCGATCCGCCGCCGCCGTCGACCCGAAGATCGGGAGGGTCCAGAAGCTCTTCCTGGCACCCTGCCGGAGAGGGGAATCGCCACCGGAGGTCTTCTTCATCGCCATGCTTGCCTCCGGAGCGATGAGTGAGTAGTCTACCTTGGACTATGGGTCCATAGCAGTAGCTAGATGGTTGTCTTCTCCACCATGTGCTTCATGTTTAGATCTCATGAGCTGCCCTACATGATTGAGATCACCGTTATGTAATTCTACATGTTTGGTTTGTTGGGATCCGATGAATATTGGTGTTTATGATTAAGTTGCTGTACTGAATATTATCTTTTGTTATCTCTATGTTGTTTATGATCTTGCATGCTCTTCGTTGTTAGTAGCTATCTTGGCCGAGTAGTTGGTAGTGACTCCAAGAGGGGGTATTTATGCTCGATAGTGGGTTCATGCCTCTATTTCACCTGGGGGAGTGACAGAAACCTCTAAGGTGGTAGATGTGCTGTTGCTACTAGGGAGAAAACAACATTCATATGCTCAAGGGCATATGCTTTGTTTACATTACACACTTTGCTTAATGCAATTATCTGTTGTTCGCAACTTAATACTACTGGGGTGTTCGGATTGATATCCCCGGGAGTGGATTATTAGTCATAGATGCAGTTGGATGGCGGTCTATGTATTTTGTTGTAATGCCCAGAGTAAATCTCATAGTGATCTTCTTGAGATATCATGTTTATCTTTATTCTATCAATTGCCCAACTGTAATTTGTTTACCCAACATGTGTTATTTTATCTATATAGTGTGATATCTAGAACTCTGTCGTATGAAGTCAAGGGTGAAGAGAGGTGGTTTAGGTTTTGGAACTTGAAAAGTGTCAAAACCCACACAAAGCTTTCTTTTGGAGTGACTAAGAAGGATGCAGGCTTAGTTTTTCATTTTCATGTTTCAAAAAAGATTAAATGTTGGTCAAAGTTAGGTTTGACCAATATTCAAATGAGCATAAAAAATTAAAAAAAAATCAAAAAAAATGAAAAACCTGTGCACATAGTCTTCTTATGTCATATACTAACCACTGAAAGCCATTTGGCTGATTTAATGAAGGTCGAAAAAAAGCTTGCTTACAAATGAGGCCGTTTACCCTACCTTTCGAGCTCCTTTTTAGCACATTTTTCATGAATGTGAGTGTACTTCGAAAAATGGGCTCGGATTGATGTCCAAGTTATAACAAACAAGTTTACCATTGTTTGGAAAGCATTGCAACATCCAAATAGCATGTCAAACAAGTTTATCATTGTTTGGTTCAAATTTGAAGTTTGGTTCAAATTTAAACATAATTCCAGCATTATTCAAACATAATTCTAACATAGGTCCAACATCATTACACACAAATAGAATAACATTCATAATGTTTCAAAAATTCTACTTGGTTCCCACTCAATCATCTCCAAAGCGTAAGGGCTTCTTTTTGGTCCTTGTGCTTCTTGCCGGCACTTTGCTCCTTGTGATCCTTGTGCTCATTGCCACCACTTTTCTCCCTCTGCTCTTCTCTTCTACTCTTCTCCTCTTGGTTGTTGGTACCTCAAGTACCTCAGAGCTCACTGCCACTTTGTTTGAACCTACCACAGAGCTGTACAACAAAAACACATATCGGGTTGGAATTAATTTGCTCAAAATAGAAGAACTCACAATAGTATTGGCAAGAATTACATACCAAGTAGAACTCACAACCACAGAATTTGGAGCCTCAATTGGGATGTGCAATAGCCCGGCGCAAATTCTGCAAAAACCAAGTCCAGCTCTCCTCAGACTCTGTCTCAAGCACACCGTATGCAACTGGAAATACAAAACTATGTCCATCAACTGCACAAGCTGCCACTAACTGCCCTTTAAACCTCCCTGTGAGGAAAGTTGCATCAATAGCTAAATAGGGCCTGCAGCCTTCCAAAAACCCTCGGCGACAAGCCTCAAAACATACAAAAACCCTCCTGAAGCATTCTTTGGTCATTGTCACTCCCCTTAATCTGTACTCCACGGAGTGGTGGTCAATATCTACAATACTACCTGGGCTGGTCCTCTCCACTTCACCCTTGAATGAATACAACATTTTGAAACTTTCATGCCAATTACCATAAATAGATTCCATAGCATGTTGTTTACCATTGAACACCCTCATGTATGGTAAATCTATCTTAAACTTTTCTTTTAGCTTATTCTGCAACTCCTTTGTACCCACTTGATGGTTTTCTGTCACCCATCGCTTTACTTCTTAAGCCACCCATCTTGACTTGGCTCTACTAATTGTTTCCTTTCTAAGAGTTGATTCCAGGCATGTGTGCCTAAAAGGGTTCACTTTGACTTGAACATTTGTGCTATTTCGCATTTTAGATGGGTGCATCCTCCATGGACAATCATCAGTCGGACAGTGCACTCTGTAACGGACAGTATCGCTCTTGTCAATTTGAAATGTCCGTTCTGCCTTGATGCAGTAGGTCACAAGTGCATTTCTGCACTCACTCATGGATGAAAAGATGGAACCTTCTTCCATCTGAGGGTTCTCAGGGTCCCATTGAACAGGTGGAAGGTCTTCTTCCTCACCTTCCTCGTCATCTATCATAGAAACGTCATTCTCAGCCTCATCTTGGTTTTCAGCACGACATGCCCGTCGTAAATTCTGAACTACATCAGAATATAGCCTCTCTTCATCATCTACATAGTCAGGCTCCACTTCTCTGGGGACCCTACTGTCGGTGCCCATGCTTGTCGAGCCACCACGTCGCCGTGCACTAACTGAAGGTCCTGAACTATTCTGGCTAGAGCTGCCATTACGACGACATGATTCTGCCCGAGAAGGTCCAAGTGCCGGCACAATCACATCATTTTGCAGCCTCACATGAAATTGCCCTTTCCCCTTATGCTTAGCAAACATGGTAGCGAGCTCTGCATCATTACTCACTTTCACCTATTCACTTCCTCCATCATAGTATCGGAACTCCACTTCATCATGCATACCCCAAGGATATGGACTACAAATTACCTCCGCAAATTGTCTAAAACTCCAATTACAATCCACCGGCAACGGATAATCGAACCCTCCTTGAAATTTCTTCCTATTCTTTGCATCCATGATGTACCGGTCCCTTCTAATGTTCAACAAGAAAGCAAACCGCATCTCCATCCTATGCCATGAGCAAAGAAACGCAATCAGCACACCAAAATCCAAAATCAAACCGCAAAAGATACCGCAAAATCAACCAAAATCAATGCACAAAAAAGCTTAATGGTCACAACACTTACCCCTCGGGAACCCAGTCGTGGATGCGGAGGGTCTCCGGCCTGATGCCTGCCTCGCCATGTTCATCGCTGTCGCTCGCCATTTCGTCGACCACGTGGCGGGCGCACTGGCGGAACAACCGCCCCTACGGTGGCGTCGCAATAGCGGCGGAGCAGATGGCGTCCGAGGAGGGGGCGTTCGAGGAGAGGGCGGCGAGGTAGGTGGTCGCGGGAGCAGGGCAGTGGTGAGCGTGCCGCCAGAGCGTGTCGCGGGAGCATGGCAGTGCTGAGGCGGTGAGCCAGGCGCGGCCGGTGAGCGTGTCGATCTGGCAAACTAACCCGGTCCCACCTGTAAGTTCTAAGTTGCCCGGTCCCACATGTAAGATCTGGACCCACCCTCTCACTAACGCCACTGGACGGAATCGGGCCAAACTTGGCCGTTTGGCCTCGCCATAGCACCTGCGCTCTATGTAGTGGCAAAACTGAGCACCCTTTTGAGCTAGTGCCAAAACTGAGCACTCGACGGCCTTTAGTGGCAAACGAATAAATAACCCCCTAAAATAACCATGCGAATGTTTGGGATGGTTTTATGCTATTAATTAGAAAAGTCTTGAATGCATATGGTTGTTTATGTTCCATGCGAAGAAGCTCAAAAGACATGAATTCTCTCCTCAGTTGTAAACATAATTACTTGTCATTTTCTTATGTATTTTTTACGGATTGTCAATTTGTCATCTCATAGCTTTACCTACGTGCATGAAAAAGACTCTACAGTATATTTATTCCAGCACAGACAACTTGTTAAAACCAGTGTATAATTCCTTTTAGATAGTTCAAAAGGTTCAAGATTAAAATAATTCAAGTAAGAACTTAGTGTTGAAGTCGGACCTAAGACAGTATATAGTTCGTTGTTCACACTTAGGACCTTTCTCTTGTCTAGTTAATGTGCTTGTATATAATGCTAAGATGATGCATGTTCAATCTTTCACGGCTTATATGTCTTCTAGCGTGTGTGGCATGAGTGAGGTCTGAGGTGTACGTGCCTCCTACTCTGTTGTAAAAAATACGTACAATACAATACTGATTACAGTAAAAAAAATGAACATACCAGTACTCCGGCTCCTTCACCCATGACAAATCCATCCCTATCCCCTGTCCCACGGCCTCGACGCCGTGCCGGGGTCGTCGTTCCTCTGCGACAGCGCCCTGCACGCCACGAACCCTCCGAGCCCGATTGGAATGATGGCGGCTTCGGCACCACCAGCGACCATGACGTCGGCACGGCCCAATCTGATCTGGTCGGCGGCGTTGTGGAAGCAATGATTGGACGTGGCACATGCGGTCGAGATCGAATAGTTCGGTCCTCGGAAGCCCACGGCCGCGTCCATGGCGACCATGGCAGACCCGGTGTTGGTTATAGCGTGCGGGATGCAGAAGGGAGATATCTTCCTGCACCCCTTGGTCACAAGGTTCTCGACGCCATCGGAGAACGCTCTGATGCCGCCCATGCCGGAGCCCACGATCACGCCGGCTCGTTCTTTATCAATCTGCGTGCTCTCGATCACGACAAAGCACATAAAACAGTTAGCGGTACATTGACAATTGGCCACTGGTGGATTTTGCGTACGTATGCCGTGTGATGTGATCTTACCTTGTCCATGGCGTTGGAGCCGGGTGCGAGGCCGGCGGACTCCAGGGACTTCTTGGCGGCCACGAGGGCGTAGCGGTGGCAGTCGTCAAGGCGGCGGTCGAGCTTGCCGTCAACGTACCCCTCGGAGGAGAAGCCACGGATTTGGGCGGCAAAGCGGGTGGGGAACCCGGAGGCGTCGAAGCAATCGATGGCGCCGACGCCGCTCTCCCCGGCGAGAAGGCGGGCGTAGTACGCGTCCACGTCGTTCCCGAACACGAATACCAGGCCCATCCCCGTGATCACCACCCGCTCGGATCTGTCTCCCGCCGAGGGGCCGGCGTTGAAGAGGCCGGCGCGCGGACAGAGACACGGGATGGCCGCCGCGCCTGTGCGGACGACAACGACGCCGCAGCCACTGCGGCGCCGGGGTGGACGAGGTTTTGCATGGCTGCGCCCTGCGGCAAGGTAAGGTGTTGGACTGAGGTTTTGGGATTGGGGACGGGAGCTCCTATTCTGCGCTTCAAGCGTCCGTTACGGGCGAACGCCTGAAGGCGTTCGGAAATGGGCCGGCCCAATTCGGCCACGAATTTTACTTTTTTCTGTATATTTGGGATCTGTTTAAATTCGTAAATGTTTAAATTCGAAACTGTTCACATTCGAAATTGTTTAAATTCAAAATTCTATTTAAATCCAAAAACTGTACAAAATTCGAAATCTGTTCCATTTAAATATGTTCAATTTGAAATTTGTTCAAATTTAAATCTGTTCCATTTGAAATATGTTCCAAATTCGAATTTTGTTTAGAATTTGAAATTTTGTTCCATTTAAAATCTGCAAATTGAAAACTGTTTAAAATCTGTGTTTTGTTTGAAATAAAAGAAAAGCAAAAAAGAAGCAGAAACAGGAAAAGAAAAAAAGAAAAAGAAACAAAAAACGAGCTCTAAATGGGCCGGCCCGTTCGGGTTACAGCGAAGAGAGGAGGGTACGTGTCGGCTGGTTCCTGACGCTAAAGGCGTCAAATAGGATTTGCCATTGGGGACGGCCTTGTTTGGGCAACAGACTGGTAGAAGTACGTGGCCGCCGGATGGGGAAATCCTATATCCCGCCCGTTGCGGGACGGATTGCGCTCCGCACGCATGGGAGGGCGATTTGGGCTTGGCCCATTTAACCGTTTACTCCTTCTTCCCCTACAGCGATGGAACGATTTCTTCCCTAAACGAGACGGCGTCGGCGATGCCGCAGCGACCGGCAGGGAGCTGCGGAAGAGAAGAAGCTGGCGAGTCTGGAGCGAGGCAGCGACCGAGCTCTAAAATTTAGGGTTGGGGGTGCGGGGTGCTCGCCAACGTTGACTTAGGGTTACGGGTGCAGGACTGCAGGGTACTCACCGGCGTCGGAGAAGAAGTGCGGAGGAGGTTAGAGAGATGGTCGGGGGCCGCGGAGGACCGGCGAAGGCGGCGGTTTGAGGAGGACAGGGCGCCAAGGAAGCACAATAGCGGCGCCGGTTGCGGGCGGCGGGAGCAGGCGGTTGCGGCCGGTGGTGGCGGTGGGGGAATTCTTCCGGGGGAGAGGAGGGATGGGGCGGTGGCGGCGGGGCAACTGACGGGATGAAGGAAGAAGACCTACGCTGATGTTACTCGAGGAAGAAGAAGACTTGTCTGTGTTAGGCCGCGGCCCACGCGCTGCGCGTGCGTGCGGTGCTGATCGCGCATGGCACCACCATCTCCTGTAGGCTCCTAGATGGGTCGCACTTGGCGCGGCCATCAAAAGTTAACATTTTGTATATAAATGTATAAATTGGTTTGTTTTAACGTAAGTTCTTTATAAAAACATAGTTTTTTTAAAATAGTTTCATGTATGTCAAAAATATACCTGTGAAAATAAGCTCCCGGCATGTTTACAAAAATCTTTATTTATCATAGATAATTGTGTAAAAAAAGGAAAAAATCTTCATACTCATATACCACAATATCGACGTATATGTAATACTTTACCGCTTGAGTATGTTCATACTATATCCACAATACTTTGTATTAAGTTATACAAAAACGTTGCAAGTGAACCCATAGTTTGAACTATATTTTTAAAATACCTTTATATTTTTACATGAAGTAGTATGTGAAAAATATACATACTACCTAAAAAGTAGTATATATACACCCAAAATAGTTATAATAATGTTTATATAATAAAATAAATTTACATTAATGAGAAAGTAAATATTTAGAAGTAAAATTCAAAACAATGAAAATAACAAAAGAGAATAAAATCATATGTTTGCTAAACATTGATGAAAGAGAATAAACTAAGTAAATTAAAATCAAATAATAAGAAAGGAAATAAGAAAGATATAAAAGAAAATAAAAGGCAAAAAAAAGTAAAAGCGAAAAGGATCTAGTGTGTGGCACTTGGTCGCCGCCCTCCTATTTAATGTCACGAGTGTCAAATAAGAATAGCATATTCACCACTCGTTGTGCTCTCTATAGGTATATATTGACTAGGCTGGCATATATGCATTCCATTAAATGTACTATTTTATCTTAAAACTATCATCAAATTATAGTTATCTAAATAAAATTGTAAAAATAAAGTCTTGTCATCATGGAAAACGGTCGTTTTATCTGAGTGTAAGTTATTATATAAATAAAAAAGTACAAATGTATTTTTTTTAAACATGTATGTCAACATACCAGGTAATTAAAAGGATTTTCATGCATTTTTCAATGTATTTTATGAGAAATTAAAAGGAATAAATTTAAGAAGGTACTAAAAAATATAAATCATGAAGGAAAATTGAATCTGGAAAAACAAAAATAAATAGAAAAATAGGATTGGAAAATGAAAAATAAGTAAAACATATATAAAAAGTTAGAAAGAAGGAAAGAAAACAAAGAGAGGAACGCGAAGAAAACACTAATGACGATATTGTCAAAATTTTACCATGTCGGATTGGTCACGTAGGATCTGATGTGGCCTCGCTAGATCGCTAGTGACGATATTGGATCACAATGTAATATTTTCATAGACGGTTATGACGATTTTAAAAAAGTGGTCACGTTAGTTGATTACTCCCGCCCTGTTTTTGACGATCAACTTTTGTCACGAAATCATCGTAAATGGAAAACAGTCATGGTTTAGTAACGAAAGTAAAAAGGGTTACTATCCCGGTTGATAAGGGACTTTAGTCCACGTGGCTCAGGTCGTGTGCAGGGGGCTGGAGGACCCTTTAGCCCCAGTTGGTGGCTCCAACTGGGACTAAAGGTCTCCGGTAGAAATTATGGTAGAATTATTGGAAAAAATTCCAAAAACATTTGAATTTAGATTTCAGATTTTTTTGAATTCCCCTATTTTCGGATATTTGAATTGTTTGATAGTTTCTACTCTAATCTCTAATCACCTATATTCTTATGTCAAAGCACATACTTGTGGTCAGACTTTTCGGTCGGTCAACTATCCTCATACTACTCCACCCTTAGCACGCTTAACTTCTTCATTCTTTCTCTACTAGCTTTCATGACTGCACTCGCGACTTCGTGATGATACTATGCTATAAATTCTGTTAACACATGCACTTTGATAACATATGATTTTACTTTTTTGTATTCCAAATAATTTTAAAAATAAGCAACAATGATTACATAATAATAAGCATAAATGAATTCCAAATAATCTTTATGCATAATTTAATTATTAATTTTAAACTCAAAATATTCAAAATAATTCAAAAAACTTAAAAAATTCCAAAATAGTTATAAAACTTCAAAATAACTAAAAAGTAGAAGAAACAACAAAAGAAATAAAAAATACTGAAAAAATCATTTTTTTTTCTCATTTTTTCTGACAAAATCTAAAATCTTCCTGCTTTCATATTTCCCTTTGGAATCTAAAATCACTTTTCGCATACATAGTTTTTCATATATTATACTTTTTTCGAGTCCGTATACAAAAGTTATAGTCGTTTTAATTCGGAATAACCTTTTTTTGCAAAAAATATCAAAATTCAAAATTTCACATTTTCCCTAATAGATAGTTGCGTGAGGTACATGCATGTCAAAGATTTTGAAATTTGAATTTTTTATTATTATCATTTATTTTTTAAAACGTTTTTCCTACGCGGGGCGGGGGGCGGGGGGGGGGAGGGGGGAGGGATAGGCATGAGAGGAAAAAAATGGGCGTGTACCCTTTAATCTCTGTTGTAGCTGCCAACCGGGACTAAAGAGTAGACTTTAGTTTCGGTTGGAGTCACCAACCGGGACTAAAGGTCACTACCCTTTAGTCCCGATTGGTGTCTCCAACCAGGACTAAAGCTTGCTGACCCACATTTCTATTTAAACCGAGACTAATGTGAATATTAGTCGTGGACCGAATTGTTTGAAAACTAAAAAGGATGTATAGAAGCCATTTTTTCTACTAGTGGTCCAACATCTTTGTTATTTTATTGGTGGAAGCTAGGGTTTTGTCTTATCGCGGTAGGTCAAAACCTGGTAAGTGATGGTACTACATAGAAGCCTCTTACGCGTCGGTTGCATTTTTTAGTTTTGAAAACAGGACACAGCCGTGTCTCCGCATGATACGAAACACACAATCAATTTATTCTAATATAAAAATTAAGTGTTTGCATCTCATAAATCACACATGATGTACATATAAATAAACCAATAAAATAAGATGAACAAAAAGTGCAGATGCATCATTCAGTCTTCTAGTAAGGCGCACTACAGGAATGGTGAAAGACGCCGACGGCCAGCGTCTACGTCGACGGCCAAATGTCGGTGCCGTCGGCGTAGGCTATATTTTATGCAGCCCACGAAGCTGGCCGTCGGCGTAGAATTACCATCGGCGTAAGATAGCTACGCCGACGGTCTTTTATACGCCGACGGCAATGCCCTCGGCATAGCTATTTTCCATTTTGCCACATTAATCTTAGAAAAATCATAACTAAATCATTCTAATTCACAAAAATACAAATAATATATCAAAATTTGCAGAAAAATAAGATCTATTCATCTAAACCTTCAAAAAATTAGAACTAATTAATTTAATTAGTTAGGATTTTCAGTTTAGGGATTTAGGGTTTTGATTCAGTTGGAAGTCAAGAAAATTTGAACTAGAGCCGCATCATAGTTTGCCCATAATTTTTCTAAAAAATCATTTTCATGTTCATAAGTATAAGTTTTATCAGAGATCCATAAATAGTTCTGTAAAATTCAACCCCTAGCTAAGAAGGTTCATGCCCGCCGTTTCGACCGCATTTTGAATCGAGCATAAGAAGTTCAAAAAATTCAAAAAAATGTAAAGCCTTCGTATTGTGTCATTTTATGTTACCTAGTTGTGAGGAAAAATAATAAACTTGGGCTATTGCAAATATTGTAGAAACCCCTTCTCAGAAATGAACTATCATGTACGAAGTTTCATGGCTTTCAAGCCGGATGAGCTAGGTCATGACCCGAATCATAGAATAGTTTGTTCAAATGACCCTATATTGTGTAGATGTGTGCATATTGGGATGGGAAACAAAGTTCATATTGGGAGTTTTCATTTTCTATGCATAAAAAAATCAATTTTCATTTTCTAAGTGTCAAAATTGGGTTTTTTTTATGAAGGAAGTACTGAAAATACATTACAAAATTATACCAACCTAATTTTCAACAATAGTAGGAAACATTTTATGTATATATCACCAATTTTTTGTGTGTATGAAGCTTTGCATTAACCTTTCACAAAAAGACAAACTCTTGCCGATTCAGCAGGAAGCGGGGTAAATTTGAACTACAACTGTATCATAGTTTGCCCATGTTTAAAAAAAAACCATTTTTAGGTTCACAAGTAGATGTTTTATCATAGATCCATAAATAGTTCTGCAAAATTAAACCCCTAGCTAAGAAGGTTCATGCCCGCCGTTTTGACCACATTTTGAATCGAGCATAAGAAGTTCAAAAAAATTCAAAAAAATGTAAAGCCTTCGTATTGTGTCATTTTATGTTACCTAGTTGTGAGGAAAAATAATAAACTTGGACTATTGCAAATATTGTAGAAACCCCTTCTCATAAATGACCTATCATGTACGAAGTTTCATGGCTTTCAAGCCAGATGAGCTAGGTCATGACCTGAATCATAGAATAGTTTGTTCAAATGACCCCATATTGTGCACATGTGTGCATATTGGGATGGGAAACAAAGTTCATATTGGGAGTTTTCATTTTCTATGCATAAAAAATCAATTTTCATTTTCTAAGTGTCAAAATTGGGTTTTTTTGTGAAGAAAGTACTGGAAATACATTACAAAACTAGACCACCAAAATTTTAAACAATATTAGGACATATTTTATGTATATATCACCAAATGTTTGTGTGTGTGAAGCTTTGCATTAACCTTTCACAAAAAAGACAAACTCTTCCCAATTCAGCAGGAAGCGGGGTAAATTTGAACTACAGCTCCATCATGGCTTTCTCATGATTTTTTGAAAAAATCACTTTTAGATACACAACATGTTATTATATTAGAGATACACAAAGAGTTTTGCGAAATTCGACCCCTAGCTAAGAAGGTTCATGCCCACCGTTTATCAACGGGGTAAAGTGAGGGTTAATGAGATAAAACGGGGGTATGACATAAGAAAACTATGAAAAAATTGTTTATCATGTGGACTCATTAGTATTTGACATAAGAAGACCAGGTGTGAAGGTTTTCCTTTTTTTGATTTTTTTAATTTTTTATGATTTTTTCAATGTAAATCTCATTAGTTCGAGATATCACTGATGATACATTAAATTCAAAATGAGCATAAGAAATTCAAAATTAAATAAAACATAAAAACATTACATATGGATGTCATATTTGGATTCCTCTCATTTTTCTTATCGATTTAGACATAATTTGTCGAATTCCGATTTAAAGATTTAAAGATATAAATTATTCAATATATTTATTAATTATTCATTGTTATTTACTTATTATGTAGTTTGAAATTCAATATATTTATTACTTATTTATTGTTGTTTACTTAATATATAGTTTGGAAACTTAAAACCAATAACGTGTGACATAGTGGTATAAGGGTTAATAGGATTGATATGGTTGTATTATCAACAAGGTATAATTTGCTTCGTGGACACTCATCCGGATGGAACAGAGAAGTTAAGCGTGCTGGAGGTGGAGTAGTGTTAGGTTAGGTGACTGACCGGGAAGTTTGACCAAGACTTAAATTTGACCAAAGATTAAGTGTAATTAGTGTTAAAAATATTCCAATTGAGAGATTAGTGAGGCAAACAATTCAGAAAAAAATTAAAAAAAATACAATTTTTTTAAACTTTAAAAATAAAAAAATAAATAGGCTATGCCGACGGGGCTACGCCGACGGCTTTGCCCTCGGCATAGCCTACGCCGAGGGCAAATGCTACGCCGACGGTAAAACAGAGCTCCGCCGAGGGGCATCTACGCCGAGGGGCTACGCCGACGGCAGCCCTCGGCGTATACTACGCCGACGGCAAAACATGGCTACGCCGAGGGCAATTGGCCGTCGGCGTATCTCTTTATTCCTGTAGTGGCGGCTGCATCTATAAGTCATGGAGGCACGCTGCTTCTCTCAGAGTAGGTAGGACCATGTGTGTATCCAATATGTGTCCATGTGAATGAGCCGTATGAACATTTTCAATCTTGTTAGAGATAATGTCATTTCGACAATTGCGGGGCAGCGGCGGTCGTCTTCCTCGGGCGCGTTGGGGGGGCTCGCCGGTCCTCTGGCGGTGTTCCCGAGCTCCGGAGCGGCGGCTCCGGTCGGTGGTGAGGGCGGCTCTGCTTCGGCCGTGTGGACGGCGATTCAGTCTGCCCGGTGGCGGGGGCTTCGTTGCGGCACTGCGGCCTGCGACTTGGCTCGTTCCGGTTGCGGCCCTGTGCTGCGTGGGGGTGCTCGGCCTGGTGGTGCACAGTGGTCTTCGGCAAGGGTTGGAGGTCGGCGAGCTTCGGCGCGTTTGGTGGTGGCTTGTGGGCGGCCGCTTTGGGTTGCATTGGTTCCGCACCTCGGGAGAAATCCTTGCTCCGGCTTGGCCGGAGCTGGCGATGGTGACGGCCACGGCCGCCACATGCTTTCTTGGAAGCATCGCTGTGAGGTGTGTGCACTCCTGCGCCTGCGGCCTCGACTCCGGAGGGAAACCTCGGATCCGGGTTCGGGCGATGGAGGCGCTGCTGTGTCTCTTCCCCGTTGGGGGCATCGCCTCGGAGTCGCCCACGGCCAGGGTTTGGGAGAGGTTGGTGGCTGTCGGACTGCTGTGTGAGGTCCAAGTGTGCAGTTTGGCGAAGATGATGGCTCGAGCGGAAGATGGGTCGCGGCGGGGCTTCGTTAGTCAGTTTTACCCGGCGTGTCCGATGGGTTCTCCTGCTTGCCGTGCTGCTGTGGAGTCGGAGGTGCGGGGTCTCCGTGGCGACGATGACCGGCTACGGTGATCTGCAGGGTGCTCGGTCGGCGCAAGACCCGCATAATTCCCTTGTGAAGCTCGTCGTCTGATTTGGAGTTGTCTGTCCTTGGCGCGTGTGGCCAATTGGTGGCATGGACCGACATGGTCTCCGGCGCCGTTTGTGGAGCCCTGTCCGGGAAGTCGCCGGTGAAGTCGGAGTCGCTGGCTCGTGGAGGAGTGATGACGATGACACTGTGTGGCAACCTTGCTGCGGCTCTCCTTGTGTGTCTTTGTTTCGTGTGGGTAGCCAGGTTGGCTGTGGTGGTGTGCCCAGTGTGGTCGTGTTTCCATGGCGGCATTGCGGTATTGTATGGGTTTTCGGCCGGTTCCCCTGCAAATGAACCGGTCAATTCTCTTCTACTTTTTTTAATAAAATGAGGCAAAATTGCCCGTTTTGTTCAAAAAAAAAACATATATGCACCTCTTTTGTCTACCACGTTTAGTCAATTTCTGAATATTTCATGATATTGGTCGTCTGGTCGGAGAAGTAATACTAAAAGTAAACTGGACAACTCTACAAATAATTTGAGAAAAGCCCGACACGCATGTTGTGCGGCGTGTAGTTTAAGCGTCAATGTGGGACTTCAGTGTAATTTTTTTCCGTTTCAGGGTCGCCTTTGTAGAAGAGGAGGTATATGTGCCTATCCTGGAGTGCTGTGTGCTGAGATATATGCAGGATTTTATTTGCATAAAAAATAGATATTGCGATTCTGTTGTCAAATCACGGGGATAAAACCAAGTTGTTGGTCATCTCGCTGGCCGTATGGCACCAATCGGCGTGACTGTATCTCTGTCCGTACGCGGCAGCACCATGCCGTGGCCATCTCGCCAGCCGGTCATCTCGATTCTCCACCTCCGTGAAGCTAGAGACTTTGAATGATGATGCTTACCCAGTTTTCATACGTGGTGATTTGAAACGAGGCCGAACTGTGCAGAATGATGGAGTGCACGTCATCAATGATTTCAGCTAGATATCATGCATGTCTTGGTCCGCTTCTTGGTAACTAGTCGTATCAATGAACAGTGATCACTTAAAGCTGAGATAATGTAATGGAGCTAACGTATCTGATAGAGTGCATCTTGCATCTTCACAGAACAATTGTTGCGCGATTAAAAATCATGTTCATGGCGACTGTAAATCTCAGGATCGGTGCTTTGCAACTGTGTTCGTGGCAAGAGGGAGCGGTAACACCAAGTGATTTCTTTTGGTGGTACTCTTTGAGTAACTGGTCTCGGCCTTGTACCTGGCAACGTCGAGCTTGTCTAGTGAAAACTCATGTCTGGTTTTCTTGTTAGACTAGAAGACGAGAGCGCTTGTGCCTTGTGCACTATTCCTAGTAAAGAAAGTTGATGACGTGGATAGCTCCCTTGTAGACAGACTATAATTAACTAGCAAATTGCCCGTGCTTCGCTAAGCTTTACCAAATAATAATAATACTATAAGCACACTATACAACTAATTTAACGTATGAATTCTTAAAATATTAACGGGAGCCAGAGACCTCGCTTGGTGCCTGTCGATCAAGGTGGTTGCTTCTAAAATTCAGCTCATGTTATTGTAATTCTTCTTTACATGTTATAAAGCTATAACTACTTAGTGGGCGTCCTTTGGTAAAAATGCACAAGGGTTGAGTCTCGAAAATTCTTTTTGTAATTGCTATACTGATTCATCGATTGACTATGATCTCCTTCTAAACCCATATATATACCAGAACTGAAGAAGACGTCGAGAAACAACCTCAAGACCCCACCCTGGTGAACATGAAAAAAGTGACATTCTGGCCGTTTGAATGAACAAAACCATACAATTGGATGGTTACGGCTGGGATCAACGGGTAGTAATTAAGATTAGAACTTGCTTACACCTTGATAATAAATGAATGATTTCATGTGCAACAGTGTCAATTCATGCATAGAAGAATCCATTTAGATTCAAAAAGAGAAGAGATCCATCAAAGGTTATTATTCTTCCAGACCCAAAATCGATCAAGGACTATAATTGAATAAGCATGCACTCAAGCTCAAAGAATAACCATGAAATGAACAATGGAACAGTTGTGCATTCATTAAGAAAGATAAGTGATGAAAACACACGCATGATTCAGTCAGAGTTAAGAGTTCTAACCAACAACACCTTCAAAGTTCAGAACACAGGCGTTCGATTCAGTGCTTCAGATTTACCTAGCTAGGTAAATTCCTGAAGCGAAGAGGAAGCAAACTGATGATGATCATGGCTGGGCAATAGATCACAAAGTCAGTCAAGTAACTGGAGGTCGTTGTACTCGGGGTTAGAGATGGCACTGGCCTACCTGCAAAAGAGGAGCAAGTCTGTACATGTAAAAGGGGATATCACCAAGAACGTGAACCAACGGGTTAGAATTGGGAGCAGAAAATGGAGATCATCTCAAATTGCTCTGGATGAGCTAGCTGCAACGACACGGTACACCGCTTTTTTCCACTGGTTGATGGTCTACTCCATCGAACAAGTTATTCTTCTTGGACGCGCGGAGCTCGACGAACTTCCAACGCGACGCGGGAGATAAACGTCTGCATGGATGTCTTGGATGCTGTGCAGTGTGCACCTCCTGAAACTTGTTCTTGGATCGTCCAAAGTCAATGGCCCCGTCGATCCCGCCGGGGGCACGATAAGAAGGGTGTCGTGAAGGGGTTCGTGGCTGGCATGCGAGGGGCAGAGGCGGAGGATAAGAGATTGTGGCAGCATGGACTCCGCCTCCCTAGACTTGTGCGTGGACTGCATATAACGATGGACTTTGCCTCTCTCCGTCTCTCGAGTCTCAGTTCGTGCCTGTACTGCAGGTATTTTCGAGAAGCATCGGAGACGGGATCATACGCGCAGCGACGCCTAGCAGGTCCTCCCCAGCGAGCAGCGGCGGAGACACAACCGCGCACGCGACAACTCCCAACAGGTCCTCCTCGGCTAACTCCATCGGCGAGCTGGCACATCATTGACCTCAATCCATGTCATGCATCGAGTCGCCGTCTCGCCGATCGGCTGTCGAGGTTGCCCCGTCGATCGTGTGCGATTTGTCAGGCACGTATCGCCCAGAATTGTTGGTCTGCTGGCCTTGCGCGCACGGGCATGAGCAGCAGTCGCTGCTGTCGATCGGAAGCGGGCCAAAGCCAGGGATCAAGTGGAGCTGCTGCGAACGCGCGGAAGACGGCCGGAAATAGGCCTGGAGCAGGACAAAGGCGGGAGCACCGAGGAGATGCAGGGCAACCGGTCGGTGGTGTGGTTCTGCTCGCGGAAAACGGAGCAGCGGCTGCGCCGATGTGGTGGCATGGCATGCGTGCGCGACGTGGTAGGCGGCGACCCGCTTGGATGCGGTGCTGGAGGGTGGCGACGGAGCAGCTGCTTGTAGGCCGGGTCGATCTTGGTGCCTCCATCCCAGATGGCGTCAACCGTCTTGACCAAGTCCGCCTAGAGTCAAAGCTCGGCACCTAGGCCTCCTCAGCGGGAAGGAAGAGGGAAAAAATAAGAACGAACCGGTATAATGGCATTTGTAGTATTATGCGATTTTGTGGGAGGGCAAAATTGGTAAAAAAAAGTTATAAGAAAACATACTTTTGGTGGACGGAAACGTATTTTGCGACCGCCACGGACCATACCTCTAGCAATATTATTAGTAGAGATAAATTCTAGTAGGATTACATGGACAAGTACATGATATGGACAGATTGCATATTGTGATAAAGTTGGCAGGGGTTTTGCTTTATACCGCAAGTTGCAGCAGGCATCTCTTAAAAAATAACAAAATAATAAAACTTTAACTTGTTTATATAAATATGTAAGGCATAGTTTTTTTTTAGATGATGTAAGGCATAGTTGATCATAGCAGTATGTGTATTCCACAATTTAAAGGTCGCCATGGTTCAGCGTTGTACCTGATTTATGTAGATAAGGTGAAACCAATAGGTTGAAAAAACATATTATGTGGATGGCTTGCATGAGTTGCCACATAATGTTCTTTGAAACTTCTTGAGAGGTCAAAATAGAAAACAACATGTAATCTTGAATAACAGTTGATTTCCATCACTGGAAATAATTAGCAAAAACTTACTTGGT
This sequence comes from Dactylis glomerata, assembly GCA_007115705.1. Classification (NCBI taxonomy): domain Eukaryota; kingdom Viridiplantae; phylum Streptophyta; class Magnoliopsida; order Poales; family Poaceae; genus Dactylis; species Dactylis glomerata. Next base: position 987,950 of record QXEO01001062.1, on the reverse strand, counting down.
CGGCAAAACTAATTCCGTCGTTTCAGTTGCACACGATTTTATTGTGCAACTTACATAGCGGCATGGTTTGATCTTAACAGTTGAACTACAAAATGGGATTATGCGAATAATTGATTGGCTAAAATAGTAAGTGAGGTATTTGGTGAGGTTTTCTTCGTAAGAAGGGTAGACATATAGGCTTTGTGCATCTAAGAGGCATACTCTCTTCTAAAACAAATATATAATCTAAAGCAAGCAACAGTTCGTTCTTTTGTCTTTATAAATGCAGGAGTGGCAACACGAGGTGGTACACAATTGCACAAACATAGACAGTTTAGCTACCAAGTGCAAGTCTGCAGATGCAGAGCTATGCGATAACCACCTTCTCCCTTGGACTCGTAGCACGAGGAAAGAGGAGCGGTCGTCTCGCAGCGCGGCCGGCCGAACGGCGGCCAAGTTCTTCTAGAAGTTGGCAGCAGCGGCACAGCGCCGCAGTGCAGTGCCGGCAGGTTTCGGCAGAAACGCAATATGAGGCTGACGATCGGTTGAACAGAAATCCTTGTGATTTCTACCCTTCTGTATGGGGAGATTTCTTCCTTCACCACCCTGGCACAGCAGCTTCATCCCAGCAACAGGTGGAATTATACCCTTCTCTTCTTTACCAGCATAAATTGCTTTCAGTTCTTACCTGTTTTTTCAAGGAAATATGTGGAAGGCATACCTTGATATGGGAATATGTACTTTCTCTCTCAGCAGTACTTGAAATTTCTAAAAGTAGAAGGATTTCTGTTTCTGGATGTTTCTAATAATAGATATATCCAAACTGGGTAGGGTACGGTGGCTTTTTTAGTTGTTTTGCTCCATATGCATCGAATCTGCTCCTCTCCTTTTCGAGCCCCTTTGATTCTCAAGATTCTAACTTAAATACAGTAAATATGATGTGCAAACTAGATAACTGGAAAACATAACAAGCGTCATTTTTCTTGTCTCGTTTTTCATGCATCGAATTGTATAAACAGCATATTTCAAGTACGCCCACTTTACATATTGCTTTTAGCAGACCTGGATGGCAGAACGGGCAGAGGTACTGAAGAAAGATGTGTCAAAACTGATAGCAGTTTCAGCTACTAGCCTGCTCGAGAGGCTGAATCTCATCTATGTATTAGAGCGCCTATGTGTGGATTATCTTTTTGAAACGGAGATTGATGTTGCTTTAGTAGAAATTCATAAGGCAAACGTCAATGATTATGATCTTCATACGGTGGGCCTTTGGTTTTATCTGCTGCGTAAACATGGATACAACGTTTCACCAGGTAAAATGGATCATATTCCAAGTAATTATAGCACTACTATGTAATATATGGATGACGGTATTGACACAGTATACCAAAGTAAAATGGTAAGTTCAAAGTAGTAAACTGGTAGTTCTTGTTTGTTTTCAGTACTCTTCCTTCAAATTTTTTGTTTTCAGTACTCTTCCTTCTAATTTTTTTGCACACACAAAACTAACAAGTTCTATATTTTATATTCCAGACGTGTTTGAGAAATTTTTCGACAATGATGGAACTTTCGTAGCAAAAAATTCAAGGGAATTGCTGAGTCTTTACAATGCCGCTCATTTTAGAACTCATGGAGAGATCATACTTGACAAAGCTATATGCTTTACAAAAAGGAATCTAGAATCAAAACTACCATATCTGGTAGGATCATTGGCACGTGAAATACAGTGTGCGCTTGAGATCCCTCTCCCTAGAAGAGTTGCAATTTATGACGCAAAGATCTATATCTCTACATATGAGGAGGAGGCCACGATGAATACAATAGTATTGGAACTTGCAAAGTTGAACTACAATCTGATGCAACTCCAGTATCAGCAAGAGCTTGAGGTCACTACAAGGTAAAACAACTCTCCACTAATTTCTAAAAAATACTATCCACTTGTTCTATCTCCACCTACAAAATTATAAGCAAGTGTGGACCCAAGTTACTGAGAGACAGAGTTTAAACTAAATTGAGTCTACATTTCCTTGACCGACTTTGAAGTTGCATATTCAAAAACTCTTGATGAAACATAACAAAGTTTTAAAAATGTACAGGTGGTGGACAGATTTACAAATTCAGTCAAGACTGCCGTTTGCTCGAGATAGACTCGTGGAATGTTATTTGTGGATGTTAGGAGTATACTATGAACCAGCTTGTTCACGCGGTCGGATAATACTTACGTTTGTGATTAACATCGCGACGATTTTGGATGATATTTATGATTCATTTGGTACTCCACAAGAATGTGAACTGTTTACCCAGTGGGTAGAAAGGTTTGTTGTTTTTTTTACTCCCTCCGACCCATAATACTCTTCGCTAATATAAATGTATCTAGACACAGTTTAGTGATAGATACATCCGTATTAGCGAAGAGTAATATGGATCGGAGGGAGTAGCATATTTTCATTTTCATTACACCAAAATTCATAACTTTCAATGTTAGATATAAAAAAATAAGACATTGCCATGCTATATAAAAATAAGTAACTTGTTTATGCAACTCAAAACGTTCTAAGTTTCATATCCCATGGGGACATGGTGTTTTGGCTCATAGGAGCAAATGCTCCTATTACGAAAATACATTTTAAATGCATTTCAAAAAATTTAAAAAAATTCAGACAAAATATTCCGAGTATGCATCTGAACATACTATGTCCATCCACCAAAGTTTTGGTGTAAAAAGACATTTTTTGTGGCCTGTATAAAAAAGACAAAAAAATGTTACATAAATAGTAATTTTGTACCATAAAAAATTGCCTTTTTACATAGGCCACAAAAAATATCTTTTTCTTACAAGACTTGGTGAGTGAACATAAAATGTGTAGATGCACGCTAACAATTTTTTTCAGAATTTTGAACATTTTGAAAAATAATTTTTGACCAGCGGGTACATCTACACCTAGGAGCCAAAGTGGATTTCCAATCCCATGGGAGCTAGTTTTGTCGTCTGTGGCAGTTCTTCCAAGAGTACTTTTGTCCGGAATTAGCATATATGGTCGGCAAGCTGACGTTTAAAAAAAAAAGACGTTTTGGGGGTAGTGAGTGAGAATTGTTCTGTGCAGTTGGGATCCAAAGGCGGCACATGATCTCCCAGAGTGCATGCTGTATGCAGGTGGAAAAATTATGGAGACCTATCAAACTATTGAAGATGAGCTACCACAGAAGGAGAAATACCGTATGACATACCTTAGGAACTTTGTGAGTAACCTTTACCATTTGTATGTCACTGTGTCATGTCTTTGTCTTCCTTGAAAATATTGCTGAAAATCATATAATTATGTTCCATAATATATGTCTACTGAACAATGAGCAAGTACACTTACATTTTAAGTCATTTTGCAATTATTTCCAAATATTGTGAATTTGTCCATATATATATATATCCCTGTGGTATCCAATTTTCAGACAGTAGATCTCGTTAAAAATTACAACAAGGAGGTTAAAATGCGTGAAGAAAGCTATGTCCCAAGATCTGTCGAAGAACACCTGCAGATATCAGCCAGGACTAGCGCATGTCACCTGCTTGCTTGCACTTCACTAGTCGGAATGGATGAAGTAGCAAGAAAGGATTCTTTTGATTGGGTGTCTACTATGCCTGAAATTGTGCAGAGGCTTTGCATAATTGTCAGACTATTAGATGATATCATGACTTACGAGGTAACCATCCGTAGTTAATTTTGTCAGAAAAGCGCACAAAGATACTGCATGAATTTATTTTTTTACTCTGTATCATCTACCTGTGTCTGCAGCGCGAGCAGATGACACCTCATGTTGCTTCGACAATGGACAGCTACATGAAACAACACAATGTCTCGGTCGAAACGGCACGTGAGAAGATACAGGAGCTTAAGGAGGATTCATGGAAAGATTTCAATGCCCAGTGGCTGGAGCCCGATAATGACCAGCCGAGGAAGTTACTTAAGGTCATATTCAACCTCACGAGAACGATGGAGTTCATGTACAACAAAGACGACAACTTCACCTACTGTCGCAACCTCAAGGATCACTAGTAGAAAACTGGCCTTTGGCCTGGACCCTTTAGTCCCGGCCTTCATCTGGGCCGGGACTAAAGGCCCGACCACGTCGCCCCAAAATGGCCTAGCCGCCCGGGAGGCTTTGGTCCCGGCCCGTTACGAGCCTTTAGTCCCGGTTTGATACACAAACCGGGACTAAAGGGCTATGCGCTGAGCGGCCAGTATGTGCGCCCCCTTTAGTCCCGGTTTGTGTATCAAACCGGGACTAAAGGTCCCTGCCTATATATACCGCCACAGCCCCTCTCTCCCCTCTTCCTTGCATTTTTCTTGGATGGAAGAGTGTGGGTGTGTGCTATAGCTCTCCTTTTTTCTTGATGCACTAGAGGTGTTTGTTGAAATGTGTGTTAGAGCGATGCCGCTTCAGTTCACCGAACACAACTACGATATGAGATGCCCGAGCCACGTTTAAACCTCTTCCTCTTTATTTCCACTTATTCTAAAAGGTTAGCAACTATATTTCCTCGTTTAGACCGTGCGGTACTAATTTTTAGGATCGTGATTGTGTTTGATATACTGTCGTATGACGGAGATGAGCCATCCATGAATGTACGGTGATCGACGCACAACCGCTTACAGAGAAGGCGTGCATTCTTTTCGAGATGCGGCCGATGCGAACAAGCATGGTGGTGGCTATATGTTTTGTCCATGTGTTGAATGTCGGAATGAGAAGGATTACACTTCCTCAAGAGTCATTCAGAGCCACCTGCTTCGGTCCGGTTTTATGTCGGGCTATAATGTTTGGACCAAGCACGGAGAAAGAGGGGTTATGATGGAAGACGACGATGAAGAAGAAGAGAACGATGATGACAACTACCGATCTATGTTCCCTGAGTATGCTGATACCGCAATGGAAGACAATGAAGAAGAAGATCAGGGTGCAGAACGGGAACCAGATGAGCCCGCTGATGATCTTGGTCGGGTCATTTCTGAAGCACGGCGAGGCTGCGACACAGAAAAGGAGAGGTTGCAGTTCGAGCAGATGTTACAGGACCACAACAAATTGTTGTACCCAACTTGTGAAGATGGCCAGAAGAAGCTGGGTAGCACACTGGAATTGCTGAAGTGGAAGGCAGAGACCGGTGTGACTGACTCGTCATTCGAAAAGTTGCTGGTACTGATGAAGAAGATGCTTCCAAGAAAGAACGAATTGCCCGCCAGCACGTACGAAGCAAAGAAGCTTGTCTGCCCTCTAGGATTAGACGTGCAGAAGATACATGCATGCCCTAATGACTGCATCCTCTACCGCGGTGAGAAGTATGAGAATATGGATAAATGCCCGGTATGCACTGCATTGCGGTATAAGATCAGAAAAGATGACCCTGGTGATATTGAGGGTGAGCCACCCAGGAAGAGGGTTCCTGCCAAGGTGATGTGGTATGCTCCTATAATACCACGGTTGAAACATCTGTTCAGAAATAAAGATCATGCGAAGTTGTTGCGATGGCACATGGAAGATCGTATGAAAGACGATAAGTTGAGGCACCCCGCTGATGGTCGGCAGTGGAGAAAAATCGAGAGAGAGTTCCCGAGATTTGCAGATGACGCAAGGAACTTATGGTTTGGTCTGAGTACAGATGGCATGAATCCTTTTGGGGAGCAGAGTTGCAGTCACAGCACCTGGCCCGTTACTCTATGTATCTACAACCTTCCTCCTTGGTTGTGCATGAAGCGGAAGTTCATTATGATGCCAGTGCTTATCCAAGGTCCAAAGCAACCCGGCAACGACATTGATGTGTACCTAAGGCCATTAGTTGATGAACTTTTACAGCTGTGGGCCGAACCAGGTGTACGTGTGTGGGACGAGCACAAACAAGAGGAATTTGACCTTCGAGCGTTGCTTTTCGTAACCATCAATGATTGGCCTGCTCTTAGTAACATTTCAGGACAGTCAAACAAGGGATACAATGCATGCACGCATTGTTTGGATCAGACAGAAAGTATATATCTGGACAAATGTAGGAAGAATGTGTATCCGTACAATCGTCGTTTTCTTCCGCCCAAGCATCCCTTAAAGAAAAAAGGAAAGCATTTCAATGGCAAGGCAGAACCCCGGGGGAAGCCTGTCATCCGTACTGGTGCTGAAGTATTTGATATGGTCAAAGATTTAAAAGTAATCTTTGGAAAGGGTCCTGGCAGCCAACCTGTTCCTAACGGCCCTGATAAGCGCGTACCCATGTGGAAGAAGAAATCTATATTTTGGGAGCTACCCTATTGGGAAGTCCATGAGGTCCGCTCCGCAATCGATGTGATGCACCTGACGAAGAATCTCTGCGTGAATATTCTAGGCTTCCTGGGCTTGTATGGGAAGTCAAAAGATACACCGGAAGCACGGGAGGACCAGGAACGTCATAAAGGAAGAGATGGCATGCATCCAGGGCAGTTTCAAGGGCGTGCCAGCTATGCTCTTACCAAGGAAGAGAAGGAAATCTTCTTTGAAGTCCTTTTCAGTATCAAGGTCCCGACTGGCTTCTCGTCGAATATAAAGGGAATCGTAAATATGAAAGACAAAAAATTCCAAAACCTAAAGTCTCATGACTGCCACGTGCTTATGACGCAATTGCTTCTGGTTGCATTGAGGGGAATTCTACCGGAAAATGTTCGCCTGGCAATTGTGAAGGTATGTGCATTCCTCAATGCAATTTCTCAGAAGGTAATCGATCGAGAAAGTCTATCAGGGTTACAGATTGATGTGGTCCAATGTCTGGTCAGCTTTGAGTTGTTGTTCCCGCCATCCTTCTTCAATATAATGACACACCTCCTAGTTCACCTAGTCGAAGAGATTAGAATTCTCGGTCCTGTGTTTCTACATAATATGTTCCCCTTCGAGAGGTTCATGGGAGTCTTAAAGAAATATGTTCGTAACCGTGCTAGGCCAGAAGGAAGCATCTCCAAGGGCTATGGAACAGAGGAGGTCATTGAGTTTTGTTTGGACTTTCTTCCTGACCTTAAGCCGATTGGTGTTCCTGAATCTCGGTATGAGGGTAGGCTGACAGGAAAAGGCACACTAGGAAGGAAAGAAAAAGTATGTATGGACGGGCATTCTTTCTCTCAAGCACACTACACAGTTCTACACAATTCCACCGTGGTGGCTCCGTATATCGTGAGACACAAGAATATTCTACGCTCCGAAAACCCGGGGAAGGCTGACTCTTGGATTAAAGGGGAACACGAGAAGACTTTTGGTAGTTGGTTGCAGACACATCTCATGAATGATGACACCGTTGGAGATCAGCTGTACTGTTTGGCCAGGCCACCATCTTCGACTATATGTACTTTCCAAGGGTACGAGATAAATGGGAATACATTTTACACGGTTGCCCAAGATAAAAAGAGCACCAACCAAAACAGTGGTGTCCGCTTTGATGCAACAGACGAGAATGGACACTGTTTGGAAACATATTACGGGTACATAGAGGAGATATGGGAACTTGACTATGGACCTACTTTTAAGATCCCTTTGTTTCGGTGCAAATGGGTGAAGCTGACAGGAGGCGGGGTAGTTGTAGACCAAAAGTACGGCATGACAACAGTGGATCTCAACAATCTTGCGTACATGGACGAACCATTCGTCCTAGCCAACGATATCGCTCAGGTTTTCTATGTGAAGGACATGTCTACAAAAACGAGAAAAAGAAATCAGCAAAAGAAGACATCGTCCGATGAGCCAAAGCGCCACATAGTTCTTTCAGGGAAAAGAAACATCGTGGGAGTAGATGACAAGACAGACATGTCAGTAGATTATAATAAGTTTCATGAAATTCCGCCCTTCAAAGTGAAAACTGACCCAAGCATCCTACTGAATGATGAAGATTCTCCATGGCTACGACCCAGAAGAAAACAGAAATAATAGATAGGAATGTTGGTGCAATAATGTAATAATGTATTAAACCTTTTATGTAATGCATGATGAAGATTCTCCATGGCTACGACAGACACGGTTACATGGATGGCTGGATGTGAAGAATGGTATGGATCGGTCATCACCGCTCTTTACAAAAAAAGCCGGCTCACTTTAATAGTTTTGTCAGATTCTAAATTATACAAAAAGAATATTAATCAATATAGTTTTAATTAAAAAGGCAAAATAGTTAATAGTTTGGATAGTTAAAATAATTAATTTTGAAAATAGAAAATGGTTTTGAATTAGTTAATCAATTTCAAACACTTTTCATATTAATAGTTTTATCAGATTCTAAAATATACTAAAAGAATATTAATCAATATAGTTTTAATTGAAAATGGGAAAATAGTTAATAGTTTGGATAGTTAAAATAATTAATTTTGAAAATAGAAAATGGTTTTGAATTAGTTAATCAATTTCAAACACTTTTCATATTAATAGTTTTGTCAAATTCTAAAATATACAAAAATAATATTAATCAATATAGTTTTAATTGAAAATGGCAAAATAGTTAATAGTTTGGATAGTTAAAATAATTAATTTTGAAAATAGAAAATGGTTTTGAATTAGTTAATCAATTTCAAACACTTTTCATATTAATAGTTTTGTCAAATTCTAAATTATACAAAAAGAATATTAATCAATATAGTTTTAATTAAAAATGGCAAAATAGTTAATAGTTTGGATAGTTAAAATAATTAATTTTGAAAATAGAAAATAGTTTTGAATTAGTTAATCAATTTCAAACACTTTTCATATTAATAGTTTTGTCAAATTCTAAAATATACAAAAAGAATATTAATCAATATAGTTTTAATTGAAAATGGCAAAATAGTTAATAGTTTGGATAGTTAAAATAATTAATTTTGAAAATAGAAAATGGTTTTGAATTAGTTAATCAATTTCAAACACTTTTCATATTGAAAGTTTTATCAGATTCTAAAATATACATAAGTTATTCAATTCAAAATTGCAAAACTATTGAAAATTGAAAATGGTTTTGAAATGAAAAACTGAAAAAATTTCAGCATTGGCGCGCATTTATTGCACCTTTAGTCCCGGTTGGATCCACCAACCGGGACTAAAGGGGGGGGGCTCGGGCGGTTACCGCCCCCACCACCCTTTAGTCCTGGCTGGGGGCTCAAACCGGGACTAAAGGCCCCCTTTAGTCCCGGTTTGAGCTCCCAGCCGGGACTAAAGGGGGGGGTATATAAGCCCGCCCCGCCCCCTTCTTCCCCAACACTTCGTTTCTTCTGCAGATCATCGACGCGCGAGGAGCTCCACCACGCCGATTGTTGCGGTCGCCGCTCCGATTGAGCCCGCCGCCGCTCACCGCTCGCCGCCGCTCACCGCTTCCGCCGCCGCTCACCGCTTCCGCCGCCGTTCACCGCGAGCCCCGCGCGCGCGCCGCCCGGCCCCGTCCCGTGCACGCCGCCGCCCCTGCATCCCGGCCACGCCGCCGCCCCTGCGTCCCAGCCACTCCCGGCCCGCAGCGCCCCGGCCGGCCACGCCCCCGCACCACCGCGCCCCGACCACGCCCCGATCGGCCACGCCCCCGTACCACCACCGCAAGGTTAATTTTTATTTTTGTTAATTTGTTAATTATTAGGGTTAGCAATTAGGTTAATTTGTTAATTTGTTAGTAGCAAAATATAGTTAGAAATTAGGTTATTTAGTAGCAAAATGTAGTTAGCAATTAGTAATAATTGTTAGCAAATAATTGTTAGCAAAATATTATTAGTAATACAAATGCTATATAGATTGTTAGTAAATAATTGTTAGCAAATAGGTTAGGAAATAATTGTTAGCAACTAATTGTTAGCAAAATAATTTTTAATAATTGTTAGTAATAGAATTGTTAGCAAAATAATTATTAATAATTGTTAGCAAAATAATATTTGTTAAGTAGTAATAATTGTTAGCAAATATTTGTTTAGTAATAATTGTTAGCAAATATTTGTTAAGTAGTAATAATTGTTAGCAAATATTTGTTAAGTAGTAATAATTGTTAGCAAAATAATTGTTAGATATAATAGAAATAGAAATTGTTAGATAGAATAGAAAATTGTTAGAAATAATAGAAATAGAAAATTGTTAGATACAATAGAAAATTGTTAGATAGAATGGAAAATTGTTAGGGTTAGTAGTTAGAAAATTGTTAGGGTTAGTAGTTAATTTGTTTTGTTATTAGTTAGGGTTAGTAGTTAGATAATAAGTAAGATTATTTTGTTAGTTATTATTCCATATAGCGTTGATAATTGAAATATAAATGTCGGTTTTTTGCAGAAACTATGGATCCACATAGCAGGAACCTCGAAGAGGAAGAACTTCTCGAAGATATAATCAAAGACGCCCCCGACGTTGAACGAGCTGAATCTCCGTCGTCGTTTCTGAACCCCTCCGGAGATGGAATGGAGGTCGACCGACACGAAGATGAAGCCGACGGGGCAGGAGATAGCTCCAATGACGGAGAAGGGGATAGCTCCACTGATGGAGAAGCCGGTGGAGAAGCCGGTGGAGAAATAACAAAGTCGGGCGAGGTATTCATATGAAGTTCGGCAATCACTTGTAATATGTGAAAAATATTGGAGATAGCTCTATATTGTATACATATACATTAATTTGACGAATGTTTCTCCCTCTTAGGCCTCCACATCGAGCAAAGCTACGAAACGAGGCCCGACTAAAAAGTTGGATGCACGGACGCATTACACCTTTGAGGTGATATTGCCTACGGGCGAACCCAAGCTTCCTAAGAATGCTGCTGACACATTCAAGAAGCAATGCGGAGTTCTCGTTAGGGATCACGTCCCGATCAGCGTTCGGGAGTGGAACAAGCGCAAAGGGGCAGCCGATAGTGACTATGTCGCCGAAAGGTACAAAGATAATCTTTGGAATGATCTCATGTCACATTTCAACCTGCCAGAATGTGAGAATCAAGACGTCGCAAAAAAACTGAGGGCCAAAGTCAAGCAGTGGACTCTAAAGAAGATGGCCGAACTGTTCCGTAGCTGGAAGAAGAAGCTATGGAAAGACTATCTGAAGACAAAGAAAGTGCCAGTATTCGAGGGGTATCTAGCCAAGCAGGCGAATCACTGGAAGGCATTTCAAGAGTACAAGGAGTCAGAAGATGCCAAGGCATTATCAGAAAAGAACAAGAAAAATGCCGATAAGAAGAAATATCACCACACGCTGGGGCCAGGGGGCTATGAGACTGCCATCCCAAAGTGGGATAAGAAAGAGCAAGATTTGCTAGCTAAAGGCATCGTACCTGAACCCATCCGTGATGAGTGGGAATTGAGAGCAAGAAATTGGTTCCTTGCGCATGGTGGTTCGTACGACGAAGAAACAGGGGACCTCATCTGCAGTGACGGTCTTAGGATACCCAGGGAGAATTGGAAAAAGATAGTGAAAGAAATTAAAGAGGGAAAAAGACAGTTCACTGCAGATAGAGAGAAAGATTTGCTCACACTGGTCCTCGGCAATGACGAACATGGAGGACGAACGCGAGGCTTCGGTCCTTCTTACCCGTGGTGGCTTGGGTTTGCCAGAGACCAAGACACTTACAGAAGCCGAGCGAGAGCAAAGAAGCGACAGCAGGATGAGGAGAATGACAAGTTCAACTAGTTGCTTGCCAGGCTTAACGAGCAACAGAAGCAGATTGATGAGCTTAGAGGAGTAGCGCGCCAGGAAGATCCTGCACTCGATATTACCGGCGCCCCATCTAAGCGGAAAAGCAGCGTGGCTGAATCTGAGGCCCCGCCCGACGATGCACGAAGAATGATAGAGGGCGGTCCCGGCTACCCCGTGGATGGAATCAAGGAGTCAACATCATGTGAACTCCATCAGAAATTCAAGAACATATCCATGAAGGTGGCCGTCGGACTAGCTTTACCTTCTGGCCCTGATGCACGCTGGCATGGCCGTGAGATTCCAGCTGGCTTTGCTAAAGTCGGGGTGGATGAAATCATGGCGGGGTTTCATGATATGGAGCTCGACATGGCTGGACCCAAAGATGAGAGGACACTCGGAGAAGTACTGGGTGGAGTCATCCTATGGGACAAGAACTACATCAAGCTTCCAGGCTCGGCCCCAAGGACAACACCGCCTCCGAGTCGTCGCAGGTCACCTACACCTCCATCACCTCCAAGCCCTCCACATGACGACGGCCACCACAACACGAGTCCATCTCGATCACCGCCGCCGGACTTGGGTCGGCCGTCTCCGCCGCCGCCCGCTAAGGATACTAAGCGGAAGCGTGCCAGCAAGAACGCTCCGTCGATGAGTTCTAAGCGACGGAGCTCCCCAAAGCGCAAACTGTCGCCCCTCCCAAAGGTACCTCATGCTAATCTTCCTATCAGACCTTACGATCGTACCGACGAGGAAAACGCCAGGATAGCAAAGGAACATTATGATGCGCAGATGAAAAAGAAGGAACCCGAGCCCCGCCCGGAATACACCGAGAAGCAAATAGCATATGCAAAATATTTCATGACCCTTCCATCACAGTATGACTTGCACCATAAGCCTGACGACTATACACGCACATTGCAGAAGGAAGGGAAAAAGAGCAGATCACGTGCAAGTGCAAGTGGGAGCAAATCAAGTTCAACTACAAGCAAAAAAAGATCAGACGTTCCTCAGCTTGGACAACAGGCCAAACAGTCGATCCCACCCCTCAGGGTGTTACCCGAGAATGTTCCCTCTCTGGTGCAGGGGCAAGATTTGGAATTAGCAAAGAAGTGGGCGGCTGAATGGGGTATCCCGGTTGAAGACGTTCTGGCTTCCCAAGACGACAGGTTACCCAAGGCTGTGGTAGCCCCTAAGCCACAGTTTGTCATGGGAGCGCCTTTGGTCAGCAAAGATAAGTTGGATGATCTCCCAACAAATATGCGTTACTTGCATACATGGTACTTAAGTGAATCAAAGAATGGGAGAACGATGATCGTGGCGCGTGTCCCACGGGAGTACTACGGCCGCCCCGAAGACATCCATATCGACTTTGATGAACTCTTCCAGATGTACAATGCCGACGCCCTCGACAAATCGCTTATGAGTTGCTATTGTCTGTAAGTTTTTCAATTCGTTGTCTACATATAACTTGTTCAGTTAATTCAATTCATTGTCTACATATAACTTGTTCCGTTCTGACTTGTACTCTATTATGCAGAATGAAGATTCTGGAATGTAAAAGTAGGAACATCCTAAATATTGGGTTTATTGACCCAGATAAAATACATATAAAGACGCTAACTGATAACCCCAAGGAGACGGAGGAAAACCTTCTAAGGTTTCTAACAGATCAAAATTTCTGTGACCACATACTGTTTCCATACAACTTCAGGTGAGGGTCTTACTCTGTTGTGTCCATTCACTTATAAGTGTAATTGATAAGTTACTGACACATATATATATATATATACATGTGCAGCTACCACTGGATTTTGTTGGACATTCAAATTGATAAGGGAAGAGTTGATGCCTTCGACCCATTATCGAGACCCTTGGAACAGTTCCAAAGCGTGCAGGACATGCTCCAAGGGTAATTTCAATCATTCTTGCGCTCTATCGGTCTCTTTCGATGATTTTCTGATATATCAATTAATGAAAAACTTAGCAAATCATTTTCCTTGTCGGGCAGGGTTTGGAAGCGGTTCAAGTGCGTGACTGACGGTATCGAGCATGAGAAGCTGACCTTTAGAGCGGCTCAGGTAAGTAGTAGTATGATATACTTCTATTTTCAATACATTTATGATGCTAGATTATTATTTTGATTATATATATTCTATTCTCGTAAAGTGCGACCAGCAGCCACGGGGGACGCATCTATGCGGATACTATGTTTGCGAGACCATTCGCACGTTTACCTCTGAGCACAAGGATTACAGATACGATGTAAGCAATGAACATTCACACCTCTATTTTTACCCGTCATTCTTTGTTATCATGATTGATATTCATATTCATCTCCTCTTCTTATATAGTACACGGCCATGAGGGAGAAGTACCTACCAGAGCAACGCGCGATTGCTGTTGCAGAGGAGCTTGCGACCTTTCTGAGGACGGAAGCTATAGATGACAAAGGACGATTTAGTGTAGCTAGGGGCCATTACTGATGTTGGTCCATGTAATCGAATAGACGGGCTCTAGTCCCGATAATTCAGATCTCCATATAATATATATATGCTCGTTTGTAAGATAAGTTAATCTTATATATATGCATAAACATGTATATTTAGAATTATATGAAAACTAATTCCCGAACACCAAACGAGGCATCACGTTAATCTCCCGAACCCCTAAACCCTAAAACCCTAAAACCCTAAAATAAACAAAATCTGCAGAAACTCTTTAGTCCCAGTCCGTGTTAAGAACCGGGACTAAAGGGCCTGCCCCTGAGGGCGCTGCGAGGCGCCCACGTGGAGCACATTTGGTCCCGGCTTGGAACAGGGCCGGGACTAAAGTTGAGGCCTTTAGTCCCGCCTCTTTGGTCCCAGTTGGTGAACCGGGACTAAAGCCCCTTACGGGCCGGGACTATAGGCCTTGTCCCCACTAGTGGATACCATCCGATCGTTATTTGTAGAGACTTTTGACATTGTCCAGTAGTATAAAGCAGCCAACAAATTGATGTCCTAGTGTGGTTACTGGTTATCATCTAATATAGCATGGTAACTAATTGTACCATATTTCACGCGGACTACAGGTGCAAAGGTGTATCCGAAGTATCACAACGGTGCGCCATGGATGAAACATTCTCTATTAGCTGATTACGATGTTGTATTTATTTTACTATCTCTTGAGTACATACTGTCCATGTGTGTTACTTCTTCCTTCGAGAATTGAGCTAAAGTGAAATTCCTGCTTTCAGAACTGAAATTGTCACATTGTCATGTTGGATTTTTGTGTTCTGTAACATCCTCTGTGCTCATGATTTTCTCATTTCTCTCGTCATTTGTGTACATGACACTGGTAGTCATATTTTTTCAACATGACATTGGTAGTCATATTGTTTCATGGAGTTTCACGGATTATCTCATTTCATTGTATTACCTGCATCCACCACAAAATAATATTGTATCAACAGCTCTGTAGTACAGTAGCCTGTGGTCTGTTTCAAACCAAAAAAATAAATGAAGATATGATTTTAACAGTTATTACCTCCGTCCCAAAATGTAAGCCTTTTTAGAGAGCTAAGTTAGCTCACTAGAAAGGCTTACATTTTAGAACGGGGGGAGTACATAGTTTGAAGACAGACCAAAGGCAATCTAGTTTTCTAGAGAGCGAACGCTAGAAATCATGCCTCCCAGCGCAACAGCATGGTGACCGCAGAATCTCTTGAACTCACAACAGGATGGCAACTTTTGCTTTCAGCAAAAATTTCACCGCGACATGTCAAATCGCCATTTGGCCACCCGGAAACACCATGCGCTATTGAATTGCAAAACAATTGATTGTTGTTCAAATAGGACTTTTCTTATGTAGTTTATTTTTCTTTAATACAATGCTAAAACGCCTCGTCAAACTTCGCCAGGCTAACATATTTTCTGTGTGTGACGTGAGGAGAAGCACGGTGTCCTATTCTGTAAGAAATATGAACATTGAAAACTAATCATTGTAAACAACAACACATACCAGCCTAGGGCGTAGAGGTGGCAGTCATTGAGGCTGTCAGCCTTGTAGTCGACGAAACCTGTGGAGAAGTGATGTCTCAAAGGACCCGTTAGAAACTCGAAGTGGAAGGTATGATAAGCATAGCAGTAAGTTTTTCTTTAGTATAAAACAAAAGTTTAATCGACCAGTAGGAGAAAGAAATCACGTCTGAAGGTTGTTGCTAGCTAGAGCGATGGCGTGGTGTCGACGCCAGCAGCAACGTGGAACCTGCACACAACACAACCAAATTACTTTGCCCCAACTTGCAGTGAGGTTGTCAATCTCACCTATTTGCTGAAAACAAAGGATAAGACGTATAGTGTGGAAAAAGATATTTGCTTGTAGTGAAGTAAAATAATATTTGTGGAAAGTAAACAGTGCTTGCAGTAGATTGTATTATCAATGTAAAAGAATGGACCGGGGTCCACAGTTCACTAGAGATGTCTCTCCATAAAGATATAACATGTTGGGTGAATAAATTACAGTCGGGCAATTGACAAAATAGAGAATGCATAACAATGCATGTACATGCCATGAAGATCACTATGAGTTTTATTTGGGCATTACAACATAATATATACATAGACTGTAATCTAACTGCATCTATGACTAATAATCTTGGTAGAGACTACGGTTCTACCAGGTCTCGGGCGTAGATTATAGGGATGGAAGTGAGGGCGGTGAGGCTGGAGACGCAGACGCCGACGGCTGGGCGTCGTCGCTGCGAGAGAGAGAGGAGGCGGTGGCTAGGGCAAGGTGCGGCTAGGGTTTCGGGCTCCCATCTCCTGAAGGAGACGACAACAGTATATGTTTATTGTCTGATTTATACGGAGAGATTACATGAGTTTATATAATAGTCCAGCTAATAAAACCCTATATAACTTGGGCTAAGCCCCTAATTCGGCCCACTATTGGGCCTCTTCCGTGCATACTGGAGCCCGACCATAACATCTCTCCCCGCCATCTCAAACAGCTCGTCCTCGAGCTGAACATCTGTAAACTGCTGGCGGAAATCGTCGAGCTTCTCCCAAGTCGCCTCTTCCTCGGGCAGGCCGGCCCACTGCACCAAGACATGCCACACGCCGCGACGCTGCTGTGCCTGCATCACCTTCGCCACCTTCGCGGGGGCTAGCAGAAGTCGGCCATCCGAAGTAGGAGGAAGGGCCGGGGTTGTCGCAGGAGGGTCCCCTCGGTAGGCCTTCAGTAAGCCGACATGGAAGACGTCGTGGAGGCGAGAACCAGCTGGCAGCTCAAGGCGGTATGCGAGTATGCCAACACGCTCCAGCACATGAAAGGGACCGGCGTAGCGGGGTCCCAATTTGCGCTTGGAGCGCGGGTCCAGGGACTGCGTGGTCCTGTGAAGGAGGCGCAGCCACACCCAACCGCCCACCGCGAACTCCGCCTCGCGATGATGAGCATCATAGTACTTCCTGGCCAGCTGCTGTGCTTGGAGAAGACGCTGGCGTGCCTCAGCCAGGATCTCGTCGCGGGTGCGGAGTAAGTCGCCCGCCGTCTCGGACTGAGCCGTGCCAGGCTCATAAGGAAGCATCGGCGGAGGTGGGCGCCCGTAGACCACCTCGAAAGGCGAGGCATGCAGGGCGGAGTGATATGAGGTGTTGTAGCAGTACTCCGCCCATGCCAACCAGTCCACCCAAGCTCGTGGACGATCACCTGTAACACAGCGCAAATACATGGCGATCACCTTATTGACCACCTCAGATTGGCCATCCGTCTGAGGGTGGAACGCCGTGCTCATGCGGGGCTTTACGCCCGCCAGCCGAAAGAGATCCCGCCAGATGTGACCCGTGAACACAGGGTCACGGTCGCTGACGATGGACGAAGGAAACCCGTGGAGGCGGACGATGCCGTCGAAGAAGGCCCGAGCCACGGACGCGGCTGTATAGGGGTGACCGAGGGCGATGAAGTGCGCGTACTTGGAGAAGCGGTCAACCACCGTGAGGATGACGGACTTGCCGCCCACCTTGGGAAGGCCCTCGATGAAGTCCATGGAGATATCAGCCCACACCTGTGAGGGCACATCCAGCGGCTGCAGCATACCCGCGGGTCGCAGCGTCTCCATCTTGTTCCGTTGGCACGTCACGCATGACCACACCCAGTCACGAACCAGCGCGCCATCACCGGGGATGTAGAAATCAGCACGGAGGCGATGT
Source organism: Dactylis glomerata (assembly GCA_007115705.1). Lineage (NCBI taxonomy): Eukaryota > Viridiplantae > Streptophyta > Magnoliopsida > Poales > Poaceae > Dactylis > Dactylis glomerata. The sequence continues at coordinate 970,173 of QXEO01001062.1, read as the reverse complement.
AGGGTCTTCTGCACGCCCTCATGTCCCGCAGAATGCGCCAGGGACAAGACCTGGTGGCGCAGGTCACCATGGTCGGGCACGAAAAGGCGGCACCCGTGTAGAAGCAGCCCATCGTCCAGGCGCCAGGGCGCCCCCAGCTCGCCGGCGTCAAGGCGCCCGCGGAGCGCCTGTGCGTCCGCGGCAGTAGAAGTCGCCCAGCGAATGTCATCGATGAAGGCGAAGGACGGCCCGGAGCGGATGCACAGGACAATGCCTGCCGTGGCAACGTCGTCTGTGACATCCTCAGTGTCACGGCGGGATAAGGCGTCGGCAGCCGTGTTGAGACGGCCGGGGCGGTACTCAACGGTGAAGTCGAAGCCGAAGAGCTTGCTGATCCACTGGTGCTGCGCGACGGTGGAGAGGCGCTGGTCCAGCAAGAACTTGAGGCTGTAGTGGTCCGTGCGCACACGGAACGACTGACCCCAAAGGTAAGGTCGCCAGTGGCGCACCGCCTGGACCAGCCCGATAAGCTCGCGCTCGTATGCCGCGAGCTTGTGATGGCGAGCGGCGAAGGGACGGCTGAAGAAGGCCAGCGGTCCCTCGCCCTGGTGGAGGACGGTGCCGAAGCCCATGCCAGAGGCGTCGCAGTCCACCACGAACGGCATGTCGAAGTCCGGCATCTGGAGGACGGGTCCCATCGTGAGCGCCCGCTTGAGAGCCGCGAACACTGTAGTCGCCTTCTCGTCCCAGGAGAAGGCGTCGCGTCGAAGGAGGCGCGTCAGTGGCGCGGCGATGAGGCCGAAGTCCCGGATGTACTTCCGGTAGTAGCCGGCGAGGCCCAAGAAGCCGCGGAGAGCCCGTGATGACTGCGGGGTCGGCCACGCGGCGACGGCGGCGACCTTGTCCGCGTCCATCGTGACACCTTCCGCCGAGATGACGTGCCCCAGGTATGCGACGGAGGTCGTGCCAAACGAGCACTTCGAGCGCTTGAGGTGGAGACGATGTGCTCGAAGCTCGTTGAAGATGATGGCCACGTGCTGTAGGTGCTCTGCCCAGGATGAGCTGTAGATAAGAATGCCATCAAAGAAAACAAGCACAAAGCGGCACAAGTATGGGCTGAGCACGTCGTTCATCAGGGCCTGGAAGGTCGCCGGCGCGTTGGAGAGGCCGAATGGCATCACCAGGAACTCGAAGTGGCCATGGTGAGTACGGAACGCCATCTTCTCGATGTCGTCCGGGTGCATGCGCACCTGATGATAGCCCGAACGCAGGTCGAGTTTGGTGAAGAAGCGCACTCCGTGTAGCTCGTCCACGAGCTCATCCACGACGGGGATGGGGAACTGGTCTTTAGACATCATGGCATTGAGGGCGCGGTACTCGATGCAGAAGCGCCATGTGCCGTCGGCCTTGCACACAAGGAGCACCGGGGCGGAGAACGGTGATGTCAAAATCTGGATGATGCCTGCGCGAGCATGACCGCCACCTGGCACTCGAGCTCGTCCTTCTGCAGCTGGGGGTACCAATACGGGCGCACGACGACAGGCGCCGTGTCCGGCGGCAGGTGGATGCGGTGGTCACAGGGCCGCGCGGGTGGGAGGCCCTGTGGCTCGTCGAAGATGTCGCTGTGCTGCTGGAGGAGGTCGGCCAGGAGAGGATGCACCTCGTCAAGTGCGGCCGCCATCAACTGGAGCTGCGGGGTCATGGCGCCGGAGCCGCCGATGCCCGTCCACTGAACGCGACGGCCGCCCTCGCGCCAGAAGATGAGGGACAACACGTCGAGGTCCCAAAGGATGGGGCCTAGTGTGGACAGGAAGTCGACGCCGAGGATGAAGTCATAGCAGCCCAGGTCGATGCTGACGCAATCGATGGAGAAGGGCTCATCGCCGATGAGGATGGGAACCTGCCGTGCCACGCCCTGGCAACCAAGGCGGTCCCCGTTGGCGACAGTGACACTGAACTTCTCCGTGCCCGCCGGCTGGAGGGCAAGGCGGCGCATGGCGTTCCTAGACAGGAAGTTGTGCGTCGAGCCCGTGTCCACGAGCGCGGTGAGACGCTCCCCATGGATCCTCGCCGGAAGCAGCATTGTCTTTGCCGTCTTGATGCTCGCCATGGAATGAAGGGAGATGACGAAGGCGGTCGCATCGACCGGCCCGTAGGTCGTGACACCGTCCTCGGAGAGTGTGGTGGCGTCGAGCTCCACGGTGAGGGCCTCCACCTCCGCGTCATCGACGGTCTCCAAGTAGAACAAGTGGGCGCACGTATGACCCGGCGCGTACGGCTCGTCGCAGTTGAAGCACATGCCCTTGCGGCGCCGCTCGAGCTGCTCAACTGATGTCAAGCGCCGGAAGGTACGTGTCGGCGCGGGGGCGGCTGCAGCAGTGGCCGGCAGGGCGGGGCGCGTCGGGGTGGCAGTCGCCGGTGCGGGGCGGGTCAGGGGGCGCGCTCCACGGCCCGGGAATGCTTGCTGCATGGCATTGGCACGCTGCTCGTACGCGCGCGCGTAGTACATGGCCATCTGCAGGTCCTGGGGGTCGCGCATCTCGACGTGGATGCGGATGTGGTCGGGGAGGCCGCCGACGAAGAGCTCGGCGCGCTGGCAAGCCGTGACGCCAGGCGTATGGCAGGCCAACATCTGGAAAGCGGTCGGCGAATTCCTGCACCGAAGTGGTGAAGGGGAGGCGACCGAGCTCGGCCAGGCGGCTCCCACGTATGGGGGGGCCGAACCGGAGGAGGCACAGGTCGCGAAAGCGCTCCCACGGAGGCATCCCGCCCTCGTCCTGCTCGAGGGCATAGTACCACGTCTGTGCGGCGCCACGGAGGTGGTAGGAGGCGATCCACGTGCGGTCGGACGCCATGGTCCGCTGCCCCCTGAAAAACTGGTCGCACTGGTTGAGCCAGTTCAGGGGGTCGACGGTGCCGTCGTAGGTGGCGAACTCCCGCTTGGTGAAGCGAGGCGGCTGCTGCACGTGCGGCGAGGCCGTGTAGGCGCCCTTGTGGCGACCCAGCGTGGCGGGAGGAGAGTACTGCGGCACCATGGAGCTCCCAGCGGATGGGTCAGTATACCCGCCAAACCTCCCGAAGGTGGTGGCGGGCGGCTGCAGCACCGTCGGCTGTGGCGGCGCTGTCGTGTAGGTCGGCGGGTCAATCCACATCGGCAGCGGGGACGGCGACGACGGGAACCTGATCTGGGTGATCGGGAGTCCCTTGGGCGCAACGGTGGATGGTGGTGGTGGCGCGAAGGGCGCAGCCGGCGGGGGCGGTGGCGCGTAGGGAGCCTAGAGAAAGGTCCGGAGGTTCGAGACCGCCAGGGTGAGGTCGCGGATCACCGATGACATCTCCACCGGAGAGAGGACAGGGGCCGCGTCGGCCGCCATGGCCGCGGCGCCCGAGGCGGGCGGACCCAAGGTGGCCGGCGGCGGCGGCTGCGAGGTGGAGTCGGCGGCGGTGGTGGGGAGGCCTGAAGAACTCATCGAACCAGAGCAATCTGATACCAAATTGGTAGACTACGGTTCTACCAGGTCTCGGGCATAGATTATAGGGATGGAAGTGAGGGCGGCGAGGCTGGAGGCGCAGACGCCGGCGGCTGGGCGCCGTCGCTACGAGAGAGAGAGAGAGAGAGAGAGGAGGCGGAGGATAGGGCAAGGTGTGGCTAGGGTTTGGGGCTCCCGTCTCCTGAGGGAGACGACAATAGTATATGTTTATTGTCTGATTGATACGGAGAGATTACATGAGTTTATATAATTGTCCAGCTAATAAAACCCTAGATAACTTGGGCTAAGCCCCTAATTCGGCCCACTATTAGGCCTCTTCCGTGCATACTGGAGCACGACTGATCAGAGTGAGATTATAGGGGGGTTTTTCTAGTCGTCTCCACAGGGATCAACACAAATGAGACTATTTCCTAATTTCCAGAAGCTAAGCAGAAAAGTGGGGTTTTTGGTGTTGTAAACAGGAAAATAACAGGAGGTTTTAGGTTGGAAGTTTTTAACATAACAAATCCAATGTTTCTTGTTTGTCAGGCAAGGAAACAAAGAACAAACGAGCAAGTGAGGCAGGGGAGTTTTAACATAACAAATCCAATGTTTCTTGTTTGTTAGGCAAGGAAACAAAGGACAAACGAGCAAGTGAGGCAGGGATGCGTTTTTGGGACTAGATGCAGAGGCTAGTCTTGCACCTAACAGATCAGGCGGATGCAACACAGAAATCACAGTAATCGTGGAGTTTACAATGGAGTGTGTCACTCAAACCATAGCAAAGATCCAGGACAAGGTTCAAACTGTTTTACAACGCGAGATCAACACAACAGATCACAGAGCATGAGGGAAAGGAAGAGAGGTTGTTGTTGGTCACCGAAGGCTTGTCGTGGCAGAGAAAGTAGAAGAAGGCAGAGATGTTGCTGTCGTGGCAGAGGATGAAGAGGGATGAGGAAGAGCTTGGCCTTCAGATCCTTCGAGCCTTGTCCATCTTGACGTTCTTGGAGGTGTTCTTGGTGTTCTTGCTTGCGCCGTTGATCTGTTCTTGTTGCAGCAGAGGAGTAGAGGGAAAAGTGGGTGGAAAAGGTGAAGATTTCGGTGTGTTGGACTATGGAGGAGGAAGGTTTTGGTGGAGTGGTGGATGGATGGAGTGGATGGGTGGTGATGGATGGATGGGGTGAGAGATGGATTATTGTGGGAGTGAACCTAGACCTCTCCTTTTAAAGGCTTTTTGTAGCATTCTTGCTGCGGCGAAGTGGAGTAGTGGGAAGTTGGTGGCGGCATCGGCTTTTCTGCTTTTGCCGATTTTTCTGTCTTCTTGTGCCGTGGCAGCCTGTTTCTGCCGATGGCTTCTTTCTTGCTCCTCAAGATGTACTCCTCCATTCCTGGTGGCTTGGTCTGATGTTTGAATTACTCTGACTTGTAGATTTAAGTGCCTTGGCGCACTGACCTGTGACAAAGGATCAAATGATGTAAAATGTTGGTGCAACACTGGTAGAAATGAGGTAAAACAGACAAGTTTTATGGTTGCAAGGTTCAAATATATGTGTAAATCTTAGAGTGATCAAAACCCCCAGACCAAAACCTTTGCTTGTCCTCAAGTAAAGAATGGTGCATTGTACCAAACAAAATGTAACAGAGCATGATGAGGGACATTACTGACTCAATGCAGATAAATCTTGCAATTGCCAATTCAAAAACAAGTTTCACAAGAGAATTTGAGTATGTCTAGATCAAACAACATGGACACATGAGTATAAAGTAATTGACTCTGAGATTGAAAACTCAAGATCCAGTACATAGCCCAATATGTAATGCAAAATTAGTGCTTCACCTATTACAGTTCCCAGGAACATAATAGGCTAATGCATAGACAAGTTAGTCAGTTAGTAACTTAGCTTGATGGGTCAACTTAGTTAGTGCTTCACACACTACAATCCCAGGATCATAGGTGCTAGTGCTTTGGATATTTACAACAAGTTTTACTTAGCATCATCAGGTTAGTGCTTCACACACCACAATCCAGAGATCATGGTTGCTAATGCTAAACTTTTTCCTTTCTATTAGTATGTTAGTGCTTCACAAATCACAATCCAGAGATCATGTTTGCTAATGCAAAAAATGCAACAGATGCAATTGGTTAGGGGCTAAGAAATGGATCATGAACTTCATTCTTAGGGCAATTAACAAATATACTGATGTTTCACAGGTTCTTTGAGTAGAGACATACAAAGGTTCTAAAGTGGAACTAGGCTCTGAACAAAGCATTTGCGAGAGTTATAAGCAGATTCAAAGCAAAGTTCTACATAGCATGCAAAGTGATATTTTCAGGTCCAAGCAAGCGAAATTGATTCATTCCTTAACAAAGTACTTTCACACAAGATCAACCAACAGTATAGGATATTCTGATTCAGATTTTAACAAATGTGTGGAAATGGAAAGTGTTCACCTGGTGGTTTTCCTGCTTCTCTGCCTTGTCAATCAACAACAATCTTTCTCCTCATCCAAGTTATCACTGAAACAACAAAAAGAAACAAACACACAAGGCAAAAACATAAAAAGGTGAAAGGGAAATATATGATACAAGGGATACCAGGTTTCCTCCTGGAAGAGAGCTTGTTTAAAGTCACTAGCTTGACTATAGCTTCATCATCACTGGTTTGCATGGGTAGAGGATGCATTGGAGCCATCCTCTGGTTCATCGTCTTCTTCAACTTGGTTTTCAATCAAATCTCCAATCCTGTAGTGCTTCAACCTCTTGCCATTTACTTTGAATGTTCCCTCAGCTGAGCTATAAACCTCAAAAGCACCATGGCCTAGATCTTTCTTGATAACACAAGGACCAAACCATCTGGACTTGAACTTTCCAGAGAATAAGTGTAACTTGGAATCATACACCAGCACTGACTGCCCTTCCTTGAATTCCCTTCTCAGAATGTGGGAGTCATGCCATTTCTTGGTCTTCTCCTTGTAAATCTTTGCACTTTCATAGGAATCATTCCTGAGCTCTTCAAGCTCACACAACTGCAGTTTCCTCATGTTTCCTGCTTTGCCAATGTCCAAGTTCAGCTTCCTGATTGCCCAATGTGCTCTATGCTCCAATTCGACTGGCAGATGGCAAGCTTTGCCATAGATAATTCTGAAAGGTGACATGCCAATGGGTGTCTTGTAGGCTGTCCTGTAAGCCCACAAAGTGTCGGGCAATTTCATTGACCAATCTCCTCTGGTCTTGGACACAACTTTCTCCAAGATTTGCTTGATTTCCCTGTTTGACAACTCCACTTGGCCATTGGCCTGCGGATGATAAGGAGTTGTCACTCTGTGATTCTTCACTCCATACTTGGTCAGAAGCTTCTCAAACTGGTCATTATTGAAGTGAGCACCACCATCACTGATTACAACTCTTGGCACTCCAAATCTTGGGAAAATGACAGTCTTGAACATTCTACAAACTGCCTTGGCATCAGCGTTAACAGTGGGAATGGCTTCAACCCATTTTGACACATAGTCAACAGCAACTAAAATATGCTTGTAGCCTTGAGAAGATGGCAAGGGTCCAACAAAATCAACTCCCCAAACATCAAACAATTCCACTTCCAAGATTCCTGTTTGGGGCATTTCATTTCTCTTTGACATCTTTCCTGCTCTTTGACAAGGATCACACTTCATTATGTACTCATGAACATCTCTGAACATACTTGGCCAAAAGAAACCAGCTTGCAAAATCTTGGCTTGAGTCTTGTGCACTCCAGCATGTCCTCCATACAATCCTGAATGGCATTGGAACATCACATCACTTTTTTCATCAGAGGGAACACACCTTCTCACAATGCCATCAGCACAATGTTTGTACAGAAAAGGTTCATCCCAATAGTAACTCTTGACATCATGGAGGAATTTTTTCTTTTGCTGGTAGGAGAGATCTGCTGGCACAATATCACAAGCTAGGAAATTCACAAAGTCAGCATACCAAGGTGAAGTGGCACTGACTGCCATGAGCTGTTCTCCTGGCATCAAGTCTTGAATCTCTCTGTTTTCATCAATGTTGATTCTGGACAAGTGATCAGCAACTGAGTTCTCTGACCCTTTCTTGTCTCTAATTTCTATGTCAAATTCTTGGAGCAGAAGGATCCATCTGATGAGCCTTGGTTTAGCATCCTTTTTGCTCACTAAATATCTGATTGCTGCATGGTCTGTGTAGACAATGCACTTGTGTCCAACCAGGTATGGTCTAAACTTATCAAATGAGAACACAACAGCAAGCAGCTCCTTCTCTGTGGTGGTGTAATTGATCTGAGCATCATCCAAAGTCTTGCTTGCATAATGTATAACATGTACAGCTTTGTCTTTCCTCTGGCCAAGGACTGCTCCAACAGCAAAGTCACTTGCATCACACATAAGTTCAAATGGCAGTGCCCAGTCAGGAGGTTGAACAACAGGGGCTGTGATGAGAGCATCTTTCAATTGGTTGAATGCTTGCAAACAAGTGTCATCAAACACAAACTTCACTTCATGATTCAGGAGATTGGTGAGTGGCTTGGCAAGATAGGAGAAGTTCTTGATAAACCTCCTGTAGAAGCCAGCATGGCCCAGGAAGCTTTGAATTCCCTTCACATTTTCCGGAGGGGGTAGCTTGGCAATCACATCTACCTTAGCCTTGTCCACCTCAATTCCTCTAGCAGACACAAGGTGGCCCAACACAATGCCTTCAGAGACAAGGAAGTGACATTTTTCCCAGTTCAGGATCAAATTTTGCTCAGAGCATCTGTGAAGGACTAAGGTGAGGTTCTTTAAGCAGGCTTCGAAGTCTTTTCCATACACAGTGAAATCATCCATGAAAACTTCCATAATCTTCTCAATGTAATCAGAAAATATGGACATCATGCATCTCTGGAAGGTGCCTGGAGCATTGCAAAGGCCAAATGGTAGCCTTTTGTAAGCAAAGGTTCCATAAGGGCAGGTGAATGTGGTCTTGTCTTGGTCAGAAGGGTGGATTGGAATCTGCAGAAATCCAGAGTAACCATCAAGGTAGCAGTAGTACTTCTGGCCAGCAAGTCTCTCTAGCATCTGGTCCATGAATGGCAGAGGGAAGTGATCTTTTCTTGTAGCTTTGTTCAATTTTCTGAAGTCATTCACCATCCTCCATCCTGTAACAGGTCTTGTGGTCATGAGCCTTCCTTCTTCATTTTCAACAACAGTGTAGCCACCTTTCTTGGGCACAATGTGGATAGGACTCACCCACTCACTGTCAGAGATGGGGTATATCATTCCAGCCTTTAACAATTTCAGAACTTCCTTCTTTACTACATCTTGCATAGCAGGGTTTAGTCTCCTCTGTCCTTCTCTTGTTGGCTTACTGCCTTCTTCTAAGTGGATCCTATGAGAACACACTTTCTCACTAATGCCCATGATGTCATCAATGGAATATCCAATGACATTCTTGTACAGCTTCAGAATAGACAGAAGACTTTCCTCTTGCTCACTTGAAAGGGCTGAACTAATAATCACAGGGTGTAACTTTTCCTTCTCCAAGAATGAGTATTTCAGATGGGAAGGCAATTCTTTGAGCTCCACAACAGAATGGTGAGCTAGATGAGCTGGTTCTCTTGCACTTGACACAGGTACAATTTCACAAATTTTCACTTCACAGAGCTGCTGTACATTGGTGGTTTCAGCAGTAACAAAGACTTGAGCTTCAGGCTCTTCTTGCTCAGGTTCTGGCAAAGTTTCTAGCACACTTCTTTCAACAATATCAATGGAATGGCAATGTTCAGGAACATTGGGTAAGTGAGTAGCATGTTTCATGCTGAATTCAGCTTGCTTTGATCCAAATTGTAATTTGAGGGTTCCACCTTTGACATCAATGATGGCACCAGCAGTTGCCAAGAATGGCCTGCCTAGAATCATTGAATCAGCATTGTCTTCCATCTCTAGCACAACAAAGTCCACAGGATATGCAAAGTTGCCAACTTGGACTGGCACATCTTCAAGGACTCCTACTGGTTTTCTCAAGGTTCTATCAGCAAGTTGAAGTGTCATTGGGGTAGGCTTCAACGTTCCTAGCTGCTGAATCTGGCTTACAGCAGAGGGTAACACACTCACAGAGGAACCTAAGTCACAAAGGGCTGTGAAGGTTTTTCTTCCCACTACACAGGGAATGCTGAAACTTCCAGGGTCTTGCAGCTTCTTTGGCATGTGGTTCGAGATTACAGCACTGCAATCTTCTGTCAAGGCTACTAACTCAGGGCTGTCCAAACTCCTCTTCCTTGTGATCAGATCTTTGAAAAACTTTGCATATAGAGGAATGTGCAACACTGCATCCAAGATGGGGATGGTGATTTGCACTTCCTTCATGGTCTCAAGGAATTTAGAGTATTGCTTCTCCTCCTTGGTCTTGTCCAATCTCTCTGGAAATGGCACTTTCATCAACAAAGGCTTCTCTATTGGTTCTGTGGCAGAGATCTGTGCCTTGGCAGGGTTTTCTGTCTGGGCAGGCTGTCCTGTAGATTTTTCCTGCCTTGGCAGAACAATTTCTGGAGGTGATTGTTGCTGCACGGTGGGTCTTCTCTGTGGAGCAACATAAGTGACATTTGGTGGGGTTTTGAGTAAGGGTTCAGTGTTCACCCCACTCCTAGTGGTGACTGCATCAATAACTTCAGTAGTGGAAAGGGCACCACACTGTTTCGGGTTTTTCTCTGCTTGGGCTGGCAGTTTTCCTTCAGCTTGTTTTCCAATGTTGTTGGTCTGGATTCCAGCAGTGAGTTGCTGCATAGTCTTGTAGAAAAGTTCAGATTGCATTTTCATAGTTTCTTGCATTCCACTGAACATTTCCTTCTGTAGCTTCATCATTTCTCCAAGCTCAGATTGGCTGCTACTGCTGGATGAAGTAGTTTGCTGATGTACTGGGTGGTGTTGTTGTTGTGGGTGTTGCACTTGACCTTGGGGTCTGAAATTTTGTTGTCCAGGCTGATGGTAACTCTGCTGGGATGCTTGGGCATATTGCTGCTGCCCTGGTACTGGGTAACTTTGCTGATTATTGCTCTTGTAAGAAAGGTTGGGGTGGTTTCTCCAAGAGGGGTTGTAACTTTGGGAATATGGCCCTTGATTCTGGGCATAGTTCACCTCTGATATCATGGCTTCAGGAGGTGCAGACAAGGTACATTCCATGAAAGAATGGCCTTCTTTTCCACAAATTGCACAGGCAGAAGTAACTTGGTTGACAGGAACCAAAGCTTGGTTGTTTCTTTCTGTCATGAGCTGGGCAAGCTGAGTTGTTAAACTCTCCAACTTGGCTTCCAAAGCATTCTGGCCACTTGACTGAATCTGCAGCTGATTGTTGGGGTGGACAGCTCTTTCATTTGTCCAGGAGAAGTTGTGTGATGCCATGCTCTCAATCAACTCAGTAGCTTCATCAAGGGTCTTGTTCATGATTCCACCTCCAGCAGCTGAGTCAACAAATGATCTGGTTTGCTCTGTCAAACCCTTGTAGAAGGTTTGCAAGATGAGCCATTGCTCCTGGCCATGGTTGGGACACATCCTGATGAGACCTTGGTATCTCTGCCAAGTATCATACAGGCTTTCTCCTTCATATTGCACAAATCTTGTTATCTTGTCTCTGCACTCGGCTGCTTTGGTTGGAGGGAAATATCTCTCAAAGAAGGCTTGAAGAACATGTTCCCATGTGTCTCTGCAGTGAATAGGAAGAGAGTGGAACCAAACTTTTGCAAGTCCAGACAGTGAAAAGGGAAACAATTGCATCCTGATGGCTTCAGGAGGAACACCATTGTGCTTCAAAGTGTTGCAGTACTCCAGAAAGTTTCTGATATGCTCATGGGGGCTCTCCAAAGCAGAACCTTTGAAGGGATTATGTTGCACCATATTGATCAGAGCTGGCTTGATTTCCCAGTTGTTTGCTTGTATTGCAGGCATAATCACATCTGCATTGTTGATCTGGTCCTTGGGAATCCACAAATCTCTCAACTTCTTATCACCCATGCTGAAATCTGAGGATGACGATTCCAAATCTGAGACAGAGGTTTCCAAATCTTCAGCAGAAACTTCAGAAGCTGCTCTCTTTCTTGCAAACAAAGTCCTCTCTGGCTCAGGATCAAATGGGGCTAGTGGAGAATCTTCAGAGGACTGCATCAACTGAATTCCCACGGAGATTAGATGAAATCATTGTCCTACACACAATCACAGACAAGAACTTGATCAAGGGTTAGTGAACAAAATCCCCTAATAAAAGTTCTAAGCTTGATCACAGACAAGTCATTAAAACAGACAATCAAAGATTGCAAATTGGAACAAGTATTTACACAGCTTAGTCTACTGTAATCTAAGGAAACAATCAAAAGTTGATCCCCGGCAACGGCGCCAATTTTGATCAGAGTGAGATTATAGGGGGGTTTTTCTAGTCGTCTCCACAGGGATCAACACAAATGAGACTATTTCCTAATTTCCAGAAGCTAAGCAGAAAAGTGGGGTTTTTGGTGTTGTAAACAGGAAAATAACAGGAGGTTTTAGGTTGGAAGTTTTTAACATAACAAATCCAATGTTTCTTGTTTGTCAGGCAAGGAAACAAAGAACAAACGAGCAAGTGAGGCAGGGGAGTTTTAACATAACAAATCCAATGTTTCTTGTTTGTCAGGCAAGGAAACAAAGGACAAACGAGCAAGTGAGGCAGGGATGCGTTTTTGGGACTAGATGCAGAGGCTAGTCTTGCACCTAACAGATCAGGCGGATGCAACACAGAAATCACAGTAATCGTGGAGTTTACAATGGAGTGTGTCACTCAAACCATAGCAAAGATCCAGGACAAGGTTCAAACTGTTTTACAACGCGAGATCAACACAACAGATCACAGAGCATGAGGGAAAGGAAGAGAGGTTGTTGTTGGTCACCGAAGGCTTGTCGTGGCAGAGAAAGTAGAAGAAGGCAGAGATGTTGCTGTCGTGGCAGAGGATGAAGAGGGATGAGGAAGAGCTTGGCCTTCAGATCCTTCGAGCCTTGTCCATCTTGACGTTCTTGGAGGTGTTCTTGGTGTTCTTGCTTGCGCCGTTGATCTGTTCTTGTTGCAGCAGAGGAGTAGAGGGAAAAGTGGGTGGAAAAGGTGAAGATTTCGGTGTGTTGGACTATGGAGGAGGAAGGTTTTGGTGGAGTGGTGGATGGATGGAGTGGATGGGTGGTGATGGATGGATGGGGTGAGAGATGGATTATTGTGGGAGTGAACCTAGACCTCTCCTTTTAAAGGCTTTTTGTAGCATTCTTGCTGCGGCGAAGTGGAGTAGTGGGAAGTTGGTGGCGGCATCGGCTTTTCTGCTTTTGCCGATTTTTCTGTCTTCTTGTGCCGTGGCAGCCTGTTTCTGCCGATGGCTTCTTTCTTGCTCCTCAAGATGTACTCCTCCATTCCTGGTGGCTTGGTCTGATGTTTGAATTACTCTGACTTGTAGATTTAAGTGCCTTGGCGCACTGACCTGTGACAAAGGATCAAATGATGTAAAATGTTGGTGCAACACTGGTAGAAATGAGGTAAAACAGACAAGTTTTATGGTTGCAAGGTTCAAATATATGTGTAAATCTTAGAGTGATCAACGACCATAACATCCACCCTCGGGATATCATCCGAACAACCTTTGGGTATTAAGTTGCAAGCAACAGAATATCGCATTAAGGAAAGTGTGTAATGTAAACAATACAATTATCCTTGAACAAAAGATTGTTGTTTTCTCCCTAGTAGCAACAGCACATCTACAATCTTTGAAGTTATTGTCACTCTCCCAGATTACAAGAGGCCAGAACCCACTATCGAGCATAAATACTCCCTCTTGGAGTCAGTAGCATCTACTTGGCCAAAGCATCTACTAAAAACAGAGAGCATGCAAGATCACAAATAATATAGACATGATAAATTAACAATCAACTTGACATAGTACTCAATATTCATCAGATCCCAACGAACACAACATGTAGAATTACAATAAGATGATCTTGATCATGATAGGCAGCTAACAAGATCTAAACATAAGGCGCAAATTAGAGAAGACAACCATCTAGCTACTGCTATGGACCCATGGTCCAGGGGTGGACTACTCACGCATCACTCCGGAGGCAGGCATGGCGATGAAGAAGGCCTCCGGTGATGATTCTCCTCTCCGGCAGGGTGCCGAGAAGAGCTTATGGACCCTCCCGATATCGGGTCGACGATGGCGGTGGCTTACAGTACTTTTCATGGATGGAGGCTCCTGCCTTAGGGTTTTCCCGATGAAGTGAATTTATAGGCGGAAGGGCGATGTCAGAGGGCGGCCGAGGAGCCCACACTAGGGCCTAGCGTAGCCAGGGTGGGGCCGCGCTAGCCTATGGTGTGGCCACCACCTGGCTGGTCTCTGTCTCCCCTTTGGACTCCGTCTTCGTGTCAGATAAATAGGTACTTTGGTTTTGTTTCGTCCAATTCCGAGAATATTTCCTGTATAACTTTTCTGAAATACAAAAACAGCAGAAAACAGGAACTAACGTTGTGGCATCTTGTCAATAGGTTAGTTCCAGAAAATGCATAAAAATGCCATGAAGTGTAAACAAAACATAAAGCAATTGGTGTAAAACAAGCATGGAGCATCAAAAATTATAGATACGTTTGCAACGTATCAAGCATCCCCAAGCTTAACTACTACTCGTCCTCGAGTAGGTAAGTGATAAAAAAATTTGAGGTGACATGCAGCCAACACAATCTTGAACAAGTCGATGTAAAGCATTGCAAGCTGAGATCAAAGTACTCTAAACATGGGCATAAGAGATATAATTCTAACAATAGAACTTAGCAACCATGTTACAACATGAAAAGTAACACAAACAAAAGATCATGAATAATAATGCATTGGAAGTTATTTGTTTGTTTTGAGCATAGAGAAAACATAGCAAAGTGGTATTCAGCTTGTCCCTCATGGAATAACAACATGCATAGGACACCTTCAAAGTTCAAAGGGTGACTAGATACAAGTAATTTGAGAACAAGCAATACCATAATCATGAATCAATCAATAATAAATTTTGGGACTATGCACATTATACTCAGAATGACAACTATGCTCTCTTAATTGGTGCATAAAGATAGAAGATGAGGACTCAACATAAAAGTAAAAGAAAGGCTCTGCGCAGAGGGAAGTAGTGATTGCAAGTTTTATAAACCTTCCAAAAATTATGGTACTTATTAGCTTTGAGCTCTCATTGCCCCTATCATTGGCATCTTGAGTGGTTAAGGTTAATGTGAGAACAAGTCAGAGTTATATGCTTGACAAACCATAAGTTGAAAATCTCATGTCCTGTGAATACGAGTACCTAAACCGCATGCTACTCGACTTAGGTCCCAAGCAAGTTCTTGTCATTGTAAGCATACATGTATCATCGAGAATGCCAACGGGGTACCTCCTTCCCGATGATATGGAAGCTTTCCCATATCAAAATGACAAGACAAACAGACAATGAACACCTTGACATCTCTTTTATTTACCATTGGGTATAGCTTTTTATTTTGAGATGCATTGTCGAATGTCCACTATGGTTATGCTGTAAATTTCCACCATGAATGATGCATGGTTTAGATTAGTGGCCCAAGCGTTTCTCTAACACATATACAAACTCCATGAGCTCACAAGCTTCCAACTTATTTCACGCCGCTAGGCATCCATAAACAAAAGATCATGATATCAACTAATAGGAATAAGTGCAATGTTGAAAACGTGCCCCATGAAAGCATGGATGTGCTAACTTTTAACTTACAATTTGCAAGCATATAAACTTCATAAGAGAATCACAATGGTCAATTTTATTAAGTGCAAGAAAGTAAAATGTGCCATCAAGTTCATGAGAGCTTTACTAACTAATTTTCTCATAACAAAATAATTAATTTGGAATATGGATAAAAGCATGATGAATATACTTAGAATAGCAAAATGCTAATATGTAGATATGGTGGATGCATTGGAAAACTTTTGTTTTTGGGAGTTGGATGCACAAGTAGAGCTCATACTCAGTACAGGTGAAGGCTAGCAAAATACTGGGAGCGACCAACTAAGAGAGCAATAACGGCCATAATCATGCATAGCAACAAAATATTATTAATCAAAGCATAAAGTGATATTACAACGTCAAAAACTAAATGATCATAGAGGCTTGAGGTGACTGGTTTATAGTCATAACATGGTGTGAGCATGCGCCAAGTCAACCCAAATAAAGCATCAAAGGAGAATACCACAATATTATGCTTCTATATGATAAAAACAACGCATGATTCATTCAAAGGCACATTAAGCACTGGCAGTCATTTGAGACAAGTCATTCTACAACAATAACTACTAAGCATATAATTAAAATAATATCTAACATGACATGCTAAAGTCTAAGCCATAGTCTAAACAAGCTCCCTTTTGCACCACTATAAGCATGAAACATTTTACTCTTTTCCAACACCAATCAACCTATTTGAAACAACTCTCAAAGATGAAAATAAACAAAGACAAAAGGTCTAAACACACCTAACTATAAAGAACTAACAAGTTCTAAACAAAAATAAAGGTGAAAAACAAAGGCTAAATGCAGTACTAGCAAAAGAGAACACTCGCAGAACGATAAGAGTGAAAACTAGAGTGTTCTAGGCAATGAAAATGGAGTGTGTCTTCTCCAAAAGAAATATGTTGGGGTCCAACCATTTATTACAGCAAACAAAACAAAAGAAAACTGAAAACAAAATTAAAGATGCTCCAAGAACAACACATAACATATGAAGCAATAAAAATATAGTGTCTTGAAAGATGACCTGATATTTTTGTTGATGAAGAAGGGGGTGCCTTGGGCATCCCCAAGCTTTGACGCTTGTACTTCTTGGATATTTTTGGGGGTAACATGGGCATCCCCAAGCTTGAGTTTTTGTCCATCCTTTATCTCATCACATCATTCTCCTTTCCCTACACTTCAAAAACTTCCTTCATACAAAACTTATGCAAGATAGTAGATCCACTTTTGGTTCATTTTTAACTCAAGTACAACATATATTAAAATATTAGATACTGTAGCAACTTCTCTTAAAAGTTCCGTGATCAAAAGAACTCAAAAAGAAAGAGATCAAGAGGCAAATGCAAATAGTGGCAGAAATCTATCAAAATAGAACAGCAGGTAAAGATCGATTTTTTCATAAATCTTCTATTGCTCAAATAGAAAAGTGAAAAACTAACGAAAGTTAGATAATAACCTGGGGCATGTGCATAAAAAATTGTAGATCAATACGATGTTTTGGGATTTTTCATGAATTTTTACAGCGGAGCGCAGAAATCTGTGTCGGGACAACAACTTCCCCAAATCTTACCTTCCTCCTATTAGAGGCTATTTTTGGAATAAAAACGAAATAAAAAGGATAAGGAGAGGTCATTACAGTAGTAACAACTTCCAAGACTCAACAAAAAGAAAAGATACTGAAAAAAACATGGGTTATCTTTCAAGAGTGCTTTTCTTTAACACCTTTGAGCTAGGCGCAGAAAGTAAGAATCAAGTATTTTCAAGTGAAGAAGCATCAAGATCGGATGCCTTACATCTACCTCTCTTACCTTTACACTTACCTTTAGGGAACTCATGATGATTGCCCGGTGGAGAAGTGAATTTCATGGTTCCTTTTCCCACATCTATCATTGCGCCCAGGAGCTTTAGCAGAGATCTTCCAGGTGTGATTTGTCCCTTTCCTACATATTCAATAACAAAATAACCAGTAGATCCATTCACCCTAGGATTTTTGTAAACACTCCTTCAGCTACTCCAATGGGTAATATAATGGCATTATTAGTAAGAGATATTCCTTCTCCACCCTCAGAAAGTCCCCAAAGATTCAAAGATTCATAAATATTTTTAGGCATAAGACAAAATTCAGATATAATATACAACGAGCATGAAAAGTTTCACCATTTATAGTAACTTTCACTGTAGGGAACCATCTTGAAGGTTCAGAATTTATTGGCACACAATCATGATGCTCATGCAACATACTATAACATTCTTTTAAACAAGTTGTATTTGTCTCAAGATTGTTTAATCTAGCATAAATGCTCACAAGGGATGAATCAAATTTACTAGGTGAGCGATATATTGTAATCAAATTTTTGTATGACATTAAAAGCTTGATCCCCATCGCAACGAAGGAAATCTCCCCCTGCTACAGCATCCAAAGCATATCTATAACAAAGAAGAAGACCAAAGTAAAAGCTAATAAGAAGCACGCATAGAGTCATTTTAGGTTCAGTTTTATTATGAGAATCAGAAATTCTAGACCAAGCTTCATTAAAACTCTCCTCACTCTTTTGTTTGAAAGTGAAGATCATTTCCTCAGGCGACATAGTAATAGGAACTAGACTAGACATAAAAGCAACATGAAGTAGGAACTAATTTTTTTGTGCTTTTGATAAAAAGAAGCAAACAAAATAAAGTAATGAAACTAAGCAAAACAATAACAAAGTAAAGAGATTGGAAGTGAGAGACTCCCCTTACAGAAATCCTATTTCTCCCTGGCAATGGCGCCAAAAAACAGTCTTGATGCCTCAAAGGACCCGTTGGGAAACCCCAAGAGGAAGGTATGATGAGCATAGTAGTAAGTTTTCCCTTAGTATGAAACCAAAGTTTAATCGACCAGTAGGAGAAAGAAATCACTTCTGAAGGTTGTTGCTACCTGGCGCCAGAAGACAGTTGATGGTGCGGTATCGGCACCAGTAGCAATATGAAACCGGCACACAACACAACCAACTACTTTGCACCAACTTACAGTGAGGTTGTCAATCTCACTAGTTTGCTGAAAATAAAGGATTAGACATTTAGTGTGGAAAAAGATGTTTGCTTGTAGTGAAGTAAAATAATATTTGCGGAAAGTAAATAGTGCTTGCAGTAGATGGTATTATCAATGTAAAAGAATGGACCGGGGTCAACAGTTCACTAGAGGTGTCTCTCCATAATGATATAACATGCTGGGTGAACAAATTACAGTCAGGCAATTGACAAAATAGATGATGCATAACAATGCATGTACATGTCATGAAGATCACTATGAGATTCATTTGGGCATTACAACATACTTCCTCCATTTCAAAATATAAGATGTTTTAGTTTTGTGAGGCAAATGTATCTAGACATGCTCCTACACACTAAAGCATGTCTAGATATATTTGCTTCACAAACCTAAAACATCTTATATTTTGAAACAGAGGGAGTAATACATAGACCGTAATCCAACTGCATCTATGACTAATAATCAACCCTCGGGATATCATCCGAACAACCTTTGGGTATTAAGTTGCAAGCAACAGATTATCGCCTTAAGCAAAGTGTGTAATGTAAACAATACAATTATCCTTGAACAAAAGATTGTTGTTTTCTACTTAGTAGCAACAACACATCTTCAACCTTAGAAGTTATTGTCACTCTCCCAGATTACTAGAGGCATGAACCCACTATCGAGCATAAATACTCCCTCTTGGAGTCACTAGCATCTACTTGGCCAAAGCATCTACTAACAACGGAGAGCATGCAAGATCACAAATAACATAGACATGATAAATCAACAATCAACTTGACATAGTACTCAATATTCATTGCAGTCCCAACTAACACAACATGTAGAATTACAATAAGATGATCTTGATCATGATAGGCAGCTCACAAGATCTAAACATGAGGCGCAAATTGGAGAAGACAACCATCTAGCTAGTGCTATGGACCCATGGTCCAGGGGTGGACTACTCACATATCACTCCGGAGGCAGGCATGGCGATGAAGAAGGCCTCCGATGATGATTCCCCTCTCTGGCAGGGTGCCGGGAAGAGCTTCTGGACCCTCCCGATCTTGGGTCGACGATGATGGCAGCTTACAGTACTTTTCGTGGATGGATGCTCCTGCCTTTGGGTTTTCCCGATGAAGTGAATTTATAGGCGGAAGGGCGATGTCAAAGGGCGGCCGAGGGGCCCACACCAGGGCCTGGCGTGCCTAGGGGTGGGGCCGCGCCACCCTATGGTGTGGCTGACTCCTTGCTGGTCTCCGTCTTTCCTTTGGACTCCATCTTCGTGTCAGATAAATAGGAACTTCGGCTTTTGTTTTGTCCAATTCCGAGAATATTTCCTGTATAACTTTTCTGAATTACAAAAATAGCAGAAAACAGGAACTGGCACTGTGGCATCTTGTCAAATAGGTTAGTTCCAGAAAATGCATAAAAATGCCACGAAGTGTAAACAAAACATAAATCAATTGGTGTAAAACAAGCATGGAGCATCAAAAATTATAGATATGTTTGCAACGTATCAAGAATAACTTTCAAATCTGGGAGTTGAAGCAGTGGTGCCGTCAACACTCACGCCTGCAAAGAGCTCAGTGTAGTTTGAGTCATATTCGTTCCCAAACACGGACACCTTGCCCACCCCCATTTTCATCACATGCTTGACTACTTCCAGGAATAAGTTTCCTAGAGAAGCATTGAACCGAACGATCTCCCATGTGAGGATCCGGGCGTAGTATGCATCCACATTGTTCATGATCATGGAACCAACCAAGCAGATCCATTCCCATAATAACCTCTTACATCCTCGAGATAGTGTCTTGACAATGTAGTCCATGATGACTATGATACTAAAGTTAACGGAGAAGCAGGAGGGTTGTTGTGGACGTGCGCACAATGTCGGGAAAAGGAAATTTTTCATGGTTGAGCTTCTGTATGAAGGTAACATGCTATCTTGAGATTTTGGAGACTGCAGCACAGGGGTAGATATCTATACCGAGTAATTTCCTTTATACACATCTCAGATTCAAGAAAACCCCAAGAAAAAAAATGAAAAGCTCCACTTTAACACAATTTCATGTTTCCACAAATATCCGGAGGTTGGAACTAGAGAATTTGGGATGGACTTCCGGGGCACTCGAAATCCAGATGTTATCCCAGAAAGTATCACTTATACACATCAGACCTTTTAAGCCACCCATCCTGTCGCACACGGAAGGTATTTGTTAAATCGATTATGTGCCCGAGGCCCAGGCGTGCTTCTACGTGGGCACAACACAAACAAAAAACAGCAGTGAACTATCAGTAGATATCTCACACACGGTGGAGGAGTGCGGAATCGGTAGTACAATCCCACACTGCAATTTTGCATGTGCCATGAGCGTTCGTTCTGTGATGCTTTGTATATTTCTACCATTTCTATTATATGGTCGATGACTAACGCGGATGGAGCATTAATTGTGTATGTACACTGTGTATATTCCCTCTGGTTGGAAAAGAGTGTCGCTGACTTTATTCTAACTTAGTACAAACTTTGTACTAAACCACCGACAATCTTTTCCAATTGGAGGGAGTATGAAGTTATATATATATTCTAATGAAGTTATATTTTTTAATGAAGTTGCATATATGAAGTTATTACTGTTGTTTTAGTATCTAAAATGAACTAAATTCTAAATTCATTAAATGGAACAAAATTGTGAAATGATGTGTCTTTTCATGGTTGATCTAAAGATTAGTGTCTATAAAACTCTACATAAAGAATTTAACTTTCATTTATAGGGGAACAAAATTTAACTTTTAGTGCAAGTGGTTTTGCAACTAATGTATGTCAATATCTATTAATATTTTTATGCGGTTATTATTGTTAAGTGTAGTATAAAATAACTAATTGCCATTTATCATATAAAAACCAATGGTATACCATGGATTATCATACAAAGATGATCAAGTTATGTCATGAATAACATGACTTTTGTCATTCATATTGGCCCACTGACAATCGATGTTGCATATGTGTATTCAAATTGTAATAAAGGTGCATGAATTTTCTGGCAAAATAACATACAAGATGTTGTAAGATTTTTCTATTTGTTTTCTGCACTTTTGTCTCCTCAATTTTTGTGATGTTGCAGAAGTGATTTCAGAATGTAATGAAGGAACTCGTATGAGTTTTGTTAGAAAAGCTGACGCCAGATATTGCAATATTTTCTAGGATTTTTCTATAATTTGTATGTTCTCACGATTTTTTAATGATGTTTACATTCTTTTTAAAATGTTGCAAAGATATATTTTTGTAGTAACGGTTCATATTTTTGTTGTACTAGTTGATGATTTTTATTGCAAATCAATGTGCGGCCTTTTTGCGTAACACTTTTTAATTGATGCAAACATATGATGTTTTGTTGTGATCTTTTGTGGTGATCGTCTATGATTTATGTTAAAATTATTGGTGATTTTTGTTGCAAATCAAATTGCAGCAAAAAAATTGTAGCGTAACCAGTTTTTTAGCATTACTTTTTAAATTGTTGTGTTGCAATAGCATGTATAAATTTATAGCGCATTGAGGAATTATTTTGCAATACTCTCTGTGTTAGGGATTAATCACTGACATATTTACCGTAAATATTGGAAGGTCAAGAATGAAGTGATATACCATACCCGACCCTTTCATTTTTAAATGGGGAATCTGAGGAGTACAGGTTTATTTTCATAAAGTGAAGGGGATAAATGCAAAATCATGATCTGGCTAGTATTAAACTTTGGATGCTGATCCGATGGCGCGGGGATCAACTGATTTTGGCCCAAACATGGGCGATCGACATAGGTCCTAATGGATATCAATCATCATACTCTGCTACGCATGTCACTGTGACCACTAAGTCGCTACGTACAATATATCGCACGAAACGCTAAAATAACCGCTCGTTTTGGTTTTGGGCATAAAATTGAACGAATTGGTGCAGCAGACGCATGCAGAAAACTCCCCACCCAAACCCACACAAACTATGGTTTCACAACCGGCCCGAGGGTGCCCTAGATACGCACGAGTAACATGCCGGGGGGATCAGCATGGGATTTTTTCCTTTTCCTCGCTGCCATCACCGCTGCTGCAAATCTCCCCACCCCACCCCACCCCCTCTGACCTCTCTAAGGATCTCTATCCATTGCCATGGCCCCTCTTTCCCCTCCTCTCATCGGTAGAAAAGTCGTGTCGGTCTAATCAACCCCACCCCCTTCCACAGCTCTCATGGAAAGCCCCGTCGTCGACCCGTTCATGGTTGTGCCTAACCCCTCCTCCTGCAGCATGAAGCGTAAGTGGGAGGGCAACATCGTCGTCCAGGGTAGTGGTTTCGCTGTCGTGGGATCTTCTGGGGCCCAAACCGAAAATGCGAGCTTAGTCACTCCTGTGTTGCCAACGAAGAAGAAGGTCGTGGAGCCCTTTGGAGAAGCCAGCTAAGGATGCTGCATACGCGAATGATGGCAGCGACAAGGC
Organism: Dactylis glomerata; assembly: GCA_007115705.1. Classification (NCBI taxonomy): domain Eukaryota; kingdom Viridiplantae; phylum Streptophyta; class Magnoliopsida; order Poales; family Poaceae; genus Dactylis; species Dactylis glomerata. Next base: position 947,432 of record QXEO01001062.1, on the reverse strand, counting down.
CAGCGGTCACTCCAACCACAGCGGTAGCTTCTCTTGTTGGGGTTCGTAGCTATAAACAAAAAAATCCTACTATGTTAATCCATGATCTATTCTACACAGTTGTAAGGCAACGGAGCAGCGGTGGTGTTCATACCTTTGAAGACCGAAAGCAGGAAAGACATTCCCGCATGAACGCTATCAACGGAGACAACCAAAGCCGACCTCAAGGTCATGTAGTTGAACATGTCGATGAAGACAAGTGCCACAAATGGCAGCACCTCCGCAGTTCTACACATGTTCGGTGTATAGATGTACCTCGGGCTTCGGTCCAGCAAAGAAGTAGAAGAAGAAGGACTCGGACTAGAAAACCAGCAGCACGATAGTGTCCGGAGGGTGGGGTTTTCTCTAGCTCGCGGGCACAACTCCAAACGAGGGACCCAAGCCAGAGAAGAGAGGAGAGGAGAGGTGGATGAATGAGCCATAGTCCTAGGGGGTTTATATAGGAGGCCTGGGGTAGGTGGCACCTCCCCGGGATAAGCCTCCTGGTGGGAGGCGCCCCACCTCTAGCCGCCGGCCCCTAGGGGAAACCCTAGGGCACCTTTGCTCCCTTGGCCGCCACCCCCCTAATGGGCTGCCACATGGTGGCCCATTAGGGGTTAGCCCTTTTTCATTTATTTATTATTTATTAATTAGTTTCCTTTTAATATTTAATTACATTAATTAAATACTAAACACATTAATAAATAACTTCTTGGCATTTCTCTCTCGTTGGAACATTTCCGATATCACCCAAAACCTTTTCGGTATCATCCAGAACATTTCCGATTAACTCCTTCTTATTTCAATAATTACGAATCAATCCCTAAGCATCATATACCCTTAAGTGTGCCACCCTACGGGTCAAGAAATACTCCATACATCATCGAGACATCTCTGCGATCAATGATCAATAGTGGACTCTGGAAAGCCATGCTAACCCTTGTGCATTCCATGATCAATCATCGTTGATCCGTAAACATCATATCCCACTCCCTTTGTCTCATGATATATAGTAGGTTTGTCCGAGATTCGATCAGCGATATCTCTATATCATGTTCAATCTTGTTACCGACAAATCAACTTACTCATTCTCATAACATTGCATCCTCTTGACCTAGTCACATGCTTGCAAGCTTCATAGATGCCGAGTGGGCCTAGAGTATCAATCCATCACGCGGATGGACAAATCTTGCTCTTTGTGCACACGCCTCAACTCACACCATTAAAATACCCGAAGACACCTTTTGAGCCACCCTATCATGGAAATGACGGTTGATCTAATAAAAGTATATATCCGCCGGACGTAATGATTAGATGTGACTCCACATTCTAAAGATTAGGTTACTTTGCTTCTTAGTTAATTGCAATGTTCGAACTATGTGACTGATCTCATCCCAATACTCATGTTGGGTGCGTGTCCGTCATGTTCATACATGACCTCATTGTCAATTGACATAAATGCCTGATGGCGCGGTGATGATGATGCTAGAAAGCTTGATTGCGTTTGTTGATAAAGTAAAATGACTGGCCAGTTGGAAACCCCAAGAGAAGGTTTGATGAATATAGCCGCAAGTTTTCCCTCAGTTATGAAACCAAGGTTATCAATCCAGTAGGAAAAAGCCAAACGACAGAAGGTGATGCCTGCTAGCCTAGTGACACTCCAACAAGGGCACCATTAACGATTTCTTGTTAGCGCGTCTTCAACTAGTAGCAACGTGAAACCTGCACACAACACAACCAAATACTTTGCTCCCAACTTACGATGAGGTTGTCAATCTCACCGGTTTGCTTGAAACAAAGGGTATGAGCGTATCGAGTGGAAATAAATAGTAATATGTGAGAAAGTAAACAGTGCGAGTAAAGTAAACAGGTGATAGCAATATAAAGGAAATAGGACCGGGTCCACAGTTCACTAGTGGTGTCTCTCCATAAGATAAAATAACACATGCTGGGTAAACAAATTACAGTTGGGCAATTGATAGAATAAAGACAACGTGCATATGTCGAGAGGATCACTATGAGATTTACTCTGGGCATTACAACAAGATACATAGACCGGCATCCAACTGCATCTATGACTAATAATCCACTTGTGGCGAATCAATCTGAGAACTCCACAAGTATTAAGTTGCGAACAACAAATAACTGCATTAAGCAAAGTGTGTAATGTAAACAAAGCATATGCCCTTGAGAATATGAATGTTGTTTTCTCCCTAGTAGCAACAGCACATCTACAACCTTACAGGTTTCCGTCACTCCCCCAGATTAAATAGAGGCATGAACCCACTATCGAGCATAAATACCCCCTCTTGGAGTCACTAGCAACTACTCGGCCAAGATAGCTACTAACAACGGAGAGCATGCAAGATCATAAACAACATAGAGATAACATAAGATAATATTCATCACATCAACTCAATCATAACACCAATATTCATTGGATCCCAACAAACACAACATGTAGAATTACATAACGATGATCTTGATCATGTAAAGCAGCTCACGAGATCAAAACATGAAGCACATGGTGGATAAGACAACCATCTAGCTACTGCTATGGACCCATAGTCCAAGGTAGACTACTCACTCATCGAGCCAGAGGCAAGCATGGCGATGAAAAAGACCTCCGGTGGTGATTCCCCTCTCCGGCAGGGTGCCGGGAAGAGCTTCTGGACCCTCCCGATCTCGGGTCGACGGCGGCGGCGGATCGCGATGTATTCTGGAAAAGTGGACCTGGTGGGGCTCACCACAAGGGGGCGCGGGCCAGCCCTAGGCCGCGCCCCCTGGTGGTGTGGCCCACTAGTGGCTCCTCTCCGTCTCCTCTTCAGTTCTCTGGAAGCTTCGGTAAATATCTGGACGTCTGGCTTTTGTTTCGTCCAGTTCCGAGAATATTTCCTGTGTAACTTTTCCGAAACACAAAAACAGCAGAAAACAGGGAACTGGCACTGTGGCATCTCGTTAATAGGTTAGTTCTGGAAAATACATAAAAACGTCACAAAGTGTAACGAAACACTAATCAAATGGTGTAAAAACAAGCATGGAGCATCAAAAATTATAGATACGTTAGGGACGTATCAGCATCCCCAAGCTTAACTCCTGCTCGTCCTCGAGTAGGTAAGTGATAACAAAAGAATAATTTTTGAGGTGATATGCACCTACACAATCTTGATCATCTATGTAAGCATTGTGCGCTGGGATCAAAAGACTTAAAACATGGGCATGAAAGATATAATCTTGATAGAAGAAACTTAGCAACCATGTTATAACATGAAAATGAACACAAACGAAAGATCATGAAAATAAAACAATGAAATTCAAACGTGTGTTCAAATTATAAGGAAAAACATACAAATGGTTTTCAGCTTGTCCTTCATGAGAGAGCAAAACATAAATGCATAGGACACCTTCAAGTTTAAGAGAGCGACTAGATACAAATAATTTAAGAACGAGTGAAACCAACAATATAAATCAATCAATAAAAACTTTGGGACAATGCACATTATACTCAGAATGACAACTATGCTCTCTTAACAGTGCGTAAAGATAGAAGGTGGAGACTCAACATAAAAGTAAAAAAAGGCCCCTCGCGGAGGGAAGCAGTGATTAAACATGTGCTAGAGCTTTTCATTTATAAAATAGAGAGATAAAAATTGGGTTTTGAGAGGTGGTTGTTTCATGTCAACGACTGGCAATGGGGTCTTACTATCTTCCATAATAAACAAGTGAGAGCGGTTCCGAGTTCTTTGAAAAATTGGCACATTGGTGCTCTTTTATAAAGCTTTGGCACTCCTCCCCACCTTTTTTCCTTTCTCAAACCATGGCTAACCGATTCCATCAGGTGTCCACCAACATTCACATACCATGGAGGAGTGCCTTTTTTTTCTTTTTTAGAATTAGATTGCAATGGTCTGACCAGCTCTCATGCAAAATTAATGACGAGCAGATGAAGCTGCCTAGTCGAGGGGTACTTAATTTAATATGGAAGATAGCAATTCCGACCACTACGTCCCCATGAGCTAAAAACAGTGGCACAAAATGAGAAGTAGTTGAAAGTTTTAAAAGGTAGCACATGAAAATTTACTTGGAATGGCTTACAAATACCATGCATAGGAATTTATAGTGGACACAATGGCAAACTTGGTTTTTAGGAGTTGGATGCACGAGTAGAGCTCATACTCAGTGCAAAATGAGGGCTAGCAAAAGACTGGGAGCGACCAACTAAGAGAGCAATAACGGCCATAATCATGCAAAGCGACAAAGCGACATTAAAAGAAGCATAAGATGGCATCAAAAGTCAAAAACTAAATGATCATAGAGGCAATGGCGACTTTGTATGAGTCTAACATGTGTGAGCATGTGCTAAGTCAACCCAAATAAAGCATCAAAGGAGAAAACCAAAATAATGCTTCCAAATAATTAAAACAGCGCATGATTTTTTCAAAGGCTCATTAAGCAATCTCAGTAATTTGAGACAAGTCATGCTACAGCAAAACCACTAAGCATACTATCAAAAAGACATCAAGCATGACATGCAAAAGCCTAGGCCGCAGTCTACACAAGCTCCTTCTTGTACCACTTTTTTGCATAAAGCTTTTTCTCTTTTCCAACACCATTCAAACTTTTTTGAAACAACTCTTTTGATGAAAACCAACATGGACCAGAGGTCAAAATACACCTTGATGCAAAGATATAACAAGATCTGAACAAAAATTAAGGCGAAAAACGAAAGCTAAACGCAGTTCTAGAAAAAAAGAATACTCGTTGAAACGATAAGAGTGAAAAACGGAGTGTTCTTGGCAAATGAAAAGCAAGGCAACTTCTCCAAAGGAAATTTGTTGGGGTCCAACTATTTATTGCAGCAAACAAAACTAAACAAAACTGAAAACTAAAAACAACTGACGCTCTAAGAAAAACGCATAATGCATGAAGCAATAAAAATATAGTGTCTTGAAAGGTGACCTGATTTTTGCCGATGAAGAAGGGGTGCCTCGAGGGCATCTCCAAGCTTTGACGCTTGTACTTCTTGGATATTTCTTGGGGTGCGTGGGCATCCCCAAGCTTGAGCTTTTGTCCATTCTTCAACTCATCTCATTATTATCCAATCCCTACACTTGAAAACTTCCTTCTTACAAAACTAAACACAAATCTATTAGCAACATTAGTATAAGCATAACATTGAATCAACCCTTTTTGCTTCAGGTTTCAACTCAAAACCACCACATATAAAGCATATACTACTGTACCAACTTCCCCAAAAGTTGCGTGATCAAAAGAACTCAAAAAGAAAGCGATAAAGTGACAAACACAAATATTGGCAGAAATCTGTCAAAACAGAACAGCTGACAAAGGTCGAATTTTTATAGGGCTTTATGTTGCTCAAATCAAAAAGTGTTCAACTAATGAAAGTTTGGATATAACCTGGGGCATATGAACAAGAAATCGCAGGTCCAAAAGATATACAGAGAATTTTCACGAATTTTTACGGTGCCGCACCAAAAACTGTTTCAGGACAGCAACATCTCCAAATCTTACCTCACTCAAATTAGAGGCTTCTCTTGGCACAAAATGAAATAAAAAGGATAAGGAGAGGTTATTACAGTAGTAATAACTTCCAAAACTCAAATAAACGAAAAAGTACTGAAAGTAAAATCATTGGGTTATCTCCCAAGAGTGCTTTTCTTTAACGCCTTTAAGCTAGGCTCAGTAATTTGAGAAGATTCTCACATAAGAAATATGAATGGAAGCCAAAAAGAGCATCAAGGAGCAAATATAAACACATTTAAGTCTAACCCACTTCCTATGCATAGGAATCTTGTAAGAAAATAAATCAAAGAAGCACATAGTCACAAGTATGGGTAGATAAAACAAGAGCAACTTCGGAGATTTCAATATAAAGAGAGGTGTTTTAGTAACATGAGAATTCCAACAACCATATTTTCCTCTCTCATAATAATTTTCATTAGCATCATGAACAAACTCAACAATATAAATATCACACTCACCCTCTTTTGTTAAGCATGGAGGGCGATCAAATAAGGTATTAGTTAAAGAGTTACTCTTATTGGGAGGTAGACATGGGTAGCTCCATTCTTCCTCCTCTTGATCATCAAATGAGCTTCCAGTTTCAACAATTGCTTCTTCCATAGGCTCCTTCAAGGCATTAGTCTCTTCCGTTGGAGAGCATCTATTAAGATATTTAAGAATATAGTCATTTTCTTCCTTGTAATTATCAAAGCAAAATTTAAGTATATCATAAACCTCATATTTATAAAGTGCATCATTAGTATTTTCAAGCAAATAAGCATGTTCGAATGCACCCTTCCAAGCAATAAATTCTTCAATTTGTTCCACATCATAAAAGTCATAATTTCCATTAATATAAGAAGATATGGTAACATCATTGTTATACTCACATTGAAAAGGGAGGTGTTTATACCTCCTACAGCAACAAGATTTATCAAAGCAATAAGTAACATTATAAGTAGAGCACACGTTTCTAGCAATGAGATACAATTTATCAATTTGTTCCCATAAGTGTTTCCCTTTTTGTGACAATCGGTGTTCCTCATAATAATTTTGCTGCTCTTCCGTGAACCCACCTTGCCAAAAAGATTTAGTTTCAAAGAAACCAACCATTGATAGAAAGCATGATAAAGCAAGACAATAACAGACCAACAAAAATAACAACTATAGTAGGAACTAATTTTTTGTGTGTTTTTGAATAAATGATGCAAATAAAAATAAAGTAAAGCAAAACTTAAAACAAAGTAAAGGATGTGCGTGTGAAACTCCCCATGCAGAAGTCTTCTTTTTCCCCGGCAACGACGCCAGAAAACTTGTTGATGGCATGGTGATGATGATGCTAGAAAGCTTGATTGCGTTTGTTGATGAAGTAAAATGACCGGCCAGTTGGAAACTCCAAGAGAAGGTTTGATGAATATAGCAGCAAGTTTTCCCTCAATTATGAAACCAAGGTTATCAATCCAGTAGGAAAAAGCCAAACGACTAAAGGTGATGCTTGCTAGCCTAGTGAAACTCCAACAAGGGCGCTGATACGTCTCCAACGTATCTATAATTTTTGATGCTCCATGCTTGTTTTTACACCATTTGCCTACTGTTTCGTTACACTTCGTGGCACTTTTATGCATTTTCCGGAACTAACCTATTACCAAGTCGCCATAGTGCCAGTTCCCTGTTTTCTTCTGTTTTTGTGTTTCAGAAGTGATACACAGGAAATATTCTCGAAATTGGACGAAACAAGTTCCTGAAGTCTTATTTTTCCCGGAAGCTTCCAGAGATCTGAAGAGGAGACGGAGTGGGGCCACGAGGTGGCCACACACCAGGGCGGCGCGGCCAGGCCCTGGGCCGCGCCCCCTACGTGTGAGACCCCCTCGGTCCACTCCTGACGATGACCCTTCGCCTATAAAGACCCCCCGACGGAAAAAACCTAAGTACCCGATCAATTTTCCAGAACACATCGCGATACGCCGCCGCCGTCGACCCGAAGATCGGGAGGGTCCAGAAGCTCTTCCTGGCACCCTGCCGGAGAGGGGAATCGCCACCGGAGGTCTTCTTCATCGCCATGCTTGCCTCCGGAGCGATGAGTGAGTAGTATACCTTGGACTATGGGTCCATAGCAGTAGCTAGATGGTTGTCTTCTCCACCATGTGCTTCATGTTTAGATCTCATGAGCTGCCCTACATGATTGAGATCACCGTTATGTAATTCTACATGTTTGGTTTGTTGGGATCCGATGAATATTGGTGTTATGATTGAGTTGCTATACTGAAATATATCTTATGTTATCTCTATGTTGTTTATGATCTTGCATGCTCTCCGTTGTTAGTAGCTATCTTGGCCGAGTAGTTGCTAGTGACTCCAAGAGGGGGTATTTATGCTCGATAGTGGGTTCATGCCTCTATTTAATCTGGGGGAGTGACAGAAACCTCTAAGGTTGTAGATGTGCTGTTGCTACTAGGGAGAAAACAACATTCATATGCTCAAGGGCATATGCTTTGTTTATATTACACACTTTGCTTAATGCAATTATCTGTTGTTCGCAACTTAATACTTGTGGAGTTCTCGGATTGATTCGCCACAAGTGGATTATTAGTCATAGATGCAGTTGGATGGCGGTCTATGTATTTTGTTGTAATGCCCAGAGTAAATCTCATAGTGATCTTCTTGACATATCAAGTTTATCTTTATTCTATCAATTGCCCAACTGTAATTTGTTTACCCAGCATGTGTTATTTATCTTATGGAGAGACACCACTAGTGAACTGTGGACCTCGGTCATATTTCCATCATATTGCTATCACATGTTTACTTTACTCGCACTGTTTACTTTACTCGCATACTTCTACTGTTTTCCACTCGATACGCTCATAACCTTTGTTTCAAGCAAACCGATGAGATTGACAACCTCATCGCAAGTTGGGAACAAAGTATTTAGTTGTGTTGTGTGCAGGTTCCGCGTTGCAGCTAGCAAGCAGAGCTTGGGCGAGGCGCCATAATATAAATTGTCCGAAGTTGTCGCAAACTAGCAAGCATCACCTTCAGTCGTATTGTTCGCTCTTCTCCTGATCGACATAAACCTTGGTTTCTTAACTAAGGGAAAACTAGCTGCTATACTCATCATACCTTCCTCTTGGGGTTCCCAACGGGCTGGTCATTCACGACGCATCAGGCGCCGTTAACGATTTCTTGTTAGCGCGTCTTCAACTAGTAGCAACGTGAAACCTGCCCATGATTAGAAAACCTTAATCATCAGTTTACCAATGAGCTAGTCGAATAGAGGCTACTAGGGACCTGTTTGTTATATGCCACATGCGTACTAATGTTTTCGTTTAATACAATTATAGCATGACATATTATATATTATGAAAAAATAAGATATGATGATAAAAGCACACTTTATTATTTGCCTCTAAGGCATATCTCCTTAAGCTCCACCCCTCCCATCCTTGCTAATGCCCACCAAATTTTCGTTGAAGCGCCCAAGAGGTATGGAACCTTCACCCCCCCCCCCCCTCCAAATCGTTTCAATTTCATCCATTGCGCTTGGTAATTTCAAAATTTTGTATTGTATTTCCAATTTGCATGATGTTCGGAGGTCCTCTTACAATTTACTGAACGACAATGCAGTTGAACTTGATCATCGCTTGGAGATTTCAGACTCAGCATGGATGTGTTTAATGGCGAGGAGGGTGAGGGCAACGAGGTGGAGAGGATAGAGAAGGGGGTGTTTGATGCCTCCCAACCTACGCAGCGTAAGAGAGCAATAGACTACACCGATGTGGAAGAAGCTTGGTACATGCATTGGAGAGTATCTCACTTGTTCCAAGGACGTTGGATCAAATTGTAGCAGTGTCACCATTGATGACAATGTGTTTTTTCGTGCATTTTTTATTCATTTTGTCCATTTTTCATTCATTTCAACTACTCGTTGTTGGTAGTCTTGCATTTGAAATACTTGTGCTAGTGTTATATTTTTATTACTTGGGCATTGTTTCATGTATATAGAAAATGAATATTCAGTTTTACTATTCATGTTTTGCGACACCTGTTCAGCTCCAGCCTACCCGAGGCCGCAAAACACGTTTACCATGCTCTGCTTTTGCCTTTTAAGAACATCTCCAGCCGAATCCCTATAACCGGTTTTTTTGCTTCTCGAACACATACCTAGCCGAATTCATAAACGCTTTAGAGGACAAAAATAATTAGGAGTCGGCTTCCGCGGCCCCTAAAGATACTCGGCTGCGACCCACAGAGCAAAACATTCCGGCGACCACCTTTCGCTTCCACCGAGACCTCGCGCCCTCCTCCCCGACTCAGCTGAGCTCGTCGGTGAATGTCGTCGCTGAAATCAGTCAAAATTGTGTCGCATCCAATTTGATCCCGCCGCCGGTTCGTGGTTGCTTCGGGCCACAACAAACTCGGCTTGTTCTGCCTTGGAGCCATTGGAGGATGTTGACGCCTAGGACCGCCGCGGGGCTAGGCGTCACCGGAACCGAGACGTGAAGCCATTTTCCGTTGAGGAGTGTCCGGCCACGGCGACAACCGACGAGTGGTAGGAGTATGTTCGGCGACCTATACCTTGGCTTCGTGTCTTCACGCAGCCCCAGTGACATTCTTCCCCTCAACGTTAGCTCAACTCTGCCAGCGAGGTTCCCACCTTCTCTGCAAGGTGTTTGATGAAATTACTAGGTGAGTTAATTTTTTAAAATATTACATAAATGATGGTGCCGAGGGATTATTTTTGACGACTCTTCGTCAAAGGAGGAGATGAAGATGATGACAATTTGAAAACGGCAATGATAATAATTTTTAATGAGGATCTTCGTTGACCGAGGCTAGGATCCTGGCCGTGCATACATCAACCGAGATAAAGAGGGAGGGTATGCCAAAATCATGCGAGATTATTTAAACCCTAACGCAATCTATCCGGAGAAGTATTTTCGGCTGCGGTTTCGGGTACACAAGAGTTTGTTCCTCAGAATTATGATTGGTTTATCAAATTACACGAGCAAGTACGATGATTGGTTTATTCTTAGGTTTGTAATAATTAATATGAGCTTCGGTGTGCCTAATGTTCGGTTCAATGATTTGATTTGTAACAAAAATATTAATAGGTTAAGCATAGGGGATTTAGCAAAACAAATATAGGAAGTTAAAAGATAATAGAGGCCTTGGCTCCTCTAAATTATATAGGAGTTCAGCTAAAAATGCTCTAAAGGCCGAAGATTTGAGGGATCTGCTAGAGCATCTCTAGATGCTCTTGGGACTTTAGTAGGCGAAACGAAGCACTCTGAGCAGCAAAAATGAATGGCGCAAATTGGAGAGAAGAGACAACATTGGAACATAAAACTCGCTACAGAAAACTACGAGCCAACAACACCTTACTACGACACTAGCTAATATTTTTCCCCAAATCGACCTAGCTAATTAAGCTGCCCGTTCACAACACTAGCTAAACTGCTGGCGCGTGCTTCGTTTGGCTTTGCACCTACTCGGCGCCGTCCATCCGGAGCGGCGGGTTGTGGCGGTCGCGAGGAAGCCTGAGGCGGCCGAGCGCGCCGGCGGGGACGAGCTCGAGGTTCTCGCAGTTGCAGATCTCGATCATGAAGCCGTCGGGGTCCTTGAAGAAGAGCTGGTCGATGGGCGACCCCTCCTCCTCGTTGATGGTCCTCTTCATGTACTTGATACCCATCTCCTTCAGCCTCTTCTCCAAGGCGCCCATGTCTTCACACTACAACCACAGATGAAAGCAAATCTTACTGCTATAGATCCACGGCATGTGCTGCGTGAACTAATGAGACTCAACCCAGAGATATACTTACCTGGAAGGAGATGTGGTTGTCCATGGGGTCGAGCTCGCCGGGGTTGACGTCGGCGGCTCGCCGAGCGTCGTCTCGCTGGACCAGATGGATCCCGACGCCGTAGTTAAACAGCCTGATCGATCAAACACGCATGCTGACGTTGCGACTTTCAAAGTTGTCGACGCCATGAACAAAGGATTTCCAGCGGTGATTTGTAGACGTACCAGGCGCCGGAGAAGTCGAGCGCAGGAGGGCGGTGGATGAGCACGAAGCCGAGGGCCTTGACGTAGAAGCGCACGGAGGCGTCGACGGACTTGCAGAGGCGGGAGATGTGGTTCAGCGCCATGAGCGGCATCGGCGGCACATCCTCGTACAGCTTCTCGATCGCCGACGGGTCAACTTCAGCTCCGCCATGCCCGCCCGTCGCCGCCGCGCCCTTGCACTATTCTCCCATCCCGGCCGGCGAGCTCTCTCTTGCTGATGCGCTACAGAAACGAGGAGGTGCGCTGCCTTTAAATCCGAGCTTCGGCCTCCCTACGGCGGCGCGCGGGATACGCGTGTCGCTGGGATGGTGGCCAGGCTGCATGGTTTCGTGTGCGTGCCCGGGCTGCCCGGCACGAGTGCGGATCGACGGACGTGTCAGCCGCGGGGATCGCCACGGCAACCTCGGGACCTGTCGCCGTCAGGTCGGCACCGTGCAATCGGTGGGGATCATGCCATGCTCTCCGTCTCCGAGGTCCTTGGACCATCCGACCATGTGAGCACTGAGCAGTTAGCCAGTGACGGACCGGATAGACCAGCGTCACCGAGTGTTTGCTGGGCTGTTTTATGTTGTCCGCTGACGAGACAACAGACAACGACGAGATGACAGCAGCTGCGGAGCCTATTTTCAGCCGAGCGAACGATAGGGCGTCGTCCTTGTACAGAATTTTCTTAAAGTATTCTCTCTCATCTATATTACTCTTCACTAATATGAATGTATTTAATACACTATTAAAATGTGTCTAAATACATCTACAATAACAAAAAATATTATGGATCGGAGGAAGTACTAAATTTGGGCCTCGTCCAGTTTGGTACAAAGTTGCTTGAGAGTATCTTGAAATTTCCACCCCAAAAAAAAGAGTCATGTTGAAATTTGGAATCTTCCGAGAAAGTATCTTTTACTATTAGTTTCGAGTTGGTGGTGAAGACACTTTTCATCTATATCTTTTGATTTTCAGTTCTATCCTTAACAAAAAAATTAAGCAATAAATCACAAATTAGATCGGAGCTAATTAAATCTGACCCACCCACTAATTAAGCAATCTTTACTATTTCCTCAAACTTTACTATTAAACAGTCAACATGTGATATACAGGGAAGGAGATCAGTACAAGGAAAGTTAGATAGGAGTATTGCTAATCAATCACGTCAATCACTACAAATATAATTAGCTAACTTGGGAACATATCATGCAATCACGCACCTATTTTCTCTCATGAAAATGGGCCAAGCCAATCAAAAGCCTGAGAATACTTTTCTCAGTATGAACAGATTCTGATTTCTTGCTCTTGATCCCTTCCTATCTCCTGCCGCCACAGTAGGAGAGACACCCATGGAACAGTCGTGGAGTGCCCACCTCCTCCGACGAGGCGACGAGCGGAACCTATACCTCGCTTGCAGTTCTAGACGCTTGCAAGCAAGGTCAGCCGAGGGTAGCGGACAAAGGAGCTCTATAGATTCGGTGGTGCCATCGTCGCACTCACTCGTGAAGGTCTAGGCGGATCAGGTTAGGGTTTGCCCGCTCGATCCCTTCTAGCAAGATCATGTCTCTTATTGAATCTTTTGGTTTTGGTCCTCATCTCACTAAAAGGATTAGATTATTTCTTTTAAGATTTTAGTGTCGCTTAGTCTGTTTATCATGATTATGGTCTTTTTGCCATGAAGATATATATCTTGTAGATTACTGCCCACCTGCTCCGAGTAATGTTGTTAGCTTGTCGATGTCCTGAGATATCCTTGCTAACTAGGTACCCTACAAGATCCTGACTTCGATGTAGACTCGTGTGTTCTCTGTGAGTCCTAATCATACTTATGTGGGTTACACGCTTAATTTTATTCTATTCAATTAGCCCCTGACATATAGACATCCTAAGGCTATAGAATTAGGGTGTGTCTAGGACTCATTCTACTGAGCACTAACTTAGTGCTCAGTAGAATGACGTCATCATATCTCAGTTGCAACTCATGTTATAACTCACCACTAACACGAATCACAAAGCAAATCTAACGGTTCAGATGTGATGCTTTTAGTTACAACCTCACTTGCAACTGAAAAAATCTCAGTTGCAACTCAAGTGCACGAATCACGATGCAAATATGATGGTTTAAAATTCTACTGAGCCCTAATCTGATGGTTCAAAACCATTAGAATTATCTTTTTTGTACCAATACCAACTGTATCAGATTCCACTAACATTACTACTTTTTAGTTTCCATATAAACACTAATATGACAGAATTTTTATTTCAACCATGCAGTTACTCAGGGATTTCCAGAATTATTTATATATATTTCATTCATATTTGTATTCTTGCAACATGCAGGGAGGCAAATATATTTTACGCCATAGATGATTTTGTTCAAGAGAGTCAAGTGATCATGTTGTGAACAAGGCCTTTCCTAAATTCAACTACAAGTTATGAGCATGACGATCCTGCATTACTGAATAAGCTGAAACAAATTCAAGACCCAATGTCGTCATCCGGATATAGGTAACTAAACTCACTCAGCCTTGCTTTTTACACTTTTCCTTTTGACTCCTGGTTCAAATGCGGATTTGATTCTAGATTCTTAGTTCGTGCAAATTTTATTATTGTCCTATCCTCCAACTCACCATGGCAACGCACAAGAAGGAGCCACACAGTGCACCGTTGAGCTGAATGAGGTCGTCGACAACCTCTAACCCTCTTGCCGTCCAGGTCACCGAGGACATTCTTCGATGATGATACTCTTATTGTTTCGGTTCTGATTCAAGGCATGTTCGATTGGGAAGACCTTGGTCCTGCTAGCAGTTAATTATTTCCTAGAGTACATCATCTTTTTTTATCTGCAATGATCTAATGATAAGAAGTGAATTGTTTTCTTGCTAGTGATCCTACTCGGACGACAGTAAAATTCATCCTACCAGCCACGACACCTCCATTGTGGCGCTCTCGGGGTTTCTCTCGCTCGTGTCCACACCCACTCGTTCATGGAGAGCAAGATTGTGCTGTGAGCTCTACTTTGTGCTCAAGGAAAACATGCTTGGTTGCTTTAGAAGATCGAAAGTTGTGGGATTTGTTCAGAAAATCTAGAAGGCGGTCATACATGTTTGATGATACAAGTTCGTTCGATTGGGTAGTAAGCCTATTTTGAGAGGTAGTAAGAAAACCTGATGTTTCTATGCTAATTTTTTATATCTTCAAGCCGATACATGCTACTGTCATCATTTATTGAATGCATTTAGATTGGTTTTCAAGATGTGGTACATCAAAGGGAGGCAGCAGGAAGATTCACAATATTTGATTTTTTTTAGGCGGCTATCATTGCACTTTTACTCCACGCACGATTTGAGTTCCCAAATCTGTGATGCACCAGTTTGACAAGAAAACCTCTCTATGCAAAGCAACAAGCTTTTGTTTCCATCCTAGCATTTACACGTATGCAAGGTACACGATAATAATGAATCTTGTATTTAAGGTTACCTATATTCTCTGATTTTCCTTACAAACTACTCCCTCCGTTTCAAAATATAAGATGTTTTAGGTTTGTGAAACAAATGTATCTAGACATGTTTTAGTGTGTGTATTCGAGTGAACCTACACACTAAAAGATGTCTAAATATATTTACTTTACAAAGCTAAAACATCTTATATTTTAAAACGGAGGGAGTATAACTTTCATGTAAGTTGTAGAATCATGTTTTGCTCAGCTGTCCTCAGGACCATTCAAAATGGGTGTCTTGTTCTTATTTTGAGTCTTTAGGACATCTGTTTGGAAATCTTTCTTTACTATAAAAAATTTGGATCGGGTAGTAGATACGTTATTTTCGTTTTCCGATTCTACCCCTGCAATATAAGGAATATTACACACTTTACCACCGCCAAGTTATCATGGTTCTTGGCGTTCGCATGAATTCCCCTCTTTTTTTTGAGTTTTAAGGCAGTCGCTTCTACCGTCCCATTAGATAGAATAGAAGTTTTTGTACAAGGTTTTTAGCCAAATAATTACATGCCCATCTTGGCCAAAGAATAGGCCACACTACTCACGCTACACTGCGTCTCCCGGATCCTGGGTGTGAGCATGAGCCCGTTGCTCAATCTCTTCCCAAACCAAATGAGCGACCGCCTCTGGGTGAAGCGCCACATTACGGAACACCCGCCTATTTCGCTCCTTCCAAATTCCCCACATGGTGTAGATGAATGCGCCACTTGCCTCTCTTCTTTTCTCTTTGACAATACCCGCAAGAGTAGCGTCCCACCAAGAATCAATGGTCCGTCCGAAGGGAGGTGGGGCTGCGCCAATGGAACCATTCCAAGCAAAAATCCTCTCTCGCACCGCTGTCGAGAAGCTACAATCAAGCAAGAGATGTTGCACAGTTTCCGGATGAATCCTACAAAGCTTGCAAATAGGATCATGTGGCCATCCTCTTATGGATAGGTTATCAGCGGTAAGGATCTTCCCATGGAGCACCACCCATGCAAAGGATTTGCATTTCTGCTCCGTGTGTGCCTTCCACACCTTAGCTGATCTAAAAGGTGCAACCGCCCCAACAAACTGGCAATGGTAAGCGGAGGCCGTCGTGTATACTCCAGAGGTTCACGGCGGCGCTGAATTCCCCTCTTTTCCGTTCATGGCAGCTCGCACCGCCCGAGGTCCCCTACCGTGAGTACAAATCGACCTAAGTTCTCGGTGGTTCCTATGGTGTCCGGATGACGACGAAGCGTGCAGAAAGCTGCCTCGGCGTGGGGTGCGGAGGGCGCCGGCTAGACTGCCGCGGCGACCGATGCCGGCATGAAGCAGGAAAGGAAGACCGGCCTCCAGTGCGCAAGCATACTTCCCATCGTTGACCGATGGAGCGAGCGAGGAGGAGGAGCAGAGGTATGGAGGCGGAGGAATCGGGGGCGCGGTATGTGCACCATCAACCTCAGGCTCGCAGCCTGCAGCAGTGCAGCATGGATGCCAATTGAGGGCCCACCGTCGTGGTCGTCTCGGGGTCGCTGGCCGAGCTATGGGCCGGATGCCAATCGAGGGCCCGCCTTCGTGGTCGTCTCAGGATCGCTGGCCGAGCTATGGGCCGTCCTGCCGCGGCGTCCAGGTCGTTGCCTCGGAATCCACCGGCGTTGATCTCTGCCAAGAGCCAAGATTGGCGTGTTCAAGGTTGGGATCGATCTGGAACCGGGAGCTCAGAGCATGGGAGTGGAGGATCCGGCGGCCCTGCGACCGGCCGGCGCGCGGAGCGCTTCCCACGACGTGGGCTTCTCTACCATCTCCGAGCTGTAGGAACACGAGAGGCAAGTAGCGAAGGGCTCTCTGCACGTCCTCTTTTTGAGAAAATGCTTAGCTGCTGGGAGAAAACTGCTGCTCAAGGGTTGACCTCATGCCCATTGAATGTTCCTGTGAAGTTTTCTCTAGCATTTCCACATTTTTCAGAGAAGAACATAGTCTAACTTGGAGCTCAGTTTTAGATTCGAATTTTGAGTGCGATAACAGGCTGCGGGTCACAAACGTAGATTAATTTGCAGGATATGATGAATTCATGTTCTTTTCTGCAAATAACATTCATTTCTGTTTTTGTTTTGTTAACTCACTCACAATTCTCTCAATCGCACCTAGAAACTTATGTTCCTCGGAAAGATATAGGAGCTAGAAATCTCGTAATCTACTAATATGCCGCCAATCCGCTTGTAGAATGCAGATATCCTTAGCGATCATCGGTATATTGTTTGCATCCAGTAAATACCCGCTGGTCTTCCGGAAGCATATAAGATCAAAATTGGATCTAATGTGAAGCCATGCGGATAACCAATATTTTATTTGAAACCCGATCCTTGTTAAAAATGATTTTATTCCTACCATTCAATGTCGACCAACATAAAGGAGAAACTCCAATGCATATTCTAGGTTAAGTTTTCTCTTATCAATTCATCTAACCAACTTCCAAACATATCTAATGGTATAATTGGTGCCCTCCCTATGGGCTCTCAGGTAAATCAGAATTTACCGACCATCAGATCGTGCTACCAGCGAATCTCGGCTGTTCATTTTTTTAATGTTCGGTATATGAATCAGCCCCCATGGTGGAAAACCCTAGCCGCCAGCCACCCGCGCGACTATGCTCCTAGCCAATATCCGCTCTGTTCGCTCCTCCTCCAATCCCCTCCATGGGCAGCGGCGAGCGGGTGGCCATGGTGGCGGCGCCGAGAGGGCGGCCACAACAGCGCCGAGAGGGTGGTCATGGCGGTGGCGCGTGGGCGGCCACTACGGCAGCGACGCACAGGCGGCCACGGCAGCAGCGGCGCGCGGGTGGCCACGGCGGTGAGCGGGCGGCCACGAGGGAGATGAGTGGGCGGCCAAGGCGGCGACGAGCGGGCAGCAGCGCCGTGACGATGAGCTCAGGCCTCCGGGCAGCCGCACCCCCCTCCACTGGGAAAATGTGATAAGGGGAAAGGGACTCCCTTTTCCTCGCCTGTGCTAGGCGCCAGCACGCAGCCCTCCTTCTGGTCGACCACCCCCCCCCCCTCTTCCCCTGCCCTACAGGGCGACGAGGAGCACGGCCGAGCTGGCGAGGACGTTCAGCCCTACCGTCTATCCCTGGCGATGCTACGGTTTGTTCCCTGGTACCATCTCCATCATCCTCGTCTCATGGCAGCAGGAATAAGGAACACAGGGTTTACGGCAGATGATGCGGTGAGTCTTATTCCTCATGCCTTTGGATTTGTGGTTGACAGATCTCCGTATTGTGAGGTTGCATTTGTGTACGGTAGCTGTTTGTGCAAATGCCTAAGGGCAAAGACCGCTCTTGGAAGAGTGCCCATAGCTTTGGATCCATAGGTTGTTTGTTCACTCAGATGCATTTTTCTTGATCCCTTAAGTGCGTGAACATGGATTCTAGATTCTTATTAATTTATAGGTTATAGTCTTTCACGTTGTAGCAGATCCTGGCAGCTCAATTTGGATAGTGAATGGATCTACTAACTGAAAATCAAGATTGGATAGTTTTTGTAATTTTTTTGCTTTTGTGATGTTGCTTCCATGTACTTCCGCAATGTCAGAGCTGACCAGAGCATCACCCACAGGATAGGCCTGCAGCCATTGGACGATTTTTCTTTTAAACATTGTTCTCTTCGAGTATGGCTAAAGTTGATATACAAAAAATTAGTTTGTTCATGAGAATTAGTAGTGATTTTCATTATTAATCTTACCAGTGCTGATGATTCTTACATTTTACTTGCAAACATGTTCAAGTTTTATGTATATTGTATTGCTAAGCTTGTGTGATAAGTAAAACATGATTTCATATTTTCATATAAATAGTATCGTTGTGTTGTGCACCTTACTTTGCCCCTTGTGTTTTTGGTTCATGTGTATTCTTGAGCAAAAGATGATCTTCTAAGATTGGCACACCTTTTACTATTCAAGTAGGTCATGTTTGGACTTTTTTAGAAACTCTCTACTATATGAAGATTAAAGGGAAATGTACAATGTCCTTACCTATGGCCTCATAAATGTATTATGGGATGCCAATATTGGGAGAACTCTGAATGGAGGAGTAGAGGCTTCCCCATAATTATGCATACAAAAGTTATAAATCAGTATTGGAAACCTAAAAATATGAATTAATAAAGGGATAAATTGTGTTGGTTAAAAAAATTATTTTTCTCCATTTGGAGAAAATGAAAGCTATTGTGGTTCTTTGTATTCTTGTACTCTTATTATAGATAAAGGCTGGTAAAGGTTGGACCTTCCTGAACCATATAGAAAACTGGGGTCTATAGAGGTTCACTAGCAGCTATGCCCTCACATTCCATTTTTTATGTGTTATAGATTCCTAAGGACCTACAAAAGGAATTTGGTATGCTGGTGCAAAAGCATGAATTAGTTATCTCATGCACTACAGATTTTATATCTGATTTTGTCAGCGTAAAGATGGAAATGCATTGGAGCTTTCAACCTCCACATGTAGAAACTAATATGACACTTTCCTTTCCTTTTTGGACTAATTACATAATTTATTTGCTTCCTACTAAAGCTTATATTCTTATGTTTCAGAAATCAAATGAGTGTACATTAAGCGAGGAGGCGATGCTTCTAAATTGCTGCATGTCAAGCTATTGTGCTTTGCAAAAGTTCTTCGTCGTGCTTATTGACTTCTTCCTATGCATGGTAGTATGCATCCAATTGTACTTTTCATTTCTAGACTAGAGGTCTATGTTTCTTTGAGCATTTGACTTACCAGTGATATTATTTGTTGTCACTTAATTTTAATTAGATATTATGTGTCTTTGTCTACAGAGATTCTATTGGTTCAAATCCGCGTGTCTCCCAATCATGTTGCCACTATTTTTATTAACATTGTTGTCCTAACCTTATATACAATAGGTGGTGCATTTCTTTATGGTCACCTATTTGCAATTATGTAACCATACATGCCTATAATGATCACTAATTTTGTTGTTGGTTTTGTGGCTGCAGATTGCTATGGTGAATAACTACCATGATTTGTGAGGATAACCAAGTGTTTGCCCAGATTGATTGTAATTATAGGGAAATTGGAAATTGTGGTGCTACTGTGATGAGCCCGAGCATGCATCAGCTGGTCGGCAATTGTACGCCTTAGTGCGTCGATGATGTTAATCTTCAGATGTAAGTTTTAGTAGCCTCTGATGGTTGAATCAATTTTTAAAGCTAAGATAGCATTGCTCAGTTTTCTATGTGAGTCTATTAGATCATATTGAAATAAACTTATATATTTGGAGAAATCCAAATATCCGTACTTGGAAAAAAGAGGCGAATTTTCTTCCATTTGCTTTCTTAGCCATCAAAGTGAATATTTATCATTATTAGGACCTATCTACTGTGATATAATGGGAGTCAATCACACGCAAGTTCTTGAAAAATAGGTTGTCATATAAGTGAGTTTATGTACTATCATACATGAGATCCGATTAGGTGGTAAGAAGTAGCTCCACAATTAGTTAACACACATTTAGCGTCCTAGAGTTAGTATACATGCTTGAGATATTGTCCTATTTTTCATTACAATATTTAAATTTGTTTAAATGTATTTCTCCTTCCAGTGTATTAGCACTAGTCGAAAAATGGACATCAATAACGGTTCCAGAGGGCCATTTGTACCGGAAATCAAACCGGTACAAAAGATTCGGGACAAAAGCCCCCCCCCCCCCTCTTTGGTACCGGTTCCTTACAAACCGGTATTAAAGGGGCCTCCACGTTGGCTCCCAGGAGAGAGCAGGGCTAGGGACCTTTGGTACCGGTTTGTAACACGAACCGGTACCAAAGGAATTCAGGGTTTAGGGTTTTAGGAGGGGTTTAGGGGTATCGGACCATTTCATCGTACGAGGATCGCGTCGATGCGCCAGAAACGCGTTTGGATTTAGGAGTACATGAAGATCAAGGTAATGCATATCAACTTGGTGCATATAATATAACACATGTAATTGCATAAGATCGCAAATTAAGTAGTACATGCATGAAGATCGATCTTCATGCATAGTGGTACTCTCCGAGGCATACTATCTATTACATGTAGCATAGTGGTACTCTCCGAGTCAAGCTATATATTACATGTAGATCTTCATTCATAGTGGTACTCTGCGAAGTTAGGTATGACGTCCCGAAGGAAAAATCCCGCCAATTCCTCGCCAATTGCTTTGAAGCGGTGCTCGATTGGGAGCCTGTCACGCTTTCTTGCCAACTGTAAAAGAATGATATTCAAATGAATACATGAGCGATGTATATATATATATATCAAATCACAATCAAACAATTATGACTGAAACTTAGCACAAATTATGGTAACAAAATAAATTTGTGAATATTGTTTTCGTACCTCTCTATTCCTTTGATTATTCGTTCTCTCGCTGACAATCTTATGGATGTTCTCGCAAACATAGTATCCACATAGATTAGTCCCCTCAGGTTGTTGCGCGCATTTCTGTACAATAATATAATTCAATCAAATAATAATCAAGTATGATAAAGGTGTGTGGACCTAGGTAGTACTACTTACTTTGTTCGCACGCCATATCAGCTTCGGTTTCCATCCACCGGTCGGATCTTCCTGGATAAACGTTTGCCATACGCTGCCCGACAAAAGAAAATGCATAAAAGAGTTATTAATTTGTTGATATCAGGAAATTAACGAAAAAACCGATAAGAATTAAAATTACCTTTTGAGCATATCAAAAGCCGACTTGTATAGTATAGGCTCTTTGGTTAGTGAGTCAAAGACTTCAACCTCTCCATCGTACATTTTAATGACGATAAGAATAAAGTGGAACCTGCGCACGTTTAAATATGCAGTGTCATAGATATAAGTCATCAGTTAAAATTTTAACATATGGTGAGCAAAATAGAATGTGTTATAAGACAGTTACACTTACTTGAAGTTGTAAGGCCAAAGTATTATCTTTTTGTCACGTTGTCGCTTCAAAAACCTTAGCAAAGTCTCTGGTGTATCCTTGTTATAGATGGGATCTTCTATGGTTTTTTCATGCATTGTATCTGGGTCAATGAACCCAATGTCCGTGATTTCATCCCTTTTGCATTCAAGCTTCTTCGATCTGCATAATATAGCGCACAAAAGATTAAATTGAGGATAATTTGCAGACAATGAATGAGCTGAGCTAAAGACTTCTCAAATTATATTAATAAATCACTTACAGACAATAGCAACTGATGATAGATTTGTCGATGGCCCGGAGATTGTATAACTGAAAAAGTTCGAGGATGTCAACGCTCACAGAGTATTCTTGGAAGTAGTGCTCATCCTTAACTCGCACCATGATACAATCAATCCCTCTCTTTGTGGCATTAGTGTACCACGCATTCAAATTACGCATACATGTTGGTAGCGACCTGATATTCTCGACCAGATCTTTCCCTTGAACAAATTGATATACTACTTCAGCGATGGGGTAATCAATTGTGTTTTGTCGAGAACTTTCAACGGCCTTCTCGTCAAACACCTTGAGAGGGGGGACCGATTGAATGGATTGTTCTCCGAGCTGGTACACTTGTTTCCTAGTTTTCGCCGAGACCACCGATTGATCGGGTTTTTTCACCTCCACCATAGCGTCATACGACTTTTCAATAGAATGCCTATAGTCAGATGGCGGCGATGGTGGAGGGTCATATAGATTCTCAACGGTACGAATAACTTTCACCGGATCTAGAGTCTTCTCAAAAGGTATCTCTGGCACTTTCTTAGCAAAATGTTTTGCCACCTCGGACTTAGAGATTTCGCTGCATTCCTCGATAGTTCTTTCCCAAGGTAACTTCTCAATAGGTGGCAGTGGTTTCTCCTTTCTAGGTCTCTTCCTAGGCGGCGTACCGTTCCGCTTAAAAAACGCAGTCTTACGCGGAGGATCTCGAGATGGTGGACTCGCGCTGGGGTCCCTCTCCGGTAGGTGTGGACTTTGCTGCTCATGTGGACTGCTACCAGGCGGAGTCGATGGCCATTGCTGCTCATGTGGAATTTGCTGCTCATGTGGACTGCTACGAGGAGGAGTCGGTGGCCTTGGCAAAAGGACGATGTATTTCTTGGACCATATGGCGAAACCGCGCTTGACATCGGCCAGTGTCTTCTCTTCGTCACCTCCAGGAAAATCAAGCTCCATTGTTTCAAAACCCGGAACAACGTCATCCACCCCGACACGAACACAGCCAGCTGGAATGGGCATATGATGGTGCGTTGCTCCATCTTCATTTGGGTAAACATAGCCGACCGCCACCTTAACGGACACGTTCCTCATTTGCACATGTAGCTCGCAATCTGTCTTCTCCGTGACATAATCCACGGGGTAGCTTCCTGCACATTCAAGATGCGAGGAACCCACACTGCTTCTTCGCTGAGATGGGGCGGCATCGGCTTGAGGATCTTGTATAAACAGCGGCTGATTAGGTGCCCTCTGATTTTTCTCAAGCACCTCCACCCTATTTATCAATTCTGCTAACCTGTCTAAGTCCTGCTTCTTCTTTCTCGAACGGCTTCTATAAGTGTCAGCGCACTCCGGCCATGCTTCCTTCATGGTGACACCTGGGAGGGCTCGTATCTGTCCAACGTGTTCCGCATTCCCAAGAGCGAGTGTCAGCTCGTCATTCTCTCTATCGGGAATGTACTCTCCCTTTCTAACTTTTTCAATTGCATCTATAAGCTGCGTCATGATTGCATTAACTTTTTCCTTCCATTTTCCCTTTGCAACGATCTGCCCTGTCTTTGGGTCCAACCCTGCCCCATGCGCGAACAACCAGAACTTGGACCGGTCGGGCCAGTCCCATGTCTATGGAGTGATTCCTGCCTCCATCAGTTTAGCTTCAAATGCTCTCCACTTCGGAATGGCAGTCTTGTAGCCACCTGACCCCAAATGATGGAAATGTTCCTTCTTTGAAGCATTTTTCGTATTTGTGACTGATCGGGACACAGCAGTAGAAGATTTCTTATAGCTCTTAAATGCGGGCCAGTGATCTTTTATCTTCACTAGACTTCCAGTGAATACTGGATCTTTATCTGCATATCTGGCCCATAAATTTTTCTTCCAGGTCTGGAATTGTGTGGCCATCCTCTTAAGAGTCCATTCCTTGACTTTCTTCTTCTGGCCTTCCGTCATGTCTTCCGGTAGGCTAAAGTGTGTCAGTAGACTGTCCCAAAGAAAAAGTTTTAGAGTATCATTGACATAACTAGCTTCAGCCCCCGCGTTCTTCGGCTTATGCCACTCTGCAATGCTGATCGGTACATGGTCCCTAACAAGAACTCCAGCTTGGTTTATAAATTTACGGCAGTGCTCTTTGGGCTCCACCGGTTGACCACTAGCCTTAAATGCGGTGAGGGCTAACCTACCCTCGCCCTTTAGATGTTGCATCGGGCCTCGTTGCTTTTTAACAGATTTGCTCGATGATCCAGAAGGCTAAAATAAAAATGATTCATTAATAAGTGTAATACAAATAAATCAATGCATCAAGTGATGAACATATAGCCTTGATATACACCTCGCCGGAGTTTGTTAAGGACACTTCGTTGTCTCTTCTTTCTTCAGACTCAAGTCCCTCACCGACATCGTTCAAAAATTGTGAGCCGAAATCATCGTCATCTCCATCGGGTTCTCCATTGGGTTCCGGTCCACGGGCACTCTCAAATATCATTTTCTGCACCATTTCTTCTCGCTCCTCATCTCGGATGAAGGTGTCGTCCTCCATAGCTCAATGTCACTGCAAAATTAAGTGCAATTATTTTGTTTTTATTAATGGACAAGATATATGTATAGGATGACAACAATGTCTTATAGAACACTTGTACCATGTATACTATAGAAGAACTCGGACATATATGGAAGGGGACCACATGGAATTGAGGATTAAAACCATGAGAACAACTAGTGGTAAATCTAGATTTCAAGGTCAAGAAAATACACATGCATAAGACACACATAGCAGCAACATTTGTGAATAGAAGGCATGTCGTATGAATTTTATTGGCACTCAATGTACCTGCAGAACATATACATAGCTCACAATATGGAGTCCAGCATGCAACAACATACATAGCAGCAACATTTGTTCAGATTTTAGAACATACATAGGTCAAAACAAAAAAGGACAATCTATTTTATAGCTGCATAGTATCCCAGATTAGCATGCCATCTCAGTGCTTCCAGCTAAACCACCTCACCTGTGATTATAGAAAGGAAATAAAGGACCTGTGTATGATTCAAGAATAAATTAAGTTAACATAAACTTTGGGCTCCTCTACATCACACAAGACACTGAAAACCTAACTAAAAAAGCCCCATTTGTTGCACTATGTGGGGTAAAAATCACAACTTAGGCAAAAATAATCCTAACTAAACTATCACTTAATGTTACAGAGCAAAATGCAATAATCTAGCAGTATTTACAAAATAAGCTAGCAGATTTGCTAAACTTGTTAATTTGTGCAATAATGACACAACTAGTGGTGTTGAAAACACTAGAAGATGAGCATGAAATCTGCTAGTAGATCTTGCATGATAGTCCTATATGCCATGAGAGAAAATAGGTCTTAGTTAATTATTATTCTTGAACTTCTAGCTTTTGATACTCGTTGACATATTTAACCACTGTCCATATAGGAATCACTGGATGATGCATTCCACTGACTACACCTTGTTCTGTGGCATGGAGATGTTAGTTGCAAAGATCAAGGACTTTTAAAACAGTATCTTCTAGAAATATAGCTAGGTTAAGAAATTATGTTACCCCAATCCAACAACGTTGGAATCATCGATCATGCTGACCTTTGAATTGACCACAACAGTCTGCAAGTTCTAAGGTGAATTGGCACAAGAAATATTCATTTCTGTATCCCTAATTTCTAGAGTTTCAGGAATCAACCTGTTTCCAGGAGGAGCGGAAAAACCCGAATTATTTTCCCTGCTAATACAGTGATAAGTCGACGACACATCTTGTCTTTCGTGATATAGCAAACATAGCTCTCTAAATACTTTCACAAGACCAATCTATATATGTTGCTTACTTCTATTTTTGTGGAGAAGTTCCTTACATTTAAGTGTGTGTGGCGAATAGATTGTTAACACAAGAAACATGTGTTCAGACAGGATATACACAGCCATGAAAATTATGGCTGATATTTATAATTAACAAATGAAGGCTGTATGCATGCATGGACTGATGTAGAGGCTGGGCTGCCCCATGATATACACATCCATGAACATTCTTAAAGTTTTTTCCTCTGAAATTCACAAGTATGCAAATAAAAGAAGCTACACAAGAAATGATATGAAACGCTTATTTTATGATTAAGTAACTAAATTTCTTCTATGCAACATATGTTTGCAAAATAGTTGCGCTAGCTCTGTAATGACATAAGTAATTCATACACGATGGATAAAAATCTACACTACAAATGATATAAGATGCTATTTTATGATTAACTAAATATATCCAGTTAAAACTTTGTCGATGAAGTGTGCAACAGAAAACGACAATGAATTAATCAAAATATTCACTTGTTACTAGTTCACACGCCGGGGTGTAGGCAAACCCTAACGGTTTTGTTCGAGCATGTGCTCTGCTATGTTAAACACCAACCGACAAACAGAAATGGGGCAGCACTTCTAATGGTTTCATTCTAACATCGGGATACTAATGTGGATTGTTGCAATTAAACACACTAGTCATTAACCCATGCACCTGCATGGCTAGTTGTTATAAAATATTTTATGAGAGCAATTTCATTAAGTTACCAATTATATATGAACTATCTGGTCTTTTATCTTATGCATTTGATACCTATCCAAAGGTATATCAAATTTTTTGCAGAAAAATAGTCAAATTTAGTAATTAATGTTTTTAAAATTATACATTTGTGGAATCAATAGGTATTTAGTTATTATGAATAAATTCACAGTATTTCTTATGCTGTACTTTGAACATTTCAGAGAAGTCAATTTCACACAAAATCTATTTTCACTGAATTGGTACATTCTTCTAGTAATCTGTCAATTAACTATGAAAAGAGTTGGTATAATCTCCAAATTTACAGAAAATGGGTGAAGAGTTTCTCTCCAATATCGATCATTTCTTCCCAGAGGTTCCAATAGGTGTAAGATTTAAGAATTACTATAAAATTTCTACGTTTTTTATATATTTATCGTGGAAATGAAGAAATTTCTGCTTACACATCCGGCAGTTAGAAAGCTTATCTCAGAAAAACAGCCACATGAGGCATCTCCAAGCATGTCATTATTCTCATGTGTATTTCACAAAACACATTTGCACTTCAAAGTAGACGTCTGGAAGTAGTGGCTTTTGTTAACATATCTTATATGAATCAAAATCGAAACCAAGTATTGTTGAATGATGCATGGTTCAAAACAAAGTATTGTTAAATGAATATTTTTTATGAAATAGTAAGTTCACGATGAAAGTTCAGATCAACCTTAGGAAGATATGTCCCATGTATTAATTAGCTATGGAAGTCGAAACTTACCGCAATGTGCTAGTAATTACTGAGCCCCTCGTCTACTTGCTTCTGTGCTCATATATTTGTAAATTACGGGCATACGAAAATCTATTAATTAGTCATTCAACTTAATATCATTTCGTCTGTAACATAAGGAATTGGTAGGCAAATACATAAAATGGTTCTTTGATACATGCATATTGAATTTTTTTGTTATGATAGTTGTGCAATAATATTTGTCTAGACGTTCAGCATCTATAAAGCTGGTAAGAGTAGAAGTAGAATTTTACGTTCAATTAGTGTAAGGACCCATCATAGTATGTATATGCATGTTTTATCTGACTTTTAATTTTGTTTACAGGAATATACTGTATCATCCTTCTAAGCTCAGTTGAGAATGCAACCATCCCAACGACTCAATCATCATCTAATAATTCTAGCATGGACTAATTCAATCCCAACGACACAATCATCTAATAATTCTAGCATGGACGACAATCCCTTCGTCTGGTAAAAAAGAAATCCATGTGAAGATGTGATTAAGCTACGATAGAAGATGACCAAACCTGAGACGGGCTGGACAGACACGGGTCCGACCAACAGCTCCACGGATATCCTACTTCATAGACAGTAATGCCTGGTCCAGAGTCTCCAGACCCGAAGTGTGGTTGCTGCTGGGTCAATTTGCTGCTCCAATTGACCAATTTCCATGCGTCCTGGCATAGAGCCAGCGGCGCTGGGAGAGAAGCATACCGTCAAGGGAGAGGGCATCGAGACCTCGCTAGGAGAAGACGAGCGCTTCGGGCCGGCGTCCGGCAATAGTGAAGCGGCGTGATGGAATTGGATGCCTGGAAGGCCGGCTTCTCAACAACATGTTCTGAAATCACGTAGGGCTGTTCAAACAAAGAGATATGTCATGTATAATTTGCGGACTGTCCAACACGTATAGAAATTGAACTCTTTTTTATTGTCCAATCTAAGCCACACTATTATAATCTAATGGTTATTATTAACCGTCTTCTAGGATTAACGTGAGCTCTCGTACGGTGCCTCCAATTAGTAAATATAAGATTGTTAGAATTTAATTGAGATGCAATCCCTTCCATTTGGATGCAAAAAATTGCATTGGTTCAATTACTACAGCAAGACACATAGCGTACATATGAAAATCTGGTTAACCATTTCACATCATGTATTGAAGATTTTTGTAAGCTAGTTCATATATCATGTATAGAAGACACATAGCGTACATATGAAGGAGGCGACGCACCTGAATCGGGTTGCAGGACGAGGAGGAGGAGGGGGGCAGCGAGGCCAGCGCCGTCTTGGGCGGCGGCGGCGCGGTCTCGGGCGGCGGCGCGGCTAGGGCGGCGGCGGCGCGGTCTCGGGCGGCGGCGGTCTCGGTCTCGGGCGGCGGCGGCGCGGCTAGGGCGGCGGCGGCGGCCCGGGCTTGGGCGCGCGGCGATGGCTAGGGCGGCGGCGGCTAGGGCGCGCGGCGACGGCCACGGCGCGGGAAGGTATTTTGCTATGTGGTCTGCGTGTTTTTCCGCCGGTGGCGTGAAGAAAAAGGCCTAAGGGCCTTTGGTACCGATTGCTGTTACGAACCGGTACTAAAGGTCACCTTTAGTACCGGTTCGTAACAGAAACCGGTACCAAAGATATTTACTGAAATTCTATTCGCGCTATTAACCTTTGGTACCGGTTCTTTCCACCAACCGGTACCAAAGGTTTTTTTCTTTTTCTTCTGATTTTTCTTTTGCAGTTTCTTTTGATTTTCATTTGATTTTTCTTTTGATTTTCATTTGATTTTTCTTTTGCAGTTTCTTTTGATTTTCATTTGATTAGATATATTTGATTTTCTATTTTCTTTTGATTAGATATATTTGATTTTATTTTTGATTAGTTATATTTGATTAGTTATATTTAATTTTCTATTTTATTTTGATTAGTTATATTTGATTTTCTTTTTGATTAGTTATATTTGATTTTTCTGTTGCAGTTTCTATTGATCATATGTTCGCTTAATAATTAAGTGTCGGTTGGCGCGGCGGCACGCTGCGTCCGTGAGAGGAAAAGGGCGGGAAGAAAAGGGCGAAAAGAAAAAGGCAGAAAGAAAAAGGGCGGGAAAACGATTGAACAGGAAAAGAAGTACATATCTCAACTGAAAATTAAGATACATGGCCAGATTAAGTCACAATCGGCCGAGCTTGTTTTCGAATGTTGGAGTGATTCAGTCATAGTCGTGCCTAGCCCTATAAACGTCGCCACTGTAGTCGTCGTAGTCGCCGGTGTCATCGTCGCTGGTATCGGGGTCGCGGTAGTCGAACCTCGACTGGTGAGCACGCGTGGGCTGAGACTGAGGGTAGCGCAGGCGGGGGCCACGGTAGGCCATGACGCTCTGGAGAGTCCGGCCGCGCCACCATAGCCGACGGCCGGCCTCGTTGAAGTTCGAACGAGGCGAGCCATCCTCCTCGTGCCTGGCAAGCGCACTCTCACACCGATTGATGAAGAAGGCGTCCCAAGTCGGGCTGTAGTCGGGATGCCACTGAGGATTCCTCCGCTGCTCTGGCGTGAGCTCGAAGTAGTAGTGGTTCGTGATGGCCATCTGGCGCGCCACACCTATAGGGACAGGAGGGACCGGTACGCCTCCGACGCTCAGCATCCAGTCGGTGGGGACACGGTAGCCCGGCGGGCAGGGGTAGTTTGAGGCGCAAAGCGCCTCCGCCTCCTGGGGGGTTAGAGATACGATGGAAGCCATGGAAGAGAGTGATGAGGTTTGCAGATATGAGTCTAGATGTGATATGTAAATGGAGGCCAAGCCTACATATATATAGTGAAAAATGGCGGGAAGACAGAGGCGGGAAGCGGTGGAAAGCGCGGGAAGAAAATAGGCGGGAACGTAGTGGCGGGGGGAACCATCTAACCTTTAGTCCCGGCTGGTGGGTACAACCGGGACTAAAGGTGGTTTTTGTGTCATCTAACAAAACTGTCGGTGGGATAAGGACGTGTGGGTAACCTTTAGTCCCGGTTGGTGGGTGCAACCGAGACTAAAGATGTCGGCAGGATAAGGACGCGTGGGTGGATGCACTGCTCGATGAGATAAGGACGCGTGGGTGGACACACGATGCCCCTGTCGGAGGAACAAGACAAAGTAGAAGCGGTGGAAAACGCGGGAAGAAAATAGGCGGGAATGCAGTGGCGCGGGGAACCATCTAACCTTTAGTCCCGGCTGGTGGGTACAACCGGGACTAAAGGTGGTTTTTGTGTCATCTAACAAAACTGTCGGTGGGATAAGGACGTGTGGGTAACCTTTAGTCCCGGTTGGTGGGTGCAACCGAGACTAAAGATGTCGGCAGGATAAGGACGCGTGGGTGGATGCACTGCTCGATGAGATAAGGACGCGTGGGTGGACGCACGATGCCCCTGTCGGAGGAACAAGACAAAGTAGAAGCGGTGTCGTGCCTATAAAAGGAGCATCGATACGCCATGGCAAGCAGCTCAACAAGCCAACCTAGAAGGTAGGGAGAGTTTCATCCACATAGATGGAGGACAGGGTTGGGACATCTCCCGTGGCGGAGTTTCTCAAAGATGTCGTTGGTGCTCACGCCCTACGGCATCTTCGGAAGCTCCGCCTCGGAAAAAATTCCCTCATACAATAACATCATTACACAAAAATCCATATTGAGATACACAAGTTATGATCCCTATCTAGTCTTCTGAGTTTTCTTCTTGTGTTTCCCTTTCTTCTGATTGCGACGCAGCCATGGACAATCTTCATTATTTAAAATGATGCTTGGGTCAGTTTTCACCTTGAAAGGTGGAATATCATCAAATTTATTATAATCTTCTGACATGTCTGTCTTGTCCTCTACTCCCACGATGTTTCTTTTTCCTGAAAGAACTATGTGGCGCTTTGGCTCATCGTATGATGTGTCCTCTTGCCTTTCTTTTCTTTTTTTGGTTTGGTAGACATGTCCTTCACATAAAAAACCTGAGCCACTTCACTGGCTAGGACGAATGGTTTGGTGTCGTACCCTAGATTCTTGAGATCCACTGTAGTCATTCCGTACTGCGGGTCTACCTGTACCCCGTTTTTCAGGTTGAACCATTTGCACCGGAACAAAGGGACCTTGAAATTAGGTCCATAGTCAAGTTCCCATATCTCCTCTATGTACCCATAATATGTGACCTTCTTCCCATTGTCCTCTGCTGCATCAAAGCGGACACCACTGTTTTGGTTGGTGCTCTTTTTATCTTGGGCGGATGTGTAAAATGTATTCCCATTTATCTCGTACCCTTGAAATGTCGATATAGTCGAAGATGGTTGCTTGGCCAACAAGTATAGCTGTTCTTCATCAGTGACATTCATGAGCCATGTTTGCAACCAACCGCCGAAAGTCTTCATGTGTTCTCCATCAATCCAATCTTCACGTTGCTCCGGGTATTCAGAGCGTAAAATATTCTTGTGTTCCACTTTGTACGGAGCCACCAAGCTAGAATTATGTAGAATTGTGTAGTGTGCTTGAGTGAAAGAATGTCCGTCCATACACATTGTTGCTTTCTTTCCTAGCGTGCCTTTTCCACGCAGTCTCCCCTCATAGCGCGATTCAGGAACACCGATCGGCTTAAGGTCAGGAATAAAGTCAACACAAAACTCAATGACCTCCTCTGTTCCATAGCCCTTGGAGATGCTTCCTTCTGGCCTAGCACGGTTATGAACGTATTTCTTTAAGACTCCCATGAATCTCTCAAAGGGGAACATGTTGTGTAGAAATACAGGACCGAGAACACTAATCTCTTCGACCAGGTGAACGAGGAGATGCGTCATAATATTGAAGAAGGATGGTGGGAACACCAACTCGAAGCTGACTAGACATTGCACCACATCCTTCTGTAAATTTTGTAGAGTTAGTGGATTGATCACCTTCTGAGAAATTGCATTGAGGAACGCACATAGCTCCACAATGGGTACTCGAACATTTTCTGATAGAAGCCCTGAAAGAGCATTTCCCGCCTAATTGATTTTGGCGTTTGTTAACAATACATTATCTATTAATGTGTGATTATGCTTTGCAGGATTTTATTATATTCTTGCACAAGATATTGGGTTTCCTATGTTGCACTTGATAATTATCATTACTCAAAGGAAATTCTAGAGGAAATGGTGATAATATGCTCTGGGAGAAGTTTCATATGAAGTTGGGTCAGTAAGGCCGGCTTTAGCCGGTCCCCAGACCGGCTATAGCCGGACTGCCCAGTTTCGGAAGAGGTCCTGCGCCTCTGGACTAACCCGGCTATTTGTCCGGCTATTTCCGGCAGGGCCGGATTTTTCAGGCCGGCTATAGCCGGTGTGGAGGCCGGCTTTAGCCGGTGTGACCGGCTTTAGCCGGACTTAACTCCGGCTTTAGCCGGACATTTCTGGCAGGCAACGGTCAGATTTTTGGGGGGGTATAAATACCCCCACCTTCTTCTCCATTGGGTAGCTCGTCCAAGATAGAAGAACACCATTATTTTGAGCCACCAAATCAACTAGATCTCCTCCCTCAACCCACCAAAGCTCTTGATCTTTGGAGAATCGAAGGAGAAGACCATCATCTACATCCTCACCGAAGCGATTTGATTTCCCCTCTCATTTGCTTGAGGGCCCTTGTGTCTTGGGTTCCCTTGTGTCCCAAGACCTTGCTTGTGTATTTGATATATTGCTACTTGTTGTTTGACAGCATTGTGTTGTGCTTGGGAGCCTCCAATTCGGTTGTGGATGCGTGCCCCAAGATTGTAAAGGCCGGTTCCGCCTTGAGGAATCCCTTAGTGGAAAGTGAGCTAGGCCTTTGTGGCGGAAGCTTGCACCGGAGAATAGGGTGAGCCTTTGTGGCGTTGGTTAGGCATTTGTGGCAACCACACCCCTCCAACGTAGACGTACTTCCCCTAAAAAGGAAGGAACTACGGGAATTACATCCGTGTCTCCGTGTGCTCCACTCTCGGTTACCTCTATCCTTTATTGCCTTTACTTATTGTATCTTGTTTAGCTTGCTAGTTGACATATAGGTAAATTCACCTTAGTTGCATATCTAGAGAATTTACCTTTGTGTCAAACCTAAACTGAAAAAGAATTAAAATTTGAGTAGCACCTATTCACCCCCCCCCCTCTAGGTGCCCATACGATCCGTTCAATTGGTATCAGAGCCTCGGCTCTTTATTCAGGCTTAACCGCCTAAGAGTATGGACACCTCTCCGAGTGAGGGCTCGGGTCAAGTTTCCATGGGTGAGTTTAAATCTTTGGAATCATCCATGACTTCCATGACAACTCAAATAAACGAGTTGCGTGAAATGATAGCGCAACTCATGCAAGCTAAAACTGCTGATGCTCCTCCACCTCCGGAAAAACCCGCTACTCCACAAGTGGAGAATGTGGTGGTTGATGTGGAGGGTACCGACAAAAATGGTGATGCTAAGTCTTCCACCAAGGACGACAGGAAAGGTGAATACCCACATTGGTATTCACCCGACCCGCCGGTTCCTCATCCTCATATTAACCATAGAGGAGATCCACCTAAGCTTGATGCAATAAACTTTGGTCAATGGCAATATCAAATGATCTCTCATATGCGCAGTTCTTGCATCGAGCTTTGGAGGATTGTTGAAGAAGGATTCAAGGCCGTGGATCCTACCAACATGACAAGAAGAGAGACGGTCAATAGTCAACTCAATGCCACCGCTCTCCACATGATTCAAGTCGCCGTTGGGCCCAAGGACTTGCCTCACATCCAACACTTCTCCACCGCCAAAGAAGCTTGGCAAGCACTCTCCGACGTCTTTGTTGGCAATGAGAGCATGAAGAAAACAAGATATATTGCCTTCTCAAATCAAGCGGAGGGTTTCTTCATGATGGATGGTGAGGATCATCAAGAGATGTATAGAAGACTCAAGGCTATTGCTACCACCTTCAAGAACCTCGGTGCTCACCATATTGATGATGAGTGGATCAAGATGAAGTACATTCTTGCTCTCACTCCATATGAGCCCGCGGATGTGAAGAGTGTTCAAGGAAAGCACAACTTCAATGAGATGACCTCCAATCAATTGATGCAAGAGATTCAAGCCTACAAGGTGTCCGCACAAAATGCGGAAGATGCTCGTGCTCGTGCCATAGGAATGCAAAGAAGCTCCAATCTTGCATTAAAAGCTAGTGTGGTTGAGAAAGAGCTTCCACTTCAAGCAAGCATGGAAGCAAGGCTTGAAATGTGTCCCGAGGACATAAGACATGAGTACAATGAGCACATGGCCTTCTATGGAAAAACCTTTTGGGTTGATCCACACAAGGTTAAAGAAGACAATCAAAGAAGAAGCAAGTCAAGTGGCTATCAAAGGAATGACAACAATGGTCAAAGGGTGAGGACATGCTACAATTGCAATGATAGATTTCACTTTGTTGCCGAGTGCCCTTATGAGAAGAGAGAAGACCATGGTGGAAAGCTCATCTTCAAAAGCAAGACCAAGCCACCATCCAAGAAGCCATTTGTGAAGAAGGGTGGACCAAAGAAGAAACAACCGAAGTTTGTGTTCTTGACTCAAGAAGAGTACTCCGCAAGTGAGAGTGATGAAGAAGAAACCACAACTAGTGAGATGGCCGCAATGGCAACCACCTCCACTTCCTCCACGTCACTCTTTGAATCCCCAAATGAGGACTCTCTTGTCAAGAACGTCAAGTGCCTTATGGCCAAGTCTTCTGAGGTATCACCCACATCTTTCTCTTCCTCTAAGACAAATGATGCTTCCTTGAATGATCTTGCTAGTCTTAGAGTAAAGGAAGAAATTGTTGCTTTTGATGATTATGTGTCTAGTGTAGATGGTGTTCACAAGCTTCACTTTGAACGTCTATTGAGCCAATATGGTAAAACTCTTGAAAAACTAGATGAACAAATGAGGCTTGAAAAAGAATATGCTCAAGATATTGCCTCACTAACCGAGTCTCTTGAAGAAGAGCAAGAGGAACGAGCAACTCTTGAAGAGAAGCTCGATTCCATTGAGGAAGCTAATAATGAAGTTGTTTCCAAACTCATTAAAGAGCGAGACCATGCTCGTGCTAAAGTAAAAATGCTTAAAAAGGAAAAGGTTGAATTTGGTGTTGGTCATGATATACTTGTTAAGGATTTAGAAGATCTTGACAAGGCTCACAAGGCCTTGAAAAGTGAACACTCTATTCTTACCAAGTCACATGAACAACTTCAAATTCAATTAACTAAGAATAATGTGCCTAGTTCTTCTACTTCTACTTGTGATCATGCAAATGTTATTGAAGAAAATGCTAGGTTGAAAGATGAGCTTGCCAAGTCCTCCATTCCCATAGGTGAGAAAAACTTGAATGACCTTTTGAGTAAGCAAAAGGCATTTGGTGATAAAACGGGGATTGGCTATGTCTCAAAGAAGAAGAAGAACAACAAGAAAAAGAAGGCCAAGCCCGCACAAGCAAAGAAGGATCCTATTGTGGGTGGCAAAGCCACTCATGATGATCATGCGGGAATTGCTAACCCTCACTATGTTTTATTTCGTGATTATTATGGTGATGTGTATGCAAAATATGTTGGTCCAAATGATGGTTATGTTGCTTGGTCTATTTGGGTTCCAAAGACCCTTGTTGCTAACAAAAGAGGACCCATTGAAAAATGGGGACCTAAAACCAAGCAATGATCTCTTGTAGGACTATGCTTCTGGTGGATCAAAATGGGTGCTTGATAGTGGATGCACAAGTCATATGACCGGAAGCAAGGAGATTATGACGGAGATGAGGCCTAATGACAATCATATAACCGTCACTTATGGAGACATGTCACAATCCGAGGTATTGGGTCTTGGCAAGGTGGTGGTCGCACCGGATGTTTCCCTTATGGACGTCATGCTTGTTGAGACCCTAGGTTACAATTTACTTTCAGTTCGTGCACTTGGTAAGATGGGCTTTGCCGTCTTCATTGATAATGACATTGTGGTACTCTTGTGGAGCAAGTCTCTAAAGGTCGCTTTCGTTGGACACATTGAAAATAACTTGTATGTGGTGGACTTCTCGGGGAAAACCACTACAAGTGCAATGTGTTTATTTAGAAACGCCGATGTGGGTTGGCTTTGGCATCGCCGACTAGCCCATGTCAATATGAGAACTTTGCAAAGCCTTCACAAGGGTGGCCACATACTCGGACTAAAAGAGAATGTTTCTTTTGCTAAAGATCGTGTTTGCAGGGCTTGCGTTCTAGGAAAAATGCATGATTCTCCCCACCCAAGCAAGACTATCATTTCTTCCAAGAGGATCTTGGAGCTCCTTCATGTGGATCTTTTTGGTCCTCCCTCTCATGCAAGTCTTGGTGGGAAGAAATATTGTTTGGTGATTGTTGATGACTATTCAAGATATACTTGGGTTTACTTCTTCAAGCATAAGAGTGAGACTCAACAAACCGTCATCGACTTTGCCAAGGAAGTTGAACGTCAACATGGGCAAACTATTTTGGCAATTAGAAGTGACAATGGCTCGGAGTTCAAGAACTACACCTTAAATGGATTTCTTAGTGATGAGGGGATTCGTCATCAATATTCCGCTGCATACACCCCTCAACAAAATGGTGTAGCCGAAAGGAAGAACCGGACTCTTATGGATATGGCTAGGTCCATGTTGGCGGAGTTTAAGTCTCCATACAACTTTTGGGCCGAAGCTATCTCTACGGCTTGTCACTCATCAAACCGGCTCTTCCTCCGCAAAGGCCTAAACAAGACTCCATATGAAATACTCACCGGAAGCAAGCCCAACATCTCCTACTACCGGGTTTTCGGGTGTAAGTGTTTCTTTAAAAGAAAAGGAGTTCGTTTAGGTAAATTTGATCCAAAAGTGATAGAAGGTATTTTTGTTGGTTATGGTGCCGAATCCCACACTTATAGAGTCTTCAACAAGTCCACCGGACGTGTTGAAGAATCTTGTAGTGTGGTATTCGAAGAGAATGACGGCTCCCAAGGGGGGCGAGATGTTGTTTCTTGTGGTGTAGATGATGAAATACCTCGAGAAGCCATAGGAAGAATGGGCGTGGGATTTTTCCGCCCCATTGAGGGACACCTTGTGGCCAACCGGGGAGGACTATGCTCTACTCAAGTGGAGCCTTCATCTTCACAAGCTCAACAAGCCTCTCCCAAGGAAGCAACTAATGCACCAACCGAAGAACAAGACAAGGACCTTCATGAAGAAGAAGGGGCACCACCATCCTCTCCGGTTATCTCAACCGCCCCCAATTCTTCACAAGACCAAGATCAACCTACTCTTGAAGATAATGATGATCAAGGTCAATTTGATGGTCAAGACGGGGACCAAAATGATCAAGATGATCAAGTGACTCCTCCAAGGTCAAATGAGGAGATCGAAGCCCATCGCAAGAAAAGAGTTGAAAGGGATTTGGAGCTTAAAGGTCATACCCTTAAGAGGGTTATTGGAGATTTAAGAAGCAAAGTGTCAACCCAGCGTCAATTGGCACAATTTAGCTCTCATCATGCTTATATCTCCATGGTTGAACCCAAGAAAGTATTTGAAGCTCTTGAAGATCCGGATTGGTTGGATGCTATGCATGAAGAACTCAACAACTTCAAGCGCAATAATGTATGGGTGTTAGTAGAGAAGCCAAAGGAGTGCCGCAATGTGATTGGCACAAAGTGGATATTCAAGAACAAGCAAGATGAGCATGGAATTGTTGTGAGGAACAAGGCAAGATTGGTTGCTCAAGGTTTCTCTCAAGTTGAAGGCATTGACTTTGGAGAGACTTATGCTCCCGTGGCTCGTCTTGAGTCCATCCGTATCCTTCTTGCATATGCCACTCATCATAATTTTAAGTTGCAACAAATGGATGTTAAGAGTGCATTTCTTAATGGTCCATTGAAAGAGGAAGTGTATGTTAAGCAACCCCCAGGGTTTGAGGATCTCAACTTTCCTAACCATGTCTACAAACTTCATAAGGCACTCTATGGCCTTAAACAAGCCCCACGTGCGTGGTATGAGCACCTTAGGGAGTTGTTGGTAGACCGTGGGTTTGAAGTTGGGCAAATCGATCCTACTCTTTTTACTAAGAGGGTCAATGGGGAGCTTTTCGTATGCCAACTATATGTTGATGATATTATCTTTGGCTCTACTAACAAAGCTTTTAATGATGAATTTTCAAAGCTTATGACCGATAGGTTCGAGATGTCTATGATGGGCGAAATGAAGTTCTTTCTTGGTTTTGAAATCAAGCAATTGAAAGAAGGGACTTTCATTTATCAAGCCAAATATGTCCAAGACATGCTCAAGAGGTTCAAGATGAAAGAACTAAATGGGGCCGCCACACCAATGGCCACAAAATGTCATCTTGAGCTTGATCCCAATGGTAAAGATGTGGATCAAAAGGTATACCGTTCTATGATCGGTTCTTTGCTTTACCTTTGCGCATCTAGACCCGATATTGTGTTGAGTGTAGTTGTGTGTGCAAGGTATCAAGCCGCTCCTAAAGAAAGCCACCTTATGGCGGTTAAGAGAATCTTTCGATATTTGGTTCATACCCCAACTTATGGGCTTTGGTATCCCAAAGGCTCGGATTTCTCTCTTTGTGGCTTCACGGATTCGGATTGGGCTGGTGACAAGGATGATAGGAAATCAACCTCCGGAGCTTGCCAATTTCTTGGTAGGTCTTTGGTGTGTTGGTCTTCTAAGAAGCAAAATTGTATATCTCTCTCCACCGCCGAAGCCGAATATATTGCCGCCGCAAGTGGATGCACTCAATTGTTGTGGATGAGGCAAACTTTAAAGGAATATGGTGTCAATTGTGACAAAGTGCCTCTTTTATGTGACAATGAGAGTGCTATCAAGATAGCCTATAATCCGGTGCAACATTCAAGAACCAAGCATATTGAGATCCGGAATCATTTTATTAGAGATCATGTTGCCCGTGGTGATATTGAGCTTGCATATGTAAGCACCAAGGATCAACTTGCCGACATATTCACGAAGCCCCTTGATGAAGCAAGATTTGGATATTTGAGGAATGAGCTAAATATCATTGATTCAAGGAGTGTGGCTTGAGCATCTTGGAAATACACCTATTCTTCAATGCTTGTTTGGTTTAGGTGTGGGCATGGAGATAGGGGGAGTGCGGTCCTAATTAATTGGGCTATCCCTCCCCCCATAATGCCAATAGTGACAAAATTGTTCTCTTTCTATCATTTTTGTGATATATGAGTTTCAATGACGAGTATTGGTTATGGACTCAAGATATATCTTCGCGGTCCAATGCCATAACACTCATACATGGTGGCCTCGGCCACCGACCTCTTCTTTTCGAAGAGTTGATTCCTTGCAAATTCTATTTGAGTTTATTGAACTTTTTCAGCATTATCTCTATCCTTGAAATGGGAAGGCACTAGCATTGGTTTTTCCAAAGATTTCTTGTGTTTTGCAATGCCAAGTGCCGAGAACCACTCCATGCATGTTTTCTATCCTAAGCCCACTTATCTAAAGCCAAATCATCCTCTCTTGCATGCCCAGAATTTCCAGAAATCAAAATCATCTGTTTTGGGTCATCTAGACCGGCTTTAGCCGGTCTGTCACCAGAAATAGCCGGTGTCCGGCTTTAGCCGGGCCCCCCGGCTATAGCCGGTCTGGGGATTTCGAGCCCCACTCATTAGGCTGTGGGGGTGAGGGTTTCCTCAGTTACCCCCACGCCTATCTTCCTCCACTCGACCCCTCTCCCTTTGAGCCGCCGCCGCCGCCGTCACTCGCCTCTCCTCCGGCCGCCGGAGCCCCCTCCTCGGCCGGTCATCCTCTCCGGCGCCCTCCCCATGGACCAGGGTACCCCCCCTACTCTCTCCTCTCTCTCTCTCCCTAGGTCTCTCTAGGGTTAGGGTTAGTTGATTTTACGGTACCTTGTTGTTCATCTGGGAATGTTTGGTTTCGTGATTCCTCCTGCATTGCATAGATTGAAATGCTTGACTAGTTTTGGTGGCCTATTCCTAAGATTTTGATTTGTGTTCATCTGGTCCGGCTAAAGCCGGTGTCAGACCGGCTAAAGCCGGCCTGACCGGCTAAAGCCGGCCTGAGACCGGAAATAGCCGGTGTAGATCACCAAGTACTGTCATGCTTTTCCTTTTGTGCTATTGCTCTTTGATCCTCTGGCATGCATGCTCATTCTCTATGCTATCTACCTATGTACTGTTTGCAGGTGGTTCTCGACCCAAGAGGTCTCGCTATGTTGATCCCTCTCTTGCCCGCCGTCAAGAGCATCACGATGCTCGTATGACAGCTGCTATGAAGAAGAAGCGGTTGGAAGAACGCAAGAAGAGATCGCTGTTTGCTAACATTGGTGATCTCAAGAAGTTGTCCAAGCAAGAGTACCGTGAGTTCCGTGAACAGAAGTTCTATGCCTTGCCAAGGGACATCGACAGTGGTTCCTTCTATCGGTCAGAGCATCAGAGGATTTATGAGCAGGTGTATGAGACCATGAGCACAAAGGTGTGCCCCATGAAGTTCACCAACATTGCATCGTTGTCCAGGGATGAGTACTTTGCTGATGCTCTCTGGGTCACTCAGAAGTTGGGGTTGCACAAGTTGATGGTATTCAGACAAGACTATAATCCTCGTTTGATTCAGCAGTTCTTTGCCACTTTGGAGTTTGACACTAGGGATGAGGTTGGTTTCACTTGGATGTCAGGTGAAGTGAGGAAGAGCTCTACCATCTCTCGCTTCGGGCAGCTTTTGGGCTATAGGTTTGATGGCATTCATCGACCTAGAGGTGCCCGTTTGCACCTTGACACCACAGAGTACAACAAGAGGAAGATCCAGTGTCTCTATGGTCCCGGGGGCAGAGCGGGAGGGACTGCAAATCTCCTTCCCCTCTATGATATTCTGCTTTGGATGTTCTGTGCCAACATTGCTCCAAGTGGGGGCAACAATGATTCTATCAGAGGTGGTCTTGTGCATTTACTCCACCATGCCCGTCTTGTCTTCGAGGCCGGAAGAGATTGTGAAGGGATGGAGCTCGATGTGATGTACTTCATCTTCATGGAGATGAAGATTGCTATGCTTGATAGGAAGATCCCTCCTTATGCTCCATTTATCATGAGGCTCATCATTGACAGAGGCATTGAAGGAGACTTTGAGATTGAGCAAGATTTGCTTGATGAAGAGTTGGAAGTGCACAAGCCCAACAAGCTCTACAAGAAGACCGCTCATTTGATGTCTAGCACCTCAAGTGCTTTTCCCTCTTCGAGTGATGTTTTGGGTGGCAACCGCTATGCTAGTGGTTCAAGGAGGAAGAATGCGGATCCACCAAGTGGTGGAATGGGTCAAGAGATGAAGAAGCTCAAGTGGTGGCAAAGGGCTTTGTTTTGCATGAACAATGATGTGCGTCAAACTCAATACAAGGACTATGTGGACCGCAAGCACATTCACAAGAAGCAAAGGGATTTGGATGCTCGTTTGAGGGCTGTGGAGAAGGGCAAAGGAGCTAGCCATGAAGAGGAGTCCCAAGAGCAAGATCTATCTGAGGACACTTTTTCATTTGGCAAGTGGAATGAGGGCTCAACTTTTGATTGGAAGGAGTTAGCCGAAGTCACCTCCAAGGGCAAGGAAGCCGTTGATGAAGAAGAGGAAGAAGGAGATGAAGATGATGATGAAGAGGAAGAAGATGATGACCAAGAAGATGATGAGGACTTTGATGATGTTGATGAGTGAGCTCGTGTTGTTGTCTCCCTTTTTGGCGTCTTGATGCCAAAGGGGGAGAAAGTCCCATTTGCATGTGTTTCCATTTGGATTTGTGGTTTTCCATTTGGATTTGGTTGGGTCACAAGCTCTTATATCGTGTGCTTGCTCGCTTGTGTCCCATGGTTGAACTTATCATCTACTACTATGTGTTGAACTATATGCTTATGCTTATTATGTGTAGTAGAACTTATGATTATCGTTATTAATTCTACTTGCTATATCTTGTCATATTATATGTTTGTTGATTATGTGCTATTGAATTATTATATATCTTGTGCACATATGGATCACATTATAAAATCTAGGGGGAGTTCTTATTGTTGATGTGTGTTTGTATTCAAATACAAAACTTAAAATAAGACACATAGCAAGGGGGAGCTCCGTCTATATTTTATATCGTTTGAAACATGCAAATTTATGTATTGTCATCAAACACCAAAAAGGGGGAGATTGAAAGAGCATTTCCCGCCTAATTGATTTTGGCGTTTGTTAACAATACATTATCTATTAATGTGTGATTATGCTTTGCAGGATTTTATTATATTCTTGCACAAGATATTGGGTTTCCTATGTTACACTTGATAATTATCATTACTCAAAGGAAATTCTAGAGGAAATGGTGATAATATGCTCTGGGAGAAGTTTCATATGAAGTTGGGTCAGTAAGGCCGGCTTTAGCCGGTCCCCAGACCGGCTATAGCCGGACTGCCCAGTTTCGGAAGAGGTCCTGCGCCTCTGGACTAACCCGGCTATTTGTCCGGCTATTTCCGGCAGGGCCGGATTTTTCAGGCCGGCTATAGCCGGTGTGGAGGCCGGCTTTAGCCGGTGTGACCAGCTTTAGCCGGACTTAACTCCGGCTTTAGCCAGACATTTCTGGCAGGCAACGGTCAGATTTTTGGGGGGGGTATAAATACCCCCACCTTCTTCTCCATTGGGTAGCTCGTCCAAGATAGAAGAACACCATTATTTTGAGCCACCAAATCAACTAGATCTCCTCCCTCAACCCACCAAAGCTCTTGATCTTTGGAGAATCGAAGGAGAAGACCATCATCTACATCCTCACCGAAGCGATTTGATTTCCCCTCTCATTTGCTTGAGGGCCCTTGTGTCTTGGGTTCCCTTGTGTCCCAAGACCTTGCTTGTGTATTTGATATATTGCTACTTGTTGTTTGACAGCATTGTGTTGTGCTTGGGAGCCTCCAATTCGGTTGTGGATGCGTGCCCCAAGATTGTAAAGGCTGGTTCCGCCTTGAGGAATCCCTTAGTGGAAAGTGAGCTAGGCCTTTGTGGCGGAAGCTTGCACCGGAGAATAGGGTGAGCCTTTGTGGCGTTGGTTAGGCCTTTGTGGCAACCACACCCCTCCAACGTAGACGTACTTCCCCTAAAAAGGAAGGAACTACGGGAATTACATCCGTGTCTCCGTGTGCTCCACTCTCGGTTACCTCTATCCTTTATTGCCTTTACTTATTGTATCTTGTTTAGCTTGCTAGTTGACATATAGGTAAATTCACCTTAGTTGCATATCTAGAGAATTTACCTTTGTGTCAAACCTAAATTGAAAAATAATTAAAATTTGAGTAGCACCTATTCACCCCCCCCCTCTAGGTGCCCATACGATCCGTTCAAGCCCCCTCAATGCAACTGGAAGTAATTGTGTCATAATCACGTGGCAGTCATGAGACTTTAGGTTTTGAAACTTTTTCTCTGACATGTTTATTATTCCCTTTATATTCGATGAGAAGCCAGACGGGACCTTGATGCTACTCAGGACTTTAAAAAAGATCTCCTTCTCTTCTTTGGTAAGAGCGTAGCTGGCAGTACCTTGATACTTCTCTGGATTCAGGTTGTTTCCTTCATGGATACATTGCTGGTCGTGCCGTGCATCCGGTGTATCTTTTGTCTTCCCATACACGCCCAAGAAGTTTAGCAGGTTCACGCAAAGATTTTTCGTCACGTGCATCACGTCGATTGCAGAGTGAACCTCTAGGATTTTCCAGTAGGGTAGCTCCCAAAATATAGACATCTTCTTCCACATGGGTACATGTCCGTCAACATCATGCGGAACAGATTGTCCGCCAGGACCCTTTCCAAAGATCACTTTTAAATCCTTGACCATATCATATATAACATCCCCAGTAGGGCGGGTAGGATTCATTCGGTCTTCTGCCTCACCTCTGAAATGCTTTCCTCTCTTTCTTACTTGATGTTGTTTTGGAAGAAATCGACGATGCCCCATGTACACATTCTTGTTTCTCAAATATATACTGTCAGTCGCACCTAAACAGTGTGTGCATGCATTGTATCCCTTGTTTGACAGTCCTGAAATGTTACTAAGAGC
Organism: Dactylis glomerata; assembly: GCA_007115705.1. Classification (NCBI taxonomy): domain Eukaryota; kingdom Viridiplantae; phylum Streptophyta; class Magnoliopsida; order Poales; family Poaceae; genus Dactylis; species Dactylis glomerata. The sequence continues at coordinate 902,775 of QXEO01001062.1, read as the reverse complement.
AGGCCAATCATTGATGGTTACAAACAACAACGCTCGTAGGTTAAATTCCTTTTGTTCGTGCTCATCCCAAATAGGTACACCTTCTTCACGCCACAACTGTAAAAGTTCTTCAACCAATGGCCTCAGGTACACATCAATGTCGTTGCCGGGTTGCCTCGGGCCTTGGATGAGCACTGGCATCATAATGAACTTCCGCTTCATGCACAACCAAGGAGGAAGGTTATAGATACATAGAGTCACTGGCCAGGTGCTATGACTGGAGCTCTGCTCCCCGAAAGAATTAAAGCCATCTGTACTTAGACCAAATCTTAAGTTCCTTGCGTCATCTGAAAATGACTTATACTTTCTATCGATTTTTCTCCACTGCGATCCGTCAGCGGGGTGTCTCAGCATCACATCTTTCTTACGGTCCTCTTTGTGCCATCGCAACAACTTGGCATGCTCTTTGTTTTGGAACAAACGTTTCAACCGTGGTATTATAGGAGCATACCACATCACCTTCACAGGAACCTTCTTCCTGTGGGTGGACTCGCCCTCAACATCGCCAGGGTCATCTCGCCTGATCTTATACCTCAATGCACCACATACCAGGCATGCATTCAAATTCTCGTACTCCCCGCGGTAGAGGATGCAGTCATTGATGCATGCATGTATCTTCTGCACCTCTAATCCTAGAGGGCAGACAACCTTCTTTGCTTCGTACGTACTAGAGGGCAATACGTTCTCCCCTGGAAGCATCTTCTTTATTATTTCCAGCAACTTTTCAAATCCCTTGTCAGAAGTACCATTCTCTGCCTTCCATTGCAGCAATTCCAGTGTGGTACCCAGTTTTTTCTGGCCATCTTCGCAATTTGGGTACAACAGTTTGTTGTGATCCTCTAACATTTTCTCCAACTTCAACCTCTCCTTTTCACTTCCGCAGTTTATCTTCGCATCAAGAATGGCCCGACCCAAATCATCATCGGGGTCATCAAAAATGGGCTCATCAAAAATGGGCTCTTCTTCAGCTTCGTCTTCCCCCATACTACTATCACCGTCTTCAGTGAACATAGGATTGTTGTCACTATCCTCTTCTTCTTTGTTGCCTTCCATTATAACCCCTCTTTCTCCATGCTTGGTCCAACAATTATAGCCGGGCATGAAACCATTCTCAAGCAGGTGGAAGTGAAGGGTCTTTGAGGTAGAGTAATCCTTCGTATTCCTACAGGAACTACATGGACAATAAATGAAACCATTCGACCGCCTGTTTGCCTCTGCCACGTTGAGAAAATAATGCATGCCAGTAATGAAGTCGGGATGGCATCGGTCACCGTACATCCATTGTCGACTCATCTGCATTATATAAGTATATCAAAAATCATTAATTACACAACATCATGGATATATAAGTGACCAACTTAATTAATATTCAAGTTCATCACATAAAACTAAGTTTTTTTTATTAAAAAAAAGAGGCTCACCGAGGTGGTACAGTGCCGGCTAGGGGAAGACGCTGGCGATCGACGGCGGTGAGGACGGGGACGATACTAAAACCTACAAATCATACTTTAATTTGAGCTCAATTGCATACAAAAAGAATGAAATCCCTAACTTAGGCATTTCATCAAACACCTTGCTAGCACTAGAAAAATAATACGAGTTAAACTAGCAAAGAAATGAGCTAAATTAGGAACGCCGGAAGAAAGGATGATATTGCTAACCCTTAGATAGATGGGTGCCGTCAATCTTGATAAAATGGTGGATAAAAATGAAGATTTATTGGAGTGTGAGAGGTGCAAAATATTTGGAAATGTGAGAGAGGAGAAGGAGAAGGGAAAATGAGATGCATGGATCGGGCTGAAGAAATAGGGCAGGGGCCCTTTAGTACCGGTTCTTCAGATGAACCGGTACTAAAGGTTAAGCTCTGGCCCCACCTCCGCCACAAAATTGGACTAAAACCCTTTCGTACCGGTTCGTAGTATGAACCGGTACAAAAGGCCCTCAACGAACCGGTATTGATGTTGCTCGGCCGGCTGGGCAAGTGAACCGGTACTAATGCGGGAACCGGTACTAAAGGCTTAGACCGATGCCCATTTTTCTACTAGTGTAGATGTACACCTTCGGCCAAGAAGATGAACCAAGATCGCCTGATCCGTGTACTTGCCTGTCTTTCTCCTTAGAGATGAGAATGGCTAGGTAGAGACTACTCTCTGTTTGCATTTTTTCAAACTTTGTTCTTCATTTCATGTATTCATTGCTATGGATAGGTTTGTTCAATGAAAGGGAGTATGGTATTAAAAGAAAAATATCAATTCAGTGCATATTTGCTTTCACTCACAGTCAGATGTTCCTTTTTTGTTATCTGGCATCCTCTCTAGGAACAAAAAAAAAGTCCCGGCACACATTCCTTAAATGTCATATTGCACATTGTAATTTTCTGTTTTAGGAACCTACCCAAATTTCAAAAGCACATAAAATAATAAACAAGGAATGGAAGAAATCTGGGTTTTTTTTTAACTTGAAAACAATGATAGTTCTGGTCAGTTATCTGATTGTCCGAGTGATTAATATTTTGAGTGCAAAGCTATGCTAGCATGTTGAAAATCTTCCCACTAAGCCTGGCACACCGATGTACCATATGTATGCTTGAAAAGTTTTTTTCTTCTAATATTGTCTAGCAAACCGAATTTAGAACAATGTCTTCTTTAGTACAATAGCAATTTTCTCTTGCCCTCCCTGAACCTGTAATTTCTGAAGTCAATTATATATGGTATATAAATGCCATATATGTTTCGAGGCAAAAATGAAATAGACTTTTTTTCTCAAGGAAGACTAATTATATACAGCCTTGATTGCCCAAACTTCGCACCGGTCCATCTATCTACCTATTAAAGAAGAAAATTTATGATCTTCCCGTGAATGCATTATCCTGAGAATGAGGCATACAGATACAGTGAAGCCACCATGTGATGAATGCTTGAATGTAATTATGGAAGTGGATCCAAATTATTTTTTAGAATAAATCATAATCATATGAAATCGTGAAAATCTGTGATAAAAGATGATTATATGAATTTGTAAAATTGATACCCAGTGTAATTTGTATAATGTGAGGTCAGTTTCATTTCAGAACTTGCAAATTTGACAATATCACTAGATAAAGTTTTGGAATATGAAGCATTTCTAAGAAAGAAGGCATACACTAACATTTTATGTGGTGCTAAGTCTTGTGGAATGTTTACTTGATTTCATGATATAGAGGAGGTTGCTTGGCTAGAAAGAGTATCATAAAAGAATGTTTTGTGTTTCAAAATAAATTGCATTATTGGAAGCCAGTAAGCATTCTTGGTACTGCTTAACTGCTTAATGGCAGTTGCATAAGTTTTACATAAGTTTTTTATTATGCTCCAGCGTTGTATATATGAGTGTAGTGATTCGCCATTTTCTGCATGCAAGCTTTAAGTTCTTCAATTGATGCTGGTCACGTGTAGGTTGATCGAAAATTGCTCGTAAACTGCTTTTCTAGCTTGTTCCAGCTTCCAATGGCCTCTTCGGGTAACTTACTCAATCAAAATCGTGATGCGCCGGTGAGGTGTAGCTGCAAGCTTTGTATTGCTATTGCTTTGGAGCCCCGAGTATTTTGACAGCTTGGAGGTAGTCTGACAGCCATGATTCGGGTTCCTGCGATCCATCATACTTTTGCTGGTCGTGAGGTAATTTTAATCCCTTGGGTACTTGCGTTTTGCGAACCCTGTGGGTAAAGCACGACGCCCCCATCTCTATTTCGTCATCCTCGTAGTTTGCTTCATCCCGCTCGTACTGAGATCTGTTTGCTCGTGCTTGTGTGATGATATTTCTTGCATCTCCATCCCATGAACTATGATTTGCCTGTTTGGGTGACCTGGACTGGTGTGGTTGTGGTGCTTCATGGTGCGAAGACCGGGACCTTCGGCTTCTTCTGCCCTGTAGGGGTTGTTACGTTGATGCGGCGATCTATCCTGCCATGGGATTTCCCCTTAATTTAACTTGTCTCCAATCAACCCGAGGCCTTTTATGGCGGCTTGGTGCATGCTTTCTCGTGGATCACCTGGTGCTGGTTGTGTAGTTAGGAGATAGGCTTGCACTGCTACTAAGGTTGCCTCCGGTGTCTTTGGCACGATATTACCTCTTTCATCGACTGATAAGAATGATGATTCGAGATTTTGCACGTGGTTTCCTCTGTTTCTCTGCTCTGCATCTCCCCTATTGGGTTCTGGCGCACGGTGTCGCCCTCCACTAGTGTATGATGCGTTGTTGCGCTCCTCTCGCAATATCCTGCTTGCCGCACTGGCTCACTCGAGTCTTCTCCTTATCTCACTTTTTCCCGCAGCTGTCGTTTCTTTTGCTGATGCAAGGCGTATTGGTACCCCATTAAAACATCCCTCATCGAGTTTGCTGGTATTACTACGCCATGGTTTAATGCTGCCTTGATCATCTGTCATTCTGCCACTGAGAGATAAACTTTTTCACTTGTCGCAAGAGGTGAATCTGTTTCTCCCTCTTCTCTATGATTGGCTCCTCACTCAATGTTTTGCGGTTTGATAACTAGGTTGTTTTCGGCATCGAATTCTTTGGATTTGTCGTTTATAATGACGTACACCTGATGTCGATTGCTAGCATACTGGCTAGAACCTGAGGAGAGTATTATTTGCTCATCATCGTGTAATTTTAGTCCTAACCTCCATGTACCTTCAGAATTGCCGGAGACTTTCCCACAGCAGGCGATGAAGTCCAATTCTGAATAATTGCTGATGTTGTGAAGGTTTTTGTCGGAAGCCGTGTCTGGGGATCCTCTAGGTGTAGATTTTCTATTGTTTTGTCGAGTTCCACGATTGTGTTTCCTTTACTTTTCGTCGGCTTGATGCTGATCGGCGAGTTTACCTCGCATGGTGAGCCAACTGAAGTTTCCGCGATTGCGGTTTTCCTTGCCGACGGACCCGAATTTATCAGATCTGAAAGGCGAACAGGGCCTAGAGACCTAACGCGAAAGTTGAAGCCTCCAGTCATCAGATCCATCTCCTGATCCAGATTTGCATAGACCGGAGCTAGGGTGGGTGGGTGTGGTTGAAAATATACAGCTCCAAAGGTGACCTGGTTTCCATCGATCTTCGAGTTGTTCTTGGGTAAAAGCGAAAAAGCCATCGAATTCATGATTCCAATACCCAAGTTCCCCACGGTCGGCACTAATTGGTGAGGGTTTAACTTGGCAATGTCCTAGATTAAGGACTTAGGATCGGGGGAAGAGGGCATCAGATGAACTCGAAGGTAGGGATTCAGACAAACAAGGCGAAACTTGATGTGTATTGAGACAAAGTGTGGTGTCGTGGGGATGACTATCTGAGTAGGCCAAAGGCAGAGCAACCTGCCGATTGGTGTCCTAGGGATCGCTACGACACCCGGTCGATGAGGTCGGCTTCTAACAAAGAGCCGGCTGCGCCAGCAGCCGGCCAGGATCTTCTCCACTGAAGGCCCAAGCCAGAGAAGATGACGAAACCCCTAACTATCGCTTTATTAAAGCTTGCAGGGGCCCGATAGGAGTGGCAGAGGCTAGAGACCAAAGTGACGCCAGCCATGCACGGCCTCCACCAACCGCACCAAGCAAACCCCCTCTCCACGAAAGGATCTGTGGCAAGCTGGGGGCATATACCTCGGATATGCCGGTCCAAGGGACAAAGGCACTTTATAAAGTAGCATGCGCCTAGGCAGAGGAGAGAGGGAAGCAGGACCCGTGCCAGAGCCACGGCCATGGAGAAGCCAGCAGCCGGGCAGCCGGACGACATCTTGTAACCAGGCTCCTGCCTACATAACGGGGCCTGGACCCTTAGTATAGAGAGATCGAACACTTCTTCTTCTTCCTCTAGACAACACAGCTCAAGGAGCACTGTAAGCCACCGTGTGCTGATAATAAAGACTAAGGCAGGACATAGGGGTTTTACCACCGGCGAGGAGGGCCCTGAACCTAGGTAAGTGCCGTGTCATCACTGCCCAATCTTGATCCAGACCCGTCGCTATTCTCCGACGGGCCCCTCCGATAAGCCATCCCTATGGCTACTGTCATCAAAATACCACGACAGTTGGCGCCCACTGTGGGGCAACGTGCGGTAGCGACCGGAGTGAAGTTTCAGTCGGGATCCCCATCAACTCTCAGCGAGAAGGTCGCCTATGTCCTTGTCTGGAGGTTTGGCACCATCGACTACGTCAGCAACAACCTCGTCTGCTTCGAGCATGACTTCGGCGACTGTGGCTCCTTCCTCGACGTCGGCGGCCACCGCTTCTACATCGCCAAGCCGTTCCCAGAGGAGGTAACCGACGTGTTTGACCCTCTCTGTGATGCAGGCTCAAGCTGCAGTGAAAGCAGCAACCTTGGCGCCATGGTCGAAGTGCCGGCCCTGGGGGATGAAGAGGGCGGCGACTCACCACACACCGCGCACCCGCCGCTCGAATGCCTTCTTCCAAGGGAGCAAGTCGCTCCACTCCCAGAGAAGGACACCTCGGACATTGCCGTCGTGGACCTGCGTTCACCACTCGACCATGCCATCGATCCCGTCCAGGCCGCAGAGGCCCTGGAGCAGATGCGCATCGCCCTCCTCGGCAAGGTGACCGATGATGAAGACGCCTGGCACCGCGTAAGCTCTACGCTCCGTGAGTTCTACGCTGCACAAGGCACCGCACCGGCGGAGAAGCTCATAACCTGCAACACGGCCACGGCCCCCTACCATGGGTCCAAGCCGGATCCAGATCCGGCGGTCGCCATTGTCAAGACAAGGCCCGGAGGAGCGTGGCCGGAGCGGCTGTGTTCCGAGCTGCAGCGGCGGAAGCCATCACGCCTAGCGATCTGGCGGCAATGGCCGGCATCATCAAGCCCCAGCTCCCACAGCCGGGCTAGGAGCCTAGGTCCGCCAGCCGGCTCTGCACGTCAACCTGTGGCTCGACTTCAAGGAGGCGCTTGCTAAGAGCTCCACTAGCTCAAAGCGGATGGCGGTTGACCAAGGAGGCTCGGGGGCTGCCGGCAGAGGACAAAGGCACAAAGAGGACAGATACACCCTCGATGGAGTGCTCGACCAGCCGTGCAAGTTCCATGGCACCCCGGCAGGGAAGCCACCCACTCCACGTGTCAATGCAGCTTCATCAAGGAGCTAGAGCTGCGTGCTCGTCAACTCCCTGGTTCGCCACCAGGGCAGTCGGATGAAGGTCAGGAGGACCACTGATGTCTACGCACGCATCTGTTCTTGTAGACAGTGTTGGGCCTCCAAGTGCAGAGGTTTGTAGAACAGCAGCAAGTTTCCCATAAGTGGATCACCCAAGGTTTATCGAACTCAGGGAGGAAGAGGTCAAAGGTATCCCTCTCAAGCAACCCTGCAATTTAGATACAAGAAGTATCTTGTGTCCCCAACGTACCCAATACACTTGTCAGATGTATAGGTGCACTAGTTCGGCGAAGAGATAGTGAAATACAAGTAATATGGATGATTATAAGTAGTAAATGCAATCTGAAATAAATATCGCTGCGAGCAAACATGTAACAGAACTGAATGTAAATGGTGTTCCAATGCTTAGAAACAAGGCCTAGGGATCATACTTTCACTAGTGGACACTCTCAACAAAGATAACATAATTGAACACATAAATATCTATCTTCACTATGCTATTCTAAACTATTCTCCGATGGATAACGAACACTAATCATGTGTAGGGCTACGAAGCACTCCTCAAAATTCGCATTTCTCCAAACTAGATTGCCCCTCACTATCACCTTGAGCGCACTAGATGGTTCCAACAAACACCAACAATTAATCGAGACACTAGCCAAAGAGACACACATAATGCGCACACTGTCACCTTCACATCATGGTATAAGGTGTCTCCGGAGATTACAATAATAAAGCACTGGACTAGCATAATATATGAAGAACAATATCTACCAATTCAACTAGATACAAAGCTCATGATCACATATAGATCACATCATGGGAGAGAGAGGTGAACCACATAGCTACCGGTAGAGCCCTCAGCCCCGGGGGAGAACTACTCCCTCCTCATCATAGGGGATAGCAACGACGATGAAGATGGCGGTGGAGTCAATGGAGACCGCTCCGGGGGCAATTCCCCATCCCGGCATGGTGCTGGAACAAAGACTTCTATCCCCCGAAATTGGTCTTTGACAGCGGCGGTGTTGCGGAACTTTATCTCGGAAATCACCGATTGATTTAGGGTTTTTGTGTCGGAGGCTTTTTATAGGCGGAGGGGTGATGTCAGAGGGCACCCAGGGGCTCCACACCACAAGGTTGCGCGGCCAGGGGTGCACCCGCGCCACTAGGTGGTGTGGCCACCTCCTGGCCCTCCTCCGTCTCTGCTTTGGACTCTGCCTCGTGTCGGGGAAAATAGAAACTTCGGGCTTCATTTCGTCCCATTCCGAAAAAATTTCCTATGTAACTTTTCTGAAACACAAAAACAGCAGAAAACAGGAACTGGCACTATGGCATATTGTTAATAGGTTAGTTCCAGAAAATGCATAAGAATGCCACAAAGTGTAACCAAAACACAAAGCAATTGGTGTAAAACAAGCATGGAGCATCAAAAATTATAGATACGTTTGTGACGTATCAACCACCAGCGTGAGCCGGCAGCCGAGCAGCCGGACCAAGGCGACGACTTCCCAGCCGTCGTCGAGCAGTACCACGTCTTCAGCAAGGACAAAAGGAATGAACTTTGGTACGAGGCGAAGGTGAACGCCGTCATGCCAGCGGAGCCTCAGTACATGCACTGGTCTAAGGCGGCCATCACATGGGGGCGCGAGGATCATCCGCCACTCATGCCTAGCCCTGGAGAGTACGCTCTGGTCCTGAACCCCATCGTGCGCTCCGATACGCACACTTGTCGTTTCTCCCTTGTGCTCATCGACAGAGGCAGCAACATCAAACTTCTGTACCAGAGCTCAATGGAGAAGCTGGGCATCCCAGTAGCTCAGTTGAAGCCAAGTCGGCTCACCTTCCATGGCGTCGTGTCGGGGCATTCGTGCACCCCTATGGGGAAGTTTCAGCTGGAGGTGTTCTTCGGAGAGAAGGGCAATAGCCGCCACAAGCCTATCTGGTTCGAGGTGGTGGACATCCGTAGTCCATACCATGCGCTGCTTGGCCGGCCGGCTCTAGCCAAGTTCATGGCAGTTCCGCACTACGCGTATCTCAAGATGAAGCTCCCAGGCCCTCGCGGTGTGATCATAGTCTCGGGATGCTTCAAGAAATCAATGCAGTGCGCAAAGGCTAGCTCGGAGCTAGCCGATGCGTTGGTCATCGCCGAGGAGAGGCGCCAGCTCCTTCACCGCGTGGTGCTCACTCAGCAAGACGTGTCGGTTCGCCAGTCACTGATACGTCTCAAACGTATCAATAATTTTTGATGCCCCATGCTTGTTTATGCACCATTTGCTTTGTGTTTTCTTACACTTCGTAGTGTTTTTATGCATTTTTTGGAACTAACCTATTAACGAGATGCCACAGTGCCAGTTCCCTATTTTCTACTATTTTTGTGTTTCAAAAAAGTTACATAGGAAATATTCTTGGAATTGGACGAAACAAAAGCCGAAGTTCCTGTTTTTCCTGACACGAGACGGAGTCCAAAGCAGAGGCGGAGGGGGGCCAGAAGGCAGCCGCACCATAGGGTGGCATGGGCCACCCCCTGGCCGCTCCACCAGGTGGTGTCGACCCCTGGTCCATCCCCTGACATCACCCTTCCGCCTATATATTCTCCTCGACGAGAAAACCCTAAGGCCCGAACACTTTTCCAGAAAACATACTACAAGCTGCCGCCATCGTTGACACGAGATCGGGATGGTCCAAAAGCTCTTCCCGGCACCCTGCCGAAGAGGGGAATCACCACCGGAGGCCTACTTCATCACCATGCATGCCTCCGGAGTGATGTGTGAGTAGACTACCTTGGACTATGGGTCCATAGCAGTAGCTAACTGGATTTCTTCTCCTCTTTGTGCTTCATGTTTAGATCTTGTGAGCAGCCTATCATAATCAAGATCATCGTTATGTAATTCTATATGTTGTGTTTGTTGGGATCTAATGAATATTGAGTACTATGTCAAGTTGATTTGTGATTTATCATCTGTTTGTTGTTTATGATCTTGCATGCTCTCCATTGCTAGTAGATATCTTGGCCGAGTAGATGCTAGTGACTCCAAGAGGGAGTATTTATGCTCGATAGTGGGTTCATGCCTCTAGTAATCTGGGAGAGTGACAATAGCTTCTAAGGTTGTAGATGTCCTGTTGCAACTAGGGAGAAAACAACAATCTTGTGTTCAAGGACATTTGTATTGTTTACATTACACACTTTGCTTAAGGCGATAATATGTTGCTTGCAACTTAATACCCAACGGTTGTTCGGATGATATCCGGCGGGTGGATTATTAGTTATAGATGCAGTTGGATTACGGTCTACGTATTATGTTGTAATGCCCAAGTGAATCTCATAGTGATCCTCATGACATGTACATGCATTGTTTGTATTCTTTATTCTGTCAATTGTCCAACTGTAATTTTTTTACCCAGCATGTTATTTATCTGTATGGAGAGACACCTCTAGTGAACTGTGGACCCCGGTCCATTCTTTTACATTCATATTACCGTTTACTTTTTACAAGCATTATGTACTTTCTCGCAAACAAATATCTTTTACCACACGATACGTTTAATCCTTTGTTTACAGCAAACCAGTGAGATTGACAACCTCACTGCAAGTTGGGGCATAGTACTTTAGTTGTGTTGTGTGCAGGTTTCACGTTGCTGCTGGTGCAAAGCTGCGCCCCAGATAAGGCGCCATATATAAATTGTCTAGAGCCGTTGCCAAGCCTGCTAGCATCAACCTTCGGAAGTTGGTTCTTTCTCCTACTGGTTCGATTAAACCTTGGTTTCATACTAAGGAAAACTTGCTATTGTGCTCATCATACCTTCCTCTTGGGGTTCCCAACTGGGTGCCTACCACGCACCATCAAGCATTTTTCTAGCGCTGTTGCTGGGGAGAAAGAGGATTTCTGCAAGGGGAGTCTCTCGCTTTCAATCTTTTACCTTGTTATTGTTTTGCTTACTTTCTTTACTTTATTTTTGTTTGCATCTTTTGGTCAAAAATACAAAAATATAGTTTCTTTCATAGTTGGTATTTCGTTACTTTTACTTTTAGTTCATTATATTGTTCCCTAAGTACGTCTTGGAAGACCTATCAATAGGTAGTGGTTCTATAATTGGGAAAGATAACATCAAGGAGTTCTTTAATCATGTTAGTAAGCACAAAGATGTTGAGGATAGATCTTTAGCTGAACTTGCTCCTAGTTATGAAATTGCTGCTGCTTATTTAGTTCACATGTTGGAGGCTAGGTTTGTTAACCTTAATCCCTTTATGCAGCAAATGTTTCTTAAGCTTCATGAGATCGAAGACTCTGAAAAGATATATTTTATTTTGGAGACTTTACGAAAAGAATTTAGAGATGTTGTTATAGAAGCTAGGAAAGTTTTTGAGCATTTTAATATGCTTGGCTCACGTGTAGAGGTTGTTGGTACAAATAAGGAAGAAATCAAAGTACCAATACCTTTCAAACTCGTAGGGATGCATGAAGCTTTGGAAAAGAATTTTGATTGGATTGTTCCTGAAAACCCTTTTGATGAAAGTAGTGAACCCAAGAGTGTTCATAAAGGATCTTCTAAAACTCATTTGGATAAAATACAATTCCTTGTTGAAAAGACTTCTACTACTGATCTTAATGCTTCATTTGAAAATACTTGATTTCCACTTTTTGCGCCTAGCTCAAAGGCGTTAAAGAAAAGCACTCTTGGGAGATAACCCAATGTTTTCTTTTCAGTACTTTTTCTTTTTGTTGATTTTTGGAAGTTATTACTACTGTAATGACCTTTCCTTATAATTTTTATTTCGTTTTTGTGCCAAGAAGAACCTCTAATTGGAGGAAGGTAATATTTTGGAAAGTTGCTATCCTGAAACAGATTCCTATGCTGTACCGTAAAAATTCGTGAAAATTCTCAGGACGTCTTTTTTATCTGCGATTTCTTGTGCACATGCCCCAGGTTATTGCCTAACTTTCATTAGTTTTGCACTTTTAAATTTTAGCAACAGAAGATTTTCAAAAAAATCGATCTTTACCAGCTGTTCTGTTTTGATAGATTTCTGCCACTATTTGTGTTTACCTCTTGATCTCTTTCTTTTTGAGTTCTTTTGATCACAGAACTTTTGAGGAAGTCTCTACAGTAGCTTATGCTTTAATGTGTGCTATACTTGTGTTGAAACTTAACCAAAAGGGTGGATTTACTATCTTGCTTACACTAATGTTGCTAATAAGAATTGTGTGAAGTTTTGTATGAAGGAAATTTTCAAGTGTAGGGAAAGGAGAATGATGAGATGAGATGAAGAATGGACAAAAGCTCAAGCTTGGGGATGCCCATGTCACCCCAAGAAATATCCAAGAGGTACAAGCGTTAAAGCTTGGGGATGCCCCGAGGCACCCCTTCTTCATCGACAAATATCAGGTCATCTTTCAAGACACTATATTTTTATTGCTTCGTATACTATGCGTTTTTCTTGGAGCGTCTTTATTTTTGCTTTCAGTTTTCTTTTGTTTTGTTTGCTGCAATAAATGGTTGAACCCCAACATGTTTCTTTTGGAGAAGACACACTCCATTTTTCATTGCCAAGAACACTCTAGTTTTCACTCTTTTCGTTCAACGAGTGTTCTCTTTTTCTAGTACTACATTTAGCTTTCGTTATTCACCTTGATTTTTGTTCAGAACTTGTTAGTTCTTTGTATCTAGGTGTGATTATACCTCTGGTCTATGTTGGTTTTCATCTTGAAGAGTTGTTTCAAAAAGGTTGCTTTATGTTGGAAAAGAGAAAAAAAGTTTCATGCCTAAAGTGCTACAAATGGGAGCTTGTTTAGACTATGGCTTAGACTTTTGCATGTCATGCTTGATATTTTTTTGATTATATGCTTAGTAGTTTTTGTTTTAGCATGACTTGTCTCAAATGACTGAGATTGCTTAATGTGCCTTTGAAAGAATCATGCGTTGTTTTTATTATATGGGAGCATATTATTGTGGTATTCTTCTTTGATGCTTTATTTGGGTTGACTTGGCGCATGCTTACACCATATTTGACTTTAACCAGTCGCTTTAAGCCTCTATGATCATTTTGTTTTTGACTTGTGATACCACTTTATGCTTTGGTTAATAATGTTTTGTCGATATGCATGATTATGGCCGTTATTGCTCTCTTAGTTGGTCGATCCCAGTCTTTTGCTAGCCTTCATTTGTACTGAGAGGGAATACTTCTCGTGCATCCAACTCCAAAAAATCAAAATTTTCCAATGTGTCCACCATATCTACCTATTAGCAATTTGTTATTCCAAGTACATTCGTCGTGCTTTTATCTATCTTCCAAATTAAACTTTTAGTTATGTGAAAATTAGTCCGGAAAGCTCTCACGAACCTGACGGCACATTTACTTTCTTGGACTTAATAAACTTGACCATTGTGGCTCTTTTATGTTGATTATATGCTTGCAAGTTGTAAGTTGGGAGTTAGCTCAGCCATGCTGTCATGGGGCATGCTTTCAACATTGCACTTATTTCTATTTAAGTTGATATTATGATCTTTTGTTTATGGATGCTTATCTGTGTGAAAGGAGTTGGAAACTTGTGGAGTTCATGGAGTTTGTATATGTGTTAGAGAAACGCCTGGGCCGCTAATCTAAGCCATGCATCATTCATGGTGGAAATTTATAGCATACCCATACTGGACATTCGACGACGCATCTCAAAATAAAAAGCTATACCCAATGGTAAATAAAAGAGATGTCGAGGTATCCATTGTCTGTTTGTCTTGTCATTTTGATGTGGGATAGTTTCCATGTCATCGGGCAAGAGGTACCCCGTTGGCGTTCTCGATGACACATGTATACTTACAATGACAAGAACTTGCTTGGGACCTGAGTCGATTAGCATTGTGTTGTCACGCAAAACTGCCGCGCAACACCAGGATAATCGCCGTGCTTTCGTGACGACGAACGGATGCTTTTCTAGCAAAGCAACAAAGGATCCCCTCGCTTTCGTGGAGGAGAGACGACCGCTTTTCAGCGCAAAGCGGCAAAGATTGAACCAAACCCTAGGGCTGCTAAGGCATGGCAGAGAAGAACGATAAAAGAAACATACGTAAATAAAAGTAGATTCGCATTTGTCAATAGATCGATTGATGGCCTCGGTCGCCTCAATCGGCCACGGCCTTATATTGGCACGCTGGACTGGCGTATAAGACTGGAACTCTAGAGCTGAAACCGACTAAAATCTAGGCACGGTAATTGAAATACCATGTATAGACTTCGCGTTCTGAACCAGCCAGGTAACTTGTATATCGTGACTCCTCCTGGCCATATTCAGGTACTAGCACTTCCTTGCTCAATAAAATATTCCGGCCAAGACACTAATGATAACAGATTACGATTGATGCATGCACTCGTCATCGCGTTGCACCATCTCTGTAAAATCCTTCAGCTTAGCACCCGAGTGTCTCAGGTAACAACTTTTAGCTCAAAACGTCTCTGAATCTGACTTGAACATGTCCGATGTAGCTTCTGGTCCATAGAAAATCCTTGTTGCAATTCTTAAACAAATATCAGTTGATTAGCTTGATCAATGATAAAATTAATTTGGCCAATGATATAATTAACTAGCCAAATTATATCATCAACACATGCCCCCCTGTTTTTGGTACGATTGAATTGATCAAAAACACATCTACAATTCCTTAGGACGATGCCAATGACTTCACCGGCCAAATAGTTTCTTAGGGCGATGTTCAAAGAACACATCGGCCAAATTTTTGCTTACGGCAATGTCTAAATAACTCATCAGCCAGATATTCTTAGGGCGATACTTGAAATAATGTGTCGGCCGCAAGGTATTTAAGCCTCTTGATGCTAGACTAATACCTTTTGTTCTCTATGTAGATGTTTCTGCATTTTTTCAGTCGAGCTGACTGATGTGTCCTGCATATTGCTTCATGCGTTTACCCATAGCTAATCTCTATATATATTAGAGTTCAAGAACTCCAAAAACAAACCATCTATAATTCGGCGATCTAACTCATCAGTCAGCAAAGTATATCTTAAAGTTTGTCGCCGAATATTCCAATCTCTTGTCCAACTTGGATCTTCTAATAATCAGTACTTGCTAATCCGGCTATCTAGTCTGGGATTTATGTACCGAATCATGTTTGCTATGTAACGCTAGTTTCAGAACTGAATCAAGACCAGCTGTACCATGTACCGAACTACCCACTAGATCGGTCACTTTCAACAGTAGCAAGCATCGGTTTTTCTAAGTGAAGAATTTTCATTTGCTAATGTCATAACCAGATGCTTGATGTGCTAAACAATTAGATCTAGAATTGGTATAAGATTGCTTGTAAAAGTATGTAGATACTTAATCGTGTCCAAACATCGGTCCAAGTGGCTATTTAGTGAACTATCAAAACACTAAAATTCGCTTTTAATTTTTTGTTCTACCACAAGCGAATTTTCAGCAACAATGTCCTTCACACTCATGTATACAAAATTTAGTAAACCAAAGTTGTAGAGGTTCAAACTCAGCTTGGCTATTTGTACAAAGATATTCTAAGCAGACCGATGTTTTAAAATCAAGATTGTTGGGTGAAATTAAAACAATAAAATCGGCAATACCCCTAGTAGCATGCAGCGATTTATATGCAAAGTGATATTCTATTTTCATGCAATCCTATCACTAAGAATCGGTTGTTGTACACATATACTAAAAAGTAGATAATGCGGAACTATTGTACATGCATTACTATTTAGTAAACACATACCGATTTTTGGCTTCGAGCAAGCGATGATCCGGATTAGCAATGATGCAGTCCTTCTCGTCGTCTTCTTACGCCAAACACTGTGCTGATAACTCTATACATGTTGTTCTGATCGGCTTACATATTAGCATTGATAAATATAGGCCTTGCAATGCTTCCATCACTAATATGTACTCCACAAGTGAGTCAGCCGATGCGAATCCCTGTCCAAACTTCTTCGTATTAATAAAATCTTTAATTGTCTCATGCATATCACTCTTTCCGGAACAATAATCCTCCATGTGTCTTTGCAGCCACTTATCACTAGCATCGGTTAAAACATATTATCTCACTGTGTTGCAACTCAACCGATGCCTCTGTCAGCGTATTGCAGGCCGGACTATACACCTTTATCAACATCCATATCAGTAGGTGCATCTCTTGTATTTTCTGAAATTTTATCAGCAATTGTATCATTCTCCTTTCTATTTTCCTTGGCCGCGAGATGCTTCTCCTTCCAAGTGATCTTCAGAGGCACCATTGGTCCATCTCGATTGAAGCATTTAGTGCACTTCTTCTCAGCAATTTCTTCTTGGATTTCCGATGCTCGCAGACGCTGCAACCGTCGTTTCTGGGTAGGCGTGATTCCTGTCGGACACCACTGAGATCTTGGTTTAGTTCCGGGTGCTACTGACTTAATCCTGTTGCCCCCCAAGTTTCTCGGCCAATACTGACTTACTGATGTTCGCGGTGCAAATAATTTTTCCTTGGCCGAAAACATCCTCCGCTGATCAAGTACATTACCAACTTTAATTTGTTGGCTGCCGCTGTTGCTTGATTCACTAAAATGTGTAGATATATTAGCTGAACTAGTACGCATGACAGCTGAATAAATATTCTGAGCAGTACTAGATTTCAAACCACTTGGACACATACTCGTGGATGGCCTTAAGCTGCTCCTTCTAATGATTGCATTGGTACATATGCTAGCTGAATTAGTTTTCTGACTAGTACTAGAAGACACAGTATATCCACCGTTCTGTAATCTAAGCTCCAAACCGGTCTCCTTTTGAGCCAGACCATGCTCTCTTCCTTGCTGCATAGCACTCCCACCATCAATTATTTCTGGCTCCACAGCTTTCAAAACATGACCGGTTTTAGATCCCTGGCTGTCTCTATTGATTGAATCCCCACGATCGGTACATATACTAGTACTGTGTTTGAAAACCATTGGCTGCAAACGCCTGGATGTCCGTGAACCGTTGCCTTTCATAGCAGAAACTGTGCACATGTTGGCCGATTCAAATTTCTGTCTTGTACTAGTAGACATGCTAGGCGCTTGATCCTTACAGTTCTGTACGTGAGCCTCTAGACTAGCCTCCTTTGCAAATTGATCAGGTCCTATCAGTTGCAGCTTACCATCCTTCTCTTCATCAGTAACTTTTTTCTGAACTGAACCTACTCTAACAATATTGCTTGTTTCTTGATTATTCAGAAGACCTTCAGCTGACTGGCGTTCTCCAAGTTTCAGATCATTAGCAGCACATACATCTACTGAATGTTTTACTAGCTTAGGTTCAACACGCTTCACCGGCACCCAAACAAGCTTGCAATCACCCTCACAATTTTTTACATCTTCATTGCGTATCAGGGATCGGTTTCCTTGACTAACAGTTATATCACGTGACCTTGCATCCTGATTGAGCTGAACACTTTTCTCATGCAATTTTGCTCTGAACATAAGCCTCGAGGGAACCCACTCTGGTCGAAGATAACATGCCGGCCTTGTTGGATATGGCACCCAAGGAGTAAAATGCCATGAAGAAAACTGAGAATGTCCAGGAGGTGAACAACTCCAATATGTTGGCTTTATTGGAAAACAGCCATGTCGATCATATGAGTTTTCTCACCAATGCTCATGCCCGGCGGGTCGAGAAGGGGATCTAAGACGCTTAGTACCTCCAAGCCGACTAAACACGTTGTTGGCCTTGCGTGAAGTGTATTTGTCCAACAATTGTTTAACAGTCGGCTTTAGCTTTGGAGCTAGTTTTCTCTTTCTTTCACCGACTTTCTGCGGTCCTATTTCTGAATTTTTTGACTTCATCATCCTCGATGCATCATTATTATCAGTGACAATATTTTTCCCTTTGGTAGATTCGGTTTGAAATGACCGAATAAGTATTTTCTTATTGTCAAAATCATTCACGGTGGGAGAGTAGGGTGGTTGCATGACCTGAACAATATCTTGCTCCACCTCTTGATCTTCCAGCTTCTTGTCTTCCTTCTTTTCGGGATCTTGTGATTCTTCACTTTGATACTCTTTTTCAACCGAAGATGGTTTGGCTATATTTTCATTTTGTGGAATCTCATCAATTTCGTTGGCACGGAATTCATAGGGCAACATGAAAGCTCCCTTACATCTAGAAAAATCAAGCATCATTGTTTCTTGCTCAAAGAAGCTGGTATCTACCGGGTTGACAAATTCAGTGTGTGTGTCCGACTTAGCTTTACCCATATTTAATTTAGCTTGAACTAAGTCGGTCATGGAAGACGTGTCAACCATCTTTTGTTGTTTTGACTCAGCACATGTATTGTCCAACCCGGCCTTAGCCGCACTGACTGAGTCAACCTTTTTCTCCTGGTTGGATCGCATAGCTATGGCTTCGAGAACCTTTTTTGCAAGATCTTCAGCCCACTCCTTTGATGATTGCCCCTTAGATCTCTCAATATTTTTCGGCAATGACACTTGTGTGTTACCGAAATTCTGGAATTGTGTAGGGGGTGTATCACATGCTACAGTATTAGTCGAAGGCACATGAGCTCCTACTGCATTTTCAATTATTCGGCTGTAACTATTGTGAAGGTTCATAGCCGAATTATGAACATCTGGAGTTGCATATGGTGTTGAAAAGTTAGTAGCATAAGGTGCAGCATACGATGGTTGAGAATAATTGTCCAAACAACTAGTAGTATCATGGCTAATTTCTCTGTCCATGAAAGGGTGAACCAAAATATTGCAAGTTATTTGCCGATGAATGAAAGGGTGAAACACTATTTTGCATGATACTGAAGTTTATAACATTGGATGTTTCATATTGATTAACTGAACTCATCACGTTGTTCATCGGCATATGAACTTCTGGGGTTGCCGATGCATGAGAGTTCGCATATGCATGCTGCAAGTTGCTAGAATCATAATAAATTGAAGGATGTAGATTGTTTTGCATCGGCGTTTGCACATAGTAAGAAATTAGGGCTAGCCGATATAGTACTCATCTCAAAGAATCTAGCAACATCAGCATAAGAATTATTTGCATCTACATAAATAGATTTAGAATTCATGTTACCGTTGTAGACTGCAGACTGTCGATGATGCTCTATACGTAGCAGAACGGGCCGGAGACCGATCGATGCTTCGTTCCCCAGCGGAGTCGCCAATTGTGTTGTCACGCAAAACTGCCGCGCAACACCAGGATAATCGCCGTGCTTTCGTGACGACGAACGGATGCTTTTCTAGCAAAGCAACAAAGGATCCCCTCGCTTTCGTGGAGGAGAGACGACCGCTTTTCAGCGCAAAGCGGCAAAGATGGAACCAAACCCTAGGGCTGCTAAGGCATGGCAGAGAAGAACGATAAAAGAAACATACGTAAATAAAAGTAGATTCGTATTTGTCAATAGATCGATTGATGGCCTCGGTCGCCTCAATCGGCCACGGCCTTATATTGGCACGCTGGACTGGCGTATAAGACTGGAACTCTAGAGCTGAAACCGACTAAAATCTAGGCACGGTAATTGAAATACCATGTATAGACTTCGCATTCTGAACCAGCCAGGTAACTTGTATATCGTGACTCCTCCTGGCCATATTCAGGTACTAGCACTTCCTTGCTCAATAAAATATTCCGGCCAAGACACTAATGATAACAGATTACGATTGATGCATGCACTCGTCATCGCGTTGCACCATCTCTGTAAAATCCTTCAGCTTAGCACCCGAGTGTCTCAGGTAACAACTTTTAGCTCAAAACGTCCCTGAATCTGACTTGAACATGTCCGATGTAGCTTCTGGTCCATAGAAAATCCTTGTTGCAATTCTTAAAGAAATATCAGTTGATTAGCTTGATCAATGATAAAATTAATTTGGCCGATGATATAATTAACTAGCCAAATTATATCATCAACACATTGTTTAAGTACTCGTATTCACGGGACATGAGATTTTCAACTTATGATTTGTCAAGCATATGCCTTATATTTGTACTCGCATTAACCTTAACCATTCAAGATGCGTATGATGGGGACAATGAGAGCTCAAAGCTAGTAAGTATCATAATTTTTGGAAGGTTTATAAAAACTTGCAATCACTGCTTCCCTCTGTGAAGGGCCTTTCTTTTACTTTTATGTTGAGTCTTCACCTTCTACCTTTATGCATCATCTCAGAGAGCATAGTCCCAAAATTTATTATTGATTGATTCATGATTATGGTTTTGCTTGTTCTTAAATTATTTGTATCTAGTCGCCATTATAAATTTGAAGGTTTCCTATGCATTCATGTTTTGCTACTCCATGAAGGACAAGCTGAATACCATTTTGCTATGTTTTTCTATATGCTTGAAATAAACAATTGACTTTCAATGCATTATTACTCATGATCTTTTGTTTGTGTTACTTTTCATGTTATAACATGGTTGCTAAGTTATGTTGTCAAGATTATATCTTTTATGCCCATGTTTAGAGTACTTTGATCTCAGCACTCAATGCTTTACATCGTTTGATCAAGATTGTGTTGGTGCACGTCACCTCAAAAATTATTGTTTTGTTATCACTTACCTACTGGAGGACTAGCAGGAGTTAAGCTTGGGGATGCTTGACACGTCTCAAACGTATCTATAATTTTTGATGCTCCATGCTTGTTTATGCACCATTTGCTTTGTATTTTGTTACACTTCATGGCGTTTTTATGCATTTTCCAGAACTAACCTATTAATGAGATGCCACAGTGCCAGTTCCCTATTTTCCGCTATTTTTGTGTTTCAGAAAAGTTACACAGGAAATATTCTCGAAATTGGATGAAACAAAAGCCGAAGTTCCTATTTTTCTCGACACGAGATGGAGTCCAAAGCAGAGACGAAGGGGGCAGAGGGCAGCCGCACCATAGGGTGGCGTGGGCTACCCCCTAGCCACGCCACCAGGTGGTGTGGACCCCTGGTCCACCCCCTGACATCGCCCTTCCACCTATATATTCTCCTCGACGAGAAAACCCTAAGGCCCGAACTCTTTTCCAAAAAAACATACTGCAAGCCGCCGCTGTCGTCGAAGCGAGATCGGGAGGGTCCAGAAGATCTTCCCGGCACCCTACCGGAGAGGGGAATCACCACCGGAGGCCTTCTTCATCACCATGCGTGCCTCCGGAGTGATGTGTGAGTAGTCTACCTTGGACTATGGGTCCATAGCAGTAGCTAGATGGATATCTTCTCCTCCTTGTGCTTCATGTTTAGATCTTGTGAGCTACCTATCATGATCAAGATCATCGTTATGTAATTCTACATGTTGTGTTTGTTGGGATCCGATGAATATTGAGTACTATGTCAAGTTGATTTGTGATTTATCATCTCTATGTTGTTTATGATCTTGCATGCTCTCTGTTGCTAGTAGATATCTTGGCCGAGTAGATGCTAGTGACTCCAAGAGGGAGTATTTATGCTCGATAGTGGGTTCATGCCTCTAGTAATCTGGGAGAGTGACAATAACTTCTAAGGTTGTAGATGTGCTGTTGCTACTAGGGAGAAAACAATAATCTTGTGTTCAAGGACATTTGTATTGTTTACATTACACACTTTGCTTAAGGCGATAATCTGTTGCTTGCAACTTAATAACCAACGGTTGTTCGGATGATATCCAGCGGGTGGATTATTAGTCATAGATGTAGTTGGATTACGGTCTATGTATTATGTTGTCATAGTGATCCTCATGACATGTAGATGCATTGTTTGCATTCTTTATTCTGTCAATTGCCCAATTGTAATTTGTTTACCCAGCATGTTATTTATCTTTCTGGAGAGACACCTCTAGTGAACTATGGACCCCGGTCCATTTTTTTACATTCATATTACCGTTTACTTTTTACAAGCATTATTTACTTTCTCGCAAACAGATATCTTTTACCACACGATACGTTTAATCCTTTGTTTACAGCAAACCGGTGAGATTGACAACCTCACTGCTAGTTGGGGCAAAGTACTTTGGTTGTGTTGTGTGCAGGTTCCACATTGCTGCTGGTGCAAAGCTATGCTCCAGATAAGGCGCCATATATAAATTGTCTGGAGCCATCGCCAAGCGAGCTAGCATCAACCTTCGGAAGTTGGTTCTTTCTCCTACTGGTTTGATTAAACCTTGGTTTCATACTGAGGGAAACTTGCTGCTGTGCTCATCATACCTTCCTCTTGGGGTTCCCAACTGGGTGCCTACCACGCACCATCAGTCGTCGGTGCAGCAGTTCCAGCCGGCCAATGACACCAAGAAGATCCTGTTGGACGAGAGCGATCCGACCAAGTTCGCCATCATTGGTACTGGCCTTTGTGCTAAATAGGAAGGCAAGCTCACCAGCTTCCTCTGTGAGAATCGAGACATCTTTGCATGATCTCCTATGGACATGCCAGCTGCACCAAGGGAGCTGGCTGAGCACTCACTTCACGTCCGACCGGACGCCAAGCCGGACAAGCAACCACTGCGGCGCTTCGCAGAAGAGAAAAGGAAGGCCATTAGTAAAGAGATCGCCCGGCTCCTCGCAGGCAGCTTCATCATGGAAGTGTTCTACCCAGACTGGTTGGCGAACCCAGTTCTGGTCCTAAAGAAGAATAACACTTGGCGCATGTGTATCGACTACACGAGCCTCAACAAGGCTTGCCCCAAGGACCCCTTTGCGTTACCACGCATCGATCAGGTGATAGATTCCATAGCCAGCTGCGACCTGTTGTCGTTTCTTGATGCCTACTCGGGTTACCACCAGATCCCGTTATCTGAGCCAGATCAGATCAAGACATCGTTCATCACCCCGTATGGAGCCTACTGCTATGTCACCATGCCCTTCGGCTTGAAGAACGTTGGAGCAACTTACCAGCGAACTATGCAGCGATGCATGCAGGGGCAGATCGGGCGGAACGTACATGCATAAGTAGACGACGTGGTGGTGAAGACCAAGCATAGCGGCACACTCCTCGATGATCTCAAGGAAACATTTGCAAACTTGCGGCGCTATCACATGAAGCTCAACCCCGAGAAGTGCACTTTCGGCGTGCCGGCTGGACAGCTCCCAGATTATATCGTTTCCCAGTGAGGAATCGATGCCAACCCCTAAAATATAAAAGCCATTGAGGCCCTAGAGCCGCCCACCGAGCTCAGAGACGTGCAGAAGATTGCCGACTGCTTGGCCTCGCTTAGCCTGTTTGTCAGCCGGCTTGGAGAGAAAGCAATGCCACTGTACCTGCTGATGAAGAAGACAGACCACTTTGTCTGGTCACAACATGCTGACGACGCCTTCAATGACCTCAAGCAAGCTCTGTCCACGGCACCTGTCCTGGCAGCGCCGGCTTTGTGAGAACCAATGTTGTTGTACATCGCAACCACTCCGCGAGTCGTCAGCGTCGTGATCATGGTGGAGCGCGCCGAGGAGGGCAAGGAGCTGCTGGTCCAGTGCCCGGTGTACTATCTGAGCGAAGTGCTCACCCTCTCCAAGAAAAACTATCCGCACTACCAGAAGGTTGCGTACGACGTGTACATGGCGGCCAGGAAGCTGAAGCATTACTTCGAGGAGCACCCCATCACCGTGGTTAGCACCACTCCACTCTCTAAGATCATCGGTTGCAAAGATGCAACCGTCAGAGTGGCAAAATGGGCAATCGAGCTAGCTGCTCATACCATTCAGTACAAGCCGAGGACGACGATCAAGTCTCAGATCTTGGCTGACTGGGGAGAAAACTAGTACCTGCCACCGGCTCCGGACTCCACATACTAGCGGATGAACTTCGATGGGTCCAAGATGCGTGGGGGATTGGGAGTCGGCATCATCCTCACCTCTCCCAAGGGGGACAAGCTGCACTACGTGCTGTAGATCCACTTCTCCGCTTCGAACAACGTTGCTGAATACGAGGCCCTGGCGCATGGGCTCAAGTTAGCCAAGGAGATTGGCATTCAGAGGATCTTATGCTTTGGAGATTCTGACCTTGTGGTGCACCAAGTCTCGGGAGATTGGTACGCTAAGGATGCCAACATGGCCTCCTACCGCTTCTATGTCCAGCAGCTTCGTGGGTTCTTTGAAGGTTGTGAGTTCCATCACATTCCTAGAGCAAATAATGATGAAGCGGACTAGCTGTCAAAGATCGGCTCTGCCAGGTAGGCAATTCTAGCTGGAGTGTCGCTGGAGATAATCCGCAAGCCCTCCATCAGGCCGTCGCCGGAGTCCGGATCCATCTACGTGCCAGGAGATCCAGCTCCGGCTATGGCACCATTGCCGAACCCAGGGGCTGCCACCTCGGAGCAAGAAGGAGCAGCTGGCTAGCCCAGCATGGCCGGCTCGACGAAGGACTCAGGGGCTGCCATCTCCAAGCCGGCTCTAACAGCCGGTCAGCTTGGTGAAGCCGGCTCATCATCGGACCCGGGGGCTGTGATACGTCTCCAACGTATCTATAATTTTTGATGCTCCATGCTTGTTTTTACACCATTTGCTTGTTGTTTCGTTACACTTAGTGGCACTTTTATGCATTTTCCGGAACTAACCTATTTAACAAGTTGCCACAGTGCCAGTTTCCTGTTTTCTGCTATTTTTGTGTTTCAGAAGTGATACACAGGAAATATTCTCAGAATTGGACGAAACAAGTTCCTGAAGTTTTATTTTACCCGGAAGCTTCCAGAGATCCGAAGAGGAGTAGGAGGGGGGCCACCAGGGCCCCACACGCAGGGGTGGCGCGGCCAGCCCCCTGGCCGCGCGGGCCCCGCGTGAGGATGCCTGGCTCCTCCTCTGACATCGCCCCTTCGCCTATAAAGACCCCCCGACGGAAAAAACCTAAGTACCCGATCAGTTTTCCAGAACACATCGCGATCCGCCGCCGCCGTCGACCCGAAGATCGGGAGGGTCCAGAAGCTCTTCCCGGCACCCTGCCGGAGAGGGGAATCGCCACCGGAGGTCTTCTTCATCGCCATGCTTGCCTCCGGAGCGATGAGTGAGTAGTCTACCTTGGACTATGGGTCCATAGCAGTAGCTAGATGGTTGTCTTCTCCACAATGTGCTTCATGTTTAGATCTCATGAGCTGCCCTACATGATTGAGATCACCGTTATGTAATTCTACATGTTTGGTTTGTTGGGATCCGATGAATATTGGTGTTTATGATTAAGTTGCTGTACTGAATTATATCTTTTGTTATCTCTATGTTGTTTATGATCTTGCATGCTCTCCGTTGTTAGTAGCTATCTTGGCCGAGTAGTTGCTAGTGACTCCAAGAGGGGTTATTTATGCTCGATAGTGGGTTCATGCCTCTATTTCACCTGGGGGAGTGACAGAAACCTCTAAGATGGTAGATGTGCTGTTGCTACTAGGGAGAAAACAACATTCATATGCTCAAGGGCATATGCTTTGTTTACATTACACACTTTGCTTAATGCAATTATCTGTTGTTCGCAACTTAATACTTGTGGAGTTCTCGGATTGATTCACCACAAGTGGATTATTAGTCATAGATGCAGTTGGATGGCGGTCTATGTATTTTGTTGTAATGCCCAGAGTAAATCTCATAGTGATCTTCTTGACATATCACGTTTATCTTTATTCTATCAATTGCCCAACTGTAATTTGTTTACCCAGCATGTGTTATTTATCTATGGAGAGACACCACTAGTGAACTGTGGACCCCGGTCCTATGTCCATCATATTGCTATCAGCTGTTTACTTTACTCGTACTGTTTACTTTACTCGCATACTATATTGTTTTCCACGCGATACGCTCATAACCTTTGTTTCAAGCAAACCGGTGAGATTGACAACCTCATCGCAAGTTGGGAACAAAGTACTTGGTTGTGTGTGTGCAAGTTCCGCATCACCTTCAGTCGTTTGTCTCTCCTCTCCTGATCGATATTAAACCTTGGTTTCTTAACTGAGGGAAGACTAGCTGCTATACTCATCATACCTTCCTCTTGGGGTTCCCAACGGGCTGGTTATCCACCACGCACAAGGACAGTCTGCTCCCACGTCAACTTGGCACCATCAGTAATTTCCTGGCACCATCAACCAGTAGCAGCTAATTTTCTGGCGCCATTGCCGGGGAGGAAGAGAAGACTTCTGCGAGGGGAGTTTTTCGCACACACATCTTTTACTTTGTTTTATTGTTTTGCTTTACTTTATTTATTTTACTTGCATTGCTTTTTATCAAAAACCCAAAAAAAAATAGAATCCTTGGTAGTTGTTTTTACTTGTTTACTTTCGTTTTGCTGAAATGGCCAATCCTGAAAACACCAAGTTGTGTGACTTTACTAGCACAAACAATAGTGATTTTATCTGCACTCCTATTAAGCCTCATGTTCCTGCTGCAAACTTTTATGAGATTAAGCCTGCTTTATTGAACCTTGTTATGAAAGAGCAATTTTCTGGTGCTAGTACTGAAGATGCTGCAGCTCATCTCAACAATTTTGTTGAGCTATGTGAGATGCAGAAATATAAGGATGTTGATAGTGATATTATTAAGCTCAAGTTGTTTCCTTTTTCTTTGAGAGGAAAAGCTAAAGATTGGTTGCTGTCTTTGACTAAGAATAGTATTGATTCATGGGCTAAGTGTAAGGATGCTTTTATTGGTAGATACTATCCTCCTGCTAAGATTATATCTCTGCGTAGCAATATTATGAAGTTTACTCAGTTTGATAATGAACATGTTGCTCAGGCTTGGGAAAGAATGAAATCTATGATAAAGAATTGCCCCACTCATGGACTGACTACTTGGATGATTATCCAAACTTTTTATGCAGGACTGAATTTTTCTTCAAGGAACCTACTTGATTCAGCTGCTGGAGGCACTTTTATGTCCCTTACCTTGGGCGCCGCAACAAAGCTACTTGACAACATGATGGTAAATTATTCCGAATGGCACACCGAGAGAGCTCCACAAGGTAAGAAGGTAAATTTTGTTGAGGAAATCTCTTCCTTGAATGATAAGATTGATACCATTATGGCTATGCTTGCTAATGATAGGACTCATGTTGATCCTAATAATGTTCCTTTGGCCTCTCTGGTTGCTCAAGAAGAGCATGTTGATGTGAATTTCATTAGAAACAATAATTTTAACAACAATTCTTATAGGAACAATTTTGCTAGTAACAATTATAGGTCGTATCCTTCTACCAATGGTAACGGTTATGGTAACTCTTATGGTAATTCCTACAACAACACTAGGGCCGCGCCCTCCGAGCTTGAGGTAATGCTCAAGGACTTCATCGGTAAGCAAACTCCTTTTAACAAGTCTGTTGAGGAAAAGTTAGGCAAAATTGATATTCTTGCTTCTAAAGTTGATAGCCTTGCTCATGATGTTGAACTTCTGAAATTAAAAGTGTTGCCTAATGATGTGAAAGAGAACAATGTTTTTGCTACCGCTAATGCTATCCAAGTTGGAATTGATGAAAATATTAGATTGTTAGCGGAATTGCATGCCAGGTGGGAAAGAGAAGATGAGATGGCTAGAGAAATGAAGGTATGTACCATTACTACCTCTAATGATGTTGCTCCTACTGGTAGCAATCCTCTTACTTTGATTGGTATAGAGAAAACTCCCACTCCTTGTGTTAAAAAGCCTAAAACTGCCAAAACTTTTTCTCAAAAGAGTGCTGAAATTTTTCGGAGTGTGGGAGATGATAGCTCCACTTCTTTTAATGATTTTGATGTTGATGGCTGCAATATATCTGAAGTTATTTTGTTCTTGCAAAAGCTTGCTTTGACTCCCAATGCTAGTTCTTTAAATATTGCTTTTACTAAGCATATTACCAATGCTCTCATAAAGATTAGGGATGAAAAGTTGAAGCAAAAAGCCTCTGTTCCCAAGAAGTTAGAAGATGGTTGGGAACCCATCATTGATATGCATGTTAATGGTTATGATTGCCATGGTTTATGTGATCTAGGTGCTAGTATTTCTATCATGCCTAGAAAGATTTATGACATGCTTGATTTACCACCGCTTGAAAAGTGTTATTTTGATGTTCCTATTGCTGATGTTGCTAAGAAAAAACCTTTGGGAAGGATTAATGATGTTCTTATTGTGGTTAACAATAACCTTGTTCCCGTTGATTTTCTTGTTATGGACGTTGAATGCCATGCTTCATGTCCTATAATTTTGGGAAGACCCTTTCTTCGAACTGTAGGTGCTATCATTGATATGAGGGAAGGCACTATCAAGTATCAATTCCCACTAAAGAAAGGTATGGAACACTTCCCTATGAAAAGAAAGAAAATACTTTTTGACTCTATTCTTAGAGCAAATTATGAGCTTGATGCTTCATCACTTGATAATACTTGATTCGCAATTTTCTGCGCCTAGCTCAAAGGCGTTAAAGAAAAGCACTCTTGGGAGATAACCCAATGTTTTCTTTTCAGTACTTTTTCTTTTATTTGAGTCTTGGAAGTCATTACTACTGTAATGACCACTCTTTTTCTTGTTTATTTCATTTTTGTGCCAAGAGAAGCCTCTAATTTGAGTGAGGTAAAGATTTGGGGATGTTGCTGTCATGAAACTGTTTTCGGTGCTGCACCGTAAAATTCGTGAAAATTCTCTGTTTATCTTTTGGACCTGCGATTTCTTGTGCATATTCCCCAGGTTATATCCAAACTTTTGTTAGTTGAACACTTTTTGATTTGAGCAACAGAAAATCCCTCAAAAATTCGACCTTTGTCAGCTGTTCAGTTTTGACAGATTTCTGCCAATATTTGTGTTTGCCACTTTATCGCTTTCTTTTGAGTTCTTTTGATCATGGAACTTTTGGGGAGGTTGCTACAGTAGTATTTGCTATATATGTGGTGGTTTTGAGTTGAAACCTGAAGCAAATAGAGGATTGATTATATGTTATGCTTGCACTAATGTTGCTAATAGAATTGTGTTTAGTTTTGTATGAAGGAAGTTTTCAAGTGTAGGGATTGGAGAATGATGAGATGAGTTGAAGAATGGACAAAAGCTCAAGCTTGGGTATGCCCATGCATCACCCCAAGAAATATCCAAGAAGTACAAGCGTCAAAGCTTGGGGATGCCCCCGAGGCACCCCTTCTTCATCGGCAAAAATCAGGTCACCTTTCAAAACACTATATTTTTATTGCTTCATGCACTATGTGTTTTTCTTGGAGCGTCAGTCGTTTTAGTTTTCTTAGTTGGTTTAGTTTGTTTGTTTGCTGCAATAAATGGTTGGACCCCAACAAATTTCTTTTGGAGGAGATGTACACGTTTTCATTTGCAAAGAACGCTCTAGTTTTCACTCTTATCGTTCATCGAGCGTTCTTCTTTTTCTGATGCTGCTTTAGTTTTCGTTTTTGCCTTGATTTACGTTCAGATCTTGTCATATCTTTTCATCAAGGTGTATTTTTGCCTCTGATCTTTATTGGTTTTCATCAAAAGAGGTGTTTATAAAAATTTCAAATGGTGTTGGAAAAGAGAAAAAGCTTTGTGCAAAATAGTGGTACAAGAAGGAGCTTGTGTAGACTGCGGCTTAGGCTTTTTCATGTCATGCTTGATGTCTTTTTGATAGTATGCTTAGTGGTTTTGCTGTAGCATGACTTGTCTCAAATAACTGAGATTGCTTAATGAGCCTTTGAAAAAAATCATGCGTTGTTTTTATTGTATGGAAGCATTATTTTGGTTTTCTCCTTGATGCTTTATTTGGGTTGACTTGGCGCATGCTCACACATGTTAGACTCTTACAAAGTCGCCAATAGCCTTCATGATCATTTAGTTTTTGAGTTTTGATGCCATCTTATGCTTCTTTTAATGTCGCTTTGTCGCTTTGCATGATTATGGCCATTATTGCTCTCTTAGTTGGTCGCTCCCAGTCTTTTGCTAGCCCTCGCCTTGTACTGAGTATGAGCTCTACTCGTGCATCCAACTCCTAAAAGCCAAAGTTTTCCAAAGTGTCCACCATACATACCTACTAGCAATTTGCTATTCCAAGTAAATTTGACTTGCTTTTATTTTCTCTTCAAATTAAACTTTTACCAGTGTTATGCGAAATTCGGTCAGTAAAGCTCTCACAAACCGGAAGGCACACTTTACTTTTTCCTGTTCTTAAAAATTTGACATTGTGGTCTCTTATGTTGAGTTGTTATGCTTGCAAGTTGTAAGTTGGATTCTAGCCCATCCATGCTGTCATGGGGCAAGCTTTCAACATTGCACTTCTTATTTGAGTTGATATCGTGATCTTTTGTTTATGGATGCCCACGGTGTGAAATGAATTGGGAATCTTGTGGGGATCATGGAGTTTGTATATGTGTTAGGGAAACGCCGGGCCGCCAATCTAAGCCACGCATAATTCATGGTGGAAATTTGCAGCATACCCAAGGTGAACATACGACGACGCATCTCACAATAAAAAGCTAAACAAAAGGCAAATAAAAGAGATGTCGAGGTGTTCATTGTCTGCTTGTCCTGTCATTTTTGTGTGGGCTTGTTCCATGTCATCGGGCACGGAGGTACCCCATTGGCGGTTCTCAATGATATGCATATACTTACAATGACAAGATCCTTGCTTGGGACGCTAAGTAAAGTAGCATGAGGTTTGGGTACTCGTATTCACGGGGCACGAGGTCTTCAACTTATGATTTGTCAAGCATATGCATCATAATTGTTCTCGCATTAACTTTAACCATTCAAGATGCTTATGATGGGGGCAATGAGAGCTCAAAGCCGGTAAGTACCATAATTTTTGAAGGTTATAAAACTTGCAATCACTGCTTACCTCTGCGAAGGGCCTTTCTTTTACTTTTATGTTGAGTCACCACCTTCTATCTTTATGCACCATTAAGAGAGCATAGTTGTCATTCTTAGTGTGATATGCATTGTCCCAAAGTTCATTGATTGATTCATGATGATTGGTTTCACTTGTTCTTAAATTATTTGTATCTAGTCGCCCTCTTAAACTTGAAGGTGTCCTATACATTTATGTTTTGCTCTCTTTGAAGGACAAGCTGAAAACCATTTGTATGTTTTTCCTTATGATTTGAACACACGTTTGACTTTCATTGTTTCATTTTCATGATCTTTTGTTTGTGTTTATTTTCATGTTTATAACATGGTTTCTAAGTTGTTATTGTCAAGATTATATCTTCATGCCCATGTTTTAAGTTCTTATGATCCCAGCTCACAAATGCTTACATATATGATCAAGATTGTGTAGGTGCATGTCACCTCAAAAATTATTCTTTTGTTATCACTTACCTACTCGAGGACGAGCAGGAGTTAAGCTTGGGGATGCTTGATACGTCTCCAACGTATCTATAATTTTTGATGCTCCATGCTTGTTTTTACACCATTTGCTTGTTGTTTCGTTACACTTAGTGACACTTTTATGCATTTTCCGGAACTAACCTATTAACAAGTTGCCACAGTGCCAGTTTCCTGTTTTCTGCTGTTTTTGTGTTTCAGAAGTGATACACAGGAAATATTCTCGGAATTGGACGAAACAAGTTCCTGAAGTCTTATTTTACCCGGAAGCTTCCAGAGATCCGAAGAGGAGTGGGAGGGGGGCCACCAGGGCCCCACACGCACGGGTGGCGCGGCCAGCCCCCTGGCCGCGCAGGCCCCGCGTGAGGACGCCTGGCTCCTCCTCTGACATCGCCCCTTCTCCTATAAAGACCCCCCGACGGAAAAAACCTAAGTACCCGATCAGTTTTCCAGAACACATCGCGATCCGCCGCCGCCGTTGACCCGAAGATCGGGAGGGTCCAGAAGCTCTTCCCGGCACCCTGCCGGAGAGGGGAATCGCCACCGGAGGTCTTCTTCATCGCCATGCTTGCCTCCGGAGCGATGAGTGAGTAGTCTACCTTGGACTTTGGGTCCATAGCAGTAGCTAGATGGTTGTCTTCTCCAGCATGTGCTTCATGTTTAGATCTCATGAGCTGCCCTACATGATTGAGATCACCGTTATGTAATTCTACATGTTTGGTTTGTTGGGATCCGATGAATATTGGTGTTTATGATTAAGTTGCTGTACTGAATTATATCTTTTGTTATCTCTATGTTGTTTATGATCTTGCATGCTCTCCGTTGTTAGTAGCTATCTTGGCCGAGTAGTTGCTAGTGACTCCAAGAGGGGGTATTTATGCTCGATAGTGGGTTCATGCCTCTATTTCACCTGGGGGAGTGACAGAAATCTCTAAGGTGGTAGATGTGCTGTTGCTACTAGGGAGAAAACAACATTCATATGCTCAAGGGCATATGCTTTGTTTACATTACACACTTTGCTTAATGCAATTATCTATTGTTCGCAACTTAATACTTGTGGAGTTCGCGGATTGATTCACCACAAGTGGATTATTAGTCATAGATGCAGTTGGATGGCGGTCTATGTATTTTGTTGTAATGCCCAGAGTAAATCTCATAGTGATCTTCTTGACATATCACGTTTATATTTATTCTATCAATTGCCCAACTGTAATTTGTTTACCCAGCATGTGTTATTTATCTATGGAGAGACACCACTAGTGAACTGTGGACCCCGGTCCTATTTCCATCATATTGCTATCACCTGTTTACTTTACTCATACTGTTTACTATACTCGCATACTATATTGTTTTCCACTCGATACGCTCATAACCTTTGTTTCAAGCAAACCGGTGAGATTGACAACCTCATCGCAAGTTGGGAACAAAGTACTTGGTTGTGTGTGTGCAGGTTCCGCATCACCTTCAGTCATTTGTCTCTCCTCTCCTGATCGATATTAAACCTTGGTTTCTTAACTGAGGGAAGACTAGCTACTATACTCATCATACCTTCCTCTTGGGGTTCCCAACGGGCTGGTTATCCACCACGCACAAGGACAGTCTGCTCCCACGTCAACTTGGCACCATCAGTAATTTCCTGGCGCCATCAACCAGTAGCAGGCTGCCGACCCTCTGGTCACCAGCGTCTTCCACATCCGGGAGATACCATCCTGGGCGGAGCCATTCTCCAACTATCTCCTCTCTAGGGACTTGCCGCCGAACTAAGCAGAAGCTAGGCGACTCCAGCTTCACGCGTAGGC
The DNA here is from genome assembly GCA_007115705.1 of Dactylis glomerata. Classification (NCBI taxonomy): domain Eukaryota; kingdom Viridiplantae; phylum Streptophyta; class Magnoliopsida; order Poales; family Poaceae; genus Dactylis; species Dactylis glomerata. The sequence continues at coordinate 869,647 of QXEO01001062.1, read as the reverse complement.
ATACACTGTGGTGACCCAGCATACCACTGCATGTTGTAGTATGCAAGTCGTTGACATAACACTCGTGAAGTACCATTTCACAAATATTACATCCCTCAGAGTGGTACAACAGAAACATAGCGGTCTTTATTCAAGCACTTAATATTACAAGCCATAATCTTACAAAGGATTCCAGTTCCTCCTCGGTCCAAAGAGGAACACTAGTAGGTTCTACTTTGATGTTATAAACCTTAACTACGACAGATAGAAGTAGACCAAACATAATAACTGGCTTAAGTCACATTATTCTATAAGGTTCCTGTGACTTAGACTCCTACCCTATACTATTAGTTGTTGGCCTCCTCCTTGGCTCCTTCATTGTTTCCGTAGACGATCGTGTAATCCACGCCTTCGATTCCACCGGAAAGGTCCGGTTCTTCATAGTAGACTTCCTCGTAGTCCTCTGATGCTCCTTCAGTTTCCTCGTTCTGGCCCTCCAAGTCTAAGCAAGGGTTAAGAGGGAATGGGGTGAGTAACGAGCGTTACCCAGCAAGTTCATTTAATAGAATAGAAGTGTTTGATGCACTAGCTACGACCACCGACTCAAAAGTCTTAGGTCAAATGCAGTTTTATAATCATTTCTTCAAAGATTGCTTTTATGTAAAAGAACTATGTCTGTCAGTCTTCACAGGTTGATTAGAGCTTCGATGGGCTCCTTTCCTGCCGCGTTCGCAGCTACTTCCTGGAACAGGGAGTATCTTGATACTTTTTATACACTCTGCAGAGGTGGTCACTTGTACCCATGAGAGATCAACACTTTGCTGCACAACTGGGCGTACTTCCCTATCCATACTTCTTTTGTATGGGGCCCAGTTGATGATCCAAGCCAATCACTGTTCTTCTCCGCGACCCCGCAGACCCACCCATTTGTAAGTCCATCCATTTCCTATACCACATATGCAGACCGATTGGCGCACTAGTCCTTCCCCTTTACAATATGGACAACCCCATAGGTAGACCAGCCCGGACCCCGGTGCCCGCTCCTATGCAATATGGGTAGACCAACCCGGATGACTCTTACAATCCATCATAGATCAATTAGCCAGCTTGTCCCCCCTATACTATAGGCAGCCCAGCAGGAAACGCATTTCCCCCACTATGCACTATCGTAGCCCGCGTAAGACAACACTCGACTAGTGATCCGTTTGCATGCAAGAGGGAAAAGATACAGCTGACTTCTCCGTCCCATTCCAGATCTCATGGTTGACCGTAATTTACAGCGCTAGAATCACTGGCGACATTTGTTGTTAAGTCCTAGGGTTCACTTTCCCGAACAAATGGAACCTCCACCACAACAATCATACCATGGTTTCATTTGCCAGCCATCCTAGGTTACCACCACTCGGGTCGATAACCAGCTAGTCATATTAATTATGAAAAGAGAACCTTTTGCTTTTTGATGCAGTAATAATCATACCACTGGTATATTTGCAAGTAATTTGCTAAAAGTAATCAAGAGATATGAGCAAGAGTGAACTTGTCTGCAAACTGCAAGGTAGTGCAGTTGGATTTGTTGAAGTGACCCGAGACCTCGGGTTTTGGAAAATAGCATCATTGTCCAATAAGGGCAATGGTTAAAGATTCAAAAATGCATGCTTTATGGTGTGTTGGAATTAGTTCCCCCCAGAAGTGATTTATTTACCTATTAAATTTGATATATTCTTTTTATGACTTTAAAGAATATATATTAAGGGTAATTTCATTCAAGGATATTTATCAAATATTCGAATTTATTCAGAATTGTTAAATTTGCTTATTTGAATAATTTTTATTATTTTCAGGCCAAATCAATTACTCCTTTTTCTTTTGTGTAATTGACTTATGAGATTATTTTATTCACTTAATGGGTTCAAACTTACAAAAAGAGCTAAAAATAATTATTTGCTATTTTTAGTGTATTTTTGGTATTTTTTGGATTTATTTTTATACAGATTAGGGTTTTTCTTAAGGATTTTTGATTCAAAACAAATTAAACCAAAACAAAAAGTTGGGGCTGACAGCCTGGGCCCACCGGTCAGTCGCCCCGAGTGGGATTGACCGAACCGGTCCGGCCCAGCCGGCCACTTCCCCCTCACTCGCGCCCCTCTCGGTCTAACCCTAACCCTAATCCCCCTCTGGCGATTCCCGAATCGCCGACAAGCCCCTTGCCCGACTCCGGCGAGCTCCGGTGAGATCCGTCGCCGCCCTCAGGCACATCTGCTTCGCCTCGTTGCGCTCTTCCTCCTGACCGTGGGGTTTCGTCACCCCCGCCTCCAATCGCCGCCATCGCCGTCGAGCTCCGCCCTAGTAGATCTTGCCCAGGCGGCTTGATCTACTCCGGCGAGCTTTGCTGGAGCTCCTGTCCTCGCTCTACGGTGCTTGCGGTGCTCTCCTTGTCGCCGCGTCGGTTGGAAGGCTGATGCAACCCCGACATCGCCGCCGTGCTGTGCTTGGCCGCTCGGCCGTGAGCATGATGTCGCCTCCTCGCCGGTGCAGCTTCTGGATGGTGGCCTTGCTGCCACAACCGAGGCTGCGCCGTCGTGTCGCCGCCCTGGTCTTCTACTTTGCTCCACTGGGAACACTCCTGCGAGTTTCTTCTTCTCCTCGTAGCTTCTGTGGTCTAACTATGGTGGTCTGGCCAGCGAGCCAGGCATGCTTGCCTAAGCTATTGATGTGCCATGCTGATGCTGCTGCTCTGCTCAAGCTTGTGCTGCTACTGTTGTTGTTCTGCTTGATCTTGTGCTGTTGCTCTTGTTGTTCTACTCGAGCTTGTGCTGCTAGTCTCTGTACTCTGCTACTGTGAATTCTAGTGCAAGTGTTACTGTAAGATTCAGTTAAGAATTTCTTAACTGCACTTGGTATGATTAACTGGGGATTTTCCCCTGTGCTGTTAGCTTGGTCATGTGTTGTGTAATTGTGGCTACTGTTGGCATGAAATTCAGTTAAGAACTTCTTAACTCAATTATGTGTTGCTTAAGTATTGCTTGCTTGGGATGCCTCTTCTGTGATGCTAGCTTGGCTCTCTGCTGATTAAGTAATTGTTTAAGTGGTGCTCTCTGACTTGCAGTACAAACTACTGCCAGTTGATTCATGTGATTGTTTTCATGATGATATAAACATGCTGAGCTTAAGCTTGTGCTAATTCTGTTGATTTTTTATGAACTGAAAACTTGTTTCAGTGATGATTGCTTCTATCAAGCAATTCATGCTTGAATTGTATGCTGCTAAAGATTTTGTTGCTTTCTATAGCATGTTATTCATTGACAGCATGCAACTGTGATTATTGAGTGTTAATTGTGCTTCCTCCATGTGAGGTTCACAATCCTTGCTTGATAATTAAACTGGATGGCTGCTGTTCAGTGATGCTAAACATGCTTGGTGGTTTCTATGAGTAGCTAAATCATCATATTGGGCAATTAATTTACTGATAAGAACAGATCCTTATGATGATCTTAGTCTCAGCCTAGGATGCATGGTCTGAGGCTTTTACTCTTGCTGGTGCTTGTTGATTTGCTTCCCACTAGCTAAATCTTCCTATGAAGATTTTACAAAACACTTCTCTGTAAGTCTGAGGAGAAAAACCTCCCCAAACCTCCTAAGTGTTCTGCTTAGCAGAAGGATTTGTGATGAGGGTTTCATTGCTATTATTTTCTTGTGTATGCAAGAAATTGGATGCTTGCAAGGTTTTACTCATGGCTATGCAAGTCCTAGTTATACCTTGGTCTTGTGCTGGCTTTGATGAGTGGTTGTGGTGATGTTGATGATGCTTTTTGGTTGAGCTTGATCATTGGCTCCTGTACTTGCCCTGCTCCTCCCAATGGCTTGCCCTGCACCTCCTTGTGCTTGGCTCCCCACCTTGCCTGCCCTGCACCTCCCAGGTGCTTGGCCTGCTACTTGTTGCTTCTAATCTTGATTAAGTAACCATGTTGCTTTGGCTTTGGCTATGGGTTTTGATTGGTGAGGTGAATTCCCTCTTGATGCTCAAATCATGAGCAGAGAGAACTTGTGTTGTGTGCTGTGGTGCTGGTGCTGTGTGCTGGTGCTGTGGTGTGGTGCTGTGGTGCTAGTGCTGTGCTATGGTGCTGGTGCTGGTGCTGGTGCTGTGTGCTGGTCGACTAGGGTTTCTGGTCGACTAGTTTTGCACTTACAGCTCTATTTTATATTACCCCCTGGGTTCTGAAGGCTTGACACCTCTCTAACATGCATCTGGTGACCAGCTGCTTGCTTGCTTGGTGGCTTGGCCGGCCAGATTGGTCTTGGCAGATATTTGTGTGTGAGTCATGTTGATAAGATCATCCTCTTGATGATTATCAATAGTGCTTCTTTTAAATTTGACTGCCACTTGTATTACCATGGTGGCTTTTCTCTTTGTATTCTCCTTTGTGTGCAGGTGATAAGAAGAATGAAGAAGAAAAGAAGAAATCTTTGATGATCCAGATAGTTTAGGATTTAGTTATAACTTGTATTTGTTTTCTTTTATTCTTTATTTTCCTTTTAGCTTCGGATTGTAACATTCTATGAATGTCCATTGTTGTAATATTCTTTTATTCATAAACATTGTAAAGACAATGTATCTTGTGTTGGCAATTAATAAAGTCCAAAGTTTTTCTTATTTGAAACATTTATCCTTTCTAAATGTGCCATTTGAATTTAAGTTAAGTTTAAATTCAAATTCAAGTTTTGAATTCAAATGTTCTTTAAGCTTTAGTCATTCAACTTAATTGTTTCCCACAAGCAATTGATCAAAAGAGGTCATGTCCAAATCTTTAGCACTTCGAGAGTTCACCATTCCCCCTCGAAGAGAGATTCGATCACTCTTAGGTTTTAGCAACAAAAGCGCAAAAAAATCCCGTAGTTTCAGATGAAATGCACAAAACCCCTCTATTCTACCCCGGAGTTGTCCTACGTGCTGGGATATTACAGACTTCCCCCCCTTAACAAAAACTTCATCCCGAAGTTTGGGGTAAGGAGTACCTGAAGAATTCGGGATAGGCTGTCCTTAGATCCTCTTCCTTCTCCCAGGTAGCTTCTCTTTCCGGGTGATGTTTCCATTGCACCTTGCAATATTTTATGGCTCTGTTGCGAAGTAGCTTCCAGTTTTCTGCTAAAATCTTTGACGGTTCCTCAACATAGGTCAAATCTGCTTGCAATTCCACGTCTTCATAGGATATAGTTTCCTCTGGTATCTTCATACACTTTTGAAGTTGTGAAGAATGAAACACATTATGAACCTTTGATAGATGTGTTGGTAGCTCCAATTCAAAAGCTACTCCTCGCTTTTGACTTAGAATCTTGAAAGGTCCAGTATATCTTGGACTCAGTTTTCCCTTGACTCCAAAACGATGTACTCCCTTCATTGGGCTAACCCGAAGATAAACCATGTCCCCAACTTGAGGTTCCCATGTTCTCCTCTTTGAATCAGCATAACTCTTCTGCCTACTCTGAGCAATCTTTAATCGATCACGGATGATGTCAACGGCATGTTGTCTTTCCTTCACATAGTCTGGATGGAATTCCTTGCTTGCTCCCGCTTCATACCAGCAGATGGGTGATCGGCACTTTCTCCCATAGAGTGCTTCAAATGGTGCCATTTGGATGCTACTTTGGTAACTGTTGATGTATGAGAATTCCGCCAGTGATAGATGCTCTTCCCATGATCCTCCAAAATCCAACGCATATGCTCTAAGCATATCCTCCAGAATCTGATTGGTTCTTTCCGTTTGTCCACCTGTCTGCAGGTGATAAGCAGTGCTGAAATCTAACCTGGATCCTAGAGCTTCATGCAATTGATTCTAGAAAGCTGAAGTGAATACGGACCCTCGGTCCGATACTATTTTCTTCTGTACTCCATGCTTGCTCACGATTTCCTGAACATATAAGTTTACTAACTTCTCTCCGGAATCCTTTTGATTAACGGCTAAGAAATGTGCACTTTTTGTTAACCTGTCTACGATAACCCAAATCACGTCCTTCTTCTTTGGTGTCAACGGTAATCCTGTGATAAAATCCATTCCAATCTCTTCCCATTTCCACTCGGGTATATCCAATGGTTGCATTAGTCCAGCAGGACTTTGATGTTCCGCCTTCACTCTTTGACAAGTATGGCATTCAGACACAAACTTGGCTATTTCTCGCTTCATGTTGTTCCACCAAAATAGTTCCTTAAGATCTATGTACATCTTAGTACTTCCCGGATGTATTGAATATGGAGTTTCATGTGCTTCTTTGAGTATCAACTGTTTGATTTCGAGTATGTCTGGCACACATATCCTATTATGAAACCAGAGCGAATTGAAATCGCCTAAACGAAACTCAGACGGTCTTCCCTCTTCAATCCTTCGGATCTCTTCCTCAATGAATGGATCTTCACTTTGCCGGCGGAAGATTGTATACTTTAGATCACTTTGCCTTTCCTCCATTACCTTCATAGTAGACAAACTGCCCAAAGATTTCACTTCTAAGCATTGAATTTCTAACCTCTCGAGATCCCTAAGCAACTCTTTAGGTAGTTCCCGGCTCATTGGCTGAGTATCCGTACTTTTTCTACTCAACGCATCGGCTACAACATTAGCCTTCCCTGGAGTATAATTGATGGTCAAATCATAGTCCTTGATTAATTCTAACCATCGCCGTTGCCTCATATTCAGCTCCTTCTGAGTAAAGAAGTACTTGAGACTCTTATGGTCTGTATAGAGTTCACACTTAGCTCCATATAGAAAATGCCTCCATCATTTCAAAGCAAACACCACGGCTGCTAATTCCAGATCATGTGTTGGGTAGTTAACTTCATGCGGTCTTAATTGCCTAGACCCATAAGCAATAACCTTTCTATCTTGCATCAACACACATCCAAGTCCATTCTTGGACGCATCACAATATATCGTGTAATCTTTGCCGTTTCTGCTACGGCTAACATGGGTGCTGTGGTCAACTTGTCTTTAAGTGTCTGGAAACTGACCTCACACTCTTCCGACCAAATAAATGGTGTATTCTTTCGAAGCAACTTTGTCATTGGTCCTGCAATCTTGGAAAATCCTTCTATGAACCTTCTGTAGTAGCCTGCCATTCCTAGAAATCCTCTAATCTGCTTGACATTCTTTGGTGTCTCCCATTCTAAAACAGATGCTACTTTACTGGGATTTACTGCTATGCCCTCCTTGCTGATCACATGCCCGAGAAATTCTACTTGGTCCAACCAAAATTCACACTTACTAAACTTGGCATATAACTGATGTTCTCTGAGAATCTGTAGGGCAATCCTCAAATGTTTGGCATGCTCTTCCTTGTCCTTTGAATAAATCAAGATGTCATCGATGAAGACTATCACAAACTTGTCCAAGTAAGGCATAAAAATCTTGTTCATGAGATTCATGAAAATGGCTAGTGCATTTGTCAATCCAAAAGGTACGACCAAATACTCATGATGTCCGTACCTAGACACAAAAGCTGTCTTTCGAACGCCTTCCTTCTTGATCTTAATCTGATGGTATCCGGATCGAAGATCTATCTTGGAAAATACTCTGACTCCCCGGACTTGATCAAATAAATCCTAGATTCTGGGTAGTGGATACTTGTTCTTGATAGTAACATTATTGAGGTTTCTGTAATGTCCACACATTCTGCGTCCTCCATCCCGCTTATCCACAAATATCACGGGTGTACCCCAAGGTGAAATGCTTTCTTGTATGAATCCTTTCTGTTCTAACTCATCCAATTGTTCCTTTAACTCAACTAACTCCTTAGGCCCCATCTTATATGGTGCCTGAGCTATAGGTGCTGTTCCAGGAATCAAATCAATAGTGAACTCAATTTCCCTGTCGGGTGGCATACCTGGTACTTCCTTGGGAAATACATCTTGGAATTCATTGACTACTGGAATGTCTTCAAGCTTAGCTTCCTTCAAAGTATTGAGCTGTAGTTGAACTTCAATATGTGCATGACGGTCCCCTTGATAAACTATCCTTCCACCTCCTGGACATCTAAGTGACACGGTTTTCTCCTTACAATCTATCTGGGCTCCATTCTCTTCTAACCAATCCATTCCAAGGATCACAGCCATATCCTTCATAGGGATAAGAAAAAGATCGGCTAGGTAGACGCAATCGCTGATCATAATGACCTGCTCTTGCTTGAGGTGTGTGACAAGAATCGTTCCCCCCGCAGATAAAATAGTGATGGGGTATTCTAACTTATTGCAAGTGAGTCCATAAAGATCGACAAACTCTTGCGAAATGAATGAAGTAGTTGCACCAGTATCGAAAAGTACTTTGCCAGGGTGAGATAGGATTTGAAGCGTACCTATCACGGTTTTCTCCGATTCATTCACTTCCTCCATGTTGGTGCAATTTAATTTCCCATAAGGTCGAGATCTCTTGCCTGCACCATTTCCTCCTGAATTACCTCCACGGTTAAAACCTCCTCCGGTTGGTTTCTTTCCCCATGCAGCTCTATTGGGACAATTTTTCTTCATGTGTCCCTCTTGGTTACAGCCATAACAGATTACCTTGGGCCTTGGGAAATCCCTTGCCAGATGTCCTCTAGCTCCGCACTCATGACAGGTGATTATTACCTTAGGACTTCCTCCTCCGCCTCCCCGAGGTAAAGTTCCCTGACTTGGTTGTCGTGGTTTGAAAGTAAGATCTGTAGTTGGTTTATTGACTGGATATCTTCTGGGTTCCATCTTGGCTTTCTTCCGGCGTTCCTCCTGAACTTGCTTGAAATCATCTTCCATGGTGATAGCTGCATCAACAAGTTCTTGGAAATCTGCTGCCTTTAGCATTCTGAGTTGCATCTTGGCCATTGGGTGCAAACCCCTCATAAATCGCTTCTTCCTCTTCTCATCCGTGTTTACTGCATCCGTAGCATAACGTGATAGAAGAGTGAATTCCTTAACATACCTCATGATAGTCTTGTCCTTCTGTTCTAAATTGTCAAACTCTCTCCTCTTTAACTCCATGATACTTTCTGGTACATTTGCCTCTCTGAACTTCCTTTTGAATTCATCCCAGGTGAATACTGATACGTCCAAAACGTATCTACTTTCCTGAACACTTTTGCTATTGTTTCTCCTCTAATTTGTGTGTTTTGAATACAACTAACACGGACTAACGCTGTTTTCAGCAGAATTGCTCTGGTGTCTCGTTTCTGTGCAGAAATCAACTTTCAGTAAAAATTCGGGAAAAATCATCAAAAATCCTATTTCACCAGAAGACCCACGGAGCCAGAAGACGGGTCGGAGAGGAGGCTCGAGGGGCCCTCACACATAGGTGGCGCGGCCCAGCCCTGGCCACGCCACCCTGGCGTGAGGAGGCCCCAGCAGCCCTCTCGACCTCCCCTCTCGCCTACATATACCCCCTGACATAATAATATCACGGAGACGGCGTTTTTCCCAGATAGACTTCCGCTGCGCTACCGCCATCAGAAACTGCGATTCGGAACCAGAAACTTCGTTCTGGCACCCTGCCGGGATGGGGATTTGGAGGAGATCTTCATCACTATCATCACCGACGTCACTCCATCGACCATCCATGACTCCCCCATCCATGTGTGAGTAATTCCCCCGCTGTAGGTGAGGGGATGGTAGGGATTGGATGAGATTGTTCATGTAATTTGATATGAGATTGTTAGGGCATAGTGCCTAGTATCTTTATTTAGTGCCTATGACATTGTTGCAACTTGTTGTGCTTAATGCTTGTCACTTTGGGCCCGAGTGCCATGATTTCAGATCTGAACATGTTATTATTTCTATGATGATACTTATTGTTTATGGTCTTACCTACAAGTTGTATACACATATTGTTGTCCGGAACCCGAGGCCCCAAAGTGACAGAAATTGGGATAACCGGAGGGGATGGCTATGATGTGAGGATCACATGTGTTCACCGAGTGATAATGCTTTGCTCCGGTACTTTATTAAAAGGAGTACCTTAATTACCAGTAGTTTCCCTTGAGGCCCTGCTGCAATAGGCTGGTAGGACAAAAGATGTCGTGCAAGTTTCTCCTTGTGAGCACGTACGACTATATACGGAACACATGCCTATGATTGTTTGTACTAGGATGCTTTATCATTATTTATCTGCAATGCCCATGTCTCATTGATTTCATGAATTATCTTATCCATGCAACGCCCGTAATCCATCCCTATGCCTACAGTATTTGTTCCTACTGTTTACTACTGTTAGTATTACCGCTACTATTTTACTACTGCTGTTACTATTTCACTACTGTCACCACTATAAAATTGTTGCCACTGATAAACCACTGCGAGCAAGACTGTTTCCAGGTGCAGCTGAATTGACAACTCATCTGTTAAGGCTTACATATATTCTTTGGCTCCCCTTGTGTCGAATCAATAAATTTGGGTAATACTTCCCTCGAAGACTGTTGCGATCCCCTATACTTGTGGGTCATCAAATACCCTTCCTGGAGGATGTATTGCCACAATATTGTCCCACCAGGCTGCTGCTGGTCCACATAATAGATGAGTGGCATACCTAAGCTTTTCGCTGTCATTGCAATTCATAGTATTGAGCTTCCTTTCAGTGTCCATCAACCAATCCTCGGCGTCCATTGGTTCCGGCGCTGATGCAAATGGAAGTGGTCTTGTATTCAAAAAGTCTGCCAGTGAGATTCCATGTACTCCATCATTCCGTCCTTCACGATTGTGATCCATCACATCTTGCATCATCTTGGTCTGGCACTCAATGAGCATCCGTTGCCTTTCATCTGCCATCCTCATATATTGGGCAAAATCTTGCTGTGTGAGAAACAGTGGTGGTGGTGGTAATGGTTCCCTTGCCGCTGCTTCGGCTGCCTCCTTTGCCTTGGCTTCGGTCTCCATCCTCTATTGCTCGGACTCTTCACCAACTACCATCACCATTTTATCCTCCTAACCCTGTTACATCAAGCGAAACTCATAATTACACCATGCCCATGCTTTCTGAGCTCAACTTTATGCACAGTGTTAGTCACACAATAAAATCCAAATAAAACATGGCCAAATCAAACCAAACATATACCATGTATATACATGGGTAAAAACAACATAGTGTTACACACTGCACCGTGAGTAGCTACACTCACTTATTCCCATTTGCAAAAGCAAATACTACATAATACACATATGGTACATATGTTACAACATATCGCCTCCTTATCGATGGTAGTCTTCTACGGGTAGTCAAACTCCCGATACATCCCCGGTGTCCATCCTGTCGCTCGGGATGTCCTCCTGACTGAAGCAGGGGTATAAGATGACTCTGCCGGCATATAGTCAAGATCGAGTGTACGGCCTAAGTTGAAGTCAGTCATCCCCAGATAACCGCTCAACGATGGGTAAACAACCTCAGTGGCACTTCTCTCCATCTTGGGCCTCGAGCATTCTCCTCACTCCATATAGCTCGGTAACTTTCCCTCGTCATCCAACTCGATCTCTATAGGCCTCCCCGCCATGTCTCCGGTGCGGTGAGCAACCCTAAACTGACTCGTGACCTCGTGCTCCGAGTCACATGGAATCGGATCTCCGGCCGTTCCCATGTACTCGCCGAAACGCCAGCCCATGGAGTTTCCCCCAAAACTGTTGTTATGTGGCATTCCCCATGACTCCAAGCCTACCTCGTATCCGGCTCCAGTCGAGCCGTGTGCAAAGTGTGCTGGTGGCATCTCCAGTTCGGCCTCGGGCTTGAACTCCCGCTCCTCGGGATCGTCCTCCTCATCTAGGTTAATAAAGTCTCCAGCAGAGAAAGCTGGAGTAGGTGCTCATGGTGGTCCGGAAATCTCCCCCGTATGCCACGGAGTATGTACTCGTGGTTGTCCGGAAGTCTCTCCCGTATGTGTTGGCTCGGTGATCTCCTCCACTAGACTCTGTATCTCACCAACTAAAGCTTTGTGAACGTGATAGAACACACTAAGCAGATGCTTACACCTGTCCATGTGCTCTGCTGTGGCATGTGGGTGTCTCTTCGCAAACTTGTAACTATCCCGACAAGGATCTTCTCCTTCCTCGTCGTGTGGGATGTGCGTGAACTTAGTACCTAACAACTTCTCCATTTTGTGTTCACGAATATCCGTGATGGCTTTCATGACAGCTATCTTATATGCAGTACTAACCGTGCGTGCTTCTCCAGCTGGCATGACCACGCTCATGCCCAATTTGGCAGGAAGCATGATCCCTACCTTGTACTTCTGAAAGACTCTACCCTCATAGAATGCATACTTCTTGACAGGGATACGGGTTTCACACCCGCACTCCTGTAGGATGCCCCGTAATAGATCGGATAGGTTCCTGTCATACTCATCCAACGTCACATCTCGAACTTGCACGGTCCTTGATGGATTGGTGCATGCCATCCTGGCAGTCTATATAAAAGATAAAGAAAATTAGTACATGATGCATCATCATAGTAACAATAAAGAATTGTAACACTAAAAAGTATGACTTTGTTATTCCCAAGTGAATAACGTCATGACCATTTTAGAGAACTATTTACTATTCCTATTTGACTCCTACAGGTCATTCCCATTAACTAGGCGTCCAACTTAAGGTCAAAGCATTTGCTCTGATACCAACTATGGTGACCCAGTGTACCACTGCATGTTGTAGTATGCAAGTCGTTGACATAACACTCGTGAAGTACCATTTCACAAATATTACATCCCTCAGAGTGGTACAACAGAAACATAGCGGTCTTTATTCAAGCACTTAATATTACAAGCCATAATCTTACAAAGGATTCCAGTTCCTCCTCGGTCCAAAGAGGAACACTAGTAGGTTCTACTTTGATGTTATAAACCTTAACTACGACAGATAGAAGTAGACCAAACATAATAACTGGCTTAAGTCACATTATTCTATAAGGTTCCTGTGACTTAGACTCCTACCCTATCCTATTACTTGTCGGCCTCCTCCTCGGCTCCTTCGTTGTTTCCGTAGACGATCGTGTAATCCACGCCTTCGATTCCACCGGAAAGGTCCGGTTCTTCATAGTAGACTTCCTCGTAGTCCTCCGATGCTCCTTCTGTTTCCTCGTTCTAGCCCTCCAAGTCTAAGCAAGGGTTAAGAGGGAATGGGGTGAGTAACGAGCGTTACCCAGCAAGTTCATTTAACTGAATAGAAGTGTTTGATGCACTAGCTACGACCACCGACTCGAAAGTCTTAGGTCAAATGCAGTTTTATAATCATTTCTTCAAAGATTGCTTTTATGTAAAAGAACTATGTCCGTCAGTCTTCACAGGTTGATTAGAGCTTCGATGGGCTCCTTTCCTGCCGCGTTCGCAGCTCCTTCCCGGAACAGGGAGTATCTTGATACTTTTTATACACTCTGCAGAGGTGGTCACTTGTACCCATGAGAGATCAACACTTTGCTGCACAACTGGGCGTACTTTTCCGTCCATACTTCTTTTGTATGGGGCCCAGTTGATGATCCAAGCCAATCATCGTTCTTCTACGTGACCCTGCAGACCCACCCATTTGTAAGTCCATCTATTTCCTATACCACATATGCAGACCGATTGGCGCACTGGTCCTTCCCCTTTACACTATGGACAACCCCATAGGTAGACCAGCCCAGACCCCGGTGCCCGCTCCTATGCAATATGGGTAGACCGACCCGGATGACTCTTACAATTCATCATGGATCCATTAGCCAGCTTGTCCCCCCCTATACTATAGGCAGCCCGGCAGGAAACGCATTTCCCCCACTATGCACTATAGTAGCCCGCGTAAGACAACACTCGACTAGTGATCCGTTGGCATGCGAGAGGGAAAATATACAGCTGACTTCTCCGTCCCATTCCAGATCTCATGGTTGACCATAATTTACGGCGCTAGAATCACTGGCGACATTTGTTGTTAAGTCCTAGGGTTCACTTTCCCAAACAAATGGAACCTCCACCACAACAATCATACCATGGTTCCATTTGCCAGCCATCCTAGGTTACCACCACTCGGGTCGATAACCATCTAGTCATATTAATTATGAAAAGAGAACCTTTTCCTTTTTGATGCAGTAATAATCATACCACTGGTATATTTGCAAGTAATTTGCTAAAAGTAATCAAGAGATATGAGCAAGAGTGAACTTGCCTGCAAACTGCAAGGTAGTGCAGTTGGATTTGTTGAAGTGACCCGGGACCTCGGGTTCTGGAAAACAGCATCATTGTCCAATAAGGGCAATGGTTAAAGATTCAAAAATGCATGCTTTATGGTGTGTTGGAATTAGTTCCCCCAGAAGTGATTTATTTACCTATTAAATTTGATATATTCTTTTTATGACTTTAAAGAATATATATTAAGGGTGATTTCATTCAAGGATATTTATCAAATATTCTTGAATGGAATTTATTCAGAATTGTTAAATTTGCTTATTTGAATAATTTTTATTATTTTTAGGCCAAATCAATTACTCCTTTTTCTTTTTTGTAATTGACTTATGAGATTATTTTATTCACTTAATGGGTTCAAACTTACAAAAAGAGCTAAAAATAATTATTTGCTATTTTTAGTGTATTTTTGGTATTTTTCTGGATTTATTTTTATACAGATTAGGGTTTTTCTTAAGGATTTTTGATTCAAAACAAATTAAACCAAAACAAAAAGTTGGGGCTGACAGCCTGGGCCCACCGGTCAGTCGCCCCGAGTGGGATTGATCGAACCGGTCTGGCCCAGCCGGCCGCTTCCCCCTCACTTGCGCCCCTCTCGGTCTAACCCTAACCCTAATCCCACTACAAGAAATGTGTTGACTAGTGACCATCTCATAGTGACCACAGAAAAATTGGTCATAGATTTATGACCAACTCGTATCAAATAGTCGTAAGCCGTTTTGGAGGATTCAAGGTCTTAATCCTTATGACCAATTTAGTCTAAAAGGTCATAATGCTCAGACACGAATTGGTCATAACCAATATAATCGAATTTAGCATATTATTTTTAATTGATTTTCTGCCGCTTACGACCAATTTAAATGGTCATACCACTAAAATCAGTGTGACTAAACGTCCACCTTAGCAATCCTGCATACGTGTCAACGTCTAGATGTCACAGATGCTTACGTGGCTGTGGTCTGACATATAGGACCCACTAACAGGAGAAATCAACTATTGACTTTGACTAATATATGACATGTGGGTCCCAGTCAAAGCAACCCCATCATGCTGACAAGTGGGTCCTATAGCACCCAACTCTATCCACTTACACGCGGGTCCACCCCACCCCACCCAACTTACACATGGGTCCCACCCACCCCCACCCACTTACACGCGGGACCCACCCACCCCCACCCACTTACACGCGGGTCCACCCACCCCCACCCCCTTACATGCGGGTCCACCCACCCCATCCCCTTACATGCGAGGTCCCAACCCCCACCCCCTTACATGTGGGTCCCACCCACCCCACCCACTTACATACGGGTCCCACCAACCCCCACCTACTTACACACAGGTCCCACTAACCCCCACCCACTTACACACGGGTCCCACCACAACCTGCCATGTGGGTACCGCCTCGAGCTGACAGGTGGGCCCCACCACGACCTGACAGGTGGGTCCCGTCCGGACCTGACAGCTGGGTCCCACCTGGACCCATTCCAACCAACCAGCCCGGCCAAATATAATTGTCAAAAAAGAAACCTTGTGGGGGGTCGAACCCAAGACCTCCCCTCCCTCCACCCACCAACACCTCAACCATCCCACCACAACACCACTTGTGTCTAATATGGAGCTTGGTTATTTTTATATGAAGCCTGCGCAGAGATGGGCCTGGGCTAATGGCCCATAGTCAATATGGCTTTGTAGTGGACCATTTTAGGGAAAACAACTTGGGCTCCCATAAGTTTCAGCCCAAGTAGATTATATAGATATTTTTGTTTTTATAAACAACTAAACATATATTTTAAATATTATCTTAGCAAAATTTGCATACAATGTCACAACAAAATGATTCAAAAATCAAATTAGTTCATCCCTATAAGAAACATAACTTTTTGTGTCGATCAATTTTCTATTTTATTGAAATATTTTGAAAAAACATATGTTGTTTTCAAAATGTGGTCAAAATAAAGGACGTGACTATCGTAGGTAGATTTGCAATCTTGCAAAAATCTTAGTGGATTTCTTTTGAAATATTAACTTGTGCATCTAAAAGTCATTTTTTTAAAAAATTATGTGAAAACTATTAAGCACTTGTAGTTCAAATTGGGCCCGCTTCCTGCTGAATCGGCAGAAAGTTGTCAGAAAATTAAAAAATACCTATAAATGGTTTATTATTCAACCAAGTGCTGAATTTCAAACCCTAAGTGTTCTAATATTTTTTGAGATTGTTTTGGCCCAATTTTCAAGTTGGATTTTGGTAGCTCCTTCACTAAAACATCGATTTGCGCCACTTAGAAAATAAAAAAAATGAGTTTTTCATGCAAAGAAAATGAAAACTTCCTTCTGCAACATTGTTTGTCATTCCGAGTTGAACACTTTTGCACAATATATGATCATTTGAACAAACTATGCCATGATTGTGGCCATGACATCGTTAGTTTAGCTTAAAACTCAAGAATCTTTATACATGGTAGCTCTTTTGTATATATGGATGGAATCTTGCAAAAATTTCTGTAAATCTATGATAAAATAGCAACTTGTGCATCTAAAAATATTTTTTTCAAAAAATCATGAGCAAACTATTAAGCACTTGTAGTTCAAATTGGACCCACTTCCTACTAAATCGATAGAAAGTTGTCAGAAAATTAAAAAATACCTATAAATGGTTTATTATTCAACCAAGTGCTGAATTTTAAACCCTAAGTGTTCTAATATTTGTTGAGATTGTTTTGGCCCAATTTTCAAATTGAATTTTGGTAGCTCCTTCACTAAAACATCGATTTGCGTCGCTTAGAAAATAAAAAAATGACTTTTTCATACAAAGAAATTGAAAACTTCCTTTTGCAACATTGTTTGTCATTCCGAGTCGAACACTTTTGCATAATATAGGATCATTTGAACAAACTATGCCATAATTGTGGCCATGACATCGTTAGTTTAGCTTAGAACTCAAGAATCTTTGTACATGGTAGCTCTTTTGTATATATGGGTGGAATCTTGCAAAACTTTCTATAGATCTCTGATAAAATAGCAACTTGTGCATCTAAAAATAATTTTTGTAAAAAATCATGAGCAAACTATAAAGCACTTGTAGTTCAAATTGGACCCGCTTCCAGCTGAATCGGCATAAAGTTATCCAAAATTTAGAAAATACCTACAAACTGTTTATTGTTCAATCAAATGCTGAATTTTAAACCCTGAGTGGTATAGTATATTTGGAGATTGTTTTGGTCCAATTGTAAAATTGAATTTTGGTAGCTCCTTCACAAAAACATTGATTTGTGGCACTCAGAAAATGAAAAATGACTTTTTCGTGTAAAAAAATTGAAAAATTCCTTCAGCAACATTATTTGTCATTTCGTGTCGAACACTTTTGCACAATATAGGATCATTTTAACAAACTATGTCATGATTGTGGCCATATCATTGCTAGCTTGGCTTAAAAGCCAAGAATCTTCATACATGATAGCTCTGTTTTGGAAACACTTTTCCTAAAATAAATTAATATTCCAAGTTTGTTATTTTTCCTTGCAACTAGGTCACATAACATGATGCAATGCGAAGGTCTTTTTATTTTTTTGATTTTTTTTTGAATATCTTATGTCGATTTTAAAAGCCAGTCAAAACAGCGGGCGCAACTGTTCCTTTATAGAGGTGGAATCTTGCAAAAAAATTTATAGATCTATGAAGAAATAGTAACTTTTGCACCTAAAAATATTTTTTGTAAAAAATCTTGAGCAAGATATGAAGCACTTGTAGTTCAAATTGGGCCCACTTCCAGCTGAATTGATAGAAAGTTGTCAAAAAATAAAAAAATATCTACACATATTTTATTGTTCAAAAAGCTGTTGAATTGTAAACCCTATATGGTCTACTATTTTTGGAGATTGGTTTGTTCCAATTATCAAAATTAAATTTTGTAGTTGCTTTACAATTTTTTTTATTTTTGGCACTCGGAAAATAAAAAATGAGGTTTCCGTGCGCAAAAAATGAAAACTTTCTCCTGCAACATTGTTTGTCGTACCAAGTCAAACAATTTTGCGCAATATATGTTCTTATAGTCATCCACAAAAATTCTATTTCACTTGTATTTTATTGTTGTTTGTGAGAACAAAAATAGAGGTAGTCAATGGATATTTATTTTCGGCCAATCAGAGTAAGGTATTAGACTACCCACGGATTGCCAAACAGAGAAACATCTCAACCGTTGAGATCCATCCAACGCCTAAAATCACACCGAGCGCCGACCAGATCTCCTCCCAACCCTAACCCTCACCCCATATCCTCCATCCGCCGCCGGTCCAGAAACCCTAGACCCGAATCGAACCAACCCTCCCCACCTCGACTAGCCCCGATCCAGATCCGCCGCCACCCACCCACCCACCCTTCACCTCCGCCGCCGGCCAGATCCTGGCCAACTCCGTCCTGTCTGTGCCCTGACGACCATCTCCCCAGAACCCCCTCCCGACGCTCTCTCTATTCCACCGGGAACCACGAAACCACGCACCATGTGCAGGTGGTGGCCAAGGCGGCGAAGCCGTCAAGATCTCCGAGGGTGGCGTCGTCGGCGCCCCTGCAGAGGATGGTGGTGAGGATCCGCGACCCTAGCCCTCTCGGCCACGTCCACGGCGACCACTCCGGCTGCCGGCCATGGAGATCTTCGAGAGCCGGGATGGGGTCACGGCCGTTCCGCCAGCAGGGCGACTCCTTCGCCCAGTCCGTCGCCCGCGCCTTCCACCTCCACGGCCACCACCCCCCCGCCGTGCCTCCTTCCCTCCTGCGCTGATGGTCCGCAAGGTGCGTTCCTTCCCCCCCTCGGTCACCCCCTCCTCCTGTGGGTTAGCGCCTGAGTGGCCCTGTTCCTGAGGGTTTCGGCTGAGTTGGATTTGCGGATCGAGTAGTTCTTTGGTGATATAGTCCTATATTTGCCCTTATTAGCTAGCATCTAGTTTTGGATTAGCTTTGTTCAACAATCCGTCAACATTTCGGGTAGGATTAGACGTTTATGCATTCTTCCTCGCGCCTCTCTCTGCCTGCTCGTGGATGAAGGATTCACTGAGTTCTCTGCCCGCTCCCGTCCGATCCTTGCTTCATTCGTTCGGTATTTGGTCTGATAGGTGTTGATCTAGTATGGTTTGTGCTCGATTTGTGCAGGCTACATGTAGATCTGGCGGGGGAGAAGGTAGACTATGTGTTCAAGGTGGTGCTGATCGGGGACTCGGCCGTCGGCAAGTCGCAGATCCTGGCGTGGATACGTCCCTATAGGTGAAGTTTCTGTCTGTGCCCTCTGTGTCCACAGTTAAAATTTTCAGTTTATCTTTGCTTGAGAAGTGGTTCGCCTGTGTCTATCGATTGTTAGATTCAGAAATTTTGTAGTAGTACTATAGGGAATTGAAATCTGCCTACCCATGAACAAAGCTCATTTCTAGGAAATTTTGTTGCTGCAGGCTGCTTTACTAACCTGAACAACACCAAGGCAGATCATGGATTACTTCTGAACCTGAAGGAAGGGAGGAAGCGGGAGATTGAGAATCAGGAGGTGGAACAGATCAAGGTGGCTGAGCAGATCCGCTACTGGGTATACTCCATCCCCCGATCCAACTCCATCTCTTGATGTTCAACATAACTTGTTTAGTTAGCTGCAGTACTATGTTGTGCGGTTAGCAATCTGTGCACTGGGAGTTTTTGAGGCATGGAATAATTTCCCCCGTTGAGTAGACTAGTACCTAGCTCATGAGCAGTTCTCCTAAAAAATTGTGTCCTATTTCAAGAACCGTCTTAATATGATTCACTTCAGGGGCTTGCGATTTCTAATTAGTATGCTGCTTCCTTCAATTGCTCCCTCAACGGACAGTGTTATGTACTGCTGGTTCTTGTGTCATGTACTGTATTCAGTACTAAGGCCATGGTTATATGCTGAAACTCGTATGCAGTACTATGACCATGAAAAAGGATAACGACCACACTACATTTGGCAAGTTTCACTCAGTGAGAATTGGCATAATGTGTTCAGTTTACTATCTTATTTACTGTCTGCCTGTTTAGTTTTCACTCCAAAGTCATCTCGTTTTGTGCTACTGCTACTAGCAGTAGTAGGTGTACGTTTCTGTTTTACTGTTGTTACAAATTTGAGCTGTGTCTCTCCTAGTTACATGTCCAGACTGGAGAATATATTTTGGGGTTATAATGAGCTTAGAAGTTCCAGTATGATCTGATTCTAACAAAGGCTTTTGATCTTATTCTAAACCTTGGAATTCACCTCTTATCTGAACAAATGCAAGAAACCTGAAGCTCGCAATTCAGTTTGAGGCGTGGCTTCTGAAAATTCAGTCTGGAGTTCAACTTTCTTTGTGCTTCTGAAAATTGACTAAAATTTAATATTTAGACTGAATTTCTTTGTGCTTCTGGAAATTGACTCGTGTGAGCCTGACATTTAACTTTCTTTGTGCTTGACAGTCAGCTGCTCCAGCGTGAGCCTGATGGATGGAGATGGAGCCGCTACAGCAACGCAACCTCTTCAATCTTCATCGCTTCGCCAATCCTTGAGTTCAAGCTAAGTTGGAAATGTATCCTATAAGTTTATTCTTCAGATTTTTAAGAAAACCTTCTCTGGTTCAAGCTAAGTTACTGCTCCCACTGTTTGGAGGGAGACGTTAGCAGAGAAATATTTTGAATCATAGTAGGAAATGTAAGGGCAGGAACTTAAATTACGTGTGAAAATTGCTGCTGATGTATGCAATCTTAAACTGATAATCAAATATTTAGAAAATGTCGATCATGTAGATAATGAAATATAGATAGTTAGAAAATGTTGATTCTTAAACTGATGTATGCAATCTGGAATTGTTCAATTTTATTTTAAGCGTTGTGTTTCATGAACTTATTACTCTTTATTACCACATGCTTCTAATGTGTGATCCTTCTAATTATAGGTGATTTGGGTTTTGGAAATTGGAGGAAGGCGAAGAAGTGCTGGTGTTATCTATCAACAGTGTAGCGATAGGAAAGTGTAAAATAACTTTGTTGTCTATTTATTGGCCTGGGCTGTAGAATCTTTTGGTGCTGAATGTGTAATCATTGGAAAAATGGTTGTCCCAATATTTGGTGGTGAAATATGTATTTATTTCCAAATTGCTGAAATGTATTATTTGTCATTACATCCATGACAAGTGGGTCCACTTATAAATAGATATTCTGTCATTTTCGACCCTGCTGACATATGGGACCAATATATGATATTATTCTGACAAGTGGGACCGATCTGACTAGTGGGACCAGCTTTTAAATAAAAGATGAGAATAAAAAGATATGGACTTTAAAAAGGCTGAAGCCCAGAAAATAAATAGGCCGAATGTTAGGGTTGGCCCATTTAGCTAACCAGATATGAGATAAAAAGAGATAAAATAAAAAGAGATAAAAGGGCTGATTTTTGGGCCTAGCCCATGTATGTGGCTGAGTTGGACTGGGCTGAATTCGAATTATGAGCTGCCACATAGGATTGGCCATGTAGGATCCGACGTGGCCTGACTAAATTGCACGTGACCATTTTTTTTGGTCATAATGCTTATGACCATCTATTTTAGTCATAATCGCTTATGACCAATTAGAAAAATTGGTCATCGTAGGCGGTCAGTGACGCTCAACTGCCGACCACGTGTTTTTGGTCCGAAGAGGGTCATAAGTTGAACAACAGTGACCATCTAGTGACCAAAATGAAGGGTCACTAGTCAACAGATTTCTTGTAGTGTCCCCCTCTGGCGATTCCCGAATTGCCGACGAGCCCTCGCCCGACTCCGGCGAGATCCGCCGCCGCCCTCAGGCGCATCTGCTTTGCCTCGTTGCGCTCTTCCTCCTGACTGTGGGGTTTCGTCACCCCCGCCTCCAATCGCCGCCATCGCCGTCGAGCTCCGCCCCACTAGATCTTGCCCATGCGGCTTGATCTACTCCGGCGAGCTTTGCTGGAGCTCCTGTCCTCGCTCTACGGTGCTCTCCTTGTCGCCGCATCGGTTGGAAGGCTGCTGCAACCCCGACGTCGCCGCCGTGCTGTGCTTGGCCGCTCGGCCGTGAGCATGATGCCGCCTCCTCGCCGGTGCAGCTTCTGGATGGTGGCCTTGCTGCCACAACCGAGGCTGCGCCGTCGTGTCGCCGCCCTGGTCTTCTACTTCGCTCCACTGGGAACACTCCTATGAGTTTCTTCTTCTCCTCCTAGCTTCTGTGCTCTAACTATGCTGGCCTGGCCAGCGAGCCAGGCATGCTTGCCTAAGCTGTTGCTGCTGCCCTGCTCAAGCTTGTGCTGCTACTGTTGTTGTTCTGCTTGAACTTGTGCTGCTACTGTTGTTGTTCTGCTCGAGCTTGTGCTGCTAGTCTCTGTACTCTGCTACTGTGAATTCTAGTGCAAGTGTTAGTGCAAGATTCAGTTAAGAATTTCTTAACTGAACTTGGTATGATTAACTGGGGATTTCCCCCTGTGCTGCTAGCTTGGTCATGTGCTGTGTAATTGTGGCTACTGTTGGCATGAAATTCAGTTAAGAACTTCTTAACTGAATTATGTGTTGCTTAAGTGTTGCTTGCTTGGGATGCCTCTTCTGTGATGCTAGCTTGGCTCTCTGCTGATTAAGTAATTGTCTAAGTGGTGCTCCCTGACTTGCAGTACAAACTACTGCCAGTTGATTCATGTGATTGTTTTCATGATGATATAAATATGCTGAGCTTAAGCTTGTGCTAATTCTGTTGATTTTTTATGAACTGAAAACTTGTTTCAGTGATGATTGCTTCTATCAAGCAATTCATGCTTGAATTATATGCTGCTAAAGATTTTGTTGCTTTCTATAGCATGTTATTCATTGACAGCATACAACTATGATTATTGAGTGTTAATTGTGCTTCCTCCATGTGAGGTTCACAATCCTTGCTTGATAATTAAACTGGATGGCTGCTGTTCAGTGATGCTAAACATGCTTGGTGGTTTCTATGAGTAGCTAAATCATCATATTGGGCAATTAATTTACTGATAAGAACAGATCCTTATGATGATCTTAGTCTTAGCCTAGGATGCCTGGTCTGAGGCTTTTACTCTTGCTGGTGCTTGTTGATTTGCTTCCCACTAGCTAAATCTTCCTATGAAGATTTTACAGAGCACTTCTCTGTAAGTCTGAGGAGAAAAACCTCCCCAAACCTCCTAAGTGTTCTGCTTAGCAGAAGGATTTGGTGATGAGGGTTTCATTGCTGTTATTTTCTTGTGTATGCAAGAACTTGGATGCTTGCAAGGTTTTACTCATGGCTATGCAAGTCCTAGTTATACCTTGGTCTTGTGCTGGCTTTGATGAGTGGCTGTGGTGATGTTGATGATGCTTTTTGGTTGAGCTTGATCACTGGTTCCTGTACTTGCCCTGCTCCTCCCAATGGCTTGCCCTGCACCTCCTTGTTCTTGGCTCCCCACCTTGCCTGCCCTGCACCTCCCAGGTGCTTGGCTTGCTACTTGCTGCTTCTAATCTTGATTAAGTAACCATGTTGCTTTGGCTTTGGCTATGGGTTTTGATTGGTGAGGTGAATTCCCTCTTGATGCTCAACTCATGAGCAGAGAGAACTTGTGCTGTGTGTTGTGGAGCTGGCGCTGTGTGCTGGTGCTGTGGTGTGGTGCTGTGGTGCTGGTGCTGTGCTATGGTGCTGGTGCTGTGTGTTGGTCGACTAGGGTTTCTGGTCGACCAGTTTTGCACTTACAGCTTTGTTTTATATTACCCCCTGGGTTCTGAAGGCTTGACACCTCTCTAACATGCATCTGGTGACCAGCTGCTTGCTTGCTTGGTGGCTTGGCCGGCCAGATTGGTCTTGGCAGATATTTGTGTGTGAGTCATGTTGATAAGATCATCCTCTTGGTGATTATCAACAGTGCTTCTTTTAAATTTGACTGCCACTTGTATTACCATGGTGGCTTTTCTCTTTGTATTCTCCTTTGTGTGCAGGTGATAAGAAGAATGAAGAAGAAAAGAAGAAATCTTTGATGATCAAGATAGTTTAGGATTTAGTTATAACTTGTATTTGTTTTATTTTCTTCTTTATTTTCCTTTTAGCTTCAGATTGTAACATTCTATGAATGCCCATTGTTGTAATATTCTTTTATTCATAGACATTGTAAAGACAATGTATCTTGTGTTGGCAATTAATAAAGTCCAAAGTTTTTCTTATTTGAAACATTTATCCTTTCTAAATGTGCCATTTGAATTTAAGTTAAGTTTAAATTCAAATTCAAGTTTTGAATTCAAATGTTCTTTAAGCTTTAGTCATTCAACTTAATTGTTTCCCACAAGCAATTGATCAAAAGAGGTCATGTCTAAATCTTTAGCACTTCGAGAGTTCACCATTCCCCCTCGAAGAGAGATTCGATCACTCTTATGTTTTAGCAACAAAAGCGCGAAAAAATCCCGTAGTTTCAAATGAAATGCACAAAACCCCTCTATTCTACCCCGGAGTTGTCCTACGTGCTGGGATATTACATACACCCTCATCAACAGTGAGCTGCAAGATCAGCGTGTTAGGGATCTATCAGAAGTGCATCGAGCCGGAAGAAGGGCGAGAGCTACTAAGAGAAATACATCAAGGGGATTGTGGACATCATGCGTCTTCCAGGGCCTTGGTGGCCAAAGCCTTCCACCATGGGTTCTACTGGCCAACAGCCCTACAAGATGCAGAGCAGCTAGTGAAGTTGTGCAACGGCTGCCAGTGCTTCTCCAAGCAGAGGCATACCCCAGCAGCAGCCCTCAAAACCATTCCTGTCACTTGGTCGTCCGCCGTCTGGGGCCTCGACATGGTGGGACCATTCAAGATGGCGCCCAGGGGCTTGACGCATCTCCTGGTAGTAGTGGACTGATACGTCGTAAACGTATCTATAATTTTTGATGCTCCATGCTTTTTTTACACTAATTGCTTTGTGTTTTGTTTACACTTCGTGGCATTTTTATGCATATTCTAGAACTAACCTATTAATGAGATGCCACAGTGCCAGTTCTTGTTTTCTGCTGTTTTTGTGTTTCAGAAAGTAACACAGGAAATATTCTCGGAATTGGACGAAACAAAATCCGAAGTTCCTATTTACCTGAAGGGAAGATGGAGTCCAAAGGAGAGACGGAACTGGACCAGGAGGCGGACGCACCATGGGGTGGCGCGAGCCACCCCCTGGCCGCGCCACCAGGTGGTATGGGCCCCTGGTCCACCCCCTGACATCGCCCTTCCGCCTATAAATTTCCTTTGACGGGAAAACCCTAAGGGGACGAACAATTTCCACGAAATATACTGCAAGCCGCCGCCGTTTTTGTCCCAAGATCGGGAGGGTCCAGAAGCTCTTCCCGGCACCCTGCCGGAGAGGGGAATCATCACCGGAGGCCTTCTTCATCACCATGCCAGCCTCCGGAATGATGCATGAGTAGTCTACCTTGGACTATGGGTCCATAGCAGTAGCTAGATGGTTGTGTTCTCCTCCAGGTGCTTCATTTCTAGATCTTGTGAGCTACCTATCGTGATCAAGATCATCGTTATGTAATTCTACATGTTGTGTTTGTTGGGATCCGATGAATATTGTGTACTATATCAAGTTGATTGTTGATTTATAATGTCTATGTTATTTATGATCTTGCATGCTCTCTGTTGCTAGTAGATATCTTGGCTGAGTATATGCTAGTGACTCCAAGAGGGAGTATTTATGCTCGATAGTCGGTTCATGCCTCTAGTAATCTAGGAGAGTGCAAATAACTTCTAAGGTTGTAGAGGTGCTATTGCTACTAGGGAGAAAACAACAATCTTTTGTTCAAGGACATTTGTATTGCTTACATTACACACTTTGCTTAAGGCAATAATCTGTTGCTTGCAACGTAATACCCAAGGGTTGTTCCGATGATATCCTGCGGGTGGATTATTAGTCATAGACGCAGTTGGATTACGGTCTATATATTATGTTGTAATGCCCAAGTGAATCTCATAGTGATCTTCATGACACATGCATTGCTATGCATTCTTTATTTGTCAATTGCCCAACTGTAATTTATTTACCCAGCATGTTATTTCTTTATGAGAGACACCTCTAGTGAACTGTGGACCCCGGTCCATTCTTTTACATATATTACCATCTACTGCAAGCACCGTTTACTTTCCGCAAGCATTATTTATTCACTTACTACAAAAAAATATCCTTTTCCACACGATACGTTTAATCCTTTGTTTTCAGCAAACCAGTGAGATTGACAACCTCACTGCAAGTTGGGGCAAAGTATCTTGGTTGTGTTGTGTGCAGGTTCATGTTGCTGCTGGTGCCGGTAGTGCGCCCTGCCAAAAGGCAATTAGCATCAACCTTCAGAAGTGGTTTCTTTCTCCTACTGGTCGATTAAACTTTGGTTTTATAACTGGGGGAAAACTTACTGTTGTGCTCATCACACCTTCCTCTTGGGGTTCCCAACTGGTCCGTCAACACCGCACCATCATGGACAAGTTCACTAAGTGGATCGAAGCCAAGCCAATCAAGAACCTCGACGGCTCGTCAACTATCAAGTTCTTTAACGAGATCATAGTGACATATGGAGTCCTGCACAACATCTTCACCGACAATGGGACAAACTTCGCAAAGGGCGTCTTCGCTGACTTCTGCAGCCAGAAGGAAATCTGGCTGGACCTGGCCTCAGTGGCGCACCCACAGTCAAATGGCCAAGTCGAGAAGGCAAATGGCCTGGTCCTAGCCAGCATCAGGCCAAGATTGGTCGAGCCCCTTGAGCGCTCAGCCGACTGCTAGGTCGAAGAGGTACCCTCAGTGCTCTGGAGGCTACGCACCACTCCGAATCGCTCTATCGGCTTCACACCTTTCTTCCTCATCTACGAAGCAGAGGATGTGCTGCCTACCGACATTGAATTCGATGCACCGAGAGTGGTCCAGTACACGCAAGAGCAAGCGAAAGAAGCTCGTGAAGACAGTGTCGACCTCCACGAGGAGGCACGAGAGCTGGCTTTGTCCAGAATAGTGCTCTACCAGCAGCTGCTGCGATGCTACCATAGCCACAAGATCCGTCCACTTGCATTCCGCGAAGGAGATCTCGTGCTCCGGCTGGTCCAAAACACCAAAGGCATGCAGAAGTTGTCCTCTTCTTGGGAGGGACCGTTCATTGTCAGCCGGGTGCTAGGCAATGGGCCATACTATCTCATCGACGCGCAAGAGCCAAGGAAGAACAAGGCCGATAACTCTGACAAGGAGACAGATCATCCCTGGAATGTCATTCACATAAGACCTTTCTTCTGTTAAGGCAAAAGCTTGTACTTTGAATGCTTGTCAATGAATAAAGGATGATGGAGTGGCTCGTTACAGCCGGCTCCTGAAAAACACCTTGTGTATTTTGCTTCCTGCGTTATTCACTTGATCGACAGCCGGCTTCGAGCACCGAGCCACAGTCGGCTGCCTCCAACAATCGAATCCACCGTCAGCCGGATGAGTACTTTGTGTGGAACAGGCCCCGAGCCTAACATCCCTTCCCTGGCTCAGGATAGCCGGCTGGGATGGAGCCGTGATACGTCCCAAACGTATCTATAATTTTTTATGCTCCATGCTTGTTTTTACAACATTTGCTTAGTGTTTCGGTACACTTCATGGCGTTTTTATGCATTTTCCGGAACTAACCTATTAACAAGATGCCACAGTGCTAGTTCTCTGTTTTCTGCTGTTTTTGTGTTTCAAAAGAGTTACACAGGAAATATTCTCGGAATTGGACAAAACAAAAGCCGAACGTCCAAAAATTTACCGAAGCTTCCAGAAGTCCGAAGAGGAGATGGAGAGGGGCCACGGGCCGGCCACACAGTAGGGCGGCGCGGCCCAGCCCCTGGACACGCCCCCTACGTGTGTGACCGCCCTGAACCACTTCCGACGCTGCCCCTTCGCCTATAAAGACCCCCCGACGGGAAAAACCTAAGGGACCCGATCAATTTTCCAGAAACACATCGCGATCCGTCGTCATCGTTGACCCGAGATCGGGAGGGTCCAGAAGCTCTTCCCGGCACCCTGCCGGAGAAGGGAATCGCCACCGGAGGTCTTCTTCATCGCCATGCTTGCCTCCGGCGCGATGAGTGAGTAGTCTACCTTGGACTATGGGTCCATAGCAGTAGCTAGATGGTTGTCTTCTCCACCATGTGCTTCATGTTTAGATCTTGTGAGCTGCCTTACATGATCGAGATCACCGTTATGTAATTCTTCATGTTGTGTTTGTCGGGATCCGATGAATATTGGTGTTATGTTGAGTTGATGTGCTGAATCATATATCTTATGTTATCTCTATGTTGTTTATGATCTTGCATGCTCTCCGTTGTTAGTAGCTATCTTGGCCAAGTAGATACTAGTGACTCCAAGAGGGGGTATTTATGCTCGATAGTTGGGTTCATCCCTCTACTTAATCTGGGGGAGTGACAGAAACCTCTAAGGTTGTAGATGTGCTGTTGCCACTAGGGAGAAAACAACATTCTTGTGTCCAAGGACATTCGCTTTGTTTACATTACACACTTTGCTTAATGCAGTTATCTGTTATTTGCAACTTAATACTTTCGGGGTCCTCGGATGATTCCCCGCGAGTGGATTATTAGTCATAGATGCAGTTGGATGGCGGTCTATGTATTTTGTTGTAATGCCCAGACTAAATATCATAGTGATCCTCGCAACATATGCACGTTATCTTTATTCTATCAATTGTCCAACTATAATTTGTTTACCCAGCATGTTGTTATTTATTTTATGGAGAGACACCAGTAGTGAACTGTGGACCCCGGTCCAATTTCCTTTACATTGTTAGACCTGTTTACTATTACTCGCACTGTTTACTTTCTCGTGTACTACTATTGCTTTCCACTCGATACGCTCATTCCTTTGTTTACAGCAAACCGGTGAGATTGACAACCTCATCGTAAGTTGGGAGCAAAGTATTTGGTTGTGTTGTGTGCAGGTTTCGCGTTGCTACTAGTTGAAGACGCGCTAACAAGTATCGTTAATGGCGCCCTTGTTGGAGTGTCACTAAGCTAGCAAGCATCACCTTCTTAAGTTTGGCTTTCTCTTACTGGTTCAATAAACCTTGGTTTCTTATTGAGGGAAAACTGCTGCTGTGCTCATCATACCTTCCTCTTGGGGTTCCCAACTGGTCGGTGATCTATATATCAACACCGACACCATCAAGCTGTTTACAGGCGCCGTTGCCGGGGAGGAAGAAAACTTCTGCAAGGGAAGTTTTGCACGCACATCCTTTACTTTGTTTTAGTTTTGCTTTACTTTATTTTTACTTGCATCATTTTTATCAAAAATACCAAAAAAATAGTTTCCTTTATAGTTGCTTTTATTTACTTGCTTTTAGTTTTACTAGAATGGGTACTCATGAGAACACCAAGTTGTGTGATTTTACTAGCACTAATAATAGTGATTTTATCTGCACTCCTATTGCGCCACCTGCTCCTTCTGCTAATTTTTATGAGATTAAGCCTGCTTTGTTGAACCTTGTTATGAAAGAGCATATTTCTGGTGCTAGTACTGATGATGTTGCAGCTCATCTCAACAATTTTGTTGAGCTATGTGAGATGCAGAAATATAAGGATGTAGAGAGTGATATTATTAAGCCTAAGTTGTTTCCTTTTTTGTTTGAGAGGAAAAGCTAAGGATTGGTTGCTATCTTTGCCTAAAAATAGTATTGATTCATGGGCTAAGTGTAAGGATGCTTTTATTGGAAGATACTATCCTCCTGCTAAGATTATAGCTTTGCGTAGCAATATTATGAAGTTTAGCCAGTTTGATAATGAACATGTTGCTTAGGCTTGGGAAAGAATGAAATCTATGATAAAGAATTGCCCTACTCATGGACTGACTACTTGGATGATTGTCCAAACTTTTTATGCAGGACTGAATTTTTCTTCAAGGAACCTATTGGATTCAGCTGCTGGAGGCACTTTTATGTCCCTTACCTTGGGCGCCGCAACAAAGCTTCTCGACAACATGATGGTGAATTATTCTGAATGGCACACCGAGAAAGCTCCACAAGGTAAGAAGGTAAATTCTGTTGAGGAAACCTCTTCCTTGAGTGATAAGATTGATGCTATAATGCTAATGCTTTCTAATGATAGGACTCATATAGATCCTAATAATGTTCCTTTGGCCTCTTTGGTTGCTCAAGAAGAGCATGTTGATGTAAACTTCATTAGAAATAATAATTTTAACAACAATGCTTATAGGAACAATTTTGCTAGCAACAATTATAGGCCGTTTCCTTCTAATGGTGACAATAACTATCTTGGTAGACCTAAAATGCCTAGTGAAGAAAGGATTTTAGAACTTGAAAAGGCTACCAAGAATTTTATGCAGGTGCAATATGAGCAGAACAGGGCTTTCACCAAGACCATGGAGGAGCAATCAGCTCTGTTGAGGACTATTAGTCATCAACTTAAAAATTTAAACAAGGCTATTCCTGAGTTGCAAGCCAAGGTTTCCAAAGCTAAAACCGATATTTCATCTTTGTCTAATGCGCAATCTTCTTTGATAAACAGAATGTCTGCTAAGCCTAATCCTTTTGCCACTGCTAACGCTATCCAAGTTAGAATTGATGAAAATGTTAGGATGTTAGCAGAATTGCATGCCAGGTGGGAAAGAGAAGATGAGATGGCTAGAAAGATGAAGGTATGTACCATTACTACCTCTAATGATGTGGTTCCAAATGCTAGCAATCCTCTTACTTTGATTGGTGTAGAGAAAACTCCTACTCCTTGTGTTAAAAAGCCCAAAACAGCAAAAACTTTTTCTCAAAAGAGTGCTGAAATTTTTTGGAGTGTGGGAGATGATAGCTCTATTTCTTTTAATGATTTTGATGTTTATGGCTGCAATATATCTGAAGTTATTTTGTCCTTGCAAAAGCTTGCTTTGACTCCTAATGCTAGTCCTATAAATATTGCTTTTACTAAGCATATTACCAATGCTCTCATGAAAATTAGGGATGAAAAGTTGAAGCAAAAAATTTCTATTCCCAAAAAGTTAGAAGATGGTTGGGAACCCATCATTGATATGCATGTTAATGGTTTTGATTGCCATGCTTTATGAGATCTAGGTGCTAGTATTTCTATTATGCCTAGAAAAATTTGTGACATGCTTGATTTACCACCGCTTGAAAAGTGTTTTTATGATGTTCCTATTGCTGATGTTGCTAAGAAGAAACCTTTGGGAAGGATTAATGATGTTCTTATTATGGTTAACAATAACCTTGTTCCCGTTGATTTTCTTGTTATGGATGTTGAATGCAATGCTTCATGTCCTATTATTTTGGGAAGACCTTTTCTTCGAACTGTAGGTGCCATCATTGATATGAGGGAAGGCACCATCAAATATCAATTCCCACTCAAGAAAGGTATGGAACACTTCCCTAGAAAGAGAAATAAATTACTTTTTAACTCTGTTCTTATAGCAAATTATGAACTTGATGCTTCATCACTTGATGTTACTTGATTCACACTTTCTGCGCCTAGCTCAAAGGCGTTAAAGAAAAGCACTATTGGGAGATAACCCATTGTTTTATTTTCAGTTCTTTTTCTTTTATTTGAGTCTTGGAAGTTATTACTACTGTAATAACCTCTCCTTATCTTTTTTATTTCGTTGTTGTGCCAAGAGAAGCCTCTCATTTGAGTGAGGTAAGATTTGGGGATGTTGCTGTCCTGAAACAGATTTCGGTGCTGCACCGTAAAAATTCGTGAAAATTCTCTGTATATCTTTTTGACCTGCGATTTCTTGTGCATATGCCCCAGGTTATATCCAAACTTTTATTAGCTATACACTTTTTGATTTGAGCAACATAAAACCCTCTAAAAAATCGACCTTTGTCAGCTGTTCTGTTTTGACAGATTTCTGCCACTATTTGTGTTTGCCTCTTCATCGATTTCTTTTTTAGTTCTTTTGATCACGGAACTTTTGGGGAAGTTGCTACAGTATAATATGCTTTATATGTGGTGGTTTTGAGTTGAAATCTGAAGCAAAAAGGGTTGATTCATTATTATGCTTACACTAATGTTGCTAATAGAATTGTGTTTAGTTTTGTATGAAGGAAGTTTTCAAGTGTAGGGATTGGAGAATGATGAGATGAGTTGAAGAATGGACAAAATCTCAAGCTTGGGGATGCCCACGCACCCCAAGAAATATCCAAGAGGTACAAGAGTCAAAGCTTGGGGATGCCCCCGAGGCACCCCTTCTTCATCGGCAAAAATCAGGTCACCTTTCAACACACTATGTTTTTATTGCTTCATGCATTATGCGTTTTTCTTGGAGCGTCTTGTCTTTAGTTTTCAGTTTTGTTTAGTTTTGGTTGCTGCAATAAATGGTTGGACCCCAAAAAATTGCTTTTGGAGAAGTTGCCTTGTTTTTCATTTGCCAAGAACACTCCGTTTTTCACTCTTATCGTTCAACAAGTGTTCTCTTTTTCTGCTACTGCGTTTAGCTTTCATTTTCCGCATTGATTTTTGTTCAGATCTTCTTATATCTTTATATCAAGGTGTATTTTGACCTCTGGTCCATGTTGGTTCTCATCAAAAGAGTTGTTTCAAAAAGGTTTGAATGGTGTTGGAAAAGAGAAAAACTTTCATGCAAAAAAGTAGTACAAAAAGGAGCTTGTGTAGACTGCGGCCTAGGCTTTTGCATGTCGTGCTTGATGTCGTTTTGATAGTATGCTTAGTGGTTTTGCTTTAGCATGACTTGTCTCAAATGACTGAGATTGCTTAATGAGCCTTTGAAAAAATCATGCGTTGTTTTAATTATTTGGAAGCATTAATTTGGTTTTCTCCTTGATGCTTTATTTGGGTTGACTTGGCGCATGCTCACACATGTTTGACTCATACAAAGTCGCCATAAGCCTTTATGATCATTTAGTTTTTGACTTTTGATGCCATCTTATGCTTCTTTTAATGTTGCTTTGTCGCTTTGCATGATTATGGCCGTTATTGCTCTATTAGTTGGTCGCTCCCAGTCTTTTGCTAGCCCTCATTTTGTGCTAAGTATGAGCT
Source organism: Dactylis glomerata (assembly GCA_007115705.1). Lineage (NCBI taxonomy): Eukaryota > Viridiplantae > Streptophyta > Magnoliopsida > Poales > Poaceae > Dactylis > Dactylis glomerata. The sequence goes on along the minus strand of QXEO01001062.1, from coordinate 836,506 downwards.
CTACTCATGCATCCAACTCCTCAAAACCAATTTGTTCCAATGTGTACACCATACATACCTATTAGCAATTTGCTATTCCAAAGTACATTTGACTTGCTTTTTATCTATCCTTCAAATTAAACTCTTTTTGGTGTTATGCGAAAATTGGTCAGTAAAGCTCTCACGAACCTGATGGCACACTTTATTTTTCTCGTTCTTAAAATTTTGACATTGTGGCTCTCTTATGTTGAGTTGTTATGCTTGCAAGTTGTAAGTTGGAAATTAGCCAAACCATGCCGTCATGGGGTAAGCTTTCAACATTGCACTTCTTATTTGAGTTGATATCGTGATCTTTTGTTTATGGATACTCGCGATGTGAAATAAGTTGGAAATCTTGCGGGATCATGGAGTTTGTATACGTGTTAGAGAAACACCTGGGCCGCTAATCTAAGCCATGCATAATTCATGGTGGCAATTTACAGCATGCCCATAGTGGACATTCGACGACGCATCTCAAAATAAAAAGTTATACCAATGGTAAATAAAAGAGATGTCGAGGTGTTCATTGTCTGTTTGTCTTATCATTTTGATGTGGGCTTGTTCCATGTCATCAGGTAGGAGGTACCCCATTGGCGGTTCTCGATGATACACATATATTTACAATGACAAGAGCTTGCTTGGGACTCTAAGTCGAGTAGCATGAGGTTTGGGTATTCGTACTTCACGGGACATGAGGTTTTCAACTTATGATTTGTCAAGCATATGCTTCATAATTGTACTCGCATTAACTTTAACCATTCAAGATGCCTATGATGGGGGCAATGAGAGCTCAAAGCTAGTAAGTACCATAATTTTTGAAGGTTTATAAAACTTGCAATCACTGCTTCCCTCTGCGAAGGGACTTTCTTTTACTTTTATGTTGAGTCACCACCTTCTACCTTTATGCACCATCTAAGAGAGCATAGTTGTCATTCTGAGTATAATGTGCATTGTCCCAAAGTTATCATTGATTGATTCATGATTCTGGTTTCACTTGTTCTTAAATTATTTGTATCTAGTCGCCCTCTTAAACTTGAAGGTGTCCTATGCATTTATGTTTTGCTCTCTCATGAAGGACAAGCTGAAAACCATTTGCTATGCTTTTCCATATGATTTGAATACGCGTTTGACTTTCATTGTTTCATTTTCATGATCTTTTATTTGTGTTCTTTTTCATGTTATAACATGGTTGCTCAGTTTCTTCTATCAAGATTATATCTTTCATGCCCATGTTTTAAGTTCCTTTGATCCCAGCACTCAATGCTTTACATAGATGATCAAGATTGTGTAGGTGCGTGTCACCTCAAAAATTATTTCTTTTGTTATCACTTACCTACTCGAGGACGAGCAGGAGTTAAGCTTGGGGATGCTGATACGTCCCAAATGTATCTATAATTTTTGATGCTCCATGCTTGTTTTTACACCATTTGCTTAGTGTTTCGTTACACTTCGTGGCATTTTTATGCATTTTCCGGAACTAACCTATTAACAAGATGCCACAGTGCCAGTTCCCTGTTTTCTGCTATTTTTGTGTTTCAGAAGAGTTACACAGGAAATATTCTCGGAATTGGACAAAACAAAAGCCGAACGTCCAGAAATTTACTGAAGCTTCCAGAAGTCCGAAGAGGAGACTGAGAGGGGCCACGGGCCGGCCACACAGTAGGGCGGCGCGGCCCAGCCCCTGGCCGTGCCCCCTACATGTGTGACCGCCCTGGTCCACTTCTGACGCTGCCCCTTCGCCTATAAAGACCCCCCAATGGGAAAAACCTAAGGGACCCGATCAATTTTCCAGAAACATATCGCGATCCACCGTCGTCGTCGACCCGAGATCGGGAGGGTCCAAAAGCTCTTCCCGGCACCCTGCCGGAGAAGGGAATCGCCACCGGAGGTCTTCTTCATCACCATGCTTGCCTCTGGCACGATGAGTGAGTAGTCTACCTTGGACTATGGGTCCATAGCAGTAGCTAGATAGTTGTCTTCTCTACCATGTGCTTCATGTTTAGATCTCGTGAGCTGCCTTACATGATCGAGATCACCGTTATGTAATGCTTTATGTTGTGTTTGTTGGGATCTGATGAATAGGTGTTATGTTGAGTTGATGTGCTGAATCATATATCTTATGTTATTCTATGTTGTTTATGATCTTGCATGCTCTCCGTTGTTAGTAGCTATCTTGGCCAAGTAGATACTAGTGACTCCAAGAGGGGTATTTATGCTCAATAGTTGGGTTCATGCCTCTACTTAATCTGGGGGAGTGACAGAAACCTCTAAGGTTGTAGATGTGCTGTTGCCACTAGGGAGAAAACAACATTCTTGTGTCCAAGGACATTCGCTTTGTTTACATTACACACTTTGCTTAATGCAGTTATCTATTATTTGCAACTTAATACTTTCGGGGTCCTCGGATGATTCCCCGCGAATGGATTAGTAGTCATAGATGCAGTTGGATGGCGGTCTATGTATTTTGTTGTAATGCCCAGAGTAAATCTCATAGTGATCCTCGCGACATATGCACGTTATCTTTATTCTATCAATTGCCCAACTGTAATTTGTTTACCCAACATGTTGGTATTTATTTTATGGAGAGACACCACTAGTGAACTGTGGACCCCGGTCTAATTTCTTTTACATTGTTACACCTGTTTACTATTACTCACACTGTTTACTTTCTCGCATACTACTATTGCTTTCCACTCGATACGCTCATACCTTTGTTTACAGCAAACCGGTGAGATTTACAACCTCATCGTAAGTTGGGAGCAAAGTATTTGGTTGTGTTGTGTGCAGGTTCCGCGTTTGTACTAGTTGAAGACGCGCTAACAAGTATCGTTAACGGCGCCCTTGTTGGAGTGTCACTAAGCTAGCAAGCATCACCTTCTTAAGTTTGGCTTTCTCCTACTGGTTCGATAAACCTTGGTTTCTTACTGAGGGAAAACTGCTGCTGTGCTCATCATACCTTCCTCTTGGGGTTCCCAACTGGTCGGTGATCTATATATCAACACCGGCGCCATCAAGCCGGCAGACCACACACTTAGGAAATCCGCTGGGGAGAAATGCAAACGCTAAACGTATCACTCAACTAAGTTTTGAGGGTGATGGTCGTTGACCGCACACAGGCCAGTTTAAGCCAGGCATCCAAGAAACCGAAGTACTACTTCTCACCCCATGGCACGCTCCCACCCTAGGCCGACATTCGGATGCCGGCCCAAGGGAGACCAATCGGCACCAGGCTGCCGGTTGGGGGTAGAATGGCCAAAGGGTGGGGAGATAAAGGAAAAAGTTGAGGAAATCGGGCTAAAGCGGGCCAGCAAACGGTCAACTACCAAAACCTTTAGAGCCTAGGCTGAGTAATTGCATCGAAGAGGCTCGGAGCGAATGTTGCCTTGTACAATGTGGTTTCCGCATACGAGCAAGTCAGTTTCAAGCCAGCTGTCACTCCAGCTGCCCCAAAACTCGGGGGCTAGTAGGAAGGGGAATTGGTCCTCAAACGGCCGGCTCCAACCCTCCGCCGGCTGACCATCCAGCCGGCACTGCATCGTGACCAATGGCAGAAGCTCGAAAACAAAAATTACGAGGGCATTTATGTGAGCAGCCATCTCTGTAGCAAACAGCCGGGACCAACATTCTGTGAGTTTTCCTTAGCCGCGGCAAGTTGTTCGCAGAATTTCATTGAGGTAAGCATGCTGGCTCTGGCCTCGCTCGAGCCGCCACAGAACGTTGCGTTCGCCCACACTTTCTCGAGCCTGCGTTGGATGCAGCATCTGCATGTTCCTCCTAAAGCCGGCCAGCGGAGTTGTGGCCCTCAACGCAGAGCCGGTCAAGATTGCTGAGGAGCTTCCATCCAAGGAGTGTTCTGGATGGTTGTCGGTTTTCCTAGCATCAGCCTATGAGTGCATGCGTAGCTCTGGCGCGAGATAGGGTCCTAGCTATGGCTCCATCGCCGCCCTCAGGGAAGAAGCAAATGTCGTCCATGCGATACTCAAGAGAAGCAAGACGATCAACTACAGAGAAACACAACAAACGAAGTTTGCAGAAAAGTAAGAGTTCATTAAGAAGAGGTCTGACGGTTACAACCGGTGGAGCGAAAGCTTTCCAAATCACTACCCTAAAATACTAGTGTCTCCTGTCAACGAGACCCGCATCGACAAGGAGACGATGGAGATGCTCACCTTCACGACCAAGCAGCGAAGGAGCGAGCGCAGAGGGTGCCATCAAAAATGCAGACGAATAACTCCTGCATCCCGTCGTGGCGGGTGAAGAGGAGGAACCAGCCCGCGTGCATGCCGTACTCCGTGAAGAACTTCGGCCACTCATTGCAGAAGTAGCACTTCCCTTCGCCGTCATAATAAATCTCGATGCGATGCTTCGGTTGGCCAGCGCTGCATTCCTGCAGGATGGCGTATGCCATCTCCTGACCCTCCACGAACTGGGAGGGCAGGCGGATGCGGTCTTTGTACCCGACAAGCACCGAGACGAGGAAGGTGGTCCACCACTCGGCCGAGGCGTACGCCGGCGGTTGGTGCGCCGGCAGGAGCATCGACCGAAGCCAGGATGGGCCGGCCAAAGAAGAGGCCGCCGCGCCTAGTTCGATAGATCCAGTGGCAGCAGCCGCGAGGGCGGCTAGGGTTTTCTTGTTCCTAGTGCACACAACGAGGAGCAGATGAAGGAGCTGCTGCCGCCGCCATCACCGTCACCACCTTCTTCCTGCTCCCTCGCAGGCAGCCGGGTCTACGCTTCTCTGGAACTGCCGCGCCCCCCGCGTCTCCGGCGCTAGGACTTCTGGTGGCCAACATGGTTGGATTGCAAAGAGAAGGAGGAGGCGAGGGCAGAGTGAGTCTTCACCCTCGAGCGACCCGAGCATTTAAGGAGAAGCAAGGCGAGGAAGGAACCGGTGTAGTGGGATTGGTTGCGCAAAGCCACGCCCGACGCTTCGGCAACCGCCCACTCATTATACACCATGTGTATTTTTGGGAAGGAAACCACCCTGGTTGCCACAGAAGATCGTGGGCCTGGAGCCGATGGGACACATCGATGCAGTTCACAGACAAGTGGTGCCCAAACCCGGATCTCGAGGAGCTCGACTTCCAAGGGGCTGGACGCCAGCTGGCGGCTACGAGAAAACCGCCAAGCCGGTTCGGTCTGGGAGCCGGCACATCCCGAGATGGCTGGCGATACTCCACGGAACCCAAACTCAAGCTCGACGATTTTCCAGCTGGATGAGAATCCATGGGACTTCGACGGACGCGAGTAAACTTTTGCGAGGAAAAGAGCCCGCCGAAGCCCCATGCTGTCCCATGAGACTTTGCTAGTTTCGGGGGCTAGTGTCGTGGGGATGACTATCTGGGTAGGCCAAAGGCGGAGCAACCTGCCGGTTGGCGTCCTAGGGATCACCGCGACACCCGGCCGATGAGTCCGGCTTCGACCAAAGAGCCGGCTATGCCAGCAGCTGGCCAGGATCTTCTCCACTGAAGGCCCAAGCCGACGAAGACAACGAAACTCCTAACCGTTGCTTTATTAAAGCTTGTAGGGGCCCGACATGAGCGAAAGAGGCTGGAGACCGGAGTGACGCCAGCCACGCACGGCCTCCACCAACCGCACCAAGCAAACCCCCTCTCCACGAAAGGATCCAAGGCGAGCCGGGGGCATATACCTCGGACATGCCGGTCTAGGGGACAAAGGCACTTTATAAGGTATTATGCGCCTAGGCAGAGGAGCAGTGGGAAGCGGGACCCATGCCAGAGCCGCGGCCATGAAGAAGCCCGCAGCCGGGCAGCCGGACGACATCTTGTAACCAGGCCCCTGCCTATATAAGGGGGCCTGGAACCTTAGAATATAGAGATCAAACACTTCTTCTTCTTCCTTTAGACAACACAGCTCAAGGAGCACTGTAAGCCACTGTGTGCTGATAATAAAGACTAAGGCAGGACGTAGGGGTTTTACCTCCGGCGAGGAGGGTCCTGAACCTGGGTAAGTGCCGTGTCGTCACTGCCCAATCTCGAGCCGGACCCGTCGTTGTTCTCCGACGAGCCCCTTCGATAAGCCAGCCCTATGGCTACTGTCATCAAAATACCACGACACGTGGGATTACAAGCTCAATCTCCATGTGTCCCTAGTCGGCCTCTCCTGGCCCCTATTTATAGGTGGCCAGGTCTCGAGGATCCGGTCGGATTCGATACAGATTAGTCATACATGATGTTTTACAATGTAGTTTCTATATTCGACTACATCTATACTTCGACCTCTATCTTAGGCCTATGTTTCTGTGGGTCTTTACCCGATCACACCTAGGGGGTGCCAACGTCATGGGCCTTGGTAGTCATACCCTTGTCAGGATTTTTGTAATATTGAATGCTTGACAAGTTTTCAGTACTGCCATTTGGAGTTTTAATGGCATGTGATTTACTTTTTAGTGATTCAGCATGTTAATGGGTCAATCCGCTAGGGTTTACTGTTTTATTTACATAGAGGTAAAAGTGCTATATAGATTTGCTACAGCACCGTGTACACACTTCCACAAAAATTCCAGGCAACAGCCTAGGCAGCAGTAAGCTTATTTAAAATACCTTTACATACATAGTTGTTAAGAAAATGCTACTTTGTTGCTAAAGACTAAATAAGACTCGTGCCTGCTAGATGTTAACTTGATTAGTTAATTGTCTATAACAAAGATTTAAAATCACGTTGTTGTGCCACTGCCTAATATCTGGATTCCACTCTTAGTTTCTTTCAATGTACACACTTTTTAAATATAAGACCCTTGGCCTGGGTTTATAGATAAAGGCCCACATGGCATGAGTCACATACAAGTTCTGAACCAAGTTCATATCGCCATCAGCAAACTACAACAAGCACCGTACAAAAATAAATAGCAGGGGTCCCTCTGGCATAAAGATAAGAACTAGTCCATCATCCGGTGCTCCGCCCTTATCCGTGCATGTAGTCGCCTAACCTCGCCCAGCGCCACCTCGAGCAGCTTCCGGTCCTTCGGTCTGGCCTGTACCCTCCAACTCTGCATTTGAATAGACATTTTGGAAAGAGCATCATCCAGGTTGTTGAGTAATTTTCCTTCTAGCGTAAGCTTATTGCGAATATTCCAGAGCGCCCAGCTTTGGGCCGCAAAGGTAAACCATACTAGCCTACGAAGAGGCCCCGAGAGGCCTTGGGCTAAGGCCACAAAGTCCCCAGCCCCTGCCGGGTTCCTGTCCCGAGAGGCCTTCGATGTACACACTAATGGCCGTAATATATTTGCTTAGGTCAAGGTCCCAGTGGGAGAAAAATTACCTTAAAAAGGATGCACGTGCGTTGCAATGGAAGAAAAAAAATACCTTAATGAAGGCGATAGAATTGAACCGGTCAGATACTCCGACAAAATAAGGCAACTTTTATGGTAATAAAAGAACCCAAAATTAAACGCACAAGTGGCGAGAATCCAGCTTGCCTAGTGGAGTTGATATAGTGTTTCTTTTTCTTGTTTTGGGAAAGTTGATAGGTACTACGATAGAAACTGCATCCGTGCATGCATCCTATATAGGGATGGAAATGGATAGGATAATTTCCGTACCAAATCCATTGTCGCATCCATTTTTAAGAATCCATATCTGATTTATAGGAATCCGATGGATAAGGATATCCGATTTCGAACTAAGCACCCGGATATGGTTTACAAAATAGCGTCAAATATAGATTATCCAAAAATTAAATAGAATTATCTAATGGCTTTTTACCAAATAATCCATTTTTTTCCAAAAAGGTTAAGATAATATGGCTCAACTAGTAGTTAGTAAGTTTTTGAGTAGTTCGATAATCATTCAACTCATATGTAGTCATTGCACTTTACAAATTATAAGTTTATTTGGCTACAATGCTACTCAAACACGTGTAAATGGTAACTTAGGTCGTATGTGTCCATTATTATTCATTTTTTATATTATATTTATTTCTTTTATCGTGTTATCATTTTTATTCTATGTATTTTTGGTTCTATGGTTATTCGAACTACTTATAGGCGTACCGATCCGATTAGTTTTGTTTCCGCCCCATGTTCACTCCATTTCCGTTCCGAATTCATGATCAGATATACCCGTTTCTGAATCCGCACATGATCATTATCCGCTCCGCTGCAAATTCGATAAAAAAATATGGTAGAGGATATGATAAACACAAAACCCGATCTCATCCGTTTACATCCCTAGAGATACCACAGAAGAACCCAAATATATTTTCGTGTACCTGGAATTTGGATGACTTTGAAATCATGGTCGCGCTTCTCACTAGCCGTCGAAGTTTCTCGCTGAGTAACCGTAATCTAACCCTCAATATGGCGTTGGCTCAGTGTCTACAGTAATTAACTGAACTTTCGGTAGATCTCATGATCCTTCCTTTATCTTAATTTTTTTAGAACAACTCGTGCGTTTAAATAACTAGCCCTATTAGGTCTATTAGCGGAATTGCCGTGCATTGCCACAGATCCTCAAAATAATTCTTGCTACACCTAACACACATGTAAAACATATAGCAGAGTATTACTTTGGAAGAAAACGAAGTGCATAATATCATGTATCAAAAGTCATTCTATTATGCATGGGAAATGTATGTTATCTGCATGGTTCGTGATACTAAAAAGACACTCGCGTCGTCTCCAACAAGAAACTTGGGGGACCTAGGTTCCATCTCCCCTAATCCCCTACCTCGTCGCCACTGGCCTCACAGCATGCCGCGGCAGGAGGGATCTTAGTGCCCTCCTCCATCATCTCTATCTCCCTCCCTCGCTCTTCGTCTCCCTCTCTCCTCCCCTCTTTGTCTGCCTCTCTCCCCTCTCACCCTCCCCTCTCTCTCTCTTTTCCTCTTCCTCCTCTCTCCCTTCCTCCCCCTCCCTCCCTCTCTCATTATCTCTCTCCCTCGCCCCATCCATCTCTTTCCCCTCCCTCCCTCTCTCTCCCTCCCCTCTCACCCTCCCTCTCCCTCCCTCTCCCTACTCTCTCTCTTCCTCTCTCTCTTTGTCCCTCTGAATAGCCATGTGTTGCAGCATATTTTCTTCTCTCTTTCGTTCAGTTTTAACTCTTTCTTCTCAAATTCCATGTTCTCTAGTTGTCTACCCATGCTTTGCTACGGCCACATAAAACTACCACTTTAGTGGCCAAATGTACCAAAAACTACCATTTTGCATTCTCATAGCGTAAATCTAACATTTCAGCGGTAATTTTTTAAAATTCAAGCAAATGACCAGTTGATGACGAATTGACAGCAAATCTGACAAGTGGGACCCATTTGTCATTGCTGAGGTGGCAAATATAGAAGCTATTTGCTGAGGTGGACATAGCACCACTTGTCAGCCCGATTAAAAAACAAAAAAGAAAAAGAAAAACCGTGTCTCCTTCCTTAGAAATGCTTCCTAGTCGTGGCTGGTGGTCGTTGGCGTGGCCCCTGCTCTCTCTTCTCATGCTCCCCTAACCCCGTCCCTTGCCGCCTGGTCCTCCTCTGCAGCATCGTCCCAGCCGCCCGGTATTCCTCCTCCAGCCCCATTCACTCGTGGCCGAGCACCATCGGCGCGCCCTCCTGCGTGTGGCCATGGCGGAGGTCGATCGGAGGAGGTGGTGGTGCTCCTCTGTCCACCGCGTGCGGGCCTTCGATTGGAGGGGGAGATTCTGGCCGACTGGAGCTTGGAGCTCGACGGGTGGCAAAGGGCCCTCCCCGTCTCCGAACCACCGGACCTCGTTTTCGTCTTCCCGAGCTCCGACCGCGCATCCGCACCAATTTCTTAGCTATCGCGGCTAGAATCAAGAAGAGCATCATCTCCAGATGAACATAATCGATAGACCGAGGGCGTCAATCATCAGAGGGGGCTTAAAACTATCCCTGACGAGGGGAATCAGGAACCTCCGTGATGTGTGGTAAGGCGCAACACACGTTCTCTGGCTGGCCTCCGGCGGCGCGCGACCGCCGCGGCCACCGCCACCGCTAGTAGCGGCGCGGATCTTGCCGCAGCCCGACTTTGCCATCCAACATGGCCATGGAGCTGCACACATCGACGGGGTAAATCGGGCCTCCGCCCATGACGCTGACGGGAGCATCTCGAGGGAACGGCCAGGAGCAGGGATGCGACGCAGGTGGAGTATGGGGTGGCGCCGGTCAGGGCGGCTGGGTTCCCCATCGGCATCCAAGCGGGCGAGCCCCACATCAGCGGCGGCACTGGCAGAAGGAAGGGCACACCCTCCCTAGTAGAGCAACAAAATCGTTACGGTCTTAGAATGATCAGCTCCGCCAAATAGATCCTAGACTTGCATCATGGAATGCTCTGTTAGTGTGTCTGACATTGGTCTAATTATCGCAAAGGGACTAAAGAATTTCACTAAAATCTCCATGAGAATGGTAAATTCTCGTTCATCTAGAAGTGCGGGCCAAGAATAATTTTTTTTATAAAATGAAGATAGTACTAAAAATTTAAAAATCACGTTGCATCTTCGTAGTGGTACAAAGTACAACCTTGTAAAACACAATTGCCATAGGAGTAGAAAAACATGTGTATTATCAATTAAGCAATTACTCTTTCATTCTAAGTTTGCTTGGACCACCACGCGGTGTTACAAATATTTTTGGCAACTGGATACATGGTATTGATTACAAGTTTATAATTTTATAGGGTAGGAGCACTAGTTGTAATATGGTCACTTTTGTTGTTTAAAATATATAGGATTTTTAATGAAAAGATTGTTCTCTTATGCGGGTCATCAACCCATGCACCCATTTACTCCGTTCATGGTCGTTTCTACAATGCGCGGAGAATTGTGACCTGTTTGCGTAGGTATCTACGGTTAGATAATTCAATTAGAGATATTTATATGACACATGGATGATAGCATGATCTATGGATTGACCCTCAAGCAAGCAACATAGGCATTGGACAATCTTTCTTCATGTATCGCCTCATTTTTTATTGTGTTTTTTCTGCGACTGTGTGCATTTTAATTATGTGAGACCAGGTGTAAATGCATAAATTGTGTCCTTATGATGCTAGCTTATGACTAATAGAGTGTCCTTTACTGAAAAAGAAAGATGAGAGTACTCACTCGAGGTAGGGGAGCGACATGTTCCGTAGTGACGCTGGATTTTTCTTGACAAACTCCTCCCACTCCTTGGGGTCTATCTTGCCAACTCCATTCGAGTCGGCTTGATTGAATGTCTGATTCAATTCAAGAGGAGCATCACAGTATATGTTAGAAGGAAGAAAAAATAGTTGCCAAAGACAGAAATAATTGGAGAGAAGTATGTTGTTATCCACTACATTGTCAACGATTTCCTCCACAGCGCTGTCCGAAAGAGATAGGTCCGACTCACCCAGAAGCGCCAAGACTATCTCCTTGAGCTGTTTACGAGAGTCAACGCAATCTGTTAGCTGAAATTCAGGGCTACCCATGTGAATTGCGAATTGCATCCTATGACACAAGCTAAATGAGTGAGAGAATGATTTGCCTCTTCTTTCTCGATGTAGCCCGTGCTTCTTAAATCATATAACTTGAATGCAACTGAAAAGAGGATGAAAAGGCACTACATCCTTGCCCCCCCCCCCCCCCACACACCCCACATGTCGCCCTCCACTGGCGACTCGGGGGAACCCCTCGTCGCCGGCCTCTGTAGGGGACCCTCCCTCTTCCCCGCTTCGCTGCCACCGGAAGGGACGCCGGCAAAGTCTGCACACGCCCTGGGGAAGGTGGCGGCGGGGCGTCGATCCCCCTTTTTTTTCCGTGCAGCCGCTCGGATCCAGCGGAAGGTTCGGCTGCGGCGGCCGGAGCGGACCTCGGCGCAGGAGGTGTCGGGCGCCGGCGGGCTCGCGTCTGCGTGCTGGCAAGGGAGGCGGCGTGCGGCGGCGGGCGGCCTCAGAGGTGGCTGCGTGTGGTCAGGCCTGGGCGGGCCGATCTGGGCCTAGGCGGGCCCATGCGCGGAGCAAGGCGAGGATAGGAGGCCGCTCGCAGGCTCTGCGGTGGCCGTCCCGTGCGTGTGGCGGTCGTCTTCTTCGCGGAGCCGTGCGCAGGTGCGGGACGGCCGGGCGATTTCTAGCCCAGATCCGTCCGGATCTTCGGCTTGCGGGTCGCCCATGTTCAAGGAGGCCAGGGCGGCGGCCCTGGGGCGCCGTGGCGACATTGGTGAGGTCGGGGCTGTCTCCCCGATAGTGTGCAGTTGGCATGTGTCAGCCGGCCTACATCTTCGGCGATGACGTTTCGCCGGAGAAGAGGATGCCAGGGCGGCGGCCCCGGGTGTGCAGCGGCTGCTTGCATCTTCTACAGCTGCAAGGTCTGCTCGTTTGGCGGAGAGCACGGCAGAGTGAGGTGCTGTGGTGCGGTTTCCCGCAGAGGTGGTGGTGGTGAGTGGCGGCGGTTTGTAGGGATTGCACGGCTTCGACAAGTTCGGCGGACATGCTTTGACGACTTTGGGTTTGGTGAGCTCTGGGTGAAAGCCTTGCATCGACTTCGGTCGTTGCCGGCGATGATAGCGTTTTAGGATGCACCTTCACTCCATGGAGGCATCGTTGAGGAGCCCCTTCACCTCCCGCGTCGTTTGAGCCTCGGGCTCTCCGGGTGAAAACCCAAGCTTCAGCCTCGGTCGGAGCGGGCGTCGATGGCGGCTTGGTCGTTTCCCTCTTGGGGGCGTCGCCTTGGAAGCCCGGTACTAAGCCTCTTGTCTTTGGCTTGTGCCGCTCTGCGTATTCATCGTCGGCGGCGGCTCCAGAACTGTTCAGCTTGGAGTGGCATCCCTTCTTGCTTGGGCGGAAGTGGCGTCGGCTCGTGTGGTGCGCGACCTCGGGGCCGATGTGGTGCGTTTATGGTGTTTCGGTTCTTGCCAGTGCGCGCGGTCTTGGGACCGGTGTGGACGTCGGAACGGCGGCTCCGGAACTCTTCAGCTTGGAGTGTCGTCCCTTATTGCTTGGGCTGAAGTGGTGTCGGCTCGTGTGGTGCGTGGCCTCGGGGTCGGTGTGTAGCGTTGTGTTATATGGTTTTCGCTAGTTTTCCTTATAAACTAGCCGTGTCGGTTTGGGTATGTCCCTTAACATAACTCTATATCGGTTTTCGGCCAGTTTTCCTTATAAACTGATCAATTTCTATTCTTCTTTATGAAAAGGCAGAGCTCCTGCCGGTTGCTCTAAAAAAAAGGATGAAAAAATCAAACAGAAAATGTTGATCGATTTCTTAAGAAAAACCAAGATGAATGGACAGCACAGGGGAATAATGGGCAATAAAATGAGTACACTTGGTATTTTCTGATTCAGATGCTTTTGGGTGGAATATGCTGAGTGAGCGCACGAACTCCCCGAACTCGATCACCCCGTTCCGCTTCAGATCAAACATATCGAACACCTACCAGCCAAGATGGAAAGTCGGCCGATCGTGAAGTACATACTGCTGTTCCTGAATTCAGGATCGGATAGGAGACGCATGTAGTCGTCTCTTACCCTGTCCGCGAAGAGATTTGATCCTCTGTTGTTCCTGAACAAGGCGAGCCGAAACTCCTCCTGCTCGATCAACGACAACAAAGCCAAAATCCAGACAAGATCAGAGAGCATAATCGATAGCTAGGAGCTATCCTCTTTTTTTTCGACAAGGGGAACGGCCCCAGTCTCTGCATCAATCGATGCATACGACCGTAGGAGCTATCCTCCTGAAACTTAAAGATTATTATCCCCATAATATTTGCGCGTACTCCCCCCTTCGTCTTTTCGAGTCGTCTTCATATAAATCTAGAAATCCCATATGTGCATATATACTTTGGCTACTTTGAGATCAAAAGCAGATCGAGCAGAGCTACGAAACTTAAATCGTGTACGTCTCCCCTTTGCATTACACCTCTGCGCGCGACGACCTCCTAGGCGCATGATGGAGAACTGATACATGATGGAGAATTGATCCAGCACGATGTTCGATTACGGCGGCATCGAAGGACGATGGCCTAGCGACCTCCCAAGCGCGATCTACCGCAGGTGCTCCTCTTACGACTGCGCTCGTCGGCGGCGGCGGGGCTGGCAGAAGGAAGGGCGCAGCGTGCGAGATGGGAAAAAGGGTAGTTGGGAGGAGAGAGGGAAGCGGTACAAATGTTTTTTTTGACTTATTAGTACTATTAGTGGGTAATTTGGTGTCTTATTTAAGGGTAAAATTGGAAATTGAAAGTGTGACACCGAACACAGCTTTCGCTTTAATAGTCAAGACTGGAAAGGATGTATGTGCAAGATTGTGTCATTGGAAGAAGAAAGAATTTAAAGACCTCGAAGATTTGCTAGTTTCTTTTAGACTTTATTTTATAATCGTGAAAGACAGCTCGTGTAACTCTACCATGTACTATTTGTTGCTATAAATATATGTGATATTGATTTTCAAAAAAAGAAAGGATGTATGTGTGTTGCTATGAAAGAAAAAAATTAGATTAAGAAAGATGTCCGTGCGTTGCAATGGAAGAATTTTTTTAGATATACTCCGATAAAATAAAGTAACTTTTACCATAATAAAAGAACCCAAAATTAAACGCACGAGTGCCGAGTGCGCATCAAAAGCAACCAGCTTGCCTAATGGAGTTGATATAGTGTTTCTTTTTCTTGTTTTGGGAAAGTTGATAAGTACTACGTAGCAACTGCATCCGTGCATGCATCCTATACATAGCCTCGGCTAGCTGCAAGCCAATGCAAGCCCAGCAGACGAGTTCATGGAGGAGCTCCTTGTTGCCGTAGTCGTGTGCCTTCTAGCTGTGCCCGTATTGAGCTTCCTGCGAAGCTACACGAGGCGACTCACTAGTCGAAAAATGGACATCAATATCGGTTTCAGAGGCCTATTTGTACCGGAAATTAAACCGGCACAAAAGATTCGGGACAAAAGCCCCCCCCCCTTTGGTACTGGTTCCTTACAAACCGGTATTAAAGGGGCCTCCACGTTGGCTCCCAGAAGAGTGCAGGGCTAGGGACCTTTGGTACCGGTTTGTAACACGAACCGGTACCAAAGGGTGGCTACCGTGCCGGGCAAATAATTCAGGGTTTAGGGTTTTAGGAGGGGTTTAGGTTTCAGACCATTTCATCGTACGAGGATCACGTTGATGCGCCAGAAACGCGTTTGGATTTAGGAGTACATGAAGATCAAGGTAATGCATATCAACTTGGTGCATATAATATAACACATGTAATTGCATAAGATAGCAAATTAAGTAGTACATGCATGAAGATCGATCTTCATGCATAGTGGTACTCTCCGAGGCATACTATCTATTACATGTAGCATAGTGGTACTCTCCGAGTCAAACTATATATTACATGTAGATCTTCATTCATAGTGGTACTCTGCGAAGTTAGGTATGACGTCCCGAAGGAAAAATCCCGTCAATTCCTCGCCAATTGCTTTGAAGCGGTGCTCGATTGGGATCCTGTCACGCTTTCTTGCCAACTGTAAAAGAATGAGATTCAAATGAATACATGAGCTATATATATATATATATATATATATATATATATATATATATATATATATATATATATATATATATATATATATATATATATATATATATCAAGGACTCCTCTTTCATACTCCTGGGCGTACATACTCCCACCATCTTACCGGGTTGTTTGAATCGGATATATCCAATAGGTAGCTAACCATGCGGTTGGAAAAATAACAATCGCATGCAACTAATTTTGTTTTTGT
The DNA here is from genome assembly GCA_007115705.1 of Dactylis glomerata. Taxonomy (NCBI): domain Eukaryota; kingdom Viridiplantae; phylum Streptophyta; class Magnoliopsida; order Poales; family Poaceae; genus Dactylis; species Dactylis glomerata. The sequence continues at coordinate 820,814 of QXEO01001062.1, read as the reverse complement.
TTATGCGTGCGCTTGATCCTATAAGTAAGGCCGCATGCCTTATCCATCCCCATGTGCCATGCATGTAGTATATGAAGTGAACCACTTTTTTGTGATTGAGTATATATACCTTGATGAAGTATATACCTCACACGTATGCGATGAAGTATATACCTAATTTTCTATGATAGAGTATATAGCTAAGTTTTTTATGCAGTACTATGTACCCAATTTTTTTCAAATGGTATATACTTCTTCTGATGGCTAGAGCGGAAGTAGTATGCTGGTACCGCTTAGTATATACTACATCATATACAATTCCAAAACCAAGAACGTCCAAAGAAAGCAAATGAGTATATACTACTTTCCAGTTTATACGTATTTCTATAGAAAGGATACTGCTTTTGTGATTAGGGGTATATACGGCTTTGCAAGATATACCCCTTTTCTTGTGGTATATACTTACCAAGCGACATTAGAGGCAAGTACCTTGGAGAGTATAAACTAATTTTGTAATTTGAAGTAAATATTGCACATGAAAAGTTATACTCATCTGAAATATGAGTATATTCATATTCAGCAAAGTATACTATGCTGAACTTAGAGTATACTCTGGTGAACTTAGAGTATACTCTGGTGAACTTAGAGTATATATACTCGTTATAAATGAAGTATATACCCTGCTGAAGTTGAAGTATATGTTCATAAAAAATGGAGCATATTATGGCATCTCAAATAGGAATATACATAAATCTGAAATGGTAAACACATGATATATACTGATCTTTTGATTACACACTTCATTTGTAGAAGAAGTAAGTATATACCAAATCTGAGGAGGTACATGCTGCCCCAAAAAACAAGAAGTACACGTGATACAGATTGCATGAGATCTGCATGTCGTCTCATATCGTGGAGCTATCGTCGGCCATATGTTGTCTCTATCGTCAGGTCGCCGGCGCTGGCCTCATGTCGTCTTACCCGTCGACAGCATGTCGTCGAGCCGCCTCTGGCCGCTTGTCGTCGCCATCGAGCCGCGGCTGGCCACTTTTGTATTCGCCGCCGTCGGCCATATGTTGTCACCGCCATCGAGACGAGCCACGCCGCCGCTCCTGGATGGTGGTCGCTGCTATGGTTAGATTCTACTAGTTTCAGCCGTGGCCAGTTAATTTTGAATGCATGATTGATCTAAAACAGCTGGATGTTAGTGTCGCACATGCGGATATTCTTGCATACTGAATCTGGTGAGATGAATGCGTACCTTGGTCGATCGAGTTCACGGCTGCAGCTTCCGATGGAAATTAATCGTCTGCGAGATGAGAGGATGTGTGGATCTCCTGTCGCCGATGGTCGCCACATGAGGTGTCGACGCCGCGGAAAATTTTATTGGCCAGCACCGGCGCCGTCAAATGAGTAGCGCACTCGCCGTCTGCTCTCGTATTACGGGTAAATGATAGCGCGTTCCAACTCCCTACAATCACGGAACAAATTTTGAAATAAGCCTTATCCATGCATGGAGATAGATACGATGGGTAGTTATTTATTTATTTAAAATAAGTAATGATTAACGGGCATGCATGTCGCAACCCATCAGCCCATCCGCATTAGCATTTGGATGGTGGAGTATGTACTCCTAGGGATACCATCTAGTTTTCCTATATATCAAATCACAATCAAACAATTATGACTGAAACTCAGCACAAGTTATGGTAACAAAATAAATTTGTGAATATTGTTTTCGTACCTCTCTATTTCTTTGATTATTCGTTCTCTCGCTGACAATCTTGTGGATGTACTCGCAAACGTAGTATCCACATATATTAGTCCCCTCAGGTTGTTTCACGCATTTCTGTACAAGAATATAATTCAATCAAATAATAATCAAGTATGATAAAGGTGTGTGGACCTAGGTAGTACTACTTACTTTGTTCGCACGCCATATCAGCTTCGGTTTTCATCCACCGGTCGGATCTTCCTGGATGAACGTTTGCCATACGCTGCCCGACAAAAGAAAATGCATAAAAGAGTTATTAATTTGTTGATATCAGGAAATTAACGAAAAAACCGATAAGAATTAAAATTACATTTTGAGCATATCAAAAGCCGACTTGTATAGTATAGGCTCTTTGGTTAGTGAGTCAAAGACTTCAACCTCTCCATCGTACATTTTAATGACGATAAGAATAAAGTGGAACCTGCGCACGTTTAAATATGCAGTGTCATAGATATAAGTCATCAGTTAAAATTTTAACATATGGTGAGCAAAATAGAATGTGTTATAAGACAGTTACACTTACTTGAAGTTGTAAGGCCAAAGTATTATCTTTTTGTCACGTTGTCGCTTCAAAAACCTTAGCAAAGTCTCTGGTGTATCCTTGTTATAGATGGGATCTTCTATGGTTTTTTCATGCATTGTATCTGGGTCAATGAACCCAATGTCCGTGATTTCATCCCTTTTACATTCGAGCTTCTTCGATCTGCATAATATAGCGCACAAAAGATTAAATTGAGGATAATTTGCAGACAATGAATGAGCTGAGCTAAAGACTTCTCAAATTATATTAATAAATCACTTACAGACAATAGCAACTGATGATAGATTTGTCGATGGCCCGAAGATTGTATAACTGAAAAAGTTCGAGAAAGTCAACGCTCACAGAGTATTCTTGGAAGTAGTGCTCATCCTTAACTCGCACCATGATAGCCTCAATCCCTCTCTTTGTGGCATTAGTGTACCACGCATGCAAATTACGCATACATGTTGGTAGCGACCTGATATTCTCGACCAGATCTTTCCCTTGAACAAATTTATATGCTACTTCAGCGATGGGGTAATCAATTGTGTTTTGTCGAGAACTTTCAACGGCCTTCTCGTCAAACACCTTGAGAGGGGGGACCGATTGAACGGGTTGTTCTCCGAGCTGGTACACTTGTTTCCTAGTTTTCGCCGAGACCACCGATTGATCAGGTTTTTTCATCTCCACCATAGTGTCATACGACTTTTTAATAGAACGCCTATAGTCAGATGGCGGCGATGGTGCAGGGTCATATAGATTCTCAACGGTACGAATAACTTTCACCGGATCTAGAGTCTTCTCAAAAGGTATCTCTGGCACTTTCTTAGCAAAATGTTTTGCCACCTCGGACTTAGAGATTTCGCTGCATTCCTCGATAGTTCTTTCCCAAGGTAACTTCTCAATAGGCGGTAGTGGTTTATCCTTTCTAGGTCTCTTCCTAGGCGGCGTACCGTTCCGCTTAAAAAACGTAGTCTTACGCGGAGGATCTCGAGATGGTGGACTCACGCTGGGGTCCCTCTCCGGTAGGTGTGGACTTTGCTGCTCATGTGGACTGCTACCAGGCGGAGTCGATGGCCATTGCTGCTCATGTGGAATTTGCTGCTCATGTGGACTGCTACGAGGAGAAGTCGGTGGCCTTGGCAAAAGGACGATGTATTTCTTGGACCATATGGCGAAACCGAGCTTGACATCGGCCAGTGTCTTCTCTTCGTCACCTCCAGGAAAATCAAGCTCCATTGTTTCAAAACCCGGAACAACGTCATCCACCCCGACACGAACACAGCCAGCTGGAATGGGCATATGATGGTGCGTTGCTCCATCTTCATTTGGGTAAACATAGCCGACCGCCACCTTAACGGACACGTTCCTCATTTGCACATGTAGCTCGCAATCTGTCTTCTCTGTGACATAATCCACGGGGTAGCTTCCTCCACATTCAAGATGCGAGGAACCCACACTGCTTCTTCGCTGAGATGGGGCGGCATTGGCTTGAGGATCTTGTAGAAACAACGGCTAATCAGGTGCCCTCTGATTTTTCTCAAGCACCTCCACCCTATTTATCAATTTCGCTAACCTGGCTAAGTCCTGCTTCTTCTTTCTCGAACGGCTTCTATAAGTGTTAGCGCACTCCGGCCATGCTTCCTTCATGGTGACACCTGGGAGGGCTCATATCCGTCCAACGTGTTCAGCATTCCCAAGAGCGAGTGTCAGCTCGTCATTCTCTCTATCGGGAATGTACTCTCCCTTTCTAACTTTTTCAATTGCATCTATAAGCTGTGTCGTGATTGCTTTAATTTTTTCCTTCCATTTTCCCTTTGCAACGATATGCCTTGTCTTTGGGTCCAACCCTGCCCCATGCGCGAACAACCAGAACTTGGACCGGTCGGGCCAGTCCCATGTCTGTGGAGTGATTCCTGCCTCCATCAGTTTAGCTTCAAATGCTCTCTGTCAGGGGGATGACCCCCGGTAGGGTCAAGAGACTAGAAAGACACAAGGCTTGTGGTTGACTTTTATGCCAGTTGACCAAGAAAAGGCCTGGCCGGAATATAGGAGCATCGGCCAGGCCGGCATATATGTATATCCCGGCTGGTGTCTGGATATGCCGGTATAGCCGGAATACTAGTATAGGTGTGCCGGCATATACTCAGATATGCCGGCCTAATTATTTTGTGTGTTGTGCAGGAGCAGGGGAGGCCGGATTACCCGACCCTCGTAGGTCGTTGGTCCGGCATATAAGTCCTGGGTATGGCCAACGGTCATATCCGGGATACTTAAGTCAACCAAGGTGTCACATCCCTACAATCAAGGAAGAAAACATCCAAGCATGGTAGCAGAGTAAGATGGCAGGGTGCACAGTGGAGGTTACCTACCCTCACTGTGCACAAGTACGAGCTTACCGCACAGAGGTAAGGCCACAGTTCAAGAGGTACAAGGTACAGGGATATGGCGTCCCATCGAGAGCAATCAGGGGCGAAGTCAAGGGTCTCTGCCATCGCCACCAGCTCCTGTTTGGAGTGTAGCCCTTGTCTTGTGGTCTTGTATGACCGTTGTAACCCTGGCCACCACTATATAAGGTGGCACAGGGAGTCCTAGCAAAGGGTTAAAAGGTGGTTCGCTGGAAGAAGGTTGGAAGGTTGAAGGTAGATTGATCACTCTGTACTCCTACACTTAGCAGTTCATCTTCCTTCTCTAGCAGAGAGCTTGGAAGCACCATTGTGGTGTACTACATCGACCCATATATACAATCAGTAGAGCAGGAGTAGGGGTGTTATCTCCTTATGAGAGCCCCGAACTTGGGTAGATCAGTGTCTCTTTCTGTCGTGCTTTTTAGCTCGTTCCCCTCTCCCGAATCCTCCAGCATCTAGTTCGGCCCCCATTTAAGCCATCCCATGGCATATGTTGTTTCACCACGACGACATTTGGCGCCCACCGTGGGGCAGATCGATATGCTGGGCGGAGTGTTCATTCGGACGGGGTCTGTGATAGCAGCTTCGGGAGTGCGCGTGGTCTCTGGCCTCGTCCAGAGGCTAGGCTCGCTCAGTTTCGTCAGTGACAACGCCGGTTGTCTCGGTGGCCGGCCGTTACCCAGGGATGGCCGGATTATGTCTTTCGGTTCCCACGAGGTGTACGTGGGGACTGAGAGAATTTGCAGGAAGGAGGTGCTGGTGGCGTCGGATCCTCCGTCACATCGGCTGGCTCACGCTGGGCGTAGCGCTCGCTCAGTAGAGTCGGCTGAGGTGATGATGGCCGGCACATCCGTGCCGCCGGCGGAAGATGCCGGCAAAGCAGCAGCGGCCGGAGCTTCTCCTCCGGAGCCGCCGAAGGTCAAGAGGTCGGCGCGTCCTCCGTTGGAGCGTGCGGAGAACCTGGCCGGCACTTCCGGTGTGCCGGCTAGGGGCGAGGTTCTTCTTCCCATCATCGACCGGCTTCTCGAGCCGGTGCGATCCGGCGTTGATCCGGAGCAGACAAGGGAGGTCCTGGAGGGATCTCGTCAGGCCCTCGTCGACGAGGCCCTGGCCATGAACCAGGAGCGCGAACGGTTTAACCGGCAACTCCGTGAGTATGAGGCAGCCCATGGTTTTACTCCTGTAGTAATCCGGCCTAGCCGGATAGAAGAGGTTAAAACTAGAGGCAGAAATCTTAATGCTGAGATAGGAAAAGATGCTAGAGATAAGAGTCATACCGCAACTAGTACTGTGCCTAAGGTAGTCTATAGTTCGCTAGTAAAGAACCTTAGAGCGGCGGCCGAGGTAGCTAAGGATTTATCTTGTTTATCCGGCGAAGCACTGCGTGAGCAGCAAGCCCGGCTTAACCAACTTTTGTCTGAAGCTACAAAGTAGCAGGAGGCCTTTAAGAAGGCAAACCCGGGTGCCGGGGCGTCCCAGTACATTGTGTCGGCGGGAGGTGCCGGTGCGAGGTCGAGGGGCCAGGCCTCGTCCCCGCATCCTAGCGCCCGGCGTGCCGGAAGTGTGACCTCTGGCCGCCGGGACAAGCAGATCCAGGTGTACGATCCGGCTGCCGCCGGAAAGCAGGCGATGGTGCAGAAGAATGTCGGCCAAGCTGACAAGTATGTCGGCAGCAAGAAGCCTGGCCAGAGTGTGCCGGCCGGGCATGAAGCAGCAGCGGCCGTTGGTGGCCGGAGTAACAGTGCAGCCCGACGTCAGCAACAGGGCGCCGGAGGGGCAGCGCAGCAGCAGGGTGCAGGCCATCCGGGACATCGAGAGGATGACGGCAATTCCGCCCTTGCCAGGGCGGGATATCAGCAGCAGCATCAGCAAGGCCGGCATAGTGAGCAGCATCAGCCGGAGCAGCAGCAGCAGATGATCGCAGGCCTAATAGCATCCCGGCTTGGACCTCGGTCCTTGGAAGCCAATGATGCACGTTTCAAGCTGGACAAGATCCACCAATCAGAGTTGGTGGAGAGACAAGGAGCTCCGGGCCCTATGTGTTTCGGACCCCGGATTATGGGGGAGCCGGTGCCTTACTTCTTCCAGCTCGCGCGTGGCGCGAGGACATATAATGGCAGTACGAAGCCGGAAGATTGGTTGGAGGATTACTCCACAGCGGTGAACATCGCCGGAGGAAACCTCAGATGGGCGGTACGATATGTGCCGCAGATGTTGGAAGGTCCAGCCAGGATATGGCTGAATAATTTGCCGGCCGGGAGTATCAACGGCTGGATTGATTTCGAAGAGCAGTTTGTGTCGAACTTTACCAGTACATACAAGAGGCCCAACCGTCCGCAGCAGCTGGCTAACTGCCGGCAAGGAGTGAATGAGACTGACCGTGACTATCTGACCAGGTGGTGCACGTTGCGCAATTCCTGCGAAGGAATCAATGAGCAGCAGGCCATCATGTGGTTCGCTCATGGGTGCCAACATGGCACCATGCTGTGGCAAAAGCTTCAGAGGCAAATGCCGGCCACGCTGGCCGAAACAATCAAGATCGCTGATAGTTATGCTCTGGGAGATCGCAAGCAGCCCAGTCTCGATTCACAAGGACAGGGGCAAACCCAGGGGAACACCAGCAATGCCGGGAGATCAGGGCAGTTTTATCGCCCGGATAACCGGAATAAGAGGAGAGATGAGCGGCCGGATTACCGGTATGGGGCAGCACAAGTTGCAGCTGTGGAGGAAGAGCAAGGGGGCGCCGGCAGTAGCCAGCGTCCGAGATATGAGAACTATCAGCAGCCTCAGCAGCAGCCGCAGCAGCAAGCACAGCCGTTCCAGAAGAAGAATGTCTGGACCAACAAGAATGCCGGCGGAGCCGCCGGCCAGAAGAAGCAGTGGCCGAAGTATACTGTGGGTCTTGCCATGGACAAGCCTTGTGTGTTTCACACATTCCAGCCGGGAAAGCCGGCAAACCATTTGACAAGGAACTGTTCGTGGCTGGACGACATATTGGCAGGTCGTGCAGGTCCCTGGGGACCGGCTAGACCCTCTGTCCCGGCAGCTCCATCGCCGTTGACAGGTGCCAATACAATTGCAGTCCCACCTAGGCCGGGTAATCCTGGGAATCAGAGCAACGCCGGAAATGCCGGCGTAAATCAAGTTGACCAGAGCTATAATCCGGAACATAACGCCGGAGGCCCAGGAGCGGGCCGGAATGAGTACAAGGAGTATGATCAGAGCTATATGGTCTTTGAGACCGAGAGGACAGACAAGCAGAGCTTGTACCGCCGGAGTCTGGAGGTGAATGCCGTTATGTCGGCTGTGCCAAAGCTGATGTACTGGTCTGACCAGGCTGTTGGTTGGGACAGGGCAGATCATCCCCGGATCATGCCAAATCCCGGCGGATATGCTCTGGTGATGGATCCGACATTCGTCGGGCCGGCTAATAACGTAAGATTCAGCAAGGTCCTCATTGATAATGGAAGCAGCATCAACATCATGTATCGGGATACGATGGAGAAGCTGGGAATCAGGGAAAATATGCTGGAACCAAGCAAGACCACGTTCCACGGCATTGTGCCGGGACTTTCGTGTGCGCCGATGGGCAAGATCCGGATGGATGTCATGTTTGGCAGCCGGGATAACTGCAGGGTGGAAAACCTCATGTTCGAGGTGGTTGATCTGGAGAGCCCCTACCATGCTTTGCTGGGTAGACCGGCACTGGCAAAATTCATGGCCTCTACGCATGTGGCGTATCTGAAGATGAAGATGCCGGGACCCAAAGGGGTGATCACCATCATTGGTGATTACAAGCGTTCGATGGCATGTGCCACCGCCGGATCCAATCTGGCCGAGACTCTGATCATTGCAGAGGAGAGGAAGAGGCTCAAGCGAGCAGTGGAGATTGCTGAAACGGTCGTGGCCGGCAAATATATGCCGGGCATGACAAATCCCGGCGGCAGTGCTTCTTTTCAAGTAGGCAAGGAAGTCAAAAAGGTGCCGCTGGATGAAGCTTTCCCGGAGCGCCATGCCCTGGTTGGGGCAAGTTTGGATCCCAAATAGGAAAGCGAGCTCATCAGCTTCCTCCGTGAGAATCGGGATATCTTTGCATGGTCTACTTCGGACCTGCAAGGTGTGCCGAGGGAGCTGGCTGAGCACGCATTGCACGTGAGACCCGATGCTAAGCCAGTGAAGCAGCCGCTCCGGCGGAATGCCGGCGATAGAAGGAAAGCCATATGGGAGGAAGTGGCCAGGCTCTTAGCCTCTGGCTTTATCAAGGAAGTACTTCATCCGGATTGGGTGTCTAATCCGGTTTTGGTGGAAAAGAAGAAAGACGAGCCCGCCATAGTGAAAGTATGGCGGATGTGTGTTGATTACACCAACTTGAATAAGGCATGTCCTAAAGATCCATTCCCGCTCCCTCGGATCGATCAAGTGATTGATTCCACAGCCGGATGTGAACTGTTATCTTTCGTAGATGCTTATTCTGGTTTCCACCAGATCCCTTTATATGAGCCTGATCAAATAAAGACATCCTTTATTACCCCGTACGGGGCTTATTGCTATCTCACTATGCCGTTCGGTTTAAGAAATGCCAGCGCAACTTACCAAAGGTGTATGCAAAAGTGTTTGCACGATCAGATAGATAAAAATGTGCAGGTATATGTCGATGATATCGTCATAAAAACCAAGGAGAGCAAGACTCTCATAGATGATCTCTGGGAAACCTTTGGGAACCTGAGGAGATTCCGGATGAAGTTGAATCCGGCTAAGTGCACCTTTGGTGTGCCGGCGGGCAAGTTGCTCGGTTTCCTTGTTTCCAGCCGGGGTATTGAGGTGAATCCCGGCAAGATTCGTGCCATAGAAAGGATGAAGCCGCCGACAGATTTGAGGGAAGTACAGAAGTTCACTGGGTGCCTCGCATCCCTGAGCCGCTTCATAAGCCGGCTGGGAGAGAAAGCTCTGCCGTTATATCAGTTGATGAAAAAGTCCGACACATTTGTCTGGACAACGCAAGCAGATGCAGCTTTCAAGGAATTGAAACAGTTGTTGTCAACAGCGCCGGTATTAGCGTCTCCGATGCCCCGGGAGCCAATGTTGCTCTATATAGCGGCAACCAACCGAGTTGTCAGTGCTGTGGTGGTAGTAGAGCGAGAGGAAGGAGGCAAAACCGTGCAGCGGCCGGTATATTATCTGAGTGAAGTCCTCTCCACCTCAAAGCAAAATTACCCCCACTATCAGAAGATGACCTATGGTGTCTATATGGCGGCCAAGAAGCTCAAGCATTACTTCCAAGAGCATCCAATCCGGGTAGTGGCCGAGGCCCCTATCTCGGAAATTATAGGCAACAAAGATGCCAGTGGCCGGATAGCAAAGTGGGCAATAGAGCTTTCACCATATACACCGCAGTACGATAAGAGGGATACAATCAAGTCCCAGGTCTTGGCTGATTTCTTTATTGACTGGGCCGAGATACAGTATGAGCCACCATTGCCAGATGCCAATTATTGGAGGATGCATTTCGATGGGTCCAAGACAATCCATGGCTTGGGTGCCGGCATAGTTCTCAGTTCACCAAAGAATGACCAGCTGAGATACGTCCTGCAGATTCACTTTGCAGCATCAAATAATGTGGCGGAATATGAGGCACTTGTGCATGGCCTGAAGGTGTCTAAGGACATAGGAATTCGCCGGATTATGTGCTTCGGGGATTCTGACTTAGTGATTCAGCAGTGTTCCGGCATATGGGACGCGCATGATGCTAACATGGCATCATACCGTTTCCTAGTGCAGCAGTTAAGTGGTTACTTTGAAGGTTGTGAGTTCCGGCACGTTCTCCGGGCTCAGAACGATGCAGCCGATGCATTATCCAAGCTGGGGTCTTCCCGAGATTCAATCCCGCCCGGCATTTCGCTGGAGCATCTGAGGAAGCCATCGATCAAACCCTCGCCGGAGTCATCCTCCATTTATGTCCCGCCAGGTCCAGACGAAGCAGTTCCAATGGAGATAGATGCCAGAGCCAAGACGGATAACCCGGGGACTGTTTCCTCAGTCCCGGGGACTGGGCCGGCATATGCTGTTAGTACAGTATTCCGGAGCAGAACTAAAGGCAAGGGTAAAATGTGCCAAGAGGTTGTGCCGGTATACCCGGGGACTGCTCCGGCATACCCGGGGACTGATTCTTCAGTCCCGGGGACTTCGCAGCCCATGGAGATCGATTATGTGTCGGTCGAAATGATGGAAATAGATCAGGCAGTGTTCACTGTCAGGGAAGTGCCCTCATGGGCACGTCCTATCAGGAACTTCATGGTGGATGGTCAAGTGCCGGCGGATGAAACCGAGGCCCGCCGGGTTATAAGGAGATCCAAAGCGTATACCATCATCAACAAAGAAATATACAAGAGAAGTACCACCGGAGTATTGCAGAGATGTGTCGAATCTGCGGAGGGTCTGGAGATGCTCCGGGAAATTCACCAGGGGGAGTGTGGTCACCATGCTTCGTCCAGGGCATTGGTGGCAAAGGTATTCCGGCATGGCTTCTATTGGCCAACGGCACTGCAAGAGGCAGAAAACTTGGTCCGGAAATGTAATGGGTGTCAAAGATATGCCCACCAGATTCATCAGCCGGCATCTGCCCTGAAAACTATCCCAATAACCTGGCCCTTTGCTGTTTGGGGCCTGGATATGGTCGGGGCTTTTAAGCCGGCCAGAGGGAAAATGACCCATATCCTGGTCATGGTGGACAAGTTCACCAAGTGGATTGAAGTGAAGCCCATAAGCAAGTGTGATGGTCACACAGCAGTGAAATTCTTAAAGGATATAATCTTGAGATATGGTGTTCCTCATAGCATCATCACTGACAATGGGTCAAACTTTGCCCAAGGGCCATTTGCCAGATTTTGTGAGGAGGTGGGAATCCGGCTGGACGTTGCGTCGGTTGCCCACCCTTGTGCCAATGGCCAAGTAGAGAGATCGAATGGGCTAGTATTATCCGGCATAAAACCCCGGCTGATAGAGCCCCTGGAGAAAACTCCGGGATGTTGGCTAGATGAGCTGCCAGCAGTGCTGTGGAGTTTAAGAACAACTCCGAATAGATCAACAGGCTACACACCTTTTTTCCTGGTGTATGGAGCAGAAGCTGTGCTTCCAACAGATGTAATACATGATGCACCAAGAATAGTGCTATATACTGAGGAAGAGGCTAAAGAAGCCAGAGAAAATGATGTTGATCTGCTAGAGGAAGCAAGGGAAATAACTCTGTCAAGAACAGCAGTATATCAGCAGAACCTCAGACTGCTATCATGCGCAGAAGGTAAATCCAAGGAGATTTCAAGAGGGAGATCTAGTACTCCGGCTAAAGCAAGGAACAGAAGGCCGGCATAAGTTAACTCCTCCATGGGAGGGGCCATTCATTGTGAGCAGAGCTCTGCACAATGATGCCTATTATCTTATAGATGCGCAGGACCCCAAGAAGAATAAGGTGGACAGGTCCGGAGAAGAAACCAAGAGGCCATGGAACATAGCTCTACTGCGCCCCTTTTACTCCTGAGCAACACAATGTATGTATTTCCATATTTTCCTTTGTATGCCGGCGTGTTGTGCCGGCACAAGACTAATGAATGAAATACCGGCATCCCGAAGAAGCCGGGTAACTAGCTCCGAGGTATATTTGTGGTTTATTTACAGTTTTTTGTTATATGCCGGCTGGCTTTATTTGAATGTTTCCTATGTCGGCCTAGTAATGTGTCGGCACCAAAGGCCACTCTTCGACTCAGCTGCTGTCCGAAACCCGGCTTCATGGCTAGCAAGAGTAGATGCCGGAGATTGTCTACACATGGAAAACGGCTAAGGAAATACAAAGCAAGCGAACCGACATTTTCGTTAAAGCTAAAGTTAAAATTTAAAGTGTCGGATGATTTGAAGTCTAAGTCTCAAAGTTAAAGTACTGTATGTTCGAGGAAGCAACCTTGAGACTCATACGTCGAAAGCCAATTGAGGTAGACAAGCAGCCAAGGTTGTGAAATTGAGGAAACAGGAAAACAACTCGGTGACTTAGCCAAAAGATGATCCGGCATTAGTAACAAGCAAACCAAGATAAAACTTGTTCAGGAAGCAAACCAAAGGAAATTAAACGTATATCTTACAACTGCACCCGGCATACCGGGGATCTGATAAAGCTTAAAGTGTTTTTGGTGCAAAGATTCAAGGGGCAGACGCGGGGCCGCCAGCAGGTGGAGCAGTAGCAGTCGAGATGTCGGCCTCAGGTGTGCCGGACCCAGCAGATGGAATGGAGCCGTCGCCTCCGCCCGGGGCAGATGCCTGTTCCGGAGCTTCAGTGTCGGCTTCCTCAGCTTCATCTTCATCTTGGCTGGAGTCGGAACCCTCAGCAGCAGCAGATGTCCCGGCATCGTCATTCTTCTCCGGCTCGCGGATGTCCCGGACGAATTTGTCGGTGTCGGCATAGTCCACATAACTATGGGCCAACTCCTTGCGGCGACGGATATGATCCGGATCCGTGGTCCAGATGGATCCTTCGCGCACGGTGCGCAAAGTCTCCAAGTCTGCCTTTTCATACCAAGACAAGAAGTAGCTGAGGGCTTCGTCAGCTCCAACCCTCGCGCCGGAATCTCGCCACTCCCGGAGGCGAACCTTGGCAAGCTGCAGGTCGTTGCCGAGGTCAACCGGGTCAGTGGGAGTCCTTTGTCCCGGCCAGAGGGCAGAGAATGCCTCCTGGGCGCCGTAGAAGAGCTCTTCAGTGTAAAGGGTCATGGCCTCCTTCCGGGACTGCAGGGCCAGCAGCTGCTCCGACATGTCCCAGTTGGGCGAGTCAACCGGAACACCCCGGTTTTCTCGGTCCAACTGCAAAGCCCTCTCAACGTCAGCGACGGAAGCGGGAAACATGCCTGCAGAATAGAAACAATGTTAGCAAAAGGAAAATATGTCGGCATAGATGCTATGCCGAAAAAGATTACACTATGTCGGAAGGATAAAAGGGGAAAGGATTTGAAGCTTACGGGCAAGGTCGGCATTCAGCTGTGCAACTGTAACCTCCCATTTGGTGGCCTGCTCCTTCAGGCTATCCAGTTCAGCGTGGGCGTTGGAGGCATCAGTCTCGGAGGTAACAAGCAGGGTCTGGGTTTTCTTCAGTAGGCCCTCCCTCTGTTCCTTTTCGTCCAGCAGCTCGGTGATCCGGCCCTTCAACTGCTCAACCTCGGCCTTGTGACCGGCATCCCGGTCGTCCAGTTGCTTGGCCACATCCACCGAGGACACACAATCCTGGTGGCGTGCCTCCAGTGCAGCCTTCTCATCTGCAAAGATTTCAAGTTAAAAGGATTTGAAGAAAGAAAACAGTGACAAAGAGTAAAGGATTTGAAGTATAAAGTAGCTATCCGGGTAACAGCAGGATCCGGCATACCAGTAAGCTCTTTCACCCTCTTGAGAAGCTCGGTGACTTGCGCTTCGGCACCAGCTGAAGAATGTCGGCACAAGGTTACGTGTCGGCAAGAGTAAGCATTGCAAAGTAAAGAGAGGAAAGATATCCGGCATACAGCAGTATGTCGGCAAAGATTACCTTTCTGGGACAGCTCCTGCTGAAGCTTGCTGTGTGCGTCAGATAGCTTCCGGTGCTCGCACACCAACTCATGGAACATGTCGGCCCGGGTGTTGTTCATGCGCTGCAAAAATGCCGGGATTTGAAATGTCAGCAGAGAAATTTGACATGATAATTAAAGTGAAGATTTTATCAAGTGATCATTCTTTTAAAGACCCGGCACAGGTGCTGCGCACCTATCCCGGCTCTCGGTGACTAGGATTTGAAGCTCGAATCGAGCTTATATCCCGGTCAAGAGGATTTGAAAGATAATAGAGATGTGAAATTGTTAAAGACCCGGCACAGGTGCTGCGCACCTATCCCGGCTCTCGGTGACTAGGATTTGAAGCTCGAATCGAGCTTATATCCCGGTCAAGAGGATTTGAAAGATAATAGAGATGTGAAATTGTTAAAGACCCGGCACAGGTGCTGCGCACCTATCCCGGCCCTCGGTGACTAGGATTTGAAGCTCGGATCGAGCTCATATGTCGGCAGTTAATTCAAAAGAAGCTAGCTAAAGGACTATGAGAAAATCCCGGATGTCCATATCCCGGACAGCCGACATTTTCGGGGACTGGGGATATGTGTGTAAATAGAGAGGACTTACGTTGGTGGCAGAGGCCAACTTGTGAAGTCTTTGCTGGATGCTGAGGAGCTCGCTGGCGATCGGTATGGGCTTCGCTGCCAGGAAGTCGCTTGGGTCGCCACTGGTCTTGGCTTCGGCCAGCTTCTTGCTCCTTGAGTCCGCAGTGTCCATGTTGCTGGCGTCGTTCCACTTGATGCACTGCTCCTTAAGAGAGCCGAGGCTCTGATCACTTTTCGTCGCAAGAGGGACGAGGCCCTCGAGTTCTGGGGTGTCGAAGAAGCTGGTCCGGTACCCCGGCCGGGCTGCTGCCCTGCCAAGATGCAGGGCCAGAGCAGAGCTGGTCCGGGACGCTGCCTTAGGAGGAGCAGTTGCGGCAGATGGTGTGCCGGACTTGGCCGGCTGAATCTTCAACGTGCCGGTCTGGGCCGGTGCAGTGGTCTTGGCCGGGGCAGTGGACTTGGCCGGTGCAGTGGTCTTGGCCGGTGCAGTGGTCTTGGCCGGTGCTGGGGTCTTGTCAGCTGAAGGAGTCTTGGGTGCGGGCTGTTCCGGCGCGGCCGGTGCATCTTGGCCAGCAGAGGCAGGATCCGGAATAGTCCGGACTTCCGGCACTAAAGGGCCTTTACCCTTGATGTCTGCTCCGGCGTTTTCAGTTGTGCCGGCGTCGCCGGTGGGCGCGCCGGAGTCTGGTGCTTCTTGGTGGGCTCCTGTGTCCATGTGGACATCAGGAGCCGGAGGTTCCTGTTGAGCCCCCGAGTCCATGTGGACGTCGGGGGCAGAGGTGTCTTGTTCCGGCGGAGGAACGTCCTTCGCCGGGGAGGAGGTCTTGTCGGGCGCAGGCGAGGATGCCGGCGCCGGGGAGCTCGTGTGACTGGCAGAGGGAATGTCGGAGGTAGCAGGGGCAGCGGGCTTGGTAACCTTCGGGTCGCCACTCAAGCCAGAAGCTTGTTCCGGCTCAAGAGGAGCACTGAAAGAGAGAAAACACCAAGTCAGTAATACAAACAAGAGATATGTCGGAGGAAATGCAAAGAAAAGGAAATTTACCCCGAGGCAACAGGCCTCTGTTTCTTCTGTTTGGGCACGCAGACCTTCTGCCTTTTCGACCTCTGAGGTATGTCGGACGGGGGCTTCACACCTCGCTTCCGGCCGGCACGTCCGCCGGTGGAAGGAGGTCCCTGGTTCAGAGGGGCGGCGTCGATAACCATATCGTCCGGGATAGCTGAGGACGGCATTGCAAACTCGTGAGCAATAGGTGTTTCTGGAAAGGCGTACGCAAGTGGCATCGGGTCATAGTACAGCAGGATCTCCTCGTCAGAATCAATCTCACTCCGGTCTTGAGTATAATGCCGGGATGAAGAGCCCTTACCCATGGCAGCTGCAGCACGGGTGCTCCTGGGAAGCTTATCCCAATGATCCGGATCTTCAACATCCGCAACGGTGCGGTCCGCCGCGATCTTGATCCGGGAGTTCTCCATGGTTTGGAAGCTGAATTTCTGTATAAACAGCAAAGTCAAGTATTCAGACAAGGAAATATGCCGGTGGAAGAGGTATGTCGGATCAATATGATATGTGTCGGCAAACAGGCATGTGTCGGCTTAAGTATCTATGTGCCGGACATGGACTTTATGTATCGGATAAGATGGTTTACCGTTGGGGCGGGCCTATCCCGGCTGTATGGTTCTAGCCCCCAGGCAAAAGTGGCCTGAGAGGACTTGCAGACATCCTTAATCCGGCGCAGAATGTCGGCCGGAGTCAGCTCGTGTGTGGAGTGCCGGGTGGGGTCCATTGGCCCGCTCATCTGGCAGATCTTGTGCGACCGGCGCTGCAGAGGGGAGACGCGCCGGCTTATATAGCAGGCCACCAGATCTTGAGGAGTAAGACCGGCATCCAGGAGCTCGCCCTTAACCCGGTGAAGCGCATTCACCGGCATCACCGAGTTCTTCGGGTTATAGGTCCAGTTCGTCATGGCCAAGGGTGGCTCGTCCACAAATGGCGGCAGGTTGAGCAGATCCTCGTCGGTGGTGTTCTTGACGTAGAAGAAGCTTTTCTGCCACTTCTTGCAAGATTCCAGGAGTTCCACCTTGGGGAAGTCCGAGCCCTTCCGGGACATGATGGTGGCCGCGCCACAGAGGGTCATGGGGCGGTCCTTCTTTTCCTGGGCCGTCTCCGGCGGGTCGTCCTTGCTCCGGGGCGGCTCTTGGACGACTTGCTTCCGCAGTTGGAAGTACTTCGCCCAGCCTTGAGTAAGGGCCTCTATGCCGGCATAGCCCTCGCAAAAAGCAGCGAAGGCGGAGAGGATCATCACGGCATTGGCCGGGATATGATGAGGTTGAAGGTCGTAGGTGTTGAGGAAGTCCCGGAAGAAGTCCGATGCCGGCAGGCCGAAGCCACGCTCGAAGTGGGCGATGAAGACGACGTGTTCGCCGGGTTCAGGTGCCGGCACAGTTTCTCCTGCTGGTAGCCGGCATGCCACGCCCTCCGGGACTCTCCTGGTGGAGGTGACCCAGGATATCTCGGCCGGAGTAACCTCCGACCCCTCCCAGCCGGAGCGTCCTTGAGCTCGGGCCGAGGTATCTTCCTCAGAGGCCGAGGTACCCGTCATGCTTGAAGATGCCATCTTAGTGGCCGGGATAAGGCGTGAGAGCCGGAGTCCCGTGATGTTATTCCTATCAAGGCCGGAGAAAAGAGGGAGGTTAGTCTCTCCGGCATACCACTCTCACAGATGTTAGCAGGAATAGAAGATCTACCGAGGCAGTTAAAATCGGAAATAATCAGGGATATGATTTCTGCGGAAGAACACCTGTGAGCTGTTACGAAACACTGCTAGCAATGCTAATCGAAGCAACGAAATATCCAGCAAAGGAACTACCATGGATACAAACCAGTGAGGCTACCGCAGCCTAGTTGCAGAAGAGCAGGGAAAGGAAGAACAGAGGAAGAGGAACTCACCGGAGTTTGGCCTACGGCGATGGAGCGGCGGCGGCAAGTATGCAGAGGAAGATCCAATCTCCCTGCAAGACTGCGGGGAGAAGAGGCGGCGGTGGCGTCGTCGACGATGACGCCGGACGTCGGCAAGCGGAGGCGCCGGCGTGCAGGTGGACGACGGCGGCAGCTTCCCTTCTCGGTTTCTTGGTCCGGCGGCGAAGCGCAAGGGGCAAAGGAGCAGGGGAGGAAGACGATGGTGGTGGGGGGTAAAAAGATAAGTTTACCCCCGCCGCCCTATTTATAGGTCTGCCAGGTCAGGGTCGTGGGGGTCGTGGGGATCGTGGGAGTGTTCCACTCCCCCGACCGTTTCTGCGGCGAGGCGCCACGTGGCGGCACGGAGTGGGGCGGTGGTTCCTGTAACCGTGCCATGACGCAATGATGGCAAGAAGTAACTGCTGCACTGTGAACCGTCGCATCGTGGGTGACCGTTCGAGGTGGCAGGGCAGTTACAAGTTTCGATGCAAAGCTGTCAGGCATGGCTTCTCGAGGAAGACTCGTCTATATGTCGGATTAACTGCCCGATGTATATGTTCCGTCCGGAATACCCTAGGGACCGGCCGGAATAAGTTTTGGAACAGGAACAGAGGCCGGGATATGTGCAGATGTGCCGGCATATAATCTGATCGCCGGGGCATAATGAAGAAAGGTATGTTGAACCTGTCAAGGCTCCACAGTTATGACTGGGGAACCTCGGCAGCTTCGGGGACTAGTGTCGGGGGGATGACCCCCGGTAGGGTCAAGAGAGTAGAAAGACACAAGGTCTATGATTGACTTTATGCCGGGTTATCAAGGAAGGGCCTGGCCGGAATATAAGAGCATCGGCCAGGCCGGCATATAATGTGTATCCCGGCTGATACTTGGATATGCCGGCATAGCCGGAATACTTATAAAAGTGTGCCGGCATATACTTAGATATGCCGGCCTAACCATTTTGTGTGTTGTGCAGGAGCAGGGGAGGCCGGATTACCCGACCCTCGTAGGTCGTTGGTCCGGCATATAAGTCCTGGGTATGGCCAACGGTCATATCCGGGATACTTAAGTCAACCAAGGTGTCACTTCCCTACAATCAAGGAAGAAAACATCCAAGCATGGTAGCAGAGTAAGATGGCAGGGTGCACAGTGGAGGTTACCTACCCTCACTGTGCACAAGTACAAGCTTACCTCAGAATGGTAAGGTCACAGTTCAAGAGGTACAAGGTACAGCAAGGGGAGTCCCATCGAGAGCAATCAGGGAGAAAGTCGTGGGCGTCTGCCCTCGACAGCAAGTCCTGTTTGGAGTGTAGTTGGTGTCTCCTGGTCTTCTATGACCGTTGTAACCCTGGCCACCACTATATAAGGTGGCATAGGGAGCCCTGGTAAAGGGTTAGAGGTTGGTCGCTGGAAGAAGGTTAAAGGTTAGAGGTTTGTTGGTCACTCTGTGCTCCTACACTTAGCAGTTCATCTTCCTTCTCTAGCAGAGAGCTTGGAAGCACCTTTGTTGTGTACTACATCGACCCATATATACAATCAGTAGAGCAGGAGTAGGGGTGTTATCTCCTTACGAGAGCCCCGAACCTGGGTAGATCAGTCTCTCTTTCTGTCGTGCTTTTTAGCTCGTTCCCCTCTCCCGAATCCTCCAGCATCTAGTTCGGCCCCCATTTAAGCCATCCTATGGCATATGTTGTTTCACCACGACGACAGTGGCATAGTGGGATTGAAGCTGCCCGAGACTAACCTTACGTGACCGCGTTCACGAGACTTGTCCCACACCTGACATGCTTCGGCATATGTGGCTTTGCGGGTGCACATTTCTCCCACTATAGTTATGATCTATTTTACAGAGAGTTGTTAATAATATTTTTATCACCGTTGTGGTTCTTGTTCGTAGGTAAGAACGGTTCTTCCTAGAAAGCCCCAAACCACGTAAAATATGCAAGACAAATTAGAAACGTCTAACTTGTTTTTGCAGGTCATGTGATGTGATATGGTTAAATTGTTTATGTTACAAATTGTATGCGATGATCCTTTTTGTAAGTTATAAACAACCGGCAGGAGCCATATGGTTGTCTTTACATTTAAATGGTCTGTGTGCCGAATATGTATATCCAAGTGATATATTGTAATGGAGGAAGACAACCAAGGTGGCGCGCCATGGACCTTGGTGCTACGCCGGTGGGATGATGGAGATCATGCCATGACGCACAAGATGGAGATCGAGTGCGTGAAGGACCATATCATATCACATTATATATGCATGTGATGTTTATCCTTTTATGCATCTTATTCTGCTTAGATTTGATCGCGCGGTAGCATTATAAGATGATCCCTCTCACATAAATATCAAGATAAAATGTGTTCTCCCATAACATGCACCGTCAAGAAAGTTCGTCGTTTTGAGACACCTCGTGATGATCGGGTGTGATAGACTCTACGTTCACATACGACGGGTGTAAGACAGTTTTACACACGCAAATGTTATGGTTCTACTTGGCGAGCCTAGCATGTACAGACATGGCCTCGGAACACGAACCGAAAGGTTAAGCATGAGTCATATGGTTGATATGATGAACATGGTGATGTTCGCCTTTGAAACTACACCGTTGCACATGATGATCGGTTGCGGTGTAGTGGATTTGGTTCGTGTAATCACTTAAGATAACTAGGAGGGATGTTGTTTTAAGTGGGAGTTCACGTAGAATTTGATTTAACCTGAACTCATTCTATTATGAACTTAGTCTAAATTCACTTTGCAAATAATTTATAGATCATGGCACCACCTGCTCTAAATTTCAATGCGTTCATGGAGAAAGAAAAACTAGCCACCAATGGTAGCAACTTCACCAACTAGGCACTTAACTTGAGGATCCTCCTCAATGCCTCTCAAAAGGGCTATGTGCTTGAGGCACCGCTAGGTAACCCGTCTGCAGAAGATGCTCCTGATGAAGAGAAAAATGTTTTTCTGACTCGTAAGGAGGACCACAGTTTAGTTCATTGCGGCATACTGTATGGACTTGAGCCGGAGCTGCGAAAACGTTTCGAGAACAGCAACGCTTATGATACAATGGGAGAGTTAAAACTGATTTTCGACTCCCATACTGCCGTAGAGAGTTATGATGCTTCAGAAAAGTTCTTTAGCTGCATGATGGAAGAGAACAGCTCCGTTAGTGAGCACATACTCAAAATGTCTGGGTACGCCGATAAACTCATCTCTTTGGGAATAACGATTCCCAATGAGTTGGGAATACATCGGGTTCTCCAATCTCTCCCACCTAGCTTCAAAGTTTTTGTGATGAACTACAACATGCAGGGTATGAGGAAGTCTCTCCCCGAGCTTCTCTCAATGCTTAAGACTGCAGAAGTGGAGATCAAAAAGGAACATCAAGTGTTGATGATCAATAAGACCACTAGTTTCAAGAAAGGTAGAAAGGATAATAAGTCCAAGGGTAGAAACAAGAAGGACGGCAAATCTGTTGCCAGTTCTGAGAGGAAACCCAAGGCTAGTCCTAAACCTGAAACTGAGTGCTTCTACTGCAAGGAAATGGGGCACTGGAAGCGCAACTGCCCAAAGTATCTGGCGGATAAGAAGAACGGGAAGATTAACAAAGGTATATATGATATACATGTTATTGATGTGTACCTTACTAGTAGTCGCAATAGCACCTGGGTATTTGATACTGGTTCGGTTGCTCACATATGTAACTCGAATCAGGGGCTAAAGAATAAGCGGCAACTTGCGAAGGATGAGGTCACGATGTGCGTCGGCAATGGATCAAAAGTTGATGTGATCGCCGTTGGGACGCTGTGTAACAACTCAGAAATTGTAATCCACTTCTTAATAAATAAAGTGCCAAATTTTGGACCCAAATAAAACTTTTTATCTGTTATTGTATGCATACATGCATTTTCTTTTATTTGTGTTCTATGATTTTATGTGTGTTATTTTTGATTGAGCATTGGTTAGATAATTCTAAGTGAACCAACAGAAACAATTAAGAAAGATACTAGGAACCAAAAGAACCAGAAATAAGAATAGGTAAGAAAGAGATAAAGTTAATATGATCTAGAAACTGTTATTGACTACACCACTTTGAGCCCTTAGATTAAGCAATCTATAGCTCACCTGCAGGTTTAACCTATTAGTTGAGCTTAACCAAGTTATGGACAAACTCAACCAACAAGCATCTACACAAATTTCAAACTGAAACATCACACAAACTTGAGCCAAAGTTTGAATCTGAAACAGGAACTATATCAAATTTGAAATATAAATTTCTGCAAAACTCAACCTTTCACAGTAACAAAAATATGACTGGGTACCTTATCCAATATGATGAGCACCCAAAGTGGAAAATTTTGAAAATTCGAATTTTGGGTTCTTGCGGGCATTTCGTCGAACACTGGCAGAAGCAAAATCAAATGAAATCAAAGTTACTGGTGCTGCACTGTTTTAGCTCGCTCCACGCCTGTAGCCATGCCCTGGGAGGATGTTTGGTCGATGCCAGCCCCCTCTGCCCCGACCCAAGCCCTGGAAGAAGGAGGAGAAGAGGAGGCAGCACCCCCGGACCCCCCTCTCTTCTTCCCAGCAACCTGCACGTCGCCGACCGCCCTGCCCTCGCCAGCGCCGACCCACAGCACCCCGCGGCCGAGACCAACCCCTTCCAGCACGCGAGTAAGGCCGACGAGGCCAGTGTCGCCCGTGCACGCCGCCAGCATGTCCTGCGCCGGTCGTTCACTGGACGCCCTCGCCCTCGTCGCTCCGGCCTATATAAAGCCCCTCCGATCAAACGGAGCAACGCACCTCACTCCCAGCTCCCTCCCAGACATCGTCGCTTAGCCCCGCTTGCCCTAGTTCGCCGTCGCCAGCCTCGCCGGAGTGGTACTGGACGAGCGGAGCGCCGCCGCATCCGAGCACCTGGGAGCAAGCTGCTGCAGGGAATCGGAGGAGGAGGAGCACCGCCGCCGATCCCGCACGTCGTCGACGAGCTCTGCTTCCTCTACGCCTCGCCATCGCCGTCGAACGATCGTCACTGCTCGCAGGTGAGCTCCCGCCCGTGCTGAGGAAGAAGAGGATCGCGAGCCGTCCGATTCTGATCCGACGATAGCATACCGATTCGGGAATCGTTAAGTGAGCTGACATCGCGACCCCACCTGTCAGCTCCCCTTTTTAATTCTTTTTCCCGCGCGAAACGGTATGGGCCGGCCCGTTCGGGTTTGTTCTGAATTGGGCCCAGCTCATTCCGAATTCGGTCCGTTTCGTTTTAATTATTTTCCCGCCCGTTTTATTTATTTCAAATATGTTTCAGATACTATTTTCAAACTTTAATTCCTAGAGTTTTATAAATCCAAATCTAGCAAATAAATATGCATTGGAAAGCTTATAAAATAATCTACCCAATAGAACTGGTTAGAATTCCAAATAAGTTCAGAATAAAATCAGATATGAATAGTGTGACCTTAGCTTGTTAAATAATGAAAGATTTCTAGAAAATTATTTAAGCCATCAAAAATCATGAAAATTAAAATGTGAACTTACTAATGACCCCTCTTACTGTTAGTCAACACTAATCTACCCCAAACCCTATTAGTGTGATCATCTAGACCCTAACCCAATCCTATTTTTGTAGCATAAAATGATAGATTCCTAGTGCACACTTAGAATTATTTGCCCTCTTTGCCAATTCACTTAGTGGGTCCATCCCACCTGAACTTGTCTTAGTAACCCTAAATCAACACCAATGCTGCACCAGTGAACCACCTATGCCACTTAGTAAAGAATCTAGCTTGCACACTTGAAGAAAAACTTAGAAGAAAGACTTACAATCCAACCCATAAAAATGCAACATGAATGCTTTGGTTAGCAAACAAAGATGTGTGCTTGGTGTGTTGTTAGCTTGGTGAAGTGATGGTGTGCTTTGTGTTTATTCGTTATTAGACGCTAGTGTTGCCGAGGAGGATATTGGAGGGGATTATTATTATCAAGAAGAAGAAGAAAACCCCGGACACTTTGCCAACCAAGGCAAGCCATCTTTT
Organism: Dactylis glomerata; assembly: GCA_007115705.1. NCBI lineage: Eukaryota > Viridiplantae > Streptophyta > Magnoliopsida > Poales > Poaceae > Dactylis > Dactylis glomerata. The sequence continues at coordinate 796,982 of QXEO01001062.1, read as the reverse complement.
GATTCATACTCCCACTACCTAGTTTTAATATTGCATTCTACTTGTTTTAAGTAAATTGCATTATTGAATTGCTAGAGTAGAATGATAGAAGTATATTTGAGGTCTTGATTATCAAGAGCATCAAGCTGAGTTTATCCAACTCTATTTAGTGGTCATCACTCAATGTAGTTGCTTAGTCGCTAATAATATTGAGGCCATCTATAAGGGGAACTCTAGTTGAAATTGGTGACTTGAAACTTGAAATGGAGATTTCTTCTACAGAATGGCTTTATGAAAGAAAATCAATCTTGACTAAGAACCATGAAATATATTTCTAAATGACAACGAGTGATGTACCATGGGAGCCAATTTTACCGTACAACCACATTACCCCTATATGGGAAGGGGCTTAGTCCGTAGCTTGTTTATCTTAGTATGGGAGGCCTTGTATCAAATCTTCATGGAAGGACACCGCGAAACGGTTAATTCTGGACCAGGTGGATTCCACTAACCCGGCCTCCGGGATGGGCATAACTAGAGGCACCGGAGCGGGGTTCCGTATCCCGGGCTCTAGGGAAGGATCCTATACTAGGATGAGCAAGTGAAAGAGTTTGTTTGATTATCTGAACCTCGCATACTTTGTGTATGTCGAACCGTGGATTTCTCCCGGCAGATGTATTGAATCTTGTGGGTAAAGTGTACCCCTCTGCAGAGGTTTTGAAACTATTCGAATAGCCGCGTCCGCGGTCATGGACGGTTGGCAAGCTGTACTTGACTTTTGTCAGGATTAAAAGTGACAATGGTGACTTGGTGAATGACTTGACTTGACATGTTGTGGACATACTTGAAATCCTCTTTAGGTGGAACTTAGAGAACTAAATCTCTTTCCTATAAATGAACATTCGTGGGAAATAAAACTAGCTTTTGCAAAACAACTTAGTGCTTAGTCCACCATATCAACTTTGCATTTCTACTTCATCCTTTCATTTATAAGATGGTTTGCGAGTGCATCCAATGTACTCACGGCTGTGTCCCTGGCTATCGACTTGGCCAGACTATGGGGAGGAATACCAGGAGGAAGGGTATGAAGAAGAGTACCAGAACTAAGCTCGTCTCCGTGAGTCGCCATTTGCCTGTAGGGAGAAGGCATGGGCCGAAGACGTTATTTCCGCTGCTATATTGTGTTGTAATATGACTTGGTCTGTATGACCATTGTATTTGAACCATCGTATTGTAATGTCTATGGAACTGAGTACCAACTACGTTATGTATATCGCAACAATGGTTCTGGGATTGCGGTGGAATACATAACGGGCACTTCGAATTTGTATCAAATTTGAGGTCGTCACAAGTTGGTATCAGAGCCTAGGCTGACCATAGGAGACCTTAGTTAGAATGGGCGTTAAACAAAACCTTGATAAAAGAAAGATACAAGAACGGTTGCAAAAATTGCTTAGTCTTTCCTCTCTAGTTGCAAAGTTTTATACATACCTCAGTTTTTGCCTACTTAAAATTTTGCACACTTGAGTTGATCACTAACTTGAACTAATTTAAAATTTTGTAGATGGCCCCGGTATTCACTGAGCAGTACCAGTTGGGCCATGGTGGCAGCCTTTGTTTCGAGCGCGACCTCACCACCTTGACCTTGTTCCTGAACCGTTTGTACCCGGAGTTCAAGGGAGCCGTGCTCAATGAGCACCCGGATGGAGAGCTGCGGTGGCTCATCCGAGCTAGTTGCCGTGGCAAGAAGGGGATGTTGGGTTCTCCAAGGATCAAGTTTGAGCTTGTGGAGAACACTTGGGCCGATGGTTTGGTCCGAGCGATGCAGGAGATGCACGCCCGCTTGTGCGGACTGCATGTTGAGGAGGTTCAGGGAGGACGCTTCAGGGATTTTGCTCGGCGTGATGCGGATGGACGTCCCGCAAACATGCCAGGGCAGAATGAGCCGAGTACCTACATCGATCACATGGACTTCTTGCTGTACTCCACTCAGCAGGAGGCCGATCGTGCCCGTACTAGGGCCAACCTCGAGCACGTTGCACTAGTGGAGGCAAGGAGCACTATCAGGATTCTTGCGAAGGAGCGCAAGAGCCTTCGTCGCCAGCGTGATGAGAAGGAACAGGACCTTGAGCAGTTGAAGGCTAATGTGGCGGAGTTGACTGAGTACATTGAGAGCCTGGAGGATCACCTTGGTGAGGAGGAAGGCATTGATCTCCGCAAGGAGGATAATGCCCTCATTAGTGATGAGGATGACTTCATGGAGGACCTCGATGATCCGGAGGATGGTGGACACAATGGATTCATTGTGAGTGATGAGGAGGAAGACCCCGAGGAGCCCGCTGTCTAGATCCGAGATCCACGTGTTATCTAGCTTTGAGTTCCACTTTATTTTCACTTCGTGTAGGTGTGAGTTGTATTCCCCTCTCTAGTAGACGAGTCGCAATGGTTTGATGTAAACCATTTGTAATGTGTGAACTCGTGTGTATGATATGTTTGATGAGTGTTGAATGAAATTTGAATTTGGCCTTTAAGGCCTTAGTAAGACAAAATTGCATCATCCATGTTACCTTTAAATCTTAGCAAATTAGCTTTTCCCTCTTGTCTTACACACCTTATCTTCAGATGCCGCGAGCACCCCCACCCCCGAACCCGGAAATGGCCGAATTGCTAAGGTTGATCATGGAAGACCGGGAAGCCGCCCGAGCTGAGCGCCAAGCCAACTTGGCCACTCTTCAGCAGTTAACTCAGATGGCAATGAACCACAACAATGGCAATGGCAATGGTGAAGGAGAAAACCATGGCAATGGAGAGCACCGATCCAAGTTAAGGAGTTTCCAAAACACCAACCCTCCTATATTCACTAAGTCTGAAGAGCCCTTAGATGCCGATGACTGGCTTCGTACCATGGAGAACAATTTGGCAGTCGCCGAAGTTGGTGAAAATGAGAAGGTTTTGTACACCACCCACTATCTTGCTGGAGCAGCGAGAGCTTGGTGGGATAGCACCCGTGCAATGCAAGCCCCAGGGTATGTGATGCCTTGGGAGGAGTTCAAGAGCAAGTTTAGCAAAGCCCATGTTCCTATGGGATTGGTTAAAAGGATGAGAGATGAGTTCAGGAATCTGAAGCAAGGTTCCCTATCCGTGGTGGATTACCGTGACAAGTTCCTTACCTTGTCTAGGTATGCCCCAGATGACACCAACACCACTGAGAAGAAGCAAGAAAGGTTTCTGGATGGACTTCATGATGAGATGCAATGTGTCTTGGTCAGCATTCACTTTGCCGACCTGGAGTTATTGGTTGACTCTGCCATTCAGATGGAAGGCAAACTCAAGCAAGCTACCGAGAACCGCAAGCGCCGTATGATGTATCAAGGCAACTCGAGCAACTCGCAGAAGCCAAGGGGAAATGCACCTATGGGTTTCGCCCCTAGACCAATGAGGCCGTCTGCATCTGCTCTGCGTCCCAACTATTCCAGCCGTCCACCCGGCAACAACTTCAACCGTGCACCCCCAAGACCAAGTGGCAACAACTTCAACACCAATACTCCAAGGCCAAATGGTGCCCCTGTGTTACCCAGGCCTGGTGACAAGTCTGGAATTACCTGTTATGAGTGCGGACTCAAAGGGCATTACTCCAATGAGTGCCCCAAGAAGCTGAATGATGCATCCAAGACAGTTGCCCCTGCTCAGCAGCAGCGCCGTGTGGGAAATGGCAAGAACTATCCTCCAAGGAACCAGCCTCATTCTCACGGCCGTCTGAATCACATGAATGTTGAAGAAGCTCAGGAAGCAACCGACGTTGTGCTTGGTATGTTCCCTGTTAACTCAGTTATTGCAAGAGTTCTGTTTGATTCTGGAGCTTCACACTCATTTGTTACCCAATTATTCGTTGATAAAAGTGGACTTCAACCCACACCCTTGAAAGATGTCATGTCTGTGCAAATTCCCGGGTCAGTAACCAAAGCCAGTTGTACCTGCTTGGCAGTGCCCATAGAAATCCATGGAATAGCTTTCTTAGCCAATTTGATAGTGTTGGGAACCGAAGGTTTGGAAGTAGTCCTTGGTATGAATTGGATGTCTTTCCATCAAGGAGTGATAGAATGTGCCAAGAAGACCATCACCATGAAGAGTAGCAATGGAATCATAGTCAAGCATGTGTCCGTAAAACCACCCCAAACCACTCGATGTCATAAGAGTATCTCAGGACCAACCATAGGGGAAGTTTCCATCGTTTGTGAATACCCGGATGTCTTTCCCGATGAGCTACCTGAATGCCACCGGATCGGGATATTGAGTTTATCATTGAGCTTATCCCCGGAACTGGATCAATAGCCCAACGACCCTATCGCATGAACCCAGCTGAATTAGTTGAGTTGAAGAAGCAACTGGATGACCTTTTGAGCAAAGGATTGATTCAACCAAGTTCTTCCGCTTGGAGATCACCTGTTCTGTTTGTGGATAAAAGTGACGGTTCTAGCCGACTATGCACTGATTATCGCAAGCTTAACGATGTGACCATCAAGAACAAGTATCCTCTCCCGAAGATTAAAGATTTGTTTGACCAATTGACTGGAGCCCGAGTATTCTCAAAGATAGATCTTAGAACTGGATACCACCAACTGAAGATCCGTGCAACGGATATCCCCAAGACCGCCTTCACTACCCGATACGGATTGTATGAGTACACCGTAATGTCTTTTGGATTAACCAATGCCCCTGCTTATTTCATGAATCTCATGAATAAGGTTTTTATGGAGTTCTTGGATAAGTTTGTTGTTGTCTTCATTGACGACATTCTTATCTACTCCAAATCCAAAGAAGAGCATGCAACCCATTTGAGATTAATTCTAGAGACCTTAAGAGAGCATCAGCTGTATGCCAAGTTTAGTAAATGTGAGTTCTGGTTGAAGGAAGTTGGATTCTTAGGCCATGTGCTATCAGCAGGAGGAATATCGGTAGACCCCAAGAAGATCAAATCAGTCATGGAATGGGAAGCCCCTACCACTCAGACGGAAGTTAGAGGTTTTCTCGGATTAGCGGGATATTACCGCAAATTTGTTGAAGGGTTTTCAAGCATTGCCCGGCCAATGACCCAATTGTTGAAGAAGGACAAGAAGTTTGAATGGACCCCTAAATGTGAAGAGAGTTTTCAAGAGCTCAAGAAGCGATTGGTGACCGCCCCCGTCCTAACCATGCCCGATATCACCAAAAACTTTGATGTCTATTGCGACGCTTCCAAACTTGGACTCGGTTGCGTATTGATGCAAGAAGGCAAGGTCATAGCTTACCTCTCTCGACAGCTTCGACCTCATGAAGAAAATTATCCAACCCATGATCTAGAGTTAGCAGCCGTGGTCCTAGCTTTGAAAACTTGGAGGCATTATCTGATGGGCAACCGTTGTGAGATCTACACTGATCACAAGAGTTTGAAGTATATATTCACCCAGAAGGAGTTGAACATGAGGCAAAGGAGATGGATAGAGTTGATCAAGGATTATGATCTGGAAATTCACTATCACCCCGGTAAGGCCAATGTAGTGGCCGATGCGTTGAGTAGGAAGCCATGCTCATTGAATATGAGGATCAAGGAAGAGCAACCTATGTTGCACCAAGAGTTTGAAAAATTTGGATTGGAACTAGTCAGTCAAGGATTCTTAGCCAACCTTGAGTTTCAACCCACCTTGATGAGCCAAATCAAAGAAGCCCAGAAGGGAAATGAGAGTATTGAAGGAATCAAGCGTCGAATTGGTTCCGGCAAGGTGCCAGGTTTTGAGGAAGATGATCAAGGAGTTCTTTGGTATAAAGGCCGTATTTGTGTGCCAGCTGATTCAGAATTAAAGGAAGTGATTATGAAGGAAGCCCATGAGACACCTTACTCCATCCACCCCGGTGGAACTAAGATGTACCAAGATTTGAAGGAACAATTTTGGTGGCATGGAATGAAGCGTGAGATTGCCTCGTTCATCTCTAAGTGTGACATTTGCCAAAGAGTCAAGGCTGAACATCAACGTCCTGCAGGATTGCTGCAACCTTTGCAAGTTCCGGAATGGAAGTGGGATTCTGTTGGAATGGATTTCATCACTGGATTTCCAAGGTCTAGCCGTGGAAATGACTCTATCTGGGTCATTGTGGATAGACTAACCAAAGTGGCCCACTTTATTCCTGTCAAGACCACTTACAACTCGGGACAGCTAGCAGATCTGTATTTATCCAGAATTGTCAGTTTGCATGGAGTCCCTAAAACCATAGTTTCCGATCGAGGAACCCAATTCACTTCGAGATTTTGGAAAAGCTTACATCAAGCTTTGGGAACCAAGTTAGCCTTCAGCACCGCTTACCACCCTCAGACCGACGGACAGACTGAAAGAGTAAATCAAATACTTGAAGATATGTTGAGAGCCTGTGTCCTAGCTTACGGAGCTAAGTGGGAAGATTGTCTACCTTTCGCGGAGTTTTCCTACAACAACAGTTATCAAGCCAGTTTGCAAATGGCCCCATTTGAAGCTTTGTATGGAAGAAAGTGTCGTACCCCTCTGAATTGGTCAGAAACCGGAGACAGTCAGATTTTTGGACCAGATATTTTGCAAGAAGCCGAGGAGAAAGTTCGCATGATTCGTGAATATCTCAAGGCAGCCCAGTCAAGACAAAAGAGTTATGCCGACAAGAGACGTCGAGAACTGACTTTCAAGAGTGGAGACTTTGTCTATCTTAGAGTATCACCTCTCAAGGGAATGCAAAGATTCCAAGTAAAAGGAAAGCTTGCACCAAGGTATATTGGACCCTTCAAGATACTAGACCGCAGAGGAGAAGTGTCTTATCAATTGGAAATGCCCCCGGAATTGTCTGAAGTGCACGATGTCTTCCACGTGTCGTTACTTCGGAAATGTCTTGAAGTGCCGGAGAAGCCAGAAATTTTCAAGAACATTGATCACCGTTCGGTGGACATCAACAAGGATTTGACCTATCGTGAAATGCCTATCCGTATCCTCGAGGAAGCATATAGAACCACTCGAACCCGAAGCATCAAATTTCTGAAAGTTCAGTGGAGTAATCACACCGAAGAGGAAGCCACTTGGGAACGAGAAGATTACCTTCAGAAAGAGTTTCCCAATCTTTTGAGTCTTAATTAGTGAATCTCGGGGACGAGATTCTTTTTAAGGGGGGAAGATTGTAACAACTCAGAAATTGTAATCCACTTCTTAATAAATAAAGTGCCAAATTTTGGACCCAAATAAAACTTTTTATCTGTTATTGTATGCATACATGCATTTTCTTTTATTTGTGTTCTATGATTTTATGTGTGTTATTTTTGATTGAGCATTGGTTAGATAATTCTAAGTGAACCAACAGAAACAATTAAGAAAGATACTAGGAACCAAAAGAACCAGAAATAAGAATAGGTAAGAAAGAGATAAAGTTAATATGATCTAGAAACTGTTATTGACTACACCACTTTGAGCCCTTAGATTAAGCAATCTATAGCTCACCTGCAGGTTTAACCTATTAGTTGAGCTTAACCAAGTTATGGACAAACTCAACCAACAAGCATCTACACAAATTTCAAACTGAAACATCACACAAACTTGAGCCAAAGTTTGAATCTGAAACAGGAACTATATCAAATTTGAAATATAAATTTCTGCAAAACTCAACCTTTCACAGTAACAAAAATATGACTGGGTACCTTATCCAATATGATGAGCACCCAAAGTGGAAAATTTTGAAAATTCGAATTTTGGGTTCTTGCGGGCATTTCGTCGAACACTGGCAGAAGCAAAATCAAATGAAATCAAAGTTACTGGTGCTGCACTGTTTTAGCTCGCTCCACGCCTGTAGCCATGCCCTGGGAGGATGTTTGGTCGATGCCAGCCCCCTCTGCCCTGACCCAAGCCCTGGAAGAAGGAGGAGAAGAGGAGGCAGCACCCCCGGACCCCCCTCTCTTCTTCCCAGCAACCTGCACGTCGCCGACCGCCCTGCCCTCGCCAGCGCCGACCCACAGCACCCCGCGGCCGAGACCAACCCCTTCCAGCACGCGAGTAAGGCCGACGAGGCCAGTGTCACCCGTGCACGCCGCCAGCATGTCCTGCGCCGGTCGTTCACTGGACGCCCTCGCCCTCGTCGCTCCGGCCTATATAAAGCCCCTCCGATCAAACGGAGCAACGCACCTCACTCCCAGCTCCCTCCCAGACATCGTCGCTTAGCCCCGCTTGCCCTAGTTCGCCGTCGCCAGCCTCGCCGGAGTGGTACTGGACGAGCGGAGCACCGCCGCGTCCGAGCACCTGGGAGCAAGCTGCTGCAGGGAATCGGAGGAGGAGGAGCACCGCCGCCGATCCCGCACGTCGCCGACGAGCTCTGCTTCCTCTACGCCTCGCCATCGCCGTCGAACGATCGTCACTGCTCGCAGGTGAGCTCCCGCCCGTGCTGAGGAAGAAGAGGATCGCGAGCCGTCCGATTCTGATCCGACGATAGCATACCGATTCGGGAATCGTTAAGTGAGCTGACATCGCGACCCCACCTGTCAGCTCCCCTTTTTAATTCTTTTTCCCCGCGCGAAACGGTATGGGCCGGCCCGTTCGGGTTTGTTCTGAATTGGGCCCAGCTCATTCCGAATTCGGTCCGTTTCGTTTTAATTATTTTCCCGCCCGTTTTATTTATTTCAAATATGTTTCAGATACTATTTTCAAACTTTAATTCCTAGAGTTTTATAAATCCAAATCTAGCAAATAAATATGCATTGGAAAGCTTATAAAATAATCTACCCAATAGAACTGGTTAGAATTCCAAATAAGTTCAGAATAAAATCAGATATGAATAGTGTGACCTTAGCTTGTTAAATAATGAAAGATTTCTAGAAAATTATTTAAGCCATCAAAAATCATGAAAATTAAAATGTGAACTTACTAATGACCCCTCTTACTGTTAGTCAACACTAATCTACCCCAAACCCTATTAGTGTGATCATCTAGACCCTAACCCAATCCTATTTTTGTAGCATAAAATGATAGATTCCTAGTGCACACTTAGAATTATTTGCCCTCTTTGCCAATTCACTTAGTGGGTCCATCCCACCTGAACTTGTCTTAGTAACCCTAAATCAACACCAATGCTGCACCAGTGAACCACCTATGCCACTTAGTAAAGAATCTAGCTTGCACACTTGAAGAAAAACTTAGAAGAAAGACTTACAATCCAACCCATAAAAATGCAACATGAATGCTTTGGTTAGCAAACAAAGATGTGTGCTTGGTGTGTTGTTAGCTTGGTGAAGTGATGGTGTGCTTTGTGTTTATTCGTTATTAGACGCTAGTGTTGCCGAGGAGGATATTGGAGGGGATTATTATTATCAAGAAGAAGAAGAAAACCCCGGACACTTTGCCAACCAAGGCAAGCCATCTTTTGATTCATACTCCCACTACCTAGTTTTAATATTGCATTCTACTTGTTTTAAGTAAATTGCATTATTGAATTGCTAGAGTAGAATGATAGAAGTATATTTGAGGTCTTGATTATCAAGAGCATCAAGCTGAGTTTATCCAACTCTATTTAGTGGTCATCACTCAATGTAGTTGCTTAGTCGCTAATAATATTGAGGCCATCTATAAGGGGAACTCTAGTTGAAATTGGTGACTTGAAACTTGAAATGGAGATTTCTTCTACAGAATGGCTTTATGAAAGAAAATCAATCTTGACTAAGAACCATGAAATATATTTCTAAATGACAACGAGTGATGTACCATGGGAGCCAATTTTACCGTACAACCACATTACCCCTATATGGAAAGGGGCTTAGTCCGTAGCTTGTTTATCTTAGTATGGGAGGCCTTGTATCAAATCTTCATGGAAGGACACCGCGAAATGGTTAATTCTGGACCAGGTGGATTCCACTAACTCGGCCTCCGGGATGGGCATAACTAGAGGCACCGGAGCGGGGTTCCGTATCCCGGGCTCTAGGGAAGGATCCTATACTAGGATGAGCAAGTGAAAGAGTTTGTTTGATTATCTGAACCTCGCATACTTTGTGTATGTCGAACCGTGGATTTCTCCCGGCAGATGTATTGAATCTTGTGGGTAAAGTGTACCCCTCTGCAGAGGTTTTGAAACTATTCGAATAGCCGCGTCCGCGGTCATGGACGGTTGGCAAGCTGTACTTGACTTTTGTCAGGATTAAAAGTGACAATGGTGACTTGGTGAATGACTTGACTTGACATGTTGTGGACATACTTGAAATCCTCTTTAGGTGGAACTTAGAGAACTAAATCTCTTTCCTATAAATGAACATTCGTGGGAAATAAAACTAGCTTTTGCAAAACAACTTAGTGCTTAGTCCACCATATCAACTTTGCATTTCTACTTCATCCTTTCATTTATAAGATGGTTTGCGAGTGCATCCAATGTACTCACGGCTGTGTCCCTGGCTATCAACTTGGCCAGACTATGGGGAGGAATACCAGGAGGAAGGGTATGAAGAAGAGTACCAGAACTAAGCTCGTCTCCGTGAGTCGCCATTTGCCTGTAGGGAGAAGGCATGGGCCGAAGACGTTATTTCCGCTGCTATATTGTGTTGTAATATGACTTGGTCTGTATGACCATTGTATTTGAACCATCGTATTGTAATGTCTATGGAACTGAGTACCAACTACGTTATGTATATCGCAACAATGGTTCTGGGATTGCGGTGGAATACATAACGGGCACTTCGAATTTGTATCAAATTTGAGGTCGTCACACGCTGCCTCTACATTTACCATCTAGATTAGTTTTAAACCTGAATAAATGTTATTTGGTGCATGCGTTGAGTATGAACATTATTTCTGGATCTTGTTTAATGCGAGACAATTATTCATTCCAGTCTGAGAACAATGGTTGTTCGATTTATATGAATAATATCTTTTATGGACATGCACCTGAGAAGAAAGGTTTATTTCTTTTGAATCTTGATAGTAATGAAACACATATTCATAACGTGAATGCTAAAAGAATTAAGTCAAATGATGATATGGCCGCATACATTTGGCATTGCCGTTTAGGTCATATTGGTATTAAACGCATGAAGAAGCTTCATTTGGATGGACTTCTGGAATCACTTGATTATGAATCATTTGAGACATGTGAGCCATGTCTTATGGGCAAGATGACTAGAACGCCATTTTCTGGTTCAATGGAACGGGTGACAGACTTATTGGAAATCATACATACTGATGTATGTGGACCTATGAGTGTGCCGGCGCATGGTGGATATCGTTATTTTGTTACTTTCACTGATGACTTAAGTAGATATGGGTATATTTACTTAATGAAACATAAGTCTGAAATGTTTGAAAAGTTCAAAGAATTTCAGAGTGAAGTAGAAAATCATCGTAACTGAAAGATTAAATTTCTATGATCTGATCGTGGAGGAGAATATCTTAGTTACGAGTTTGGCACACATATGAGAGAATGTGGAATAGTTTCACAACTCACTCCCGCTAGAACGCCACAACGAAATGGTGTATCCGAACGTCGTAATCGTACTTTAATGGATATGGTTCGGTCTATGATGTCTCTTACCGATCCGCCACTATCTTTTTGGGGTTATGCGCTAGAAACAGCCGCTTTCACTTTAAATAGGGCTCCATCTAAATCCGTTGAAACGACACCGTATGAATTATGGTTTGGAAACAAACCTAAGCTGTCATTTCTAAAAGTTTGGGGATGCGATGTTTATGTGAAGAAACTTCAGCCTGATAAACTCGAACCCAAAGCAGAAAAAATGTGTCTTCATAGGATACCCTAAAGAAACAATTGGGTATACCTTCTATCACAGATCTGAAGGCAAAGTGTTTGTTGCTAAGAATGGATCCTTTTTGGAGAAGGAGTTTCTCTCGAAAGGTGTGAATAGTAGGAAGGTAGAACTCGATGAGGTTATTGAACCTCCTCTTCATGAATTGGCGAGTGGCGCAGCGCCGGAAACCGTTCCGGTGGTGACTTCACCAAATGAAGTGGGAGCTAATGATGAAGATCATGAAACTCCAAAAGAGGATACTACCGAACCTCGCAGGTCGACAAGAACACGCGCCGCTCCTGAATGGTACGGTGATCTTGTCGTAAATGCCATTGTTGAGAACGATGACCCTGCGACGTATGATGAAGCAATGATGAGCCTAGATTCCAACAAATGGCATGAAGCCATGAAATCCGAAATGAAATCCATGTATGAAAACCAAGTATGGACTTTGGTGGAACTTCCCAATGGCCGAAAGGCCGTTGAGAATAAATGGATTTTCAAGAAGAAAACAGACGCTGATGGTAATGTGACCGTCTATAAAGCACGACTTGTTGCAAAAGGTTTCCGACAAATTCAAGGAATTGACTACGATGAGACTTTCTCATCCGTAGCGATGCTAAAGTCTGTTAGGATTATGTTAGCAATTGCTGCATTTTTCGATTACGAAATTTGGCAGATGGATGTGAAAACCGCGTTCCTTAATGGTAACATTGAGGAAGAGTTGTACATGGTATAGCCCAAGGGTTTTGTTGATCCTAAGGATGCTGACAAGGTATGCAAACTTCAGCGATCCATTTATGGACTGAAGCAAGCATCCCGAAGTTGGAATCTCCGTTTTGACGAAGTTATCAAAGGGTTTGGATTTGTCAAAACTTATGGAGAAACTTGTATTTACAAGAAAGTGAGTGGGAGCTCTGTAGCATTTCTAATATTATATGTGGATGACATATTGCTTATTGGAAATGATACGGAACTTTTGAAGAGCGTAAAAGATTAATTAAACAGTAAGTTTTCAATGAAAGACCTTGGTGAAGCGGCGTATATTTTAGGCATCAAAATCTATAGAGATAGATCGAGACGCTTAATTGGGCTATCACAAAGTACATACCTTGACAAGATTCTAAAGAGGTTTAGAATGGAAGATAGTAAGAAAGGGTTCTTACCTATGTTGCAAGGAAAGATATTGAGTAAGACTCAAGGTCCGGCTACAGCTGAAGATAGAGAAGAAATGAATAAGATTCCCTATGCCTCTGCCATGGGCTCTATCATGTATGCCATGTTATGTACAAGACCGGATGTGGCACATGCTATTAGTTTGACTAGTAGGTACCAATCTGATCCAGGTTTGGAACACTGGACGGCGGTCAAGCATATCTTTAAGTACTTACGAAGGACTAAGGATATGTTTCTCGTATATGGCGGTGAAGAAGAGCTCCTCGCAAGTTGTTACGTCGATGCTAGCTTCGACACTGACCCGGATGACTCTAAGTCTCAATCCGGGTACATATTTTTTATGAATGGAGGAGCGGTAAGCTGGAGGAGTTCCAAGCAAAGCGTGGTGGCGAGATCAACTACAGAGGCGGAATACATTGCTGCTTCAGAAGTGGCAGAAGAAGCAGTTTGGATGAAGGAGTTCATATCCGAACTGGGTGTGGTTCCGAGTGCATTGGATCCAATGGTTATCTATTGTGACAACAATGGTGCCATAGCCAATACTCAGGAGCCAAGGTCTCACAAGAAATTCAAGCATGTAAAACGCCGATTTCACTCCATCCGTGAACATGTCGCGGATGGTGATGTAAAGATTTGCAAAGTGCACACGGATCTGAATGTGGCAGACCCGTTGACTAAAGCTCTCCCCAAGGCAAAACATGATCAGCACCAGAACTCAATGGGTGTTAGATTCATCACTATGTAATCTAGATTATTGACTCTAGTGCAAGTGGGAGACTGAAAGGAATATGCCCGAGAGGCAATAATAAAGTTGTTATTATATTATTCCGTGTTCATAATAGATGTTTATTTTTCATGCTAGAATTGTATTAATCGGAAACATTAATACTTGTGTGATTAATAAACTAAAAGGGTTCCTAGTAAAGCCTCTCTTTTATACTAGCTCGTTGATTAACTGATGATCAAGGTTTCCTGATCATGAACATTGGATGTTGTTAATAACGGGGTCATATCATTAGAAGAATGATGTGATGAATACTCACACCCATAGTACGAATAGCAATACGATCAAGTCATCAAGTTTATTGCTATATCAAACTCATACGAAGTAGTTCTAATCCTTAGACCATGAGATCATGTTAATCACTAATACTGGAAGGGTACTTTGATGATATCAAACGTCACACCGTAATAGGGTGATTATAAAGGTTGATTTGGGTACTCTGAAAGTATTAGTTGAGGCTCATGGATCAAGAGTGGGATTTGTCCATCCGGATGACGAAAAGATATTCTCTGGGCCCTTCTCGGTGATATTGCATTGGAATAGCTTGCAAGCATGTGCCTAGGTCACAGGAATGCATTATCACAGAACGAGTAAAGAGACTTGTCGGGAACGAGATCGAACTAGGTATGGTTGATACCAAATGATCGGATCTCAGACAAGTAATAATATCGCGAGACAAAAGGAATTAACTATGTTTGTTACTGGTTCACACGATCACTAGTTCATCGTTGAGTAAGTGGGAGTCATCATAGATTTCCAGATCCCGCTGTTGATTATTGATCAGAGAGGAGTCTCGATCATGTCCACGTTATTCACGAACCGTAGGGTGACACACTTAAGGTTCGCCGTCGTTTTTTGAGTGGATACGATACTCCGATCGAATTACAGGACAGCATGAGGGTTGTTTCAGAAAAGTACCAAAACTATTTCGGGATATCGAAATAACTCAAGGGTGTATTTGATAATGTTTGTTAATTGAATGAATTAACAAATATTAAAGAAATAAAAATGTTTTATTAAATCAATAAGTGTGAATTTTAATTAGCATGAATGTCATGCAAAATTAAAATGGGGGTTACCTCATGTTGATGAGGGGGTTACCACCATGAAGGGAATGAAGAGGGGGTTACCGCCATGATGTGGAGGAGGGCCTCCTCCTTGGGGCCGGCGCACCCCCTAAGGGGGGCTGCCCCCTCCTCCCCTATAAAACCTCCTCCCTCTCCTCCAAGGTCTCACACTTCTTGATTCTCCCTTCCCGCATAGTTGCTGCCCAAATATCCGTCAAGCTTAGCGAAGCTCTGCCGGATTTTTAGTTCATGATTCATACACTTGGAGAAGTGTGTGGAGGAGTGTCCGGCGGATCCCTTCTTCCGCTGCCCTGCTGGACCGAGGGCGTGGAGGAGTCGACGACGAGCTGTACGTGTGACCGATCACGGGGGCGCTGCCGGTTGTGGCGCCGTGTACACGATCTTGTGATCGTCAAGTGAACCACTACGTCGACTACGTCAAGTGAACAACTACGTCGACTACGTGCGTCTTCCTCGACTCTCCATCGGCAACGTTTGTGCGGGAACGTAATCCCCGCTTCCGGTTGTCGAGGGTTAGTCTCCGTTGCTACCATCTCGTAGAGTTTCTTGGCTAGTTTATGTGTTCTTGCGTAGGAAATTTTTTGTTTTCTATGCTACGAACCCATCAATAGAAAACTTTGGCTTACCCAAGCCATCATCCTGCTGAAAAGGAACTCGCTGGGCGCCAAGGGGAACAAAACCACGGCCACGAACAGGGGGACCATTGCCTCGGCCATTACCACGATCTTCTGCAGCAAAACCCGCATTATCGCCATGAGCACTCGCGTCATCGGCATCAATATGTGGTGGGGGTCGTTGCTCAACAGTAAGACGCAGTGCATTGACAGATTGTGTCAACGCCTGGATGCTAGTTTGGAGATCGTTGACTTGCACTTGCATATTATTAACAGTAGCATCAGTGGCTTCTACTTTCATTTGGACAGCTTGAATATCAGAATCAATAGTGTCAGTTGTTCGTGTTATAATTCTTTCCAAATGATCACGAAGAGCTTCATACTCCCTCCATATGACAGGAGTATCATCAGGCTTTTTCTGCATCACATCAACATCACTAGCAGACATGATTAGTAGGTTAGTGCACAAACAATAAACGGGTGGTGGGTACGTTGACAACTCACTCAAAACTGAAAGAAAGAGGTATCTTACCACTCCAAAGTGAATAATAAATGCTTACCACTCGTAGAGACTGAAACGTGCACGGATGTGATGAAGCGAATACCGAGGGTATGAGAAACTATCACACGAACAAACCAGGGTATATGGTGGGGCTTGGTATGGATACCTAACTACACCGAAATACAAGTCCTAGTGCTGATCGTATGACGAAGAACCCACGAAAACGCACACGGTGGAGATAAATGGGGCAATGCAACTCTGACAATGAGCTCAAAAAGTTGAGGTATGTCGGAGGAACGCTCGGTGTTGCAAAGCACAAGAGAGACGCTAGCAATGGCTCAACGAAAACGGGCACAAGATTGCGGAACAGAGCAGCCCGTAGAGCACTAAGCATGCTAGTCTTGTAGGATGGTTCTAGACACCAAGAAAGGTTTACTAAAGGCTGACAAAGAAAAGGGACAATATGTGAACTCGGGAAAGGAAAATAGAAAGAGAAATCGGAAAAAGAGAATTTTTTTTACTTAATCAAATTGGGCCAACAACTTGGGCCAGTCTCGGCGCTGAGCCGGCTCGAGCATACGCGATCGAGGATCGCACCGAGCCTCGCGAGCGAGCAGCGCTCGAGGCTGGGGGCGTCGCTGCACCCCAGACGCCCTCTGCGCCCAGGCGCGCGGGAGGAGCGGCCGATCCTGGCTGGGCGTGGCTTGCGTCGCCCGACCCCAGACGAGCTCCGTCCTGGGGCGACGGGGCGGGCAGGTTCTTTTTTTTTTTATAGCGATCGGATCTGGTATTGCTCGATCTAGGACTTTTCGTGAAGAACAACGTGCACAGCCACCGGCTTATGGAAGAAGCAGGAGATCAAAGACTGACCAAACGACGATGAAATCCGTGATGAAAATACAGAAAAGAACGAGGATCCTAGACTCCTACAGATGTGATGAAAAGATACACGAAAAGATGATCAGCGACTAAAACCAGTAACTCGATGCAATCTAGGCTATGGCGAAACTAAGAATCCTAATTTTTTTGTAGGCTTTTTCTGGATATGACAAAAACAAAAACGAATTTATGGGGATGAATTTGTGGATGCTCACCGAGTAAACGCTGGAATCTGATACCAAGATGATAAGGGGAGTCCCGATCTTCTCAGCGAGCGCGATGTAGATGGCGATGATGGTGATGAAGATAACTCGAGTGTCGCTGTAAACTCTCTGGCTAATCCCTGCTGCCAGCGCAACAGCTCTCAACCCTTTGGATATTCGCAACGTCACACGCTTGCGCACGTAGCCGCCGACCATGAAGCGGTGATGCAATATACTAATTCCCAATGGAACAGCAGATTACACTCAGACTTTCAGAAGAACAAACACCAGATCGATACGAATTGGTGCGAATAATTTCAGAGGAACACTTGGTTCTGTCTAGAAACTAGAGTTTTATTTAAACGTGGTCTAATGGGACTTGAGGGGGCGCCCCTGGCTACTTAAGGGAGGCTGGGGCTCCCTCAGTATGGACCTGGCCCAAAACCAACCTGGTTTGGGCCCAAACTGACTCGGTTCGACTCAAACGAGTACATACCGACCCATACATGGGTTCGGCCTAATTTGGCACGCAGGCCATGAGTGTGGCGCGCCTTAGACGTGTAGACATCATGTTGTAGGCTGTCCTAGTGCGCCATCACGGACTCTCTCATGTCGACTTGACGTTTTGGTGATCTCGTGGTGCGCCTGCCTCCCTCTCCTCCCTCGCGCACTTGATCAACAAATCTTGCTCTTCTTGCTACGACTCATCTCCTCCTCGTGCAACGCTCGTGTTATCAACAAACCTGATCATACATAGATGCATAGACTTAGGCAGTATAAAGTTCTCATTAAATAAAAGATCAGGTTCAACTAAGAGTGAGTTCACCTGTTGTTCCAATAGCTTTGCACGTGCTCTTGTAATTGGTCCAATCCTAATCTCATTGGGCTTCTTCGCAGCAACATCTTCATCAAAATGAGTAGGAGATAATGGTGGTGTAATAGGGATGTCCTCATCATACTTTATGCTCATGGAATTCATTTGAGCATGTGTGCATATCTTCTTTAGACTACATAAATTTACTTGTGAGCAAGAAGACTTGAAATCACTTAAAGTACTAGCTATGGGTAATATGGTACTACCTCTGTTTCAAGAAATAAGGCGCACACACGTTTCAAAGCAAATTTTGACCGAATAAATAGAGCAACTAAAACTTGATTATATTGTGTAAAATTAGTAGCGTTGAATTTGTATTGAAACATACTTTTCAATTATACTAATTGTATACCAACATTCTTTATATATCTAGAGTAAATCTTGGTCAAAGAAAAACATGCAAAACAAGGGCGCCTTATTTCTTAAACCGGAGGTAGTATGTTTTTCTATATATGAATTTTATGAAGCTCAATTTCCTGAACTTACTTTTTATTTATAAATTCCTAGAACAGTTAGTTTTAAGCTATAGAAGATTTTGGGAGGAATATGAAAAAGAAAACTGCCATCATAGAATATTCATAAATGAGAATAGTGTGAATATGCTATCCACAAAATAAATAATAAGTTCTTTATTCCTCTTTAAATGGCAGCATGATATCTTGGAGTACAGATAAAACATCACTTCACTTAGTGAAGCAAACAGCGCAGTTACAAGTTTGCTCATCACACCAGGAGTCCTTGAGATAGCCACCCCGATTTTTTGCCACGGAGTTGCATCTAGTCTTGCAAGGTGCTTCGATGCAAACATTCAACCCAAGTGCATCCAGAATACAACGCTCTGTGACATGCAATAGGGTATAATAATTGTTATTAGGTTATGTGCATGTACAAACATGTGTAAAATTAACAAAGTACTCCCTTAACCAGAATTTGCTGATTTAGTATAAAAGTTGTATTAAAACAACGACACTTATATGGATCCGGGGGAGTAGATAAGACTAAATTTCTATGTATGCACTGGATACCATGCGAAAAATTGAGTGTTGCATGACAGAATTCAGTATAGACTACGGAGAAATTTATGGATATATTCAGCGTAATTCGGTATGGGTTAACTTCAAATGTAGGAGTTTTCCACGCATTAATTGTACAGTATGTGTGACGTACTGACATAAAGGAGGCATGTACTTTATTTGATGTATTTTAGATATACTTTTTCGCCAAAAGAAATATTCATGAATACTAAAGACGCAGGAACGACCCTTTTGTTTGTCAAAGAAAAGCAAGAACGACCATTTCTGAACATTTTGGTTTCTGATCCTAAATAATCTGGTTATTTGCAAGGACATAAACAATCTACTTGAGAAAACATACCTGCTGATGTTGTATTTCCTAGTAACATCAGCACCAAGACCAGACAAACAGTTGCAGCCCGTGCGTCCATTGGAGAAAGCTGCACGCTTCTTTTATTCGACTTCTTGGATTCCGCGGGTGGCTAGGACACAGCAATGTTGTATTGTGTGAAGAAGGAAACGGGATGCGCCATCTTATAGGCTCCTTGGTGAGATAAAACTGAAGCATGTAATGCTTAGTGTGAGAATATTAAAAAAGATATCGACAGTGTTTGATCTATTAATTAGTCGATTTCCTATTTATATAGGAGTATATCTTTTAGTGTGTTCTAGAACCAAGCGCCGAATCAAAAGAAAAATACAGAGGTAGAGGAAATCTTCATCATTATTATGGAGATACAATAATTAGGCATGCAATATATGCAAGGGCGTGATATCTTTATCATTAACTCCTTGTATACTAAGTGTATTTCAGTGACGCACTAGTAAGATCTTCATTTTCTAATCTGCTGACAGCAACTTTATTATGGATCTGCCAGTGACATGTACATGATGTCTGAAAAAACATGCACGGCATCTAATCTTCACGCTCGCCGCCACCATTGCACGCACGTTTTTTCACCACCACGCTCTCCTCGCCTCCAGTTCCTCAATACCTTGATCTCAAAATTAAAGAAGTCAGAGCATCTTCGCCCGAGTTCTTGATAGGGTGTCCGGCAACAGTACCGGATGAATGTTATTAGGGGCGCTGACACATGCTGCCGGTTTATTGGGACTAGCATATGTGCCCGTGCGTTACTACGGCCTAATAAATTTTAACCTAGATATATTTATAATTAATTGATCTCTTAATAAAGTGTAAAAAATTCAAGACACCGATCTGACATTGTCCTAATTTAGAAAAGTCTCAAACATGACATCAGTTGCTTTGTATTTATACAATGGAAAATACTGATTCTCTCCCCCTCTTTTGTCCGCATTGACAAGTTGTCTAAACTTCAGTAAATCTATGAAACGAACCTCACCTAACGCAAGAGGTGATGGTGGATTTTGTTTAGAAATGAAATAGTTCTCAGAAAAAATATCTTATTTATAAATATTGAAAATATGCATATAGTGTAATGACAATCTTTGTTCCTCTTTTTTTTTCTCTAATAACAGGGATAGCTGTATGTGCAAAATAAATATTTAGATATTGTGAGCTTTAGGCTTACACCATGGTTTCTAAAAGTGAAGGTATTCCCATGCCACGGTGACGTGGAAAACTTGATTTATTGTCTTAGATGAGGACATGTTGCCTTAAAATTCCATGTGAGCAGAAGGATTCTTTAGCACTGTGGGTAGAAGGATTAGTATGACTGGTTTATTCGTTTCATACAAATTTGGTATCCAGAATGGTTTGACACAGGGCTTAGATCACACTTAGATTGTAGGATATGCTTTTCATATGTTCTTCCGATTCTTTTCACATCTCTACACCATGAAATTCTTGCCAATAAGAATTAATAAATAAGCATGGTAGATTGCTTTCAATATAAAATCTTATTTTGTGTTGAGACTTCAATCGCAGAAATATGGTCTGCATCATGTCTGTAATCTATATCATCAAGTGCATTAGATAACCAGTCACTCAAATTTTTCCGATGGCACAAATCATGATACCATTGAAGGGAAAAATAATTTGTGAACCAACCAGTATATTTGCAGCTCTTATCGTGGAACTTCGGTGCTTATGTTCTCTCAGGGCAATGAGTATTGTCTTGTTGACAACTTCTATAGTTTGACATCACATCGAAGTACCGCCCCCTGTGTTGCCTCCATGGCTAGTTTTATGTCCTCATTGACTGAATGGTCAACAATTTTAGCCAGCACAACAACAACATCAGTAGGTACTTTAAGCATCAACAGCCCAGCAAATGAAGGCACTGACAGAATCAGGAAGTAAGCACGTACACAGCCAAACAGCAAACAAGAACGCACGCCGACCACAACAGCAAGCATGCAGCGGTAGCGCAGGCACCACGAGTCACGCGACAGGCAACAGCAAGACATAAACATCGAGCATGGGACTACGGAAGCCAGGAGGACCGGCGAATTGGGGGAGTGCAGGGATTGGGAACGTGGGAGGCAGTTACCTTGATAGAGACGGGAGGCGGCAGAGGCAACTCCAAGGGGCGGCGTATAGGGCGAATCCAGGTCGGGGCGAGCGACTCCAAGTGGTGGCGGCGGCGGGAGCAAGAGACTCCAAGTGGTCACGACGGCGGGGGCAAGGGAATCGAGGCTACCGCGGGGCGCTGACGGTCGCTCGGCGGCGGAGGCAGTCTGAATAACCGGGGCGGCTTGGCCGGAGGAAAGAGATAAGAGTAAGGAATCGGTAGAGAAAGTGGGACACGTGCCCGACGGCGCTCAACAGCGACCAATGCCACGCTCGGCTCCTGCCTCTGCCATACTCGGTTGCTGCTGCTGTCTCTTGCCCGCTTGGATGCAGAAAGAGGCGATCTGCAACAAGACCGCACGGGTGCAGGTAGATCGCGTCTTTCCGGTAGATCTGCGGGATGCAGGGGAAGGCGGGGCGGGGCGCCGCTGATGCGGGATGCACGAGAAGCCGCCAGAGGCGAGGTGGGTGACACGGTGAGGCAATATTGTGCTGGGATTTGGATCAGGAGGTAGATGACAGGGTCGAAAGTGCAAAGAGGCGACCGCACAATCTTCAAGACAGACTGCGGGTTGATTTCCTCTTTCTTCAGGGGCTAAAATGAAAAGTGCCCGACGTATGTACAACCAAGCTACCGTCGCATCACGGTATTATTAATAATAAATAACCAAATAAATTAAAACACATTATTTTTATATTTCTAAAAAAAATCATGTTTGCATCAAATTGCTTCGTCAAGTTCTCAAATTAAAACATTCTTATGTCAAAATGTTACGTCAAGCTCTATCACATTAAGTCTCATTTGATTTGTACTCTCCCTATTTAAAATTAATTGCAACAGCTTTTTTTAAATTAAGCAGAAAAGAATTGTGACAATAATTTGGAACGGATGGAGTACCTTCTAAATACCTATAATTGACTTTGTTTTACCATCAACGTACCTGAACTTGCTATTTCCAATACCATGATGCTTGGTCAGATATTTCCTTCCTTGCAAACATACACCGCTGCGTTGGGCGAAAGGCACCACCGGTTTTTTTTTTCAATCGGGAAGCTTCGCCATGATCGCTTTGAGATTTCATGCCGTTTCAAAGTCTGTTGACGCCTATTTGAAAATGTCAAGTTCAACAAATCAGTAGAGATGACAGCGGAGTGGCTTATTAAATTGTAAAACTTGGTCGAGATGGAAATATGGTGTTGTTAGGATCAGCTCCTCCCTGTTTGTTGGACCTAATTCAAAAGATTGCAATCCAAAATTTATTCTTAATTAATAGATCAACCATTTTATAAAAAAGGTAATATTGTGCACATTCATGGAAAATTGTTAAAATAAGCACATCCTATAAAAATACTTCGCAAGTATACCAAAGGCCAACTAATCAAAAATACTAATTCCTCCTGGCCAAATAAACTGGCACAGCTATGGACTATTAATTTCCTATCAAATTTATGTCAAAGTGAGGCACTCCCTCAGCAGTATCAATATTTGATTCATGGATTGTCATCAGCATATGATGCAGGTCAAAATGAATCAGTATACCAACAAATGGTGGCAGTTTCTGTATTTTCACAAAGTGATGCAACAGGATCAGTATTTTTGATTGCAAACAGCAGATTTCAGGGAAGCCAAAAAAAATGCGCACAGGCACTGCCCTCCTGCGTGTGCAATCTCAGCACCTGCAACACTGAGCTCAGCTTGAGGATTATGTAGTTCAGCAGCGAAGCCAACTCGTTGATAGTGGATGGAAACAGCTGCGGTCAGCCAGAAAATTGTTCTTCGTTTGTCGATGCTCCTGATGGGTCGATGCTCCTGATGGGTCAATCAATTTCTAGTACGAAAGCTGCCAGCCTTGAAATCCTTGATGTAGATTGCAGAAGTCTATTGTCATCATTCGTATGCGCTTCGTCGCTCTTCAAAGCTTCATACCCCACTTGTGGCACGTCGGAAGTTGGTTCTTTTGTTCATCCTCGCTGTCATGGGCCGCTGCTCACCCGCAGAAACAAAGAACCACGCCCCTGTACGTCTCCGAGGCAGGTGCCTGCTCCCGGGCAGCCAACAGCCAGGCGCGGCTCTCCACTTTCTCCCGGCCGGCGTCTCGATAAACTATCCACTTCATGTTCTCTTCAGATGCGGGGCGCGCGAGAAGTGTGACGCGGCCGACTGTGCGCTCGCCGGCCTCCTTGCTTCCCGTTTGCCTCGGCCCTCGGGGCATGGCGCAGGCGGCCGTGTCTCAGGAGCAGGCGATTACCATAAAGGGTCTGTTTGGATGTAGGAATTTTTGCTCGGAAATGAATTGGACTGAAAATTCCAAATCTAAGATGGAAAGGAAATGACCTCCATTTCCAATTTCGTTGTTTGGATGTGCATGGAAATTCTTGTTGGAATCAAAGAATAGCACCTAATTCCAAATCCTGTTTGGATGTACAAAATATGGAATTGAATTTCGATCTAGGGTTAGGGTTTTTCTCACTTTATATTTCCAAATTTTTATTTTTATTTAAATTTTATTAAACTTTGATATTTGTACTGTTTTTGAATTTCTTGAATTTTTTGGAAATTTTTTATTTTATAATTTTCAAAATTTTGTTATATATTTTTTTGGGTTTTTTATATCGTATTTTTATTATAACTTTTTTTACTTATCCTATTATTTAAGTTTTCTATTTTTTAAGTTTTAAAATTTTTATGTTTTTTGATTTTTTTTTTTGAATTTTTCACATTTTTTTGATTTTATTAAAGTTTTTGAATTTTTTATGTTTTTACAATTCCGGCCAATTCGGAGCGGGGCAGCTTGGAAATATGCAAGACCAAAATAACACATGGTGGATTTGGCTCGGAATTTCAGCCAGTTTCCGCAATCGAATTCCATGGCCATCCAAACAGCGGAATTCGGGCCTCTAAATTCCAAATAGGCAATTCCAAGCCCCAATTCATACATCCAAACAGGCACAAAATTGTATAACCCATACTGATCAGTATTCACCTATCAACCAGCCTCAAATAACAAAAGTATCAAAACCAACGCACAATTTCATGTTACTGCTAGTATGATCTTGTGTGTCACATACACCTCATCATCTAATCATGTGCATGTCGACACATCTCTAAAATGGACAAATCTACGCATCGCGCGTGCGATATCCGGTTGCCTTCATCGCACACCCGAAAACAGGTCTCAGTGTCCTGACATGGCCGAGTCGCCGAAAAACAGCACACGCCGCGCGCCGCCCCACCCCCATGGCCCGACCCCCTGCTACTTCCAGAGGCCACCCCCGGCCAACCACCGCACAGCGCGCGGCACTGCCGCCGTCCTCCTTGCGTGCGTCGCCCTCCCTCCCCTACATCCACGCGCGACATGCGGCGGTCCCTTCTCTTCCTCTGTGGCGACCACGCATCGGCCATGAACAGCGGTAGAGGCACAGGGCCGGAACGGCACCTGGTTGTTGAGGAATTGGGAGAGAGGAGGCCTGCAGGCTGGGAAAGGAGGCCGGCCACTCCCAGAACTGGCAGAGCGTGCTCCTCGCGTATGGTGAAAGGTGTGGCGCCCTCATGTGCTGCTTCGCGCGGCAGCCTCCGTCCTCCACGCGTGTGGTGAACCGTGTGGCGCTGGTGGGGAATTGTTGGCCGGCGGGGCAGCGTGGGTGAAAAGGCTGAGAGAAACGAGGCCTACGGCAGCCGGCATCAGCAGCGAGGGAGCGTTGACTCGAGCCTGGAGGATATAGAGAGAGAAAACGAGAAGGGCTGATGTCGTGAGAAGAAGAAAGAAGATCACGTGACATAGGGAGAGAGGAGGCACTTTAGCGGTGGGTCACATGTTAATGATAGTTGGAATTTGCCGATAATAATGCTAAGTTGTTGCCTAAAATTATACAATAGTTCCTAAAAAATCTAGCTTCTTGCCTATAAGTAGTTGGATTGCCTAAAATCATGTATAGTTGCTAATTTTTTGCTGAAAATGACACAATAGTTCCTAAAAATCATGCGGTAATTGCTAAAAAATAGAGAAATTATATCGTGTGAAAAATACGTCGTGGGCGCGACTTGGTGCAACGACGGCCGCACGACTTCAAATAACGGTGGGATGAGAATTTTCATTTTTTGCTTTGCCACATGTCATGTTGCTATTGTTATGAACTTTAAATCGTCGAGCGATAGGTCTACAAAAATACTTGTTTATTGCTTAAAATCACATGATAGTAAAAGATCATCGTAGGTTAAATTTTCTCGATAGTGGTGTTGTTACAAATTTTTGAAGTTGTGTACGGATGTTATGAAATTGCCTCAATGATATTGTTAGAGGAATCGCCATCCGCACTAACGATGGTCGATGATTCACCGGAAGACTAGAGCACCCCTAAGGAAAGTCTGAAGAGGCTCTCGAGAACTCCAGTGCAATAACTTCGCTGCATCGGAGGCAAGCTCGGTACAATTGAAGGTAACTTCGGTGCAACTATATGCAACTTTTATGCATTGATAGGAAACTCCACCGTACCGGTAGGCAAGGTTGGTGTAATGGTAGGCAACTTCAGTGCATCAGCAGGCAAGTTCGCTACAATGAAAGTTGTAGGCAACTTCGCTGCACCGGTAGGCAAGTTTGGTATAATGGTAAGCAATTTCGGTTCAACTATATGCAACTTTGCTGCAGCCAGTGGAGGCTTGACCATAATTCTTGGAGGGCCAAAAGATATTAGATGGCAATTGAAGGGGATATTTTGAATAATTTTGTTTTTTAACATGGTAAAAAATGGTAAATACTACTCCCTCCGAGCCATATTACTCTTCACTAATACTCACTAACATGTGTCTAGATGCATCTATATTAGAGAAGAGTAATATGGACCAGAGGAAGTAAGTAGTATAGTATAAACTATAATTTAGTTGAGGGGGCCATGGCCCTTTTTTTACACTAAGATCCGCCAGTGGCTGCAGTGATAGACAACTTTGCGGCAACGGCTAAAAACTTTGCAATAGTACACAATAGGAATTTGCAACTTCTTTACAGCAGTAGGCAACTTCCTTGTAGTTGTAGGCAATTTCGCTGCGAGAGGAGCTTCTAGAGGAGGAGGACGACCATGGCGCGAGTGGATGTGGCGGTGCCAGGAGCGATGGCAGGAGGTGCAACACAAGAGGCTCAGAGTGTGGACCATGAAGGTGGTGGAAGGAGGCCTAGGCGGCTAAAGACACAACGAGAGATGATTCAGCCGGGCTATATCAAGAACAACCATCAAACTGTCTTGGTGATAAAAAATCACACATATTGACTCATTTTAATAACAAGGACAAGACATATGCTAGCTCACTCGTCCGCGTAAACAGTAAGCATCAGGGAAGAGCTCCTTCTTCCATAATATGTGTTATTAGGCAAACAATCCACTGCTAGGCAACAAGAACCTATTATTAAGTAACTAATAATTGAGCAAGTTGAATTTAGGCGATAAAATGTAGAAATGAGCAAATAGTATGTGCAGTTAGGCAACAAGCTCACAAAAATGAATCAATCTGACCTAAAATCTTTCTTAAACCAATCATATATATCATGCCTCACACAAGCAAAAGATTATACTCCTACATCACAAGCATACAGACTATCTCTTCTGACGAGGGGTTAATTTAGCACTAGTAGTCGTTGTGACTCCACTTTGATTTGTAGAAATTTCATCCAAAATCTCCATGAACAAAGTTGTTGTGCCGGCCTAGGGTACCGGAGGCTTGCTATCTATCCAAGCGGTGGTGGAAGGAGCAGAGGGGTTTGGAATGGGATCAACTTGCCCATGGCTACAACCCCTATCGTGGGAGCACTGACCACCGCTTCCATGCATAGCCCCGGGGGTCGCTGACGGGATGCAAGGCGAGGGGGGGGGCATGACGGCTACACACACTCTAGGACCTTATCATGGCATGGTTAGGGCTTGAGAAGTTGAGATGATGCACTCGCTGTCGTCGACATCGATATGCAACTTTGCAACAATCTTAGACAACTTTACCACAGTTATAGGCAACTACACAAGTAACTATAAGCAATTTATCAAATTAAAAATCGACATCATGGCACCAAATAAGAAACTTTGCAACACTGCCGTGTAGACGGTGTCGCAACTGACTCTGCCGACTTTGCGCCGATATTTAGAAAGACTATCGTTAACGGCAAAGACAAAGTTGCGACAACTTAGAACTGGTGAAAAAATTAGTGTAACAAAGTTGGGAGGATGACTCGACCGACATGGGTGGTGGTGTGATGATAGTTTTGGAACGCAGCGCCAACGACACCAAAGCCACCAAAATGGAGGGACCATGGAGGCGGCTGCGGATATGAGATGTGCCAATACGTGCACTCTTGATGTGGGCCTTGTACTTGATGAGGGATATGATGCTGTTCTCAACAATGTTGCAACTGTTGTCTATCGCTGTTGCAAAGTTGCCTATCGGTGTTGTGTAGTTTTATACAATTGCTTTGAAGCTACTTACCATCACACCGAAGTTTCCTACGGGTGTACCGAAGTTTGCATGTCGTAGCTATGAAGTTTCTTACCACTAAACCAAAGTTTGTCTGTCGGTGCCATGAAGGTGTCTACCGCTATACCAAATTTTTCCTGCCGGTGTTGTGAAGCTTCCTACCACTACATCAAAGTTTAAAGTTGCCTATAACTGCTATAAAGTTGTCTACCATTACATTAAATTTGCTAGTGTGCTACTAAGTTGCTTTTAGTTGGTTTTCGAAGTTGCCTACCATATTTTAAAGTTGCCTATCGCTACAGCAAAGTTGTCTACAAATGTCTTAAAGTTACCTATCATTTACCATATAGTCCACACCCGGCAGGATTCAAGATCATCCCATTGCAGGAGCAGATGGTCAAATAAATTCTAGGTGCACTGACGAGGTTTATCCCCGGCAATGCCCATGTTTAAGGGCTTTCGATCTAAGGAGCGCATTGGGGACCTGGCGAACTCGACGGCTATCAGACGAAAGCAGAGGAACACAAGAGTTTACCCAGGTTCGGCCCCCTTAGAAGGTAAAAGGCCTACGTCCTGCTTGTCTGACTTTGTATTGATGGGGTGGCTTTGATGGATGAGTTACAGTGGTGGCGTAGATTGGATCTGGTGGAGGTAGAAGGAGATGGCGTGGCTAGCCTATGCGTGGGATCTATGCGAAATCTGATGTCTATGCCAGTTAGGCCTATGCGAGTTTGCCTATCTAGGGGGTGCCCTTGGTGGCTTTATATATGCAGCCAGTTAGGGTTTACAAGCATTTTTGCCTTCTACTCCAAGTCAAAGTGTTGGGCCTTGCGGGCTTCGTGTATCCTTCGAGCGGGCTTATTCTTTGGCAGGAACCAGGTAGGCAAATATCGAGGACCGAGGGGTCATACCCTCATCAGTAGCCCCCGAGTGCCTGGGATAGTCGAAGACTATGGCAGGGACTCTAATCCGAGATTCTCCTTGACGTCGTAGTCTTGTATGTCGCATATGGAGGCACCAAATGAAGTTCTTGCATGTCGTGGTTGGTGGAGTCGCACGGTGGCTAAATCATGGTGATGACATTGTCGAATGCTTGTTGTAGGCGATGTCGTTGTCGAATACTTAATGTAGGCGATATCGTTGTCGAATGCTTGCTGCAGGCCATGTCGTTGTCGAATGCTTGCTGCAGGCCATGTCGTTGTCAAATGCTTGCTGCAGGCCATGTCTTACTCGAGCCGAAATATGTCGAACTGAAGTCGACGTAGCAGACAGAGCGTCGTCGATGATGTAGAAGGCTGCTAAGGTCAACAGCGTAAAGTGTAGCCCCCGAGCGTATTGCTAACGTCGGGCGAATAGATGCCAATGCGAGGCGAAACCCCCGAGCGTGTTGCCAACGCCGGGCGAATAGATGCCAATGCGAGGCGAAGCCCCCGAGCGTATTGTCAACGCCGAGTGCTAAAGGAATGAATGCTAAGGTTAGCATGTAAATGTAGCCCCCGAGCGTTGCTAGCATCGGGTTGTAAGGCGCAGCCCCTGAGCGTGTTACCAACGCAGGGGCGAATGAAAAGCCAATGCGAGGCGAAGCCCCCGAGCTGTTGCCAACGCCGGGCGAATAGAGTAGTCAAATCGAGTAGCACTCATTTTGAGCCCCGAAAATGCTTAGCTTGGTTTGCAGGGGGATAGGCATAACCGGCCTGAGACTCACGCCGGGTCTCAGTTAATTGCATAGCCGCAAAAACATTCGGTTAGCTTACTCAGATTCAAGTCCCCCGACTCGAACCTGTGTGGGCTGGCGCTACCCCGACCCGAGCCGTGTTGGACTTACCAGGTCGAATCCCAGTTCATTGTGAGGCACCCGATGCGTCCATCGGTGCAAACTTCATACCGTAGGTATGGAAAATTTCTCGGCAGAGCGCGCTTGATACGAATACCGGGCCATCTGGTGTTGCAAACCGTGGACTTACCTTCGTATTTGACATACGGCATTCGAATTGGTATATTGCCACCAGAATTCGGGAAAGATGAGAGGAGAGCATTGATAGCCCGAAATAGAGATTCGAAGGACAGCGGTCCATATCCGAATAGAATGAAAGCACTGATGGCCAAAAGATGCGATTCGAGGGATCGGAAACCCACGCTCGAATAATGTAGAGGCCCTGCTGGCCCGAAGAAAATAATTCGAGGGACCGAAGCCCGCAGTCGAATATCGCAGAGGCACTGCTGGCCCGAAGAAGATGATTCGAGGGATCGAAGCCCGCACTCGAATAACGCAGAGGCGCTGCTGGCCCGAAGAAGATGATTCGAGGGACCGAAGCCCGCACTCGAATAATACCAAGGCGCTGCTGGCCCGAAGAAAATAATTCGAGGGACCGAAGCCCGCACTCAAATAATACCAAGGCGCTGCTGGCCCAAAGAAGCGATTCGAGGGACAATAACGCCCGCACTCGAATAATACCAAGGCGCTGCTGGCCCGAAGAAAGCGATTCGAGGGACCGAAGTCCGCACTCAAAGAATATGGAGGCGCTGCTGGCCCAAAGAAAGCGATTCGAGGGACAATAACGCCCGCACTCGAATAATACCAAGGCGTTGCTGGCCCGAAGAAAATAATTCGAGGGACCGAAGCCCGTACTCGAATAATACCAAGGCGCTGCTGGCCCAAAGAAGCGATTCGAGGGACGATAACGCCCGCACTCGAAAATAATATGCGGACAATGTTGTCGATTGGCTGATGTTATCTCCCCCAGTAGCCCCCGAGGGTGAGTCGAAGTGCTTGCACTTGGGCTTGCCCTCAAGATTCGAGGTGTTCTTTATTCTGATTGTGCGATATCTGCTTCAACTGTCGTAGCCTCGACGTTGCGGATCAGAGTCGACATGGTAAACATGCAGTCGATGCGGTTTATCGAGTGCAGCGTAGATGCGGCCGTGGTCGAGGATGTAGAGGTCGAATTTCTTGACGACGGCAGGGTCGAATTTCTTGAAGACGGCGGGGTCGAATTTCCTGACGATGCAGGGCTCGAATTTCTTGACAACGGCACGGTCGAATTTCTTGGCGACGCCCTCGAAGTTCATGGAAATGGACTCGAAGGTCATGGCGATGGACTCAAAGATCTTGATGCTTGACTTGAAGGTCATGACGACGGAGTCGAAGATCTCGATGCTTGGCTCGAAGGTCATGATGATGGAGTCGAAGATCATGCCGATGGACTCGAAGGTCATGAGCGTGAGCTTCCGCACATAGAGACGAGGTGATGTCGATGAGATCGCAGGTCTTGAGTGCGAGCTTCCGCACATAGAGGTGATGTGACGTCGAGCCCCCAAGCGGTGCTAAGTGCGCGACGGCGAGTCCCCGAGCGGTGCTGAGTGCGCGACGATGAGCCCCCGAGCGCGGCAAACCGCAGTTGACGTAGACCAGAACGCGACGAAGTCAACGCGGATGTAGTCGTCGTGGATGTAGTCTACGCGGACGAAGGCATCGCAGAGTCCATCAAACTGAAGCCGGAAGGAGTCGACGATGTAGAGGACGAAGTATTTTTCTCCGGGTTGTCTGAGCAGCCTGACAAGTAGTTGAAATATTTATTTTTTGAATTGTCCACGCAGTTCCGGTGATTTGCGGATGCAGGCTGCCGATTTGATGAACCACATATGTCGTACATGTATGTGCGAGCTGGCTCCAAAGGACTAGCTGAATCTCATGTGGCTGCTTCAAGAGATAAATTTATATACTGATTACACGTGAGGTGCTAGTAGCAACGATGATTTTTCCCTTTTGCATCTAGAACTCCAGGTTGGCCGGTCTCATGTAATAGATGTTTGGTCGATTCCTTGACGAATCTGAAATTGCAAACTGCCTAGCAATTCTCTTGGAACTTGATTCGGTCTCCATAATAATATGCCGCTGCTGGCTGCACAGTCTTTATCGAATAGAATCGATCTGTCGTCGTTCACCACGGAACCCCAGATATCCATCGATGCTGGTAGCTGAGTACTTTTCTATCTTTATCGTGATGACGCCGGTCGTCCCCGAAACTGATGTTGCTGCTGGGCGTGTTCCGCGCGCACGGCTGATCCCGGCCATGAATCTAGCCACTAAAAATCCCAAATCACTGATGGGGATGTGCAGCGGGTTGATCAATCCTTTTTCCTCCAGACTCGAACTGTTGGCTGCGTCTGCATGGATTAAGACCAGTGCGTGTCCAAATCGAACTAGCTAGAACATCTCTTGGTGGTGCATATGCGGTCTGTAGTCTTCTTGTAAGTTGTAACTTGTCCCGTGACGGATGTCAGTTCTCGCCTAGACGCCCGCGGATGATTGCGTGAGTTATTGCGCTAGTCTTTGTCTGTCCTCGAAATCCCGGAAACTAGGAACCTATGGCCGTCAAAGTTGCTCTATCCTGTCTACGCAGAGCGAGGTAGCTGTTTGACTCGGCGGATCGGAGAGTTGAAGGCGCATATGAAAAATCCTTGTCGATTATTGCCTTGCAGATTGGACCAGCTACAACACAGATCGGATCTCCAAAACTTGATTTTGCAACCGCAGCCAATCGATCTTGTTACGGAATCGCTCTGACTCGGCCTTCAGGTACGCGATATGCATGATCGTTCGGAAGAGAAAGGTCCAGCAAGCCGCGCGTGACCCGACGATGATGATGAAGTAGCCACCACAGCCGTTGAGCCGGCCATATGTGATCTGAACGTGGTTGAAGATGATGAAGGAGCCGGCGAGCCCGTAGATCCAGATCTCGTCGTCCCCACGGTCGGCGCCAATTGACGAGGTTTATCCCCGGCAATGCCCATGTTTAAGGGCTTTCGATCTAAGGAGCGCATTGGGGACCTGACGAACTCGACGGCTATCAGACGAAAGCAGAGGAACACAAGAGTTTACCCGGGTTCGGCCCCCTTAGAAGGTAAAAGGCCTACGTCCTGCTTGTCTGACTTTGTATTGATGAGGTGGCTTTGATGGATGAGTTACAGTGGTGGCGTAGATTGGATCTGGTGGAGGTAGAAGGAGATGGCGTGGCTAGCCTATGCGTGGGATCTATGCGAAATCTGATGTCTATGCCAGTTAGGCCTATGCGAGTTTGCCTATCTAGGGGGTGCCCTTGGTGGTTTTATATATGCAGCCAGTTAGGGTTTACAAGCATTTTTGCCTTCTACTCCAAGTCAAAGTGTTGGGCCTTGCGGGCTTCGTGTATCCTTCGAGCGGGCTTATTCTTTGGCAGGAACCAGGTAGGCAAATATCGAGGACCGAGGGGTCATACCCTCATCATGCACCTTTCGTGATGAGCTCAGGATTTTCCCGTGGAAGCCGCGAAATTACCAAGGGCGTCTCCAGATTTCCTAGAGGGTCGCTCTAAACTCCAAGTAAAACATGGGTAGGCAAATTTCATCAAATGTGTGCGCAAAATTTGAAACTTGTAACTTGCTGGATGGAGCAAATTATAACTACAACATACATATTGTTTAGGCAACAAACAGCTTTCTTTTAGCAACTATGACGTGATTTCAGGAAACTAATATGTATCATCGGGCAAGTACTACTTGTACTGCACATGGGACCCACTCCCTCTCTCTCTCTCTTTCACCCTATCTTCTTCAACCTCCCACATCTCCCTCTCCTCCCGAATCGTACCTCTGTCTCCCATCAACACTTCCCCCTCGCCGCCGATTCTGGCAGCCCTTGGCCTTACCATCTAGCTTCGCAGTGCCCTTACCAACTAGCTCTGCTGCGAGTGCGCGCGCCCTGCACAGCTCGCCCTGCCGCTGCCGCGGCCTTGCCCTGCTCGGCTTGGCTGCTTCGCCCCTGCCAATGGCGGGAGGCATGTCCTGGAGGGGTGTAGAGGGAAATAGGAAGGAGGGTGAGCGGCAAGCCACGGCAGCGCCTCAGCTGAGGGAGGCGTCCATTGCGGCGGATCAGGGCCGAGAACTGGGGGCGAGTCCATGTGTTGACGGACGGAGCCGACAGTGGGGCGCCCCTTGCCTGGGAATGTAATCACCGGCAGGGCTGATTGTGAAGGAATCACCATGGGTCCATATCGAGGCGAGATGAACGCTGAGAGAGACGACAGGGGACATGATAAGATTAGCTGCCCACGGATCGCGTCCATCGTGCGGTCGTTGTGTGTGCGACGACGGCGTCGTTCCATCGCGCGCGCGATCGCAAGAATTTGGGCTCTAAAATATATCTGGCGGGCCGTAGCTGAGTGGCTAAGTGTCAGCCAGTGTAGCTAGCTGTGCACGCAGCTGACACCTACAAGCGAGCTAACACAGTTACCATCAGATGATCAGCTGAGAGAGAACACAAAGCGGTGAGGATCGTTTGGATGTAGGTGAGTGAGTCAGGATCAAAGAGCTCGTCGTTGCCCACCTCAGAATCGCCGCCGGCAACGCAGTCCTTGGCCCTCCTCGTCCGCCTCCTACGCCCAGCCCTCATATGGGCGCGGACCGGATCCTGCCAATTGCCCCTCCAGCTTATCCTGAGGCTACAGAGAACGCGCCATGGCCGCGTCCCCGAGCAGCCGCCGGCCATGTGGGGATGTGCCTGGGCGACGGGGTTGCTTGGCTCGGGACGGCCCCCGGCAATTTCCCCAGCAGCTTCTTATGCGGAAATAGAGGACGAGCCATGGCCCACGACCTCGAGCCGGAGCCGCTGCGGGGACGCGCCAGGGCGGCTGGTTTGCTTGGTTTGGAGGTTTGTCTCTTGCTCCACATCGCCACCCCCATCGAACACCTTCTCGACCGCCATGGCTCTACTCGCAAATCGTGGCGGGACGCGGAGGGTCGATTTGGGTGAAAGGTCCCTCGGCTCACTCCATGGTGCTACGAATCACGGGACATTGGGTGGGCTCGAGGGCATCCCAATCGCGGGAGATTCGGTGGGCTCGAGGACATCCCGTCGGCAGCCCCTATCCTCCCGTTGGTCGCTGCCGCGCAGAGCAGAAAGGAGGAAGGGGATCTGTGCTCAGGGGTGAAAAGACAAAAGTGACGACGAAAAATCCTAGAGGGACTGCGGGTTGAATGAAAACAGCGTGACGTACGTACGTACGACGGACCAGTCGGATCCCCGTATTATTTGTAGATAGAGACTAGTTGAATGCCCGTGCGTTGCTACGGGCTACGAAAAATTAGACACATCGGTTAAATAATTAATTTAATAGTTGTATTATGTTTTAGTAAATATATCAACATTAAAAATGCAAATACAACTATATGACTACTAACGGGCTCTTTTTCAACACATAAATAATAATCATCCTTCTCGGGACAGGTGTCTTTTGGTATCTTCAATGTAAATACAACTATAGTGTACCGAGACTATTCTCAAGTTTAGAGGACATTCTTTTTTTTTTGGGTCGGTCAAGGTCTCTTATATCAAAGCTTTCTAATAGTTTTTCTGTAAAGCCCCCACAAAGGCAAATAATCTCCATTGAATGACACATTGTGATATAAACATCGCATCTTACATGCCTGCATTGTAAAACGGGAAGGTCAATGCAATTACTCTATCAATAATATCTTTGTATTATATATTTATGCACTTCAAAATCAGTTAAACCACATAGGGTCCTGCAAATTTCAAACAATACGTCAGAACCTGATGCCAAATAATCAATTTTCCAAACACCTAGCCTGCAACAACCTATAGAGATTAATCTCTCTCCATCTCTTGCTGAATATACAGTACAAGGTTACCTTAATTAGCAGTCAACCATGGAAATAAGTAAATATTGAACATTTGTTTACCATGATCTGACCGAACAGCGTAGATCACCAACAACTAAGAAAGCATAGCAGTAACCTTGGCGATACAGAGCCCAAATCTTGAATAATACATTATCACAATTGAGTATATGGTTTTTCATATAATTTTGATAAAGCAGTAATTTGAATATTCAGATACAAAATTAACATCAGACTACATGAATCTCACAAAGCTAATAGATGGAGAAATCTAAGTTCCCACAAAAAATCTGTAACTACAAATCAATGAGCAGCACCTAACCACAATAGAGCATAGCGTTCTTATTGATCCAGTCCTATATATTAGAGCGTTACTCAAGTCAACCAATGATGGCACATCTAGTAAAACTGATCACAGCATCAGTAAGCCATTTTTTCTAGTTTCTGTACCAAAATGAACTCGTGAGACTGCAAGGAAAACGAGCTAGAAGGTGCCTCCATTGTTGGTCACAACGAACTGGAAGGAAAGTGTACTGTGGTCGTGAGAAGCGAGTTGGCCTCCGTTGCGACAGTTTTGGGCAGTACAACTTCCCCATCCCCCGTTAGCCTATAGAGGAGAAATACCCTCCATTGCCTCAGCTTTCCTGCAAACTTTCCGCCACATTTTGATCAATCAGCCATCAAACCATCAACACATTCCGAATTGAGACAAAAATGGCGAAGTTTCGCCTGCCGTATTGGTGAAGAGCGTGGAGGCCTCCTGCCATCAAGCCCGCTGCTTGGTACCTCATGTTGGGCGATAAAGTAAAACCACATACGGTTGGGGGTCTTGGTTTTATCTTGGACCACACAACCTTACTTTGAGATCCATGATCTAGGTTCTAGACATTGTAAAAAGCCCCCTCCATTACTACAATTTTTAACCTGTCAGTCCCGCCATTTTTGCACAATATACCCCATATTTTTACTAATTCACCATTACACCATACAAAAATTTAGGTTTGTGTGAGTTGGTACATAATCAATTCCGCGGGTTAGCGTCAGTTAGTACAGAGTTAGATCAGAATCCAAAAAAGAACCAAAAACTGAATCACTTAACACTATCCAGCTCATCTGTTTTCACCAAACAAGAACCACCAAAAATGGAAGCAAACGTGAGAAGCTAATTTGAACAACTTTGAGACCACAACGCAACAGGACAACCTGTACAAACGGCAACATTCAGACACACTAATTTGAACAGCTAGGAGAGAGTGGATCACTACGCGGCAACATTCTGACACACAAGCTGTACACAAACAAGATACGGAGTACAATATAATTCGAACAACATGAGAAGCTCCACCACCGCCGCCGTTCAGGGAGGTCAGGGGGCTGCCCGGGACGTTGGGGCGGAGAGGAGCTCTTGACCGACTGGCCTGATCCCCGCTGCCTCCTCCGCTCGTCGACCCCAGCGCGAGGAAGCAAGGCCACGCCGCTGCTCCTGCCGCAGAAGCATATTCAAATTCCCTGTCGACCTCCTGGACGCCCTCCACTGTCCAACTCCTGGACGTCGAGCAACAGCAGCTACATCAGTATCTTCCCTAGTACCTGTCCATGTCCTGATAATACAACATTGCAAGAACCGGCTACTTATCCTAGTACCTGGTGCTTGTTGCCGTCGATGCTGTGGACAAAGCAATTCGCCATCACCATCTGCAGCCGCAACAGCATCACCAGCTCACTGTGCTCGTCGCCGCCAATGCCGGGGACATAGCAAGCCACAGCAGCATCTCCAGCCCGCTGTGCTCGTCACTGCGGATGCCGAGGACACAACAGCTTGTCGTGCTGGTAGTCTTGATCTCCAGCAGCCGCTCAGCAGTTCGCTACAGCAAAACAGCAGCATACCTGAAGAAGAAAACCTCGATATTACAGGTACAGTACTAAATGAGCCAAAATGTTTGAATCAGCATGAAGCCATGAACCAAAATGGGCAATGACTTAAACAGATTCTACAGAATCACAGTGCCATAACTGCTTTTCCATGTCTGTTGTGCAGCATAATACCTGCAGGTGTCTTCAATTGGTAGGCAATAAAAACACACGAAAACTGGGCTCTGCCAAGAAAGTGTGCCACCGAATGAACCAACTAAATTTTCTATAGCTCAAAGCTTTGCATATGTCTCTAGGGTAACACCAAAAGTTAGGCGCTCAAGATGAAATGGCAGCTTCAGGATACCATTAGCACTGCTGCGTATAAAATTTGGGGAATAAAAACATGTTAAGTGACACAACGTGAAGAGGAAATGGAAGAATGCGGGGCAAAAGAGGAAAACAAAAGAGATTCAGATCTGCAATTCAGATTAGGAAGATGGAAAAATCATGGAGTGAGAAGACCAATTATCGAGCATATCCACTTCTAAAAATAAGAAGAATAAAAAAGAAACAAAGACCACGGATCTGAGCATCTAAACAATATCCATGCCTTCGCCCAATCTCCATGGAAACAGATCAAGGTCTCCTCCGCCGTAGAAGGTCTCGACGCGGAATCCTTGGCCTCTGCCGTGGTGGCTGCTGGGCGACTCGGCGTCAGGCATCCCGACGGGCTCCGACGGCGACAGGTCGTGACGGCGAGGAGAGGTCGGGGAACCCGGCACGGGCGCTGCCATGGATGGGGATGGTCGGCAAGCACGCCGGCGACGACCGTGCCCCGCACCACGTCAACACCATCCCCCATCAACGCCGGTGCCCCGCACCACGGGGCTCCCCCTCGCGCTGCCGGCAGCGGTCGCCGCGGCCGAGCTTCCCGGAGCTTCCCCCGCCGCCGGCAGTCCCCAGCACCGCTCGCCTTCCACTCCTCCGGCAGACTTGTTGGAATTATATGTGTCCTGCAACAATATTCAAAGTAATTTGAAAATATTTTAATATTCAGAATACCTTATTATGGAAATATACATGTATTTGTACATGGAATTAGTCTACATATTTACTATGGAATTATTGTTTGTTGGAACATACTTAAGTATTAAGAGCTTAAGGAATCCGGTGAATTATCAATGGAATACAGTATACTTTATTTTATACTGGAAAGACTACCCGGGTACATTGATAATTGGAAGGAACTAGGTCATGGATTAGGTTACGGCCCTAATAGCGACCTGCATGATTAATGGAATTTAGACATTATCATGGCGCATTGCTCACAAGTGCGTGTTCCAGGGACGAACGGGTAAAGTCCGTTAATAGACAAATTGTATCGTGGTTGGTAATTTGATCTGGACTGTATCCCGGAAACTAGTTCGACTAGGAATCTTATATCTGTATAAGAGGTGGACTCTTTGGAAAGACAGTATAAGAAGGTCCCTATCCTCTAGCCTCAAATATGCGATTTGTGAGTGGCACCACGGATAAGCGCAGAGGAATAGAGGATAGACCGCAATCTTACATTGGTATCAGAGCCGATGGTTCATTGTGGACCGCCGGCGAACTTTGCCCTGAACTCGGTCCGTGGCGGTTGCCGTCATCGACCTTTGTGGTCGCTGGGTGTCGTCTACCGCGGAAGAAAAGATCCGCTGCGCACTCTCGCCTTATCAAATCCGCTGCAAAACTCTCGTCAAGGCTGGGCGGAACTTCGTCCCCGGCGTCATCTACGCGAGAAAAGATCCGCTGCCCTCTCTGCTAAAATTAACCAGCGGTGGTGGCGGCAGAACTGTTATTGGATTCGAGGTTTCTAGGAACGTGAAGACAACTCGTTGCGATCTGGTCTATTACGGCCCCGTCCCTATCCGATCGGCGACGAAACCTGCAAGCCTGTGACTGGCTCTGCCCGTCGACAAGGCGATCCGGGTGCACTCTCTGCGACCAGCCGCCCCGCCACGCACCGCTCTCCGGACGACCACGACGAACTCGCCCAAGCCGAAATCCCTGGTTTGACGAGTTCGCGGAAGTCAATAAGCTGCGCGGCGCTCGTCATCCACTCCGTCGTCAGCTGCATCTCGTCTCCAAGCTCCAAGCCTCAAGCCAAGGATTGAGACAACATCGGACAGAGGACGTGCAACGCATCGCGATCTCAGCTATGTAAAGCTTGCGACTGTGGAATTGTTCTGCTCTGTTTACCGCAGAATCTAGTGTTTGGAGACCGACTGAGGAATTTAAGCTGAGCACAAGGAAGACGTACGCATCATCGCCCATCTCCTGTTCGTACAAATCATCACCCGCTGTTCGGAATTTGCAAAGAGAACTTGTGTAAGTTAAGTATCTATATACATCAACTCTGTTTTTGCCCTTTTATGGAAAACAGAGGAACCTAGGATTTCTGCCAATTATCTCTTTTATTGGTCACACGGAACGAGGAAGGTTTAGTCTTCTGCGTTGGTTTTCTTGCTACTCGTACCAAAGAGCATTTTTTGGGTGAAGGAAGACATGAAGGAATTACTTGGTTCATCGTGTGTGCATCAGCTCTTCGCATCGGCCGTTTTTAAGTGTCGGTCACACTTGTTTATATTCTGCTGAGATGAGAATATTGTCATTGGTACTCCTACTTGCTGGCACCAGTACTGGGACGTGTCATGTCATCTGTTATACTGTAAGTTCTTTGGTTCAGCAGGAAATCACGGAAAACAACAGGATATTATTTTTACCTACCTATGTCTGGACAATGTTTTCTCGGAGCTGCTTATTATTTGTTGAGTCACGGTCTGGAATGGAATTAATGCTACTGGCATCTCTGGACCGGAAAAGCTTCATGAAGAACTCACTGTTGAGGAAAGGAAAAATATGCCAGCTCATACAGAGTATTGAAGTGAATAGACTGCGAGTATTTATGGGTAACCTGGAAAAAGGTTTGGATATTTTATTATTGGACACGGCTTCTTGAGGAAGATCATACTGTATTACGCTGAAGGAAAGGGAATTCAACTTTACTCCACGGTATGTCCAATGCAATTGTTTGCATTAAATATTTGTTTAGGACTACTTCTCCATATATTTTAAACCTTTGCTTGTACGTCATAATTTGATGGAATACAATAGCAAAGTTAGTGTCATGCGGACAATTCCAAAGGAAAATATATATGGATCTGTACTCGTGCAAATGTTAAATCGGATGAACTTTGGAATTGGAAATTATTTCTTTAAACTCCCTCGTGGAGGAAAAGTATTTTTTGTAGGACATTATATTCACCTACAAGAAGAGGGAATTTTAAATCTATCAGATTCTATTAATTATGACATGCTATTTGGAAAAGGAAGAGTGGAAATATTGCTCAATGAAAATTGGCACATTATGGAATGTAATACTGTGGTCAAGTTTTCTCTTGATGATCCATTGAAAGTTGGCAACACAAGTTACTTATTTGGTGAAGATAACTCCTTACGGAGGAATATTAAAACATATGATTGGAATTTTATTATCAATGATATTTACGACTTGGTTGCATACCAAGGAACATAATTATGTGGTTACTAATTATGGAATTCTATACTTAAGTGAGAGGTATCAGATATGGATTATTTTTACCCAATGTAGCATTTGGGGTATTTTGCGTTTACACTCCCACTAGAGGTTCAATTATTTATCTCCTTTACACTTGGTTACATATCAAGGAACCAAATTAAGTGGCATTTAATTCTAGAATTCTATACTTTAGTGGGAGGATTATGGTAGTTCATCAGCATTTTGTTTTAATGTCGTAAGGTATTTGTTTTATTATTAACATCACATACTGAAGTGGAAAATCAGTTTATCAAAAGATTTAATGGTTTGAAAACTAATTGGTGGGGGAAGTACACTTCAGGAATATTAACTGAATCTTATATAAGGAGCATGAAATTATTTATCATTTTATTATGGTCAATACTCCATGGTTGAACGGAGGAATATAACATTTGGTTCTTTGGTTTATTATTTTGGAAAAAGAAGTACATACTGTAATTTGAGTTCATTATCTATCACAACCACTACTATGTTTTGTGGTTTGGAAGGGAGTCTTCTATTTATATTTTGACAGTATGGATATGATATAACTACAAAGCACACCTATGTTTTGAATTGGGGAATATAGTGGATCAAAATTGGTCTGGAAAAGGAAACCCGATGGAAAGTAGGAAAATAATATCTTTATCAAGGTTGGAATTATAGGAAGACATACGACGCTGGAATTTTTTATGCGAAACTATTGCAACCTTGAAGGAAAACACAAGTCAAACTCCCAACACTAACATGCTTAGGAAAAGTGGGAAGAATCAATATGAACCATCATATCTTTGTTATTGTTGTCTTTTCTTGTGGAAGTCACTCTATATTTTGGAGGTACACTAAGCTCAAGCAAATGACTTCAAATTGTTACTGTCAACTATACGGGTGGAAGCAATGCGGGAATAATACAATCTTTGAGGAAGAAGAAAGTTTGGGAACTTCATATCTTACCAAACAACCGCATGCCCATTGTCTGTATGTAGATTATATTTTATTTTGAGAAATTTGGCTCATTGGAATATTTTGATGTCACCCTTGT
Source organism: Dactylis glomerata (assembly GCA_007115705.1). NCBI lineage: Eukaryota > Viridiplantae > Streptophyta > Magnoliopsida > Poales > Poaceae > Dactylis > Dactylis glomerata. The sequence goes on along the minus strand of QXEO01001062.1, from coordinate 754,990 downwards.
TATTTAAGTATTTACACAAAGGAAAATGTACTTTGTGGAAACTCTTTCTTCTGGAATTTAGGAAAAGAGGAAAATAAAGGCATGTTTGCTAATTGATTGGACTATCTTGTAACAAGCTTCACATCAATGGAATAGCATGTCATATGGCTTTCTAGATGAAGGAGGTCGATCGTCTATAAAGGAATTATTTTCAAGTAAGATTACATGTGGAACTTCATTTATTCTTTACACTGGATATTTAAGTGGTTTTCAATATTTATTCAACATGGTTATCATCTACTTAACTCAATGTGGAATTATTCATAATGCTGATGCTATGTATTGGAGAATAATTAATGCGGAATTTCACTCAAGGAAGTAATACTCGAGGTACCAATAATAAAGGTGGAATTTCACTCGAGGAATTAAGACTTGAGGTGCCGAGGACGGTTGCGCTGGAATGTTATTGCGGAAATTAAGGTACAACAAGCAAACATTTTGAGGGAACAGATCACTATATGGTTCTTCTGATATTCTCTACCAAGTATTAATATGATTGCTGATCCCTTGACTAAGCTTCTTAGTTGGGAGGTATTTGGTAAGCATGTTAACACTATGGGTTTACGAATGTTTGAATGGTCGTTTTGGACAAGTGGGAGATGTTGGAATTATATGTGTCCTGCAACAATATTCAAAGTAATTTGAAAATATTTTAATATTCAGAATACCTCATTATGGAAATATACATGTATTTGTACATTGAATTAGTCTACATATTTACTATGGAATTATTGCTTGTTGGAACATACTTAAGTGTTAAGAGCTTAAGGAATCCGGTGAATTATCAATGGAATATAGTATACTTTATTTTATACTGGAAAGACTACCCGGGTACATTGATAATTGGAAGGAACTAGGTCATGGATTAGGTTACGGCCCTAATAGCGACCTGCATGATTAATGGAATTTAGACATTATCATGGCGCATTGCTCACAAGTGCGTGTTCCAGGGACGAACGGGTAAAGTCCGTTAATAGACAAATTGTATCGTGGTTGGTAATTTGATCTGGACTGTATCCCGGAAACTAGTTCGACTAGGAATCTTATATCTGTATAAGAGGTGGACTCTTTGGAAAGACGGTATAAGAAGGTTCCTATCCTCTAGCCTCAAATATGCGATTTGTGAGCGGCACCACGGATAAGCGCAGAGGAATAGAGGATAGACCGCAATCTTACAAGACTCCCACGCCGGCCCTCCTTCCCCGGTTGCTGGTAGGGCCTCGCCCCGCCCCTCACTCCCAGAGCCTGGCAGGCCTCGCGCCGCCCCTCTCCACGCCTAAGACTCGGCTACTCCCCCGTCGGTAGACTGACCCAAGAGCTGCCGCCCGACTTCCCCAAGCGCCGCCGCCGGGTTCCCACTCGCCCTCCCCCCTAGTCGTCCGATGGCAGAGGCATAGAGCTCCGGATCAAGGTGCTGTAGTGGAACACGCCCCGGCTTCCCCTGGCCGCGACATAAAAGAGGCTCGGAAATACGGTTTTTTTTACGTACGAAGGATACGGAGGTGGATCAAACTGGTTTTATTGACGTACCAAATTGGTTTTTCGACGTACCACGGTTTTTAAACCATCACGTCCTTAAGCCGTATTATTAGTAGAGATAAGAAGAAGAAGATTGTGGATCCCACTGGCAACCCATTCAACCGGTTCAATGGTTTTTTGTATTTTTTTATCAAATATTACAGTATTTAATATTTTAGACATAGTTTATTACAACAATTGAAATAACTTACACATGATTTAAACAAATGTTAACATGATACGACGGGAGGACGTCTCATTCTTCACAAATTTGATTGACCGTCTTGATCTTTCTTTGTTCACATTATTTGCTTTTAGAAGATCAAACAACATATATATTTCAACCATTTCTTGTCATCCTCCAATTCTTTAATTTCCTCCTCCTATTTTTTCTTCTCTTCCTTCGGCATGTTTCTCTCCTTCTCCATCTTTGCCAACTCAATTCCAACTTGATCTTCACAGTTCTCCTTCAATTCCAACATGTTTTGTTCAAGCACACGGTTCTTTGTGACATATCCACCTTGTTCCTCTCATCTACTATCAAAGTCGTGTATTTCTTATCCACCTTGTTCCTCTCTTAAAATAAATTTTTTACCAACTCAGCATTCCGAATTTTTTCTTATTTCTAGCATTATTGTAGTTGTTGTTGGCATACATGCTTCAAAGTGTAGATAGTGCATTTTGTCGGAAGGAGGACGGCGGTGGCAACACAGAGAAGGTTTCCTGGTTCGCAAGAGAGTGATGAACATATTCTTGGGCCGGCCTCAGTACCGACAACTTGTAGAAGGCTTTGGTGGGAGCCCGATATGTGTCCGACACCCCAAAATACCCCTACTAAGAGGGATTTTGGGGGCGCCAGTGAACAGCCTCATCTCTTACTTCCCGGTGTGACGGCGTCATTCTAGACCGGATTCTCGGGCATCTTCAATACCTAATTCGTCCCTGTGGCGTTTGGACATTTAATTGCTCTCCTGATGCCAGTCACCCGCGCACAAATCTGGTGCCGACTTGCTTAGCTCACAGTTACTGTTGTCCCTGTTCGATAACTTCTTTTTTGTTCCTCATCCTTATGTAGCTCTGTGACTCACATGCATACAAATGATTTTCTTCGATTTTACAGAAATATATCACATACAGCTTTGCTTCTTCTTTGCCATCTTTTTGCATGAGCTTGAAACAAAAAACTAGACCAAAGAAGGAAGGACAACTTGACATGTTTTGAAAGAAGAAGCATGAAACTCGGTTTACTATTTATCCCGTGAAGCATAGAACCCGGCTGGCCTGGAGCACAGACAGTGCCGCTCTTGCATTCAGTTCAACAGCTGATCAATGATGATTATGTTGTGGCTTAGTACAGATCAAATTAGTAGGAGTAGCTTCTCATGCATATACGTAACTAAGAAAGAACATTTTCTAGTCACTGGATTCACAGTTGATGCATGTCAAATATAGCTCCACTATGCTGATAATTTCATCAAAGCCAAAGAGTTGGAACATACAAACACTTCCGATCTTCTATTCCAAATTGAAGGTAGCCCACCCAGGCTCCGCAGTAACTGACATACACACATTAAAAATTGTGTTGTACCATTGTTTTTACAATTGATTTTATGTCATGTTTGGAACACAAGAATTCAAAACATAGAAATAGGGAAAATGCAAGAATTGAGAAGTCATGTATCCTAAATTTCTACAGGAAACAAAAACTATAGGAGAATTTCGAAAGTTCCATTTGGATGTCATGCGGAAAAAGCGAAGAAATTGCATACACAAAGAAATAAAAACATGAGGTGAGGCCGCATGTTAGTTTTCCCCTAAAATTCCTATGAAATAGCCCATTCCATATAATTTCAAAGGAATGTAGAATTCATATTCCTTTGTTCCAAACAACACCACCTGAATTTTTTCTATAGAAATTCTATCCTCCAAAATTTCTATATTTTTTTCCTTTGTTCCAAACGAGGCCTTACCATGTATGTTTTAGTTTTTATTACTATCACCATGATCTTATTTTATGCCGGTATTGCTGATCAACCTACCGTTTTGCAGATAATTATTTTTTATATTTCTTCAGGGCCATAGGCGCCTTCCATAACGGTGCTGTCTCTGAGAGCTATTGTGACTTGTGAGAGGCTTGCACAAAATTCACCCAGCTCCGTGATTCTCTCCGCGCCAAAGCTTCTATGGAACTTAATGTTCCATGTCCCCTCCCGAGCCGCGGCCGCCACCATTTGCATTGGGTCTGCGCAAGTAGCAAAGAGGCAAACGATACTCGTCCCACAGTTGGCGCCCTCCAATCTACGGATTAAGATAGAACATGGTAGCCTCTTCATGACCTATGAAGAAGGAAATTAACGGTCACATGCCAAAGAGGAAGGGCTCTTATAGATACTTGGCTTTGATAAGCTGCAGCTGGTTAGGACCAATCGCCGTCTCAAAGCGATTTCAAATCCAGCTCAAAGCCTGACTCGACGGCAGAATAGTGCTCAGCCTGATTTTAGCCGACCTGGTCTTCTTGGTGTGAGTTAGAGCATCTCCACTTCCCCCCCCCCCCCCCCCCCCCTCCCTTCAAATGGCGAAGCGATTTTGAGGCTGTTTGGAGGGGGCGCCGGCGCTGAATTTCGTATGGGAGACGGCATTTTTCCAGCCGCGTCCCCTAAACGGCGCCCCAAAAGCCCAAAGCTGCCAGAAATAGCGTCAATGTGGGGCGGTAAGAAATACAACCACCGGATTCATATAAATTATTAAAATGGTTGTTTATACACACAAATAATAGTTTGAAATCCAAATAAATAAAATTTAAATAAACGAATTAGAAATAAAACTAAACATTGTTTCCTTTGAGCATCCACAAATGCTCCACCAAATCATCTTGCAACTGGCTATGGGTATTTGCATCTCGAATTTCTTGGCGCATGGCAAGAAAGGCAGTAAATGCGGCGGGCACCTGGTGATCAACATTTGCAAGAGGACCCTGTCGGTGATATGGTTCAGGGTCATACACCGGATGCTCCCGCTCACTTTCAATAATCATGTTATGCATGATGACACATGCATTCATGGTCTCCCACATCTAAGTCTTTGACCACGTTAGTACCAGAAATCAGACAACGGCAAATTAAGCTTGGAGCACATCAAATGCACGCCTTCCTGCAAGCCTCCTGACACTTAGCAACCCAAGATTTTTTTACCTCCTAGCACAGCGCCAGTGAATAGTCTTCACAAATATTGCCCATCTTGGATAGATGCCATCCGCCAAATAGTATCCTTTGTTTTACTCATGCCATTGATAACAAAGTTCACCGGAGCAGCATGGCCTTCAACTAGCCGGGAGAACACATTCGAGCATTGCAGTACGTTGATGTCATTGTGAGATCCTGCCATGCCGAAGAAAGCATGCCAAATCCATAGATCTTGGTTGGCCATTGCCTCTAGTACCACACTGCAACCTCCTTTGTGACATTTGTACATACCCTGCCAAGTAAACGGACAGTTCTTCCATTTCCAATGCAACAGACAGTTCTTCCATTTCTAATGCATACAATTGATGCTACCAAGCATTCCAGGAAATCCGCGCTCTGCATTCTGAGCCAAAATACGAGCAGTGTCTTCTTCATTGGGTGTTCTCAGGTAATCTGATCCGAACACCGACACCACTGCCCTGCAGAATCTAGACATGCACTCCATGGCCGTAGACTCGGCCATGCGTATGTAATCATCCTGTGAATCACCTGGAGGTCCATATACAAGCATCCGCAAAGCAGCAGTACACTTCTGAAGTGAGGAAAAACCAACCATACCAGTACAATCCTTCTTGCATATGAAGTAGTTGTCAAAATGCCAAACAGCATAGACAATGTCGAGGAAGAGCTTCCGGCTCATCCGAAAATGGCGCCGAAATACCACCTCGCCGTGCAATGGGTCGTCGGCGAAGTAGTCGGTGTAGAGAATGCAGTAGCCTCCCGCGCCGGATGAAAAAATAGTTTGAGGGGCGCAGCTGAGCGGGATTTTTGACACCGACGCCTCCAAACAACGTTGGGGGGGAGGGGGGGGGGGGCTTGGGCTTTGGGGAGCGAGCAGAGATGCTCTTAGAGATACGCAACCGAAGCGAGTGGGTCGGGTACCCCTCCGGTGTGCCACAAAAAAATGGACGCCCCACAAAAGATTGCCGACGCGTGGGCCTCACAGTAGGGAACTGCCTTTCCTCACTTCGGCTGGTCGGTAGGTGCTCGACGGATAACCCCGGATAAGCCGCAACAAACACCAATGGCGCCGCCGTCGCTCATCCTCCTCCTGCTGCTGCCGCTCCTCGCCATGGCCGCCGATTCCCGCGCCGGAGCCCCCCCAGTCCCGACGCCGTGGCCGGAGCAGTTCCACGCGGTGATGTTCACCAACCTGACCGACAGCGGCCGGCTGCAGGTCATCGACCTCTACTACGACTGGCCCGGCGGCCGCAACCTCAACCTCATCCGCAACCAGCTCTCCGGCGACCCCAAGTACGACGTCGAGTGGACCAACGGCACCTCCTACATCTTCGACTCGGCCTCCTGCCGCACCATACGGTTCCCCGTCGGCATCCTGCCCCCGAACTGGCTCCACGGCGCCGTCTACCTCGGCCGCGAGACCACGGACGGCTTCGACTGCCACGTCTGGACCAAGGTCGACTTCATCTGGTACTACGAGGACGTCGTCACCCACCGGCCCGTCCGATGGAACTTCTACACTGGTATGTATCCGCCCACTGATCCCTCCTTGATGCAGCACTGCGATTCGACGGTTGATGCGGTGACTGTTAGGCAGTCTGTTAATTCTTTGGCGAGAGAATGCGACGATGATACGTTCTGCTCTGCAGTTTCCCAGAATTCAGCCCATGCTTTACATATGCAGGGATTGCAGTCTAAAGTCTGAACCTCTTCATCTGTTCAGTAATTCTGTTCCTTGATGTTGTGCTATTGTTTCCCAGGCATGCAGCAGCATGTGATGAGCTTCGAGGTGGGCGGGGTACTGCAGGACTCCCAGTGGCAGGCACCTGCGCACTGTTTCGCTGACGGCGCCGCCACCGCTGCAAGAACCGATGATGAGACCAGTGTGCTGAGCAGCCTCCTTAGGTTCGCAGGGATGCCAGCAGCAGCAGCGGCTGTATGATTTGTAACTTACCAGCGCCGCGTTAACTCATCAGATGGAGTTCCACCGGTGCTCTGTTCATGAGATTACTACTCACCCCGCCCTTGGTCGGCCAAAAAATATCATTGTGCCAGGTGAAGCCAGTATGCAATATTTCTGGGATCATGTTGTAATTTGTCTTGTGTAACAAATCTCCTGTGGAGCTTCTGTAATAAGATTTTACTAGCAACCATCTAACCACAGCCACCTGATGACGCCTTACCAACAAAGAAACTATTTTTTAGAGAAAATATGCACATGTGAAGAAAGAAATTGTGTTGCTCTGGCCGTGAATGCTGAATTGAGGTGTCTTGTTAGTAGAGACAGAAAGTAAGCAGTATGTGACAGTGATTGACAATACATCCATGTCTACTGATGACCTGTCCATGAAATGAGAATGAATTCAGAGAGATACATCCATGTCTACTGCTGCGGGAGCAAGAAGGAACAACACCAAGTACAATATAACCATAGAGTTTCACCACCAGAAATTATCTTGCATACTGATAGTCTTGTTCAAACCAATGAAAAACGGAAATCCAAGCTAAACAGAGTATCAAAGTCTATATAGTAGCTGTTTTGAAATGCTCTAACCCAGCATTGTGTACAGAGATTTACAGATGTCAAGCGCATACAATTCCGCTAGTTATCAACAAGAAATTCAACAGGAAACAGGTGCTTGCTGAGCAAATATAAATGCAGTACAAGAACACAAAAAAGTAACAGGATAAAGAGCATGTCATGTTCACCGGCCCATAAGCGCAACACGATCCTTCTGGATGACCTGAGCTAGGTTGAGATCAAAGAGCTCACACCGGATCGGCATCTCCATCTCGTAGAACGGGTTCTTCAAGACAAACTCTGTGTAAAGCTCGTATATCGTTTTCAGCAGGATCTCCATGTTATGAGCTCCTGTTTCGCATACAACGAAAAATTTCGTCCCTAAAGAACATCATGCAGTGAGATAAGTCAGTAACTAGGTATTATCAAAGCATAAATGATGAGGTTTGTAGTACTCAAGAGTTAAAGCATGTCGCCCACCAAGCAAATGGCTACCAGTCCAAGGCATTACAAGTTATGCAGGTTTTGTGTGAACATAGCTTTAAAAGATATAGCAAATAAAAGAGAAACATAAGGTAACATAATTGTAATCCACGATATCAGTTAATTCATTTATGCAGTTTTTGCGTGAACATAAGTTTAACAGATACTCCCTCTGTTCCAAAATAATTGAAGATCTAGTTTTGTCCCAAGTCAAACTGCACTAAGTTTGAATGGATTTTAAAAAATGTTAATCTTTACAACATCCAATCCATATAATATGAAAATCCAATGTATGATGAATCAAATACAAAATTGGTGTTCAACATGTTCATATATTTTTCTATAAATTTGGTCAAACTTGAAGTAATTTGACTTAGGACAAAACTAGAACTTCAAGGAGTAAGTAGCATACAGAAGAATATGAATTTCCTTTGAACTTAGTTTGCTTGAGACCAAACCTGTTCGGAAACAACTATACTAGAGCCTAATGAATACTTACTACGCCCTCCGTCCTGTAATATAAGATATTATTACAACCTGTTAACTCTTGTATTGGTTGTAATGGCATCTTATATTATGGGACAGAGGGAGTAAAACTTTTTCATCCTTTATTCTTTACTTAAAATAATTATAAGAGGCTAATCTTAACAGCAGCCAGGCCACAAACCCACAACCATATGTTTTGGTGCTAAAACATTTTCATGAGATTTCTAAACATCCAGCACAAGCAACGAGTACATCTGTGTAAGTTTAAGGAACTTACTGCACACTAACAAGTGAAAAGCAAAACCACGGCTTGTAACACTTAACTTGAAAATATCCACCAATTAAAATGTAATCTACTCCAACTCAAAAATGTATAAACAAATAAGCGTGCAGAAAGAATTTCTCAAGCAGACCTGTGAGGGATTGAAAGCAATGGAGGTTGAAGTTGTGGGCTTGAAGGAGGTCAATGCCAGTACAGCCGGTGGTAGGGGACAGCTGCTGGGAGATAGCATGCATTGAGTGCCAGAGACTTGCCAGGCGTAGACTGTCGTTTGTGTCCATTCTCCCTGCCGAGCCATAGTCCTGGGAAGATGTGTTGTTTAGACTCCATTTCGACAAGGTATGAAAGGAAGAGGAGTACATGAAGACACCTTGTAGTAAATAAGGCCACCAGACTTGTTGATGATGAAAAGGCTGTAGATTGCAACTGTCCCCATATCCACACAAGAAGGCGGAGCGAAGGTAGCAACAAAGATCTTGTATCAGCTGCAGACAGAGATATCAGAGACGGCAAGATGAATAATACATGGGTGCTTGCAAGAATAAAACTTACTAAAGAACTCAACCTTCTAAATTATTTGGAATGGAAAAAATGCTCATATAGATCGCTTAACATCAAAATGATTTCCCGCAAAAAACACATCAAAATGATGCAAAAATGCTTATTTGGCACAATGCCACACATTGCTTTGGCAAGTGCCTCAAAAGGACCAATTATTTTGGCATGTCTAAAATGACCCATGCTATTTTGGTCATTTGATTAAAAAACCCCCATTTCCATACCTGGCTAATATCTCCTTATCTAGTCTCACACCTGCAATGACCGTTTGCCCCTTCCCTTTGGATCAAAGGGATGCACTACAACTACCCTCTATCTCCCTCGCCAAGTGTGACAGGATCGTGTTTGATTCAGAAAATGCAGTGTACATAAACATAATTAAATAAAGCTGGTGCTGTCGACGGACTAGACAAAATCAGAATCTTGTTTGGTTCGAAAAGGGAATTGTATTATCAGTTCCATGCTTCCAGTGTTTGTCCATTCGTATGTATGATGCAACAGAAAGAGTCCCGAGTCAGGGATTGAAAAAAATGAACAGCAGAAACTGGACCCAAAACTCAAATCACCGGATCACAAATTGATAATATGAATTCAGATTTGGTAGCAATTTCACCACAAATCGACTGTTATGAAGAACTCAATCACCAGAATTAGCACATGAGCATGCTGAAAGAAACCAGGGACAAGAAGGCGACGATCTCCATGGATTTTGGAGTGGGTGCTTCGGAATCTACCATGAATTCTATGCTTCTCTCCCACGACCCCGGCGAAGTCGTCTGCAGGATCTACGAGGCTGAGATGGGATAGTGGACTGCGAAGATGACCAGACTCTCTGAGAAGGAAGAATAGAGAGGCTGGCGGCTTGCGGCGGTGGCCGGAGGTTGTGGCCTGGGATCTGAGACCGTCTAATGAGACTGCTGACCAACTGAACCACACATAATCTTCTGCTATTTGGTACCAACTGTAAATGTAGTCTCATTGCGTAACAAAACCGTGAATCAAACACGCTCCTACGGTTGTAGGTTTCTAGGACGGGAGAAGAAGAAAATGAATCAGGGAACAACAGGGTCGGATGACTAATAGGGGGAAATCGGAGGAGGAGGCTCACCTTGATTGCCCGGACGCGCCGCTACCGTCGTCCTTGGTCGCCGCCGGCGCCGCGCTGGAGCTCCCCTTCTCGGACGTGTAGGCAGAGAGGGACGATGGACGAACAGAGTGCTGGGTCGGATCGGACCTCCGGGGAGGGCAGAGTGGAGAAGAAAGGACGGGTCGCTGGAGAGGAGAAGCCTGTAGCTGTGGAGGAGATGGATTCCGATGGCTCAGATCGTTAGCTGGCATGACCAGCGTTGGATGGAGGGTGGGGATTTGACTGTACCAAAGTGAAACAAATTGCTGCGATGTTATCCTAAACTAGGAACTGCTGCGTGGTGCTAGTCCTCTGATATCAAATTATTCTGTTTTAATATTGGTAGACTTATTAATTGGTATATTTTAGAAAGTTTGATAGCAACTTACTTTTTTGCGACTTTGGAGCGGGTAACCATGAATGAAAATTAATAGTTTACTCATATTTTTTGAGGTATTTTATTTTTATACTGACTTAACTATTTTATGTTTTACCATATAGTTAGTCAATTTTTATAAAGTTGGACTTTTCCTAAAACCTATGCGCAGCATAATTTGAGATGAAGGGTGTAGCTTTTGGGGTCGGCCAGTTCTTTGTTTACTTTACTTTTCACATTAGCTGCACTATAAAAAAAGATAACATACTTTTTTTGGCTGCTTGATTTTCTCTTGTCTTGCCATCTGTTGTGGAGGCTATGTCCTTGCATAACAAAAGTGAGATGGTTGTAAAACATTGTACTAAGCGACGGTGGTATAGGGCATAGTCATTATTATGAAAAGAGCTGCTAAAAAGGAAAATAATTAGTTTTATCTAGTGGACAGAAAACAATTAGTCTTTCTTTTAGCGGATAGGAATCCATTAACGGCTATGGTCGGCCGGGCCATATTAGCCATTTTGATCATGTCTGAGTTACTGATTTTGCTGCTTTCAAGATTCCTAGCAAGCGGTGGATATTGGACGCTTTGGTATCATCGATCTAGTCAGTGAGCCCCTGGACGAAGAGAAGGTGGGCGGTGGCAGATGAGGCTGTAGAGTAGAAGGGGGATAAGTTTGGCCTCGGCGGCGTGCGTGCCGATGGGAGACGTTGCCCCACGCGACGGAGAATCATCCTCCGGCGGCCACGGTGAACCAGTCGTCGCGATGGAGATGCGACCCTGCCACCAAGCGGCGACGGCCGTGCCACCACGCGACGGCGGCTCGGCGGCCATGGCTCTGCCCCACATGAAGGCGGCTGCGGCCGTACCCAATGCGATGGGCGCTGTTGAAATTATGCCTCCATCGTCGGGAGCATCGAGGCTGGTCGCACGCTAAGAGAGCGTACTTGTCGCGATCAATGCAGTGGTCATGGGGGAGATAAGTCCCATGTGGCTAAGCAGAGACGAATCAAGCAAGTCGTCGGCATGCTTCCACCACTGCCCACGGGCGCGAGCGCGACCTGCTCTCGTGTCGCCTTCTCCGTCTCCACTCGATGGGGTCGGTCGCGGCCGTCATAGGGTCTGTTTGTTTGGGCTGCTGCTGTTGAGAAGCAGCTGTAGCTGGTGAGCTGTTAGAAAGCAGCTGTAGGAAGTAGCTGCTGGAAGCTGAGATTTGATGTTTGGCAGAACTGCTTTTGATGACTGCTGTTCCTGATTTGAAGGATGAAATGTCTGGAATACCCCTGAATGCTGAAGATGTTGTATAAATACTGATTCGAGCTGAATTAGCTAATTCTAACCATTTCTGAACACAACTGTGATCATTAATGGAAATTACCACAATATAAATTTATAAGTATTCATAAACAATTTTTATTGAAATAATTTGGGAGTTCTTTATTTGAATTTTGGCTTTTAGCTTTTGGCTTTTGGCTTTTGGCTTTTAAGTCAAAATTTATGCGGCAATTATATTACAAGACTGTCATATTACATAAAATATAAACCATCACATTTATATTACAAGACATTTCAATACGAATCCAAAAGAGCTAGAAGTTTGTCACATGCACACATATATTACAAAACTTACATTAACCGAAAAGCGCTACAAGCTTTCTCTCATCTAGACACCTCCCCTTGACGCAAACAAAGCATTAGCTATGTTATCACGAATGTTGTTCATGCTAACATGGTCCTCTCCCAAATCATCGCCTACATTGCCTCCTGATGTGGAACTAACATGCCCTGGCGGCATATAGTTCTCATCATTATCGCAACGATAGAAGTGAAGATCAAACAACTGACTATCACGAATGAAGTTATGGAGTGCTAGACATGCAATGATAATCTCTGTCTGCTTCTCTAACGGGTAACTGGATATACCATGCAAGATGCGCCATTTCTGCTTCAATACCCCAAATGCTCTCTCAATAGCATTCCTCAAAGATGAATGGGCATGGTTGAATATTTCTTGCTTTCCAGTAGGCGCTCCAGCTAGCCTAAATTCAGGTAGGTGATACTTGGTTCCTGTATACGGTGAGAGATACCCAACCTGATTGGGGTAACCCGAATCAACTAGATAGTACCTTCCTGCATGACAGTATTAGACACAAGTGTAGTGCATATATGACACAGATATCACATGATAAAAGTATATGACACAGATATATGACACAAGTTAGTCCATATACCTGGAGGAGGGTGAGGAAAATTTGCTTCAAACTTAAGCAATGTATCTTTGAATATCCTCGTGTCATGCACGGAACCGGGCCATCCTGCAACTATGGAGGTGAACCGCAAGTCAAAATCACAAACAGCCATAACATTCTGTGTGGAATATCCAAGACGACGCCTTCTTGAATCCATAAGTGCGGACTCAATGCTATCCTCATTGTCACTTTCATCGGTACTCTGACTTGTGCTCATCTAAAAACAACAACATACAGTAATATTAGAACCAAATCAGTAATATTAGAACCAAAACAGCGCGAAACAGCAATATATATGACCAAAACAGCAACATATATGATCAAAACAGCAACATATATGATCAAAACAGCACCTTATATGATCAAAAATATGACCAACCAGCAACATATATGACCAAAACAGCAGCTTATATGATCAAAAATATGACCAAACAGCACCTTATATGACCAAACAGCAACATATATGATCAAAAATATGACCAAACAGCACCTTATATGACCAAACAGCAACATATATGATCAAAAATATGACCAAACAGCACCTTATATAGATAAAGGTAACACTTCCATCCATAAATAGATATTCCAAGTCTTATGGGTACATAACATAGTACTTAACATAACATGGTTCCATAAGGATACAATCTCAAAGTATATTATGAGATGGGCATACAAATGCATATAAAGACTCTAATTTCTCTTCCGGTCCTCATATTGCATCTTCAACCAACGGAGCCGACCGTCCTTAGTTTTCATGGTATAGAAGAAAGCTCGATTTTCAAGTTTGCCAAATATTTTTGTTGCAATGTAATGCTCAACACTACCCTCCTCGGCTCCACATTCCACAACTTCTTTCATTATGGCTTCAATATCATCAACCACTTTGCTTGGAGATGACATTCCACGATCTTCATTAATGCAATGGTCAACCCAACGCTTGAAGTCTTGTTGCATGGGATTCTTCTTTTTCTTCCCCGGGCTACATGCAATCCTAGCAGCCCCACGCTTTCTATTAACACTAGGAGGTGTTGGCGTCGAGCCTTCTTCTTCAAGAAGATCAACCAAATCTGCGGGCACTCCTCTTGGCACTCCCGGCATGACCGCCGATGTTCCATCAACATGAGCATCCTCAAACATGACCTCCATCAACTCCAAGTTGTCCGGGGGACCTTTCCGGAAACCCGCAATAAGCTTGTTAGCCTACATAAGATTTGCATCATGCCAAGTTAATAGCTACAATTGTGCATCATCACAAGTTAATAGACATAAACATTGGCATATTTCATACCTTGATCAATTCATCCCATTGTGCATCATCTGCTGTTATTGTATTCTTTACCGGATCCCAACCAAGTCCGGTTGCTTTGGTGGTGTAGTACACCCATGCTTGGTACAATGCTTTGGTTGAATCCCACTTATTTTTAAATTGTGTCTTGGTGTAGTTTCTTCCCGTCTTAAGACCAAACTCTCTGCCTAGATTCTTGTAACCCTCCGGACTAAGGAAAGCGGTTGGCCTATTTCCTGCCCTTTTTTGATTCATGCATATTTCACAAAATATTGTTGTTGAAGATGAATCCCAATGTGCCTTAGGTGCCTTATCTTTTTCCATCTAAATGCATAAGTAAATTATTTAACTCCTACTTCACATATCAAATGGAAATCCAACAATATATGTATGCAAAATATCACACAATCTGAAACAATAGGGACATATACATCACAGATCATCACCTCAAAACAATCCAAACATCACAGAGATAGCTCAATCTTGCAGGATGTTACTATGGCAGGAGGGAGGCAGAGAATAAAGAGGAGGGCTCACCTTGCTGGACGGGGAGAAGAGCAGGGAGCAGTAGGGAGGCGGCGGCCGATGGGGACGACCTCCTCGTCTGCCCGTGCGAGGTGCCGAGGTAGGGGAGAAGAGTAGGGAGCAGTAGGGAGAGGCGCTAGCAGGCCGGCGGCTGGGCGGAGGCAGGCCGGCGGCTGGGCGGGGCCGACGGCTGGGCGGCGGCGGGCCGGCGGCTGGGCGGCGGCTGGGCGGGGCCGACGGCTGGGCGGCGGCGGGCCGGCGGCTGGGCGGCGGCTTGGCGGCGGCTGGGCGGCGGGGTCAAACCCTAGCCGCCATGGACAGAGAGAACGGGGAGGGGAAAATGCGACTCGGGGTGTCGGCTGGGATACCGATTCGTGTGTGGAGCGCGGTATATATATCCAGTGGCAGTTTTTTTGTAAATAGTTCAAAGTAGTATGGATAGTGATGTCTTTTCCAACTCGGGAAGCTCGGGAAGCAGCTAAAAGCAGCTCGCGGCTAGCTTCCTCTCGACAGCAGCCGTGTAGTGTGTTTCGGTGGAGCGCTTGTACGCAGCGCTTTACAAAATTTGGTTGTTTGTTTGGGCTTCCACTTTTGGACCCTAAAAGCAGAAGCAGAAGCTCAAACAAACACAGCCATAGAGGGATGAGTCCAGAAGCGCCACAGCATCTCGGGGCCGGATCTCCAGCGTGCGTCTCCCAGCTCCGCACCAGCCCTTGTTCTCTGGTCCATGTAGTACTTTGGAGTGCTGATCTTGCTGATGAGCTCGTGGATCGACATGAATCGGGAGATGACAATCACATCCGAGCTGATCTGGTATCAATTGGTCTCTTCCCTGAGCAGGTATGAGCGAATTTGCTTTACGCAGTTAATTGTGTGGTTTAGCTTTATATATTCCTTTTAATTAACTGGAGCAAAGGGCTTGTGGTCCTGTCGACCTTATTTTACGCTTTAGCTAGCAGGTTATACAAAAAATAACACACATATAGTAGAAGGTAATTTTTGGCAAGTTTGATCACAGCTACATAGAGCAAGAAAAAAAATACACAATAGAAAATACTGATTATACCATAGTCTTGACCCAGTTGATTAATAAAGCCACACAAAGCGCAGGAGGGTTGTGAAATATGAGAGTCGAGAGCCGTGCTCGAAACAGCAGCAAAATGCAGTGGCGGAGGGAGAAAACTGAAAACTCGACCAAGCATGGACTGAGCTGCAAGTAACTGGTATGCGTTCTTCCCTGTCTGCCTACTGTGAAGCAATATATGTTGGAGCTTGGAATCGAAACTACGGAGTACGTAACATCATAATAATTTTAATTCTGTCCACTATTGTTTGCAATTGGCCGCTTTGTGCACATATATTAGCTAATATTAGCACATTGGGGGAAACTTGCAGGAAGAGAATAACTGTAGCATTCTGAAATATGCTTTCAGCTTGCTCATTCTAATGAAGTTTCTCTATGACAGTCTGATGGATGAATGAAAACTGAAGAGCTGTCAGTAGAGGAATTTCACGAACGCAGTATGTCATTACTAAGTAGGTTTCCTGAAACGCTAAAAACAATATAAAAAATAGGAGATATAGAGGACAAACTTCGATGCATTGGGTAACAACAACATAACAGTACATGGTACAATCGTACAGAGAACATAAATAAAGAAGATGGTCTCCAACACAGAGGGACAAAGAGCACAAAATAGAACACTAAATATAGGGTTATTGCATAAAAGACAGCAGCGTAAAGAAGGGCAACATGATTTATTCTTCCAGTAGATTGTCGGCCCTGAAAAAAAAGAACCAAAGAAAGCATTAATAGAATGAAAAATTATGGAACGAAAATATCTATACATGTACATGTGAGGCAAAATATTGTTTCACTAAAATAATACTGGCACTTTCAGATCCAGCCATCTAAATTCTAATGGGACCAAAAACTCCAACCAAAAGGGGCAGGAAACCTGACATATACCGAGTGGACCCTGGAAAAAAGAAACAATGGAAGGAAACAGTAATCAGTCGAATTTAAAGGATACTTATATCGGCAGCTTCCAAACATTTTCGCCCACAACAGGGGCCAGGTCAGTGGAATGTAATCTGCTTGGCCCATGTTATTGCTGACACAGCATTTCATCTCCATGGAATGCTAAAGGGCAGGACCAGACTATATTATGAGAGAAATTAGGGAAAATTTGGTGTGAGACTACAAACCTATAAACACATCATATTTGTATGGAAACATATGTCAGTATCATGACATCACAGAAGTACCTAAGAGTAATACCACTCTATGTTGGACAAAAAGTAGAGCGAGCATGACCATAAAGCATGGGACACTTTGCAAGCTGAACCAGTATTGCAGCTTGTAGACTTAAAAGGAAAAAAGGACACTCGCCTAGACAATCGCGATGCCGAGGGGCTACATGTTTAAATATTGGTCAAATTCAGGAAATTACACTCTTAAGTTAAATGAGCAATCTCAATCTGTAATATTGCAGAGAAAGAATTCAATATATAAACTAAAAGAGTGAGATTCTCAGATGAGTAGATTTGCAGTAGAGATAATTAAGAATCACATTGAAGTACTTATAGAGGTCACCAAAACGCACACGAACAATCATGTTGCTCATGAATTTCGAAGACCAATATACTATTCCCGTTTTGAACAAAACGTTGTTCCCTCTCCCAGATCTAGATCAAAGAGAGAGCGAGAGATTCGCGGTAGCTTGCAGTACAAAACACAACATCCACATGAGTAGCAAGAGAGAGCTCACTTTGGCACAACAGTGCTCAAAATATTGCTACTCATGAGTGGAAAAAATTTAAATTCATGCACATAGCTTATTGGACTGTCAGTGCCAAAAATATTGCTACTCATGAGTGGAAAAAGTTAAAATTCATGCACATAGCTTATTGGACTGCCAGAACAACAAACAAAAATCCAGTCTAAAAGATGCAAATACTTCCTAGCGGGCCTTTTTATCAGACATATATGGCTCGTATCTATGCTTATGTGGTATCAATGCAAAAACGTCCCATACCTCTTTTAGCCCCATTTGACATACAGAATGAATATAACAATTCAACAATGATAGGAGACCCGAACATCACTGAGAGGCCATCAAAGCTCATCCTAAAACAAAATAGGAAGTCATGAGTCCAACCAAGTTTCTGAACTCTCTAACTTGAACTTGAAACAGAGGTATGCGTGGCAAACTCATTCTTTGTCATACTGTGAGACATATTTTTTTTGAAGTAATAAACCATAGTAAGTAAATCATGGTGATCACCCATCGAACTAAAATAATGATGGGATTAACATACCATAGTTAAACAACTGGATTTGACCTGTCCACTGTAATGTTGATAACGCAAGAACCCTGCAATTCGGCAAGCTGAATCACCATTTTTTTTTTTTTTTTTTTTGAGAAAGTTGCTACGTGTCATTCATATAAGAGACAGATTACAATACATGTAGCAGACCCACGAGATCTCTAGAAGATACAGGTGTCTGAAACAAATGCAGAAAAGACCCCAACAAAGTACAAATACAAAAAGGATCCTGGAGGTCCCTGCACACCACCTAGCCGACGCGCGCCTCTGCCTGCCGTCGACGCTGAAGCCTCGCCGGACGAAAAGAAGACGCGCAGCCATCTCACCCAGATCCGTCAAGCACCATAGCAGAATAAGCTGCGTTGTGAGCCGATTAAACGGCTCGCCCCGAAAAGCGAGACCGAGACCTTGGGGCTTGTCGGCCGGGACCTTGCCCGTGCACGCCGAATCTCGAATCCGTTGACTCCGTTCGACATGGTCGAAAAAGAAGAACAGACCCGCCTGCCTGCAACCGCCAGCCGAGCTCCGAAGCACCTGCCCTTCCGAGAAGGCCGCCTTTGCCACCCGAGAGGACGACATCAGCCGGCCGAGCAACTCCTGTACAACTCCACCCGGTTGTCCACCGGCATCGGAGGAGATGCCGCTGAGACACGGACGAAACCGGCGGACCAAAATACCCACGGGATCTGCCACCATCGCCGCTGTGCTGACAGATCCAGGGAATCCTAGCTCCCCCACCCCGAAGGAGAGGAGGAAGACGCCTCCCACGTACCCCTCGCCGTCATCACCATGAATACCGACGAGGTGGAGCTGGAGTCGGGGAGAAATTATTCTCTGCGCCGTCGCCGCAGCCACCAAAGCGCCGACGCCAGAAGAACCTACCCTAAACCTATCTACAAACCGGCACCAAAGCACCGGGGTTCCCCACCCCTCCCGCCGCCGGAGCAGCAGGCGGAGGAGGGGGGAACCCACGGGCTGGATGCCGGCGGTGGACGGTGGGGAGACGGGTCTCTTCCCTCTGCGCGTTCTCAGGAGGAACGGGGAAAGGGAGAGAAGAGTTGTTGTGTGTGTTTCAAGAAATGGACTGACAAAACAATGCACTGGCAGGATCCATTTATTACAGACTTACACCACACCAAAAGTGACCACGGCCTATCTTTTGTAAAATTTTTTTGAAGGAACTCACTGATTTGGACAAAACTAGCATTGATTTATCACATGAAAGAATATTTTCAATACCTTTTAAGATGAGGTTGTTAGTCACATCAAGTGGTTCTTTGCAGCTATCTGATGGCCACAATGATGGGTGCTGAACATTCCTGAAGAATTGCAACATCCACAACTTTGAATCATGCACATACAGAACCGCATCAAGGTATGTTGACTCTACCCTCAATGGAAAAAAATATGCATTATTGCTAGTTTGCTACAAATGACATCATATAATTCTAGACCCTATTATACCAATGCCTAGAACAGATCTAAAAATTACTGTGAAATGTCGGAGCCAATCGGATGTATTTTAGCAGTCATTTTTCAATGTACATGAGAAATTGGTGTATTTACAGTGCGTTTTAGAAAATGCTTAGAAACATGAAAGCTTAGCCGTCTTACCAAAAAAACAAGAAGGGTTGGTGCTGCTCCACAGAGCTTTAAGGCCAATCAACAGTACATTCGGCAACCACCATTTTCTCTCCGATTCTCTGCTTTGCTGACTTCTGTAAATACCTATAAGAGCAGCTCAGCTCGCATATCAGTATTCATCTGAAAAAGGAACATAGCACTATGGCATGAGTAATTGAGAGTTTCCATTGCATATTAAACCGACGAATAATAGAGTAGATAGCATACAAATGCATCCGTTTTCATAACATTCTCAGAATGGGAGGAGGAAAGATGATTTATATATCTTTTCTTCATTATCATAACCTTAGAATAAGATCTACTATGTGAAGACATGAGCAATCATAGAGACCTTACTTCACATGGTCAGGTTTCTGCCCCATCCTCTTGACAGTTGACACCATCCTTCCCTGCAAACACCAAATTAAAAAGAACACCACGAAAAATTGCATCAGAAATCCACCGTGCGCATCAGCAGATGATTCAAGTGGGAGCCCGAGGTGGGACGACGATGCACAACCAGATCGACACAGAAGGTCGAGAGGGACTCACCGGAGAGCGGAGTGCTGTAAGCCTGTAACTGGAGATCTACAGCTACTTGCCATCGTGCAGGGAGAGGTGGTTGCCGATGGTCCTCCTGCCGCTCCCCACTAAGCTGAGATCAGAGCGAGATAGGCCATCTTGCAGCCTGCAAGCGGTGGGGAACCAGGGGAAGACGGCACGCCGACTCATCTCAGAGAGAGGCGCGGTGAGATACTGAGATGTAGAGGAGGGCATGGACGCCCTAGATACAGAGGACCATGCCATGGCCACTGGCCATGGAGGTTCTCCGCCAGGAGAGGCTCACGGCAGGAAGGATGTGAGGTAGCTGGCGGCTGGGGCGGTGTCACGGTCGCTGCCACAGGGAGTCACGCCCCACCACGGTCCATTTGAGAGATAGAGTTGGGGAGGAAGAAGGCCATGTGAGGATAAGGCCTAGGTGGGGCCCATGGGGAGAACAAAAGGAAGGCAAAACTGGGAACATCTCTCCACCGCTTTGACCAAAGAGTACCCACACGTACGTAAAGATGAGCAGTTGAACCTCTGGCGTGGCATCTTACTATTGGTTAATCTTGCCAATGTAACAGAGCAACTCACAGCGCGAGAAAACCCATCAAATTTATATATCTATCTATTTAGATCGACGAAAATCACCAACCTGCATCTCTATCTCTTCCCCTAAGAGCATCTTCACCGGCGTCTTCAAATTTGTAGCCGACCGAGACGCAGTCCTCTTAAAAATTAGGGTCGGGCTCCCACACCGACGGCCCCAAAGCATCGGTCCCAAAATTTACATTTTTTTCAACCGCCGTTTTCATTGTTATTTGATAGAATTTAGATGGATTACAACGAAATTTAGCTAAAAAGAAGGACCTAGCCAGCCCCGCAACCGCCGCCGCTTGCACTGCTACCGGTGGCTAGAACTCGTCCTTCACCTCGTTCTTCACCAGCGGCATGCCATCGTCATCCTTGGTGAGGTCGACGAGGACGCCGCTCTCCTCCGCCGACCAGACGAGGGTCGGCGTCTCGTCCATCGGCTGGGGCTCGTTCAGGGACCTCGCCTGCAGCACGTGGAGGCCCGACTCGTTGGCGGGATCATCAGGGTGATGCGCCGCGTCCGCCATCGCGAGATCCTTGATCCACCATGGGCGCTCGTCCTACTCTGGCGCCAGCATCTCCTTCTTGACCTCCTTCTTGATCGGGGACTCCTTCACGCGAGGCGGAGCTGAAGAAGAGCAGAGTTTCCCTCCCAGATGATGACACCGTCGGAACGGTGCGGCTGCGGGTGCTAGGGGCGGAGCGCACGGTCGTGCGGCCGTTCGAGGAGCCTCTCTTGGACAACGAAGGTGGCATCGGCGGAGAGCGATTCTAGCCATGTGTCGGGGTCGACGTGTGGCGCTCGGGATGGTAGCCGTGCTCCCGGAGCACGACGTCGATGCCGCATGTGCGCCAGTACACCTGACAGTCGGTCACATTGTACCAGCCGTGGTAGGGGCCAAAGTAGCGGGCGAGCTCGAGCTCCCACTCGTTCTGCAGGATGGGCAGCCAGACGGTGCGCGTCGGTGCCCACTCGGGGAGGTCGCGCTGCACCGACGATAGCGCTTCCCAATGTCGCTCGATGTGGTCGTCGAGCAGCGGCCCCTCCGGTGGGATAGGCGCGACGGTGTACCCGTTGGCAGACACGTTCCAGCCATGTGGCCGGTGGGACTAGGATTTGATTGTCGGTGAGGATCTACGCCTCCTCGCTGTTCAGGTTCATCGGTCTGGAGTAGCCGCCGCTGTCGCGGCTGCCGCTAGCCTAGTCATTGTGCGCCATCGGAGCTTGGTGGGCAACGGTGATGGATCGGGGAGGAAGAAGAAGCAAGGTAGGCGACGGTGAGCTGGGAGACGGCAACTTTTGTAGGCCGGGGGGAGTGCGCATTGAAGCGGCGGCTCGGCGCGGAAGGCATGGCATTCCCACCTGGGACTCCGCGTGGCCGGCGGGCTCTACGATGCCTCGGGAACCGACGTGCATTCATTGTGACAGGTGAGCTTCCTGGCGGCGTCATAAAAAAGGTTGACCTGGCCAGCGTCGCTACCAAGCGGGACCGACCTATCGGATGTGACCTGTCGCGGGCTGCCAGCGCTCCCGATAGGACCCTACCCCGCTAAAAGAACATATAGAGCCCCATGTGTGGTTTTGGTAATTAATGACAATCCCTATGGACTAATGGTTGCATTGAGTTATATATTTAGGACTTGTCCATAGACAATGCTTGAACCGTTTGTTAGATTCAAGGTTGTAAGAAGAAGATAATGAAGAAGATTATGTGATGACCAAGATATTGTTCATGGAGTGATCCGAAGATTGGTCATTAGGGAGTTGAGCCTATATCAAGTGTGTCTTGAAGAATAAGATTGAGTGAGCTCTCATGTGTATCTTGAAGACACCATCATTATAGAGAAAGAAGAATTGATTCGAGAATTGATCAAGTCAAAGCGCAAGTTCAAGATGGAATCTAGAAGAGATCATATGCTTGAAGTTTGCCATCTATATTTTGATCATAGATATGTGAAGGAATGCTTAAAGAGAGTCTCTCCCGTAGTAGAGTATGGGGGAGAAATTCACAAGACTTCACCAAGCAAGCACGATCAAGAAAGGTGTTCCAACATGAGGAAGACAAGGCCGTCTTCATCTAGCTCAAGTGGAATGCACAAGGCAAAGGTATGTTATTGATAGGGTTTATTTCTTAATGGTCTCATGGTGTTAGTTGTGAGACCGGGTTATAGGATCAGTAGCTATACTATCAAGAAGGGATCTCGAGTGAGTAACTTTGTCGTATCGTTCGGAGAGAGCTCAAACCCTTGTATACTTGGCATCATCTTTCTTGTTCTTATTTGGGTTTTATCCATGTGAGGTTCTAGAGCTTGTGGTTATTTCCATGACAAGCTCTAGCTCATCAAAAATGGATTTCGCATGAATCACTTGTTATGTTTTTGTTGATTGGAGGTTTTACCGATTCATCTTTTATAGAGAGGTCAAACCTTTCTCATTTGGTTTTATCTTCTTTGGTTTGACTATGATGTTTCTCTACAAAAAGTTGTAGAGCTCGTTGTTGTGATTCCAACGAGTCCAAGATCATCGAAAATGGAGTTCGGATGCTCAAGTTATTGTTGTTTACGTTTTGGTGTTTCAGTTAGGGAGGGCCGGAAAAAGCCGATCTGGGGCCAGAAAAAGCCGGTCTGGGGCCGGAAAAAGCCGGTCCCTAGCACTTTCGAGTGGTGCTATCTGCCAGTAAGGGGGCCAGATTTTTGTCTAGAAAAAGTCGGTCTGGGCTAGAAAAAGCTGGTCTGAGGCTGGAAAAAGCCGGTCTAAGTTGCCCCAACGGTCACATTTTTGGAGAGGGTATAAATACCCCTTCTTCCTCCTTGAGCCAGCCACGAATTGGGTTTCTCTTACCTCCATTGTTGACTTTGCAAGCTTGCCCTCCCTCCTCCATTCCTCCCATGATTCTTGCACCTTTTTGAGAGAAAAGAGAGAGGAGATCTAGATCTATCTTTCCACCAATCAAAATCTCCTCTAAGTGAGGGGAACCTATTGGATCTAGATCTTGGAGTTCTTTGTGGATTTCCTTTGTTCTTCCTCTCATATCTCTCCATAGCATTAGTTGCTTTGGTGAGATTTGGGTGAGAAGGATTTGAGCACTTTGTGTGCTCTTGCCATTGCATTTGGTGCATCGGTTTGAGTTCTCCTCGGAGATTCGTGGAAGTGAAAGTAAGAAGCTTATTACTCTTGGGTTCTTGGAACCCTACATTGCTTTGTGGTGCCTTGGTGGCTATCCTTGGGAGCCTCCAATTAAGTTGTGTATGCGTGCCCCAAGATTTGTGTAAAGACCCGGTTCCGCCTTGAGGAACCCCTTAGTGGAAAACTGAACTAGGCCTTTGTGGCGGAAGTTCACCGGAGAATAGGGTGAGGCCTTTTGTGGCGTTGGTTAGGCCTTTGTGGCGATACCACACCCCTCCAACGAGACGTACTACCCTTCAAGGGAGGAACTTGGGAATACATCATCGTCTCCGCGTGTCTCGATTATTCCTATTCCCGTGCTCTTTACTTATGCACTTTACATTGTGATAGCCTTCGTGCTTGAAGTCATATATATATCTTGCTATCACCTTGTTACTTGTATTGCTTAGCATAATTTGTTGGTGCACATAGGTGAGCCTAGTTTATTTAGGTTTTGTGTGCTTGACAAAATAAATGCTAGTTTAATTCCTCTTTTGTTCAAGCTATTCGTAAAATTTGATTTTGCCTATTCACCCTCCCCCTCTAGGCGACATCTATGTCCTTTCAGTTGGTATCAGAGCCCGGTCTCTCATTTTAGGCTCCACCGCCTTGAGAGCAGAGATGTTGGCTAGGGGATTAGTGTATAATAACACTTTTATATTTGATGGCACAAATTATGATATATGGAAAATTCACATGCTTAATTATTTTCGGGTCATGGACTCAACTATGGAGCGAATTGTAGATACGGGTTTTTCTCCTCCAAAGGATACTCAAAATCTATCTTTAGAGGATGAGAGAAACTTGTATCTCAATGCTCAAGCTACTCATGTGATTGTTAATGCTTTGAGCGATGTAGTTACCTTCTCTATCACACCTTTTCGGAGCGCTCATGAGATATGGACAAAGCTTCAAAAAAATATGGTGTGTACAAGATTATTGAGGATGATTGTATTCCTTCCACTTCCGACTGCGATGAACTATCATCCACTTCACCAAAGTGTGGCAAGACACAAGGTAATGATATGGTGTGTGGTGATGAAACTTGCAATGGTGATAGTATGCTTACTTTTGATGATCCTTCATGTCTATCTCATTGCAATGCTTCATCTTTGGACTTAAACACTTGTTTCCCCATAAATTCTTTACATGCTTGTGTTGATAGTCCTTGCATATCATGTGTAAGTTTCTTGAATAAATCTCATGATGATATGCTTGCTTTGTCTAGTTGCCATAATATAAATTCTTTTATTTCCTCTAGTTGTTGTGTGTCTAACAATGTAGAGGAAACCGGAGATTCTATGGGTCAAGACAAGATCTTGAATGGAGCTTCAAGTAATTCATCATTATCATCTCATATCACCCACCTATGCCTTATGGCCAGGGGTTCAAAGGTATCCCCTACTTTGGAACCCAATACCTCTTGTGTTGATGTGGATGAGGATAATAATGACCAAGAGGATGAAAATATATATGATGAGGAGGATATCATAAGAAGGGAAGGTGAGATTATCTATAATGCTCTTCCCAATGATATAGAGGTTCTCTTCATTGTTAAAATTGTGTCTAGTGCTATTGAGAGCCAAAAAATCATTGAAGAAAAATGTAGGCTCGAAAGAGAGTATGCTAATGATATTGGCTCCTTAGAAAATTCTCTTGAAGAAGAGCAAGGCTTTAGGTTTCTCTTGATGAGAAACTCTAATCCATTGAAGAGTCACATAATGAAATAATATCTAAACTCACTAAAGAACGTGACCTTGCTCTTGCCAAGTTGTCTTCTCTTATTGCTCATGATAATGATGCATGTGCTACTAACTCTATTTCTTGTGAAGCATCTATTTTGAAGGAGAATGTTGAGCTAAGGGCTCAACTTGAGTTGCTAACTAGCAAGTATGGGAAATTGGAAGAAAGTCATGAAAAGCTATCTAGCTCTAATGAGGATATTCTAGTGTCCCATGCTCGCCTAAAGTTAGCTCATGAGGCTATATCTACAAAGGTAACATCTTGTGAGCCTCATGTGGACACTAGCACTACTTCTCAAAATGCTATATTGACATGTGCTAGTCCTACTGATTCTTCATCTCATGCTATTGCTAAATCTTGTGTTGAATTACTCTCCTTGCCTCGTTGCTCTCTCAATGAAGCCTCTACTTCCACTAGTACTTGTGTTGTCACCAACCATGTAGAGGAAATCGAAGAGCTCAAGGCCCAAGTTACTTCACTGAAGAAAGACTTGGAAAATCGTCATGAAGGGAAGTCCACACTCAATAAGATCTTGAGTGTGCAAAAATCCCCCAATGACAAGAGTGGACTTGGATTCAAATCCAATAACAAGAACAAGTCCAAGATAATCAAGAAGAAGAAGAGTCAAGAACAAGTCAAGAATTTGGCCAAGATTGTTTGCTTCAAGTGCAAAATTGAAGGACACCATGTTAGATCTTGTCCTTTGAAGAAAATGCCTCTTAGTGAGAAGCAACAAGGGAAGCGGCCTCAAGTTCAAGGCCATGCTCAACCTTGAGCTGAAGAAGGGTCACTTCCAAAAAAAAATCAAGCTAATGCACCCCTTGTGGAGAAATCAAGTGAGAAGAAGGTGAAGAAAAGAAATTGCTACATATGCCATGAGAAGGGTCACATATCTTCTTCATGCACTAGTGGTAACTCATCCAACCCTATTATAATTGAGGATGTTTATTCACTTTGCAAGGATAAGGTTGGCAATGTGTGTTGCCAAATTTGTTGGCGCTCAATGTGGTGTCAAGAAAAAAATCATTTGGGTTGCCAAACCTATTGTTTCTAATTTCTTAGGACCCAACTTGGTTGGGGACCAACAAGCCATTACTTGAACAATAGGTGACAAGGGTATAGATAATAGAGCCCGTCAGTTGAGTACCCGTGAGGCCCGTTAAGCTAGACCCAATTGTAATACTAGTCAAAATACGAGTTCATATTGTATGTCGATATTGTAATCTGTATCGGATCCCACCCGACCCTCGAGACCAGGCCATCTATATATAAGGGCCAGGAGGGGACGGTGTGGGACAGATTGAAAGCAAGCCAGGTTCTACACCCACGTTTACTTTTGATACACACCTTGTTTGACTGACTTTACCTTCGAGTTCATCTGACGCCCTATCTCCCCGATCCTAAGTCCTTTATCTAGGACATTTGTCGAGTAGATACTAAGAATATCCAACCCTTCGGAACCGTCGATTTTCAACCTCACCAGTCAAGTTTCACGCAAATATTCGAGAGCATGGATCAAGATATGGATTTGACGATCAGAAATCTAAACTTTCGCGTCGGATCACTAGGTTCGATTCGCCTTTTAGATCCGGCGAAACCAGGTCCATCGGCAAGTGAACCCAAGACAGTAGCAATGTCAAAATCATCAGAAGGCTCTTCCAGCGAGGTAAACTCACCGGTCAGCTTAGCAGAAATAGAAGAAGGAAAAATCGCAGGAGGCAACGAAACCATGGAAAATTTCGACTTAGAAGTCCAACTCGAAGATCTCATGATCTGCCACGACAATACCTCAGACAAATCAACAGACACTTCTAAGACAGGATTAGAGCTTTCTGAAGATGACAATTTGATCTTCTCAAGTTCAAACAGCAAACTCGACAATCGATACCAGATACTCGCCATCACAGGAGACAACTCAGAAGAACTCGATGTTGCAAGAAGAACGCCATGAGTTGAGTACCCGACAGTGCACCTCCTCTACCACTCTTCAGCTCTTGGATGCGGGCTAGAAGTGATTTGATTTCCTCCATCTCAGCTTCTGTGGGAGGCGAATCCCATGAGGCCAATTTCTTCACTTCTTTGGAGGCATCAAAAGGGGCAATGCCGTACTGGTCAGAGGAAGAGACCTTCCGGTCTTTAATATAAAACCATTTAGTCCTCCAACCTTGTACTGAGGCAGCCATGGAAAACTCTAGGTACTGAGATTCAGCACGGATAGAGACAACAGCTCCGCCCAGTTCTGGCTTCTTTGATAAAGCGACACTGGGGCGGAGCCGAAAGAGGAATTTCCAGAGAAGAAAATGGGGTTCGATCCCGAGAAAGGACTCGCAAAGAGTTAGAAAGCAAGCAATATGAAGAATCGAGTTCGGTGTGAGCTGGTGAAGCTGCACACCGTAAACAAAGAGAAGCCCACGAAGGAACTCGTGGGCAGGGAGAGAGAGACCGCGCAAGAGAAAAGCAAAAAACATCACCCGAAAGCCGCTCTGGGGCTTGGGGATCCGCTCGGTGCTAGGAAAGATGACCTGATCATCAGCGGAGATGAGGCCATCAGCGTAAGCCTTGTCCAGATCCTTCTGCTGGAAAATGGAAGGCACCCAGCTGGTTGCGGAGTTAGCAGTGCTGGCTTTCCCCATCTTGTTCTTCTGCGCAAGGTGCTTGACGCGCATCTACGGCTTGCACACGGGGGCTATGCAGGAGCTCAGAGAGGCGTAAAGTTTGCAGCAATGACGGCGGCGGAAGAAGCGAGGAATTGGTAAACAGTAATTTCCCCACTCTCCCCCTTATATAGCTTCCTGATGAAGGAACGTGGACTGAGACGTGGCGCAAGGAGCGGAAACAGCAGCCCACTAACGGGCAGAGAAATTGTGAAATTACTGCGCTGCCCATGAGTAACGGTCAGCGCTGAAATCAAAATTACACATAGTGTAATTATATTAATGATGTCACGAGAGTTCGAGTTAAGGGAAATAAGATTATGGCAATGAAAAATACGAAGTGACATATCTGCGTATTGGTGATAATCAAGGAAGTCGATGAAAAACTGATATAAAAACTACAGAGGAGTGAAGGAAGAGTATATCACTCTTTGAGTCGATACCCAAAAATATTCGACTATAGCCTCGGGGGCTACTACCATCGGGAGCGCTGAGCGCGCACCCGACGATATTATCATATAAAGCTTAGATCTAATGACTAAGAGTAGGCACAATATATTTGAGCCTATACTCGAAATAAGACTTTTTCGACTATAGCCTTGGGGGCTACTCCCATCGGGAGCGCTGGGCGCGCACCCGACGATGTTGTTTCATGAATACTGGAGAGAAGAAGGAGAGAGAAGCTTCAGGAAGCATCATTACTCCCATCGGGAGTGGGATTTTTATTAATCAAGGTTGAATAACCCGAAAATTTGGTACATTGAAACAATCAAACAAGGCTGCGACATACGATTCTCGAGTTGCGTCATCGCGACAAAACTTGAATGCCGTGGTTGAAATACATCACGAAGGTAAGACCCAAGGATCCGTCCTGTGTGGCCCGGTATACGCACATGGATGCGCTCTGCTGGTACGTATCCGTGTCTATGACGTGAAGAAAAATCCTGGTGGACGCACTGGGTACCCTGAGAACCACTAGGACTCATTCTTTGTAAGTCCTAAATACGGAAAAAGAATGAGTTTGACCTGTTTCCCGAATTCAAGTCCAAGAGGATTGAATTTGAAGTAGGTGACAAGTATCTGTTCCGACAGTTAACTTGCCTCTTGATCCGTCAGAGTTGTCAGGCTTATTCATCAAAACCCCTTGCGAGACATTATAATAAAAGACAAGTCGAAAGACCAAGTCGAAGATTTGAAGATCTGAAGAAGTCAAGTATTGATCAAGTCGAAGAATTGAAGATCTGAGATTCAACCCGAATCTGCAATTTTGGTATACTCTCGGGGCCTACTAACAAGGGTATAGATAATAGAGCCCATCAGTTGAGTACCCCTGAGGCCCGTTAGACTAGGCCCAATTGTAATACTAGTCGAAATACGAGTTCATATCGTATGTCCATATTGTAATCTGTATCGGATCCCACCCGATCCTTGAGACCTGGCCATCTATATATAGGGGCCAGGAGGGGACGGTGTGGGATAGATTGAAAACAAGCCAGGTTCTACACCCACGTTTACTTTTCATACATACCTTGTTTGACTGACTTTACCTTCGAGTTCATCCGATGCTCTATCTCCCCGATCCTAAGTCCGTTATCTTGGACATTTGTCGAGTTAACCCTCGTCAGACAGAAACCTCTAAGGTTCTAGATGTGTTGTTGCCACTAGGGAGAAAACAACATTCTTGTGTCCAAGGACATTTGCTTTGTTTACATTACGCACTTTGCTTAATGCAATTATCTATTGTTCGCAACTTAATACTCAAGGGGTACTCGGATGACTCCCCGTGAGTGGATTTTTAGTCATAGATGCAGTTGGATGGCGGTCTATGTATTTTGTCGTAATGCCCAGAGTGAATTTCATAGTGATCCTCATGACATATGTACGTTATCTTTACTCTATCAATTGCCCAGCTGTAATTTGTTTACCCAACATGTTATTTATCTTATGGAGAGATACCACTAGTGAACTATGGACCCCGGTCCAATTTCCTTTACATTGCTATTACCTTTTACTTTTACTCGCTCTGTTTACTTTTACTTGCATACTATTACCTTTTACCACTCAATACGCTCAATCCTTTGTTTACAGCAAACCGGTGAGATTGACAATCTCATCGTAAGTTGGGAGCAAAGTTCTTGGTTGTGTTGTGTGCAGGTTCCACGTTGCTGATAGGTGAAGAAGCTTCTACGTCAACTACGCACCAGTATTTTCTGGTGCCACTGTTCGGAATGTCGTGAAGCTAGCAAGCATCACGTTCTGAAGTTTGGCTTTCTCCTACTAGTTCGATAAACCTTGGTTTCACAACTGAGGGAAACTTGCTGTTGTGCTCCTCATACCTTCCTCTTGGGGTTCCCAACTTGGTGCCTTAACACCGCACCATCAAGCATTTTTCTAGCGCCGTTGCCGGGGAGAAAGAAGATTTCTGCAAGGGGAGTCTCTCACGCTCAACCTTTACTTTGTTTTTGTTTTGCTTTATTTTATTTTTACTTGCATCGTTTTATTAAAAATACAAAAAAAAATAGTTTCCTTTATAGTTGTTACTTCATTACTTTTAGTTCATTATGTTGTTCCCTAAGTATGTTTTGGAGGACCTCTCAGTAGGTAGTGGTTTTATAATTGGGAAAGGTAACATCAAGAAGTTCTTTAATCATGTTAGTATGCATAAAGATATTGAGGATAGATCTTTGGCTGAGCTTGCTCCTAGTTATGAAGTTGTTGTTGCTTATTTAGTTCACATGTTGGAGGCTAGGTTTGTTAACCTTAATCCTTTTATGCAACAAATGTTTCTTAAGCTTCATGATATCGAAGACTCCGAAAAGAAAGATTTTATTTTGGAGACTTTGCGTAGAGAATTTCGAGATGTTGTTATTGAAGCTAGGAAAGTTTTTGAGCGTTAATATGCTTGGCTCACGTGTAGAGGTTGTTGGTACAAACAATGAAGACATCAAAGTACCAATACCTTGCAAACTTGTAGGATTGCATGAAGCTTTGGAAAAGAATTTTGATTGGATTTGTCCTGAAAACCCTTTCGATGAAAGTAGTGAACCGAAGAGTGTTCACAAGGGATCTTCAAAAACTCATCTGGATACAATTCAATTCATTTTTTTAAAGACTTCTGCAATTGATCTTAATGCCTCATTTGATATTACTTGATTTCCACTTTCTGCGCCTAGCTCAAAGGCGTTAAAGAAAAGCACTCTTGGGAGATAACCCAATGTTTTATTTTCAGTAATTTTTCTTTTATTTGAGTCTTGAAAGTTATTACTACTATAATAACCGCTCCTTATCCTTTTTATTTTGTTGTTGTGCCAAGGAGAACCTCTAATTTGAGGGAGGTAAGATTTGGGGAAGTTGCTGTCCTGAAACAGATTTCTGCGCTGCACCGTAAAAATTTGTGAAAATTATCAGAATATCTTTTTGATCTGCTATTTCTTGTGTATATGCCCCAGGTTATATCCAAACTTCCATTAATTTTGCACTTTTCTATTTGAGCAACATAAGGTCTTCTAAAAAATCGACCTTTGTCAGCTGTTCTGTTTTGACAGATTTATGCCACTATTTGTGTTTGCCTCTCAATCGCTTTCTTTTTGAGTTCTTTTGATCACGGGACTTTTGAGGAAGTTGCTACTGTAGTATGCTTTATATGTGATGTTTTTGAGTTGAAACCTGAACCCAAAAGGGTTGATTTACTATTATGCTTATGCTAACATTGCTAATAGAATTGTGTGAAGTTTTGTATGAAGGAAGTTTTCAAGTGTAGGGATTGGAGAGTGATGAGATGAGATGAATTATGGACAAAAGCTCAAGCTTGGGGATGCCCATGTAACCCCAAGAAATATCCAAGAGGTACAAGCGTCAAAGCTTGGGGATGCCCCCGCGGCACCCCTTCTTTATCGGCAAAAATCAGGTCACCTTTCAACACACTATATTTTTATTGCTTCATGCACTATGCGTTTTTCTTGGAGCGTCTTTACTTTTGCTTTCGGTTTTATTTTGTTTTGTTTGCTGCAATAAATGGTTGGACCCCAACAAATTTCTTTTGGGGGAGACGCACTCCGTTTTTCATTTGCCAAGAACACTCTATTTTACACTCTTATCGTTCAACGAGTGTTCTCTTTTTCTAGAACTGCGTTTAGCTTTCATTTTTTGCCTTGATTTTTGTTCAGATCTTGTTATATCTTTGTATCAAGGTGTATTTGGACCTCTGGTCTATGTTGGTATTCATCAAAAGAGTTGTTTCAAAAAGGTTTGAATGGTGTTGGAAAAGGGAAAAAGATTCATGCAAAAAGTGGTACAAAAAGAGCTTGTTTAGACTGCGGCTTAGACTTTTGTATGCCATGCTTGATGTCGTTTTGATAGTATGTTTAGTGATTTTTGCTGTAGCATGACTTGTCTCAAATGACTGACATTGCTTAATGAGCCTTTGAAAAAAATCATGCATTGTTTTTATTATGTGGAAGCATTTATTTGGTTTTCTCCTTGATGCTTTATTTGGGTTGACTTAGCGCATGCTTACAACATGTTTGACTCTAACAAGTCGCCATAAGCCTCTATGATCATTTGGTTTTTGACTTGTGATGCCATTTTATGCTTCTTTTAATGATGTTTTGTCGCTATGCATGATTATGGCCGTTATTGCTCTCTTAGTTGGTCGCTCCCAGTCTTTTGCTAGCCTTCATTTTGTACTGAGTATGAGCTCTACTCGTGCATCCAACTCCCAAAAACCAAGTTATTCCATTGTGTCCACTATAAAATTCATATGCATGGTATTTGTAAGCCATTCCAAGTAAATTTTCATGTACTACCTTTCAAAAAAAACCTTCAAAACACTTCTCGTTTTGTGACACTGTTTTTAGCTCATGGGGACGTAGTAATCGGATTTGCTATCTTCCATATTGTTTTATTCCAAAAATAAAAAAATAAAAAAATAAAAGAAAAAAGACACTCCTTCATGGTATGTGAATGTTGGTGGGCACCCGATGGAATCTGTTAGCCATGGTTTGTGAAAGGAAAAAGGTGGGGAGGAGTGCCAAGCTTTATAAAAGAGCACCAATGTGCCAATCTCTCCCTCAAAAACTTGCTTTGTTTTTGTATGGAAGATAGTAAGAACCCCATTGCCAGTCGTTGACAAAGACAACCACCTCTCAAAACAAATTTTTATCTCTCTATTTTACAAATGAAAAGCTCTAACACATGTTTAATCACTGCTTCTCTCTGCGAAGGGTCTTTCTTTTACTTTTATATTGAGTCTCCACCTTGTATCTTTATGCACCGTCTAAGAGAGCATAGTTGCCATTCTGAGTTTAATGTACATAGTCCCAAAGTTTATCATTGATTGATTGATGATTATGGTTTTGCTTGTTCTTAAATTATTTGTATCTAGTCGCCCTCTTAAACTTGAAGGTGTCCTATGCATTTATGTTTTGCTATTCCATGAAGGACAAGCTGAAAACCACTTGATATGTTTTTCCATATGATTTGAACACACGTTTGACTTTCATTGTTTCATTATTCATGATCTTTCGTTTGTGTTTCTTTTCATGTTATAACATGGTTGCTAAGTTTTTATTGTCAAGATTATGTCTCTTATGCCCATGTTTTAAGTTCTTTGATCCCAGCACTCAATGCTTTACATAGTTGATCACGATTGTGATGGTGCATGTCACCTCAAAAATTATTCTTTTGTTATCACTTACCTACTCGAGGACGAGCAGGAGTTAAGCTTGGGGATGCTTGATATGTCTCAAACGTATCTATAATTTTTGATGCTCCATGCTTGTTTATACACCATTTGCTTTGTGTTTTGTTACACTTCGTGGCGTTTTTATGCATTTTCTAGAACTAACCTACTAACGAGATGCCACAGTGTCAGTTCCCTATTTTCTGCTATTTTTGTGTTTCAGAAAAGCTACACAGGAAATATTCTCAGAATTGGATGAAACAAAAGCCAGACCTTCTATTTTTCCCGAAGCATCATGAAGTCCGAAGATGAGACGGGGGGGCTAGGGGCTGGCCACACCCTAGGGCGGCGTGGGCCAGGGCCTGGCCGCGCCACCAGGGGTGAGTCGCCCTGGTCCACCCTCTGATGCTGCCCTTTCGCCTATATATTCCCCTCAACGGTAGAAACCTAGAGGACGGATCGCTTTTCCTCGAAACATATTGCAAGCCACCGCCGTCGTCATCGCGAGATCGGGAGGCTCCAGGAGCTCTTCCCGGCACCCTGCCGGAGAGGGAAATCCCGGCCGGAGGCCTTCTCCACCACCATGGTCGCCTCCGGAGTGATGTGTGAGTAGTCTACCTTGGACTATGGGTCCATAGCAGTAGCTAGATGGTTGTCTCCTCCGCCATGTGCTTCATGTTTAGATCTTGTGAGCTGCCCTACATGATCAGGATCATCTTTATGTAATTCTATATGTTGTGTTTGTTGGGATCCGATGAGTATTGATGACCCACAAGTATAGGGGATCGCAACAGTCTTCGAGGGAAGTTAAACCCAAATTTATTGATTCGACACAAGAGGAGCCAAAGAATATATGTAAGCCTTAACAGATGAGTTGTCAATTCAGCTGCACCTAGAAACAGTCTTGCTCGCAGTGGTTTATCAGTAGCAATAGTTTTATAGTGGTGATAGTAGTGAAACAGTAACAGCAGCAGTAAAATAACAGCGGTAATAGTAACAGTAGTAAACAGTAGGAACAAATATTGTAGGCATAGGGATGGACGTACGGGCGTTGCATGGATAAGATAATTCATGAAATCAATGAGACACGGGTATTGCAGATAAATAATGATAAAGCATCCTAGTACTAACAATCATAGGCATGTGTTCCGTATATAGTCGTACGTGCTCACAAGGAGAAACTTGCACGACATGTTTTGTCCTACCAGCCTGTTGCAGCAGGGCCTCAAGGGAAACTACTGGTAATTAAGGTACTCATTTTAATAAAGTACCGGAGCAAAGCATTAACACTCGGTGAACACATGTGATCCTCACATCATAGCCATCCCCTCCGGTTATCCCAATTTCTGTCACTTTGGGGCCTCGGGTTCTGGACAACAATATGTGTATACAACTTGTAGATAAGACCATAAACAACAAGTATCATAATGAAACAATAACATGTTCAGATCTGAAATCATGGCACTCGGGCCCAAAGTGACAAGCATTAAGCACAACAAGTTGCAACAATGTCATAGGCACTAAATAAAGATACTAGGCACTATGCCCTAACAATCTCATATCAAATTACATGAACAATCTCATCCAATCCCTACCATCCCCTCACCTACAGCGGGGGAATTACTCACACATGGATGGGGGAGTCATGGATGGTCGATGAAGTGACGTCGGTGATGATGGTGATGAAGATCTCCTCCAAATCCCCATCCCGACAGGGTGCCAGAACGGAGTTTCTGGTTCCGAATCGCGGTTTCTGATGGCGGCGGCGCAGCGGAAGTCTATCTGGGAAAAATGCCGTCTCCCCGATATAATCGAGTCAGGGGGTATATGTAGGCGAAAGGAGAGGTCGAGGGGACGGCCGAGGCGTCCTCACGCCAGGTGGGCGTGGCCAGGGCTGGACCGCGTCCCCTGTGCGTGTGGAGCCCTCGAGTCTCCCCTCCGTCTCGTCTTCTGGCTCCGTGGGTCTTCTGGTGAAATAGGATTTTTGATGATTTTTCCTGAATTTTTACTGAAAGTTGGATTTCTGCACAAAAACGAGACACCAGAGCAATTCTGCTGAAAACAGCGTCAGTCCGTGTTAGTTGTATTCAAAACACACAAATTAGAGGAGAAACAATAGCAAAAGTGTTCGAGAAAGTAGATACGTTTTGGACGTATCAACTCCCCTCAAGCTTAGCTATTTGCTTGTCCTCAAGCAATTCAGTTAACAACTGAGAGCGATAAAAGAAACTTTCACGAACACATTTGCTTCATAGATGTATATATACTAACTATATGATCAAGTACTCAGGCAATTCATGATAAGAAATATGCAGCTAATGCTCCCTCATAGTCAAGCAAGCTATGAAAGAGTGCCAACATACTAATAACAAGTAACATGAACATAAGAAGCTACAAGATTGTAATATGCATAAATGATATGGAAGAGTGGTATCCAGCTTGCCTTTATTTGTGGAGCAAAACATAAATGCTGAGGCACCTCTGAAGTCCAAAGGAAGACTAGAAGTAAAAATATCAAAGATGCAAGCATCAAAGTTATACCACAATTAACCGTGTTCTGGGACAAGCACATTACACTAAGAATAACAGCTATGCTCTCAAGAAGTGCTTTAAAGTTAGAAGATGAAGACTCAACATAAAAGTAAAAGAAAGGCCCTTCGTAGAGGGAAGCAGTGATTTAACATGTGCTAGAGCTTTTCATTTGTAAAACATAGATAAAAATTTATTTTGAGAGGTGGTTGTTCTATGTCAACGACTGGCAATGGGGACTTGCTATCTTCCATAATAAACAAGTGAGAGCGGTTCCGAGTTCTTTGAAATTTTGGCACATTGGTGCTCTTTTATAAAGCTTTGGCACTCCTCCCCACCTTTTTCCTTTCTCAAACCATGGCTAACCGATTCCATCGGGTGCCCACCAACTTTCACATACCATGGAGGAGTGTGTTTTTTTTAAAATTAGATTATAATGGTCTGACCAGCTCCCTTGCAAAATTAATGACGAGCAGATGAAGCTGCCTAGTCGAGGGGTACTCAATTTAATATGGAAGATAGCAATTCCGACCACTACATCCCCATGAGCTAAAAACAGTGGCACAAAATGAGATGTATTTGAAAGTTTGAAAGGTAGCACATGAAAATTTACTTGGAATGGCTTTGAAATACCATGCATAGGAATTTATAGTGGACTATTTGGAAGACTTGGTTTTTGGTAATTGGATGCACGAGTAGAGCTCATACTCAATACAAGTGAAGGCTAGCAAAAGACTGGGAAGCGACAATCGAGAGAGCAATAACAGTCATAATCATGCTTGCGACAAAACAAAATTAATATAGGCATAAAAATGATACAAGAACTCTGAGGCAAAGTAAATCATCAAGGCTTAATTGACTTTTTGTTCAGTCATATGCATGCTTGAGCATGTGCCAAGTCGATTCAAATGAAGCTTTCAGAGGTGGATACCACAATAACATACTATAGTATGAATAAAACAATGCATGCAAGCGTATACATGACATGCTACAAACTATTAGTAAATTGGAACTAATCATATGAAAGCAAGAACTACAAAGCATCCATTAGATAACATATACCTTACATGAACCGACTAAGCATGTCCACATGGATGAGTATATGTACAAAAAAATGAAAACAAATAGAGTTCATACCAGCCTCTTACCACATCTCGGATTGTCATATTTCGTCATTATTGCCTTTTCACTTGTGTGGCTTGAATAATATAAAGTGAATACCAAGCTCCAATGGGGTAATAGAGACTGAACTCTGCAACAAGCTTTACAAAACCAAAGAAGAACAACAAATATTTTTGGGGTTTTCGATTTTTGAAACAAGAGCGAAAGGAAATAGTGAACAAAGCAAAATATTTTTGGATTTTCAAATACCAAACCGAAATTAGCAAGTAAAGCAAACCGAAGGTAGAAAGCTAAAGAAACAAATAGAGAGAAACAACAGAAATATTTTTGGTCTTTTTGTGTTTTGGAAAGCAGAAATAAAAATGAGAACAATAAAGAAAGCAAAACATGAATATACAAAGGACCGACAAAATATGATATGTAGATGAGTGAATTGTCGGCGTACCTCCCCCCAAGCTTAGGCTTTTGGCCTAAGTGGAGATCAATTCCAACTACGGTAGTTGCTCCAGGCTGGTGGGTCATTATGGGTGTAATCATACCCCGGCTTTCGTGAAGATGAAGCTGATGGCGCATAATCATAATAAGGTTGATCATAAGGGAAGTTCGCAATGTTGGAGGGCTGACCTGACTCCTCGGTGCCCTCCTCATCATGCACAGGCGGCGGGTGCTCCTCTACGTACGCATCAAGCTCATTCTCCGTAAGCGACCATCCATTCCTGTGATCAAGGTTAAACAAAAGAGGTGCAGGCAAACGGACTGATCGATCAGTCTTTACTACCTTCCAGGTAGTCTTCTTGAAAAAGGTTAGCTCAAATGTTAAATTAATCAAACTAGCAGGAGGAGAAATAAACTTATGATGAATCATAGAATTAAGATCAAGTTTCTCCTCGGGGAACTGCATATCTAGGAAATGAGGCAATATACCATGCAAAGCTAACAGGCGTGAAGCTATAAGTCCCCCACAGATTCCCCCCTTCTCACGATTAACATCAAGACGGAAAGCTATTAAGGCACCGAAATGGTAAGTCCTATCACGCCTCAAAGCAGCAGCAATAAAAGCTAGATCATGGAGAGATAATTTACTTGCAGATTTCCTAGCAAGAACACATTTGGTAATAAAGAAGGCAAAATATCGAATGGATGGGAAATGAACATTTCGAATTTTACCACCCTCTCCTGTGAAGCTTCTTCCTTGACAAATCTCCTCATATAGTTCCAACAACGGCCTAGGCTGGCCCCTTATCCTCTCAAGTGATCCCCACTGTGGCACTCTAATAGCTGTACAGAAAACATCAAGAGGCAAGTCCACAGATTTGTTATAGATTTTATAATGAACCATGGGGTTAGAAGTGGACCAACTAAATCTGAAATCCTGCACCACAGACATTGTTAGTTTAATATATTGGGGAGGTTCACCCTCAATAAAATGCTCCAATCCTGCATTAGAGAGTAAGGTTTGAAAATCCTGTAGAATTCCAGCAGCACTCATAAAGTCTGAGCAAGGATAGTGTGAGGGAAAGACCCTCTCTTCACGGTGAACTTTCATAACTTCATGCACTTCTAGTTCATGTTGAAAAAGTTGATAAGCATTCTCCTCCATTTCTGAAATTTTTAACAAACCTCATAAAATATAATTTTGAGACAAGCAAATGTAGGAAACTACTATAGTGAGTTACTAGAGAGCTAATATGCATCAACATAACATTTCTAAGCAATAGAACAAGCATGCATACTCATTTAGCCTGCCACCTACAATGCTAAAATACTCAAGAAATACTTTACCAAAAGAAATTTTACTTGGACAAGCGGAGGAGTCACACACCGGAGAACAAATGCTCCAAATCTTAGCATAAATGATGGGCTGAGCAAGGAGATCGAAAAATTGAAGTGAAGAACAGCAAGAACTCGGGTTTGAGCAGGGTGTGTCATTATTTTCGGGAGAGAGAAAGAGCTGGGGAGGAAGAGATAAGTGAGAGGCCAGGTGGGGACCCCTCACACCAGGTGGGCGCGGCCAGGGCTGGGTCGCGCCCCCTGTGTGGGAGGTGGCGTGGCAGCCCCTCCTGGTGTCTCCCAGGTGCCTCTCTGTCCCATTTTTGACATAAAAATTTATAAAGAATTTTCTGGAATTTTTCGAGAAACTTTATTTTCGAGGATTTTTCAGAAATTGGCATATTGATAAAAAAAAACTCAGAAAAACGAAGATGAAATGATTTCAAGCAAATCAAAACCAAGTATGCAGCAGCTCTGAGATACTCTTAATCATGTAACTAAACTAAAGGGATAAAATTGAACAAGTAAATAAAAGTGAGGTGGAGTAGATGCGGTGAAAACGAAGTTTGTTCATATAAAATCACTTTGTTAACAAGGTTGATCAAGTCTTGTTACCAAACTAACTTTATATGAGGAAAAACTTTGCATTTCACTAAATGCTTATGTTACCTCAACTTTGATAGGTATAGTCCCAACCATAACAATTTGATATTCTTCTTTGGGCCTTTGCTCTGAACAAATAATTTGACCCACTTTGACGGTCTCAACATGCCTAATTGAATTTAGAGCATTCTTCCTATCAATCTTCTTGGGAAAATAAACCGTATACTCTTTGTCATTGACATTAAAAGTTACGTTTCCTTGATTGCAATTAATAACAGCACCTGCAGTATTTAGAAAAGGTCTACCAAGAATAATAGACATATTATCATCTTCAGGCATTTCTAGCACAACAAAATCAGTTAATATTAAACAACTGTTAGCAACTTGAACAAGAACATTCTCACATATACCAATGGGAATAGTAGTAGACTTATCGGCCATTTGCAAAGATATATCAGTTGATACCAATTTTTCTAGATCAAGTCTCTTATAAAGAGAAAAAGGCATGACACTAACTCCAGCTCCCAAATCACATAAAGCAGTTCTAACATAGTTATTTTTAATGGAGCAAGGAATAGTTGGTATACCTGGATCTCCAAGCTTCTTCGGAACTTTACCATCAAAAGAATAATTAGCAAGTAGAGTGGAAATTTCCTCATTAGGAATTTTCCTTTTGTTAGTAACAATATCTTTCATATATTTTGCATAAGGAGGCATTCTAATAGCATCAGTCAAAGGAATTTGCAAAAATAAAGGTTTCATCCATTCACAAAACCTGTTGTAGTGTTCTTCCTCCTTGGACTTGTGTTTCTTACTAGGAAAAGGCATTGGTTTCTGCACCCAAGGTTCTCTCTCTTTACCATGCTTGGTGGCAATGAAGTCTTCTTTGGTGTACTTT
Organism: Dactylis glomerata; assembly: GCA_007115705.1. NCBI lineage: Eukaryota > Viridiplantae > Streptophyta > Magnoliopsida > Poales > Poaceae > Dactylis > Dactylis glomerata. The sequence goes on along the minus strand of QXEO01001062.1, from coordinate 714,088 downwards.
GCATTCTTATCAATCTTTTCTGGTTCTTCTTCAACTTCTTCTTTATCGGAAGCATCTCCTGGTTCAGTTTCAGCATCAGAAATAGAAACACTGTTAGGATCTTTACCTGCTTTAGAGGATTCTGCAGTTGTTTTATGCTTCTTCTTCTTCTTGGAAGGAATATCATCACTTGACGTATGTTGAGAATCTTGCTCGACCCTCTTAGGATGTCCTTCAGGATATAATGGATCTTGAGTAGTAGCACCACTTCTTGTGCGTATTTCACATGCCTGCTTTTCTCTTGCGGCATTAACTAGCAAGTCTTTTTGCACCTTGGTAAGCTGATCAATTTGTGTTTGAACCATTTGAAAATGTTTAACAAGTATCTTCACATCATTGGAGGTTCTCTCCACAATATCCTGCAACTTGTTAATAGCTCTAGAGTTTTCCAACAAATGATTATGCACCATTCTATTAAAATTTTCTTGCTTAACAATAAAATTATCAAATTCATCTAAGCATTGATCAGGAGGTTTAGAACAAGGAATATCTCTTTCATCAAAGCGTTGGAGAGAGTGTACCTCGATTGTAGATGAGTGAGGGATTGGCTTACATAATTCTTCAATAGGAGGTAAATTTTTAACTTCTTCGGCTTTAATACCTTTCTCCTTAAGAGATTTCTTGGCTTCCCTCATTATTTCTTCATTTAATTCAATAATCCCTCTCTTCTTCGGTGTAGGCTCTGGAACTGGCGCAGGTATAGGTGCTGGTGTTGGCTCAACTAGAGTCCAATCATCATGATTCCGGCTTATTTTAGCCATTAATTCTTCAGCTTCAGCCGGAGTTTTTTCCCTGAAAACACAACCAGCACAACTATCCAAATATGTCTTAGATTCATCAGTTAGTCCATTATAAAATATATCAAGGAGTTTATTTTTAGGCAATGGTTCTTTAGGCAAAGCTCTAATTAAAGAACAAAACTTTGTCCAAGATTTAGGCAATATCTCTCCTTTTCCCTATTCAAAATCAAAGATTTTCTGTACAACAGCATGTTGAGCACTAGCAGGAAAATATTTCTGAAAGAAAGCATTAACCAAAGCAATAGGACTATTAAGAGATCCAGGAGACAAGTTATTAAACCAAGTTTTAGCTGCATCTTTCAACGAGAAAGGAAAAATCTTAGCAACAAAGTAAGTGCGGAGCTTAATATCATTAGAAAATAAGTTACTCAAAGTAGAAAGCTCATTCATGTGCTCCATAGCACTCTCATCTTTAGTACCACAAAAAGGAGTTTTCTCAACAATAGATATGTAAGATAAATCCAAAGAGAAATCATAAGCCTTGTCTCTAATATTTATGGGAGAAGCAGCAAACTTAGGATCAGGAGACAAATTATATCTAACAGTACGTCTAGCAAGGAGTTCTTTAACCTCAGCAGCATTACGAGTAGCACGTGCTTCAGCAATAAAATCATCATTAAGCTCAATATAAGCATCATCAAAATCATCACTAGGACATTCCCTAGACTCAGGTGAACTAACAGGTGTAATAGTGGTGTTTCCCAACTTAGCTCTAGCAATAGTAGCATCTAAAAAGGAACCTAGTGAACCACTCTCATCAAGCACAGTAGAGGCATCATCTAAATTATCAGTGGCATTTTCAAACTCAGCAGAAGTAGTAGCAGTAGCGTGTGCATGTGGTGGTGTAAGCAACTTACTCATAACAGATGGTGAATCGAGAGCAACAGAAGTGTTTAAAGTTGTACCTCTTCTTGTAGTGGATGGCAATATAGGAATTTTTCCATCACGAGGTTTACCCATGATGAAAGGATTGCAGCGAACAATATGAATACCAAGTGAACTTACAAATAAAGCTATGCTCCCCGGCAACGGCGCCAGAAAATAGTCTTGATGACCCACAAGTATAGGGGATCGCAACAGTCTTTGAGGGAAGTAAAACCCAAATTTATTGATTCGACACAAGGGGAGCCAAAGAATATATGTAAGCCTTAACAGATGAGTTGTCAATTCAGCTGCACCTGGAAACAGTCTTGCTCGCAGTGGTTTATCAATAGCAACAGTTTTATAGTGGTGATAGTAGTGAAACAGTAACAGCAGCAGTAAAATAACAGCGGTAATAGTAACAGTAGTAAACAGTAGGAACAAATACTGTAGGCATAGGGATAGACGTACGGGCGTTGCATAGATAAGATAATTCATGAAATCAATGAGACACGGGCATTGCAGATAAATAATGATAAAGCATCCTAGTACTAACAATCATAGGCATGTGTTCCGTATATAGTCGTACGTGCTCACAAGGAGAAACTTGCACGACATCTTTTGTCCTACCAGCCTGTTGCAGCAGGGCCTCAAGGGAAACTACTGGTAATTAAGGTACTCCTTTTAATAAAGTACTAGAGCAAAGTATTAACACTCGGTGAACACATGTGATCCTCACATCATAGCCATCCCCTCCGGTTATCCCAATTTCTGTCACTTTGGGGCCTCGGGTTCCGGACAACAATATGTGTATACAACTTGTAGATAAGACCATAAACAACAAGTATCATAATGAAACAATAACATGTTCAGATCTGAAATCATGGCACTCGGGCCCAAAGTGACAAGCATTAAGCACAACAAGTTGCAACAATGTCATAGGCACTAAATAAAGATACTAGGCACTATGCCCTAACAATCTCATATCAAATTACATGAACAATCTCATCCAATCCCTACCATCCCCTCACCTACAGCGGGGGAATTACTCACACATGGATGGGGGAGTCATGGATGGTCGATGGAGTGACGTCGGTGATGATGGTGATGAAGATCTCCTCCCAATCCCTGTCCCGGCAGGGTGCCAGAATGGAGTTCCTGGTTCCGAATCGCGGTTTCTGATGGCGGCGGCGCAGCGGAAGTCTATCTGGGAAAAACGCCATCTCCCTGATATAATCGAGTCAGGGGGTATATGTAGGCGAAAGGATAGGTCGAGGGGATGGCCGAGGCGTCCTCACGCTAGGTGGGCGCGGCCAGGGCTGGGCCGCGCCCCCTGTGCGTGTGGGGCCCTCGAGCCTCCCCTCCGTCTCGTCTTCTGGCTCCGTGGATCTTCTGGTGAAATAGGATTTTTGATGATTTTCCCGAATTTTTACTAAAAGTTGGATTTCTGCACAAAAATGAGACACCAGAGCAATTCTGCTGAAAACAACGTCAGTCCGTGTTAGTTGTATTCAAAACACACAAATTAGAGGAGAAACAATAGCAAAAGTGTTCGGGAAAGTAGATACGTTTTGGACATATCAAGTATTGGTACTATGTTAAGTTGATGTGCTGAATTATATATCTTATGTTATCTCTATATTGTTTATGATCTTGCATGTTTTCCGTTGCTAGTAGATATCTTGGCCGAGTAGATGCTAGTGACTCCAAGAGGGAGTATTTATGCTCGATAGTTGGGTTCATGCCTCTAGTAATCTGGGGGAGTGACAGAAACCTCTAAGGTTGTAGATGTGTTGTTGCCACTAATGAAAAAACAACATTCTTGTGTCCAAGGACATTTGCTTTGTTTATATTACGCACTTTGCTTAATGTAATTATCTGTTGTTCGCAACTTAATGGGGTACTCGGATGACTCCCCGCGACTGAATTTTTAGTCATAGATGCAGTTGGATGGCGGTCTATGTATTTTGTCGTAATGCCCAGAGTGAATCTCATAGTGATCCTCATGACATATGTACGTTATCTTTACTCTATCAATTGCCCAGCTGTAATTTGTTTACCCAGCATGTTGTTATTTATCTTATGGAGAGACACCACTAGTGAACTGTGGACCCCGGTCCAATTTCCTTTACATTGCTATTACCGTTTACTTTTACTCGCTTTGTTTACTTTTAGTTGCATACTATTACCTTTTACCACTCGATACGCTCAATCCTTTGTTTACAGCAAACCGGTGAGATTGACAACCTCATCGTAAGTTGGGAGCAAAGTTCTTGGTTGTGTTGTGTGCAGGTTCCATGTTGCTGCTAGGTGAAGAAGCTCCTATGTCAACTATGGACCAGTATTTCTGGCGCCGCTGTCCGGAATGTCGCGAAGCTAGCAAGCATCACCTTCTGAAGTTTGGCTTTCTCCTACTGGTTCGGTAAACCTTGGTTTCACAACTGAGGAAACTTGCTGATGTGCTCCTCATACCTTCCTCTTGGGGTTCCCAACTTGGTGCCTTAACCCCGCACCATCAGCCGGCCCGGGGCCAGAAAAAGCCGGTCCCCTGGCACTTTCGAGTGGTGCTACCTGCTAGTAAGGGGGTCGGATTTTTGTCCAGAAAAAGCCGGTCTGGGCCAAAAAAGCCGGTCTAAGGCCAGAAAAAGCCGGTCTAAGTTGCCCCAATGGTCACATTTTTGGAGGGGGTGGGGTATAAATACCCCTTCTTCCTCCTTGAGCCAGCCACGAATTGGGTTTCTCTCACCTCCATTGTTGACTTTGCAAGCTTGCCCTCCCTCCTCCATTCCTCCCATGATTCTTGCATCTTTTTGAGGAAAATGAGAGAGGAGATCTAGATCTATCTTTCCACCAAACAAAATCTCCTCTAAGTGAGGGGAACCTATTGGATCTAGATCTCAGAGTTCTTTGTGGATTTCCTTTGTTCTTCCTCTCATATCTCTCCATAGTATTAGTCACTTTGGTGAGATTTGGGTGAGAAGGATTTGAGCACTTTGTGTGCTCTTGCCATTGCATTTGGTGCATCAGTTTGAGTTCTCTTTGGAGATTCGTGGAAGTGAAAGTAAGAAGCTTATTACTATTGGGTTCTTGGAAACCTAGACGGCTTTGTGGTGCCTTGGTGGCTATCCTTGGGAGCCTCCAATTAAGTTGTGGATGCGTGCCCCAAGATTTGTGTAAAGGCCTGGTTCCGTCTTGAGGAAGCCCTTAGTGGAAAACTGAACTAGGCCTTTGTGACGAAAGTTCACCGGAGAATAGGGTGAGGCCTTTGTGGCGTTGGTTAGGCCTTTGTGGCGATACCACACCCCTCCAACGAGGCGTACTCCCCTTCAAGGGAGGAACTTGGGAATACATCATCATCTCCATGTGCCTCGGTTATTCCTATTCTCGAGCTCTTTATTTATGCACTTTACATTGTGATAGCCTTCATGCTTGAAGTCATATATATATCTTGCTATCACCTTGTTACTTGTATTGCTTAGCATAAGTTTTTGGTGCACATAGATGCGCCTAGTTTATTTAGGGTTTGTGTGCTTGACAAAATAAATGCTAGTTTAATTCTGCTTTTGTTCAAGCCATTCATAAAATTTGATTTTGCCTATTCACCCCCTCTAGGCTACAAATGTGTCCTTTCACCCGCGTCGTCTCATTTATTGGGGCCGTGGGTGCGCCAACAGGCTTTTAGGGCCATAGGTGTAGCCTCGTTCTCACCCCCGAGCCCAATAAATGTGTTGGGGCCCTTTTGGTTGGCAGGTTGGGGGCGCCGGTGGAGATGCTCTAAGACCCCAGTAAAGATAGGGATGATGTGGTTGTTAGGGATCGCGCTACTCAAAACAAAAATTCTAGCGCTTAACCAAAGAGCTAGCTTGCAAGTAGGAGGTAACGGATCGCATACCTCGTTGATCAAACTAGCAAAAGAGCTTGTCGATGACGAGGTTGATGAATTCACGAGTCGATTCCTACAACTAACCAGAGTTAGTCGTGAGAAGATGTACTATCCTTCTTCAGCTCCACGATCTAATGCCGCACATTCAACACCTCTGATTGTATCTACACGTGCAAGCTTGGCGTCGCCGCGTCGAACATGTTGGGGTTCGATGCAAATAACAAAAAAAGGTTATTTCTATGCAACCCCGAATTGCCCAAAGATCTATCTACTAGTAATGCTATAACTGTAAACGGTGGTTCAGTGACATACCCTTGTAGATCGAACGCAGGGATTATGCTCCCGCACAAGCGTTGATGATGAAGACTACATAGCCGACCTCAAGGTCATGAAGATCTTGGAGCAATGACTCTAGCACCACACGAGCGGCACCTCTGCGTACTCGCACATGTATGGTGATCACGATGACCTCCGGAATTCCCAATCCAGCTAGAATTGCGGAAGTAGATGGCGTTGGACGGAATCCATAAACTCTGCAGCACGACAGCGTGCGGCGATGGTGTGATCTCTATTCTGCATAGCCCTTCGGGGAGTCATGTGGGAGAGAGGGAGAGAGAGGTGGAGGAGGCCGGCGGCCAAGGAGAGAAGGGTGGCCAGGTGGAGGAGGAGAGCATCTAGGGCTCGTGGAATTGTGTGTCCTCCTCCTTCCCTAGGGCCCCCTTTATATAGTAGGGAGGGGGTGCACCTTACCCCATCCCTAAGGCAGCCAAGGGAGAGGAAAGGGTGGCGGCGGGGCTGGGTGGGGCAAGGTCGGCCGGCCCCCAAACCCTAAACCTGGCCGGCTAGGGCCTGGGGCTGAAGGCGCCCCCTCTCTTTTTCCCTTAATGGGCTTCTTTCTGGGAAAGATCCCATTAGGTTATTTCCCATTTTTAATTATTTAATTAATATTAATTCATTTAAGTAATATCAATTAACTCATAATTAAATCTCTGACACTCTGAAACACTTTCAGACTTCAATAAAACACTTTCGAACTCCACCGTAACTATTTCGGAATCCGCCAAAACTATTTTGGTCTTAGTTGGAACTATTCCCTCTCTCATAAATCATCACAAGATGTTTCTGAATATTACCAAAACCATCTCTAGCATCGAGATCCCTTAAGTGTGTTACCCGATGATTCGAGAACACTATAGACATTACCGAGAACTCTCTCCAGTAAACGATCATCAATCAGATCTGGATATCTGTGATGATCCCTGTGCATTCTACGAAGTTCTTTTAGTTGTTGAACCGTAAGCATCGATGTACCTTTCCCTTTGCTTTGCTGATACTAGCATAGCCAAAGATCTGATCATCGGTATTCCTATACCTTGTTCAATCTTATTACCGATACCGTGATATTCCATCCCCATGACCTAGTCACACGCTGCGCAACTATGGATGTAATCTCACCAAGTGGGCCCAGAGTATCATATCCGTCATGCGGATGAGAAAATCCCGCTCTTGGTTCATACGCCTCAACATACTCTTTCGGAAAACCCAAGAGACACCTTTTCAGTCGCCCTGCTATGGTGTGACGGTTGATGCAATCAAAGCTTCCTTTGGAAGTAGTGATTAGATATAACCTCACGGTCTAAGGATTAAGTTACAACACTTTTTCATATTGCAACGTTAATATCATGACACGATTGTGTTGCAATACTAGCTTTGGGTATGTCCACCCTGGCATTTACTCAATGTCATGATCTCATTGTCAATTGGTGGAATGCACCATGATCGGAAAACCTCGATCATTAATTGAACAATGAACTAGCAATTAGAGGATTACTAGGGACTCTTTATCATTTAATATCACACCTATATCAATGTTTCCGATTGACATAGTTATAGCATAGTATTAAAGTTATTATGAACTATATGAAATATGAAAATAAGTCCTTTATTATTTTCCTCTAGGGCATATTTCCTTAAGTCTCCCACTTGAACTAGAGTACAAATAATCCAGTCGCATTTATTTACCGATCATGGAACATATCAATCATATGATCCTTTGATCATGATTGCTTGTGAGGAGTCTTGCTTAGCGATCTGTACAACTCAGATCTCTTTATATCTTATGCAACTTGTCACTTTTGTTTGACACTTTACCATCATCTCATGATGTTGTTTCAGTTTTATGTTTGGCAGAAGAGTGAGACTTTATATTCTAGTTTCACAATGGTGTTTGGTCAGTCACTTTGAATTTCTCATTTATCCATGCGGAACATAAACACACTCATCTAGAAGTCAAACTTACCAAAACATTATTCTTGCTACTTTCCAGAGTAGGTGTTAATTTATGTAAATTTAATCGAAATCACATAAATGCAATCTCAATGACCAATCACACTTTCATTAGCTTAGTCTCCGAAGGAGTTTTATTTCCCAAATTTCTAAACACGGTGATATTCACTTTCTTTCAGAAAATTTCCATTAGTCCTTTCCAAAGAAACTATGGGATAGGCTTTTCTTGGTTTAATGATTCTATAATCATTTATGTCCTAGCCTTTCAACACTTTGAACTTGGGATGCATTATTTGTCTTTATGTAAAACATGGTTTTGGATAACACAAACAATGAGCCGCATCTGTTAACCATTATTGAGTCATGACTCAGTATTTCCTTAGTCATTTAGTCAAAATCTTTTGACTTATTCATTCTGGACACTCGGAATTATGACTAATATACATTCTGATTTAATTCTTTAAAAATGCCTTAATGGATGTCAATTTCTCCACTTATTAATTCTGATAAATAATTATGATACCGATTGCACTTATTCATAATATGTCATTTACATAAATGAATTCTGTCATAGCTCCCACTCAGAATATGTACTTTACACATATAGTAAGCTCGCACTTAGAATATGTACTCTTACATATAATGTGAGAATAAAGCTATTTTTATTGCTCCCACTCAGTTTAATGTAAATAGGTTTTCCTGATAATTTTGGACCTTTCCAAAAATCCTCTGATTATATCAAACCTACATACCTTAAATGCGAGTTTAATTAATTTGAAGAGATTTGTCAAAGCATTGCCTTATCTTAAACTGGTTTAAGAACTTGCAATTTTGATAATCTATTGAATTCCTATAAGACTTTAAGCATCGCTACATTTCATAGTCAACCCATCAAATTTGTCCAAACTTATTTATGACAAATTAAGAATTTATGTCTTTTTTTAAAGATTCATCTCCTCTTCATAATCTTGCATTATTTGAAGAATTAAGCCATACATTTTGCTTAATAAGATCGAGTAACAATTACCTCTTTAAATGAATTCTAAAATTTTAACTCTAAGTTATTTCTTGCATTTAGTCCGTCATGTTTTCTTCATAGTTCGTAGGTATGTCTAGTTTTAATAAATTGACAAGTAAATCTTGAATTACATTTTGCGAACCAACGCAATTTTATTTCATGAATCCTATTTAATAAAGGACTTAATTATATGATCTCTATCATTAATTTCTCTTTTTTTCTAATATAGATCTTTGCTCCAGAACTTATTTTGTTGCACTATTCTGATATTATAAAGATAAGGTCAATTACTTTAATTGATCCTTTATTTTCTTCCAATTAACACTTTTACCGAGAAAACATTTTCTGTAGAGTGCACCAAATCTTCCTCAACACAAATTTTTCATATTTTGGTTTTTTCAGAAGATATGTCCATATTTATACATGACTTTTATAAAGAATTCCTTTTAATTTCAAATTATCAAGAATAACACAAAATCTTTTATACACTATAACTCATATAGTATTATTTATATGGCTTCCTATTTATTTAAATTGAGTTTAATTTAATATTCTACTTTAAATGATAATTTGAATGCCACAACCATTGATCTATTTATTTTTTAAATAATGTCCAATCGAATATGATTTTTATGCACAAACTTTTCAACAATTTGAATAGTTTTAGCATTGCTATTTGTCAAACTCATTCGTCAAATTTCTTCCAAATCATAAACTTTAAACTTGGTCATTTTTATTGAATCAATTTGACTTTGTTTAAATCTTTATTTATTCTGTTAAACTATTTGTACAACTCAAATAATTTAATTTATTTAGCAATTCTAATAATTACTAAATCTTCAATAAAGAATTCATGAAATAATGATATCCTTTAATTTTATGAAATACTACACATCATTTATGCATAATATCTATACTTGTGTATTGTACACTTTAGCACGAAGTGTTTTAATCATTTCAATAAATGAAGTGTGGATCGTATGTGAAAACGATCAATTATCAAAACACATTTAATTCCATCAATATGAAATTACCACAAACATTGAGGTTTTCCGCTACCACCTTGCCTCTTGGTAGTCTTTGGCAGCTGCGCCACTTTTTCTTTGCCCTTACAGGCTGAGTCCTGCATGTCCGCCGCCATCTCCTCCTTGTTTTCGCTGTAGTGGACTTCTTCCTTGTCCCTAGTAACATTTTGAGGAGCAGGCTGGCGGATGGGGTTAGCAAAATCCGTAGGGGCAAGAGACTTCAGCTTTTAAATTTGGAAAGCTAAGGTATTAGCATCATTAAAGCAATAAATATCATGTGTATGATGGTGGAAGATCAATGAACTGAAGGGCAGCTGCCATTCTCGAACATGGCCATGCCAAATTTGAGGGGCTCTTTCCACGGGGACTTCATCAGCGAGCGAATACGCTTTTCGATCACCTTGGGATCCAGTTCTTTCTCCGAACATCGCATGCCCTCCTTTGCGTCGGTATATTCATGCATCAGGCGATCACGATACTGCAAGGGCTAGATCCGCCAAGATATCCAACAGTTGATGGTATCAATTCCCTTGAGACCATCCTTGGAAAGCTTGGCAATCCGCCATGCAAGAAGCTGGACATAAGGGGTGGCCGAGTCATCGTTGACTGGTTTCTAGGAATCGCGGGGCTCTGTCGCTATGTTTTCAAAGGGACGAATACCAGAGCTTTATGGTCAATCCGCCATAGGGACTCAACCTGTGTAGCTACTGTGCCTTCGCTCTCCAGGGCCCGGACGTGAGCATCTTTTACATGGCATTTCACCCAGTATCCGTGGAGGTTCACCGGGATTTGCTCTTCATCAGCCTCAATACCACCACCTTGTTCAGTGTCTTCTTCCTCGGCTCCGCCATCATTCTCCTCCTCGTCCGCTATCTCCTCCGTGGCCTGGTCCTCACCTTCCTCTTTAGCCTCAGATGTGATATCTTCTGGGTAGGAATCCGCCGTGGGCTGATTGGAGGTAAAGGCTAATTGCTGCAGTGGTGAATCCTCTTCCTCGGCATCGGAAGAGTGGCGGGGGGATGGCGATCTAGAGTTCATGGCGGTGGTGGGCTGGGTACCTTTTTTCTTCTAAAAAATGACGCTGACGCTGGGACGAGCTTCTCCAACGAAAAGTGACCAACAGCGAGGTATTCCGGGCGGTGGCTTGACAGAGATCGCGGAGCTCTTGGGCGGCGCTGAAGAGAGAAGGAGTGAGGAGCGGAATGGCACAGGGCTCACCGGCTCGGGGTATATATATGCCCCGAGCCTCGAGATTCATGCCCGCCATCCGAACCATCCATCTCATACTCGCAAACCCTAGATTGATGACATGTGTTCACGGGTAAAATGGTAATCTTTACCAACGGTGATTATACCACGAATCTTACCCTAGAAGGAACTACGTGGCTAAATTTATGGCAGATTTCGTGGTAAGATCCAATGGATCCCAGAAATCTCGCCCAATGGAAAACTATGTCGCATAATCCGCCATGTATAGCGGACTGAGACATGATGGGAGGAACGCCAAGATCCGCAATCCAGACGCAAGAAGAAGACGAGCTATGGCGGATGACATCACCAGGAATCAAGCATAGCAGATGAAGGTGGCGATCTTGAAGTTCCTCAGGGGCTACTATTGGGGATATACCAAATAGGTATACCAGCGACGTAGTCCTAAACCAGCAAGCTAGGGTGGCCCATGGAGGTGGTATGGTGGATAGCCTACCAGGCGGCCCAGTTGCTGGAAGCCCATGGCGGTACAGGACGCAGGAGCTTATGGCAGATCCGTAGCTAGGCCCATGGCGGGTTGCCTTGTAGTACACATCATTGTATAGGACTTAGTCTAGGACTCCATATTATATCCGCCCCGGTAGCACCATGATGCCCACGCCAGGCGCCTTTATAAGCCAGCGTGGAGGAGCCCTTGAGGCACCACAACTTAGACTTATGGCCAATCGCATAGCGAAACAGCCAACCTCATCATTGTAACCGAGCACTTATTGCCATATAGTGAGTTATAGCAGCACGTAGGGTCTCGCCACCGCTGCGAGATCTGAAGCTGGGTAAACTCGTGCTACCACCGTCCTGGATCGCTCCGCCGTGTTCACCCCCTTCCACAAACCGCCATACACCTACCCCTATGGCAGATCTGTTGATGAAACCACGGCAATCCTTGTCCACGAACTTGGAATGGCTCCATTTGCCGACGGTAGGCGCATCGAAATCCGCTGCTGTGGTGGCCCTCTTGGTCTTCTTTGAAGCACCCGTGGCGGAGACGACGGTGGAAGAGCTCCTCTTGCCCATAGCGGCCGCACGAGAGTGGTGGAGTTTGCAAGGATGAAATCTTCGACGCGCTGCAATGGTGGGATGCAATTCCGAGGAAGACGGCAGTGGCGCGGAAAGGGTAAGAAGTTCTGAGCTTTTTCTCTTTATCCTAGCGCAGTAAAATCCGTCTGTCCATCTTAGCCGTTTGTTCTGAAGACTGAATGGCGGTGCAAATACATCCCTCCACGTGCCTGTGTTACGAGCGGCGTGGTCCCACTATGCACGAGAATTGAGGAGACGTAGCGGTTTTTCTCACCGGACGCGCAGGGCGTGCGGTCAAACAGGGTCAACAGCTAGCGTGCACCGTTCAGCATGGTGGGCCCTATCCCACATCTAGTCTCATCAGTGTCAGGTGATGCGGCACGGTGTTGATGTAAATCACTGTCCAGTTGGGAACCCCAAGAGGAAGGTATGATGAGCACAGTAGCAAATTTTCCCTCAGTAAGAAACCAAGGTTTAATCGATCCAGTAGGAAAAACCCAAACTCCAGAAGGTGATGCTTGCTAGCTTCGCGACAGCTCTGGACAATTTATAAGGCGCCTCGTCTAGGGCTTTGCTTTGCACAAGCAGCAACGTGGAACCTGCACACAACACAACCAAGTACATTGCTCCCAACTTACGATGAGGTTGTCAATCTCACCGGTTTGCTGTAAACAAAGGAATGAGCGTATCGAGTGGAAAGCAATAGTAGTATGCAAGAAAGTAAACAGTGCGAGTAAAGTAAACGGGTGATAGCAATGTAAAGGAAATTGGACCGGGGTCTATAGTTCACTAGTGGTGTCTCTCCATAAGATAAATAACAACATGCTGGGTAAACGAATTACAGTTGGGCAATTGATAGAATAAAGATAACGTGCATATGTCAAGAGGATCACTATGAGATTTACTCTGGGCATTACAACAAGATACATAGACCGCCATCCAACTACATCTATGACTAATATTCCACCCATGGGGAATCATCCGAGGACCCCGTGAATATTAAGTTGCGAACAATAGATAACTGCATTAAGCAAAGTGTGTAATGTAAACAAAACGAATGTCCTTGGACACAAGATTATTGTTTTCTCCCTAGTGGCAACAGCACATCTACAACATTAGAGGTTTTTGTCACTCCCCCAGATTAAATAGAGGCATGAACCCAACTATCGAGCATAAATACCCCCTCTTGGAGTCACTAGTATCTACTTGGCCAAGATAGCTACTAACAACGGAGAGCATGCAAGATCATAAACAACATAGAGATAACATAAGATAATATTCAGCACATCAACTCAATCATAACACCAATATTCATCTGATCCCAACAAACACAACATGTAGAATTACATAACGGTGATCTCGATCATATAAGGCAGCTCACGAGATCTAAACATGAAGCACATGGTGGAGAAGACAACCATCTAGCTACTGCTATGGACCCAGTCCAAGGTAGACTACTCACTCATTGCGCCGGAGGCAAGCATGGCGATGAAGAAGACCTCCGGTGGTGATTCCCCTCTCAGGCAGGGTGCCGGGAAGAGCTTCTGGACCCTCCCGATCTCGGGTCGATGACGGCGGTGGACCGCGATGTGTTTCTAGAAAATTGATTGGGTATTTAGGCTTTTCCCGTCGGGGGGTCTTTATAGGCGAAGGGGCGGCGTCAGAGGTGAACCAGGGCGCCCTCACCATAGGGCGGCGCGGCCAGGGGCTGGCCCACGCCCCCTGGTGGTGAGGCTGGCCCCTGGCCCCTCTCCGTCTCCTCTTCGGTCTTCTGGAAGCTTCGTTAAATAATAGGAGGTTCAGCTTTTGTTTCGTCCAATTCCGAGAATATTTCCTGTGTAACTTTTCTGAAACACAAAAACAGCAGAAAACAGGGAACTGGCACTGTGGCATCTTGTTAATAGGTTAGTTCTGGAAAATGCATAAAAATGCCACGAAGTGTAACAAAACACTAAGCAAATGGTGTAAAAACAAGCATGGAGCATAAAAAATTAGAGATACGTTTGAGACGTATCAAGCATCCCCAAGCTTAACTCCTGCTCGTCCTCGAGTAGATAAGTGATAACAAAGAATAATTTTTGAGGTGACATGCACCTACACAAGCTTGACCATCTATGTAAGCATTGAGTGCTGGGATCAAAAGAACTTAAAACATGGGCATGAAAGATATAATCTTGACAGAAGAAACTTAGCAACCATGTTATAACATGAAAAAGAACACAAATGAAAGATCATGAAAAATGAAACAATGAAACTCAAAACGTGTGTTCAAATCATAAGGAAAAACATAGCAAATGGTTTTCAGCTTGTCCTTTATGGAATAGCAAAACATAAATGCATAGGACACCTTCAAGTTTAAGAGGGCGACTATATACAAATAATTTAAGAACAAGTGAAACCAAAATCATGAATCAATCAATGAAAACTTTGGGACAATGCACATTATACTAAGAATGACAACTATGCTATCTTAGACGGTGCATAAAGGTAGAAGGTGAAGACTCAACATAAAAGTAAAAGAAAGGCCCTTCGTAGAGGGAAGCAGTGATTGTAAGTTTTATAAACCTTCAAAAATTATGGTACTTACTAGCTTTGAGCTCTCATTGCCCCCATCATAAGCATCTTGAATGGTTAAAGTTAATGCAAGTACAATTATGAAGCATATGCTTGACAAATCATAAGTTGAAAACCTCGTGTCCCGTGAAGTACAAATACCCAAACCTCATGCTACTCGACTTAGAGTCCCAAGCAAGCTCTTGTCATTGTAAATATATGTGTATCATTGAGAACCGCCAATGGGGTACCTCCTGCCCGATGACATGGAACAAGCCCACATCAAAATGACAAGACAAACAGACAATGAACACCTTGACATCTCTTTTATTTACCATTGGTATAGCTTTTTATTTTGAGATGCGTCGTCGAATGTCCACTATGGGCATGCTGTAAATTTCCACCATGAATTTTGCATGGCTTAGATTAGCGGCCCAGGCGTTTCTCTAACACATATAAGAACTCCATGATCCCACAAGATTCCCAACTTATTTTACATCGCGAGTATCCATAAACAAAAGATCATGATATCAACTCAAATAAGAAGTGCAATGTTGAAAGCTTACCCCATGATGGCATGGTTTGGCTAATTTCCAACTCACAACTTGCAAGCATAACAACTCAACATAAGAGACAATGTCAAAATTTTAAGAATGAGAAAAGTAAAGTGTGACATCCGGTTCGTGAGAGCTTTACTGACCAATTTTCGCATAACACCAAAAGGAGTTTAATTTGAAGGATGGATAAAAGCAAGTCAAATGTACTTTGGAATAGCAAATTGCTAATAGGTATGTATGGTGGACACATTGGAATAACTTGGTTTTTAGGAGTTGGATGCACGAGTAGAGCTCATACTCAGTACAAAATGAGGGCTAGCAAAAGACTGGGAGCGACCAATTAAGAGAGCAATAATGGCCATAATCATGCAAAGTGACAAAGCAACATTAAAAGAAGCATAAGATGGCATCAAAAGTCAAAAAATAAATGATCATAGAGGCTTATGGCAACTTTGTATGAGTCTAACATGTGTGAGTATGCACCAAGTCAACCCAAATAAAGCATCAAGGAGAAAACCAAATTAATGCTTCGAAATAATAAAAACAACGCATGATTTTTTCAAAGGCTCATTAAGCAATCTCAGTCATTTGAGACAAGTCATGCTACAGCAAAACCACTAAGCATACTATCAAAACGATATCAAGCACGACATGCAAAATCCTAAGCCGCAGCCTACACAAGCTCCTTTTTGTACCACTTTTTTGCATGAAACTTTTTCTCTTTTCCAACACCATTTGAACCTTTTGAAAACAACTCTTTTGATGAATACCAACATGGACCAAAGGTCAAAATACACCTTAATGCAAAGATATAACAATATCTGAACAAAAATCAAGGCAAAAAAGGAAAACTAAACGCAGTAGCAGAAAAAGGGAACACTCGTTGAACGATAAGAGTGAAAAACGGAGTGTTCTTGGCAAATGAAAAGCAAGGCACTTCTCCAAAAGAAATTTGTTGGGGTCCAACCATTTATTGCAGCAATCAAAACTAAATAAAACTGAAAACTAAAGTAAAGATCTCCAAGAAAAATGCATAGTGCATGAAGCAATAAAAATATAGTGCGTTGAAAGGTGACCTGATTTTTGCCGATGAAGAAGGGGTGCCTCGGGGGCATACCCAAGCTTTGACGCTTGTACCTCTTGGATATTTCTTGGGGTGCATGGGAATCCCCAAGCTTGAGCTTTTGTCCATTCTTCAACTCATCTCATCATTCTCCAATCCCTACACTTGAAAACTTCCTTCATACAAAACTCAACACAATTCTATTAGCAACATTAGTGCAAGCATAATAATGAATCAACCCCTTTTTGCTTCAGATTTCAACTCAAAACCACCACATATAAAGCATATACTACTGTAGCAACTTCCCCAAAAGTTCTATGATCAAAAGAACTAAAAAAGAAAGCGATCGAGAGGCAAACACAAATAGTGGCAGAAATCTGTCAAAACAGAACAGCTGTCAAAGGTCGAATTTTTAGAGGGTTTTCTGTTGCTCAAATCAAAAAGTGTTAAACTAATGAAAGTTTGGATATAACCTGGGACATATGCACAAGAAATCGCAGGTCAAAAAGATATTCAAAGAATTGTCACGAATTTTTACGGTGCAGCACCGAAATCTGTTTCAGGACAGCAACTTCTCCAAATCTTACCTCACTCAAATTAGAGGCTTCTCTTGGCACAAAAACGAAATAAAAATGATAAGGAGATGTCATTACAGTAGTAATAACTTCCAAGACTCAAATAAAAGAAAAAGAACTGAAAGTAAAACATTGGGTTATCTCCCAAGAGTGCTTTTCTTTAACGCCTTTGAGCTAGGCGCAGAAAGTGCAATTCAAGTAATATCAAATGGAGCATTAAGATCAATTGCAGAAGTCTTTTCAACAATGAATAGAATTGTGTCCAAATGAGTTTTTGAAGATCCCTTGTGATCACACTTTGGTACACTACTTTCATCAAAAATATTTTCAGGACAAATCCAATTAAAATTCTTTTCCAAAGCATCATGAATTCCTACAAGTTTACAATGTATTGGTACTTTGAAATCTTCATTGGTTGTACCAACAACCTCTACATGCGAGGCAAGCTTATTAAAACGCTTAAAAACTTTCCTAGCTTCAATAACAACATCTCGAAATTCTCTACACAAAGTTTCCAAGATAAAAGCTTTCTTTTCTGGGTCTTCAATATCATGAAGCTTAAGAAACATGTGTTGCATAAAAGGATTAAGGCTAGCAAACCTAGCTTCCAACATGTGAACTAAATAAGCAGAAACAACTTCATAACTAGGAGCAAGCTCAGCCAAAGACTTATCCTCAACATCTTTATGCATACTAATATGATTAAAGAACTCCTCGATGTTACTTCTCCCAATAATAGAACCACTACCTACTGAGAGGTCCTCCAAAACATACTTAGGGAACACCATAATGAACTAAGAGTAAACAAAAAACAACTATAAGGAAACTATTTTTTTTTTGATAAAAATGATGCAAGCAAAAATAAAGTAAAACAAAACTTAAAACAAAGTAAAGAATGTGCGTGCGAAACTCCCCTTGCAGAAGTCTCCTTTTTCCCCGACAACGGCGCCAGAAAATTAGCTGCTGGCGCGTAGTTGACGTGGGAAAATGTAGTTGACGTCGGAGCTTCTTCTTCTTCAGTCCCCGGCAACGGTGCCAGAAAATTAGCTTGATGCGGCACGGTGTTGATGTAAATTACCGTCCAGTTGGGAACCCCAAGAGGATGGTATGATGAGCACAGTAGCAAATTTTCCCTCAGTAAGAAACCAAGGTTTAATCGATCCAGTAGGAAAAAAGCCAAACTCCAGAAGGTGATGCTTGCTAGCTTCGCGACAGCTCCGAACAATTTATAAGGCACCTCGTCCAGGGCTTTGCTTTGCACCAGCAGCAACGTGGAACCTGCACACAACACAACCAAGTACTTTGCTCCCAACTTACGATGAGATTGTCAATCTCACTGTTTGCTGTAAACAAAGGAATGAGCGTATCGAGTGGAAAGCAATAGTAGTATGCAAGAAAGTAAACAGTGCGAGTAAAGTAAACGGGTGATAGCAAAGTAAAGGAAATTGGACCGGGGTCCACAGTCCACTAGTGGTGTCTCTCTATAAGATAAATAACAACATGCTGGGTAAACGAATTACAGTTGGGCAATTGATAGAATAAAGATAACGTGCATATGTCAAGAGGATCACTATGAGATTTGCTCTGGGCATTACAACAAGATACATAGACCGCCATCTAACTGCATCTATGACTAATAATCCACCCACGGGGAATCATCCGAGGACCCCGTGAATATTAAGTTGCGAACAACAGATAATTGCATTAAGCAAAGTGTGTAATATAAACAAAACGAATGTCCTTGAACACAAGATTGTTGTTTTCTCCCTAGTGGCAACAGCACATCCACAACCTTAGAGGGGGTTTCTGTCACTCTCCCAGATTAAATAGAGGCATGAACCCAACTATCGAGCATAAATAGCCCCTCTTGGAGTCACTAGTATCTACTTGGCCAAGATAGCTACTAACAACGGAGAGCATGCAAGATCATAAACAACATAGAGATAACATAAGATAATATTCAGCACATCAACTTAATCATAACACCAATATTCATCGGATCCCAACAAACACAACATGTAGAATTACATAACGGTGATCTCGATCATGTAAGGCAGCTCACGAGATCTAAACATGAAGCACATGGTGGAGAAGACAACCATCTAGCTACTGCTATGGACCCATAGTCCAAGGTAGACTACTCACTCATCGCGCCGGAGGCAAGCATGGCGATGAAGAATACCTCCGGTGGCGATTCCCCTCTCCAGCAGGGTGTCGGGAAGAGCTTCTGGACCCTCCCGATCTCGGGTCGACGATGGCGGCGGATCATGATGTGTTTCTAGAAAATTGATCGGGTATTTAGGTTTTTCCCGTCGGGGGGTCTTTATAGGCGAAGGGGCGGCGTCAGAGGTGGACCAGGGCGCCCTCACCATAGGGCGGTGCGGCCAGGGGCTGGGCCGCGCCCCCTGGTGGTGAGGCTGGCCCCTGGCCCCTCTCCGTCTCCTCTTCGGTCTTCTGGAAGCTTTGTTAAATAATAGGAGGTTCGGTTTTTGTTTCGTCCAATTCTGAGAATATTTCCTGTGTAACTTTTCTGAAACACAAAAACAACAGAAAACAGGGAACTGACACTGTGGCGTCTTGTTAATAGGTTAGTTCCGGAAAATGCATAAAAATGCCATGAAGTGTAACAAAACACTAAGCAAATGGTGTAAAAACAAGCATGGAGCATCAAAAATTATAGATACGTTTGAGACGTATCATCAGGTTTTTCTCTGCAGCGTTTGGCGAGACCGCTCGACAAATCAATGTGTCATTCATGATGTCAACATTGGAGAAGTGTCTTTGCTGCTCGAGCTGTGAAATCTCTTGGCATAAGCAATCTTTCGAGGTATGTTTTAGCTAATATTCATGATCGTATTTCTTGCTTAAATTATGAAGGGCCAGCAGCACCTCTATATTATTCGACTGCGGGCTTCAGTCCCTCGAGTCGTTTTCTTCGGGCCAGCAGCACCTCTATATTATTCAAGTGTGGGGTTCGATCCCTTGAATCATTTTCTTCAGGCTAGTAGCGCCTCCATATTATTCGAGTGCAGGCTTTGGACCCTTGAATCACTTTCTTCTAGGGGTGAAAACAGAATGGATTATTTCCGACCGACCGACCGACCAAAGGCTTACGGAACACAAAAACGGATTCGGTTAGATAGTTGCTCTATACGGTCACGGATACGGCTAGTGATTAACGGATACGGAAAAGGATATGGGCTCACTAATATCCGACCTTATCCGAAGATATACCATATTTCATGGTTATATCCGAACAATATCTGATAAAATATTTGGCAATGAGTTGTTGAGTACGTGATTGGGGAGAGAATATAAAGAGAGTTATACATTTTGTCTTATGGTACACAAACACCACCATGCAAGGCACAAGCTAGTTTTATATGAACATATATTTATGTATGTAGTAAATTTTACAAGTTAATTTTACTTTATTATCAACGAGAGACCTAACAAAATGTTTATCTGCAACCGAACCGTATTCGCTCCATATTTGGTCCGTATTCGTTACCGATAGACTCTGATTCCATATTCGTATCCGCACACTATCCGCTCCAATTCCAAATCCAAAAAAATATGGTAACAAATATGGTTTTACTACTATCCGTCCATATCCGCTCCTTTTTCACCCCTACTTTCTTTGGGCCAGTAGCGCCTCCATATTATTCGAGTGTGGGTTTCGGTTCCTCGAATTGCTTTCTTCGGGCCAGCAGCGCCTCTGTATTATTCGAATGCAGGTTTTCATCCCTTGAATCTCTTCTCGCTATCAATGCTTTCATTTTTGCCTAAAATATGGTGGCAATAGGCCGATTTGGATGATGTATGTCAAATACGAAGATAAGTCCACAGTTAGCAACACTAGATGGCCCGGTATTCGTATCAAGCGCGCTCTGTCGAGAGAATTTCCATGCCTACGGCATAAAGTATTGCACCGATGGAAGCATCGGGTGCTTAGCAATTACTAGGCTTCGACCTGGTAAGTCCAAACGCGTCATGGGTCAAAGTAGCGCCAGTCCACGCGGGTTCGAGTCAGGGGACTCGAATCTGAGTAAGCTAACCGTTGTCTTTGCGACTATGCAATTAACTGGACCCCGCGTGTGTTCCAGACAGGTTATGCCAAATTCCCATAGCAATAATTCAAAGTCTCTTCTTTTGAGGTTGGCCAACTATCATTCGAATAATGCTGGCGAGGCGTTCATATACATGTATATAGTTTTCTTGATTTTGCAGAAATCCAAAAAGCGCTTGGCAATAGTGCAAAAGAGGGTTGGTTCTAAGAAATTAGAGTCCCTGCCCTAATCTTCAACTACCCCAGGCAGGGCTACTGATGAAGGAATGACTCATTGG
The DNA here is from genome assembly GCA_007115705.1 of Dactylis glomerata. Lineage (NCBI taxonomy): Eukaryota > Viridiplantae > Streptophyta > Magnoliopsida > Poales > Poaceae > Dactylis > Dactylis glomerata. Next base: position 692,795 of record QXEO01001062.1, on the reverse strand, counting down.
GTCCTGATCTTTGGTCTATCTGATCTCAAGCCTAGGAGCAAGCCCATCGAAGGGATCATCAAGGCCCACAAGGATCTTTACTTGGCGCAGCCCAGGAAGCCGAATCTTGGTGTGCACTGCAAGGACTCGAAAAGAGAAGACCTAGTCAAACTCTTATCCATCTAGGGTTTCTACTTACCGAATCTATCTATAACTGACTTGGAGAGCAATCCTGAGATCTAACCTTCGCATATAAAAGTTTAGGAGGGAGCTCCAAGATCCGGCTAGACACTTTTCACCACCTCCGTGTTGCTTGTGCGTGGTGAATGACCAGCCCGTTGGGAACCCCAAGAGGAAGGTGTGATGAGTATAGCAGCAGTTTTCCCCTCAGTTAAGAAACCAAGGTTTATCGTTCAGGAGAAAAGCAGACAATACGACTGAAGGTGATGCTTGCTAGTTTGCGACAGCTTCGGACAATTTATATATGGCGCCTCGTCCAAGCTTTGCTTGCTAGCTGCAACGCGGAACCTGCACACAACACAACCAAGTACTTTGCTCCCAACTTGCGATGAGGTTGTCAATCTCACCGGTTTGCTTGAAACAAAGGTTATGAGCGTATCGAGTGGAAAACAGTAGAAGTATGCGAGTAAAGTAAACAGTGCGAGTAAAGTAAACAGGTGATAGCAATATGATGGAAATAGGACCGGGGTCCACAGTTCACTAGTGGTATCTCTCCATAAGATAAATTACACATGCTGGGTAAACAAATTACAGTTGGGCAATTGATAGAATAAAGATAACGTGATATGTCAAGAAGATCACTATGAGATTTACTCTGGGCATTACAACAAAATACATAGACCGCCATCCAACTACATCTATGACTAATAATCCACTTGTGGCGAATCAATCCGAGAACTCCACAAGTATTAAGTTGCGAACAATAGATAATTGCATTAAGCAAAGTGTGTAATGTAAACAAAGCATATGCCCTTGAGCATATGAATGTTGTTTTCTCCCTAGTAGCAACAGCACATTGATCTAGTTGAGATTATAGGGGGGTTTTTCTAGTCGTCTCCACAGGGATCAACACAAATGAGACTATTTCCTAATTTCCAGAAGCTAAGCAGAAAAGTGGGGTTTTTGGTGTTGTAAACAGGAAAGTAACAGGAGGTTTTAGGTTGGAAGTTTTTAACATAACAAATCCAATGTTTCTTGTTTGTCAGGCAAGGAAACAAAGGACAAACGAGCAAGTGAGGCAGGGATGCATTTTTGGGACTAGATGCAGAGGCTAGTCTTGCACCTAACATATCAGGCAGATGCAACACAGAAATCACAGTAATCTTGGAGTTTACAATGGAGTGTGTCACTCAAACCATAGCAAAGATCCAGGACAAGGTTCAAACTGTTTTATAGTACAAGATCAACAGAAATCAGATCACAGAGCATGGGGGAGAGGAGAGAGAGGTTGTTGTTGGTCACCAAAGGCTTGCCGTGGCAGAGAAATTGAAGAAGGCAGAGATGTTGCTGTCGTGGCAGAGGATGAAGAGGGATGAGGAAGAGCTTGGCCTTCAGATCCTTCGAGCCTTGTCCATCTTGACGTTCTTGGAGGTGTTCTTGGTGGTGTTCATGGTGTTCTTGCTTGCGCCGTTGATCTGATCTTGTTTCAGCAGAGGAGTAGAGGGAAAAGTGGGTGGAAAAGGTGAAGGTTTTCGGTGTGTTGGACTATGGAGGAGGAAGGTTTTGGTGGAGCGGTGGATGGATGGAGTGGCTGTGTGTCGATGGATGGATGCGGGATGGGATGGTGTATATGCTGAAGCGTAGAGGAGTAAAGGGAAAAAGGTGGCGGCAGCAGCTAGCCTGCTTTTCCGTTTTTCTTGTCCTTTTGTGCCGTGGCAGCCTGCTCCTGCCGTTGGCTTCTTTCTTGCTCCTCAAGATGTACTCCTCCATTCCTGGTGGCTTGGTCTTTGGTTTGAATTGCTCTGACTTGTAGAATTAAGTGCCTTAGCGCACTGATCTGTGACAAAGGATCAAATGATGTAAAATGTTGGTGCAACACTGGTAGAAACGAGGTAAAACAGACAAGTTTTATGGTTGCAAGGTTCAGATATATGTGTAAATCTTAGAGTGATCAAAACCCCCAGACCAAAACCTTTGCTTGTCCTCAAGTAAAGAATGGTGCATTGTACCAAACAAAATGTAACAGAGCATGATGAGGGACATTGCTGACTCAATGCAGATAAATCTTGCAATTGCCAATTCAAAAACAAGTTTCACAAGAGAATTTGAGTATGTCTAGATCAAACAACATGGACACATGAGTATAAAGTAATTGACTCTGAATTTGAAAACTCAAGATCCAGTACATAGCCCAATATGTAATGCAAAATTAGTGCTTCACCTATTACAGTTCCCAGGAACATAATAGGCTAATGCATAGACAAGTTAGTCAGTTAGTAACTTAGCTTGATGGGTCAACGTAGTTAGTGCTTCACACACTACAATCCCAGGATCATAGGTGCTAGTGCTTTGGGTATTTACAACAAGTTTTACTTAGCATTTTCAGGTTAGTGCTTCACACACCACAATCCAGAGATCATGGTTGCTAATGCTAAACTTTTTCCTTCCTGTTAGTATGTTAGTATGTTAGTATGTTAGTGTGTTAGTGCTTCACAAGTCACAATCCAGAGATCATGTTTGCTAATGCAAAAAATGCAACAGATGCAATTGGTTAGGGGCTAAGAAATGGATCATGAACTTCATTCTTAGGGCAATTAACAAATATGCTGATGTTTCACAGGTTCTTTGAGTAAAGCCATACAAAAGTTCTAAAGTGGAACTAGGCTCTGAACAAAGCATTTGCAAGAGTTATAAGCAGATTCAAAGCAAAGTTCTTCATAGCATGCAAAGTGATATTTTCAGGTCCAAGCAAGCGAAATTGATTCATTCCTTAACAACGTACCTTCACACAAGATCAACCAACAGTATAGTATATTCTGATTCAGATTCTAACAAATGTGTGGAAATGGAAAGTGTTCACCTGATGGTTTTCCTGCTTCTCTGCCTTGTCAATCAACAACAATCTTTCTCCTCATCCAAGTTATCACTGAAACAACAAAAAGAAACAAACACACAAGGCAAAAACATAAAAAGGTGAAAGGGAAATGTATGATACAAGGGATACCAGGTTTCCTCCTGGAAGAGAGCTTGTTTAAAGTCACTAGCTTGACCATAGCTTCATCATCACTGGTTTGCATGGATAGAGGATGCATTGGAGCCATCCTCTGGTTCATCTTCTTCTTCAACTTGGTTTTCAATCAAATCTCCAATCCTGTAGTGCTTCAACCGCTGGCCATTTACTTTGAATGTTCCCTCAGCTGAGCTATAAACCTCAAAGGCACCATGGCCTAGATCTTTCTTGATAACACAAGGGCCAAACCATCTGGACTTGAACTTTCCAGAGAATAAGTGTAACTTGGAATCATACACCAGCAGTGACTGCCCTTCCTTGAATTCCCTTCTCAGAATGTGGGAGTCATGCCATTTCTTGGTCTTCTCCTTGTAAATCTTTGCACTTTCATAGGAATCATTCCTGAGCTCTTCAAGCTCACACAACTGCAGTTTCCTCATGTTTCCTGCTTTGCCAATGTCCAAGTTCAGCTTCCTGATTGCCCAATGCGCTCTGTGCTCCAATTCGACTGGCAGATGGCAAGCCTTGCCATAGATAATTCTGAAAGGTGACATGCCAATGGGTGTCTTGTATGCTGTCCTGTAAGCCCACAAAGTGTCGGGCAATTTCATTGACCAATCTCCTCTGGTCTTGGACACAACTTTCTCCAAGATTTGCTTGATTTCCCTGTTTGACAACTCCACTTGGCCATTGGCCTGCGGATGATAAGGAGTTGTCACTCTGTGATTCTTCACTCCATACTTGGTCAGAAGCTTCTCAAACTGGTCATTGTTGAAGTGAGCACCACCATCACTGATTACAACTCTTGGCACTCCAAATCTTGGGAAAATGACAGTCTTGAACATTCTACAAACTGCCTTGGCATCAGCATTAACAGTGGGAATGGCTTCAACCCATTTTGACACATAGTCAACAGCAACTAAAATATGCTTGTAGCCTTGAGAAGATGGCAAGGGTCCAACAAAATCAACTCCCCAAACATCAAACAATTCCACTTCCAAGATTCCTGTTTGGGGCATTTCATTTCTCTTTGACATCTTTCCTGCTCTTTGACAAGGATCACACTTCATTATGTACTCATGAACATCTCTGAACATACTTGGCCAAAAGAAGCCAGCTTGCAAAATCTTGGCTTGAGTCTTGAACACTCCAGCATGTCCTCCATACAATCCTGAATGGCATTGGAACATCACATCACTTTGTTCATCAGAGGGAACACACCTTCTCACAATGCCATCAGCACAATGTTTGTACAGAAAAGGTTCATCCCAATAGTAACTCTTGACATCATGGAGGAATTTTTTCTTTTGCTGGTAGGAAAGATCTGCTGGCACAATATCACAAGCTAGGAAGTTCACAAAGTCAGCATACCAAGGTGAAGTGGCACTGACTGCCATGAGCTGTTCTCCTGGCATCAAGTCTTGAATCTCTCTGTTTTCATCAATGTTGATTCTGGACAAGTGATCAGCAACTGAGTTCTCTGACCCTTTCTTGTCTCTAATTTCTATGTCAAACTCTTGGAGCAGAAGGATCCATCTGATGAGCCTTGGTTTAGCATCCTTTTTGCTCACTAAATATCTGATTGCTGCATGGTCTGTGTAGACAATGCACTTGTGTCCAACCAGGTATGGTCTAAACTTATCAAATGAGAACACAACAGCAAGCAGCTCCTTCTCTGTGGTGGTGTAATTGATCTGAGCATCATCCAAAGTCTTGCTTGCATAATGTATAACATGTACAGCTTTGTCTTTCCTCTGGCCAAGGACTGCTCCAACAACAAAGTCACTTGCATCACACATAAGTTCAAATGGCAGTGTCCAGTCAGGAGGTTGAACAACAGGGGCTGTGATGAGAGCATCTTTCAATTGGTTGAATGCTTGCAAACAAGTGTCATCAAACACAAACTTCACTTCATGATTCAGGAGATTGGTGAGTGGCTTGGCAAGATAGGAGAAGTTCTTGATAAACCTCCTGTAGAAGCCAGCATGGCCCAAGAAGCTTTGAATTCCCTTCACATTTTCAGGAGGAGGTAGCTTGGCAATCACATCTACCTTTGCCTTGTCCACCTCAATTCCTCTAGCAGACACAAGGTGGCCCAACACAATGCCTTCAGAGACAAGGAAGTGACATTTTTCCCAGTTCAGAATCAAATTTTGCTCAGAGCATCTGTGAAGGACTAAGGTGAGGTTCTTCAAGCAGGCTTCGAAGTCTTTTCCATACACAGTGAAATCATCCATGAAAACTTCCATAATCTTCTCAATGTGCTCAGAAAATATGGACATCATGCATCTCTGGAAGGTGCCTGGAGCATTGCAAAGGCCAAATGGTAGCCTTTTGTAAGCAAAGGTTCCATATGGGCAGGTGAATGTGGTCTTGTCTTGGTCAGAAGGGTGGATTGGAATCTGCAGAAATCCAGAGTAACCATCAAGGTAGCAGTAGTACTTCTGGCCAGCAAGTCTCTCTAGCATCTGGTCCATGAATGGCAGAGGGAAGTGATCTTTTCTTGTAGCTTTGTTCAATTTTCTGAAGTCATTCACCATCCTCCATCCTGTAACAGGTCTTGTGGTCATGAGCCTTCCTTCTTCATTTTCAACAACAGTGTAGCCACCTTTCTTGGGCACAATGTGGATAGGACTCACCCACTCACTGTCAGAGATGGGGTATATCATTCCAGCCTTTAACAATTTCAGAACTTCCTTCTTTACTACATCTTGCATAGCAGGGTTTAGTCTCCTCTGTCCTTCTCTTGTTGGCTTGCTGCCTTCTTCTAAGTGGATCCTGTGAGAACACACTTTCTCACTAATGCCAATGATGTCATCAATGGAATATCCAATGACATTCTTGTACAGCTTCAGAATAGACAGAAGACTTTCTTCTTGCTCACTTGAAAGGGCAGAACTAATAATCACAGGGTGTAACTTTTCCTTCTCCAAGAATGAGTATTTCAGATGGGAAGGCAATTCTTTGAGCTCCACAACAGAATGGTGAGCTAGATGAGCTGGTTCTCTTGCACTTGACACAGGTACAATTTCACAAATTTTCACTTCACAGAGCTGCTGTACATTGGTGGTTTCAGCAGTAACAAAGACTTGAGCTTCAGGCTCTTCTTGCTCAGGTTCTGGCAAAGTTTCTATCACACTTCTTTCAACAACATCAATGGAATGGCAATGTTCAGGAACATTGGGTAAGTGAGTGGCATGTTTCATGCTGAATTCAGCTTGCTCTGATCCAAATTGTAATTTGAGGGTTCCACCTTTGACATCAATGATGGCACCAGCAGTTGCCAAGAATGGCCTGCCTAGAATCATTGATTCAGCATTGTCTTCCATCTCTAGCACAACAAAGTCCACAGGATATGCAAAGTTGCCAACTTGGACTGGCACATCTTCAAGGACTCCTACTGGTTTTCTCAAGGTTCTATCAGCAAGTTGAAGTGTCATTGGGGTAGGCTTCAACGTTCCCAGCTGCTGAATCTGGCTTGCAGCAGAGGGTAACACACTCACAGAGGAACCTAAGTCACAAAGGGCTGTGAAGGTTTTTCTTCCCACTACACAGGGAATGCTGAAACTTCCAGGGTCTTGTAGCTTCTTGGGCATGTGGTTCAAGATCATAGCATTGCAATCTTCTGTTAAGGCTACTAACTCAGGGCTGTCCAAACTCCTCTTCCTTGTGATCAGATCTTTGAAAAACTTTGCATATAGGGGAATGTGCAACACTGCATCCAAGATGGGGATGGTGATTTGCACTTCCTTCATGGTCTCAAGGAATTTAGAGTATTGCTTCTCCTCCTTGGTCTTGTCCAATCTCTCTGGAAATGGCACTTTCATCAACAAAGGCTTCTCTGTTGGTTCTGTGGCAGAGATCTGTGCCTTGGCAGGGTTTTCTGTCTGGGCAGGCTGTCCTGTTGATTTTTCCTGCCTTGGCAGAACAATTTCTGGAGGTGTTTGTTGCTGCACGGTGGGTCTTCTCTGTGGAGCAACATAAGTGATATTTGGTGGGGTTTTGAGTAAGGGTTCAGTGTTCACCCCACTCCTAGTGGTGACTGCATCAATAACTTCAGTAGTGGAAAGGGCACCACACTGTTTTGGGTTTTTCTCTGCTTGGGCTGGCAGTTTTCCTTCAGCTTGTTTTCCAATGTTGTTGGTCTGGATTCCAGCAGTGAGTTGCTGCATAGTCTTGTAGAAAAGTTCAGATTGCATTTTCATAGTTTCTTGCATTCCACTGAACATTTCCTTCTGTAGCTTCATCATTTCTCCAAGCTCAGATTGGCTGCTACTGCTGGATGAAGTAGTTTGCTGATGTACTGGGTGGTGTTGTTGTTGTGGGTGTTGCACTTGACCTTGGGGTCTGAAATTTTGTTGTCCAGGCTGATGGTAACTCTGCTGGGATGCTTGGGCATAGTGCTGCTGCCCTGGTGCTGGGTAACTTTGCTGATTATTGCTCTTGTAAGAAAGGTTGGGGTGGTTTCTCCAAGAGGGGTTGTAACTTTGGGAATATGGCCCTTGATTCTGGGCATAGTTCACCTCTGATATCATGGCTTCAGGAGGTGCAGACAAGGTACATTCCATGAGAGAATGGCCTTCTTTTCCACAAATTGCACAGGCAGAAGTAACTTGGTTGACAGGAACCAAAGCTTGGCTGTTTCTTTCTGTCATAAGCTGGGCAAGCTGAGTTGTTAAACTCTCCAACTTAGCTTCCAAAGCATTCTGGCCACTTGACTGAATCTGCAGCTGATTGTTGGGGTGGACAGCTCTTTCATTTGTCCAGAAGAAGTTGTGTGATGCCATGCTCTCAATCAACTCAGTAGCTTCATCAAGGGTCTTGTTCATGATTCCACCTCCAGCAGCTGAGTCAACAAATGATCTGGTTTGCTCTGTCAAACCCTTGTAGAAGGTTTGCAAGATGAGCCATTGCTCCTGGCCATGGTTGGGACACATCCTGATGAGACCTTGGTATCTCTGCCAAGTATCATACAGGCTTTCTCCTTCATATTGCACAAATCTTGTTATCTTGTCTCTGCACTCAGCTGCTTTGATTGGAGGGAAATATCTTGCAAAGAAGGCTTGAAGAACATGTTCCCATGTGTCTCTGCAGTGAATAGGAAGAGAGTGGAACCAAACTTTTGCAAGTCCAGACAGTGAGAAGGGAAACAATTGCATCCTGATGGCTTCAGGAGGAACACCATTGTGCTTCAAAGTGTTGCAGTACTCCAGAAAGTTTCTGATATGCTCATGGGGGCTCTCCAAAGCAGAACCTTTGAAGGGATTATGTTGCACCATATTGATCAGAGCTGGCTTGATTTCCCAGTTGTTTGCTTGTATTGCAGGCATAATCACATCTGCATTGTTGATCTGGTCCTTGGGAATCCACAAATCTCTCAACTTCTTATCACCCATGCTGAAATCTGAGGATGACGATTCCAAATCTGAGGCAGAGGTTTCCAAATCTTCAGCAGAAACTTCAGAAGCTGCTCTCTTTCTTGCAAACAAAGTCCTCTCTGGCTCAGGATCAAATGGGGCTAGTGGAGAATCTTCAGAGGACTGCATCAACTGAATTCCCACGGAGATTAGATGAAATCATTGTTCTACACACAATCACAGACAAGAACTTGATCAAGGGTTAGTGAACTAAATCCCCTAATAAAAGTTCTAAGCTTGATCACAGACAAGTCATTAAAACAGACAATCAAAGATTGCAAATTGGAACAAGTATTTACACAGCTTAGTCTACTGTAATCTAAGGAAACAATCAAAAGTTGATCCCCGGCAACGGCGCCAATTTTGATCTAGTTGAGATTATAGGGGGGTTTTTCTAGTTGTCTCCACAGGGATCAACACAAATGAGACTATTTCCTAATTTCCAGAAGCTAAGCAGAAAAGTGGGGTTTTTGGTGTTGTAAACAGGAAAGTAACAGGAGGTTTTAGGTTGGAAGTTTTTAACATAACAAATCCAATGTTTCTTGTTTGTCAGGCAAGGAAACAAAGGACAAACGAGCAAGTGAGGCAGGGATGCATTTTTGGGACTAGATGCAGAGGCTAGTCTTGCACCTAACAGATCAGGCAGATGCAACACAGAAATCACAGTAATCTTGGAGTTTACAATGGAGTGTGTCACTCAAACCATAGCAAAGATCCAGGACAAGGTTCAAACTGTTTTACAGTACAAGATCAACAGAAATCAGATCACAGAGCATGGGGGAGAGGAGAGAGAGGTTGTTGTTGGTCACCAAAGGCTTGCCGTGGCAGAGAAATTGAAGAAGGCAGAGATGTTGCTGTCGTGGCAGAGGATGAAGAGGGATGAGGAAGAGCTTGGCCTTCAGATCCTTCGAGCCTTGTCCATCTTGACGTTCTTGGAGGTGTTCTTGGTGGTGTTCATGGTGTTCTTGCTTGCGCCGTTGATCTGATCTTGTTTCAGCAGAGGAGTAGAGGGAAAAGTGGGTGGAAAAGGTGAAGGTTTTCGGTGTGTTGGACTATGGAGGAGGAAGGTTTTGGTGGAGCGGTGGATGGATGGAGTGGCTGTGTGTCGATGGATGGATGCGGGATGGGATGGTGTATATGCTGAAGCGTAGAGGAGTAAAGGGAAAAAGGTGGCGGCAGCAGCTAGCCTGCTTTTCCGTTTTTCTTGTCCTTTTGTGCCGTGGCAGCCTGCTCCTGCCGTTGGCTTCTTTCTTGCTCCTCAAGATGTACTCCTCCATTCCTGGTGGCTTGGTCTTTGGTTTGAATTGCTCTGACTTGTAGAATTAAGTGCCTTAGCGCACTGATCTGTGACAAAGGATCAAATGATGTAAAATGTTGGTGCAACACTGGTAGAAACGAGGTAAAACAGACAAGTTTTATGGTTGCAAGGTTCAGATATATGTGTAAATCTTAGAGTGATCACACATCTACAACCTTAGAGGTTTCTGTCACTCCCCCAGGTTAAATAGAGGCATGAACCCACTATCGAGCATAAATACCCCCTCTTGGAGTCACTAGCAACTACTCGGCCAAGATAGCTATTAACAACAGAGAGCATGCAAGATCATAAACAACATAGAGATAACATAAGATATATTTCAGTATAGCAACTCAATCATAACACCAATATTCATCGGATCCCAACAAACCAAACATGTAGAATTACATAACGGTGATCTCAATCATGTAGGGCAGCTCATGAGATCTAAACATGAAGCACATGGTGGAGAAGACAACCATCTAGCTACTGCTATGGACCCATAGTCCAAGGTAGACTACTCACTCATCGCTCCGGAGGCAAGCATGGCGATGAAGAAGACCTCCGGTGGTGATTCCCCTCTCCGGCAGGGTGCCAGGAAGAGCTTCTGGACCCTCCCGATCTTCAGGTCGACGGCGGCGGTGGATCGCGATGTGTTCTGGAAAATTGATCGGGTACTTAGGTTTTTCCCGTCGGGGGGGGGGGGGGGTCTTTATAGGCGAAGGGGCGATGTCAGAGGTGGAGCCAGGTGGCCTCACACCAGGGCGGCGCGGCCCAGGCCCTGGCCGCGCCAGCCTGGTGTGTGGGGCCCCTGTGGCTCCCCTCCTACTCCTCTTCGGATCTCTGGAAGCTCCCGGACAAAATAAGACTTCAGGAACTTGTTTCGTCCAATTCCGAGAATATTTCCTGTGTATCACTTCTGAAACACAAAAACAGCAGAAAATAGGGAACTGGCACTGTGGCGACTTGTTAATAGGTTAGTTCCGGAAAATGCATAAAAGTGCCATGAAGTGTAACGAAACATTGGGCAAATGGTGTAAAAACAAGCATGGAGCATCAAAAATTATAGATACGTTTGAGACGTATCACTCCACCCGAGCGCTCGAATCCTTGAGAGCTCATCACCTTGGCTAGATCCAATCTACGCCACCATTGTATACACCTCACTGTAAACACCATTGCAATAAAGTCAGACAAGCAGGACGTAGGTTGTTACCCTCCGGGAGGACGAACTTGGGTAAACTCTTGTGTGGCTTAGTCTCTGTCTGATCGCATCGAGTTCGCCAGATCCCACATACGCTCCATGAATCGAAAGCCCTCAAGCATGGGCATTGCTGGGGTCAAACCTCGTTAACAAGCCTCCTTCATCCCCATGATGCGGCCCTGCCCCACCTTTGTCGAGGTTCGCTCCCTGCTCCAGTGTGCTGATGATGCGCAGTCCCGTAAGGAGGCGCGCCCGCATGTCTTCACCGCCACGCCACGACCGCTGCCACCTCTTCCTGCCGCAGCAGGCCAACATCACCACTTCTGTGCCGCGGCACAGTTTCCTACCGTGACAGGGCAACAGGCACAAATTCCTATCATAGCCACGCCCCCGGTGCAGCGTCCTGCTACCGGTTGATGGCGCCAGAAAAGAGGCTGCTGGCGTGTGGTTGATGTGGGAGCAGACGGTCCTTGTGCGTGGTGAATAACCAGCCCGTTGGGAACCCCAAGAGGAAGGTATGATGAGTATAGTAGCTAGTTTTCCCTCAGTTAAGAAACCAAGGTTTAATATCGGTCAGGAGAGGAGAGACAATGACGACTGAAGGTGATGCGGAACCTGCACACACACAAACAAATACTTTGTCCCCAACTTGCGATGAGGTTGTCAATCTCACCGGTTTGCTTGAAACGAAGGTTATGAGTGTATCGAGTGGAAAACAATATAGTATGCGAGTAAAGTAAACAGTACGAGTAAAGTAAACAGATGATAGCAATATGATGGAAATAGGACCGGGGTCCACAGTTCACTAGTGGTGTCTCTCCATAGATAAAATAACACATGCTGGGTAAACAAATTACAGTTGGGCAATTGATAGAATAAAGATAACGTGATATGTCAAGAAGATCACTATGAGATTTACTCTGGGCATTACAACAAAATACATAGACCGCCATCCAACTGCATCTATGACTAATAATCCACTCCCGGGGATATCAATCCGAACACCCTAGAAGTATTAAGTTGCGAACAACAGATAATTGCATTAAGCAAAGTGTGTAATGTAAACAAAGCATATGCCCTTGAGCATATGAATGTTGTTTTCTCCCTAGTAGCAACAGCACATCTACCACCTTAGAGGTTTCTGTCACTCCCCCAGGTGAAATAGAGGCATGAACCCACTATCGAGCATAAATACCCCCTCTTGGAGTCACTAGCAACTACTCGGCCAAGATAGCTACTAACAACGGAGAGCATGCAAGATCATAAACAACATAGAGATAACAAAAGATAATATTCAGTACAACAACTTAATCATAAACACCAATATTCATCGGATCCCAACAAACCAAACATGTAGAATTACATAACGGTGATCTCAATCATGTATGGCAGCTCATGAGATCTAAACATGAAGCACATGGTGGAGAAGACAACCATCTAGCTACTGCTATGGACCCATAGTCCAAGGTAGACTACTCACTCATCGCTCCGGAGGAAAGCATGGCGATGAAGAAGACCCCTGGTGGCGATTCCCCTCTCCGGCAGGGTGCCGGGAAGAGCTTCTGGACCCTCCCGATCTTCGGGTCGACGACGGCGGCGGATCGCGATGTGTTCTAGAAAACTGATCGGGTACTTAGGTTTTTTCCGTCAGGGGGTCTTTATAGGCGAAGGGGCGATGTCAGAGGGGGAGCCAGGCTCCCTCACGTGGGCCCCGCGCGGCCAGGGGGCTGGCCGTGCCGCCCCTGCGTGTGGGGCCCTGGTGGCCCCCCTCCGGCTCTCCTTCAGATCTCTGGAAGCTTCCGGGAAAAATAAGACTTCAGGAACTTATTTCGTCTAATTCCGAGAATATTTCCTGTGTATCACTTCTGAAACACAAAAACAGCAGAAAACAGGAAACTGGCACTGTGGCAACTCGTTAATAGGTTAGTTCCGGAAAATGCATAAAAGTGCCACTAAGTGTAACGAAACAATAGGCAAATGGTGTAAAAACAAGCATGGAGCATCAAAAATTATAGATACGTTTGAGACGTATCAAGCATCCCCAAGCTTAACTCTTGCTCGTCCTCGAGTAGGTAAGTGATAACAAAAGAATAATTTTTGAGGTGACATGCACCTACACAATCTTGATCATATATGTAAGCATTGGTGAGCTGGGATCATAAGAACTTAAAACATGGGCATGAAGATATAATCATGACAATAAGAACTTAGCAACCATGTTGTAAACATGCAAATGAACACAAACAAAAGATCATGAAAAATGAAACAATGAAAGTCAAACGTGTGTTCAAATCATAAGGAAAAACATACAAATGGTTTTCAGCTTGTCCTTCAAAGAGAGCAAAACATAAATGCATAGGACACCTTCAAGTTTAAGAGGGCGACTAGATACAAATAATTTAAGAACAAGTGAAACCAACAATATGAATCAATCAATGAACTTTGGGACAATGCATATCACACTAAGAATGACAACTATGCTCTCTTAATGGTGCATAAAGAAAGAAGGTGGTGACTCAACGTAAAAGTAAAAGAAAGGCCCTTCGCAGAGGGAAGCAGTGATTGCAAGTTTTATAACCTTCAAAATTTATGGTACTTACCGGCTTTGAGCTCTCATTGCCCCCATCATAAGCATCTTGAATGGTTAAAGTTAATGCGAGAACAATTATGATGCATATGCTTGACAAATCATAAGTTGAAAACCTCGTGCCCCGTGAATACGAGTACCCAAACCTCATGCTACTTTACTTAGAGTCCCAAGCAAGGCTCTTGTCATTGTAAGTATATGCATATCATTGAGAACCGCCAATGGGGTACCTCCGTGCCCGATGACATGGGACAAGCCCACACCAAAATGACAGGACAAGCAGACAATGAACACCTCGACATCTCTTTTATTTGCCTTTTGTTTAGCTTTTTATTGTGAGATGCGTCGTCGAATGTTCACCATGGGTATGCTGCAAATTTCCACCATGAATTATGCATGGCTTAGATTAGCGGCCCGGCATTTCCCTAACACATATACAAACTCCATGACCCCCACAAGATTCCCAATTCATTTCACACCGCGGGCATCCATAAACAAAAGATCACGATATCAACTCAAATAAGAAGTGCAATGTTGAAAGCTTGCCCATGACTGCATGGTTGGGCTAGTCTCCAACTTACAACTTGCAAGCATAACAACTCAACATAAGAGACCACAATGTCAAATTTTTAAGAACATGAAAAAGTAAAGTGTGCCTTCCGGTTCGTGAGAGCTTTACTGACCGAATTTCGCATAACACTGGTAAGAGTTTAATTTGAAGAGAAAATAAAAGCAAGTCAAATTTACTTGGAATAGCAAATTGCTAGTAGGTATGTATGGTGGACACTTTGGAGAACTTTGGTTTTTAGGAGTTGGATGCACGAGTAGAGCTCATACTCAGTACAAGGCGAGGGCTAGCAAAAGACTGGGAGCGACCAACTAAGAGAGCAATAATGGCCATAATCATGCAAAGCGACAAAGCGACATTAAAAGAAGCATAAGATGGCATCAAAAGTCAAAAACTAAATGATCATGAAGGCTATTGGAGACTTTGTAAGAGTCTAACATGTGTGAGCATGCGCCAAGTCAACCCAAATAAAGCATCAAGGAGAAAACCAAAATAATGCTTCCATACAATAAAAACAACGCATGATTTTTTTCAAAGGCTCATTAAGCAATCTCAGTTATTTGAGACAAGTCATGCTACAGCAAAACCACTAAGCATACTATCAAAAAGACATCAAGCATGACATGAAAAAGCCTAAGCCGCAGTCTACACAAGCTCCTTCTTGTACCACTATTTTGCACAAAGCTTTTTCTCTTTTCCAACACCATTTGAAATTTTTAAAGACACCTCTTTTGATGAAAACCAATAAAGATCAGAGGCAAAAATACACCTTGATGAAAAGATATGACAAGGTCTGAACGCAAATCAAGGCGAAAACGAAAACCAAAAGCAGTAGCAGAAAAAGAAGAACACTCGATAAACGATAAGAGTGAAAACTAGAGCGTTCTTTTGCAAATGAAAACAAGGCAACTTCTCCAAAGGAAATTTGTTGGGGTCCGACCATTTATTGCAGCAAACAAACAAACAAAACCAACTAAGAAAACTAAAACAACTGACGCTCCAAGAAAAACACATAGTGCATGAAGCAATAAAAATATAGTGTTTTGAAAGGTGACCTGATTTTTGCCGATGAAGAAGGGGTGCCTCGGGGGCATCCCCAAGCTTTGACGCTTGTACTTCTTGGATATTTCTTGGGGTGATGCATGGGCATCCCCAAGCTTGAGATTTTGTCCATTCTTCAACTCATCTCATCATTCTCCAATCCCTACACTTGAAAACTTCCTTCATACAAAACTAAACACAATTCTATTAGCAACATTAGTGTAAGCATAACATATAATCAATCTTCTTTTGCTTCAGGTTTCAACTCAAAACCACCACATATATAGTAGATACTACTGTAGCAACCTCCCCAAAAGTTCCGTGATAAAAAGAACTCAAAAGAAAGCGATAAAGTGGCAAACACAAATATTGGCAGAAATCTGTCAAAACTGAACAGCTGACAAATGTCGAATTTTTGAGGGATTTTCTGTTGCTCAAATCAAAAAGTGTTCAACTAACAAAAGTTTGGATATAACCTGGGGCATATGCACAAGAAATCGCAGGTCCAAAAGATAAACAGATAATTTTTACGAATTTTTACGGTGCAGCACCGAAAACAGTTTCAGGACAGCAACATCCCCAAATCTTTACCTCACTCAAATTAGAGGCTTATCTTGGCACAAAAACGAAATAAACAAGATAAGGAGCAGTCATTACAGTAGTAATGACTTCCAAGACTCAAATAAAAAAAAAGTACTGAAAGTAAAAATATTGGGTTATCTCCCAAGAGTGCTTTTCTTTAACGCCTTTGAGCTAGGCGCAGAAAATTGCGAATCAAGTAATATCAAGTGATGAAGCATCAAGCTCATAATTTGCTCTAAGAATAGAGTCAAAAAGTAATTTCTTTCTTTTCCTAGGGAAGTGTTCCATACCTTTTTGTAGTGGGAATTGATACTTGATAGTGCCTTCCCTCATATCAATGATAGCACCTACAGTTCGAAGAAAGGGTCTTCCCAAAATAATAGGACATGAAGCATGGCATTCAACGTCCATAACAAGAAAATCAACGGGAACAAGGTTATTGTTAACCACAATAAGAACATCATTAATTCTTCCCAAAGGTTTCTTCTTAGCAACATCAGCAATAGGAACATCAAAATAATATTTTTCAAGCGGTGGTAAATCAAGCATGTCATAAATCTTTCTAGGCATGATAGAAATACTAGCACCTAGATCACATAAAGCATGGCAATCGTAACCATTAACATGCATATCAATGATGGGTTCCCAACCATCTTCTAACTTCTTGGGAACAGAGGCTTTTTGCTTCAACTTTTCATCCCTAACTTTTATAAGAGCATTGGTAATATGCTTAGTAAAAGCAATATTTAAAGAACTAGCATTGGGAGTCAAAGCAAGATTTTGCAAGAACAAAATTACTTCAGATATATTGCAGCCATCAACATCAAAATCATTAAAAGAAATAGAGCTATCATCTCCCATACTCTGAAAAATTTCAGCACTCTTTTGAGAAAAAGTTTTGGCAGTTTTAGGCTTTTTAACACAAGGAGTGGGAGTTTTCTCTACACCTATCAAAGTAAGAGGATTGCTACCAGTAGGAGCAACATCATTCGAGGTAGTAATAGTACATACCTTTGTTTCTCTAGCCATCTCATCTTCTCTTTCGCACCTAGCATGCAATTCCGCTAACAATCTAATATTTTCATCAATTTCAACTTGGATAGCATTAGCGGTAGCAAGAACATTGCTCTCTTTCACATTATTAGGAAACACTTTTAATTTCAGAAGTTCAACATCATGAGCAAGGCTATCAACTTTAGAAGCAAGAATATCAATTTTGCCTAACTTTTCCTCAACAGACTTGTTAAAAGCAGTTTGCTTACCGATGAAGTCCTTGAGCATTACCTCAAGCTCGGAGGGCGCGGCCCTAGTGTTGTTGTAGGAATTACCATAAGAGTTACCATAACCATTACCATTGGTAGAAGGATACGACCTATAATTGTTACTAGCAAAATTGTTTCTATAAGCATTGTTGTTAAAATTATTGTTTCTAATGAAATTCACATCAACATGCTCTTCTTGAGCAACCAGAGAGGCCAAAGGAACATTATTAGGATCAACATGAGTCCTATCATTAGCAAGCATAGCCATAATGGTATCAATCTTATCATTCAAGGAAGAGGTTTCCTCAACAGAATTTTCCTTCTTACCTTGTGGAGCTCTCTCGGTGTGCCATTCGGAATAATTTGCCATCATGTTGTCGAGTAGCTTTGATGCGGCGCCCAAGGTAAGGGACATAAAAATGCCTCCAGCAGCTGAATCAAGTAGGTTCCTTGAAGAAAAATTCAGTCCTGCATAAAAAGTTTGGATAATCATCCAAGTAGTCAGTCCATGAGTGGGGCAATTCTTTATCATAGATTTCATTCTTTCCCAAGCTTGAGCAACATGTTCATTATCAAACTGAGTAAACTTCATAATATTGCTATGCAAGGATATAATCTTAGCAGGAGGATAGTATCTACCAATAAAAGCATCCTTACACTTAGCACATGAATCAATACTATTCTTAGTCAAAGACAGCAACCAATCTTTAGCTTTTCCTCTCTAAGAAAAAGGAAACAACTTGAGCTTAATAATATCACTATCAACATCCTTATATTTCTGCATCTCACATAGCTCAACAAAACCGTTGAGATGAGCTGCAGCATCTTCAGTACTAGCACCAGAAAATTGCTCTTTCATAACAAGGTTCAACAAAGCAGGCTTAATCTCATAAAAGTTTGCAGCAGGAATAGGTGGTGCAATAGGAGTGCAGATAAAATCACTATTGTTCGTGCTAGTAAAGTCACACAACTTGGTGTTTTCAGGATTGGCCATTTCAGCAAAACGAAAGTAAACAAGTAAAAACAACTACCAAGGATTCTATTTTTTTTGGGTTTTTGATAAAAATCAATGCAGGTAAAATAAATAAAGTAAAGCAAAACAATAAAACAAAGTAAAGAATGTGTGTGCGAAAAACTCCCCTCGCTGAAGTCTTCTACTTCCTCCCCGGCAACGGCGCCAGAAAAGAAGCTGCTACCGGTTGATGGCGCCAGAAAAGAGGCTGCTGGCGTGTGGTTGATGTGGGAGTAGATGGTCCTTGTGCGTGGTGAATAACCAGCCCGTTGGGAACCCCAAGAGGAAGGTATGATGAGTATAGCAGCTAGTTTTCCCTCAGTTAAGAAACCAAGGTTTAATATCGGTCAGGAGAGGAGAGACAATGACGACTGAAGGTGATGCGGAACCTGCACACACACAAACAAATACTTTGTCCCCAACTTGCGATGAGGTTGTCAATCTCACCGGTTTGCTTGAAACAAAGGTTATGAGTGTATCGAGTGGAAAACAATATAGTATGTGAGTAAAGTAAACAGTACGAGTAAAGTAAACAGATGATAGCAATATGATGGAAATAGGACCGGGGTCCACAGTTCACTAGTGGTGTCTCTCCATAGATAAAATAACACATGCTGGGTAAACAAATTACAGTTGGGCAATTGATAGAATAAAGATAACGTGATATGTCAAGAAGATCACTATGAGATTTACATAACGGTGATCTCAATCATGTATGGCAGCTCATGAGATCTAAACATGAAGCACATGGTGGAGAAGACAACCATCTAGCTACTGCTATGGACCCATAGTCCAAGGTAGACTACTCACTCATCGCTCCGGAGGCAAGCATGGCGATGAAGAAGACCTCCGGTGGCGATTTCCCTCTCCGGCAGGGTGCCAGGAAGAGCTTCTGGACCCTCCCGATCTTCGGGTCGACGGCGGCGGCGGATCGCGATGTGTTCTGGAAAACTGATCGGGTACTTATGTTTTTTCCGTCAGGGGGTCTTTATAGGCGAAGGGGCGATGTCAGAGTGGGAGCCAGGCTCCCTCACGCGGGCCCCGCGTGGCCAGGGGGTTGGCCGCGCCGCCCCTGCGTGTGGGGCCCTGGTGGCCCCCCTCCGGCTCTCCTTCGGATCTCTGGAAGCTTCCGGGAAAAATAAGACTTAAGGAACTTGTTTCGTCCAATTCCGAGAATATTTCCTGTGTATCACTTCTAAAACACAAAAACAGCAGAAAACAGGAAACTGGCACTGTGGCAACTCGTTAATAGGTTAGTTCCGGAAAATGCATAAAAGTGCCACTAAGTGTAACGAAACAATAGGCAAATGGTGTAAAAACAAGCATGGAGCATCAAAAATTATAGATATGTTTGAGACGTATCACGTCCCCCTGGTTGGCGCCCTAGTCTGAACTACCGCTGCAAGAACCCCACGTACCGTCCGCAGCGCTCTACACCACCAACGACGCCCTCCTCCAGCAATGCCCCGCCACCTGCGCCTCCGAGCTGGCGTCCCTCTCAAGACCCATGGACAGGGATGTTTCAGGCTTGGTCCATGCCATGGGCTGCCCCCTCGCCATATGGCGCTCCTCCTGCCTATGCTGGAGCCTGGCAACCTAGTCTTTGCCCGCCTAGCGGTGCCCTTGGTTTTAAGGCACCTCGTCAGCCTACGCACGCCTACCATGCTGCCCCGACTTATGCTCCATCGACATATACGACATCACCTCACTATACCGATGGCGGTTACTACATGCCACCTCCTGCTCTACTACCGACACCACCGTACCAGCCTGCACTGCTTCCTGCACCTACCTCAACCTCGACACCAAGCTGGGATCAAGCTGGTTTTCTGCAGGCCATGAATAATTTTGCTTCTCAAGGAACCTTAGGCACTGATTGGATTTTCGATTCTGGTACTTCTAGTCATATGTCTGCATCTAGTACTTTGCTATCATCCTGCGCCACATCTCCTTTTCCTTCCATTACCCTTGGTGATGGCTCCACTACTCCTATTTATTGTGTTGGTCAAGCTCAAATTCCCTCTCATACCAAACCTCCTTCTTCGTGATGTTCTTGTTGCCCCGGCTCTTATTAAAAATCTGATTTCTGTTCGAAAATTTACTCATGATAATCTTATTTCTGTCAAATTTGACCTTTTTGGTTTGTCTGTGAAGGATTACCTGACCAAGGCCGAGATCACACGCTTCAATAGCTCCAGTGATTTATACTCTCTTATTGGTGTTCCTGCCGCCGCGCCCCCCACTTCCATGGTGGCTTTGGTGGATTTGTGGCATCGACGACTCGGCCATCCCAATAATGTTGTTTTATCGTCTCTCCTAAATTTTCCATACCTTGTAATAGAGATTATCATAATTCCTCGCTATTCGAGTCTTGTCAATTAGGCAAACATGTTTGTCTTTCGTTTAATTCCTCAAGTTCCCATAGTACCTATCCTTTTGAATTACTACATTGTGATCTGTGGACAGCACCAGTTTTAAGTGTTTCTGGCTTCAAATATTATCTTGTTATCCTTGATGATTTTATGCATTTCGTTTGGACTTTTCCTCTCCTCAACAAATCTAATGTTCACACAATTTTTCTGAATTTTCAACGCTATGTTTCTGTCCACTTCTTCCTACCTATTCATTTTATTCAATGTGATAATGGTCGTGAATTTGACAATCTTAAAAACCGCACCTTCTTTTTACAACACGACATTCTTCTTCATTTTTCTTGCTCTTACACCTCGCCTCAAAACGGCAAATCAGAACGTTCACTTTGCACTCTCAATGATATAGTATGAACCCTTTTACTTCAATCCTCAATGCCACCAAAATTTTGGGCTGAAGCTTTGCACATAGCCACCTTTTTTACTTAACATCCGTCCATCCAAAGCAAACCAAACCAACACTCCCTATTTCTCTCTTTTTCTTTGCCATCCCAACTACGCTGACATACAAGTTTTTGGTTGTCTGTGCTTTCCAAATATCTATGTTGCCTCCCCCAATAAACTTTCTCCTCGCTCCCTACCAAGTGTTCTTCTTGGTTTTTCTTTTGAACACAAAGGTTACCGGTGTCTCAATTTACTTACTGGTCATGTTCATGTGTCTCGTCACATTACGTTTGCTGAAAACATTTTTCCTTTTGCACAACGAAACACCAACAACACCCCGACACCCACCACCACATCCAACAAACCTCGATTTCCTTTTTATTATTCTCCTGATCCAGTGCCTCCTGCCACGGCCGCTGAACCTACTACAACCTCTGCCGCGACACCTTCTGCTGAAACTGCTATCGCGGCTAACCAAACACCGCCAACTTCTCCCGCAATCAACCACATCCAACCCTCCACACACTCTGTCGCCTCTTCTGCCGCAGCAGCCCAAAACCCCCAAACCTCTGTCGCGCCTCCCCAACTCATCCAAACCGCTGTCGAGGCAGCACCCTCCACACAACCGCCTCCTCCTAACGCTATCCCCACCACCGTGCCACAAAATGATCACACCATGCACACTCATGCTAAGTCTGGTTTTCGCCTTCCTGTTCAACGTCTAAATCTTCATGCGGAAGTATCTCTCTCTTCTCTCCCAAAAACCTATAAATCAGCCCTTCTTGATCCCAACTGGGCTGCTGCCATGCAAGATGAATACAGTGCTCATCTTGAAAACAACACTTGGCAGCTGGTTCATCCTTCAAACACTAATATCATTTCTGGCAAATGGGTCTTTCGTCAAAATATTTAATTCTGATGGTTGTCTTGCTCGTTACAAAGCTCGTTGGGTCTGCCGTGGTTATTCTCAACAATACGTACGATGAAACTTCCTCTCATGTAGTTAAATCTAGTACCAGTTGCACTGTTCTTACTATCCCCATCTCTTCCTCCTGGCTTATTCACCAATTAGATGTTAAAAATGCTTTTCTTCATGGTTCTCTAGATGAAACTGTGTACCGTCAAAACCCCTAGGTTTTGAAGATAAAAACCATCCCGACCATGTTTGTCTTCTTAAAAAATCTCTTTATGGTTTAAAACAAGCACCTCATGCTTGGTTTCAACGTTTTTCTTCTTTTATTCAAACTATTGGTTTTACTCCTTCTCTTTCTGATACATCTCTCTTTATTTACCACCATAATAATGATATTTCTTACTTGCTTCTTTATGTTGATGATATTGTTCTTATTGCCTCTTCTCAGATCATATTATCACTCTTCTTCGTTCCAAGTTTTCTATGACCGATCTTGGTCTTCTTCATCACTTTTTGAATATTGGAGTTCTTTGTGACTCTTCTGGTCTTTTTCTTTCCCAAAGACAATATATTATTGATCTTCTTTCTCGTGCTGGTATGATGGATTGCCAGCCTTCTCGCACTCCTGTTTATACTTCTCTTAAACTTTCTGATGATGGTGAACCTTTTTCTGATGCTACTCTCTATCGTAGTCTCACTGGTGCACTTCAATACCTCACTCTAACTCATCCTGAAATTTCCTTTGATGTCCAACAAGAATGTCTATATATGCATGATCCTCGTCTTTCTCATTACAATCATGTCAAACGTATTCTTCGCTATCTTAAAGGCACTCTTGATCATGGTCTTCACATAAACACCTCCTCTCCTACTTCTTTGACAGCTTACTCTGATGCAGACTGGGCTGGTTGTCCAGATACTCGTAGGTCCATATCCGGATTTTTGTGTTTTCCTTGGTAACAACTTAATTTCTTGGTCTTCTAAAAGACATGTTACGGTTTCCACTCGTCTGCTGCGGCTGAATACCGTGCTGTTGCACATGCTGTTGCTGAGACTGTTTGGCTTCGTCAGTTGCTAGCAGAACTTTATCGTCCCATTGAGCAGGCCACTATTGTTTATTGTGACAACATCTCGGCTATTTACATGTCTAGGAACCCTGTTCAACATCGGCGCACCAAGCATATAAAGATTGATATCCACTTCTTGCATGAAAAGGTTGCCTTGGGGCAAGTTCGTGTTCTTCATGTTCCATCGACGGCTCAGTTTGCTGACATTTTTAACAAGGAACTTGCTACTCAACCATTTATAGATATTCGGTTCAGTCTCAACGTTGTTGAACCCCACGTTGATACTGCGGGGGGATGTTAGAGTATATTTCCGATTATTCCTCTTGGTAGTTTGAGCTGTAATCTACTTCTATCTCTAGGTTTCTTGGAGGCCAAGCTTTGTACTATTACTATATAAACAACCCTTTGAGGCAATAATCAATAAAGTTAATATTTCCGCAATTATACAAGTGCAGAAAATGGAGGCGGGGATGCGCCTCCCAATGGTGCATCATATCAGGCTTCATCGTGCTCTGCCACTCTGCCAGCGTGCCGCCGGTGCTCGTGGTGTCGTCGTGGAACAGGGCGCACCGTCTCACGCAAAAAGTGACGTAGTGGATGATGCCTTGCTCAGCGGAAGAAGCTTAGAGAGGTGGGTGGGAGAGAACAGTGTGTGGCTGGTATGGAGGTTGAGGGGATAAGGTGGTGCGGTGCGGTGCGATGACTTGGTCGGATGGACGCAGCGTGCAGCTAGAACAGCCGCCGCACGAAGCAACATACGTGCGGCGCCTATGCGTATCTTTTCCCTACTTTATAATATGGGTTGTGCAAAAATAACAAAATCTGACATACGTAATAGTGAATAGTGTAAACTTTTACAACCTCAAAATCTATCAGATTTTAACAATTTTTGGGAGCCTCAAATATAAGGTATTTAGAATTGAAACTTTGCATGTTATTAGAACTCAACATTGCCTACATCTGGATTTTTTTTTAGAATTTTTGAAACTTTAAAATTGCATTTTCGTTTTTTCAAAAGAGCTACATGTAGCTTGAGCTACAAAAGTCCACACCCACCATTTGAAGAATAAAAATCCAGTCATGTACCTCAGACATCTTGGAACAATCAAAGGTCACCAAACAAGGTGAGGAGGTGCTCCCAATTTCACATGTTTTCTGATGGAAGTTATTTTGTGCAATTACACAGTTTGGACATTCCCTTCACCCACTCCCAAGCACCGACCAATTCATCTTTTACCTATTAATATTTTTTTGTGATATTGTTATTTTTTTGGTAAAAGGAATACAATTGTTTTTGAGAATTTGACATCATTCGAAAAAGATATTTTGGCGAATGGGAGAGGTATAATTGTCTATCTTTTTTTCTAAAATGATATGATACCATTAGAATATGTCCGAAGCAGATTTTTTTAAATACAAAATTGCTAATTATATTACCTATATACTTTTATCAACGCGGATTTGCTACCACCGGTGGTAGCTATGCATGCATGTATCATCCTTGGATTGTGGGAGCATACTATTCCTACCGCATGCGATGTAAAGAGCATGATCATGTTGGTGATAACGGATGAAAAGATTCCGTTTGTTGCATGCATATGTTGCTTTAGAAAGGATACTTGGAAAGACAACCGCGGATGGCTAGTGCACGTGGTGATCTCGGACATGCCATGCCAAGTTGCCTACCCAAGTAACCTAGTGCACGCGGTGATCTCGGACATGCCATGCCAAGTTGCCATGCCAAGTTGCCTACCCAAGTAACCTAGTAGACATGCCATGCTAAGTTTCCATGCCAAGTTGCCTACCCAAGTAACCTAGTAGACATGCCATACCAAGTTGCCTACCCTAAACGTTGACCCAGCACACACATAAAAATGATCCGATTGTTTTTCCCTATTATCTAGTCTGTCGCATTGCTGCCAAGTTGCCTACCCAAGTAACCTAGTGCGCGTGGTGATCTCGGACATGCCATGCCAAGTTGCCTACTCAAGTAACCTAGTAGACATGCCAAGTGAAACCGAGTTGGCCTACCAAAGTCACCTGATAGCCATGCCATGCGAAAACGCCGTTGCTTCCGTCTGTTAATTCTTGTGCTCCCGGTAGGAAATCTCATGCTCTCTATAGCAAATCTAATGGTGGATGCTAGGTGTGTAGCTACCACCGGTGGTAGCAGGCTATTTTGCATACTTTTATTGGTCTCTGAAACCTAACTACTAAATTTAAATAAATTTATCCACAAAAATTGCAGTAATCAACAATTTTCATGGACCAAAATTTTTGTTTTTTGTCA
Organism: Dactylis glomerata; assembly: GCA_007115705.1. Taxonomy (NCBI): domain Eukaryota; kingdom Viridiplantae; phylum Streptophyta; class Magnoliopsida; order Poales; family Poaceae; genus Dactylis; species Dactylis glomerata. Next base: position 667,573 of record QXEO01001062.1, on the reverse strand, counting down.
CTGTCGGTATTTTGCATTCATTGCTTCAAATTAGATTTTTGTAAGGCTAGGTATCATATACTGAGGTATATGTTAATTCAACGAGTCAACCACTGAGATATACTGTAGGGTAGAAGCAGCAAAGTAGCAGTATGTCATATTCATTACCTTTTCTGATGCTTACATCTGACTTTGTTAAGCCCCTGCATGCACTCCTGGGCACCCACTCTAACATCTTCCCCGCTCCTGCCAATTGTTTCAACCACCATGCACCACTGATTCCGAATGCTCGAGCCAAGATGCTAATTTTGAGTAAATAATCAAGCCATGCAAAATAATTTTCATTAGTTCTCTACAGTGTGTTACTTTATCTCATTTTGTTTGTCTCAAAATTTCTGAACCGTGCTCTCATTTTGTTTGTCTCGTAGCTCGTGGAAAGTAAAAAACACTAAGAGAAGGTATTTTCTGCCATACATGGTTAAAATCAAAAGAGAGGGGATTATTTAGAAAATCCCCAAAATCAATATAAAATATGGATATAGCATTATATAAGATGCAAATATGTGATAATAAACTACAACGTTCATGTATGCATTTTACATGCATCGGCTGCATATTGATTTTATTTGCCACATCAGTATTTTCTAAATGTTGCCATATACTTTTTATAGTTTAACCCCGCGGTAGAAGGGGAAAACACTACAACTATGTTATATAATAGCACAATTTTTTGCTATTATGGGATGAAATATGCTACAATGATCGGATGGACAAGATTTCACTTTTTAATCATGATCAAACAGTAGAAGAGGCGGGGGATTTTTGCCCCATATCTCATGTCACTTTGACATCCTTTGCAACAACTTCCTCGTTACTGGAGTTGTTTGTAATAGGAAATTTTCTCTCTGAGTGACATGGGCCTTGCCTTATGTTTTTGAGTAAAATACATGGTAAGTTATCGTACTTGACTCACTTACTCGCCAAGATCACTGTATAATGCAATATGCAAAATACAACCATTGTCTACATGGTGTTGTCCCATCACATGTCACTATGCATCATATGGAAGTGTATTTGAGGACGTGGCCGTAGCTGGTCAATGAACTTGTGGAAGAGAAAAGCGTTTTGTCACGAAAGTTGGGCCATGGGGCGGGAGGGGGGGTTATGTGTAAAATGGCGATCTTAATTAGACAGTTTCTCCCTCAGGGCAAAAACGAAGATCAAAATTCCCCTCCCATGTCTCCACATAAACCCTAGGTTGACGAACGGAGCTGGCGCAGGGCACGACTGGAGCTTGGTCGTTACAACAGATTCTAACAGTTTCTGCCATATCCTCCGCTAGCTCATCCCGATCTTCCATCATCCGCCGTGCTCCCTACATTCCCCTAATCCCGTGCTCAGACTATGGCCAGATGGCGAAGAAGTACACCTCGTGCACATCCAAGCACGCCGGATGGGTCTTCTATAAGTGCGACAAACATGTGATTCACTTCGAACTCACTGCATTGTCTTTTTGTTTTTGATAATTCTGTAAACTGTGTTGGATGAACTAGTTGAATGTTCTATGGGTGAGCTGAGTTTTTTTAGTGGTTTTTCCTCTGAATTATTGTAGGAAGATTGCAACTCCCGGGAGTGTAAGCTCGAACACATGATCTACCTGCTTGACCACAATGTTCTATGAGGAGAAGCAGTTGTACATGCCCTGGGATGGGCATAGGGGAGGAGGGAGGCATTGAGGCTGAAGCAAGCAGAAGAAGAAGCTACTGCGGCCATAATGAAATGATGATGTCTATGATGAAGAGCATCCAGGAAGTTGTTATGCTTCTAAAGATTCTGCTAGGTGTCATGGTTGTGCTGTTTGTTGTGCTTGTCCTGAAGAAATGAGTAGTGTCAGTAGTGTACCATTCTTTCTATTTAGGTAACTGTAATGGGTGCTTTTGAAGAACATCACCTTGCTGTTGAATCATGAGTAGTGTATGGATGAAAAGTGAGCGATATTGATGAAATGTTGATGCTTTTGAAACAATGTACCAATGAAATGTTGATGAATTTCAACCAGTGTATTAGTACTTTTTCATTTAATGCTGCATTTATCTGTGATATGGTGATATATTTACCCTATTAATTTGTTGAATCTATCTATTGATATATATGTGTTTGCAATGTTCTAAAAAAATGTCTGCTAATGGAGGAAACAAAGTGGCCTGTGATATATGTATGCGTGTGTAATTTGTTGAATCTACCAAATGATTGATCCCAACTTGGGCAAAAAAACATACATACATTGCAAGCAAGAAAAATATTGGGCAACCAAAATACTGGCAAGTAGAAGTGATTTTGAACCAAAGCAAGAACATAGTTTCAGCAGGTTTTACAAGCATCAAATAGTACCAAATTAGCATAGTTCTGCTAATTTATTACAATAGAGCCAACATGAGCATAGTTTTGCTAACTTATTGCACTCGCAACCACAAATTCTACTTCTTTTCTCTCAGCTCATCAAACATATTCACTTTCTTCTTCTTGTTCATCACTGGTGCCTCCTGCACACAAACATGGACTACTTCTTCACTTAGATGCAGTGGTGCAATCACTTGTCAACCTCAGCTATTTAGAGTACCTAGCTCTTTTTGTAGCTCTCTCTTCTGCTGCTTGTTGCTTCTGTTCTTTAGCTTTCTTCCTTTCACCATCACTGGTGTCATATTCAGAATCATCAATCTCATAATTTGGATCATCCTCTTCTTCAGACATTGCTTCCTCTCCATTGCTTATGCTTGATTCTCCATGCAGCTCATGTTTGCTTGTTGCTGCATGATGTTCACTACTATAGACAGTTGCAGTCTTTCTCTCAGACCTCAAACCCTCCCTTCTTCCTCCAATTTCTTCTGCCACATTATCAAGATGCACTATCTGAGTAGGAATAGGGGTTTCATCAACTATTTCTTCAGTTTGCTGAGGGATGGATGGAGTGATGACTGCATGTAACTCTGTTACAGGAAAGTGCAGCATATCATCCCAATTTATTGCTCCAACTGAGTCCCCATGGTCAAGGTACAAGCTAAAGAAGTGATGACCCATGTCTACAAACTTCACCATAAATGCTATATCATGCTCATCTCTGATTGGTCTCAGGCCATTACTGCTCATAGTAAGAATAGGAATTACATAATGAACCTTAATCCTACCCTGCATCTCATAGCCTATTTCTTCCACCAAGTCTTCAACCATCAAAGTTGACCAAGTAAGGGTGTCAACTTCATCATACCATATCACTGAACCATCCACATAGCTTACGTCTGTCCCATTGCCAACAAAGTACCCATCATGATTAATTCCTACGGAGAAGTATGTGCTACCAGAGCCTGCGGCACAATGTAGATAGATCCACATAAAAATCCACATCTAGCAGTGCAATATTATCACAAAAAGGTAGGACTTTGTAAAACCGTACCCAAACCCTCGGAACCTATGGCAACAAAATATGTACCAAATCGTGTGGAACCACAACAAATCGAGCAAGTAAACGGCATAGGACGGAACCGACCGACGAAAACCTAACCCTAACGATGAAAATCAGATTTTGAGGCAGATTTTTAGTGCTATTTTTGTGGGACTTACCATATATGGGAGCAGGGTCGCCTTCATAGCGCCGTCGCGGCGACATCGCTGCCTAATGCGCTCGTTGGACAGCCGCCGTGCCTAGTCCCGCCAACTGCACGCCCACGAACACCGGCACGAGAACTCGCTCTCCTCGCAGCCAAAGCGTGGTTCGCTCCTTCACAAGTACTCCTCGAAATAATCGCCCGGAGATGAAGAAGAAAGAGAGGACAGATGGGCACCTCAAGATTTATTTTGGTAGGTGGAAGGGCTTCTACACAAGACATGAGCTCTCCTGTCAGGATTTTGCAAAACCGCGTGTCCGTTTGGACATCATATGGACGAGTAGACGTTGATAGCAAGATCCACATGTAGCCACATCATCAAATACACGTCGATACGCTGCATACTGACCTATGGTGGGACAACACCACATATTCGATGACCATATTTTACGTATTACGTTGTACAGTCACCATCTCGCAGGTGAGTCAAGTACGACGACTTACCAATTAATTTTTATTGTAATGAACCAATTTAATTTAGCAGCTCTATGCTAACATTTTAAAAAGGGTCCCTCTAGGGCTCAGTCTACTGAGCCATAGGTTAGGGCTCAGTAGAGAGCCTTCTTCTCCACCTTCGGCCACCCTATCGCTGCTCTATTGCTGACCGAGCCGCCACCCACCCCGCCCGCGGCCGGCGCGCCTCCGCGCACCTCGCTGCCCCATCCTGTCCAAGCTCCGCCTCTGCCGGTCCAGCCCTACCCCGGCCATCCCTCTAAGTCCGGCGAATGGCAGCCTCTTCTCTGGCACCGGCATCCTCCCACCACAACCCTAAGATCCATTGCTTTCTCCGCCGCTTTTGTCGTGGGGCCAGCCGCGCCGTCGGTAGCTCCGCGGCGCATCCTCACCAGGCAGCCATCGGAGGGAGGAAGGAGGAAGAAGAGGTAAGCAAGGGGATAAATTTGCACGAATCTTGATGCACCCATTCAACAGTGAAAGATCTTACTCCCTCTGTCAGGAATTACCCTGCATTCTGTGTTTGATCAAAGTCAAACTTTTCAAATTTTGACCAAACATATTGGTAAAACTATCAATAACTATGAAACCAAATACATGCAATATGAAAATATATTTTATAACAATTCTAATGATAGTTATTTCATATTATAAATATTAATATTTTTTCTTATATGCTTAGTCAAAGTCATAAACTTTGATTAAACCCAGAATGCAGGGTAATTCTTGACAGAGGGAGTACTAAGCTATAAGTTATTTTTCAGTTTACTCAAAAATAGCAAAACCGTTTAAAAAAAGAGTGAAATTTTTCGACTACTGGTCCGCCCCGCGCCTCCGCCTCCGCCAAGAGCCCCGGCGCGGCGCGCCCTTCCCCTTCCCGCGCCGGCACGGTACATTTCGGCAAAACCCCCGACCAAAAGCCCTCAAACCCGCTCGAAGTCGAAGCCCACAACTGATCTGCCCCTCCGTTCCCTAGGGGTAGGGGCCATGCTCCGCACCTCCGCCGCGATGCTACCATCGCCCTCCACCCTCCGCTCCCTCCTCCACCTATCCCGCCGCAGCATCCTTCTACCAAACCCTCGCCTCCCCAGCCCCGCGCTCCTCGCCGACCTCCGCCTCCTCTCCTCCTCCCCATCCCCGTCCGACGGCGGCGGCTGGTCCGGCAGCCACAACCCACTAGCAGGCAAGGAGGCCGTTAAGGGGAAGCGGACATTGAATCTGGGCAGTGGAGTGGTCAGGTGGTCGGTGGTGGCCGCAGCGAGGAGGGGCGGGCCGGGGAAGGCGGCCAAGGCCAATGTCTCGTACGTCTGCAGCAACTGCGGAGAGGGATCCTCGCAGTGGTGGGGCATGTGCTGCCACTGCAAGGCCATGGGGACCCTCACCAAGTACGTCATCCCGGAGCCTGACTCCGCCTCCGACGAGGGGTCGCAGTCGCACCACGCGCTCCGCTCGTGGATACCGCAGAAGAGCAAGGAGATGGTTCCCCTGTGCCTCCCGGACGTCACCAAGGGGTTCGACCAGGCGGAGTGGCGCATACCGCTGTAACATTTCCTATCCCAGCTCAAGATTGGGAAAATGCCAGCTTCTCTCAGTTTCTTCTTAAAAGTATCGAATATATTTAATTATGTTAAGATGTTCAGATTTATGATTAGCCTGTCCTAGCATGAGAATTGGCAGTATGATAGTAATTCTCAGTGGAATGCAATTTCTTGTTGGCTGACTGAATATTTTCCCCATTGTTAGCTGATGATGCGTATATTTTTTCTTAATTGCAGGCCGGGTAACTTTGGAATGGAAATATCACGGGTGCTCGGGGGTGGGATTGTTCCTGGTAAAACATCACACTGAACTTTCTTGGTACTGGTTGCGACAAAACTTGTCGCTCACTCATTTTTGACTTTCTGAGTTATAGGATCAACTACTGTGTCTGTATAAATTCCATACTCTGACATGCATCTTGCAGTTCCACCAAAGCTTTAAATTTCTTAGAATAGCCATGTCTCACCAAATATGATTGCAGTCAAATGTCACTTCCTTTTATATACTTTCATGGTTTTTTCCCGTATAAAACTGGTGCCAGAGTCAGCTATCTCTACTTTCCTACCACGTAGTGATGACAGAGCACAACCATGTGATAGTCTTGTTTTTTTTTTTTGTTTCGTTGGTAGTTTTAGACTGTTTTCTTCTTGCATTGTTGCTTCATTGGGCATGAAATTCGCATCTTCTGAACAAATGTCACACACTTTCTAATTCTTCTTGCTGCTCCTTTCTTCTATACTTGCAGTTACCAAACTTTCAATGATAGAGAGTTTCTCAAACCCTCAAACAAAAAAGAAGAGTTCATTTATCATCTTTAAACTTTTTATGGTGCTTAAGATACCACCCCTCCTAAAAAATATCAACCCTTGATGTATAATGGATAACTTGTAAATGATATTATTATTATTGTAAACATAGTTTAATAAACATAACCCTAATGTGTTGCTCCCGCTTGCTCTAACCTGCTCGTTGTTGCCATATATGATGTCAGCACATCCCCATGGGTCCCCAACCCAGCCACATCTTTCCTTCCCCTGCTCCGCCATTCCTCTTCCATTTCAGCCAGTCCCGGAACTAACTCCCCACCCCCAGCTTCTTGAGTACAGAATCTGGTACCTCTACTCCTAAAATAAAGCAGTTCCTTCTTGTTTGCAATTTGCAAATGGCGTCTACATGTACCATACAATTATATGTAAATATTAGGAAAAGTCATGTAACTTTTTATCGGTTACTACTTTAATAGTCAGTTACCTAGTAATATTCAGTGAACAAAAACAATGGTGATTCAGTTCAGTTCTTGCTAGTTTGGACTCAGTCTGATCTACCCTAGCTTTTCTATGGATCAGATGCTGGTGTTAAATGTTTCAACTTTTGGATTTGTCATTGGTTGGAATGGAAGATAAGTACTATGGTCAATTTATGGCTGGAAGGATAGATTATCATATTGCAACTAATGAGTCATCATTATGAGTTGATGACACCGAAGCAACACAATTAATACCATTTTGGTGCGAGTCTGCTTATACTAATATCTCCTTCTATCGCGTGCCATTCTATTTATGTCATGCTTACTATATTTTATAAAATTTACATGCCACATGAATCTTGTATGTTTGTACTCCACAGATTCAATGCATTACCTGCTATTTTCATCTGTAGACATCAGTCATCACATATGTAGTTTTGCAGGCTCCTTGACTTTGGTAGGTGGGGATCCAGGTGTTGGCAAAAGTTCACTGATGTTACAGGTAAATGTATACATGATAGATCTCACAATTCATTGTTAGTTTTGTCTTCTTTTCCTTGTGTTTTCAACCCTTGTATTCATTTATCCAACACATACTTATAAAATTTTAATATGGTACTCCCTCCGATCGGAAATAACTGTCGGGGACTTAGTACAAACTTTGTACTAAGCTAGTACAAAATTGCCGACACTTATTTCCGATCGGAGGGAGTATCTGTTACGCCACTTCATTTTGAGCATTGTACTTTGGGATTTCCTGTACCTGATCCTTAACTCTACAAATATGATAATGCCATGTTTTTGTTTGTAGCTTGCTTCTATGGTATCTGATGGTTCAAAGGACCATGTGCTGTCTCCTGTTGTTTATGTGTCTGGTGAGGAGGTTGGTTATAGCCCTGTCCAATCCCCATCATTTGCACCTTCTTAACTATTTTATTGTTGTCAGTAAGTTCATGGGCTTATCCATGTGGCACTGTTTTTGTAGCTTTCTGTGTTCTGTAATTTGAATTTTATTATTATTTTTCTGAGCATTCTCTGATTGATCTGTAACTTTGTTCACAGAGCATCGAGCAAATTGGAAATAGGGCTGAGCGGATGAGTCTCAACTCTAGACATTTGTACCTATACTCCAGTACCGATATTGAGGTAACTGTCAAGCTTCATGCACTAGCCAACACAACCAAATGTTTGAACTGATGAAAAGGGCTAGGCAATCCACATATACACTTCAACAGTAACAATATTTGCTTGCATCATTCATACGTACTTAAAATTTTCTTTTGGTTCATGGACGCTTGTTTTAAGGAAATGCAAACATATTAGCTCGGCTCTAATTTGGAGTTCAGATGACTGCTCATATTTTGTAGGATTTTGGTGGGAATTTAGTAGTTTTATTACCTAAGCTGAATGTGATTTTGTTCTCTAGCGGTAAAGTGTGTTGAGCCTCTTTGCTCTTGTCATGTATAAAAGAGCTTCCGTGCTTCCTAACAAGTAGACTGAGTACTGATGAAGTAGGTTCTTTGTTTGATTCCATATTCAAGTACTCATAAATCTGAGATATTCTTACCGCCTAAACCAATTGAAAGGACTTAAATCTTGCTCTCTTGGAAGAATCTCAGCATACAGATCATAACTGATAAACTATTGATGTTCTTCTCACTTCTTATTTTACAGGATATCTTGGACAAAATCGAGCCATTATCTCCAAGAGCTCTTATTGTTGATTCAATTCAGACAGTTTATCTAAGTGCCTTTGCTGGAAGTGCTGGGAATCAAGTGCAGGTATTTCTATTAGTTTGGTTGATATCCTCAATTATCTTGATGCCTGCCTGCTTGCCTGGCATGCCATTTCTTACTACATGACACAAATCATTGGTTCATGTTGACGCCAAATATAATATGCCTGTAGGCTCTTAAATGTCTAGTATAACCGCAAGACAACGCCATCAACATAGTTTATTTTATCACGGCATTTCAATGGTATATGCTGAATACACTCATCCAAAATTCAGCTACTATTGGGTCTCATCATGCTTAGTCTCTTAGGAGAGTTTGGATGATTAGTCCCATGCGGTGAACATTGCTTTAGACATGTGCAGCTGACATGTGCAGCTCCCTGTGTAAGGTATTGGCTGACACAACCTCCGTTGCAAAAAGGTGAGGAAAATGATCGCATCATTCAGTACAATACAAAAACGACAAAATCGACCTCATTCAGTACAGAGCGGCCTAAATCGGAAGACAGCAAGGACGCGTGCATCAATCCCCTCCAATCCACCTCACAAACACGCAGGGATAAGATAACACGAACATACGGTCCACTGAACCCAAACAAATTCAATCCAGTGATCAACAGGCGCCATCACTGTCTAGTCGACCAAATAAAAAAGAATATAAGCTAGGCTGACACACAAGAAGAATGAACGACCAACCAGAACCGAGGAGGATATGAAAAACCGGGAACCACGGTGGTCCAAATCCACCAACAAGAAGCGCGCGCCTCTGAACCCCGCAGCCAGCCGCACGCCATGGAACCCCTAACCTCCCCCAACGAAACCCTCCATGGCCGCTGCGTTCAGGAACCTTGCCGCCATGGAGGAGTTGTTGTAGACGAATTTGCGCTCACCGGCGACAAACACGGACCACCACTGCTACACCTCACTGGTGACCCCCTCAGCGAGGACGCGCCTCTGAGGCTCTGACAGCGAAAAACACTCAGCTCCACTGCAATACGGTCCTTCCAGCAAGAACATCCGCTAAAGATCCGGCCACCAAGCTCCGGCAAACAGCTTAACGATCCAAACCCTTGAATAAGAAACCCTTGAACAAGAAAACAAAGAATAAAAGGAGAAGTCATAGCACCAGTCAAAACCGCCATAATCGGGGATCAGGTGATCAAGCTCTACGATGCCACCGCGATACTCCTTCTGCCACTGTCAGTGGGACCATCACACGGAAACGGCAAAATCAACCAGCGCTAGACCACTTCAGGCACCAGCTGCCCACTGCCCAGACCACCGACCCAGCCGGCCAGCCCGAATGCAGCTAACAAACGTTACATGCCCCACAACGATGCACGACACTGCAGGCTTGCTCGACGGAATACGCGGACGAAGCATTTCATTCGTCACTCATGATTGTAGTAGATTCTGAACTGCATGATGTAATTACTAGTCTTAAAAATAATCATATAGATATCGCTACTTATTAAAACTGTTTGTATTTTTTTCATGGAGCATAGGTCAAGGAATGCACATCTGCCTTGTTAAGGTTCGCAAAACTGACAAATATCCCAGTATTTTTGGTAAGTTACGCGCTGTGCAATAATTTTATCATACAACCTATCCAATGGGTATATTTGTTTCCTTGTTATCATCAGTAACATCCCTGAATCCCCTATTTTCAGATTGGACATGTCACGAAAACTGGTGATATTGCAGGTCCTCGTACTCTAGAGCACATAGTGGATGTTGTTTTGTACATGGAGGTTGGTAAAAGTTAATGCTAAATTTCCTATGTCATGCTATTAGGTGGTAATACTTGATGGCCGCCGTAGGACTTTAGTAGACCATTATAGACACTACTAAATACATGCGCTGTACATACACACATTCTTTTGTCTGCCTGGGAATGTTTAAACAACAAACGTTTTTAAAGATATTCAATTCAGAATTCCCGTTAAGATGTTACGAAACATAGTAGCAATTTTGCAATGGTCTACATGATCTGCCTTTGTCCATGTTGCTGCTAACATAAGAGAAAAAGTTGGCAGAAAGAAATTAACCACATACCAACAAGAGCTCTCTCATATTTCGAACTTGACTTAGCGTGCTAGATCAGAAAAAACAATTATTTTCAGAATACAACTTCTTGCAGAAGCTTGGGTCTTTTATATATCCTTATGAAATGGATAGCGATCCTAAGCAGTGGTGAACAAATTCAACTGAATGTATCACAATAAATTTTATTCACCAGTGTATAGGATCTGCTTCCTAAATGGGAGGACCTAGACATACTTTTGAAAACACCAGTTCCACTTTGTATCTTTTGTTTACTCTTATAGTGATCTGAGTTGGTGGTGGTCTGTTCACTCTCATTAGATTACCTAAGTTACCAAGAAATTTATCACCAAATTATTTGTATATTTTATGTAGTAGACATATTATATTTAACTTTTAGTTAATTGTGTAGATATCTATATTTATTGTTATTTTGCATTAAATGAAAGATTATAACTCTGCTTATGCCTTTTAGGAATAGCCGGTCCCAAGCCCGGGTAAAGGAGGATGCTTGTGAGTTGTGATAGTCTTGGCGAGCCAATGTAAAACTAGTCATTTCTATGGATGTGAAACCGAATAGGAATTTGTTGGGGGGCATAACCCTCTCAATGACGCACCATATCGGACCTAGGTGTGGTGTTAAGTGAGCAGGTGCCAGGCCGCCACCGCATTAGTGGCGCACTACATCTTCGCCCGGATGCAGTGATAAGTGAGTAAGGGTCTTTGCATCTCACTTGACGAATGTGAAGGGTAAGGAAGCTAGCCAAGGCTATTATGTTGTGGGTGGGTAGTTGGAATGTAGGATCCTTGACGGCAATGGCGGAGCGTGTGGGAAAATCAAGGCTGGGCTAGCTCAGGGCACATGCGCCGACTTAGCATACATACGATATATTTTTGGTTAGTGGACCAATTTGTAGCAGATATTTTGGTAGTAATGAGAGGGAAGGGTGGGCCATCGCTCAGGATGGTCCGCCTGACACTCCGCCCCTGCTTGGCTTGTAAATATTCTTTGTGTCCAGGAGACTAGATGGGCAAGTCAAAAGGCAAGGGAAGTCGAGAATACTGGTTTCAAGCTTTGGTATTCCTCAGCTGGTAGTAGGAACAATGTAGGCGTCCTAATAGATAAAGCCTCAAGAATGGAGTAGTGGACGTAGACATGGGGATAGGATCATCCTAGTCGAGCTAGTTGGGAATCTTGTCCTGAACGTTTTTTTAGGGGATCCTGAACGTTATTAGTGCTTATGCCCCACAGGTTGGTTCGAGTGCTAAAAGGCTTTGGGAGGACATGGAGGACGTGGTTGGAAGTGAACCGACAAACGAGAAGCTCTTTTTTTTTTGCGAAATTACTTATATTACTCATAAATCAGGGATTACAATCCGAGTGACAGATAATAGCTAAACCATCAGGGCCAGAGTTAAGCCACAACTCCGTATGGGAGTTAGATCTAGCGTAATTAGCCAGGAAATGGCTACTACTATTCTGGTCACGTTTTATATGAGTAATACAAGCTTGACGGACTTTTAGCAAAGTCTTTATCTCTTCAATCACCGAGGAATAAGCTGATCGATCAACATCTTCGTTCTTTAAGAACTTCACTACCTCCAGGCTATCTGTCTCAATGAGTAGTGGGGAATTGCACCAATGTAAAGCAAGCGATAAACCTTCAAGAACCGCACATAATTCAGCTTCCAGAGCGTCCCTGCAATAAGGAAGTTGTCGGCACGCCGAGAGGATAATATCTCCATGATTATCCCAAACAATCATACCCGCTGCAACGAGAAGCTCTTCACTGGAGGAGATCTCAATGGGCCATGCGGGTACAACTAACATAGGGTTTGAGGGGGTGCACGCAGGCTTTGGGTATGGCGATAGAAACCAGGATGGTAAAGACATCCTAGACTTTGCGGTAGCCTACTAACTGTTGGTAGCTAACACCTTTAGGAAGAGGCGGTCTCACTTAGTGATCTTTAGTAGTGCCCAACACTCTAGCCAGATTGACTTTGTCCTCACTAGAAGACTTGATAAGAGGGCTTTTTTGGATTGCAAGGTGACAAAGGTATATAACTATTAAGGCCCGTTATCTTAGTACCCATGGGGCCCGAGAGTTAGGCCCAAGCATAGATGTAATCGAAATACGAGATGATATCGTATACGGACGGTGTAATTTGTATTGAACCTGACTGGATCCTCGAGACCTGGCCACCTATATATAGGGGCCAGGAGAGGCCTGCCAGGGACAGATTGAGATTGAGCTAATTGATCATCAACTTATTCTCACCACGCATAAAGTTTCGCCTAGTTTGTCTGATCTTTTACCTTCAAGTTCATCCGACGCCCTTTTTCCCCGATCCTAAGTCCTTCATCTAGGACATTTGCCGAGTTAACCCTCGTCACAAGGTGATCCCTGGGGAGTGTGTTCTACCGCAACATAAGCTTGTGGTGGATGAATTTCGCTTTAATGCCGAGTTAACCCTCGTCACAAGGTGATCCCTGGGGAGTGTGTTCTGCCGCAACATAAGCTTGTGGTGGATGAATTTCGCTTTAATGCATGTGTGTTGTGGGACAAAGGCACTAAAATCACAAAAAACAAGTGGTGGAAGCTCAAAGAGGAAGCATATCAGCTATTTAAGGAGAGGATGATGACTGAAGGACCATGGGACCAAGAGGGAGGAGCAGATAGCATGTGGGTGAAGATGGCAACTTGCATTCCGAAAGTAGCTAGGGAGGTGCTTGGGGTGACAAAGGGCAAATAAGCATGAAGCTAAGGACACGTGGTGATGGAACGAGGATGTCGAAAGGGCTATCAAGGAGGAACGATAGAAGGGTTGGCACCATAATAGAAGCACAAGCAACATGATGAGTACAAAGAGGCCAAGAATAATGCAAGGCGAGCTGTGAGTGAAGCAAGGGGGCGATCCATTATGAGCTATATGAGAGACTAGGCACAAAGGGAGGCGAGAAGGACATGTACAAGATGGCGAAATTTCGTGAGAGGAAGACAATGAATCTCAACCAAGTTACGCTAGTGCAAAAACCTTTATAGACAATCTAACAAAATCAGCCCACGTCACTGATAACATATTACTAGTGGCGTGCGGTCCAAAAGCCACATCACTAGTATGTGGGAACCAACAATCAAACCTTATAAAAGTTACTAGTGGTTGCACGCCACTAGTATTGCATGCAGCCCTCTTTCCCTAACCCTAGTTTTCGCTCTTTCCCCTATCCCCTTGATTTGCCTCATCCAACCGCACACTTTTGTCTCCCTTTTCCCGTGAGCACCGCTAGGAGCTTCGCTCTCTCCCGTGCTCAGCTAGCGCCGGTGGACGCCCCGTCGCCGGCCTTGTTCGCGGGCCGCTCCTCCACAGCTTGTCGACCTCTGGTGCCCCTCCTCGTCTCGCGCACATCCGCACGGACTCCGCGAGGCCTGTACCCAAACAAACGGCCTTGATCTGCCGGCTGGGTCTCCTCTGCGGCCCGCAAGCTTGACGGTGGCCCTACCTCACCTTCCTCCATCGTCGGTCCGCCACCGCTGGCCCCTCCTCGGTTCCCCAATTTCTCGAGTCGGCCGCCGCCCGAGCAGCTCGCCCACAGCTCCCTCCTCCGCATGAGCTAGGCCTCCTCCTCTGGCTCTCCTAACTCTCGACGCCCGCAAAAGTTGTGCCCCGACCTCCGGCTTGCCATGCACCGCCACCAACCCAACTCTACCGGTGTGCCGTTAGCCGCTATTGTCCTCATCTCTAGCCCGTCCATCAGGCAGCCGCCCTTGCCATGCCCATGCTTGTGGTCCTCGTGTCGTCAACGCAACGCTAGGATAGGCCGTTGTCCAGCTCGTGCTCTGCCTCCGTCATCAAGTTGCGGTGCCCTGGTCTCATCCCTTACAGGCTTACACCCTCGCGCCCAATAGAGTTTTCTTGTTAGCTAGAATTATTAGTAAAGGCGTCCGGCATAGAGGCACGCTGCTATTAACTGTTATCAGTGTTATGCTTGGCACATCCACTAATCTAAAGGTATAATTCGTGCATAGACAGCTCGCCTCCACGGCGATTAGCCATTTTGGGCCGTCCGATCGCCGCCACGAGAGCATCTCGGCCGTTGATCCGCGATCTTTTTTTTCTTCTGAGATGCACAGTATTTGTTTTTGCACCGGATATTTCAGCCAATAGGTCAATGGCAAGTGGGGCCAAGCTATCGGGGTCCAGTGGTCATAGGGCAGTGCCCTTCCCACTTGCATCCACAGGACAACCCACTTGCATTGTCCACTTGCGTCTGACGGGTGGGGCCGCAACCAATCCGTCGGTGAGACAAAAAGGGTTCCCGACTGGAACCCTAAAAAATATCCCCCACCCACCCTGTGAGACAAAAAAGCGGCGCGATCCCGGCGGCTCAAGGAGGCGGCAGCGGCCCCTGGCGCGCGCGGCTCCCGGCGCGGGGACGGCTCGGCCCGGCGCGGGGATAGGCGAGGCGGCGGCGGCGGCCCCGGCGCGGGGCGGCGGCTCCCGGCGCGGCACTGCGCGGCGGCTTCCGGCGCGGGGACGGCTCGGCCCGGCGCGGCGGCCGCGGCCCTCTCCTCATTCGCCCATCTCCATGCCTAGCCGCCTCTCCCTGATCCCCCATCCCTAGCCGCCTCTCTTCCAAAAAATCTCTCCGTCGCTACTCCTCCTCTGTGCGCACCAAATCGAGGGGCAAGCAGGTGAAGCCGGACGGGGACGGCCGCCACCGACCGTGGTGTCGGACCGGAGGAGGCGCTTGAGGTGAGCCCACGAAGGAGGGCGGCGGCAGCACAGACATGGTAGGCCGTGGACGACACAGCGGCGGACCTTCAGGTGATCGCACGGAGGGGTGCGGCGGCGCGGAGGGGGCTGCGGTGCATTGCCTCCAGAAGATCTTCCACAACCGGCTGAGTTTTGAGATCTCCCTCTACACCGGCAAATGGGAAAGGTACTGTCTCCAAACTAAATCAGGTGGCGGCTAGAGTGGCAAAGGTTGTTGCCTCCTCTCTCCCTCTATCCAAGAAGAAGCACCGGTGGCAGGTACTGACCGCCTAAGAAATTTCTCTGCTTAAATATCTTGGAGTTGGGCAGTGTTAAGTACATTTTGTATTGGGTTATTGGTGTAGGTAATAATTTCCCTGGTTCACTCGTGCGTTGAATGGGTGTAATTTTGTGTGTGTGGGTATTTGTGCAGGTACATACTTTTGGGTTCATTGGTGCTTGGTTTTGATGGCAATTAACAGGATGCACAGCCAGACTCATTGAGCATGCACCATAAAATGGAAAGGTAGGTACATGAATGGAAGGACATCCTTTTGCGACTACATTACCTGGCTAAATTTTACTGCTTAATAATTGATTTTTGCAAAATTTTGTGGGCACAGGTTCTTTTTGTGGATTGACCCTAAAGGGGCTGATGAGGTGATGGTGCAGTTTATGGAGCTATACCTCATCTCCGACAGCGTCGAGGCCGTCATGGGTGATGAGAATGTGAGCGAGCGAGCGACCTGTCTTCTGTTGCCATTAGATGGTTTATGGTGGAACTATTAAGGTAATGCTACCCATGTTTTCTTACTGTTAAATGTATTGACTATCATTGAAACTTTGATACAGCGTAAATTATGCATATCTGAGATCTGGCAGTGAAACTGAAGATTCCGGTAAGCAAGAAATTAGGATATAGAGTAAGTTATGCTAGCAGTATGGAAATATACATCACGGCTAGATAAATACATATATGGTGGAAAGCGTGGGATGCTAGGTCTCACTTCAGTTTATCAGAATGTGGTACAGACACAATGAACATATTTATATGTTGTATCACACTTGTTCTATGTGTCCATTTGTCACCTCTATCTTATTCTTGCTGATTCATATTGCTTTGACATTTAACACAAAAAGGTCCAGTTCTTGTTTAATTATGTTGGTTGTTCTCGGATCCCCAAATATTCAGTTTTTCATGCATGGTAGGGCATGTGGTCTTGTTCTTTACAGTGTTCAAACTCTTAAGTGATCTTCATTTGAAGCATATCCCTTCCGCATACTAGCCTATGCCATGTACTGAGACGTTTGCCTTCCCATATACAGGTACTGTGCCTTTGTCATGGCAACTGATGACACAGCTGAGGCATAGTTTGTACTTTGACGAGGATGCGAGAAGAGCTTTAGGGAAACCACTCATGAGGATCAAGGTTCCCATGATACTTTTGCTGAAATGCAATGCAAATTTGTGCTATGTATCTTCTCTCTCCCCTCATCTCTCTTGGAGTCTTGGTTGCTGAAAGACCAACCCGCAGTGCTCTTTTGGTTGATGCATTTTCCTTGCAATTATGTGGATCTGTTTATTATATATTTGGTTTACTGCCAAGTACATTAGAATTTTCCGCAGTTGCATGTCATAATGGTTGTTCTTCAGAAGGTTTTAGTGTTTTATTAACAACTATATGTACAAGATCATACTTTTTACGCGATTATTGCATAAATTTGCATTACTCCCATGTATTTTTTTATTTTTTGAGAACCTATCAGTACTTCAGGCATGGGCAAGAATTTTTCTGAAGGTGGTGATGGTTTTGCACATCATATACTACTTTTCTTGTCCAGCAACTGTTTATATTGATAAGTGAGATTGGGATTCAAACTTATTGCTTTTACTGATTGACTTTGTTTTTTATAGGTTAATGTGAGATGATGCCCCTCTATACTGAAGAATATTGGTTTTGATGTATCCAAGCAATACTCCTCGCTGCCCAACTCTCAGTTATTCAGGTGGTTGTCCTTTGCGTCTCTTCTCCATATTCTATATGTGAACTCCTATTGTGTCAGAAGGCATTACGAGCTTTCTCAATTATTATTTTAAGTTGTTCATATAATAAGAACAACTATTTATTGCCTGGAAACTGATATTAATCGCTGAGAGTGAAGCATGTACAGATTCTAGCTGAGCTTTCTAGCCAGTTTTATATTTGGTAGCAAAATATCAGTATAGGTAGCCGCTACTTTTAATTGCATTTTGACCAAAATCTCACATGGAAAACAGTCAGAGTCAGACGCCATAAACATATTTCGCACCAGTAACCTCCAAATCTGTAACAAAGATCCCGGAAGCTGAGGGCCAGTTATTGTTTTTGATTCAAATATTTCAAAGCACTAGGATATACTAGACGTTAACATGATCTGAACAAGTACACTGTAGGCCTGGTATTTCCACCAAACAGAATCTGGAATTGTATTTCCCATCCCCTGCATGTCTCAAGTTTCAATTCCAGGCCATGTGCTGCTCAGATCAGGAACTCATCCAGCCCCCGGTTGTTATGGTAGGCAGTGCTAATATTATTCGAGCATGTTTTGATCTTCCTTTTTTCTTTCTTATGGTTTGCTGGTAATTCGTTGGCTGAGATCTACACTGCCTTTGAAGATTATCTTTTCTTTTGTTCCTAATGCACACGAATCTAATGTGATGTAGTGAGCTGTGGAGATGAAAAGGAAAGGACAAACTTGACATGTTTCGTTAGTTGTGGTCGGTTTGGGGTTTTGCAGTGCAATTTCTTGGTTATGTTTACCCAGCAAGACTTCGGTTAAGTGGCTTTCTCTGTTTTTGGGAAATTCTTCTTCTTCCTTTTCTTTTTGACGATAATTATTTGGTTGAGATCTGCAGATCTGCACTGCCTTTTGAACATTATCTATTCTTTGGCGCGTTACCTGACAGCGGCTCCTACCCTTTTCTTATTTCATTACCAGCTTTGTCCCTTTAATTAGTTTACTTCATTTTTCATGGTTATTTCAGTTGGTAAGCATGTGGCTGATAGGCTAAGGTTTGTTACTGGGCTGTTAATTGCTGAGGCAGTGATGCAAGAGGAGATTGTTTGCGGCGCTGCAGCTCTCTACCAAAGTTTTTCACTGTTAGGTTGGGATCGGCTGCTCTTTTCTTGCATGGTTCAGGTTGAATATATGACTGAAAGAAAAGAGATATGTAAAGTTCATTGCCTTGTGTTTTCTGTCAACACACAATTCATTCTTGCGAGCATGCTTATGTTCTTGTCATCATGCAGTTTTGTGGGGCAGATCTGAGAGCGACCTTATTTTTAGTTCAGGTCTGAGTTGCCATTTTGTCGTCCCCTTTTCTGGTTGCAACTTGCTCTATCTTTAGCTGCAGCCAGGTATTTTTCTTCTCTTATGCTATGTGGTCTTGCTGATTCGATGTGGTTAGTGAAAAGTGGTCAAATTTGTGATCACTAGCTGATGTTTTTTCACTTGTGTGCTGAGCAGATCGTTCTAAAGGCTGTCCTAGGCATCATGAAAAGGATGCGCGCAATGGCGTAAGTTCTGACTAGCTCTTAATCTTGAATGCTTCCACTATGGCACTATCAGATCTCAAGTTTTTGTATCCAGTGATTACCAATGCTGATGTAGTAATATTTTACGACTATTGTTTGAGTACTTTATAGCTATCAGTGTTTGAAGCATCTTAAAACCTACCTTTTTATGGAAAGGGTTCTCATCCGTATGTGTTGTGCCCATCTGGCTCCAATTACATAACAATTTGGAAGTATTGTTGAACTGAAATTGTTGAACTGAAGTTGCTCACAATTGTATCTTGTCTGAAAGTAGTCTTGCAACTAAATGAGTTGAGATTCATGTGTGTTTTTACTTTGAGATTCAGATGTCACTATCTAGGCTGCCTTACTCGGAGCAATTCATGGATGTTTATGGATATTTTACTTAATTGCAGAGTTCAAAAGCACTTTACTGTCTTGGTTTTCCACATATGCCAGCAACTTATATGCATTGAGAGGGTGGCCGTTGCTGGACCACACCAAGCTTGCCACCCTGAAGCAAACTAGGTAAAAGTTCTTTGAATAAGAAGTCTTAACCTGCATGTTTGTGTATTTTCTGATGTTTGGATGAGATAAATAGAGCAGATTTTGATGTTTGGATGAGATAAATATAGCAGTTATTTCTGTATTCTTTAGTTTCTTAGTCCAGAAAAAATAATTCATTGTACTTCATTTCTGTACTGTCCTTTCTATCTTCTTAGTCCTTCAAAAATAATTGTGTTGTTTTATAGGATTTATTGGTCAGTGTTTCTTAGTATTTTACATTTTCATATGTGCATGCCATAATTTCAGCTAAATGCGTGTTGCTCATCTATTTAACATATGATCTTGCAGATTATGTTGATCTCATCACCTGACCGTAAAAAAATATGCATGCCATTTGTATTTCCTTAATGAATTCTCTTAACCTGATACTTGTCTCATCTTATATATATGCAACATATGCAGTCTTTCTCTTTGAAAGCTAAAACGAGTGCCTCATCTTATTCCATCTTTTTAGTGCAGAACCTTGACCCAGAAACATACAGTAGAAAAAATGCAGATATCTTCAGGCTTCATGATCTCAAACTGGAAGGCTCACAAATTCAGATTACTGATGCTCCAAGCTCATGACAAACCAGGTACTACATTCTGTAAATCGTATCAGATGCATAGTTCTTTTAGGCATCCATTCAACCTGGATAACTGTGTCATCTGTAAAAGCACAACTATAGTCTTAACAGATCAATCTTTTTGGTTTTGTTACATCCAACAACCTGCTCAGCCCTCGGGTTAGCTGGTTTTGTCTCATATATTTTTGTACTTTTTGATTACTTACCTATGATCACTGTCAAATCATCCATTGCGGAATATTTTTTCATTTACTTACAGTTTACTGTGATCGCTGACGCTTTGGCTCCTGTTCGTATTGGCTGTACACGAAAATGAACTGGTGGGTCACTGCTTCAGGGTCATTGCATCCACACCAGCCACTTCCTTGCCACTAGTCTGATGGGCTTCTCAGTCCTGCGAAACTAACTAACCCTGGGTCACCGAGTTCAGAGTCCTCGAGTGATATGGGCTCTTGGTCAAGTGAGTTTGAGCAGTTAATTATCCTTGATCTACTGTAGTAGGTAGTCTGCTATATACTGAGAATTTTAGGTGTCTATTTTTCAATGCTTGTTGTGACAAAAAGCGTCCATGTTCATGATATTGTTTATCAGGACGTAGCAATCTTTGTTCCAATATTGCAGTTTTATTTAGACATTCTCCATGTATGTTATTGTTACAACACGCAAGAGGAGTTGAATGCCGATATTCACTGCGGTGTTCACCTTATACATCTTTTTGAAATTGTTCATATTGCTATTGAATTATAAATTTATTTTAAATTATCTATCAAATTTAAGTGTTGACACTAATGCCAACCATTTGGTAAATACTTTGGCTCCGTTGTATATAAAACTTTTAGTCCCGACTAGCTGCTGTAATATATTTCCCTTGAGTTTTCATTTTATATAAACATGAGTTTCTTTTGCATTTCTTGATTTCGTCCCAACCGTATCATTTATAATGTATTATCATATTTTGTACGAAAAGGCCATTTTGAACTCGGGCACAAATGCGCTCGACTTCTCCACCACACGTCCATGTTAAAGAATCAGCATAGCTAGTACATATTCAGATCGTACATGTTAGAGTATACATGTTGTACATGGCTAGATTAGGATAGAGATAGGATACTTGTCTTGTACTCCAAGTCTATGCCTTGTCTTGTACTCCACGTTGGTCCGTTGTACGTCTATATATACTCGCCCGAGAGGCTCAATAATACATCCATCATATTCCGCCAATCTCTCTCTCCCCCTACCCTTCAACATGGTATCAGAGCGGCGCCGAGCCTTGACCTAGCCGCCGCCCCGCTTCCGCACCGCGCCGCCCCCGGGGAGGTTGATCTCCATGATCTCCGCCGGGGGCCGCGCCGCCCGTATTAGGGTTCGTCCGCCGATCGGTTGATCGGCTGCCCTACGTCTTTTTCTCGCCGGTCGCTTGACCGGCGTTTTCTTTTTGGTTTACCGATCTTAGATTGGATTGCGTCGCCCACCGCCGCCGTCACCACGCGCCTCTACTCCAACCTCGGCGTCGACCTCGCACCGGCGGCTCGCCTTCACCAACCACGCGGCAACGTCGGACGTGTCGTCCGAGGGACGCCTCGGTGCATCACTGTCGGCTCCTCGCCTGCGCGGACTCCATCGCCGGTCCGTCTTCGCCGTCATCGCCAGGGACTTCACCGACAACGACGCCACGGGTTCCAATCTGTGTGCCGTCGTCTAGGACTTGGCGCGTACAGCACCGCCGTCGGTCTGATCAACCGATCTGACGCTCGTCTCCGCCAAGTACATCCCCGAGCACGCGCCTACCACCGTTCGAGCATCGGGCTGCCGCTGCGTCGCCCCTTCGGGCCGTAGCGTCGCCGCTTTTGGTCCCCGCCGCCGGCTACCAACGTGGTACAACATGTATACTCTAACAGTACATACTTTTCTAAAAGTGATTGCTGCAGCATGTGGCCCACATCTGCGCGCACGGCAGAACTTTCAATTTGACAGCATGTGGCCACAAGCTCCTCCTCCGCGTCGGCGCGGCACTCACCCACGGTGCCCCTGCACTCCTTCCCGCGGCCGGCGCCGGTGCCGTGGAGCTGCATGTGGTCCCTGCCGGCGAGGGACGAGGCGGAGACGGCGACAGCGAGCGCGAGGAAGAGAGCAGGACGAGGCTCTTAGCGCCGGCCATGGCACGGCGGCGGAGGGCGGCTTGAAGGGAATGAATGCGTGTGGGGAGCGTACAGCCAGGCCTGAGCTGTTACTTGGCGTGAGGATGAGAAGAGAGAGATACGTGAGGTTGGGAAGCAGAGATGTTGAAGAGGTGAGGTTGGACCGTGGGTACATGACGCCACCACCACCTGTTCCATAGGTACAGCCATGCTCCGTTCCCAATCCGTCCCACCCGACTAGCATCTCCGTCATTGCGTTACCTCATGTCGCACCGTAGTACTCTGGGTAGATGATGTATTCCTAGTCTCGTATATCAACCTATCCATTCTATCTGTCAGATCAACACAGATTCCAAGATCGATTGTGTGGATAGGAAAAAGAGCTCATTTGATCTCGGGTGTCAAAACGCCCCTCCCTATTTTGTATCTAAATTTAGCTTTCTTTATAAAATGACAATACGAATGTATTTAACGGGATCGTGCGCCAAGGCGCACCCTTACATCTAGTAACTATTAGTTGTGGCACCATATCAGCGGTGTGCCGCCCCCAGCCTCGAATGCCTATTTTGGCATTTTGGCATGCTACTGATAAGCTTTTTGTGCTAGTTTTAAATGTATCAGCGACGAGCTAATTGACTTCTATTGAAAGATGAAGAGCACTATGCCCTAGCTAGATGATTCCTTTGATAATAGGGGGTTCGTGCGGAGGATCAGAGCTTGAGGTTAAGGAGGCCCTAAAAGGGATAAAAGCAGGAAAGGCTTGCGGTGTAGAGATTCCTTGGATATGTGGCAATATTATGGCTAACTATGCTATTCAAAACAATTTTTGGTCAAACGAGATGCCCGAAGAGTGGAGGAAAAGTATATTAGTACCTACTAGTTGAATGCTCGTGCGTTGCTACGGTCCCATAAGTTTTCTTTTATATACAAGTAAATATAATAAACATGATTATTTATATGTAAACCAAATAATATTCTACAAACAATATGATTTCCTGATGCTTAAAATGCAATCCAACAATCTATAATTCCACACCATACACATTGAAAGCAATAACCCAACAATTAGCTCTTATAGTTAAGTGCATGTGGGTTAAACCAAATGAAGTACTCACCTTTGAAAAAGTTGTTCGATTTTTTTCACAAGTGAGACGCACTCCTAACATAAAGTACTCAAGCAGTGAGACACACTCCTGACATGAAGTACTCAAAAGCCTTGATAAAGTTGTTCGATTTGTTTCATAAGTGAGACTTGTCACACTGATTCTCATATGTTTTCCCACTTTTCAGCGACGAACATAATCATTTCTCTTGTTGTATATCTTCTAGTCTATCCTCACCATACCGCGCAAAGGGACACATGTTCTTCCTTTCTTCCATCTCCTCCCCTTCAGCTTGCGCGCTTTCCTCCTACATGAACTAACTTTCATATGCAGGCATTATCACTCCTGGCATACAACAATAAAAAGATGTTCCGTGTTATTAAGTTGAGCAAATAATCAGTTGCACAATAGTATTCTCAAAGGTTATTAAAAGACCCCACTTTGCCAAAGGTGATTTGAAGATAGTAAATGAAGTCTACAAAAAAGTACCAACCAATGGGTAGATGTATATAAACATGCAGTAAGGTTAATCATACTCTTTCATAATGTCATTTTCACTAAAGATTTGCACATACACCTGAAAATAAAAAGGGAAATGAAAAATGTAAACTCGTGTGAACCGTGCTCTTGGTTCTCTCCTAACATTGCTCGCAGGTGCTAGAAAACTTCCCAACTAAACTGTAAGCTAGGGAACCAAATGAGGATAACTTATAAAAAAAGGAAAAAGTTGAAGGAACCATAACTGTGAGCAAAACAAAGATACATAAAAGAGCAATCAGCCAACAGACCCGCAAGCATAAATCTAATTTCTGCTAAGAGCACCATGCTGCCTATGATAGGTTAAGCCATTCAAAATTAATTAATTAATTTTTACAGTGCAAATAACCATATGGTTATCTTCACATTTGTTGAAAAACTAAATACTAATCAAATACACTTCTTACCATCAAGACATTGCAGATAGAAATAGTAAAATGTTATGTACACTAAAGAATTAACAGCTAGCAGATCAACATCCCAAATCAAAGCACATAAGGAAGTACGAAAGACTTCTTACATCGGGACACTGTACATAGTGTGTTAAAGTATGTCAAGCTTTTTCCAATCTAGCAAAGTGACCATGCGTAGCAGAACTACAACAATTAGTCTGTCATTGAAGTTACTGACAGAGTCTTACAGGTCTAAATGTACATGGGATGATCATGCTAACTACTGTCATGCTACTTGCCAAGAAGTGGTCCCGTTTAAACTGCATACTCATATAAGGAAAATCTGTCGCCATACAATTCTCCCGCCAGCACCATCTATTACCGGAAAATCTTTGACTCATGGAAGACCAAGGATGGGATAAGTCATTTCTCAAGAAAGATTTGGAGGGTATAGATGTACCAGTTTGTGCTTTGTTCATCACATCACAACCCTGTAGGGGAAACAAAAGGTTCATTGACCACTTCCTTTCTTAACAGAGCCCAAGAAGTGCAAAATCTTGAAAGACATGAGTTAGCATCAAGGCTGATTTAATTAACATCTTGCAGACTAAATTAATTCAGTGGTTGAGTTTGAAAAAAATCAAGAAAGACAATAAAGATTTTGGTAGCAATGTACAAGCACAAACAGCTACACTAATAGTAACAGATATGCGTTTTCACTTCATGTAGAAAGCAGTACAATAATTTACATTCAACTATAGGTCTATAGCACATCTACCAAGTGAGAAAATACATTTGATCAATCTGGTAGAAACAAACGGCCAACTGTTCCTTATGATAACCATGCATGTTATTGCATTTTCTATTAACTGTATAGCATAGAGGAGTTACCAAATCATACGAATATCCAAACTCAAATTCATAATTTATCAATTTTAAGAAGCTGAAATTTTAGGAAAGTAAACAGAATCTTTTAAGGATTCCCTGAGGAGAATATTCAGAGCAGAGTAAATGTTCAACAATCTTCCCGGAGCTGGGGATGACTATCCTTATCTCTGCATATTTGCACACTCTAACCAATCAATGAGATTATATGCTACATACACACATCTATCTAGAAGCTCTACTAAATATGGTTTTCACTGCTAGTACTGTAGCACCTAACCTGAACCTTAGTACAATTACTCGTCAGCTTTGCCATCAATTTCAGTCCGTGAGATAATCCACCACTTTACTCATTGCTTTTAACGGCTGCATCAGTACTCATATCAGTATCCACGACTGCATTAGCCTTTTGAACACACAACCCATTACCAGTAAGTTACCAATCAAAGGTGTTGTGGTACGACGACGCCCGTACCTCACCGTGGATGTGCCCATGATGGGGGAGTCGGGGAGGCAGTGGTGACTGGATCAAGTGTTCAACGTCCGCGAGTGTCCTAGCAATCCAAATAAAAGAATCAAATTCCAAAAAAATTCACGTGAAGATGCTCATGTAAATTAACAATTACTTGGCCGTTAATCTACAAGTTTAAGTGATTCTGTATGTTGGATCAAAAGAGGATTTGTTACTTGAGTCCCAGAAATTTCAAACCATACTCTCTAACTGTATGTTAATTTGATTATATTTTGTTATTGAGTGTCCAACATGAACAGACAATTTAGCAAGGGCTGAAGCACAACTGAATTCTACATACATCCATGACAGATTAAAAAGGTCAGATACATATTGCAGCGTGACACCAAAACGACAAATACATATGAAAGTGAGAATAATTAAAACAGAAACTAAGCTGAACCAAAATGTAAACAAAATAACATCTTCCCTTTAGTACGCATACTGCAACACGTAAATGTCTATAAAACGGAAGGTAGAGAACAAGTTAGATTGATTATATCCTGATTGTAAGTGGTGTTTCTCCCAGGTAATTCTTCAGACATGCGATATGCCACATACAAAAGTCAAGCAGGAAACGAACATGGTTATATTTACCAATGCCATATCAGCCATTGAAAGTAGAGAAAGAAGGTGAGGAGTACCAGAGATGAATTGCAACCTCAGGTCGTGCCCCTCCTTGTTCCACTCTGTGTTCCTAGAAAGATGTACGGTACCTGCGGCAAACGAAACATAGCAGCTGCCATAACCAGAACCTGAACGATTTGAAAGCAAACAATCACCGTCAGTACACACCGTCAGTCAGTGATGGTGTCGGGGCTTACACTGAAATGGACTAAGCAACCATAAGGGCCTCAGCACGGGCTGTGGATGCAACCGTCCATCCTGGCCTAAAAGTCTTCCTCTCTAACTCCCAGCCTGGAAGATCCAGCAGAGTGGAGAAGATGAGAACCAGCAGAGCGGAGAAGATGAGAACCCGAGCCCTACCCCTCGAAGTCCACGCTGGTCACGCTGGTGCAGTCGCTGTTCACGGAGCACGGCTCCCCGCCGCCTCCTCTCCCGCTGGCAGCTCGTCGTCCTCCACCTCCGCGCGCCGTCGTCCTGATTGGTGGGACTGAAAAGCTGATTGGTGCCTCCTCCATCTCCATGGCCCCTGCCACCACGGCCACAATCGGCTCGGCGGGGCTAAACGTCGGCGCGGGCGCCGCGGGAAGTGCCCCCATCACCGCCTCCTCCGCCAGTGCCCCTCGCCGCCTCACCTCCCCAGTGTTAGCTAATCTCCTGCACATAGTAGACAGGGTTTTAGTTTCATTCAGTTTCAGAATAAGCTGCAGCGTGCACCTGTCCACGCACTGTCAGTGTTAGCTGTTTTACTGTTTCAGTTAGCTGTAGTCTCCCGCTAGACTCGCTCCATGGGATGGCATGGATCACGCGATTGTAGCGGGCATTAGTGGAGTTCGTGTAACGGGCGTCGTGGGATGGCGCGGCAGTAGGCTCGGAGCATGACTCGTTCCCCTTGTAATTCGGCGTCACGTTCAGGTGATCGGCCTCTTAATAACAGAAAGCAGAAAAGGCTGCAGGCTGTTGAGCAGCGCAAAACATTGTCTCACACTTTCTCTGAATCCAGTTAGTTTTCTTCACCACAGTTAGATCTTGCAACAACAAGTGGTATTAGAGCATCCAGGTGCTGTGGTGATCATGGTGGGAACTCCACCGGCGGCATCGGACGCCGGCAAGGCGGCGGCAGGCGCGTCAAGGAGTCCAGGGCGGCGTGTGCGGTCGCAGAGCCGCGGACGTCCCAGATCAAGGACTGGCGGTGAGCTCGTGGTCCGTGAGGTGGTGCGGGAGAGCGGCGGTGGCGCCGTGAACTATCCCACCCTCACGAAGACGAACTACTCGGAGTGGGCAATTATCATGCGTGTCCAGCTGCAGGGCGCGGGACTGTGGGACGCCGTCGAGCACGACGACGCCACCGAGCGGCAGGAGCGGCTGGCGCTCGGAGCCATTCTGCGCTCCGTGCCGTCGGACATGATACCTGTCCTCGCCGCGAAGGACAATGCAAAGGCGGCGTGGGACGCGATCAAGATCATGCGCGTCGGCGTGGACCGTGTCCGCGAGGCGCGCCGCCAGAAGCTGCGGAAGGACTTCGAGAATCTCGCTTTCAAGAGCGGAGAGTCGATCGAAGATTTCTCCCTGCGCATCTCGGGCATCATCAATGAGCTGCAATCACTTGGCGACACAACCTACAACGAGCTCGCGGCGGTGCAGAAGTTTCTGCGCATCGTCCTGGCGCAGTACGGGCAGATGGCATGCTCGATCGAGACCCTTCTCGATCTGAAGGACATGACGATCGATGAGCTCTGCGGGCGTCTCTCTGCATCAGAGGGGCGCGGAGAACCGGAGGTGGATGCCGCTGGGCGTCTGCTCCTTACTGAAGAGGAGTGGACCGCTCGCATGACCGGGCGCGAGCAGGGAGGAGGATCGTCAAGCAGCGACAAGTCACGTGAAAAGGGCAAGACCAAAACCTTCCAAGGTGGGTCAGATCGTGGCAATGGTGGTGGCGATCGGGGCCCTGGTGGCGCTGGTGGCGGCAAGAACAACACGTCTGCGCCGAGGCGAAAAGGTGACTGCCGTTACTGCGGCATCGCCGGCCACTGGGCCAAGGAGTGCCGCAAGAAGGCGCGAGACGCGGCGCAGCGTGAAAAGCAAGGGCCACAGGCAAACTTGGCGCAAGCCGAGGTGGAACAACCTGCGTTGCTTCTGGCAGCTTGCCGCGTCGAACCTGCAGACCACGGCGAACAGCTTGAGGAACCACTTCCTCAGGTGTTCCTTCATGAGGAGCGTGTGGTGCCGGTGGCGACTGACGATGACCGCTGGTACCTGGACACCGGCGCCAGCAACCACATGACGGGGCGCCGCGACATGCTCGCCCACATCGACGAGACGGTGCGCGGCACTGTCAAGTTCGGCGACGGCTCCGTTGTCCAAATCTGTGGGCGCGGATCTGTGGTGTTCTCGTGCAGGACAGGTGAGCACCGGGCGCTCTCTGACGTCTACTTTATCCCGCAGCTGCGCACGAGCATCGTCAGCCTGGGCCAGCTCGACGAGAACGGGTGCAAGTCCGTGATCGAGAATGGCGAGTTGTGCCTCTACGACAGGCAGCGGCTGCTACTCGCACGGGTGCGGCGGACGAGTAACCGGCTCTATGCTGTGACTCTGAACTTGGCCGCACCTGTGTGTCTCCTGGCTGGCAGCGTGGACGAGCAGTGGCGGTGGCATACCAGGTATGGCCATCTCCATTTTCGCGCTCTGCATGATCTGGGCGCGAAGGGCATGGTGCGCGGGATGCCAGTCATCCAGCACACGGAGCAGTTCTGCCAAGGGTGCACCATCGGCAAGATGCATCGCACCCCGTTCCCACGCGCGTCAGCGTACCGCGCCGAGCACGTCCTCGACCTCGTCCATGGCGACCTCTGCGGCCCGATCACGCCCGCAACCATGTCTGGTAACAAATATTTTCTGTTGATTGTTGATGACAACAGTAGATATATGTGGATTGAGGTTCTCAGGACCAAGGACGAGGCGTTCCGTTTCTTCCGCAAAATCAAGGCACACGCCGAGCTCCAGAGCGGCACCAAGCTCAGGGCGTTTCGCTCGGACAGAGGCGGGGAGTTTAACTCGAGGGAGTTCACCTCGTACTGCGAGGAGCTAGGCATCCAGAGGTGCACGACGGCGCCGTACTCACCCCAGCAAAACGGGGTGGTCGAACGGCGAAACCAGTCCGTCGTCGAGATGGCTCGCAGCCTGCTGAAAGGCATGGGCGTGCCGAGCATGTTCTGGGGCGAGGCGGTGCGCACAGCTGTGCACATCTTGAACCGCTCGCCGACGAGGAGCCTGGATGGGATCACTCCCTATGAGGCGTGGAGGAAGAAGAAACCGGCGGTCGACTATCTGCGCACTTTTGGGTGTGTAGCGCACGTCAAGATCGTCGGGCCTGGCGTGACCAAGCTCTCTGACAGGTCATGCGCCGGCGTGTTCCTGGGCTATGAGCCAGGGACAAAAGGCTATCGAGTCTATGACCCGATCGGCAAACGCCTCTACGTCACCCGCAACGTGCGGTTTGAAGAGGATCGACGCTGGGACTGGAACGCTAACGTCGATGGGGGTGTGCACCACTCCTCCAGCGAGTTCACAGTGGTATATTCAGATGTCACTGTGTCAGAAGCAAGCACACCGTCTGCTGAACCAGCTACACCTGAATTTTCTGAAACTGCTCAAGCTTCATCAAGTGATTCGTCACCAGGCTATGTCACACCGACACCTGGATCGCCGGGGAAATTCTCGGACACACCGGCGACACCTGACGAGCCTGACGAAGGGTGGGCGTCGCCACCTGACGGAGGAAGCAGAGATACAGAGGGGGTGCCTCTCAGGTACAAGACCATGGAGTGGCTGATGGATCGTGCACCGGCACGCAGGCTGGAGTACAGTGGGCTCTGCCTCTCTGCAGCAGAAGAGCCCACGTCCGTGGAAGCAGCATTGGCTGAACCAGCATGGCGCAGCGCCATGGAATCAGAGATGAGTTCAATTCTGGAGAACAACACTTGGGATCTCTCCTCTCTTCCTGCTGGACACCGAGCAATTGGCCTGAAATGGGTGTTCAAAGTGAAAAGAGATCCTGCTGGCAACATTGTAAAGCACAAGGCCAGACTTGTCGCTAAAGGATATGCACAAAGACAGGGAGTCGATTTCGACGAGGTTTTTGCACCTGTAGCTCGTCTGGAAACGGTGCGTTTGATGCTTGCAGTGGCAGCTCATCAGAAGTGGATGGTGCATCACATGGATGTGCGCTCAGCCTTTCTGAATGGAGATTTGAAAGAAGAGGTGTATGTTCATCAACCAGTGGGTTTTGTGGACTATGAAAATCCAGGCAAGGTGCTGAAACTAAGGAAGGCACTGTATGGCCTGCGTCAGGCTCCGCGTGCTTGGAACGCCAAGCTGGATTCCTCTCTGGTTTCCCTTGGGTTTAAGCGATGCCAGCTTGATCATGCACTGTATCGGCGCGGCAGTGGCGACAGTTATCTGCTGGTGGGGGTGTATGTTGATGACCTGATCATCACAGGCGCGACTGGAGACGCAATCAGCCAGTTCAAAGCACAGATGCAGGAGCTCTTTCAGATGAGTGACCTTGGCTTGCTAAGCTATTACCTGGGCATATAGTCAGTCCAGCTATGCAGCGAAAATCCTGGAAGATGTTGGCATGGCTCAGTGCAATCCTTGCTGTGTTCCCATGGAAAATCGTCTGAAATTGACAAAGAACAGTGTGGAGGTGATAGATGCAACCAGGTATCGAAGCATGATTGGGAGTCTGAGGTATTTGGTCAATACTCGACCTGATCTTGCCTATGCTGTGGGGGTGCTGAGCAGATTCATGGAAGCCCCAGGGAAGCAACACTGGGCGGCTATGAAACAAGTTCTGAGATATGTGCAGGGAACTCAGGGTTTTGGCTGCACATACAGAGAAGGAAGCAAGAATGCAGCTCTCACTGGTTTTAGTGACAGTGATCATGCAGGTGATCTTGATGACAGGAAAAGTACCACGGGATTGGTGTTCTTCTTCGGCTCAAGCGTGGTCACTTGGGCCTCACAGAAGCAGAGAATTGTGGCAATGTCTTCGTGTGAGGCTGAATACATAGCAGCAGCAACTGCAGCCAGTCAAGCTGTGTGGCTGAGCAGGTTGCTGTCAGAGATGATCGGAGGTGAAGCTCAGAAGGTCAAGCTGAGAATCGATAACCAGTCTGGAATCGAGCTCAGCAAGAATCCAGTTCACCACGAGAGAACCAAACACATTGATCTCAGGTATCACTTTATCAGAGAATGTGTTGAGGAAGGCAAAGTGGACGTCGAGCACGTCAGGACCAGCAATCAACTTGCAGACATTCTTACGAAGCCGCTTGGAAGAGCTCAGTTCACTGAGCTGCGAGACAAGCTGGGAATCAACCTTGTGCAGCAGATTAGGGGGTGATTTGTTAGCTAATCTCCTGCACATAGTAGACAGGGTTTTAGTTTCATTCAGTTTCAGAATAAGCTGTCAGTCAGCGTGCACCTGTCCACGCACTGTCAGTGTTAGCTGTTTTACAGTTTCAGTTAGCTGTAGTCTCCCGCTAGACTCGCTCCATGGGATGGCATGGATCACGCGATTGTAGCGGGCATTAGTGGAGTTCGTGTAACGGGCGTCGTGGGATGGCGCGGCAGTAGGCTCGGAGCATGACTCGTTCCCCTTGTAATTCGGCGTCACGTTCAGGTGATCGGCCTCTTAATAACAGAAAGCAGAAAAGGCTGCAGGCTGTTGAGCAGCGCAAAACATTGTCTCACACTTTCTCTGAATCCAGTTAGTTTTCTTCACCACAGTTAGATCTTGCAACAACACCCAGCACCCCATCGCTGCCCCCCTGCTAAGAAGCCAAGGCTAGCGGGGAGATCTCGAGGGAGACGCCGGGGAGGTTGTGGCTCAGGAGAGGGAGAGCGAGCTTCAGATGGGATTCATGGGAACCGTTGTTTTTCATCTACACACGTTCTGTGCGATCTGTGTTGCGTTAGCGTTAGCTCTTTCTGGTTTTTCTGCACGAGGGACGGTTCCTCAAACTTGCTCGGTGATTTTTTCGTTCGTGGGTGCGTGGGATAGAGCGACGTACCGGGCAGGCAGGCAACAATCACCTCTCGATAATTAATATAGTTTAGATATGAGTAAACCGCACAGCCGGTCCTATTTCTTTTCCTCCTACTTCACTTAAGTCCTAATTCTTTAAAAATCCATATGGGGGTCCTAATTCTATTGTTAGTCAGCCACCAGAGGTCCTAAAAGAGGTCTGCCCTTTTTGACCATCACCACGATATGCACTGGAGCCAGCAGAGGAAACTTTTACGGCAGAGCCAAAATACCCTATCGCTCCACATACCTGTTCGCTCCGCATACCTGTTCGAGGACTCGTTTCTCTGTCTAGCGACTTCTCTGGCGACAGGTGGCGGCGGTGGTTGACTCGGGCCGGAGGCGATCTGCGGCGGCTGGGCCAGCGGAGGCGGCTGTGGATCCGGCGGAGCAGCTGCTGGGATGTCGCCCACGAGCAAGGGACCAAGGCTGCGTCGACCTGGTGATGCTCCTCCACGGTACGGTAAGATACCCAACCCTAATCCCCTGTTATGACAGTGTAGATTTGTAGGCCGAAATTGGTGTTAGATATTTACTACTTGCATCTTGTTTAGGAGAATTTGAGGACAACTTTACTGTGGAAATCAATTATGGTGGTTTTTTCA
Source organism: Dactylis glomerata (assembly GCA_007115705.1). Taxonomy (NCBI): domain Eukaryota; kingdom Viridiplantae; phylum Streptophyta; class Magnoliopsida; order Poales; family Poaceae; genus Dactylis; species Dactylis glomerata. The sequence continues at coordinate 634,593 of QXEO01001062.1, read as the reverse complement.
TGGATTTGGCTCATCCAAGACCTATGTTGATGGCAAATTAGCTCGTTTTGATGGATGTGAAACAGACACTTGGTCTCTTCTGTGGCTCAATGATTTTATGCAGCAGCTAGGTTTTAATGAACCAGAGAAATACATGTTGTACTGGCTGCTCCCAGGAAAAAATCTTGATACAGGACTCCGCATTGTAGACTGTGATACTGACACGTTGAGCATGATAGCTGTTGTTCCAAAGTTCCAGTATTTTCAGCTGTATGTGAACCACAATGATATGCATGTTCACAATTCAAATATTATTGATGATGTTATCATATCTAGTTCACATGTCCTGCCTCCTGTGTTGAGCCCCAAGTCTGGCAGCAATAGTGTTCCAGCAAACTATCAGTCAAATGTCGGACACGAGCCGAGAAGAAGTAAGAGAAAACTAGTGGAAGAGTCAACTTATTATTATTCACATTTTCTTTTCAATAATAAACTAGATAAAATTCATATGCATTTTGGTATGCTTTGCAGGCTATAGCCACTCAGCAATCTCAGACCCCGCTGCCAGGTCCTCTTCCTGAGAGTCAATTCATCGCAAGTTGTAGAGGTGAACTACCCCCTCGAAGACCAACTACCGCAACACTTGGTTTAAAGAGAAAGAAGCAAAATGTGACAAAGAAGAAGGAGAACATTGTCCCCATGAGTTAGATGATAGAATGGACGTTTGCTTTTGGAAGGAGTAGATATGTTATTTTGGCATGGTTTGTAATGAAACCTGATGTTGTGATGTGGCTCTGGTTTCACACAAACCATGATAGCGAAACTTGCTGAATGTTTGCAAACATTGCCACTAGTTTGCTATGTCATTTAGATGTACCAAGCTTTGCTGTTTTGTCAATGCTTTCATACTATATGTGCACCTCTTAAATTCAGTAAAAACAAACAAAATGCTGCCTTTTTTCAGAGCTGCTAGAGATTACAAGTCAGACATTTATAAGGGCTTATTTGCACAATTTTCCAACTGCCAACGGCAGCAAAACTCCCGCCACACAGCCCACTGCCTATGTGGCGATGGTCAAAAAGGGCAGGCCTCTTTTAGGACCTCTGGTGGCTGACTAACAATAGAATTAGGACCTCCATATGGATTTTCAAAGAATTAGGACCTAAGTGAAGTAGGAGGAAAAGAAATAGGACCGGCTGTGCGGTTTACTCTTTAGATATCTTCTCTACTATAGTAATGAACCCGTAGTCCAAACAATTTAGCAGGACCGGAGCTCCAGCCGTGGCCATGTCGCGGTTGGTGGGCGTGCAGGGGAAGGGACTAGGGAGGAGGCCATGGAGATGCTCTCCCCACCCGCGGTTGTTCGCTGCTGACCTCCGCCACTGCCTCCTCAACGTCAGCCCCTGTCCAGGAACGAATCGCCGCACGCGCGGGCACGACTCCCGCACGCGCAAGACAACGACGCCGAGCAGCACGACTCCTGGACGCCGGCCTCCACGCTGCTGAATGACAACGACGCGCTGCTGCACGACGATGACGCCGCGCTGCTGCTTCTGGATGACGAAGCGCCGGGTTGCTGGACGGGCCGACGCCGCGCTGCGCTTCTCGACAGGCCTCGGCGCTGCGCTTCTCGACGGGAGGACGCCGCGCTGCTGCTGGGCGATGAAGCGCCGCGGTGCGGACGGACGGACGACGACGCTGCACTGCTCCTCTCGGCGCCGGCAGGCCGGCCGTCGAGCCACCACCAGGACCCGATTGCTTTTTATCTTCAGTTTAGAGACCCAATTGTTTTTTATTTTCTGTTTAGGGGTCCAATTGCTTTTTTTTTTCTATTCTGTCTATGGATCTCTCTGTGTAAATATTTTGGTTATCAAGTCACATAAACCACCAAACAACGCCGGAGAGGAGAAGACCAGGGAGTAGTTTCACGATTTTGGCACATATGCCTGAATAAATGTCGGCTATGAGTACAACGTAGAGTATGAAATTAATCCAAAGGCATGGATATTGTAGGGTATTCGAATACACGTAAATTTGTACTCCGTAAAACAATTTTGTTGATCATCTGGGAAGTAGGTCGTGAACTGTGGAAGATTATGGAAAGCTTTTATGGAGTTCTCATTTCGCAGTCAAAACACGATAAATTCAGTTTTTCCACTCTATTAATTTCTTCGTAGTATCCTCTTTTCAGTGATGGGTTCTAAGGTGAGGAGTAGTCCGTGCTCAAACATGGAGCCGATGCAAAATATAAAATAGCATGTGCTATTCAATATTCAGATTGTACGTATTATTAACCTCATCATTTTGAAAATTATTGAATATACTATTTTCCTCATCATAATTTGTTATCTCTACTAATAATACGGCTTGAGGTCGTGATGGTCAAAAAATTATGGTAGGTAAAAAAAAAACGTTTTGGTACGTCAAATTAACCGAGTCTATCCTTGTCCGTCAGCGCCAGCGCTAAAAAACCCGGACAGGAGTTGTGGTGACTTCGATCGATCAACTTCGTACGCTCAATAAAACCGCCGGTCGGAGCAGCCCAAAAATATCGGATCAAGGACCACGTTCGTGCGCAAATAGATTGAAGAGATTGAATCGTCTCATCTTGCTGTGGTACCTCCAATCTCCCCGATCCAATTGTACGCTCGGTAAAGAAAAAAGTTTGTACGTCTTCCTTGTGGAAAAAACGATCAACGGGCCAACTATTCTTGGCATGAACCGTGGTAGTTCAAAATCTCTTAACTTTCCTTTCTTTTCCAAGCATCAGAGCTGGTCTAACTTGGGAAGCTCTATGCACGCAGTGCGTGCATGCGTTCTTCCTATCCTAATTTTGGTATATGCATGCATCTTCCATTCAAAATTTCTAGCACGTGCAAATCTGAACACGTATACAAAACTAACAAGCCTTGAAAAACTTTCATAGGGGCCACTATTATGTGGTTAGTGCAAAAAATACGAAGCCCGTATGTGTGTCAGGATGTTACGATTTATATTTACCATCCAATAGAAACCATGTAGAATGTGGCCAGATTCATATACCTTGTGCTTTTTGGATCGGTGGTTCAACGTGTGAATCGGATCTGTCGATGCCAAACTCTATCAGCGTGGGTATACTTAACATATACGAATTGGATAGGTCATTTAATCAATTACTGAATGGAATCGACCAATCATCGGAGTTGTGTGAGAGGGCAAGATAAAATAACATTGTCATGCAAGGCTGGGATGTTCCACTGATTTTAAAGAAAAATGAGAACCGGCATGGCGACACCTAACAGTTAAAATAAAATTGTGATTCTAAAGACACAATTTTCTATTTTCCGTTAAAGCCATCTATTATTTTATCAGCCCGTTGCAACGCACGGGTATTAGGCTAGTCCAAGAATAAAGGATATATTCAAAGTTGTTGTTGGACTGTACATGGGCTGAAGCTTAGCTTGCAGCCTGTCGACCTATTCTGGCCCATATGGCCCATTAGCCCAAGTGACCTGGGATAGTATATAAGCTGGGGCTGGTCTGTGAGAAACCCTAAGAAGAAAAGACTCCACACACCACAGTTGCTGACGGCTGCCTCTAGGTTAGCCACCCTCCTCTTCTACATGGTATCAGAGCCACCGGCGATGGAGGTGGCGGCGCCGCGACAACCAGTGCGGTGATGGGGGTGCTCCAGCAGTAGCTTATCTGCGGGGTGGTGTGTGATCTCTTGCAGGTGGCAGCAGATCCAGCAGTAGCTTATCTGCAGGGCTTGGCGGGAAGGCGATGCGGCCGGGCGGTAATAAATGGCGGGTGCGGGAGAATGGCAATGGGAAAGAGGAAAAGGGAAAGTGAAATAGAACCCTGGCTGTGCCAATGACAGAGGTGGCCCGTCTTTTGTTGCCCCACTTGCCGCTTGTGTCCGGCGTCCCCGCAACTACCACGGTGCCGCGGGGATGGCCTGGGGGTGTCGGACCGTTTATTGGGCCGCGCTGGACCGAAAACCCATTTGGGGCGTGCGGCTGGACACTTTTTTTGGTCCGGCACGCCCAATAGCCCTTCGCTGTGCCGTTTGGGGGACACATCTGGGGATGCTCTTATCCCATTAAAAAACAACAATCCAAAAAATGAGTGTTGCGGAGATGCGCATGCTACGGTGGATGTGTGGTCATACAAGAAAATACCAAATTAGGAACGAGGTAATACGTGATAGGGAAGGGGTGGCACTGATTGATGAGAAGCTAGTCAAACACATACTAAGGTGGTTTGGTCTTATTCAACGGAGGCCTCGAGAAGCACCAGCTAATAGTGGTATTCTCAAGAGTATGGAAAATATTAGGAGAGGTAGAGGGCGACCAAAGTTGACATGGGCGGAGGCGGTAAAAGGAGACTTGAGGGATTGAAATGTACCTAGGGATTTGACTCTTGATAGGATTGCATGGAAATCAGCAATCCATGTGCCAGATCTTAGTGTTCTCGTTCCTTGTTTTATTTTTTCCTCTTTTTGGTTTCCTTTTATTTCCGTTGGGTACTTGGGTTTCATATCTAGCCTACCCCAACCTGCTTGGGAAAAGGCTTTGATGTTGTTGTATACAATGAAACATTATGATGACGCAAGGGTTTAAACAACTCAAAGTAATGCAAAAAGAAGCGCACGGGCATTTAGCTAGCTCCTTAATAAATTTATGCCGCTGTAACATAGAAATCATTCTGATTCGGCAGAGAAACACATTGACTGTGATCCGGATTTGTTTCGTATTAGTTTCCTTTCCCCTACGAGTTCTGATCCTGAATTAAGTTGTTTTGTATCCCATATATGGTGTGCCCCTGTAGATCGTATGGAGATAAACAAGTAGACAAGATATATCAAGATAGAGAGATACTCATTGTACAATCCCTACCTGTACTCTCTTCGTATGGTGGTTTCTGCGTTTTGCCTAATGAAGGTATATCAAGATAGATAGAGGATCATTGTTTCTTCCCACAAGGGTTTTCCACGTTAAAAATATATTCCCTATTACTCGGATAACCTTCTATATGCTGTGTATTTTGTTAACAAAAAACCTGTAGGTTCTTCATACTTTGTCATTACCTTGATAGAATGATCCAGTTCATCTAAATTTCTAATTGTGCATCTTTAGTCTGTTGTTTATTTTGCACCAGTCTTTCTTGCAAGTTCACATATTACCGTTGATGCAAAACGAACAAACGCTTGGTACTCTTATTTCAGGGAGAGAGATGCTTATCTCATCGACTGTTGCGGTCGGTGAAGAATCGTTTCGGTTCAACGGATGAGGTATGCCCCTATATCTAACATGAGACATCTAATATTGTTGATGCTTAGCACGTAGTAGAAGGTATCTATCTCGGACCTGCCTGTCATGTTAGTGCTAAGATATTTCTTCTAGTTACCTGTTTCTGGCACTCTATTCCGATTGAACAGCAGTAGTTGGTTAGTGCCTGTAACATCCCCTCAAGTTAAAAATGGTACACCTTTCGTCCCAAAATATAAGGCCTATTTTGATTTGTTAATATTTGGTTTGTGTGACATAAGATTGATGTCATTAGGTTTGTATTAATAATACGTACTTATATTTTGTTTGTCAAAGCCATGTCATAACGAATCAAATTATGCTTTCATTTTGGGATGGATGCAGTATTGCTTTAGGTAAAAACAAGTTTAACTCCCCCCTTGTAGTCGCACTTATATCATGCCCAAAGACAATTTATAGGCTATCTGTCAGGCTCCATCGCCTTCTACGTTCAGTTACCGTCTTACCGACAGGCGGAGGCGACAGCTACTACTCCTTCAGTCAGTGGACGGCTGAGACCTAGGATCCAACGGCTCATTTTGTAATGATTCAGTTAAACTCGTTTAGTGTTAATCACTGTGATGTAATGGACGTTAATGGAAGCGTGGCTCCTCTGGGAACTCCATATAACCAGGGAGAGAGGGTGGTTGGGTGGCACGCATCCCAAAAACCAAAATCTCTTGTTCTTACTTTCCTCTTTCGTTCCAAAACCCTAGCTTAGTTGCTCTTATCCTCTCCCAATTTTGCACTGTTTGATCCCAATTACTGTTCATCCTTTATTCTTGTCTCTGTTTCCCCTGCTCAGAGCTACTACCCCGATCCAAGACCGTGACACTATCCAGTTGATGTCACCTTAAAGATAGATTCTTATGTGGCTGTAAAAATCTGATTCAGCAAATCCTATAAGACTGTATTCAGGGATCCGTGTAATGAATTTTGTTTTTTCAGGATGACAGTACACTATTATACTGATACTACTGTGTCATCACATTCCACAATATGGAAGGCTTTTAGGCATTGATGGTCTTGCATATTTAAAATCAAACATTCAGATGAAATTATGAAGTTTTTAATTGTCACATTCCTCTCCCTCCTAATCTGGCTGCTGCCTTGACATTTCCATTTCCCCTCGTTTTCCCTCCTTTTGGTGAATCCTTTATTCCTCTGCCTGTCCTAGTCTCATTCTTAGGCTGGCATTGCTAGACTGAAATATTGTCTGCTAGAGTAAATTACACAGAACCACCACTTTTGAGGCGGAGGAACAACATAACCACCGGTTTGACTATTTTTTTTTTCTTTCAAAAAACCACCACTCCTGGGCTAGTTGTTGCAGTCACCACTGATCTTCGTTTGACAAGCATTTGAGAACGAAAGTGATGGTTTGGTCCCACATGTCAGAGCTGATGTGTCGATAGAGGGTGCTACATACATCTGACTAGTCAACACTCTGTATGTATTGTTTTATTTAGGCAGAGAAAACCCAGAATGCATCGCTGCTGCTACAGCATCAACCTTCCTGATGTGCAGCCACAGCCACTTCGTCGAGTCCAATGTCGCGCAACCTGTCGCCTGGCGACCACCTCTAGCGCTCAGGCGGGCGTTGTTGGCAGCTAGAGGTACTCTGGTGTGGACATAGTTGAGGTGCTGGTTGTTGCAGAGTGGGCATGACGGGTGACTTGCGGAGACCAGCGACATCGGCAACTAGGCAGAGCACGTGGGTACGATGGGTGGCTCGCGTAGGAATTCCGGCACAATTCGCCACCCCAATCCACCGCCCCGAAGTGGGGTGTCCCTTGCTCCGCCGCAGATCTGCATAGCTGTAGGGTGTGCCCAAAGTCACAGCCGAAGATGGCATTTGACATTGTGGTGGCTTTATATCAGCACATATGTTTCCTAGTTTTGGAAAAGCATCATTGTTTGAACAATAATAGCATGTTAGTGGAATTCGTAAATATTCATGTTACTAATCCAATTCACAGAATGTATGTGCCTTTTTGTCAGCTTGGTGTATTTGAGATGTCAGAATGTGGTCTGAAAGCTGTTCAGAATCCTAGCGAGATGTTCTTAACTGAACATGACTCTGATTCTGAAATACTAGCAGGGCTTGCAGTAGCTGTTGTTTTGGATGGATCCAGGACCTTTGCTATTGAAGTTCAGGTACTACTCTGATGGTGTCTTCCTGAGCCTGTAATTATTTTCCTTCAACATTTCATATTGTATCTTCGACTACTGCTAGAAGGAGGGTGTCCTCCCGAGCGGTCACCCCATGTAGGCTTCCCTGTGCGACACATGGTGTGTGCAGGGGTTGGGCGTGGCTGAGTGTCACTTTTCGCAGGGGAGGATGCAGTGTTTTTAACCGAAATAGAAAATGTGGACTTGTGGACTCCCCCAACGGGTGTACATGTGTTGTGCGATCGCTCAGCAGAGGGCACTCTTCGCCTAGTCTAAGAGTACTAATGCCTTGAGCATAACTTTTTGAACGAAGCCTATCATTTGCTAGTGAAATCCATCTTTCAGTGCAGTGAAGATTTTTTGTGTAGGATATAATTCTAGTAACTAAAACTGCATTCTCAACTAAAGTCATTGTTTTGGAAAATATTGTATCGATGTGTTAAATAGGGAACATCATATGCTGGCTTCATGGTTTTTTGTTTATTTACTCTATGTTGGACTTTGTGATGAGTTTTTTAGCTGACTTTGTGATGAGTCATTCGTTTTGATCATATGTGCACTCTGGATATTACAGCTGAGTTAGAGACATGGAATGCAAACATATTTTCCTTGGGAAACTTCCATTAGTACTGTTTTGAATATACTTTCACTTTCCTTTTGAACTCTCTGGACCGCAGCTCAAGAAATTTTTTTTTTCCAACCGGGCTTCCACCCCTTTCCATTACTTGAACGGAAATAACAAAGTCTGGAACAACAAAACGGAAGTTCTAGAGGGGGAGGTGGGGGGAAAGCTAGCTGAGCAGTATCAGGAAACCCACTGTGTGCGCTCGCCGTCGAAACGCACACTATGGGACGAAAACCTGATACCACTAATTATTTCTAAGTTCAACTTATTACAGACCAGGGGCCAGAGACATCAGAGTCTAACAGAGAAAACGAAAGGGAACAGCCAATCGAAACAGCAAAGCCAGCAAGAAGCATCAGATCATCGTCACAATCGCCAGCTGGTGAGAGCCCTCCACCTGACGAGAGTACACCGAAGACGCCACCTGCTTGAGCCTGTTAGCCCCCTCAATAAGTCTCTCCTTATCAGCAGCATCCTTTTGGAGACCTGCCCAGTATATGAGTAAAGAAATAGAGTAGAAAGTAATTACACTAGGGGATTTCAAATGAAACTTATCAAAAGTAACTCTATTTCGAATATTCCAAATAGCCCAACAAATGGAAGCCAGGATAACCATGTGGAATCTCTCAAAACCTGGGAGAACAGAATGGAACCAGGCCATAGCTTGCCAAAAGGAAACTGGAACAGAAGTGGAATCAAAAGCCTTGCTCAAAACCCCCCAAACAACTTTAGAAATGGGGCAAGTGAAGAAGAGGTGATCATTTGTCTCCTCAAGGTTGCAAAAAGAACAAACAGGAGCCCCAGGCCAATGCCTTTTTTTCATATTTTCTCTAGTCAACACAGCATCTTGACATAACTGCCAAAGGAAGACTTTGATTTTCAGAGGGATCTTAGCCTTCCAAATCCATTTATTATGAGAACCAACAAGATTTCTTTCCAACCACAGGTAAACAGACTTGGTGGAGAAACAATTATTTGGATTCAAAGACCAGGAAATGAAATCACTGTCATTTGATCTAGGAAGATTCCTCAAGCTATTTTTGATAGCATTCCAATGCAACAAATTATCACCTCTCAAGGTTCTACGAAAAGGAATATGGAAATCAGAAGCAGAAGCATCAAGAATAGTGCAATCTTTGTCCAAGCACAGGTCAAAAAGCTCAGGAAACTGCAAGGAAAAAGGAGGTTCACCAGAAATAGAATCTTGCCAAAGCCTACAAATATTACCATTTCTAATATTAACTTTCCTTCCAACCATATAAGTGTCCTTAACTTTAAGGAGACCTTTCCAACAAGGAGAATCACTAAATCTAGCAGAAACACTGGCCACAGATTTGTTCCTTAAGTATTTGGCTTTGACAATGTCTTGCCAAAGACCTTGCTCAGTGTCTAACTTCCACCACCACTTGCACAACAAGCTAATGTTTTGTTTGCGCAAGTCAAGAATCCCCAAACCACCTTTTTTCTTAGATCTGCAGACCTTAGTCCACTTCACCATGTAATACCCTCTTTTTAATTTCTTCCCATGCCAAAAGAAACGTCTCCTATGTTTATCCATTTTCTCCAGGAAGGTTTTACAGAACAAGAAAAGAGACATGAAATAGGAAGGGAGACTAGACAGACAGGCATTGACCAAAGTTAATCTGCCTCCAGAGGAATTAGCCCCTCCAACCCAGGCATCAAGCTTTTTAATAAACTTCTGATCCAAAGGATCCAAGTCAGAAACTCTAAGATTTCTGAAAGTAACAGGAACACCAAGATACTTCATAGGGAAGGAGCCAACTTGACAGCCAAAAAGAGAAGAATAGAACTCAACAGTGATATTATCCCCACCCACCAAAAAAATCTCACTTTTCTGATAGTTAATCTTAAGACCAGACATTAACTCAAACAAATATAACAGCAATTTCAGGTTTAAAGCTTTCTCAGGATCATGAGAGATACAAAGGACAGTATCATCCGCATATTGCATGATAGCCACACCCTTATCAATAAGATCAGGAGCCAACCCCACCAGGAGATCATTCTGCTGAGCCTTCAAAACCATTTTAGCAAGACATTGAACAGCAGCATTGAAAAGAAAAGGAGACAAGGGATCCCCTTGTCTAACCCCTTTAGCACTCTTAAAGTAGGGGCCAGATTTATTGTTAATCTTAACAGAAACCGTACCATCAGTAAGAATCTTCTCAATCCACTGACAGAGGAGATCAGAAAAACCCATGGCTTTAAGACAGTTCAGAAGAAACTTCCAATTCACTTTATCAAAGGCTTTTTCGAAATCAAGCTTCAAAACAATCCCAACATGCTTTTTTATATGGGAATGATGGAGAATCTCATGCAAAGACATAATACCATCAACAATACATCTTTTCTTCATAAAGGCATTTTGATTTTTACCAATCAACTTGGAGGTATAGGGTTCAAGTCTCAAGGTTAAAGTTTTAGTAATAAGTTTGTAGATACATCTGAGGAGACAAATAGGCCTATATTGAGTGATCTTGTCAGCACCAGAAACTTTGGGTAAAAGAGTAATGATCCCATAGTTTAACCTAGCCACATCCAGGGTTCCAGCATGAAAAGCATGAAAAAGGTTCATAACATCCCACTTGATGATGTCCCAGCAACGCTGGTAAAACTCAATAGGAATGTTGTCAGGGCCAGGAGCTTTATTGGAAGCCATAGAGAATAAGGCTGCTTTGACTTCCTCTACAGAAAAAGGCCTAGTAAGAAGCAAGTTCTCTTCCTCAGACAATTTTTCATTAGGATTCCACATACTAGGATCAAAGTCCAAAATGTTACCAGGAGCAGGGCCAAAAAGATTCTTGTAATAAGCAGTAGCATGAGAGATAAGGTTATCAGTTCCTTCAATAAGGATATCATTATCTTTAAGAGAGAACATAGTATTTTTTCTCCTTCTACCATTTGCCACCCTATGGAAATAGCTAGTGTTCAAATCCCCTTCCAAAAGCCATTTCTCATGAGACCTCTGATACCACAAAAGCCCCTCTTCAGCAAAAAGAGCAAAAAGTCTTACTTGGATATCAGTTTTCCTAAGGTTTAACTCAGGAGAAAGATCATTCTCCTCTTCAAGAGCTTCAATACTAACAAGCTCCTCCTTTAACTCTCTTTTCAGCTTTTTATTATGGCCATAAAGATTAGACCCCCATCCCTTAAAATATTTCTTAAAACGTTTCAATTTAATATTCAGAATGTCAATAGGATCATCACTATGGACAGTTCTGTTTAAAACCAAGGCAGCAGAATGAAAGAACTCAACATTCTGGAACCAAGAAAGGTCAAAACGAAATTCCCTGGAAGCATTAGCAGGGAAAGCATGGGAAGCAGTATCAAGGAGTAAAGCATTATGGTCCGAAACTTCTCTAACCAGCTTTCGAACAGTAACCAAAGGAAACAAATCTTCCCAATCAGGAGACATGAGCACTCTATCTAATTTTTCAAGAGTAGGAGAAACATGGTTATTAGACCAAGTAAACTTACCACCATGCATGAAGATCTCCCTCAGCCCAAGAGTATGAATAATAGAATTGAAAAGATCAGAAGAATGGTTTTGAACAAAGGGGGTATTTTTCTCTCCACTATGCCTGAGGATGTTGAAATCACCACCAACAATGAACGGAGTAGAAACATTATTACAGAAGGCAGCCAACTCAGTCAGGAAATCATTTTTCTGCTCATCTTGAGCTGCACCATAGGCAACCAAAAGGGACCAGGAGACTTTTTTCATCTTATCCCAGAGCACAAAATGAAGCATGAATCTACCAGCTTTAAAAACACTGACTTCAAGTGATTCATTTTTAACACCACAAAGGATACCACCAGACCTTCCAACAGAAGGAACCCACTTCCAGAAGTAACTATCTCCAGGATCAATCTTTCTAAAAAAACTTCTATCATAATCTTTTTTGATAGTTTCTTGTAACCCAATGAAATCAAGACAGTAATCAAACATGAGATCCTTAACACAAGAAATAGCACCTTTTTTCCCCACACCTCTAATATTTAGGAAGACCCCTTTCATTGTAATTTTTTGGGTTTTGATCTAGTTCTACTAACTCTGCCAGGGGACAGGGCACAGTTAGTAGATTCAGCCTTTTTGCTTCTCTGACTTCTAGTTATAGGTCTAGAAGCAGAGACAGATGATTTCCTTTTCATATTTTTCTTTTTCCTGCTTTCAACAAGGGTAAAGGAAGAATCCTCATTATCATCAGAAGAGATCCAATCCATAGACAAGGGAGTAGTAGTACCTTCATTACTCTCAATAAACAGAACAGAAGAAAGGGGTTTAACAGACTTATGCTTGGAGACCAAGGAATTTCTAGCAAGTTCTAAGTCTCTCACTAGATTGACAGAATCAAAGTTCCCATCAGGAATCTTAACCCCCATTAAACTGGCTTTAGCCACAATCTGATTATCAGACAACACAGCAAAGGAATTACTACTTAAAGGGTTTGGGACAGAGTCATGGTTACCTTCAAGATTCCTCTTCCTTGAAAGAGCAGAAGCCTTCTCCATAGTGTCAGAATTGACAGAGTCTTGAAGCCTGGAGCTGAACCTTGGCCCACATGATTCATCTTGCACAATATCAGGGGAGGAGTCAGGAGACTGAACCAGATAATCAGGAGATCCAATCAAAGGAGAAGAGGCATCCCCAGTGACTTCAGTGATAGTAGGGAGAGAAGGCCAAACTTCATCAACATTAGCATTGTCACAATGAAATAGAAGAGAGTTGAAGGTTTCCAAGGTCATACTCTTGCAAGTCTCCTGGGAAATAGGACTGGAGTTCAGAATAGGACATGGAATCAACCACTTGTTAGAAGCAACCCCAGCAGCAGCAACATTTTCCTTATGAATAGCATCCAGCAAGAGATCATCCCCAATGTTACTATCTTCTTCAGATTCCTGGCCAACAGGCTCGTTTTCTGGAATGGAATCATGGTTAGTCAGGTGTCTGACAGACTCAGTCTGGCTGCCTTGCACAAAACCTTCAGAAGTTTCTTCAGTATTTGACTCAGAAAAATCAGTCCTGGCTCTCTTTGGAGAAGGTGGTCTAGAAGCACCACCCACTCTAGTAGCATCTTCAACTCTAGGGGGCCCAGCAACCACAATCTTGTCAACCTCATAACCAAAGTCATAGAAATTGTCACCCAAGCACCCTTCAGCAATGTGAGGAATTCTTTCCACATCTCTACATCCAATGAGAACTTTAACAAACTCAGGCTTGTGCAAAGTTGCAGGATCAAGGTCAAGAGAAACTCCAACCAAAGAACCCACATAAAAACAGTTAGCTTCAGTTCTTCTGTCCAGAGGGATGTTGCTGATCCTGACCCAAGCTTTCTGGAGACAACCCTTGGAGCCAATAGAAGCAGTCCAAGTAGACAACCTAACAGTAGCATCAACAGTCTTCAGTTTCATAGAGGAGCCATAGTAAACAGCCCTTTCCACCTCCCTGGGATTGGGAAACCTCATGATGAACTGATTCTGCCCAATGGGTCTGGCAGTACATCTCCACCCATCCCCAAAAACAAGGTTGAATTCTTGTTCAATCTCTCTGAAGGAAGCTGCACCCTCAATAATAGTAATAACCACACTGCTAGACCTTTCCTTGCTTTGCTTCTCAGAGCTGTTGTCAGGAAAAAAGAAGAAACCCAAGCCTGGAGACTGAAAGCCACACATAGCAGGAATGCATTCCCAGGGAAGGATGGTTTGACAAATTTGAGCAATATGACCTAACTTCCTACAGCGCTCACATCTAATAGTGGGACATTTAGCAGTAAAGTGCCCACTGGAGTTGCAATTGAGACACAGAGAATCATCAAGCCTAGAGCTGAAGCCAGGGTTCACAGATTTGTTACCAGAGGAGATACCAGTACCGCCAGCAGAAGAATTAGCCTCTTGTCGGCGCAACTCAGAATCTCTAGCAGCCTTTTCCCAGCGATCTCCCGAGCCAGAAGTCCTAGCAGAGTTGGAAGAGGCCTGAGGCACATCCTCACGGTGCCAGACCATCTTCCCCCTGCCACTGTTGTAGCCACTCCGGTCATTGTTGAAGCCCCGACCGCGAGCACCACCAAAACCCCCACGGCCTCCACCGTCACCCATGCTTGCCGCAACTTGAGAGAAGGAGCGAAGATCTCCCGCAACTTTCCCAGGCCACCAACCAAAGGATTCGGAGCGTGAGTGAGTGTTAGGGTTCGAAGAGGACCAGAGGTGGCGGCAGATGAGATCTAGATCGGACCAGGGGGCGGCGGAGGCCGAATAAGTAGTGTCCGAACTAGGGTTCCCAAGTGAAGTAGGGGCCACTTGTCTGTAACTGGGAGGAAGGGCACCGTCCACCTGAGGGCCCAATTGCTTCTCAGAAAAAGAGCCAGGGGGTAAAACAGAAAAAGCACCCAACTCCGACGAGCACCGCGGCCCATCGCCAGATCTCATCGGAAACAACGAGGATGGACTCAATGGAACCAGGGGAATCCGAATCGAGAATATGTCAATCGAAACCGGACCTCCCGTGCTGAACACCTCTCCAGGGAGGAAATCTCTCGAACCCAGGATGCGTTCAGAATCATCAAGCAAGGTTACCATTCTCAAATCATGGCGAATAATGAGGATACCATCAAGGAAAGGGGAATTCCTCCCAGTAATCATGCGAGCATAGGTAACTCTCCAGCTCGTGAACCGAGAAGAAGAGGCATACTCACCTCCAGTCACCGGCGCAGATTGAGTTCCGCCTCCATTTCCACGATCCGAGGCTGCAGATCGCCATCTGGAATCGGCGGCCGCCAACCCCGTGGCTCCGCCATGGCCGATCTGATCTGCTCCGAACCGAGGCACATGTAGAGGAGGAAGTAACGCTGCACCTGCTTGTCCCGGATCTCCTCCTGCCGACGACGAACGAACTCCTCGTGACGGCGATCCTCTTCCAGGCGACGCTGGCGATCCTCTTCCAGGCGGCGCGCCGCTTCCAAACGAGCGCTGCGCCGCACCGCCTGGTCGCCCATCAGCGGAGAAGAGGCTCGAGAACCAACCGGAGGGGAGCAGAGGCGCGAGGAATCGGTCAAGCTCTAGCAGGGGCGAGAGGCGAGAGGAGGAGAAGGGCATGGAGAGGCGAGAGGAGGAGATGGTCTCAGCTCAAGAAATATGACTCTTTTGTCTGTGGGACTCATTTTGTCTCGTTTTTCAGGCACTGTGTGTTTCTGGTTCTCGTTCTGGACAAATTGTTGGCATACCGCCAAGCAGGGCAGATGTGATAATAGCAGTAAGTGTGCAATTGTTTTCATATACTTTAAACCAAAAGTAAACTGGCAATAAAATTCAGCAGGTTGTGCACTTAGGTAAAGTCGAGAAACTAGATCCAGTGGGATGGATATTGCAGCAATATTATCTAGCTTGCTGATTCCAGTACTTTGGTGTTAGACCTGCAAAAAAATACCAAAAAAAGAGCGCAATAATTGGTTTCCTCAATCCTGCAGGTTCTTATGAAGCAAGCAGGTCTAAAACTTCAGGATAGTGTAAGTTCACCAAGCTTCTCTTTTTCCGCTCTTACTAGTACATCCAAAGCTCCAGTGTTTACTCAGAGATACAATCATTAGACCTGCGTAGGGGCAACGACACGAATGATGCCATGACTATATCATGCATTAAGAGAGTGTATGACCGACAAGTTTTACCAATATTTCTCTTTGTGTATCAGGCTTTTGGTCAATCGTGACTGTGAATCAGGCATTCGGAAATGTAGATGTTTCCTTATGAGCTTAGCTCCCGTAGGACATGTCCATTGCAAATCGCTTAGATAGACGCTTAAAAAAGTCAAACCCTCATCATGTGCAAGTATCCGGCGCTAGGAGCAGAATTTTGTGTGTGTTTTCCAAGCGTTGGACTCTTAACTATGCATCGACGCCAGGAAAACGACCAGGATTTTCGTGGGAACTGCCAAAACCACTAGGATTTCTATCCTAGCGCCTCCAATTAAGCGGTTGCGTTGTAGATGGCCTTACTCAAGTTTCTGATACTAACTTTCTGTTTGCACTGCAGGCTATTTTTCTGAATGTAGTTAGTGGCTTCAAATTGACAGAAACTGCAGGAGATCTGGCGATAGCAGCTGCAATTTGCAGCAGGTAATTATTTTGTTGGTTTATTTTTGGGATGTCATAACAGGTACTCTCTCCGTTCCATATTAGTTGTCGCTGATTCGCATGTATCTGGAGACAATTTAGTGTGTATGTTCACTTGTTTCAGCGACAACTAATATGAAACAGAGGGAGTACATGATAGTTACTACCAGTAACAGAGCTCCCTTCATAATTACGTTTCTGCCCATGGCCCTTGTGTTAGATTCATGATACTATTTTTTCTCTTGGGGCTAATTAAATGGGTTAAACAGAATTTACTGAATGTACTTGGAGCAAATGTCACAACAATTTAATGTAACACACAATATGGTTCTATTTCATATGGTCATTCTTACTATATAACAAACTGATGGGAGATTCTCCTTTTTATCTCGATTTTCACATATTTGTTAATATCTTTGTTCATTTTAGGTAACCTTCTTTCTCCTTATTTCAGTTTCTTGGAATTTCCTATCCCTAATGATATTGCATTTATCGGAGAGATCGGTCTTGGAGGTGAACTTAGAACTGTAAGTTTATGTCTTTTTTCTGCTTCATGGTACCACTTATTGGAGCCAACGATCTTCAGTGGTGTTCCGTAGCTGGAAAGGAAAACAGACCATTTGTCCAACAAGAGAATCTAAATACGGAAATGACCTACTTTATTTTTCCCAACTTATTCAGATACATTCATTAATTTTCTTAAAGAAATTGCATTGCTGTGTTTTGTGCAATTCATTTTTTCTGCCTAAGCAGTGCTTAGGTTTTTTTTTAGAGCAACCACATATTTCATTAATAGAAAATTAAGTTACATGAGTAAACAAACGTGGAAACTGAAAGACAAAGACAGACCAGGAGAAAACAGTTGTCCTGGACCACTTTGAATAGAAAAATCTAAGGACAGAAAAATACAAAACCATCCCTAGATTTTTCTGCACTCGCCAAAACTAGCGGCTGCCGCCACACTCCAACGCCGCCTAGACGTACGTCGGAAAAGACGCCGAGCCTCCACCATTGTCAGATCCAAAGAAGCACCATCGCCAACAAGGCTTTTTGAGTCGATGAACAGGCCTGAGTTACACCTTAGTCCACTTTTTGTGGAAGCATGTCCCCAGTCAATATAGCATCACTGGATGTAGGAGTCCTATAATAGGACTCATAGAACTAAAAGGAATTCTAAATTTTATAAAATTACTATGGTATGATATGTTGCTGTTCAAAAACACTTTGAAATTCCAGCTAAGACAAATAGGAAATATTGTCTGTTCGCTAATCAAGGTATCCAGCTCCACTTTCAAGTTGATATCTTCCGGCTACTGGGATGACAGTAGCCAGAGTAATTGGCTTATAACCATTTCCCTAATTCTGTAAATGCATGTTACAATCGCCAGCCTTTTACTACCTCTGATGTGGTCTTCGCACATGGATTTTGCTACATGATAGAAGCGCAAATGGTGCCCATATAAATAAGTACTATACTCTTTCAGGTCAGGCAAAATTATTTAAATGAAGTGGAAGTAGTTCGTAAAAAGAATATCTATAATGTTATAAATTCCACAACACTATTTGGATGTTGATTTGCCAGATTACACCATCATAAATAAATCCAGCCTCAACACAAGGACTCTTGTCATTTTTGTTCCCATTTTAACGGAAATACACAGAACTAATATGTCATGCATGTGCATTTGACAATCCATTTTTGACGGAAACATACCTTGTTGAGAAGTCAGAGGTCTTTTGGCCTATACTAGTTGCAATTTGTTGTTTTGCTGTTTCATCCATTATTCTTCTTTCAGGTGCCAAGGATGGACAAGCGGGTGATAGCTATCGCGAAGTTGGGATACAGAAAATGCATTGTTCCTAAGACTTCAGAGAAGTTGCTCAAGCCGCTTAATCTCGACATCAAGATCTTGCCCTGCAGCAACCTGAAGGAGGTCATAAACACCGTGTTTAGGCCGCAAGGATGATGTTTGAGCGTTACACCAGGTGACCCGCTTGCCATTTTGTGCTGGTGCCTTGTAGGAACTGAAGGTTGACCACACTTTTGTTTATCCTTGCTAGAGTCCTTTTCCTATAAAGAGAGTTATTATCTATCATAGAGTTCACATCGAGACGATACAATCAAATGAGTTATACCTGCCCTATGCATAACAAAGTTGCACATAACCCAAAGCAAAGAATAATGTTTTGACATGGACTCTTAAGATGTGACATAAAGGAGTTATAACAATCTAAGGCGAGGAAAGACCAATAGGTGGATTACCTGCCATTCGTGTTGGAAGAAAAACTAGCTGCCTGCTCCACTTGAGATATGCCGTCATGATGAGCTTCTTATGCCCTCGTTGCTGCAAATGGCACCAAGTGCAATCACGAGTAGATTACTTGCAATGTAGAGGGATTTTTTTTTACAAACATAACATCATCTCTGAAAAGCCAGTGCCCAGCATAAGACCACCCCTCCCAGGAGGGTGTGCTTGTATGTCGTGATGGTATTTTCCGTAGCTAATTACCAAACACATTTGATACATACTGTGGTTGGTTAAAATTTGACGCAACCTGAATAATAGACCAAGTTGCACGAGCAAAATTACATTGAGAAACAAATGTGTTTACGTTTTTCATAAAAAAATTACACTATTTACTTCCATGCCCATCCAGCTTCGCAAGATTATTCTTTTGTCAAAATGACACCGGCCTTAGGTACCATAGAAAGATACTAATTAAACATGATCTTCATTTTTAAAATTCTTATCATTAAGGCCTGCTTCACTTTATTAGACCCGTCCAAAAATGGGAGTCCCCTGGTTTCCATTATAATGAACTTGTGATAGCCTTGAAAGTTGAAACCAATATACGTGTTTCGCAACACCTCCTGCAACACCTGTTTACAAGGCGTTATCGCGTGCAGCCTTTATCTCTACCGTTTGCTTCTCATGGAGGTTGAAGTACGTGGGCCCCACCTATATGCGCATGCGAGATTAGATTTATTTCTCCAAATACACTAAGGGCCTAAAATGAAGCTCTACTTCCACACAATATATGTAAATTGAATTCCGTTCACATATTTGACTTACTAACATCGAACTCTTTGAAACTAGTTTAATATTGAATATTTTTTTAAAAAATGTTTAAACTTTTCGCTGTTTGGTTCTATGAAGTTCTTGTGTTTTTCTATAGAGTTCTTCAGAGTAGTTTTGAAAAGTACTGACAGATAAATATAAAGTCCTTTTATTTTTTGCACACAGGACAGTTATAGATTCTTTTTTTAATGAGACATATAGGAACCCGCAGGCTCAAATCCCAAGCAAAAAAACGGCCGAGATAAGGGCTACGCACGATAACAGCTTGTAGATCTGCGGGTTGTCCTCAAAGAAGTTTAAACAACTATATTTACTAATGAAAGCAATGTTTATAGCCTCCAAATCATGCATTTCTAATCCGCTTATAATTTTCTAGCGGCATAAGATGCTCCATTTTGCTAAACTCGGTATTTCCTTGTTGTTGGTCACTTTGCCAAAAAAAAACCTAGATCAACAATATCCAAGCCTTCGTAATTAAAACACAATCCAGCCCTATTAACAATACTACTCTTTTTTGGTCCATCCGTCATGATAACCTTGCAGAGAGTCATTGGAGACACTACAATTAATGCTGGTTAGGTTGAAATCGCTAGTCATTCCTAGAGGAATATCAATTCAACTAATACCTACTTTGATATAATTAACTAGTTCCAATTTGTACAACGGATATGGATGTCCCCTATATATGTATCCAGTTGTTGATATATCTATACCAATATAAAAAGACACAGAGGGAGGCAAGGCAGATCCAAGAAATCACAACCATCAAATTACCATCTAATGATCCGAATTAACACCGATATTAGCGCTAAAACAGCACGAACGGACAATGCCCGTCGCTACCAATTACCAACACACCCGTTCGGTAAAAAACCCTCCCCTTTTCCCCAAACAACGCCGTCATCACCGGCCTGCAACGACGCCCTAGATGAGAGGGACGCAACCTGTACGCGAGGCCGCCCTGCATGCCGGTAGCCAGGCACCCGCGCCATACTGCCCGATGCGATCGTTGTCTGCACATTTCCTGCCCGCCGGTACGCCGACAACCTGCGCCACCCTATCTGATGCGGCCGCCGCCTGCAGGTCGTCCCTGCACGCCGCCCACGCGAGGCCGTCCTGCATGTCGGAACGCCAACACACGCGCGCCGCCATGCATGCTGCGGCCCCAGCCTGCACGTCCCCTGCACTCGCCGGCCACATGCAGGACGCAGCTCCGCATCTTCCATGTTCAACCACAAGTTGCCGCACTACTTCAGATTTTGACGTCTTCCTCTGCCTATGGATTGAGTTCAAGTAGTTAGTGTTGTTCGACCACAGGTTGCAGACTTAATCTGCACCAATGGATCGGGTTAAGAAGTTAGCTGAATTAGAAGCAGGCTTTTGTATCACAAGGGGCCTTGAGGAATCAGGCCTCTTACTTTGGCGATAGGCAATGACCTGAATGTAAGAAGAACTATGTCCAACAAAGGAAGGAGCTTATCATATCTCTTCGCATTACAGGTAGCATCTTGTGCTGTGTTTTATTTTACTATAACATCAAATTTATCATGTACTACTAGAGTTTGTGCATCTGTAGCCAGAAGTTATATAATAGGTTCTTGGGATGGCTGTAATTCTTGCAGCTACAAAACTGGATAAAGCAATGTAAGCTTCTTGAAGTTATCCCCCGAAGTTATAATCTGTCCCTGGATAATAGGTAAATTTTCTTTTTTTTTTTGTCGTTGTGAATTCTTTTTTTACATCATGTGGCACCAATAAACTATTGCCCTTAGTCTTTCTATCTTTCTACATAGAAAAGTTGTCTGATTCTTGTTCATTATTATTTGCCACGGAAACCATAATTGTGCTTCTCAATCATTTCTTAAACCATATCATAATATGGATATTGGAGGATGTTTACATCATTATTCATTATTTTAGTGAAAATTCTTCTATCATTGATCAGGTTCTCTTGATTTTTGTGTAGTTACTTTAGTATCCAAGTAGGTATAGACCATCTGTTAATTTGGCTAATGAACTCAATGACACCTTTACTTAACGGAAAATGTAAGGGGGAAGCGTGCCCACGTTAGTTTCTCCCAGCTATGGAAAATATAAGTTACCAGGGCTTTTCATGGTGGGCCTAGGCAGCTTTTTTTTTCTTTCCTGAAAAAGCATGGCCGTCTCTCTTATGTATTCTTTGCTAGGATCCCGTCGCTGTGGTTCGAGTTTGGAACATCTGCGCGATATTGCGCTCCTTATTTAAACCTTATGATACATATATAATTCATGATTTAGATATAACTTGGAAGCCAGAAACCTGAGGTGGTATATATACGACGGGAGAACACTCTGTCCTGCATGGAGTTAAGAAGGGGAAGATCAGGGCATGTTCATCCAGAACACTACCAAATAAAAGAAAAAAGGGTGTTACAATTTGTAAGACAAATTTATTCTCTACTGTTCGTGTCTCTGTTCTCAACCTATGTCGCCTGGAGAATGATCTCATATCTATTGACCCGTACTACTATAATTTAATGAGAGGATATTGTAGAATTCCTTTTAGAGGGCTACATCTACCGATCCAATTTTAGGTAGTGGTATCATTTTCATAGCCGCATCCATCACATCAAGGATCCAAGAGAAATGAGTGGCCACATATAGATGGTGTGTTGTTCACTTGAAGTGGCCCTATAAACACATATTAATCGGATCAACAAAGTTATTGTTCTTAAAAATAAAAAAAATAAAACACGTGCATTGCACGTGCCCAATTACTAGTGCTTCTTAATGTGTCGGCCGTGTGCATCAATTGATGCAGAGGCCGGGGACACCCCATTTCTTTTTTTTAAAAAAAAAGCTTCTTAATGTGTCACTATCTGCGCTTGAACAGGAGACTAGGACACCAGTTGTTGTTAGAACTTAAGCGTGTCTATTCTCTTGTGTCATTCTGAAATAACTGGAATCTATGGAACCTCTGATCTTTTGGTTGATGTGTCCTCATCCAGCTCGAGGCTTTTGTCACACATACATTTGTAATTTTGTAAAACTGATGCTAGCAGGTCTACGTTTGGCCAGTGGAGTGGCGATTAACCCGAGTGAATTTATGTCGCTTTTTCACCACATATGTACAAAGTTGGTGTTACAACTTAGGGCGTCTCAAATAGTTGAATAGTTGCAAGATAGTTGTTTGGAAAGTACGCCACCTAGAAGGCTAAATGTTGTGGTAATGTCCATCTGTAAACTAACTAACAAGCTTTTGCAGCTCCAAGGGGCAAAAGAGGGCAAACTTTATATTATCCTATCTTCTATCGGACAATTTAGACAGAGTTTTGCTTGATCCGGAAGATGTAATTTAGAAAAAAACTATTTTTTTGGTCTTGAAATCATGTATAATGGATTTTTTTGCCTTTTCTTAACTAGTCCATCTAAAAGGCCCTGAATTGATTTCATCTATCAGTCCAGGTTTTTTTCGTCCATGCCTCATGTCTAGTTATAGCTGACGGCAAATTCAAAATAATTCTGATGCCAGATAGGCATTCCCCACATAAACTATGTTTTTCACGGCAGTTGAGTAAAATATGTAAAAGCTTCTAATAGCCAAAATAACCGTAATACCTGCAAAA
The DNA here is from genome assembly GCA_007115705.1 of Dactylis glomerata. Lineage (NCBI taxonomy): Eukaryota > Viridiplantae > Streptophyta > Magnoliopsida > Poales > Poaceae > Dactylis > Dactylis glomerata. The sequence goes on along the minus strand of QXEO01001062.1, from coordinate 611,717 downwards.
GAAAGTATTGTTTTTCTCCACTGTCACAGGCCACTATACCAAAAGCTGGAATATACATACAATAGGGCGTTCTGCGCGTGTCACACTAAGTGGGTCCACGTCAAATTAGCTAGCTGTGACACAATGGCCGATTTGTGCTAGTCCAGATTCCTTCGTGTTAGACAAGTTCTGTTCTTTGTCGTTGCTGTAACTATTACTTTTGCAAACGTTACTGTTTTGTTCTGTTTGTGTTTCAATCGACGTCGACGAAATTATAGACCAGTTATTGGTTATTATGTAGCACCACCGCATACAACCATAGTAAAAACTATAGACCGGCTAACTGGAATATTCTCTGTCGGTCTAAAGATGGAGTCAAGTTAAAATATGATGAAGACATGATACACCCTAGTTGCTCTAACAAATTAAAACTCAACACAACACGTGACAAAAAACAACAAGGGAGCAAATGTAAGATCAAAATGAATGAAGAGATGACCAACTAAAAAAAATACTCAAGAATGATCAAACATTGGCCACCTTCTAAAAACGAATAAAACCACTATGAAAAAGAGATTGAATATGGCCAACTGACACAAAGATGCTCAATTTTTTCAATTTGTTTAACACATGAAGGCAACAAGATTGACTCTAGCCGTTTTATTGTTCAAGGCATTGTATAATCTCTATCAGTGGCGAAGGACGGAAGGAATTTTAGGTAGGGTGAACTCTGAAAAATTGTGTGAAGACCAAAATTGTTCCCCAGAGTCCTAGACACTAAAGCTATATATGACTCTAACCCAATCACTTAATATAACAAAAATATAAACATATTTGAATGTAAGTAGAACCTAGAAACATACCAACAAAGACTCCTAATGACATAATTTAGAAGTTCTAGGCAATACCAAAGCTCGACCTTTTTTTGAAAATCTTCATTCATCGTTCAAGACTTTTGAATATACACAACTCGATATAGCACATCATCAAGTCATCAAGAAGCCATCCAAAGGAGAAGCTATGTTTAAGCAAAAGCAAGCCATAACCATCCACCATTTTGTAATTTATACTAAGTAAAGACTTATAGTATGTATGTCCATTAGCCTACAAATAATCTTTCAGTGCAGTGCAGCTATTTGCCACATAAGAATTATGTTGAAATTTATGCAGCCATTATAGACATCTTGTTGTGCAACTAGATCTTGATGATCGTTGTCGCTAAGAAAGCCCATTCAACTATTGTCATCGCTGCCGATAAGAGAAATGCAAGCTCAATGAGCCAATAAACTGCAAGAAACATGATGTGAACCTCTCAGATATCAAGATATCAGGATAATATATAAGTCTTCAATAGCTTGACAATGTATCTTGAATTATGTGTTGATTACTAGAATAGACACGGTCTTTATTTTTGGCTCGAAATTGATTTTGCGCAGTGTTCATCAAAACAAGCATAACTTTCTCATACGAAGTCTGCTTTTAACGTATAACCACTCAAATTGTTTAGAAAAAACAGACGCACATGATATGTTTACCCAAAAATCAAGGTAGGATGGCTACCCTACCTTGCCCTACTGTGTGCTTCGCTCCTGATCTCTATACATAATTGTGCATACCATTTATTTCCTATTATTTTTTCTCATTTGATGTGCTATTATACTGTATCGTAATATGATACTAGAATCTCTCACATCCTTAATTGCGGTGGCATGTCATCTTTTACTTAGGTGGCAATGCGGGATACTCTTTTGATACTTGCAATGTGAGTGGCTTACCACAAAACATGGTCACGTATAACAATTACTTAGAAACATCTTGGTTGACCAATCGTTGCATCGATACCCGTAGGTGTGACATTCAGTAGCATTATCCTGATCAACATTCTTCGTTTCTCATCTATCTTCTCCAAGTGGACCATCAACCAGTCGGGACAGTATTAGCCCTTCTCAGCAGGAAGGCACCAATCACTACTGGAAACTCATGCAAATATAGACTTTGAACTTCTAAAATTCTAGCCAAAAAAGATTGAAAGTTATTTAGTCTTTAACTACAATTTTTTTTGAAGTTGTAAGAAGCATGTGAACTCATGCTTGTCCTTCACGAATTTGTAGGTTCGATCATGGAGTATCTCGGCGGTGGCGTTGCATTTCATCTGTTGATATGTACTTTGTGTACTCGTCTTTGATTTGCTACCTTATCGGACGACTTGGTGTACTATGATGTGCTATCTTGTGGATGACTTTGTGAACTCCGTTTTGATATCCTTGTTGTCGAATGCATGCAGGTATTCGAGTTGGTGGATTTATATGTGTACTATGTGTGTGCTTGTGTAGTTGTGTGTGCTATTGTATCTGTGTTTGGATATATTTATCTGTGAAATATATGCATTGTGTTTAATTATAGGAGTTAAATAGAAAATAAACAGAAAATAAAAAACTGGGGCCTTTGCCGTGTGTACGTATTAGGAAATACACATGGCAAACATAGCTCTGCCATGTGTATTTTTCCTGATACACACGACAAAGGCCGAATGTGACCATATGGTCATTTCGCCCGTTGCCCCTAGATAGAATACACTGACCGAGTCCACTGTAATTTTCCTGGCTGGCGCACGACAAAGTCGGCCCATGATGCGGTCGCAAAGCCCGGCACACGGCAAATGGGCCACGACCTGTGTGTCTTCATGCAGCCTGGCATACGGGAGAATTTGAAATTTGCCATGTGTCTCTCGCCACCAAACGGCATAGCCAGCGAACACCTGTCCTTTGATGTTAGCTAGCCGGGGACGTTATCACCTTTTTGTGCCATTTCTACAAAATAATGCACACTTCAAACGTTCACCGTTTACGACCACTACAGGAATCCGGCAGTATGCCGACGGCCTCCAGCCCTCGGCGTCTAGCCGTATGCCGTCGGCGTATTATACGCCGAGGGCAGCCGTCGGCGTATCGCCTCGGCGTAGACCTCCATCGGCGGAGGCCCTGTGACCGTCGGCGTATGGATGACCCTCGGCGTATAGCTTAAATGCCGACGGCAGGCCGTTGGCCCTCGGCGTATTGACCGTCGACGTCGCTCTGTGGACGGACGACAGGGGCAAACGGCGTCGTTGCTACGCCGACGGCAAAACCCTCGGCGTATAGGGACACGTGGCGGCTTCGTAGGGCGTTCCTCGCCATCAGTACGCCGACGGCTAAACCCTCGGCGTAGGAGGGGCTATACGCCGACGGCCTCCCCCTCGGCATAGCCTTTACCATGGGCATATGGCACCCTCTACGCCGACGGCATTGCCCTCGGCGTATGGTGGCCCAGAATTTTTTTTTTATTTCCAGAATTGCAGGTTCAGAGCAGCAAATGCATATAAATATATATAAAAACATATATGCCATACACAGAAATCTATTGCAAGTGCCATACACATAAATATATAAATTCATAGATGGCATACATAGATGATCAAGTAGCGACACGACAGACAAGTAGCGACACGACAGACAAGTAGCAACACACAAGTAGCAACACGCAAGTATCGACATGCAAGTAGCGACACACATAATATCTCAAGGCGGAAATCCCTACTACTCTGGAGACGGGGTCGGGGTGAACCCGAGATCTCCCCTAGTGAAAGTAGGTTACCGATGTTCTGCAAAATTATGCCCAGTAGAAGCTGCAGAAGAACCGCCAGGAGAAGTACCAGTAGGAGTAGTACCACGAGAACGGCCAGGAGAAGGACCATTGGGATGGACCGGTGTCATCTGACGCCCACCCCGCGAGGCAAAGGAAGATGCCGTTCCCTACATGTTCCCTAGATGTTAGCAACTTGCGAGGCAAAGGAAAGAGGCAACCATTGGTTTGGCAAAAGAACTTACCGCCGTCGATGCGTAGTAGGTCCTAGCGAAACTCTCCCTCGATGGCATCAATGGCGCCGGCCCCGGTATGGGAGGCTGCTCCCCTACATCGAAACTCGCTCCAGATCGCATAGCCATCATCGACGCCTGCAAGATAGTTTAGATGTGGGACTTGTCATCTTTTTCAAACTAGGGGAAGTGGGACTTGTCATCTTTTTCAAAAAGAAAGGTTCAGACTTACATGTAGATACGCCATGTAGGCCGTAGTCGCCTCCTGGTGCAGCCGAAAGGCCTCCTGATATTGCTCATGAGCCGCATCGAAGGCCGCCTCGAAAGCAGCCTACCATTTCACAAACAATGAATATCATCAGCACTTAGCCATGCAGGACCGAAAGTCGCAAAGAGGATGGAAATGAGGAAAACTTACATCATATCTGGGTCGACGAGGCTGGTCACGAGGCGGGATAGGGGCACTGTCAGGGGTGAGGACCGCCTTGAGGCGCGTGAAGCTCGTGGTGAGGGAATGCTTGACCTTTGTATTAAGCACCTTGAGACGGCCATGCTGCAACCTGTGCCCCGACAGGACCAACGACTCCTCGTCGGTCTCCGCGCGTCTAGGGTCATCCACCTCCGGGTGACGAGACTGCACCATCTGACAGTAGTCCTCTATCTGCTCCCCGGCGTTGCCGTAGTACTGGGGGGCGGCGTCCGGAGGCGCCGAGGCAACGGGCTTCTTCCTCCGCATCATGTCATATACCATGACGTCGTGAATCTCCTCCCCTGGCGGTGCCTCGGCCACCTGCATCACGAACAGAAATGTTATGCGTATAAAGTAGGAACATGATGGGAAAATAAATGTTATGCATGATTCCATGTATGTACATACCATCTTCCCCTTGAAGCGATCAAAGCTGCGGTTTCCCACACAGTGTGTTCCACCGTCGCCTCGGTTATCCGAGTTCCGCATCGACACGGCTACAAACTCCTCATCTGCCCTGAGCCACCTCGTACTAACCAGCTCCGCCCATGCCTCTCGATGCGCCTCAGCCCATTCAGGGACAACCTGAAAATGCAATACTCAACTCAAGATAATGCAATGGCAAGTTAACAGCAATATAGGATCTCATTAACATTTCACTCACCGACATGAAGTCATCCAGCGACATCTCGAAGTCGGGATTAGGATTCCGACCAACAATGTCCTCCTTCTTGACCCTCTTTCCCCTTTCAGCCCAGAACTGACTAGCGGCCGTTACCTTATGGTTGTACCACACCTGCGGTGTCAACTTCTCACAAGCTCCAAGCAAAGTCCGGTCCGCCCTCTGCGCATCCTCCTCATCCACGCGATAAAAGCACTTCAATCATGCATAAAACAATTGTGAGAGTCATGAGTTAGCACATTGGTTCATCACTATGAATGAAACTCGAGAAATATGTCTTACCCAAAACTTGGTGATCACAGCCTCAACAGCTGTCCTGAAGCCTACGCCCGGAGCAGCTTGGTAGTCTGCCCAAGTAGTGGCTAGCTTCGGCTCGCCACCGGGGACCATGTCGAGGGGAGTGTATTTCCCCGGCCAGAACTTCCTAATCAGAGCTCCAACCATGCTGTTAGGTAGGCGGCCCTTGCTCCCCGGTGCAAATGTCCAATTGCTGCACATAAATCAAACATTAGTACACATGCCAAATTGTTTATGACCAAAATGAAATTACATGTTCAAAATTGCCAAATTAGTACACTTACCTAACGCCATCAGGAATGATGAGGGTCTTCGCCTCCTGGGTCTTAGGCTCCCTCCTCTCATCAGGGACGCACGATTCCCCACGAGTCCTCAACTTCTTCGGCCTCGCGTCCCCCTCGTCCCCGTCCCCGTCCTCGTCCTCCACCTCGTGTCTAGACTCCGACTCGTATCTAGAGTCCGAGTCGTCCCCTCTAGACGGCCCCTCCAGGAACAACTCAGGAGCAACGTCGCCAGAAGCGGAGGGTGGTGGGTCAAAGTCCACTCCTCCCCCGCCACCTCATCCTCGTCGTCCCCCTCGTCCTCGTCCTCGTCCTCCTCCCGCACCGGCAAGATCGGGGTAACGCGGATTGGGAGTCGGCTCTCTCCCACTCTGTCTAACATTCTTCTTGCGCTGGTGCATCTCCTTAAGCAAGGTCGCCGAGTTTGCCTTGCCGCTGCTCATATTGTTCAATCACCTGCATTGAGAAAGAGAAAACAATTAAGCACAAAGACATAATAAAATGTTGACAAATAAATACTAAGTATAAAGGCATAATGCAATTAATAAGTATGTTGACAAATAAATCCTAAGCATAAAGATATAAAAGACTCTCACCAGTCATCATCACTCTCATTCTCAATTTCAATTTCATTCTCTTTCTCACTATCACTATCGCTATCTTTTGAGTAGTAAGTTTGAAGCTCGTCGATGGGTGGAGGCTCATCGATGGGGTCATTCACCGCATGTAACTTCTCGAGCATATTTATTTCCTTTAGATCCACCACTGACTCACCACGAGTTTCTGCATCGTCTCTGAGGTCCTCAAGCACTACCGGTTCTAACTCAAAGTGACCAAAGTCCTCTTGCTCTTGATAGAAAATTCCCTCATATGTTACAGGGTCAATGTTGTTGTAATCGTCCTCGGAGGGAATTGGTAGGTTACCATGTGGAGATACCTGGAACACGACTTCCCAACCCTTGAGCTCCGCTTTTTGGCATGGGTAGGGCAAATAATAAACTTGCTTAGCTTGGTGAGCCACAACAAAGACATCGGCTCCGCTATAGGTGGTTAAAGGCCTAACTTCAACTAACCCAATAGACTTGGTACTTCTCTGTCCACCCCTTGGGTCGAACCAATGACACTTGAACACAACGAGATTGAGTTGTATGTTCGTACGATTGAATGTCAGCTCGTATACATTCTCTAACCTTCCGTAGTAATCAAGGCCATCGGCTCCTCCGGTGAAGACCCCAGTATTTACAGTTTTTGGATTCGCCCGACCCTTCTGGTGTGCCTCTGTATGGAAGCGAAATCCATTCACATCATACTTCTCATACTTCATGACGTCACGGTTACAACCTTGGGAAACACATCTCAACTCATCTGTCATCTCAACATTGCCATCAGCTCCCTACAAGTACAGTTCGAATTTATTGTGTGCATTAATTACGTGGAATAAGAGGGACAAGTCACATTTTGCAATGTAAGAGAGACAGGTTATAAATTACTTTTTTCATGAACCAGGACGCAAAGTTTATTTTATTTCCGGGAGCACCCTCTTTCAGTAGAGTGTCCAACTCCGCGGGAGAGGGATCCGTCGTTCCCGACCACTGTTTGTCTGTGAATTCGCTAAAAGGAGAAAATAAGCATTAGACCGAGACCAGGTTAGTAGATGCAAAGTAATTTGTACACCATTTTACCTAATGAACTCGAGCACTTCCTTCATGTTCATAAGCACATAGAGCATAATGCAATCCTTCTCTTCCTTCTCCAATTTATATTTTTGTCCTCTACCGGCCTTGCCACCGGGATATTGGAATAGTTCGAGCTTGGGGTCATTCTTGGGTACATCGACATTGTAACGAGAGACCGGGTTATGCAGAGTGGGGACTTCATCAGGATAATACATTGTCGCGGCGTCTGCCATCTCCCGAAGGCATGTTGCCTCGCCTATGCATGCTTCAATCTTGGCTTTGTTTCCAGTTATCCTTCGAATATACTTAAACTCTCTCTCAATACAAAACTGCCAACGAAACTACACCGGGCCACCCAAGAGTGCCTCGTTCGCGAGGTGAACAATGAGATGTGCCATTGGAGTAAAAAACCCTGGAAGAAAGATCATCTCCAAATTGCATAGCAACTCCGGCACTTGAACCTGCAGCTTCTCAATAACCAGAGGACATATCTACTTAGCACAGAGCGTGCGGAAGAAATGGCTCAACTCTGCAAGCACTCGCCAGACTTTCTCGGGGAGATACCCTCGAACCATCACCGGCATCAGCCTCTCAATCCATATATGATAGTCATGACTCTTGAGCCCGGTGACTTTTCCAGTCGAAAGATTGACTCCCTTACTTATATTCGAACAATAACCATCAGGTAACATCATGACGTATTTGAGCCACTTGAATGCCTCCTTCTTTTGGGTGGAATCAAGGCAGAAGTTGGCATGCGGCTTGAACCAATTCTTTTGACGGCCAGTAGGAGGCTGCATGTATAATCTCTTCCTATCACAGAGCTTCTCAACATCGACTCTAGCCTTGACATTATCTTTTGACTTCCCAGGAATGTTTAGGACTGTGTGAAAGAGGGACTCCCCGACATTCTTTTCGGTGTGCATCACATCGATGTTATGGGGAAGTTCGAGGTCCTTGTAATACTCGAGCTTCGTTAAGGCTGCCACATGAGTCCAGTTGTGCGTTACACCATATCCCTGAAATAGATGGCCATTTCCCGGCTCCGTAGGCACGAGAGCACGTAGCTCGGCATCAACAGCTGCACCGTCAAACTTTGGCACCTCTTTTACTTCATGCACAACTTTGCCCTTCTTAAAGTTCTTTATGTCTTCTCTGAACGGATGCCTCCGTTTGAGGAACTGTCGATTCGTGTCAAACGCAACATACTTGCCACCTGAGTTTAGCCAAAGGAACTCAAGTCGGTGCCTGCACACTGGGCATGGCCACTTACCAGCTGTACACCATCCGCATGTTAAGGCATACCCGAGCATGTCATGCATGGTATACTGCAACCAAACTTTCATGTAGAAGTTTGTCTTTGATGCTCGGTCCTATGTCAACGTCCCGTGGTGCCAAGAGTGGTTCAAATCATCCACAATCGGTTGCATGTAGACACTCAAATTCTTACCCGGGTAGTCGGGCCCTGGAATGATCAGCGACAAAAACATGGTCTTCCTCGTCATTAGGACTCCGGGAGGGAGATTGAGCGGAATAACAAACACGGGCCAGCAGCTGTAATTAGCAGTCGACATACCATATTGATTGAAGCCATCTGTTGCTATCGCAATTCTGACATTCCGAGCATCAGCTGCCTTATCGGGGTATTTTTCATCGAAGTTCTTCCATGCCTTACCATCAGATGGATGTCCCATCTTTCCCTTATCGATTCTCGTCCCCTTCTTGTGCCACGTCATCTGTTTGGCGGTCTCCTCGCTCATGTAAAGCTGCTGGATTCTTTTTATGAATGGGAGATACCGAAGAATCGACTTCGGGATCTTTGACTGTCTCACCTGACCATCCTTTCCCTTTACCTCTTCATACCTGGAGGCCTTACAAATAGTACAATAATTGTCCTCCGCAAACTGTTTCCAAAATAGAAGGCAACCTTTTGGACAACACTCTATCTTTTGATAACCCATGTTGAGATCTTTCATGAGTCTCCTTGTCTCATGCAGGCTTTGAGGCAGACAATGCCCTTTCAGCAACATGTTACCAGTTGTTCTCAGACTAGCTTCGAAGCCGTTACGGGTGGTGGAGTACTGGGTCTTGTCGGCTAGACACTGAGAGATGGCATCGAGCTGAGAAATCGACGCACCGTCGTACAGAGGCTTCTTAGCCGCGGCCAACATATCATAGAAGGCCTTCGCAGTTGGCTCTGGTTCCTCCGGTTCTGGCGGTTCCTCCGGTTCTGGCGCTTCCTCCCATGAAGGTGGCAAATCTGGCATGTCGCCATGGATGAGATCATCTAGAAGGTCTCTAACCCCATCGTACTCATTGCCATTGAGCCGCAGCCGCATGACGTCCCCTCTGTCACGCTCATGCTCATCAAAGTCGATATGCGTGATGTAGTGAGACATATACCCATATTGCAGAAGGTGTTTATACATGTTATCTTTTCCTTGACGGTGATGCTTCAAGCAACGACTGCAAGGGCAAAGTGCCCTAACCCGCCCCTTTGTAGCACGCGCTAACTCTTTCACTAACATTTGAGTCTTACATATCCACTCATCTGTTTTATTTGTCGCACTAACACGGCCACTGTACATCCATCCATTGTCAGCCATCCTCTGCTTTATTGCGAGCCGAACCAGAAACATAGCATTTCGTATCAAATAATAGCATGAAATTAAAAGCATCATATTTTTATTTTTCTAGCTACCGGACAAAACGCATGCATCAACCTACAACTCTACTAGGTGGGCTCCTAGCAGCCCCCGGATCCGTAGATTGAGTACGTTCTCCATGTTCTACCCCGGTCCGAGGCAGAATTTCGACAGCACCTCCCCGCTGCTCTCCCAATACACGTCTCGGCAAAATGCCGAGAGGATGTGCATCCGGAGAACAACGGGGAGGCGCTACCAAAATCCTGACTCGGACCGAGGTAGAACACGGAAAACGTACTCAATCAACGGATCCGGCGACTGTCTCGTAAATGCCGCAAGCGTTACGCTTCATAATATGCCGACCTCTAATGCATATTTATCCGCGTAACGCTCGCGGACGGGAAGTGACACCTAGGTTACGCGACTGGACGTGCAAATGAAATCTACTAACATAAAAAAATGCGAGAGAGGGGACGGAGTTCTAGCTCACCCTCGGCGGTAGAGGAAGTAGACGCGGACCTCCGAGAACGCGGACCTCCGGGACGCCGACCTCCGGGTCGCGGCGGCGGCAAGGGGACAGCACGGACACGTGCACGGTGGTGCATGGGCGGCCGGCCTCTGCCGGCAAAGTGGTGCACGGGAGCGCGGTGCCGGGGGCACGGGCCGCCGACCTCAGCCGGCGCAGCGGTGCTGGGGGCACGGGCCACCAGCGCAGCGCTGCCAGGGGCTGCAGGGGCGCGCGGTGCCGGGGGCGCGGGGACGATGGCGGCAGCTGCAGGGGCACGGTGGCGGCGGCTACAGGGGCGCAGTGGTGGCGGCGACTGCAGGGGCGCGGGGACGGTGGTGGCTCGGGTGCAGGGCAGGGCGCGGTGGTGGCGGCGGCTGCAGGGCAGGGAGGTGGCGGCGCTGGCGTGGAGGAGCGGGAGGGAGGTGGCGACGCTGGCGTGGAGGAGCGGGAGGGGAGGTGGCGGCGCTCAGGTTCGGGTGAGGGAGGGAGGCGCGCGGGAGGAGCGGGAGGGGCGGCGGCGGCGTCGGCTGGGGTGGAGGAGCGGGAGGGGAGTGGCGGCGACGGCGGATTCGGTGCAGGGGCGGCAGCGGCGTCGGCTGGGTTGGACGAGCGGGAGGGGAGGTGGCGGCGGTGGGTGCAGGAGGAAGAAAGAGGCGAGGGGGAGCGGGCCGGGTCGGGCCGTCGGCCAGATCTAGGGTTGGCTATACGCCGACGGCCCGGCCCTCGGCATATCACGCCCCCTATACGCCGACAGCCCGGCCCTCGGCATAGATTTTTTTTATTTTTTTTGCGAGAAAAACCTATATTAATCAGGGGTACAATTACAATCAAGCATATCTTTGTAAACTTCTTTACATGTAATGATAGCACGCACAACACGCACCGCGGGATCCACCGGAGGCTTGGGGGAATTCGCGCGATCGACGGGTCTAAGGGAAAGATCTTGGTCTCTAGTGTGGTTTTCCATGTCCCTATATCCTACACCTATGCACATATGTTAGGGACACATGCATGCAAGTTTCCTAGGGTGGACGATGCTCCGGTGGTCTTTATCCGACGAAACCCTAGACCGAGGGGTCCGGAGATCTACCGCTATAGCTTTCTCCGTACGAGGCCTCGCCGATGGATCTTCTCCTTTATTTTGGTTTGTTTCGAACATATATACATGGAAAGCAAATGTTGGGCCCACTTTACCATGAAATAGGCTCCGGTAGACCCGTAGCGGGAGTTTCCACGTACAGATCCTGGATTTCACCAAGTGTTAACAGCCCATGTCTCTGAAGAAGGCCATGCCCGGGACCTACCTATACTGCATGTACCAACCTTGGGTCACACCTATACACATATGTTAGGGACACATGCATGCATGTTTCCTACGTTAGACGATGCTCCGGTGGTCTTTATCCGGCGAAAACCTAGACAGAGGGGGTCCGGAGATCTACCCCTATAGCTTTCTCCGTAAGAGGCCTCATCGATGGATCTTCTTCTTTATTTTGGTTTGTTTAGAACATATATACATGGAAAGCAAAGGTTGGGCCCACTTTACCATGAAATAGGCTCCGGTAGACCCGTAGCGGGAGTTTCCACGTACAGATCCTGGATTTCACCAAGTGTTAACAGCCCATGTATGTGAAGAAGGCCATGCCCGGGGCCTACCTATATTGCATGTACCAACCTTGGGTCACACCTATACACATATGTTAGGGACACATGCATGCATGTTTCCTACGTTAGACGATGCTCCGGTGGTCTTTATCCGGCGAAACCCTAGACCGAGGGGGTTCGGAGATCTACCCCTATAGCTTTCTCCGTACGAGGCGTCGCCGATGGATCTTCTGCTTTATTTTGGTTTGTTTAGAACATATATACATGGAAAGCAAAGGTTGGGCCCACTTTACCATGAAATAGGCTCCGGTAGACCCGTAGCGGGAGTTTCCACGTACAGATCCTAGATTTCACCAAGTGTTAACAGCCCATGTATGTGAAGAAGGCCATGCCCGGGGCCTACCTATATTGCATGTACCAACCTTGGGTCACACCTATACACATATGTTAGGGACACATGCATGCAAAGTTTCTAGGGTGGACGATGCCCCGGTGGTCTTTATCCGGCGAAACCCTAGACAGAGGGGGTTCGGAGATCTACCCCTATAGCTTTCTCTGTACGAGGCCTCGCCGATGGATCTTCTGCTTTATTTTGATTTGTTTAGAACATATATACATAGAAAGCAAAGGTTGGGCCCACTTTACCATGAAATAGGCTCTGGTAGACCCGTAGCGGGAGTTTCCACGTACAGATCCTGGATTTCACCAAGTGTTAACAGCTCATGTATGTGAAGAAGGACATGCCCGGGGCCTACCTATATTGCATGTACCAACCTTGGGTCACACCTATACACATATGTTAGGGACACATGCATGCATGTTTCTACGTTAGACGATGCTCCGGTGGTCTATATCCGGTGAAACCCTAGACTGAGGGGGTTCGGAGATCTACCCCTATAGCTCTCTCTCTACGAGGCCTCGCCGATGGATCTTCTGCTTTATTTTGGTTTGTTTAGGACATATATACATGGAAAGCAAAGGTTGGGCCCATGCATGCAAGTTTCCTAGGGTTTATGATACTCCGGTGGTCTTTATCCGGCGTAACCCTAAACGGGGAAACCCTAGCTCCACGATAAAATGGTTTCAACACTACCGCACTTCGATGTCGGAAAAGCATGTAATCTTTAAGAACTTCTCCAAAATATGTGAGACAAAAAATTCACTCACATGCATGCGATAACACTTACACAATTTGTCGACCTCTTGCTGTGAGAGATAAGATTTGCAACGTTATTTCATGCAGACGCGTAGTGACAAGGGTATAGTTAATAGAGCCCGTTAGTTGAGTACCCCTGAGGCCCGTTAAGCTAGGCCCAATTGTAATGATAGTCGAATATGAGTTCCTACCGTATGTCGATATTGTAATCTGTATCGGACCCTACCCGATCCTCGAGACCTGGCCACCTATATATAGGGGCCAGGAGGGGACGGTGTAGGTCAGATTGAAAGCAAGCCAGGTTGAACACCCAAGTTTACTTTCGACACACACCTATTTCGACTAACTTTACCTTCGAGTTCATCCGACGCCCTATCTCTCCGATCCTAAGTCCTTCATCTAGGACATTTGTCGAGTTAACCCTCGTCAATTGGCGCCGACCGTGGGGAACTTGGGCGTTGGAATCATGAATTCGACGGCTTTTTCGCTTTTAGCCAACAACAGTACAGAAGTCGACGAAAATCAAGAGATGGAGTTGACAATCGGAAGCTTAAACATCCTCATCGGACCGTCGGGTTCATCTCGCCTTTCAAATCCGACAAAACAAGATCCGTCGGCAAGTGAGCCCGAAACAACAGCAATGATGGAATATTCTGAAGGCTCTTCCAGCGAGGTAAACTCGCCGGTCAGCCCAGAGGAAGTGCAAAAAGAAAAGAACGCAGAGGACAACGAAGAAAAGGAAAATTTTGACGTAGGAGTCCAACTCGAAGATCTCACGATCTGCCTCGACGATATTGCGGACAAGTCAACAGACACATGGAAGACATGATTAGAGCTTTCTGAGGATAGTAACTCGATCTTCTCAAGCTTCAAGGGTAACATCGGCAAACAATGCCAGGTGCTCGCCATTATAGGAGATAACTCAGAAGAGTTCGACGAAAACGACAATCCAGTACTAAACCCAGCAAATATCGACAGAGGAGCAAATCACCTAGCAGAAGGGCAAACACCAGAATCCCTCGCAACCAGGGAAAAAATTCGACTATCAGTCGACGAATGGAGGATAATAAGAGAAGCCGTAGAACACGGCATGCCAATACCATCAAATTCTAGCAAAGACATGCTTTTGGGGTATCACTACGCCCTAAGGCAACAGGCCAAGCAATTAGCAAAGGAGAAAATAGAGATACAAAGAAGAAAAGATTCAGCCATTGCAGCTAGCGAAGCTGCTCGAAAAGCACGAAGCGACGCATCATACAGCAACGCAAGGAAAAATCGTCGACACGGTTCAAGGTACGATAACCTCGAGTACTCCGACAGGCAAAGTATTTCTAAAAACCTCGACTCGTCCTTCCTATCGGTCGACGAGCAGGGAAACATCCTACCGAAAACTCCTGAAGCAGCCCTAGTGGCAGCACAAGCATATTTACTTACAACACAACCAAATCCAGGAGATCCTAGAGAACATATGCATAGAGCAGCACTGAACGGACTCAACATGGTGGGCCACAAGCTATCAGCAAAAGGAGAAGAAGCATATCACCACAAGGAAGTGCACAAAGCAAGGTCACCTCGCCGTCACAATAGTCCTCGGCGCAGAAGCAGCAAGCACCGATCTCGATCGCCATCACCAAAACAGCACGGTGGAACTCGAAGATCGCGATCCCCAAATGAAAAACGCGACTATGAAGACAACGAAAAAGAGATGGGGGCATCATGCTTTACCCGCAGGGTTCGCACCACTCCAGTTCCCAAGGGATTCAAGCTACCTCATGATCAGCAAAAATACGACGGATCACAGGAACCACAATCATGGCTCGCAGATTACTTACAAGCAATTCCAATATTAGGAGGAACCAAGGAAACAACAATGCAAAGTTTGCAACTACACCTCACCGGCGCAGCAAGGTCATGGTTGAGCAAACTAGAGAAAGAATCTATTGGAAGCTGGGAAGACCTCACAAATCAATTTACAAGCAACTTCAGGTCGACATACAAACGACCAGCATCAATAGAAGAAGTCAAAGCATGTGTGCAACAACGCGACGAAACACTACGGGCATACTGATACGTCCAAAACGTATCTATTTTCCCGAACACTTTTGCTATTGTTTCTCCTCTAATTTGTGTGTTTTGAATACAACTAACACGGACTGACGCTGTTTTCAGCAGAATTACTCTGGTGTCTCGTTTTTGTGCAGAAATTCAACTTCCAGTAAAAATTCGGGAAAAATCATGAAAAATCCTATTTCACCAGAAGACCCACGGAGCCAGAAGACCGGAGGGAGAAGTGGCTCGAGGGACCGTCACACGGTGGTGGCGCGGCCCAGCCCTGGCCGCGCCACCCCTATGTGAGGAGGCCCCAGGCCCCCTCTCGACCTCTGGTCTCGCGTACATATACCCCCTGACGACTTAAGATCGGGGAGACGGCGTTTTTCCCAGATAGACTTCCGCTGCGCCGCCGCCATCAGATACCGCGATTCGGAACTAGAAACTCCGTTCTGGCACCCTGCCGGGACGGGGATTCGGAGGAGATCTTCATCACCATCACCACCGACGCTCCTCCATCGACCATCCATGACTCCCCCATCCATGTGTGAGTAATTCCCCCGCTATAGGTGAGGGGATGGTAGGGATTGGATGAGATTGTTCATGTAATTTGATATGAGTTTGATAGGGCATAGTGCCTAGTATCTTTATTTAGTGCCTATGACATTGTTGCAACTTGTTGTGCTTAATGCTTGTCACTTTGGGCCCGAGTGCCATGATTTCAGATCTAAACATGTTATTATTTCTATGATGATACTTGTTGTTTATGGTCTTACCTACAAGTTGTATACACATATTGTTGTCCGGAACCCGAGGCCCCAAAGTGACAGAAATTGGGATAACTGGAGGGGATGGCTATGATGTGAGGATCACATGTGTTCACCGAGTGCTAATGCTTTGCTCCGGTACTTTATTAAAAGGAGTACCTTAATTACCAGTAGTTTCCCTTGAGGCCCTGCTGCAACAGGCTGGTAGGACAAAAGATGTCGTGCAAGTTTCTCCTTGTGAGCACGTACGACTATATACAGAACACATGCCTATGATTGTTTGTACTAGGATGCTTTATCATTATTTATCTGCAATGCCCGTATCTCATTGATTTCATGAATTATCTTATCCATGCAACGCCCGTTATCCATCCCTATGCCTACAGTATTTGTTCCTACTGTTTACAACTGCTACTTTTACCGCTGCTATTTTACTACTGCTGTTACTGTTTCCCTGCTGTCACTGCTATAAAACTGTTGCTACTGATAAACCGCTGCGAGTAAGACTGTTTCCAGGTGCAGCTGAATTGACAACTCATCTATTGAGGCTTACATATATTCTTTGGCTCCCCTTGTGTCGAATCAATAAATTTGGGTAATACTTCCCTCGAAGACTGTTGCGATCCCCTATACTTGTGGGTCATCAAGACTATTTTCTGGCGCCGTTGCCGGGGAGCATAGCTTTATCTGTAAGTTCACTTGGTATTCATATTGTTCGCTGCAATCCTTTCATCATGGGTAAACCTCGTGATGGAAAAGTTCCTATATTGCCATCCACTACAAGAAGAGGTACGACTCTCAACACCTCTGTTGCTCTTGATTCGCCATCTGTTATGAGTAAGTTGCTTACACCACCACACCCACACGCTACTGCTACTACTTCTGCTGAGATTGAAAGTGCCACTGATAATTTAGATGATGCTTCTGCTGTGCTTGATGAGAGAGGTTCACTAGGTTCCTTTTTAGAGGCTACTATTGCTAGAGCTAAGTTGGGAAACACCACTGTTACACCTGTTAGTTCACCTGAGTCTAGGGAATGTTCTAGTGATGATTATGATGATGATGCTTATATCGAGCTTAATGATGATTTTATTGCTGAAGCACGTGCTGCTCGTAATGCTGGTAATGTTAAAGAGCTTCTTGCAAGACGTTCTGTTAGATATAATTTGTCTCCTGATCCTAAGTTTGCTGCTTCTCCTATCAATATTAGAGACAAGGATTATGATTTCTCTTTGGATTTATCTTACATATCTATTGTTGAGAAAACTCCTTTTTGTGGTACTAAAGATGAGAGTGCTATGGAGCACATGAATGAGCTTTCTACTTTGAGTAATTTGTTTTCTGATGATATTAAGCTCCGCACTTATTTTGTTGCTAAGATTTTTCCTTTCTCGCTGAAAGATGCTGCTAAAATTTGGTTTAATAGCTTGTCTCCTGGATCTCTTACTAGTCCTATTGCTTTGGTTAATGCTTTCTTTCAGAAATATTTTCCCGCTAGTGCTCAACATGCTGCTGTGCAGAAAATCTTTGATTTTGAACAGGGAAAAGGAGAGAAATTGCCTGAATCTTGGACAAGGTTTTGTTCTTTAATAAGAGCTTTGCCTAAAGAACCATTGCCTAAAAATGAACTCCTTGATATATTTTATAATGGACTAACGGATGAATCTAAGTCATATTTGGATAGTTGTGCTGGTTGTGTTTTCAGGGAAAGAACTCCGGCTGAAGCTGAAGAGTTAATGGCCAAAATAAGCCGGAATCATGATGATTGGACTTTAGTTGAGCCAACACCAGCACCAACTCCTGCGCCATCTACAGAGCCTACACCGAAGAAGAGAGGGATGATTGAATTAAATGATGAAGTTATGAAGGAGGCTAAGAAATCTCTTAAGGAGAAAGGTATTAAGGCCGAAGATGTGAAGAATTTACCTCCTATAGAAGAATTATGTAAGCCAATCCCTCGCTCATCTACTATTGAGGTACACTCTCTCCAACACTTTGATGAAAGAGATATTCCTTGCACTAAACCTCCTGATCAATGCTTAGATGAGTTTGATAATTTTATTGTTAAGCAAGAAAATTTTAATAGAATGGTGCATAATCATCTGTTGGAGAATTCTAGAGTTATTAACAAGATGCAGGATATTGTGGAGAGAACCGCCAATGATGTGAAGATACTTGCTAAACATTTTCAAATGGTTCAAACACAAATTGATCAGCTTACCAAAGTACAGCAAGACCTGCTAGTTAATGCTGCAAGAGAGAAGCAAGCATGTGAAATACGCACAAGAAGTGGTGCTGCTACTCAAGACCCATTATATCCCGAAGGACATCCTAAGAGGGTTGAGCAAGATTCTCAACGCACTTCAAGTGATGATATTCCTCCCAAGAAGAAGAAGAAGCATAAAACAACTGCAGAATCCTCTGATGCAGGTAAAGATCCTAACAGTGTTTCTATTTCTGATGCTGAAACTGAACCAGGAAATGCTTCCGATAAAGAAGAAGATAAAGAAGAAGTTGAAGAAGAACCGGAAAAGAGTGATAAAAATGCAAAGTACACCAAAGAAGACTTCATTGCCAACAAGCATGGTAAGGAGAGGGAACCTTGGGTACATAAGCCAATGCCTTTTCCTAGTAAGAAACACAAGTCCAAGGAAGAAGAACACTACAACAGGTTTTGTGAATGGATGAGACCCTTATTTTTGCAAATTACTTTGACTGATGCTATTAGAATGCCTCCTTATGCAAAATATATGAAAGATATTGTCACTAACAAAAGAAAATTCCTAGTGAGGAAATTTCCACTCTACTTGCTAACTATTCTTTTGATGGTAAAGTTCCAGAGAAGCTTGGAGATCCAGGTATACCTACCATTCCTTGCTCCATTAAAAATAACTATGTTAGAACTGCTTTATGTGATTTGGGAGCTGGAGTTAGTGTAATGCCTTTTTCTCTTTATAAGAGACTTGATTTAGAAAAATTGGTTTCAACTGATATATCCTTGCAGATGGCTGATAAGTCTACTACTATTCCTATTGGTATATGTGAGAATGTTCCTGTTCAAGTTGCTAACAGCTGTTTGATATTAACTGATTTTGTTGTGTTGGAAATGCCTGAAGATGAAAATATGTCTATTATTCTTGGGAGACCTTTTCTAAACACTGCAGGTGCTATTATTAATTGCAATCAAGGAAAAGTCACTTTTAATGTTAATGACAAAGAATATACAGTTTATTTTCCCAAGAAGATTGATAGGAGGAATGCTCTAAATTCAATCAAGCATGTTGAGACCATCAAAGTTGGTCAAATTATTTGTTCAGAGCAAAAGCCCAAGGAAGAATGTCAAATTGTTATGGTTGGGACTATACCTATCAAAGTTGAGGTAACATAAGCATTAAGTGAAGTGCAAAGTTTTGCCTCATATAAAGTTAGTTTGGTAACAAGACTTGATCAACCTTGTTAGCAAAGTGAATTTATATGAACGAAACTTCGTTTTCACCGCATCCACTCCACCTCACTTGTATTTACTTTCATCAAATTTTATTCCTTCAGTTTAGTTGCATGATTAAGAGTATCTCAAAGCTGCTGCATGCTTAGTTTTGATTTGCTTGAAATCTTTTCATCCTCGTTTTTCCTGAGTTTTATCGATATGCCAATTTCTAAAAAATCCTCGAAAATAAAGTTTCTCGAAAAATTCCAGAAAATTCTTTATAAATTTTTATGTCAAAAATGGGCCAGAGAGACACCTGGGAGGCACCGGGTGGGGCAGCCACGCCACCTCACACACAGGTGGCGCGGCCCAGCCCTGGCCGCGCCACCCATGTGTGAGGGGTCCCCACCAGGCCACTCACTCATCTCTTCTTTCCCTGCTCTTTCTCTCTCTCGAAAAACACCGCCCCATTTGCTCAAGCTCGAGTTCTTGCTGTTCTTCACCTGGATTTCTCGATCTCCTTGTTCAGCCCAACATTTTTGCTGAAACTTGGATCATTTGTTCTCCGGTATGTGACTCCTCCACTTGTCCAAGTAGATTTTCTTTTGGTAAAGTATTTCTTGAGTATTTTAGCATTGTAGGTGACAGTATAAATGAGTATGCATGCTTATTCTATTGTTTAGAAAGATTATTTTGATGCATGATAGCTCTCTAGTGACCCTCTATAGTAGTTTCCTACATTTGCTTGTCTTTAAATCACTTTTTATGAGTTTGTTGAAAAATTTCAGAAATGGAGGAGAATGTGTATCAGCTCTCTCAACATGAACTAGAAGTGCAAGATGTTATGAAAGTTCATCGTGAAGAGAAGGTTTTCCCCTCACACTACCCATGCTCAGCATTCTTGAGTGCTGCTGGATTTTTGCAGGATTTCCAAGCCTTGCTTTCTAATGCAGGATTAGAATATTTTGTTGAGGGTGAACCTCCCCAATATGTTAAACTAACAATGTCTGTGGTGCAGGATTTCAGATTTAGTTGGTCCACTTCTAATCCCATGGTTCATTATAAAATTGATAACAAATCTGTGGACTTGCCTCTTGATGTTTTTTGTACAGCTATTAGAGTACCACAGTGGGGATCGCTCGAGAAGATAAGAGGACAACCAAGGCAATTGTTAGAACTATACGAGGAGATTTGCCAAGGAAGAAGCTTCACAGGAGAGGGTGAAATGGATGGTCGCTTACAGAAGATGAGCTTGATGCGTACGTAGAGGAGCACCCGCCGCCTGTGCACGATGAGGAAGGCACTGAAGAGTCGGGGCAGCCCTCCAACACTATGAATTTTCCATATGCGCAGCCTTATTATGATTATGCGGCATCAGCTTCATCTTCGCGAGAACCGGGGTACGATTACACCTATGATGACCCACCGGCTTGGAGCAGCTACCAGAGCCGACATTGATCTCCATTTAGGCCAAAAGCCTAAGCTTGGGGGGAGGTACGCCGACGATTCACTCATCTACATATCATATTCTGTCGGACCTTTGTATATTCATGTTTCGCTTTCTTTATTGTTCTCATTCTTTCTTTCATTTTTTCTAAAAACACAAAAAGACCAAAAATATTTCCGTTGTTTCTCTCTATTTGGTTCTTTAGTTTTCTACCTTTGGTTTGCTTTAGTTGCTATTTTCGGTTTGCTACTTGAAAAACCCAAAAATATTTTGCTTTGTTTGCTATTTCCTTCCGCTTTTGCTTCAAAAATCGAAAACACAAAAATATTTGTTGTTCTTCTTCGGTTTTGTAAAGTTTGTTCCAGAGTTCAGTTTTCCGTTACTCTATTGGAGCTTGGTATTCACCTAATATTATTCAAGCCACACAAGTGAAGAGCAATAATGACGACATATGACAATCCGAGAGGTGGTAAGAGGCTGGTATGAACTCTATTTGTTTTCATTTTTGTACATATACTCATCTATGTGGACATGCTTAGTCAGTTCATGTAATGTATATGTCATCTAATGGATGCTTTGTAGTTCCTGCTCTCATATGATTAGTTTCAATCTACTATTAGCCTGTAGCATGTCATGTAGATGCTTGCATGCATTGTTTTATTCATAGTGTGGTATGATATTGTGGTATCCACCTCTGAAAGCTTCATTTGAATCGACTTGGCACATGCTCAAGCATGCATATGACTGAACAAAAAGTCAATTAAGCCTCGATGATCTAAATTGCCTCAGAGTTCTTGTATCATTTTTATGCCTATATTAATTTTGTTTTGTCGCAAGCATGATTATGATAGTTATTGCTCTCTCGATTGTCGCTTCCCAGTCTTTTGCTAGCCTTCACTTGTACTGAGTATGAGCTCTACTCGTGCATCCAATTACCAAAAACCAAGTCTTCCAAAGAGTCCACTATAAATTCCTATGCATGGTATTTGTAAGCCATTCCAAGTAAATTTTCATGTGCTACCTTTCAAAACTTTCAACTACTTCTCATTTTGTGCCATTGTTTTTAGCTCATGGGGACGTAGTGGTCGGAATTGCTATCTTCCATATTAAATTAAGTACCCCTCGACTAGGCAGCTTCATCTGCTCGTCATTAATTTTGCAAGGGAGCTGGTCAGACCATTATAATCTTAATTCTAAAACAAAGAAAAAAGGCACTCCTCCAAAGGAATGTGAAAGTTGGTGGGCACCCGATGGAATCGGTTAGCCATGGTTTGAGAAAGGAAAAAGGTGGGGAGGAGTGCCAAAGCTTTATAAAAGAGCACCAATGTGCCAAATTTCAAAGAACTCGGAACCGCTCTCACTTGTTTATTATGGAAGATAGTAAGTCCCCATTGCTAGTCGTTGACATAGAACAATCACCTCTCAAAAGAACCTTTTATCTCTGTTTTACAAATGAAAAGCTCTAGCACATGTTAAATCCCTGCTTCCCTCTGCAAAGGGCATTTCGTTTACTTTTATGTTGAGTCACCATCTTCTAACTTTAAGCACTTCTTGAGAGCATAGCTGTTATTCTTAGTGTAATGTGCTTGTCCCAGAACACGGTTAATTGTGGTATAACTTTGATGCTTGTATCTTTGATATTTCTACTTCTAGTCTTCCCTTCGACTTCAGAGGTGCCTCAGCATTTATGTTTTGCTCTACAAATAAAGGCAAGTGGGATACCATTCTCTCATATCATTTATGCATATTACAATCTTGTAGCTTCTCATGCACATGTTACTTGTTATTAGTGCATTGGCACTCTTTCATAGCCTGCTTGACTATGAGGTGACATTAGTTGCATATTTCTTATTATGAATTGCCTGAGTATTTGATCACATAGTTAGTATATATACATCATATGGGCAAATGTGTTCGTGAAAGTTTCTTTTATCGCTCTCAGTTGTTAACTGAATTGCTTGAGGACAAGCAAATAGCTAAGCTTGGGGGGAGTTGATACGTCCAAAACGTATCTATTTTCCCGAACACTTTTGCTATTGTTTCTCCTCTAATTTGTGTGTTTTGAATACAACTAACACGGACTGACGCTGTTTTCAGCAGAATTACTCTGGTGTCTCGTTTTTGTGCAGAAATTCAACTTCCAGTAAAAATTCGGGAAAAATCATGAAAAATCCTATTTCACCAGAAGACCCACGGAGCCAGAAGACCGGAGGGAGAAGTGGCTCGAGGGACCGTCACACGGTGGTGGCGCGGCCCAGCCCTGGCCGCGCCACCCCTATGTGAGGAGGCCCCAGGCCCCCTCTCGACCTCTGGTCTCGCGTACATATACCCCCTGACGACTTAAGATCGGGGAGACGGCGTTTTTCCCAGATAGACTTCCACTACGCCGCCGCCATCAGAAACCGCGATTCGGAACCAGAAACTCCGTTCTGGCACCCTGCCGGGACGGGGATTCGGAGGAGATCTTCATCACCATCACCACCGACGCTCCTCCATCGACCATCCATGACTCCCCCATCCATATGTGAGTAATTCCCCCGTTGTAGGTGAGGGGATGGTAGGGATTGGATGAGATTTTTCATGTAATTTGATATGAGTTTGATAGGGCATAGTGCCTAGTATCTTTATTTAGTGCCTATGACATTGTTGCAACTTGTTGTGCTTAATGCTTGTCACTTTGGGCCCGAGTGCCATGATTTCAGATCTGAACATGTTATTATTTCTATGATGATACTTGTTGTTTATGGTCTTACCTACAAGTTGTATACACATATTGTTGTCCGGAACCCGAGGCCCCAAAGTGACAGAAATTGGGATAACCGGAGGGGATGGCTATGATGTGAGGATCACATGTGTTCACCGAGTGCTAATGCTTTGCTCCGGTACTTTATTAAAAGGAGTACCTTAATTACCAGTAGTTTCCCTTGAGGCCCTGCTGCAACAGGCTGGTAGGACAAAAGATGTCATGCAAGTTTCTCCTTGTGAGCACGTACGACTATATACGGAACACATGCCTATGATTGTTTGTACTAGGATGCTTTATCATTATTTATCTGCAATGCCCGTATCTCATTGATTTCATGAATTATCTTATCCATGCAACGCCCGTTATCCATCCCTATGCCTACATTATTTGTTCCTACTGTTTACAACTGCTACTTTTACCGCTGCTATTTTACTACTGCTGTTACTGTTTCCCTGATGTCACTGCTATATAACTGTTGCTACTGATAAACCGCTGCGAGTAAGACTGTTTCCAGGTGCAGCTGAATTGACAACTCATCTGTTGAGGCTTACATATATTCTTTGGCTCCCCTTGTGTCGAATCAATAAATTTGGGTAATACTTCCCTCGAAGACTGTTGCGATCCCCTATACTTGTGGGTCATCACATACATCCAAAGATGGAGCCTTATCAAAAATTCAGCAGTCGAAGTTTCAGACGAAAGAGCAATAGATGCGTTCATCATTGGATTAAGACGAAGAGACCTAGTCGAGGAGATGGGTAGAATCAAGCCAAAAACAGTGTCAGACCTCATGGACACAGCAAACAGATTCGCAGATGGAGAAGATGCGTGCAACAACAAGAGGACGCGATCTCCAGAAGACGATAGAAGAAATAGATATGGAAGTCAAAGGAGACGGTCCAGAAATTACGACAACTATGGCCCTCATAGCCAAGTCGCCGCAGGATACAAAGACAACAACTACCAAGGAAGTGATCGAAGAAGTTCAGGATATCGAAGTTACGGAAAAGAGGACTATAAAAAATTCCCCGTAAGAGAATCCAGAGAATACAACCCCTCGCCAGAAGACATGCTCAACGGACCTTGTCATATACACTCAGCGTTCGTCGATGGGAAGCGAGTATCAAGGCATGCATTGAAAGATTGCACAACATTCTTAAAAACTTCAAGAGGCGGCACTAAACAAGCAAATTGAAGCAAGGCGACAAGGATTCGAAGGAAGCAACAACCCTCCGACAAAGCAGCAAGGAAACAATGGAGCTCCTCAAGGACAAGACCAGCAAAACCAGGGACACGACGATGACGAAGGGTATGTTCCATCAAAAGGGCACATCACAGCAATGATACAACCTGTACCCAAGTCGAATAAAGAAGAGAAGAGCATAACTCGACAAGTCAACCTAGCAGTCATCTCACCTCCAGCCACAACGGAGTATCTGCACTGGTCAGAACAACCGATAGAGTTCAACAGAGAAGATCACCCTATAACAGTACCTCGGCCAGGAAACGCGCCTTTGGTACTCAAAGCTCAAATCGGCGCGTATGATGTCGATAGAATATTCATGGATGCAGGGAGTGGAATTAACCTGATATACGCAAAAACACTCCGAGCAATGCATATATCACTAGAGTTCCTGAAGCCAACAGATTGTTCCTTCCATGGAATCGTACCAGGAAGTGCCAATTACCCGCTGGGTCGAATAGCACTCAATGTTTGCTTCGGCAACCGACAAAACTATAGAAGAGAAAAGCTAGACTTAAAAGTCATGGACTGGCCATCCCAATATCACGCGATCCTCGGACGACCCGCGTTTTCGCGATTTATGGCAGTGCCTCACTATACATATTTGGTACTTAAAATGCCAGGACCAAGAGGAATAATTACAGTGAAAGGAAGTTTTGAAGTTTCAGATCTCTGCGACAGGGAGTTCCACAAGATGGCGCAAAATTTTGGCGTAATAGCCAACCATGCAGAAAAGGCAAAAAGCGCGACTATAGAAGGCGTCAAGCTACTCGAAGGACGCGTCACGGAGCCCGAAACGAAGAAACCACGAGTAGGAGCATCAGGAGAAGACACAGACGCAGAGGAAAAAGGAAAAGCCTTGGCGGCATAAGCATCAAAAGACAATAGAGTAGAGTAGAACAATACGGCTGTAAAAGCCACGAGTTATACCAGGGGCAATGCCCTCTAGATCCAGAACACAGGTCACAGGCCGGATCTCTTGGGTCACCCCATGTATCTTACATTACAAGTATAATAAAGACGAAACGTTTCTCATATTCGAGTTTACGAGTCTTTCAAAGAGAAAGTGCGGCAAACGCACGAATCATATAGTAACGCCCTGAGAATAAGTTTCAGACGCATAGTCGCGAAATAAATAAACTCTCGCGTTCCACATACACCTTACAACATCGGGTTGTCAGAATCATCTACACCTAAAGGGTCTAGGTAGTGAAACTCGCGGAAAAACGCGGAGTCTTCTTGCAACAACCTGGCTATAATTCGTCGGGCAGGCTGTAAGGTACTCTCTAAGTGTACTCGAAGGCTTGCTCCACCAGGAGGATAGCTCAGTGACATAGAACTATAATTGAGTCTTGGCTGCCACTTGCGTATCCACCCAAGAGCAAAATTGGCACCTGCCACTAAGTTCAGTTCTATCAACCGATGAATTCTCTGGCTGGATCTGAAAGTGTCAAGGAGAAGTGGGAAAGTAGCAGGCAGAGGATTGCGAGGAAGCATGACCGAGTGCATAGTGACGAGAGCTCTCCTACAGCCATCCACTGCCTCGCCAATATGCTGGGCACGGTCCTGAAGCAATACAATAGCGCTTCGGCGTCGAGGATCCGACCATAAATTTTCAACACCTGCGGACATCTTTTCCAGAGCCGCACTTCGCTCGGTAACCCGACAATCTTCAGCAGCGAAGTCCAAGCAAGTGCCTATAAGGGCAAAGGATATCACAAAAGTAACAGTAGAGCAAAAAGCAAAGAAAGTAAGTCGAGAGGAAACTTACATCGCAACATCTCACAGGCGGATTCGACGATACCAAGAATAAAAGAATTGCATTCTTCGTGATGCAAAATCTTTGCCATCAAGCTGGACACTTCATCACCAAGAGTCGATACCTGCTTCGACAGGGCAGAAGCTTTGCTAGCCTTATCAAGCGCCATCTGAGCTTGGCGTTTGGCTGAAGTCAAGCGAACCTCAAGGTCAGAAATCCTCGAAGAATATTCTGCGCACTGATCGCATCGACTAGGAGGCGACGGATTCCTCGAATTCAACGTATTGGCAGAAAAAGGAGCAGGCCCGCAAGTCAGAAGGTCATCGACATGCGTCAACTGAAAGCGAAAGAAAAGGAAGAAGAAACATTTCAGAAAGGCAGCACATGACTTCATAAGAAAGATATATTTACATGAGATCACAACCCTATGACTAAAGTTCTCGGGTTGCACGCAACTAAAAGTCTTTACATTCAAAAAGGAGAAACTCGAAAATACAAAAGAGCCGAGTCTACGCCACCTCAGCATTTTGCTCCGTGGCAGAAGAGGGCACGTCAGATTCCTCGCCAGAAGTCGATGGCGGCACTGGATCTTCCACCGCTGGAGGAGGTGCAACAGATGCCGCAGAGGATGCCGAAGGGGAGATAAGTGTCACCAATGCAGGCGCTAACTTCTTCGCCTTCTCGAAGAAAGTCTTCATCTCGTCGCGGGTGCGGCCATGGGGAGTGCTCACCCTCTCCCAGTCGAAATCCGTACCATGCGCAAGGGACAGTGCGATAGCACCCTCGGCGCCACGCTTAATAGAAAGCCCTTTCAGCTAGAGGGTGGGGTCTTCAGTGGTATCAAAAGACTTGGCAAGATTACTCAGGTCGTCCTTCGGGATTGCTGCCCTTTTCTTCGGCCACAACCCGACAAAGAGTCGTGAAAGAACGCGGTTAACTAACTCGAAAGTTTCCTGGATAGATATCCAGTTTTCCTCGAGTAGGTTAACCGCAGTCATCAGAGGGTCATCATCCGGTTGCAGGGCCGATGGAGATACCCCAGTAAATCCTGCACGACACAAAGAAGGTAGAAAAGAAAAGAAGGAGGAAGATGTCAGCACGTACAACAGTGCAACAGAAGTCGAAAATAGGAGACAAGGCGAAACACTTACTTTCAGCAGCAGTGGACATTGTGTGGAGACGCTCCGCCACGGCTTGCTCTCGCTGGGCATGATCCTTGTTGGCATCAGCTAAAGCTTTTTCAGCTTTCTTCGCCTTACCAAGCGCAGATTTCTGCGACTTCTCAGCGTTTGACTTGGCAGTGGCCGCAGCATCATAAGCTTTCTGAGAAGCACGGAGCTCCGCCTCCAGCGATGCAATCCGGGCATTGGCTGTTGCTAGAGCAGCTACAATGGAAGAAGAAAGGAAGTCAGAAAAATAGCACAAGATATGCAAGGAGGAAAAACCATGAATGGATGTAGAACATACCTTCGGAAGCTTTCGCAACCTTTAGGTACTCAGCGCATTCAGTACCCAAGGCGACAAATCTCTTCAATAAAGCCTAAGAAGAAAAAGAAAAAGAGTGGGAAAGAAGTGCGAGTATATGCAAGGGAGATAAGTCAGGGG
Organism: Dactylis glomerata; assembly: GCA_007115705.1. Lineage (NCBI taxonomy): Eukaryota > Viridiplantae > Streptophyta > Magnoliopsida > Poales > Poaceae > Dactylis > Dactylis glomerata. Next base: position 583,522 of record QXEO01001062.1, on the reverse strand, counting down.
AAATTACTCACATCATGGGGGGAAGCCGAGGATTCATGGGCTTCTAGAGAAACTTCGGGTTCTTTCGCCTTCTTCACGCGCTTGGGGTTTCGGGGCACAGGAACCTTCTTTATAGAAGCCCTGGTAACCCTAGGCGCAACTACTTGAGCCGGGGGCTCATCGTCAACAGCAGGATCTCTTGAAGGAGTAGCTGTGGCAGCTTTTGACGGCTCTTCGTCATCTCTGCACGAAGCAAAAAAATTATGAGTCACGTGATCGATATCTTCTGTCAATACAGGAGATTTCTCCGCAGCTGCTTGCTGCAAAGAGGAACTCGAAGAAGCAAATTCGTCGACTCGTTTCCTTTTCTTGTCCAAGCCAGTGTCTTCAGGCTGCACAGGAGGAAGCGATGTCGACGAACTAGTATCCTCTTCTGATTCTTCGGTGTCATCTCCGTCCTGGTTGTCATCAGCCTCGGGGGCTTCAGATACAGACCTGGCCAGATCAGCCGGAAGGGGCCCTGCCTCTGGAAGAGGGGGGTGTGAGAGGAGAAATTGGTGTTCCTGCACGCAAATGTGTTGTTAGAATAAGAAAGGGAAAAGAAAATATAGTTTGAGAAACACGAAAATCGACAACAAGAAGAAAGGAAGTAAGCAGATATATACCTCAGGAAGAGGGTGTACGGAGTCAAAGAAATCAGCAGTCAAATCAGCAACTGCATGATCCTTGGTGAGCTTGGTGAGATTCCTGACCCGCTTGTCGACATCTTCTTTCGATATCAGATCTTCAGAGACACGGGTAGGATCTTCCAAGCCGGAGTAACTCCAAAGTTTGGTAAGGCGGTGTTGTAGGGGTTGAACTCGACGTTGAATGAAAAACGCCATGAGTTGAATACCCGATAAAGCGCCTCCTTGACCTCCTTTTAAAGCTTTGATGCGAGAAAGAAGAGGAAGAATTTGTTCGACTTCCGCATCTGAGGGGAGCATATCCCACGATGCCAATTTCTTTACCTCCTGGGAAGCGTCAAAAGGAGGTAGGCCATATGCATTTTCAGGAGAGGATTTGCGGTCCTTGATATAGAACCACTTGGTCCTCCACCCCTGGACAGATGCGGCCATAGAAAATTCAAAGTATTGTGCTTCAGGGCGCACAGAAACAACGGCTCCGCCCAGTTCGGGTTTTCTAGACAACGCAACATTGGGGTGAAGCCGAAAGATTGATCTCCAGAGAAGAAAGTGGGGCTCAATGCCCAAGAATGACTCGCAAAGAGTCACGAAACACGCAATGTGCAGGAGAGAGTTAGGTGTGAGCTGGTGAAGCTGCACACCGTAAACAAAGAGAAGCCCACGAAGGAATTCGTGGGCAGGAAGAGAAAGACCACGGAGGAGGAAGGCGAGGAACATTACCCGATAACCACTCGGGGGTTTCGGGATCCGCTCTGTGCTTGGAAACTTGATCGAATCTTCGGCGGAGCTGAGGCCGTCCGTCCGGGCCTTCTCCACCTCCTTCTCCGAGATGGTAGAGGTCACCCAGCTGGTTGCAGCGTTCGATTTTCCCTTGGCCATGGCGTTCTTGCTTGCTAGGTGCTTCACGCGCATCTATCAGATCTATGCCTGGGGGCTATGCACGAAAGGAGAAGGAGGCACGAGCAACAATGGCGACGGTGGCGGAGAGAAAGAGCTGGTAAACAATAAGACTCCCCACGATCCCCTTTATATATCTTCTGGGAGAAGGATCGTGGGCTGAGACGTGGCGCAAAGATAGGAAACGGTAAGCCCACTAACGGTCAAAAGTTAAGAAATTTACCGTACTACCCATGCAACGGTTCGCAAGGGTACAGAGTGACGTACTCATTGATGTCATAAAAGAAGATAATATAAGAAAGAGGAAAAGATGGCGCCGACAAGTGCAAAATAGGTGCACAAGACTGTATACGAAGGAGTTTCGATTATAGCCATGGGGGCTACTATTTTCAAGAATGGTAAATACAACTTCTCTCTGAAGTGGTGGATTAGTATTCGACGACAATATGTCCTTAAAGTATCTCAAAGTTGAAGTATCTCGAAGATGACGTCTCTCGCAGTTAAAGTATCTCGAGTTGAAGTATGATGGACTACACTACATTTTGAGCCTATACTCGAAAAAAGCCTTTTTTCGACTATAGCCTCGGGGGCTACTCCCATCGGGAGCGCGCACCCGACGATATTTCTTGGCAAAGCATTATAATTGGAGAAGTGCAGGAGTGTTACTCCCATCGGGAGCGAGTTTTATGGTTGAAGAAACCCAAATATTTTCAGTCAAAATTTGACTGCGACATGAGATTCTCGAGTTGCGTTATCGCAACACAACTCGAATGCTGTGACTTGTCACGAAGGTAAGACCCCGGGATCCGTCCTGTGTGGCCTGGTATACGCACATGGATGCGCTCTGCTGGTATGTATCCGTGTCTACGACACGAAAAAAATCCTGGTGGACGCACTAGGTACCCTGAGAACCACTGGGATTCATTCTTTGTAAGTCCTAAATGCGGCAAAAGAATGGGTTTGACCGGTATCCCGAATTCAAGTCTAAGGGGATTGAATTTGAAGTAGGTGACAAGTATCTGTTCTGGCAGTTAACTGACCTCTTGATCCGTCAGAGTTGTCAGGCTTGTTCATCAAGACCCTTGCGAGCAAATTATCATGAACATAAGTCGAAAGACCAAGTCGAAGATTTGAAGATAAGAAGAAGTCGAAGAATTGATCAAGTCGAAGATTAGAAGATTAGAGATTCAACCCGAATCTACAATTCTGATAGAATCTCAGGGGCTACTGACAAGGGTATAGTTAATAGAGCCCGTTAGTTGAGTACCCCTGAGGTCCGTTAAGCTAGGCCCAATTGTAATGATAGTCGAATACGAGTTCCTACCGTATGTCGATATTGTAATCTGTATCGGACCCTACCCGATCCTCGAGACCTGGCCACCTATATATAGGGGCCAGGAGGGGACGGTGTAGGTCAGATTGAAAGCAAGCCAGGTTGAACACCCAAGTTTACTTTCGACACACACCTATTTCGACTAACTTTACCTTCGAGTTCATCCGACGCCCTATCTCTCCGATCCTAAGTCCTTCATCTAGGACATTTGTCGAGTTAACCCTCATCACGTAGAGACTACTATTCAGAGGATACAAATTTTTCCAATTAGTAAACAATATAACCATGTTTAAATTATAATTACTAATAAACAAATAAGCACGAACAATAAGGAAGAAATTAATCCAGAAAATGGCTATATGCCGACGGCCACTTAGACGCCGACGGCAGCCCTCGGCTTAGGACCCCCATACGCCGACGACCATCTATACGCCGAGGGTGGCCGTCGGCATGTAGATGACGCCGTTTCACCCCTCGATCTGCCCTAGCCAACGGGCCACGTGGCATCCTTATACGCCGATGGCCTGTAGACGCCGAGGGTGGCCGTCGGCGTACAGGATACTATGCCGAGGGCAACGCTACGCCGACGGGCTCCTTCGCGGGCTATCCCGGAGGCGTCCTACGCCGACGGCAACGACATTTGGCCGTCGGCGTAGGTCTCAGCCGTCGGCTTCTTCCCCCATTCCTGTAGTGGACACAAGGCGAAGCGAGTTTGTCGGCTAGGATTTCTTAGACGTTTGCCATGTGTAAGCGTGTTTGCCATGTTCTGAAACGCTATTTGCCATGTATTTTGCCCACACGACAAAGAATCCGTTTCTGGTAGTGAATAGTCATGGAGCACTAAGTGTAACAACCACTTTTGTGCAATTTTCTGCTACGTCAGGTTCCCCATTGTCAGTATCTAATTGATATAAACACGTGTTGGCAACACTGATTTTTTGGGCCAATATCGGGTCGAAGCGACGATGTTCGATGGTTTAGGGATATTGGTGTAATTTTTTTATTATGTTTGAGGTACTTTGTACTTCTAGTGAACCTTTAGATACTCCTTTTTTTCAGAAAATATGTATATACTTCTAATGAATGGAAGATTCTTCGCCCTTTCGTTTGAGGTTTCCACGGCGCCTGGAGATTGTGGTAGGATGAACACCAATTTTTTTCTTTCAAAAAAGGGCGCTTTTATTACTCAAGCAAACAATTACACCCGGCCTCTGCATAACTAAGATGCACACAACCGTTTGGAAGTCTAAGTCCATAACCAAAAAATAAAGAAGGCAAAGTACATATCAAAATGAGCAAGTGTAGATCGTCTAAGGTGCAGGGGGAGGTCCAATCCGTAGATTATGCTGCCACCAATGTGGGGGAAAAGTATCCCTCGCCGTAGCCTCCAACCGTGTACAGACCTCCATAAATAGGTCGTGGTTCTCCATCCGCTGCAGAGGCGACCATAAACAGAGAATACCGGTACATCTGTAGACAACCTGCAAGAGAGAACAATTTTTGTTATTAAAAACTTTGTCATTCCTACATAGCCATAACGACCATATCACGGCAAGCGCTCCCACCCGAATAAGCGTTTGAAACCTTAGATCAATACCATGAAGCCAATTCCCAAAGATATTGGTGACACTAGCTAGTTGGAGGATAAAGGCTTGAAGCTAGTTGGATGAGTGACCATATAGATCTGGCAAAGCGACATTGAAAGAATAAGTGTTTGATCGTCTCATCCTGATGACAGAACACACTATGTACTTCCATGCCAATTACGCTTAACAAAATTATCTTTGGTTAGGATAACACCTCGACGCAAATACCAACCAAAATTTTTAGTTTCTAAAGGTATTTTCATCTTCCAAATTTTCTTGTTACAATATTTACTGGAATATCGGACTGGCTAATTGCTTTGTATAGTGAACCTATAGAAAATTTCCCATTGGGATGTAAGTTTCAACAGAACTCATCAGGCCCAGTAGACAGATGGATGGAATCCAAACATTGAAGTAGAACATTCCACACTACTAATCTGGGACCATATAAATCACGTCTAAAAGTCACGTCTGGAGGTGAGGTGGACATTACTAAAGCAATTGTATCACTTTTACGACGAACTGTACTATACAAAGCTGGATACTGTTCACTAAGAGGACTGTTCCCTAGCCAGGAGTCTTCCCAGAAGCGAATTTGCGATCCATCTTTGATCGAAAAAGTACCATAGCGGAAGAAAAACTTCTTCGTAGCCATCGGGCCTGCCCAGAAATGTGAATCTCCAGGTTTCCATAGCACTTGGGATAGTGCCTTCGTGCCCACATACTTTCTCTTAAGGAGGGTTTGCCAAACACCATCTTCAGTAAGAAGCTTAAAAGCCATTTACCCAGGAGAGCTGAGTTTTTGACCTCAAGGTCATGAACTCCTAGCCCCCTGATCTTTCGGCCGACAAACCACACTCCATTTTACAAGCCGATATTTCTTTTTCTCACTATCCCCTTGCCAAAAAAATCTAGATCGATAATAATCGAGCTTGTGTAAAACACCTTTTGGCAGTAGAAACAAAGAAATCATATACAGTACCATATTAGTAAGTACCAAAGTAATGAGTACCAGTCTTTCTCCCAGAGATAGCAATTTTCCTTTCCAACTACTAAGACGTTTCTGTAGTCTTTCCTCAACCAGTTTCCATTCGGCTATTGTTAATCGGCGATAATGAATCGGGATTTCCAAATATCGAATAAGAAACTGGCCTTGCCCACATCCAAGGATGAACACCAAATATATGTGTGAAAGGAATCTAGAGCCCCTCCACTGGATCTTCCTTTTACAAGTGTATATTGGCAAAATGTTTGATTTTACCTGGTCGAAACTGAACTCTAAACATGGCCTCCATTAAAAATTTGGACCGGATTTTATTTTTGGGTTTTGAGTGCATTACCATCTTCCAAATAGGATCCTAGAAAGGTAGCAAAATAAATTTGTATTTCAAGGTGGTTACTGTACGAAGTAATTTACTGGTATATATAGACTGTACACACGCGTGAAACTAAACTTTTTCTCCCATCGGGTAGTACATAGGCAGATACCACGTTTTTCTTCCAAGATTCCCACTGACGTCTGCCTTTTTCATCACCGGTGGAAGATGAGGAGAGCGAAGGACGAACCGGCATCTGCGTCGTTGGGTCGATGGTACACTACGTACTGGCCACCACTGTCGTATATATAGGTTTTCTCTTTGACGTTTAGAACACCCGAGAGACAGTGGATCGGTACGTCTACACTTCTGTTTTTTGCGAAAGAACACTGTACACAACTTCAGTTCCTGTCCCATAGCATACAGCTGTGCTTCGAATTCTGCATTTGGTCAAATAATGCGTAATGGAAGATGTGTGCGGGGTCAGTGTTTTCTCTGCAGGAGTACAGGACAGTTGAAAGCATCATGTTTCTCCTCCCTGTCGCTAGTCAGAGCTGTCTAAGGTACGAACTGTAAACCGCCATGCGCAACAGCAAAGAAACATGTGTGTATGTCCCATCAGATCGCTTCCGTTTTGTCTGCTCTGCAAATTCATGTGGCCATCAGAAGAGCTCTCGCTGCACCTGTCCTTGCCATCCAAATTAATCCAAGCCATACATACTTGCAATCAGAACACGGGAACTAACTGAAACACGTTTATCTTCCGATGTCCCGCACTACATGTGCGCATGTTGATCTCCTGATATATAAACCAGCATGCACGCATATTATCGTATGTTTGGCCGCAAGCGGGAAATCTGTGAGAAACTACGGTACGTACAAACTTTGCTTATGCGAGAACCATGTGAGAAACTATGGTACACACACACACATTGCTCTCACTTGCTCTATATAAGGGTGTTAGTTTAGTCGACTTCATTTGTTCCTTCTTAATCATGCATGAACCAAACGGCGGTGATAAATGCTGCCACATGCTTGCTAGACCAACTTGGTTAATACATAGAAGTTCTTATTCTCTTGCGGTCTACCTACATGGGGGACATATAGTGTCCACAGGAAGAATGCATTATGCGTGATAATGCACTAGACATATAGTTAGCATTGCTAAGACCATAAAAGATTATGGGTGTGTCTAAGGCTCAGTCTACTGAGCATTAGCTTATGGCTCAGTAGAATGATGTTATCATATCTCAGTTGCAACTCATGTTGCAACTCATGTTGCAACTCACTATTAGCACAAATCACGAAGCAATCCAATGATCCGGATGTATGGTTCCTAGTTGCAACATCACTTGCAACTAAAAAAAATCTCAGTTTGCAACTCAATTGCATGAATCACGATGCAAATCTAATGGTCTAGAATTCTACTGAGCCCTAAGCTATTTATCAGTCTACTGAGAAATAGCAAAACCGAAAGATTATTATTTTTATCCATGACATTGATATTTGGTCAAAATTCTAATTCAAAATCGAACCACACATTCACAAATGGAAAAGGGATATCAAGCTTAGAATACCCCTCACTTTCTTCTCCAACAATGTACCCATAAACATGTCTCTATCATCTAAACGCCGTAGAGATGACCACGAGTGAAGCAAATATGTACATGATAGCTCCATTTTATACAGTGATTTTTGAGGTGTTTTTACTTGGATTATATTCGATTTCATTAGTTTTCAACTTTCAACTAACGATATTATCTTCAAAACAAAGAAACCTAGTATTTTCATGTGAGTTTCCGAAACAATACATTTTAGGAAGGAAATCAAGTCATTAAATGAAGGTTTGGAGGAAATCAAGTAACTCCCTAGTTGGAAATTCTTCATCAACGTACTTTAACGATCACTGGTACAGTTAGGGCTGACCGTACAAGCTGCCACCGACTCCGCCTCGTCAAATGAAAAACTTTCGTGAAGATGACATGTAGAAACATCATTCACAACAGACGGCATTGTTCCCAAACAGAGGAGAGAAAATCTAGAGGAGAAGAACTCACCCTTCGATCCATGCCGCGATCTTCATCCATGAGATGACTCATCATCCTCACATCAAGAGAGAGAGATTCATCCTTGTAAGATTAGGGTTATAAACTCTATTCACATGAAGACTTACAATAGATTTTGGTTTGACCTTTTCCCTTATTGTGGGTTGTTACAATATTATGTCTTTGTGTTGTTATCCTCAAATGTCCGAGTAAACTCCCATGGGCATTGGAGATGTAGGGGATTGGTGAGATGTGATGTGCATATTATCCTTTCATCCATTTGTGAGAGTTATTATTATTGTTTATTATATTGATTATCTATGCTATGCATAATGCTTGTTGTCTAATGGAGGGCTCAGATAGACAGCATGATCTATAGATCTACATAGATGAGCACTTGTTGTTTAGCGACTATGCGACCTCCTAGTAGTGATAGTGGGAGATATCAAGGAAAAGCAAACAATACTCCAGGAGCATGAGGAATCATCAATCATAGTGTTGGTCTGGTCTTACAACCTTGATTGTTCCGCTGACCATTATCTTGTGGTAATAGGAAACAAGACAGTAGTATGACACAATTCCGATCGGAGGAGTCTGATTACTAAGGGGTTGCTTGCCTACTTGTACTGTAATATGACGAGTTACATTCACATACTTATACCATGCAGGCATGCACACATCATCCATTTGGCACACTCACCATCACTCTTAACCAAATCTCTCTATGCCTAACCTTTCATCCTCAGGAAACTTTTGTTTACTTTACTTTACATTATTTACTTTACGTTTTACTTTGAAGTTGTGTTCAGATCTCTTTTCCATTGTTCTTCCACACTCACCGCTTTCACTTTCGATACTTACAAACAATTCACTCAAGACTAGTGACACCTTGGGTGCGACAGAAACATCCATAATAAACACTTGTTGGCACTCTTCCTTGGGATTGATATAACATATGGGAGAATACTTATACAAAGTTATGCTCCGATGAACCTGCGTTCTTGTAGGCCATCAGTACACTGGTATATGAACTACAAAGGAGAAGAATTCTTAATATTACAAACCAAATCATTTTCTACATAGTCAAAGTATATTAGCTCCCACCCTAATGAGAATTCTATATTTGTGATCTACTCCATGCAACCATTTGTCAAATATGTTTGCAAACTACGTGATGGGTAAAAATTATAAGCCACTTGGATGACTGACATATATAACGATGAGTGAAAATACATTCGAATAATAGGTTCTTGATTGTCTCGTCATGCATGATGACAAAGACAATGTTGCAAGCTTCCATGCCAATTGCATTTTGAAGGTAATCCTTGTAAGAGTTACACCTTTGGGAAGATACCATGTGACTTTTTTAATTTAGAGCCACCTTCATTATGCATATTTTTATTACTGTTAACTGCCACTTCTCAATGAACAAGTGATCTTTACATGGAATCTGTCAAGATTTTTCTTTTCTCGGGTAGATACCAACGGAATTCGTCACTGCCAACCGCCCAAAAAGATTTTTCATTGATGCAATCATGGTTTGACTAAATCTTGCCTAAACTATATGAAGATGGTACCTAAACTACTCTTGAACTATTGCTAGCACTATAGTAGTGCATAGTTGCGATGCATGAGTGTACCATGTGATAATGTAATTGCTTTTCTTTCCTTCTCGATCATCAATTTGTAGGAACTAATGAGGTTTAATAAATCATTCTTTGTGGCGCACTCTTTTTTGGAAAGAATATGAAATCAAGTTCTCGCAGTTGCATGATACCATGAACATCATATTAGCCTTTGAGTTAGAACATGATATTCCCTAGATAAACACGTCATCTACTCGTTTTTTGTCTGTAAAATATGATATTTCTCATATGGGTTGGCATTTTAGAACAGAAAATCAAAACCAAAGTTGAACCAATTTGACTGAATAGTCAGGTATTCTTGTTCTTGATTTTGGTTAGGTGCCCCTTTTTTCAATGTTCGGTCCCCTGGATTTTAATTTGCTCCTTAATCCCCGGCCAACCATTATCTCAAAAAACTATATGGATCATCCAAAAATGACTACCCGATAGGAATCTATAAGTAGAAACAATGAGTCACAAAGGAACATAGTGCTTACAACAATGTCACCCAATCGATAGCTAGCGGTCCTCCGGATCCACAGGAACGGTGGCTTCGTCATCACCATCAATGGTCGCCCTTGACCGTTTGGCCCTCCAGGTTTTGTGTTTATATTGGGCAAGTATGATTTTTGGGTACGTTTCTTTAAAACCCAAGCCTTGATAAACAAAACCCAATACTATATTATCTGAACACTCACACCTAATTTAGAGACCATTGTTGGATGTAAGGTAATTTTATGTTATTTCACTAATATTGCAGCGGCATGGTTTCTTTTTGTCTTTTTTCCTTGTCACAAATGTTGTCCATCAGTTGGGGCGATTTAAACAAAAATAACCTAAACTTGAAACAATTGTAAAAAATAAACCTATGGCGAAAAAATTTCACGCGAGTAACCCTTTTTTGCCGCGCCGTTCAAAGTGGCACTGCTGAGGAAGGTGCGGCGCCGTTGACGGTGGCGCAGTAGGTGCTGCCACGTCGGCACAGCGGGACCCGCATCGCTAGTGCGGCGCGGCAGGTAAGCGTGCGGCGCCGGGGACAGTGGCGCGGCACTTTAGGGTTAGAAACCCGTCCCTTCCCGCGCCCGACCGGCCCCCTCCCTCACTTCTCCCTCCCCACCTCTCCCTCCCTCATCCATGGCGGCGGCGGCTGCTCTTCTCCCTCTTCCCCTTCTCTAATTCTCCAACAAGAAGAAGAGGTGGTGTCCTCAAGATCTTCACTAAGGTATTCTCCCCCAATCCCCTTGCTCTTCTCCCTCTTCCCCTTCTCTAATCCCCTAGTTTGAATCCTAGTTAGTGATGCATGGATTGATATGGTTGATTCAAATGAATGTTTTTGATGGATGGATTTGGGAATCCTAGTTAGTGATGGATGGATTTCTATGGATTTGTATTGATTTGTATGGTGGACTTGTATGGTAGATTCAAATGGATGGATTTGTGTGATTGATTTATGTTGCTTGTTATTTAACTAGCAATTTTAGATTACTTGTGATGTGCAATTTGTGTGCTTCATAATATGTATGAAATTAGTAGAATTATGATTTGCATATTATATGGATTTGTTGTAGATTAATTGTTTGATTATGTGCATATATGCTCACATATATGTTAATTGGATGAGTTGTAGATGAATTTTATAGTTGAAGTTAATTTTAGATGAATTGTATAGTTGTAGATGAATTTTCGGAGATGAATTGTTGTAGAAGAATTGTATGACTTATGTGCATATATGCTCACATTATAGTCGGATTGTGTAGGATGGAGGAGTTAACCAATGAAAGCATTCTCGAGGATGAAGTTGATGTTCGTCACCGTGCCTATATGATGACCGAGAAGAAGGTAATTAAAAAACCAAGTACTCAATGTAATATTGGTATGCTTGAATTGATATGTGACACCTTGTGTTTGTGCAGGTTCTTGGACCATTGCGACTTAGGTACCACCAGATGTCGTCAACGCCGATGAACTATGATGAGCGGTACACGCCGTACATCCAGAATCTTGGGCTTCTACCATTCATCCATATGGTCACCCGGTCGACACCTCACATGAATCCTGCCGTGATCACCGCGCTTGTCGACCGGTGGAGGCCGGAGACCCACAACTTTCACCTCCGGACCGGCGAGATGATGGTCACGCTAGAGGACATGGCGATGATACTTGCGCTCCCCATCGAGGGGAATCCACTTTGTATCGATACATCTTGTGCCTACCCTCCAACTCAACAACATCACTAGGGTCCATCCATTTCAACTCTATCCTAACTTGTTCCAACACCTCGACGTACATAGGAGTACGCTCGAACACCAAGTCAAGCTCATCCAGGTCGGGCTCTATATTGCCTTTCAAATATGCTTCCTTGTCAACATGATGAACATGAACAATTCTCGCCATACCTATATTTGGTATAACAACAATAAGGTAAAAAAAAAGTACCTATGCCAATATTTACTAACACATCATACTCCCAAACTGCCTAACATAACAAGAAAACCTTAACTCTAACCCTACCATAACAACAAACCCTAACCTCACAAACCTAACCCTAACCTACCAATCTACACTAAAATACTTCATACACATCATACAAGCCAACATTGACCAAATTAACAAGAATCAACATTGCAATTTTGGTGAATCAATATTTCTAGGGTTTCCAAGATTTGGGGATTCAACAACAAAAATACAAATTCCAATGGGTCAAATGAAAGAGAAATGATGGAGAGTACCTTAGGAGACTTGGGGAAGGCGAAATCCATGGAGAAAAGCTTCGATTTGGGTGGTTTTGGGTGGGAGGATTGAGAGGGGGAGAGAGAGCAGCCGCCACACAGCAGGAGGTGAGGGGGGAAGTGAGGGAGGAAGTGAGGGAGGAGGCCAGCTCGGGCCTGGCCGGCTAACCCTAATTCGAAAGTGCGGCGCCACTCAGCATGGCGCCGCAGAAGCTACAGCCGTGCCACCCTCAGTGGCGCCGCACTAACAGAGCGGGGCCCGCCGTATTGACGTGTCAGCATGTGCGGCGCCACCAGTAGTGGCGCCGCTCCTTCCTCTGCCGCGCCACCGTGAACGGCGCGGCAAAAAAGGGTTAGCCCCATGAAATTTTTTCGCCAGAGGTTTATTTTTTACATTTGTTTCATCTTTAGGTTATTCGTGTCTAAATTGCCATCAGTTGGTGACATGACTCTTGGTTCGTAGTTGTCTGGCCCATTATATTTTTCATTTAGATAGGTTCACACAACAACTATCTAAGAGTGAAATCATGCTAAAAAATAGATCATTTTCATCACTCAGCGTGACCACACCAGCTTATAATGGTAATAGTAATAGTAATAATAATAAATTAACTTATTAGATCAACTGAATTCCATTGTGACCCCTAGCTGGTTGTTGGAGGAAGTATTCAATGGAAGCCACCTTACAATAAAAACTGCATGGAAACCGTACTTAGAAGTTTTAAAAAATTATGAGAAAAAATACATTATGTTGGGAATGTAGAGTTCTATAGACACACAAATTTGCAAGTTCCAACTCATATTCATTACACAGTTATGTAAAAGACAAATTAAGCAATAAACAGAAGCGTTTATTGTTGGGTACTATATATTCATTGCTCAATTTGGTATTTTCATTGCTAAATTCTTGTGAGTTTAAGTTTTTCAAGAATACACCCCAACAGGTGTATTAATAATTATATAGAAGAAGCAACGCCGAAGACCAGCAAATTTTCGAGTTTCAACTTGAACATTTTACGTGTCTATAGAACGCTACCTTCCTAACATAATTCGTCTTTTGAAAATATTTTAGAACTTTAAAACATGATTTTTATGTGGTTTTCACCGATTTCCATTGCATTGAAAGTTGGTTTCCACCGGATATTTTTCCCGTGCCGTCTGCTGCTTAGCGAGATCGCGCGACCCGATCGTCCCCGCGTGTAGGGGCACCCGAACAAAACGCTAGCTGTTGATTCCTAGTTCTCATGCATGGTGGAGAGCTGTCGGAGAAAATCATGGCGGGGATCACCCTTACTTCACCCACGCCGGCTGCTTAGCCAGGAAGAGGGCCAACACAATCATCGTCCCCACGCCAAGGAATATACGGGAGGAGATCGAGCTGCACGTAGGGGGAAGTCTCCAAAACGAAGGCCATACAGCAGCGAGGCGCATCAATTGGCCTCGTCCAAGGAGAATCAGGCGCGGTTGGGACGAAGCATCTTGTGCGCAAGCGCAACCTTTTCTTTTAGCTCCATCCTCTTATTTTTTGCGTGTGTTTCTTTCAAGAAACAGCTTACTACTCTTCCTGGGTTGGCCGGTCAGAACACGTGATATGCCTACGTGACTATGCCAGGTGATTTGTTGCCTGCGTCAAAGGTGCGTGTGTTGAACTGAGGCAGGCGTGCTAGACGGCTGCAGCCTAGAGGTGCAACCAAGTAACATGCATGCACGTACCTATCTGGTGGATAATACAGAGACTAAGGAAAATACACTGGAGGTAGTAACAAATATCTTTCCACCCTTGATAATCGAACTATTAAGATTCTCACATGTATTCCTGCACTAATGCTCTCTCCTCATATGTACAAGGTTTCTTTTTCTTTGTCATAAATCAAACTTGTTTAAGTTCGATCAAATATATAGAGAAATGTATGAAAGTCTATAATATCAAATCAACATCAGTAGATCTACCATGGAATATGTTCTCATAATTATTTTTGAGGAAATAGCACGACTCCACTGTGTTTCTCATTATATATTAGGGTATTATACATGTTGAGAAACTTGGAGTATATATTTAATTATTAACTCAATTAGATACTCCTTTCAGTACAACAATAAGGGACATACTCCCAGTGACAATATTGTAATACTTTATTTAGTTGTATTAAAAAATAATCATATTTTTATATTCTTAATAAATATTTTCTAAACATTATCATTTTATTTTATACATGTACATATGAAACCTGCTGAGGTTGTTTTTTGCAATTTAAAGGTTGATTCGACATTAACATAGATTGTTCAATTTGCTCATATAACCGTGCTTTTGTCTTCTAAAAAAACCATGTATTATTTTATTTTATTTTTTGGTTGAAAATAAATAAATTTTCATGCTACTTTTATTTAGTAGAAAATATTTAAGTAGACATAGTAAGGCTTAATTTGAAGTTGATGAACTTTGTTAAATATCGATTTTCGCCAAACGTTATGGAGACTTAAACACAAAAAGTTTTGTTAAACCCAAGAGCCGAATTGAATTCCAGGTTATGACATCTCGATTTCATAGTTTACGGTAGAATAATAGTCAGATAAATGTAGAGAAAAAGAACAAACAAACACTAAAATACACAAATGTTGGTCGGACAAACGGGCATCTTATTAGAATGTCACTATGACGTCATCATCCCTCCTCCCGCAAGCCTATTTAAGCAGCTCCTCCCTCTGCTTCCCCCTCCACTCCTCACCTCCGACCCCCCTCCACTCCTCCCTCAGTTAGCACAACCACATCGAGCTTCACTTGTGTACCAGAATCAGCTAATCACAAGCTCTAGAAAAGTAGCTTCGCCTTGTGCACACCGCACGGTTTCTCGCTAATGGCGCTCCAAGCATCATCACCATCCGTGTTCCGCGCGGTCCCGGTCACCACTCACGCTTCTTGCCGCCGGCAGGTACGTACGTCGGAGAAAATGTGTTTGATCCGTATGCGGAAGTCTGTGTTGGCTCGCCCGGGAGCATGCAATCGTTGTCAGTGCTGAATACGTGCTCCGTTTTTGGATGTGTTGCTGATCCTGATGTGGTTTGCAGTTCCAAGTGCGCGCGAGCCCAGCAGCCGCGGCTAGCAGCGCCGGTGGCGGAGATGGCAAGGTGGTCATGAGCAAGGAGGCGACGACGAGCTCTTGGAAGATCGAATACACCGGCGAGAAGCCAGAGACGCCGCTGCTAGACACGATCAACTACCCCGTCCACATGAAGAACCTCTCAAACACGGTACTCCATCTCCTCCGACTCCGGCTGCCGGTTTCGTATATATATGAAATGATTGCGGCAGCTGAACTGAATGATGAATATGTTTGGCGTGGCAGGACTTGGAGCAGCTGTCGGCGGAGCTCCGTGCGGAGATCGTGCACACGGTGTCCAAGACCGGCGGCCACCTGAGCTCGAGCCTGGGGGTTGTGGAGCTCTCGGTGGCTCTGCACCACGTGTTCGACACGCCCGAGGACAAGATCATCTGGGACGTCGGGCACCAGTCGTACCCGCACAAGATCCTGACGGGGCGGCGGTCGCGGATGCACACCATCCGCAAGACCTCCGGACTGGCCGGGTTCCCGAAGCGCGACGAGAGCGCGCACGACGCGTTCGGCGCCGGACACAGCTCCACGAGCATCTCCGCGGCGCTCGGGATGGCCGTGGGGCGGGACCTCCTCGGCAAGAAGAACCACGTCATCTCCGTGATCGGCGACGGCGCCATGACCGCAGGCCAGGCCTACGAGGCCATGAACAACTCCGGGTACCTCGACTCTAACATGATCGTCGTCCTCAACGACAACAAGCAGGTGTCCCTGCCGACTGCCACCCTCGACGGTCCTTCCAAGCCCGTCGGCGCGCTCAGCAAGGCGCTCACCAGGCTCCAGTCCAGCACCAAGTTCCGCCGCCTCCGTGAGGCCGCCAAGACCATCACGAAGCAGATCGGCGGGTCGACGCACGAGGTGGCGGCCAAGGTGGACGAGTACGCGCGCGGCATGATCAGCGCGTCGGGATCGTCGCTCTTCGAGGAGCTCGGGCTCTACTACATCGGCCCCGTCGACGGGCACAACCTCGAGGACCTCGTCACCATCTTCGAGAAGGTCAAGTCCATGCCGGCGCCGGGGCCGGTGCTCATCCACATCGTGACGGAGAAGGGGAAGGGATACCCGCCGGCGGAGGCCGCCGCCGACAAGATGCACGGTGTGGTCAAGTTCGACCCAACGACGGGGAAGCAGTTCAAGACCAAGAGTCCGACGCTGTCGTACACGCAGTACTTCGCCGAGTCTCTGATCAGGGAGGCGGAGGTGGACGACAAGGTGGTGGCGATCCACGCGGCCATGGGCGGTGGCACGGGGCTCAACTACTTCCAGAAGCGGTTCCCGGAGCGGTGCTTCGACGTGGGCATCGCGGAGCAGCACGCCGTGACGTTCGCCGCGGGACTGGCTACCGAGGGGCTTAAGCCGTTCTGCGCCATCTACTCCTCCTTCCTTCAGCGCGGGTACGATCAGGTGGTGCACGACGTGGACCTGCAGCGGCTGCCGGTGCGCTTTGCTCTCGACAGGGCGGGGCTCGTCGGCGCCGATGGCCCCACGCACTGCGGCGCATTCGACGTGACCTACATGGCATGCCTGCCCAACATGGTGGTCATGGCGCCCGCCGACGAGGCTGAGCTCATGCACATGGTCGCCACGGCCAACGCCATCGACGACCGCCCAAGCTGCTTCCGCTTCCCCCGTGGCAACGGCATCGGCGCCGTCCTTCCTCTCAACAACAAAGGCACCGCCCTTGAGGTGGGCAAGGGGAGGGTGCTCGTGGGAGGAAACCGGGTGGCGATCCTGGGCTACGGCACCATTGTGCAGGCCTGCCTGAAGGCGGCCGAGGCGCTGAAAGAGCACGGCATCTTCATCACCGTGGCCGACGCCCGCTTCTGCAAGCCGCTCGACACGGAGCTCATACGCAACCTCGCCGCGGAGCACGAGATACTCATCACCGCCGAGGAAGGCTCCATCGGAGGCTTCGGCTCCCACGTCGCGCACTACCTCGGCCTCAACGGCCTCCTCGACGGCAACCTCAAAGTAAGCAACTCGTTTCATTCAGAATATTTCAAATACGGGACAAACATGGAAATTTTCCTTGTTCTTCACCTCCTAATTAATTTTCAAACTTATATTGGTGATTAATTTTGTTGTTTGGTGATTTTTTGCAGCTGAGATCGATGTTCCTGCCCGACAGGTATATCGACCACGGCGCGCCAGAGGACCAGATGGAGGAGGCAGGGCTGACGCCGAGGCACATTGCCGCCACAGTGCTGTCCCTGCTGGGTCGGCCATTGGAGGCACTCCACCTCAAGTGAATCGATTAGCGCACACATAATTTAACCAGAAACCACTGTCACAAGGATCTTGGAATTATGTGCTTCGCGTTGTTGCCTACTGCAGTCTGCAGTAGGGTAGCTGAGATCCGGACGGAGTGATTCTTCACAAGCTACTTCCAAAATGCTTCCAAGGGCAAATTAAGGGATAAAGCTGGAGAGCCTTGCTTTGAGCAGGAGGATTTTTTTTTTCCGTGACATATGCATCATATATACGTCCCTCTTAGCTAGGTTCTGTACAGCTACCTACTCTACAAGTGTATTAATCAGTGAAACATGTAATGCAATAATAGCCTGTTATTAATTTATGGATGAGCACGATTAAGTATGATTTTGTTGTGCTTGTCCCCTGGGAAAGAATCAAACCCACGGCTTTGTGAATTGTGATCTCGTGGCATGTTCTATTATGCTTGTTGTGTGTATTTCTTGGCAAGTTTCAACCCTTCCAAGTGCACCCGGATGAACTAAAGCCATGCTCTAAGCGGGAAGATGCTCTTTGTCCGGCAGCATATGTTTTTCTCTTTGGTTTGCATTAGTAGTTTCAATTGCATTCTCTGTATGACACGGACATGTGCTTAGTTTACAGAGTAAAGTTATTCATTGTTGAGATTTTTTTTCCACACAGGCCACAAAATTAACCTATCCTTTTCCATGAAAATCTAATTGTTCACATAGGACATAGTGATGTGCATGTATAAATGTTTTTTAATAAGACATTGTATGATCCACCTCAAGCACATGTTTTTGGGTTTTTCAAAATAAAGGTTATACATCCCGACCTCTGCATCTTATGAAGCAGGCATCCATCTTATAAGAGCAATCAACAAGGTGAAAAAACAATATAAAAAGAGTAAATAAAAGAGACAACAAAATCGATCAATTACAAAATGTCACAAAACACACATGTAGTTAAATCGACTTTTTCCGCACCAAATGCCTTCAAGAAGGGAGTATACGCTTTCTCGAGTCATAGCGTCCAACAAGAACGACAATGATTTTTCATACTAGGTGGCCGGACCAATCAATAAAGTCTAGGACATCAGGACAAAGAAAATACCTTCACCAAGGTGACACCGTAAGTTCTTCATCATCATCTCCAACCAGTAATAATGCAAGATCCAAGGTTTTTCACCCTACTTATAGACTACTTTTAGCCATCCAATTTATGGTAGATCTTTGAATATTTGCTCGCCATGTTATTTTAAGTAAATCCACTATGGTGTACCCTCTTAAGATAATGGCTAAGGAAACCACTAGAACTCAACTCAAACATGCACCAACTCGGCAAGAATCATCATCGATTAGACCAAACTAGCCTTCAATAGTGATCCTCCACTTATCAGGGAAGAGAGCGACATAAAGTTCTTTGGATTTAGCGGTGTCGATATGCCTCCAGGAACAAAGATCATGCAGAGTACTCATGCAACAGGAAAATGCTATAATCATGGTGCCCACCGCTCGTGAACAAGCATGTGTACACAACACAATTATGTGTGGCATGTCAACCAAACGACGCTCCATCGTACACATGGTGAAGCACTTCCACCGTCCATAAAATAGAAACTAAAAGTTGTTTCTCCACTAAGATTAATAACCCTGGATCCTTTTGGGGTGCAATGTTTGCCACCATCTTGGCAAGTCGGAGGAAGCAACACAGTGGTGTAGAGGGAAAAACATGGTTGCTCCATGGAGACCCCCACCCACACTCATCCGAGGGACGATACATTGGTAGGAAGGGTTATGATGGCTATAAATGTGGCAGAAGATTGGTGACAATAGGTAGGCTTTCAAGAGAGGGGAGGGCATGTTGTATTTTTCATTCTAGACAAGTCTAGGTATATGTGAGGTACATATATTAAATTAAATCAATATATTGATGAACTGATTCACAATATTCAAGTTTATTATAGGCAAATTAGACGTGCAACATGATCAATAGGTAAAGCCTTGGCAAGTCTATCTCAACCACATATGAAGTAATGACCAATGTGGGGGCACTAGCAAAAAGGTAACAATTGCATACTTCTTGCTAGGAGGTTGATGTCTACGCACGCATCTGTTCTTGTAGATAGTGTCGGGCCTCCAAGTGCAGAGGTTTGTAGAACAGCAGCAAGTTTCCCTTAAGTGGATCACCCAAGGTTTATCGAACTCAGGGAGGAGGAGGTCAAAGCTATCCCTCTCAAGCAACCCTGCAATTACGATACAAGAAGTCGCTTGTGTCCCCAACACACCCAATACACTTGTTAGATGTATAGGTGCATTAGTTCGGCGAAGAGATAGTGAAATACAAGTAATATGGATGATTATAAGTAGTAAATGCAATCTGAAATAAATACCGCTGTGAGCAAACATGTAACAAAACTGAATGTAAACGGTGTTTCAATGCTTAGAAACAAGGCCTAGGGATCATACTTTCACTAGTGGACACTCTCAACAAAGATAACATAATTAAACACATAAATAACTATCTTCACTATGCTACTCTAAACTATTCTCCAATGGATAACGAACACTAATCATGTGTAGGGCTACGAAGCAGTCCTCAAAGTTCGCATTTCCCCAAACTAGATTGCCCCACACTATCACCTTGAGTGCACTAGATGGTTCCAACAAACACCAACAATTCATAGAGACACTAGCCAAAGAGACACACATAATGCGCACACTATCACCTTCACATCATGGTACAAGGTGTCTCCGGAGATTACAATAATAAAGTATCGGAGTAGCATAATATATGAAGAATAGCATCTACCAATTCAACTAGATATAAAGCTCATGATCACATATAGATCACATCATGGGAGAGAGAGATGAACCACATAGCTACCGGTAGAGCCCTCACCCCGAGGGAGAACTACTCCCTCCTCATCATGGGAGACAGCAACATTGATGGAGATGGCGGTGAAGTCGATGGCGATGGCGGTGGCGGTGGAGGCGAGGGAGTCGATGGAGATGGCTCCCGGGGCACTTCCCCATCCCGGCAGGGTGCCGGAACAGAGACTTCTGTCCCCCGAAATTCGTCTGTGGCGGCGGCGGAGCTGCGAAACTCTTTCTGAAAAAACACCGATTGCTTTAGGGTTTTGGCTTTGGAGGGTCTTAAATAGGCGGAGAGGCGGTGTCAGAGGGCGGCCAGGGGCCCCACACCACCCTCTGGCCTGGCCAAGGGGGGGGGGAGGGGGCACGCCACCCCCTAGTGTGGTGGGTCCCTGGCCCCCCTCCGGCTCTCTTTCGGACTTTGTCTTGAGTCTGGGAAAAATAGGAGGTTCGGGCTTTGTTTCGTCCAATTCCGAGAATATTTCCTCTGTAGATTTTCTGAAACACAAAAACAGCAGAAAGCAGGGAACTGGTACTGTGGCATCTCATCAATAGGTTAGTTCCGGAAAATGCATAAAAACGCCACGAAGTATAAAAAACACAAAGCAAAATGGTGCATAAACAAGCATAAAGCATCAAAAATTATAGATACGTTTGAGACGTATTAAGCATCCCCAAGCTTAACTCCTGCTCATCCTCGAGTAGGTAAGTGATAAAAAAACAATAATTTTTGAGGTGACATGCACCAACACAATCTTGATCAAACGATGTAAAGCATTGAGTGCTGAGATCAAAGTACTCTAAACATGGGCATAAAAGACATAATCTTGACCATAAAACTTAGCAACCATGTTATAACATGAAAAGTAACACAAACAAAAGATCATGAGTAATAATGCATTGAAAGTCAAGTGTGTGTTTCGAGCATATAGAAAAACATAGCAAAGTGGTTTTCAGCTTGTCCTTCATGGAGTAGCAAAACATAATTGGGATTTCTATTTTCGTGCCCCTGGTTCGTTAGTTGTACTCAGTTTTCCCCAGCTCGTTAGTTTTTCCTCAGTTTTCCCCAAGCCGTTGTCTGAAACCATCACCAGTGCTGGAACGGCCGGTTGCCCGACGGTTGAACACCTTTGACCGTTAACTGCTGACTAGTGGGGCCACGTAGAGCCCGCAAAGACACGTCAGAGCATCCATCTTTGTTTGACCGTAAGCATCGCCGTATCCCTGACCAAAACGCGGACGAGTGGGGCTTCGGTATATCGAATGACAAGTGGGGCCATGACGCTGATACAAGGGGCAATACACGGGTAGGATTAGATTTTTAAACGGAGCTCTACAGCGATGGCACGGAGGAGGTGGCCTGCGGGGTGCCGAAATGAGATCGACGTCCACAAAGAACTGCATGAGGCGAGACCAGACGCATTAGATAGATATGAACTAGACGCGTTTAACCATGCAAAGAAGAGAAGAAATGGTCGAGGACATCGACGACGACCTCAACACTTTGACTGACGGTGTCGAACACGAACGCGAGCAATGTAGAGAAAACTAGTGTCTCTCCTTTTTGGCGTGTATAGATAGGTGCTAGGGGAGTGTGGTGGCGAAGGGAAAGACCTCGCGGTGGTCTGTGGCGTCCAGCATAGCGGGGCGGCGTGGCCGTGCCCACAGCGGCGTGCATGTTCGGCATTGGCATCAGCATGTACGTTCGTCATTGGCCTCGGCGGTATCTCTGGTGTGTCAGTGATCAAATGAGGGGATGGGATTGAGGGTGCATCCCGACGGTGACCTAGCAGTGGCGGCGAGCATGCATACCCGTTCTGACCATGCCGATATCGGCATCGGCATCGTTTGGAGGCTGTGGTGCTCGAATCATAGTGGAAATTGTGATTCCCTATTATTTTTACATGCATAATATATAGAAAATAGCTAGATCTATAAATCGATGCATATGAAGCTACATATATATTCTTGGTCATAATCCCCTTAGATGCATGGCTTCACGTCGTCGTCGCTTTCATCGTCAGTATCTTCGTCGTCCGTGTAGTAGTACTTCCTGCACGTTGTTCCGTCGAACACCTTCACTGTGAGCACATAATCGCCTTCATATTTGAAGTGTAGGAAGCAGCCGAAATCCACACCATGCGCGATGGCGAAATTCTCCCAGCCCTTGTCAAGGTACATCCGGCCTTGTCCGTCAAATAGGACCTCCACGGTCCAGAGACGAGGACAGCAGTCAGCTGCTCGCAGATACACCTTTGCGGGCTCCTGGCCGTCAAGATAGTCCGCAAACTTTTGTGGGAGTGCCTGCAAAGAGATCGAGCGCCGATCGTTTGAAATTAAAGGTTTTTTAGAACATGCACATAATTAATCACATGCATCATATATGTGGGAACGCGTACGTACCTTCTTGGCCAAAGGGTCTTCATAGATGGTGATGAAGAACTCCTCTATGATCAATGGCAGTGTTGACGGTGGTGGTGGCAATGATGATGATCCACCACCCCGGCCGCTCCTTCCCCTTCCCCTTGCCCTTCCCCTTCCCCTTCCGGTCGGCGTCCGAGACGTGGAAGCCATGGCAATGGATCAAGTGTATGTGAACGAAGAAGAGAGAGACAGAAACGAAGAAGAGAGAGGCAGAACCTATTGACATGAGGGATGGCCGTTGTGGGGGTTTATAAGGGAGAGATGACCGTTGTGGGGTTTACACAATAAATTAAGGAGGGGATGACCGTTGTGGGGGTGGTTTATATCTCAACAAAAAAGTAATGCCTAAAAGAAATGGAAATTCGTGAAAGTTCATCATTTTACCGTGAAAAGTAAAGCCTACAAGAAATGGAAATTCGTGATAGTTTATCATTTCAGCGTGAAAAGTAATGCCTACAAGAAATGGAAATTCGTGATAGTTTATCATTTTACCGTGAAAAGTAATGCGTAAAAGAAATGGAAATTCGTGAAAGTTCATCATTTTACCGTGAAAAGTAAAGCCTACAAGAAATGGAAATTCATGATAGTTTATCATTTCAACGTGAAAAGTAATGCCTACAAGAAATGGAAATTCGTGATAGTTTATCATTTTACCGTGAAAAGTAATGCCTAAAAGAAATGGAAATTCGTGATAGTTCATCATTTTACCGTGAAAAGTAAAGCCTACAAGAAATGAAAATTCGTGATAGTTTATCATTTTACCGTGAAAAGTAATGCCTACAAGAAATTCGCGATTACCCAACTTGTTGAATCCGGTGGCAAACTCGTCATTTAGCATACATAGAGGGGTAGTAGTTTGCCACCGACAGATAGAGAGAGGGTGGCACAATCCTGCCCGTTGGATCATAGGATCGACGGTAGGTGGGCACGATCCGTGTGACAACAGCTCGACCAATCAGGCCAAGTTTGGGCTTCTGTGAGAAGGGAGAGGGTAAAACTGAGTAGTATCAAGGATACAAGGGCAAGTAAATAGTAAACAGGCTAAGGAATTCAAATAAGAGATTTAGAAAAAGAAAAACACATGTTTTGTACAATGAAACCCAGGTTGGCCTACCTCAAAGTATTAGCAATTCAAATATACATGAGTGTAAAAATTATGGCCTCATTCAGACAAACTATGTTTTGGGTATAGATGTTTTGAGAACGGGTTTGAGTGGAAAGCCATGAACCTTCATAGCTACTAGTGATTTCAGAAGTGGCCATTTGTGTGAAAACTTGATTTATATATGATTGTTATGATTTCCTACGTGGCAGGTCGCGTAACAAGACTCCATGAGTAGGAGGCACTATGATTTTATTTTTTTGAATTTTTTTGCGCATGAAATGACTCAATTAGATGGCTTAATCCCATCTATTGACTCTCTGTTGACCAGCCACTTGAGGGTAAAACTGAGTATATTGCACTAGGCAGTATTAGTACTCGAGGGGAAAACTGAGTACAGATATTTTTCCAGTGTAAGATTCGAGGGTAGAACTGAGTACACGTAACGGTGCTGACGTGCAGTCCCACAGACGCGTGTCGCGGTGAGCAGCGGTTAGCCGCGCGGTGCGTGTGTTGAGACCAAAACGTCAACTGCTGAGACGAACCGTCACTTTGCCAGTACAGGGCCCCTCTCCCTCCCTCTGCACACAGTCTCATCATAACTCACGCACGCAACCACGCCTCTCACGTCCCATCACCTTCTCCAAAAAACCCCAGCCGCCCTACGCGTGCTCCCCTGCCGGCGATGGAGAAGAAGAATGCGCCGGCGGCCGTCGCCCCCGAGCCCATCGCCTCTGAGCCCGTCGCATCCGAGCCCGTCGCCGCCGAGCCCGTCGCATCCGAGGGCGGCGCATCCAAGCGCGGCGCCTCCGTGAACTGGGCCTCTCTTAAGGGTGACGGACCACTTCACAAGATCGGCGACTGCTTACTGGCGAACGAGGAGTACGTGGACACCTACGCTGCTTTGAGGCAAGTTTGTACAAATTGGCGCTCAGATCTACCTGAGCCCGACGTGCACCTGCACGAATGGATCGTGGTAGAACACGCCCTTCCATGCGCCGCTGAGTTCTCCTTCCTCAACCTCCGCACATCCCGCTACGTCACCATCGATCTAACGGAAGTTCATGCAAGGTTCAAATTCCTCCATATCTATAGAGTTAATCTATTTTTATTTTCAATCGTAAACATCTTAGTGCTGAATGTTATCTTCATCAACTCCCTTTTAGATACTACTTCGTCGGCTTTTACCGTGGCGTCATCGTGCTTGCCCAGAGGAACCAGCCGCACAAGATACGGCTTCTGAACCCACTCACAAAGACATTGAACGCTACGTTTGAGGCGCAGATGCCATCTATGATTGTGGAGTCAGTCGCTGTAATGAAGTCCCCGACTATGGTCTTCATTTGCACAGGTTACCCCAATGAAATTGCTTGGGTCGATGAGAGCTCTCCTACTAAGGATATAGATGTAGAAGATTGGGGAGAAGGAAGATTTTCGATCGAGGACGATTCTCTGCGTTGCCTTACCCCGTTCAATGGTGAATTGTATGCAATAGCTGTGAACAATTTTGATTTCGGAACATTAGTGTGCACCAACAATGTCCAGTTGGAGAAGCGCGCGAGCACTATCAACATGGAGACACTATTTTCATTTCCAGAACTTGGAAATGACAAGTTCTACCTTGTGGAGTCTAATGGTGATCTGCTGCTTGTGTTGTTCGGCGGCAGCCCTGGCAACAGGCATTTGGAAGAAGGTCAACCATTGGTGTACCGTGTGGATACTGAGAGCCGCTCTCTCCATGCCGTCAACATTGGCAGTCGTGCCTTCTTCGTCAGTTATAAACGGTGTATCTCCGTCGACACCAGAGTGCACCCGACAGTTCGACCTGGCTGCATCTACTACGAGAGCGGTTATATCAGACAGTACTTTGATGATAGAAAGGCCTGGGATGAGTGGCCACAACATGTGGATAGATTAGATTCCGACGGTATGAAAATAGAACAAAGGCCATACCGTTTGGAGGATCTATTGGCTGCACACTGCAGACGGAAGGAGTTCAGTCAATATTTTTTTCGTCTCATGGTATATAGCGACTCCGAAATATATGATGAAGAATGAAGAACCTTCATGTTGGGCATACATTGCGTCTTATTTTCAGCTTAGTTTGTCGTGAACATTAACATCGTTATTGGCTTCTTTTGGCTGCTGTATGCATTCTATGTATTATACTATACTAGCTTCTAGATTAGCTTCTAGATTTGTTACCATATTGGGCAAAAAACGAGGGCCAAAAGGCAGCAATCATTGAAGAAAGACAGAAATAGAAGCTTCTCTAGATTTGATACTAATTTGGTGAAAAGAGAGAGAACTGTTTACAGAGAGAGAGGGGAAAAAGGCGCTCTGAAAAGGCGCTCTGAAAAGTCAATGCCAATTTGGCCCGAGAGAGACAGAACCGAGCTCTCACGTACAACCAAACGCGGTCTCGTCCTGTCCCACGCGGTCCCTTTCTACCAGCCCCACGCGACGCGGCCCCACACGACGCGGCCCCACACGTCAGCACGGAAACGGTCAACTTAATGGGGATCCTCCCGTCCGAGCTCCTTCTGAGGGTTTCAGACAACGGCTTGGGGAAAACTGAGGAAAAACTAACGAGCTGGGGAAAACTGAGTACAACTAACGACCTGAGGGCACGAAAATAGAAATCCCAACATAATTTCATAGGACACCTTCAAGTTTAAGAGGGTGACTAGATACAAATAATTTAAGAACAAGCCAAACCATAATCATGAATCAATGAATAATAAATTTTGGAACTATGCACATTAAACTTAGAATGACAACTATGCTCTCTTAGACAGTGCATAAAGGTAGAAGGTGGAGACTCAACATAAAAGTAAAAGAAAGGCCCTTCGCAGAGGGAAGCAGTGATTGCAAGTTTTATAAACCTCCAAAAATTATGATACTTACTAGCTTTGAGCTTTCATTGCCCCCATCATAGGCATCTTGAATGGTTAAGGTTAATGCGAGTACAATTATGAAGCATATGCTTAACAAATCATAAGTTGAAAATCTCATGTCCCGTGAAGTATGAATACCCAAACCTCATGCTACTCGACTTAGGTCTCAAGCAAGTTCTTGTCATTGTAAGCATACATGTATCATCGAGAACGCCAATGGGGTACCTCTTGCCCGATGACATGGAACAAGCTCACATCAAAATGACAAGACAAACAGACAATGAACACCTCGGCATCTCTTTTATTTACCATGGGTATAACTTTTTATTTTGAGATGCGTCGTTGAATGTCCACTATGGATGCTGTAAATTTCCACCATGAATGATGCATGGCTTAGATTAGTGGCCCAGGCATTTCTCTAACACATATACAAACTCCATGAGCTCATAAGTTTTCAACTTATTTCATATCGCAGGTATCCATAAACAAAAGACCATGATATCAACTAAATGAGAGTAAGTGCAATGTTGAAAGCGTGCCCCATGACGACATGGCTGAGCTAACTTCCAACTTACAACTTGCAAGCATAACATCAACATAAGAGAGCTACAATGGTCAAATTTATTAAAAGCAAGAAAAGTAAATGTGCCGTCAGGTTCGTGAGAGCTTTACTGACTAATTTTCAAATAACACAAAAAGTTTAATTTGAAGGATAGATAAAAGCAAGACGAATGTGCTTGGAATAGAAAATTGCTAATAGGTAGATATGGTGGACGCAACGGAAAACTTTGGTTTTTGGGAGTTGGATGCACGAGAAGTATTCCCTCTCAGTACAAAATGAAGGCTAGTAAAAGACTGGGAGCGACCAACTAAGAGAGCAATAACGGTCATAATCATGCATAGCAACAAAACATCATTAACCAAAGCATAAAGTGGTATCACAAGTCAAAAACCAAATGATCATAGAGGCTTATGGCGACTTGTTAGAGTCAAACATGTTGTAAGCATGCGCCAAGTCAACCCAAATAAAGCATCAAAGGAGAAAACTATAATAATATGCTCCCATATAATAAAAACAACACATGATTCTTTCAAAGGCACATTAAGCAATCTCAGTCATTTGAGACAAGTCATGCTACAGAAAAAACTACTAAGCATACCATCAAAATAACATCAAGCATGACATGCAGAAGTCTAAGCCATAGTCTAAACAAGCTCTCATTTGTACCACTATAGGCATGAAACTTTTTTCTCTTTTCCAACACCATTCAACCTTTTTGAATCCACTCTTTAAGATGAAAACCAACATAGACCAGTGGTCTAAATACACATTGATACAAAGATATAACAAGATCTAAAAAAAATCAAGGGAAAAAACGAAAGCTAAACGCAGTACTAGAAAAAGAGAACACTCGTTGAACGATAAGAGTGAAAACTAGAGTGTTCTTGGCAATGAAAAACGGAGCATGTCTCTCTCTGAAACAAATATGATGTGATCCAACCATTTATTGCAGCAAACAAAACAAAACAAAACTGAAAGCGAAAGTAAAGACGCTCCAAGAAAAACGCATAGAATACGAAGCAATAAAAATATAGTGTCTTGAAAGGTGACCTGATTTTTACTGATGAAGAAGGGGTGCCTCGGGGCATCCCCAAGCTTTGACGCTTGTACCTCTTGGATATTTCTTGGCGTGACATGGGCATCCCCAAGCTTGAGCTTTTGTCCATACTTCATCTCATCTCATCATTCTCCTTTCCCTACGCTTGAAAACTTCCTTCATACAAAACTTCACAAAATTCTATTAGCAATATTAGTGTAAGCACGATAGTAAATCAACCTTTTTGGTTCAGTTTCAACTCAAGTACAACACATATTAACACATAAGCTACTGTAGCAACTTCCTCAAAAAGTTCCGTGATCAGAAGAACTCAAAAAGAAAGAGATCAAGAAGCAAATGCAAATAGTGGCAGAATCTGTCAAAACAGAACAGCTGGTAAAGATCGATTTTACTGAGGATCTTCGGTTGCTCAAATCGTAAAGTGCAAAGCTAATAAAAGTTTGGAAATAACCTGGGGCATGTGCACAAGAAATTGCAGATCAAAAAGATGTTCTGGGAATTTTCACGAATTTTTACGGTGCAGCGCAGAAATCTGTTTCAGAACAGCAACTTCCCCAAATCTTACCTTCCTCCAATTAGCGGTTCTTCTTGGCACAAAAACGAAATAAAAATAATAAGGAGAGGTCATTACAGTAGTAATAAATTTCAAGACTCAACAAAAAGAAAAAGTACTGAAAATAAAACATTGGGTTATCTTCTTCTTCTTCTTCTTCTTCTTCTTCTTCTTCTTCTTCTTCTTCTTCTTCTTCTTCTTCTTCTTCTTCTTCTTCTTCTCTTCTTCTTCTCCTTCTTCTTCTCCTTCTTCTCCTTCTTCTTCTCCTTCTTCTTCTCTTCTTCTTCTTCTTCTCCTTCTTCTTCTCCTTCTTCTTCTCCTTCTTCTTCTCCTTCTTCTTCTCCTTCTTCTTCTCTTCTTCTTCTTCTTCTTCTTCTTCTCTTCTTCTCCTTCTTCTTCTTCTTCTTCTTCTTCTTCTTCTTCTTCTTCTTCTTCTTCTTCCTCTTCTTCTTCCCTTCTTTAGGAGGGAGAGGCTTGAAAGGAAGCTTCTCCACATAACCTGGTTTATTGATAGAAACGATAGAAGAAACTTTGGGGGATTTCTCTTTCTCATTAATAAGAACAAAACACATATTAGTCCTGTCATATTTTGGTAAAGCATCATCTTTTACAACATTTTGTATGTAAGTATTTGTGTGGTAATCATTAACACAATAAAGATGACAACCATGTAGGATGCTATTAATATCAAAAGCACTCATATCTACCAAAGAAGTTTTTCTAGATAACTCTTCACACCCCAAAAATAAAGTAAGCTCATCATGCTGATTGGGAGTTATCATGTCATCACAATACAAACTTGCAGTACTCATTGGATTAGAAAGGCTACTATCATAGCTTGAACATTGGAAATTGAAATGACCCACTTTATAGCAAAGTTCACAAATAAAAGGATAGAGTGTACAAACCTTTTCACCAAGCTCATTTAGATCCTTGTCCCACAATCTAGTTTCTTCACTCCTGTGGTGGATACAATAATCTTCTTTGATGTGATTCTTTTGACAAGGTCTAAGTGCTCCACAAAAATTAACATGCTTATAAGAAATAGTACTTTCAGAAGTTTGAGCATGTTCATTGCAATCATCAATGACAATTTCACTTTCCATGCAAGTGTCTTTAAAAGGTTCATGATACACGTCCCAATTTCCTTTAGGAACATTAATATGAGAAGCAAAGGTTCTATAGTAATCAACAATAGTTTGAGGCTCTATAGTAATCAACATTTTGTATGTAAGTATTTGTGTGGTAATCATTAACACAATAAAGATGACAACCATGTAGGATGCTATTAATATCAAAAGCACTCATATCTACCAAAGAAGTTTTTCTAGATAACTCTTCACACCCCAAAAATAAAGTAAGCTCATCATGCTGATTGGGAGTGATCATGTCATCACAATACAAACTTGCAGTACTCATTGGATTAGAAAGGCTACTATCATAGCTTGAACATTGGAAATTGAAATGACCCACTTTATAGCAAAGTTCACAAATAAAAGGATAGAGTGTACAAACCTTTTCACCAAGCTCATTTAGATCCTTGTCCCACAATCTAGTTTCTTCACTCCTGTGGTGGATACAATAATCTTCTTTGATGTGATTCTTTTGACAAGGTCTAAGTGCTCCACAAAAATTAACATGCTTATAAGAAATAGTACTTTCAGAAGTTTGAGCATGTTCATTGCAATCATCAATGACAATTTCACTTTCCATGCAAGTGTCTTTAAAAGGTTCATGATACACGTCCCAATTTCCTTTAGGAACATTAATATGAGAAGCAAAGGCTCTATAGTAATCAACAATAGTTTGAGGCTCTATAGTAATCAACATTTTGTATGTAAGTATTTGTGTGGTAATCATTAACACAATAAAGATGACAACCATATAGGATGCTATTAATATCAAAAGCACTCATATCTACCAAAGAAGTTTTTCTAGATAACTCTTCACACCCCCAAAAATAAAGTAAGCTCATCATGCTGATTGGGAGTGATCATGTCATCACAATACAAACTTGCAATACTCATTGGATTAGAAAGGCTACTATCATAGCTTGAACATTGGAAATTGAAATGACCCACTTTATAGCAAAGTTCACAAATAAAAGGATAGAGTGTACAAACCTTTTCACCAAGCTCATTTAGATCCTTGTCCCACAATCTAGTTTCTTCACTCCTGTGGTGGATACAATAATCTTCTTTGATGTGATTCTTTTGACAAGGTCTAAGTGCTCCACAAAAATTAACATGCTTATAAGAAATAGTACTTTCAGAAGTTTGAGCATGTTCATTGCAATCATCAATGACAATTTCACTTTCCATGCAAGTGTCTTTAAAAGGTTCATGATACACGTCCCAATTTCCTTTAGGAACATTAATATGAGAAGCAAAGGCTCTATAGTAATCACCAATAGTTTGAGGATCAAGACCATATTTAGCAATAAGCTCTTGAAAATCAGCAGTTTCAGCGAAAGACTTAATGCAATCATACTCATAATTTATACCTGATCCTTTACCTTTGTCGCTATCCCAATCTTTGGTGTTGTTTTGAATTGTTTCAAGTAGATCCCACTTTGCTTCAACCTCTTTGCTTGTGAAAGATCCCTCAAAACAGGCATCGAGATAGTCCTTCTAATATCCTGATAGCCTTGCATAAAAATTATTAATAACAATATTACGGGGGAGTTCATGAATGGGACATTTGAGCATTAGTGACTTCAATCTTCCCCACGCTTGGGCAATGCTTTCTCCATCATGAGGGTGAAAATTATAAATATAATTCCTATATTTATGAATCTCACTAGAAGGATAGAATTTAGAATAAAAGAGAGGTACAATTTCCTCCCAGCCAATAGATCGGTCATCCTTCAGCGTTTTATACCATTCCGCAGCTCTGCCCTTTAGTGATAAAGAGAATATCTTCCTCTTAACCTGACTTGTTGAAATACCTGCACACTTGAACAACTCGCATAACTCATGTATAAAGAGCAAATGATCACCAGGATGGACAGTTCCATCCCCCAAATAGCAGTTATTCATAGCACGTTCAACAATTTTCATAGGTATTTTAAAAGGATGAGGATCACAAACATCATTAGAATTATCACATATGGGAGATAAAATATCATCAGAGCAAATTTTCTCCACTAAAGCTGGAGAACTAAAAATATCATGCTCATGAAAACCAGCTTCCCCAAGCTTAGACCTATCTATAGCATTAGCAATAATGGTGTTCAAAGAATTCATACAAATAACATTGCTATTAGCATGCGAATAAAGCTCCAAAGGTTTTTCAATTTTCTCTTCAAACACTTTACGTCCTAATTCAGGAAAAATACTATAAAACTCTTTGTTTCTATTAAGCCTAACTAGTGAAAATAAAAATAAGAAACAAAAAGATATAATTGCAGAATCTAAAGGAAATAACTTTGAGCACCCATACACGAGGATGTGAGTACCTTTTACCTTACCTCCCCGGCAACGGCGCCAGAAAAGAGCTTGATGTCTACGCACGCGTCTGTTCTTATAGACAGTGTTGGGCCTCCAAATGTAGAGGTTTGTAGAACAACAAGTTTATCTTAAGTGGATCACCCAAGGTTTATCGAACTCAGGGAGGAGGAGGTCAAAGCTATTCCTCTCAAGCAACCCTGCAATTACGATACAAGAAGTCTCTTGTGTCCCCAACACACCCAATACTGTCCCCAACACACCCAATACACTTGTTAGATGTATAGGTGCACTAGTTTAGCGAAGAGATAGTGAAATACAAGTAATATGAATGATTATAAGTAGTAAATGCAATCTGAAATAAATATCGCTGTGAGCAAACATGTAACAAAACTGAATGTAAACGGTGTTTCAATGCTTAGAAACAAGGCCTAGGGATCATACTTTCACTAGTGGACACTCTCAACAAAGATAACATAATTGAACACAAAATAACTATCTTCACTATGCTACTCTAAACTATTCTCCGATGGATAATGAACACTAATCATGTGTAGGGCTACGAAGCACTCCTCAAAGTTCGCATTTCTCTAAACTAGATTGCCCCACACTATTACCTTGAGCGCACTAGATAGTTCCAACAAACACCAATAATTCATAGAGACACTAGCCAAAGAGACACACATAATGCGCACATTGTCACCTTGACATCATGGTACAAGGTGTCTCTGGAGATCTACTATATACTAAAAACACAATACAGGGGTCTAAAATAAAGACACCACGTTAATCTACATCATCAAAATTATTTTAACAGTTAGATCTAAAATGTATGACTAAGATTTTATGAAAGATTAGTATAGTAACGTAACATGTTCAACACAATTTATATTTAAAATATCACGTAACACTATTATAATGGCATACACCATCACGTACAACAGCCACGTATGGTTCATATCCATAAATAGATGCATTTGTTTAAATAATTAATCGAGTAGATGTGTCCGCTCTAAAAAGGAGTGTCCACTCTAAAAAAAAGGACAAAGGACTCGTGAATTGCCGGGAGTCCACATTGCTTGGGACGTGATATACCTACAAGAAAACAAATGGCTGGAACGTCATAGCTAAATGAAAAAAAAACAGCTGAAATGTGATGGCAAAGGAAGGGGCTCCTATGATTTATAGACAGTATAAAAAACGTATAAACTATATACTATTTCTTACGTATTTTCTCCATTTTTATTTGCCCTAAGTTTACTTAAAGTTAAATTTTGTAAAGTTTCTTGAAGTTTGTAGCAGTAAATATCAGTATCTGTAATACCAAACTTCATATACTATGAAATATTTTAAATAATTCTAATAATAATGATTTTCTATTTTCAATGTTGATATTTTCCTATATATTTAATCAAAAATGTATAAAATTTTATTTAACTAAACCTAGAATGCAGAATAACTGTGAATAGAATGATTACATTTTTTCTATGATTGAGTCACGATATTAGTCGCACTATGTAGATTGATGCAATGATTGAGTATAACAAATTTATTTGTCTACCATCACATCAACATTTCCAGGAAACTCCAGTGGAAGTTTAAAGTTTGGAGTCTTGGAACTTTAAGATCAATGAAATCATGACATGTGTTGCACTATCAACGAAACCATACTCACAATACAAAATTCGGCTTAATAATACGCACTCTCGCAAGGATGAGAATGTCGTAATGAGACATAAAAGGTGTAACGTTCAAAATTGATGAAGACATAACTTTATACAACACACTATCGATGGAAACATCACTCACGTATATAAAATTTGGCTTAATGGTACACACGTGATTCACGTTATATTTTCCATATTTGGTATCGACATAGTGTGTCAATACTATTTTAAATTAGAGCACATCAAATTAAAAGCGTAAATTTAATTCTTATGAACTGTTTAGGCTGATATTGCCTGGTTTGTGTGGTATACATATTTGGACTATCGTATGTGTCTTTCTTTGATGCGACACAATCATCACAAGTGCATATATGTCATTCCAATTTCAAAATAAAATTGATGATTGACTAAGAGTCATTTTGCATAACACATATAATACATGTGATAGGGTGTATAGAAAAATTGAATGCAGATCAAGATAAGTTAAGAGTTATGAAAATCTAGAGTCGCAGTTCTCTAACTTTTACCATTAGTGTATAAACATGTTAACGGATATCCCTAGAAGAAAATAAAATATATTTAACAGCATATACATATAAAAATAGGGATTTCTATTTTCGTGCCCTTAGGTCCTTAGTTGTACTCAGTTTTCCCCAGCTCGTTAGTTTTTCCTCAGTTTTCCCCAAGCCATTGTCTGAAACCCTCAGAAGGAGCTCGGACGGGAGGATTCCCGTTTAGTTGACCGTTTCCGTGCTGACGTGTAGGGCCGCGTCGTGTGGGGCCGCGTCGCGTGGGGCTGGTAGAAAGGGACCGCGTGGGACAGGACGAGACCGCGTTTGGTTGTACGTGAGAGCTCGGTTCTGTCTCTCTCGGGCCAAATTGGCATTGCCTTTTCAGAGCGCCTTTTTCCCCTCTCTCTCTGTAACAGTTCTCTCTTTTTTCACCAAATTAGTATCAAATCTAGAGAAGCTTCTATTTCTGTCTTTCTTCAATGATTGTTGCCTTTTGGCCCTCGTTTTTTTGCCCTATATGGTAACAAATCTAGTAGCAAATCTAGAAGCTAGTATAGGATAAATTCACAGCAGCATAATAAATCCAGAAAACTAAGTATAATACATAAACTGTATACAGCAGCCAAAAGCAGCCAATAATAATGTTCTTCATTCTTCATCATATATTTCGTCGTCGCTACAATTCATGAGATGAAGGAAATATTCACTGAACTCCCTCCGTCTGCAGTGTGCAGCCAATACATCCTCCAAACGGTATGGCCTTTGTTCATTTTTCAGACCGTTGTATCCTAATCTATCCGCACGTCGTGGCCACTCATCCCAGGCCTTTCTATCATCATCATACTCTTTGATATAACCCAAATCCGCGTAGTAGATGCAGCCAGGTCGAACTGTCGGGTGCACTCTGGTGTCGACGGAGATACACCGGATAAAATTGATGAAGAGGGCACGACTGCCAATGTTACTGACGACGTGGAGAGAGCGGCTCTCAGTGCCCACACGGTACACCAATGGTTGACCTTCCTCCAAATGTCTGTTGTCGTCAGTGCTGCAGCCCAACAACACAAGCAGCAGATCACCATCCGACTCCACAAGGTAGAACTTGGAATCATAATCATTTCCAAGTTCTGGAAATGATAATAGTGTCTTCATGCTGATAGTGCTCGCGCGCTGCTCCAACTGGACATTGTTGGTGCACACTATTCTTCCAAACTCATTCACAACTATTGCATACAATTCACCATTGAACGGGGTAATGCAACGCAGAGAATGGTCCTCGATCGTAAATCTTCCTTCTCCCCAATCATCTACATCTATATCCTTAGTTGGAGAGCTCTTATCGACCCAAGCAATTTAATTGGGGTAACCTGTGCAAATGAAGACCATAGTCGGGGACTTCATTACAACGACTGACTTCACAATCATAGATGGCATCTGCGCCTCAAACGTAGCGTTCAATGTCTTTGTGAGTGGGTTCAGAAGCCGTATCTTGTGTGGCTGGTTCCTCTGGGCAAGCACGATGACGCCACGGTAAAAGCCGATGAAGTAGTATCTAAAAGGGAGTTGATGAAGATAACATTCAGCACTAAGATGTTTACGATTGAAAATAAAAATAGATTAACTCTATAGATATGGAGGAATTTGAACCTTGCATGAACTTCCGTTAGATCGATGGTGACGTAGCGGGATGTGTGGAGGTTGAGGAAGGAGAACTCAGCGGCGCGTGGAAGGGCGTGTTCTACAATGATCCATTCGTGCAGGTGCACGTCGGGCTCAGGTAGATCTGAGCGCCAATTTGTACAAACTTGCCTCAAAGCAGCGTAGGTGTCCACGTACTCCTCGTTCGCCAGTAAGCAGTCGCCGATCTTGTGAAGTGGTCCGTCACCCTTAAGAGAGGCCCAGTTCATGGAGGCGCCACGCTTGGATGCACCGCCCTCGGATGCGACGGGCTCGGCGGCGACGGGCTCGGATGCGACGGGCTCGACGGCGATGGGCTCGGAGGCGACGGGCTCGGGGGCGACGGCCTCCGGCGCATTATTCTTCTCCATCGCCGGCAGGGGAGCGCACGTAGGGCGGCTGGGGTTTTTTGGAGAAGGTGATGGGACGTGAGAGGCGTGGTTGCGTGTGTGAGTTATAATGAGGCTGTGTGCAGAGGGAGGGAGAGAGGGGCTTTGTACTGGCAAAGTGATGGTTCGTCTCAGCAGTTGACGTTTGGTCTCAACACGCGCACCGCGCGGCTAACCGCTGCTCACCGCGACACGCGTCCGTAGGACTGCACGTCAGCACCGTTACATGTACTCAGTTCTACCCTCGAGTCTTACACTGGAAAAATATCTGTACTCAGTTTTCCCCTCGAGTACTAATACTGGCTAGTGCAATATACTCAGTTTTACCCTCAAGTGGCTGGTCAACAGAGAGTCAACAAATAGGATTAAGCTATCTAATTGAGTCATTTCATGCACAAAAAAGTTCAAAAAAATAAAATCATAGTGCCTCCTACTCATGGAGTCTTGTTACGCGACCTGCCACGTAGACAATCATATATAAATCAAGTTTTAACACAAATGGCCACTTCTCAAATCACTAGTAGCTATGAAGGTTCATGGCTTTCCACTCAAACCCCTTCTCAAAACATCTATACCCAAAACATAGTTTGTCTGAATGAGGCCATAATTTTTACACTCATGTATATTTGAATTGCTAATACTTTGAGGTAGGCCAACCTGGGTTTCATTGTACAAAACATGTGTTTTTCTTTTTCTAAATCTCTTATTTGAATTCCTTAGCCTGTTTACTATTTACTTGCCCTTGTATCCTTGATACTACTCAGTTTTACCCTCTCCCTTCTCACAGAAGCCTAAACTTGGCCTGATTGGTCGAGCTATTGTCACACGGATCGTGCCCACCTACCGTCGATCCTATGATCTAACGGACAGGATCGTGCCACCCTCTCTCTATCTGTCGGTGGCAAACTACTACCCCTCTATGTATGCTAAATAACGAGTTGGCCACCGGATTCAACAAGTTTGGTAATCACGAATTTCCACTTCTTGTAGGCATTACTTTTCACGGTAAAATGATAAACTATCAAGAATTTCCATTTAGGCATTACTTTTCACGGTAAAATAATAAACTATCACGAATTTTCTTTAGGCATTACTTTTCACGGTGAAATGATAAACTATCACGAATTTCCTTTAGGCATTACTTTTCACGGTAAAATAATAAACTATCACGAATTTCCATTTCTTTTAGGCATTACTTTTTTGTTGAGATATAAACACCCACAACGGTCATCTCCTCCTTAATTTATTGTGTAAACCCCACAACGGTCATCTCTCCCTTATAAACCCCCACAACGGCCATCCCTCATGTTAATAGGTTCTGCCTCTCTCTTCTTCGTTTCTGCCTCTCTCTTCTTCGTTCACATACACTTGATCCATTGCCATGGCTTCCATGTCTCGGATGCCGACCGGAAGGGGAAGGGGAAGGGGAAGGGGAAGGGGAAGGGGAAGGGGAAGGGGAAGGGGCGGCCTGGGTGGTGGATCATCATCATTGCCACCACCACCGTCAACACTGCAATTGATCATAGAGGAGTTCTTAATCGTCATCTATGAAGACCCTTTGGCCAAGAAGGTACGTACGCGTTCCCACATATATGATGCATGTGATTAATTATGTGCATGTTCCAAAAAGCCTTTAATTTCAAACGATCGGCGCTCGATCTCTTTGCAGGCACTCCCACAAAAGTTTGCGGACTATCTTGACGGCCAGGAGCCTGCAAAGGTGTATCTGCGAGCAGCTGACTGCGGTCCTCGTCTCTGGACCGTGGAGGCCCTATTTGACAGAAAAGGCCGGATGTACCTCGATAAGGGCTGGGAGAATTTCACCATCGCGCACGGTGTGGATTTTGGCTACATCCTACACTTCAAATATGAAGGCGATGATGTGCTCACAGTGAAGGTGTTCGATGTAACATTGTGCAGGAAGTACTACTACACAGACGACGAAGATACTGACGATGAAAGCGACGACGACGTGAAGCCATGCATCCATCCCCTTTAGATAAGGGGATTATGACTAATAATATATATGTAGCTTCATATGCATCGATTTAGAGATCTAGCTATTTTCTATATATTATGCATGTAAAAATAATAGGGAATCGCAATTTCCACCATGATTCGAGCACCACAGCCTCCAAACGATGCCGATGCCGATATCGGCATGGTCAGAACGGCTATGCATGCTCGCCGCCACTGCTAGGTCACCGTCGGGATGCACCCTCAATCCCGTCCCCTCATTCGATCACTGACACACCAGAGATACCGCCGAGGACAATGACGAACATACATGCTGATGCCAATGACGAACATGCACGCCGTTGTGGGCACGGCCACGCCGCCCCGCTATGCTGGACGCCACAGACCACCGTGAGGTCTTTCCCTTCACCACCACACTACCCTAGCACCCATCTATACACGCCAGAAAGGAGAGACACTAGTTTTCTCTACATTGCTCGCGTTCGTGTCCGACACCGTCAGTCAAAGTGTTGAGGTCATCGTCGATGTCCTCGACCATTTGTTCTCTTTTTTGCATGGTTAAACGCGTCTAGTTCATATCTATCTAATGCGTCTGGTCTCGCCTCATGCAGTTCTTTGTGGACGTCAATCTCATCTCGGCACCCCGCAGGCCACCTCCTTTGTGCCATCGCTGTAGAGCTCTGTTTAAAAATCTAATCCTACCCGTGTATTGCCCCTTGTATCAGCGTCATGGCCCCACTTGTCATTCGATATACCGAGGCCCCACTCGTCTGCGTTTTGGTCAGGGATACGGCGATGCTTATGGTCTAACAAAGATGGATGCTCTGACGTATCTTTGCGGGCTCTACGTGGCCCTACTAGTCAGCAGTTAATGGTCAAAGGTGTTGACCCGTCGGGCAACCGGCCGTTCCAGCACTTGTGACGGTTTCAGATAAGGGCTTGGACAAAACTGAGGAAAAACTAAGGAGCTGGGGAAAACTGAGTACAACTAAGGACCCGAGGGCACGAAAATAGAAATCCCATAAAAATAATGGCAAAAGTTTTACCATGTTCTGAAATGTTTCACATTGTGGCATGAAATGAGTAAATGAGAGGAAGAAACACTGAAACAAGATAATTCTCAATATTTTATGTTACCTACTCCTTCCGTTTCTTAGCAAAGGGCATAAATTTCTGCGCACAAGGATTAAGATGGCTCATACGTAGGAAAACCATTTCAAAATTACCCTAATAACTCTCTCTCGCTCTTCAGTAAATTAAAAAAGCTAAACATAATTTCTCCTTCCTTTCCGTCCTTTTCTTCTCCAGAACGCAGCAACCCCACTCCTCGTTTCCCTTCGCTTGATTTACTTGCAGCGGAGATTGAGTCGTTGTGGTGGTTGGTGGATTATTTGGGAGGATATACCATTTTATATTAATTCAACGATTTTTGTTAAAGATGACAAACAACACGAGCTAATAAAACACTATTTAAGAACTATAGTTTGGTTTATAGATCCGATATTACCCAGATGGGTGTTTCAGCATATGGCATGGCAATCATTTGACTGCAAATTTTATATTGGCAATGCTCTTAATCGGATACATGATATTTTTAGTACCAAAACATTTGAGATGGTTCTGCAACATTTTTTCTATTTTCACAAAATAAAAATAATTTGATATCAATAAAACTATATTTTTATTCCTTGAACACTTTAAATTAACTATTGATGATACCCTCGCATTTACGAGGGCCACCATGCTAGTTACAATAATAAAGCACTAGAGTAGCATAATATATGAAGAATAGCATCTACCAATTCAACTAGATACAAAGCTCATGATCACATATAGATCACATCATGG
Source organism: Dactylis glomerata (assembly GCA_007115705.1). NCBI lineage: Eukaryota > Viridiplantae > Streptophyta > Magnoliopsida > Poales > Poaceae > Dactylis > Dactylis glomerata. Next base: position 543,021 of record QXEO01001062.1, on the reverse strand, counting down.
GAGAGAGAGAGATGAACCACATAGCTACCGGTAGAGCCCTCAGCCCCAGGGAGAACTACTCCCTCCTCATAATGGGAGACAGCAACATCGATGGAGATGGCGGTGAAGTCGATGGCGATGGCGGTGGAGGCGATGGAGTCGATGGAGATGGCTCCGGGGGCACTTCCCCGTCCCGACAGGATGCCGAAATAGAGACTTCTGTCCCCCGAAATTCGTCGGTGGCGGCGGCGGAGCTGCGAAACTCTTTCTGGAAAAACACCAATTGATTTAGGGTTTCGGCTTCGGAGGGTCTTAAATAGGTGGAGAGATAGTGTCAGAGGGCGGCCTGGGGACCCACACCACCCCTGGTGTGGCAAAGGGGGGGCACCACCCCCTGGTGTGGTGGGTCCCTAGCCCCCCTTCGGCTCTCCTTTGGACTTCATCTTGCGTTCGGGAAAAATAGGAGGTTCAGGCTTCATTTCGTCCAATTCCGAGAATATTTCCTATGTAGCTTTTCTAAAACACAAAAACAGCAGAAAACATGGAACTGGCACTATGGCATCTCGTCAATAGGTTAGTTCCGGAAAATGCATAAAAATGCCACGAAGTGTAACAAAACACAAAGCAAATGGTGCATAAACAAGCATGGAGCATCAAAAATTATAGATACGTTTGAGACGTATCAGAGGTCAGACTAGAGGAGCCGCGTGGTTGGTGGTGAGGGTGATAACACCCAAGGCACCATTTTTGTCACCGACCATTGCAAGGAAGGTGTCATGGTTGAAGCAGTCTCCTCTTGTTGAGGAAGTAGTCCATCATCAAGAGAACAATGTCTCCAACATGCTTCATAAAAACCTTTATCGTCCCTCTGATGGTGTGTGGTCATAAAGAGGCGTGGTTCTAAATGGCCTTCTCTCCTATGCGGTCAGCCGTTGGGATGGAGTAGCCGAGAGCAACACAACAAGAAGAATGGAGGTGATGGTGTGAGAGTGTGAGGGGATCGATGCAATCTAATTGCTAGTGGAGGTAGGGTTTCCCTACACCTACTACAATGACTATTAAATCCATCAACTTTGTAATAGATCATAGTCTAAGAAATCGTAAATGACTATTATCAATTAATGAAAATAATCAAAATTTAGTTCTTTTCCAAAAGCAACAATAAAGCGCAAATTGGGCATGTCTCTACGGCTGGCTCGTCAACTCTTCTTCTCAATCTCCTAATGGATGTAGAAGATATTCTCTTATAAGGAGGTCCACCTCCGTCTCCACTAGCTAACAATGTGAGATTGTTTAGTCACACATTTTTGCAATGCATGAATGGGTCCTTGAGATTTTATTTCTAGGAATCATCTTGGTCATGGGTGTAAAGAACAAAAATTCCAACAAATGCAGTGTATACATGAAACTCCAAGGAATGAAACTAAATCTAAAAAAGAATAATCATTTTAGTATTTTCACACATAAAATGTTTCTATGAACACAACACCTCTCGATCGTTCCACATTTAGAACAAACTTTCTCTAACCTGAGGCAAGACAAAGCATTCAAAAGTTTGCATGTGTATGATTCTCCATACTAGAACATGTGTTATGTGTCATGCACAAATTAAAAGTAAAATTATTCAACTCTTAGCTTGTGTCGTTCTCACTCTTCTAGTTCAATGATATTCAAGTTCAAAAAAGGTTTATGGCATGTTTGGTTCAAAATTCCTTCAAAATGCATAAATATGAATAAAATGTTAGGCCATGCTGATTCCTAAAGGAGTGAAGGGCACATGAATCTGTATTACATAGTAAACCCTCCATTTTCTAAGGAATAAAGCTTATTTTCTGAAAATTCAAACAATAAAAAGTTGTCCAAGCTTTTAAAAATATTATTAGCCTACAAAATGCAAAATTAATAGGGATTTCTATTTTCGTGCCCTCAGGTCCTTAGTTGTACTCAGTTTTCCCCAGCTCGTTAGTTTTTCCTCAGTTTTCCCCAAGCCGTTGTCTGAAACCCTCAGAAGGAGCTCGGACGGGAGGATTCCCGTTTAGTTGACCGTTTCCGTGCTGACGTGTAGGGCCACGTCATGTGGGGCCGCGTCGCGTGGGGCTGGTAGAAAGGGACCGCGTGGGACAGGACGAGACCGCATTTGGTTGTACGTGAGAGCTCGGTTCTGTCTCTCTCGGGCCAAATTGGCATTGCCTTTTCAGAGCGCCTTTCTAGAGCGCCTTTTTCCCCTCTCTCTCTGTAACAGTTCTCTCTCTTTTCACTAAATTAGTATCAAATCTAGAGAAGCTTCTATTTTTGTCTTTCTTCAATGATTGTAGCCTTTTGGCCCTCGTTTTTTGCCCAATATGGTAACAAATCTAGTAGCAAATCTAGAAACTAGTATAGGATAAATTCACAGCAGCATAATAAATCCAGAAAACTAAGTATAATACATAAACTGTATACAGCAACCAAAAGCAGCCAATAACAATGTTCTTCATTCTTCATCATATATTTCGTCGTCATTGATACGTCTCCAACGTATCTATAATTTTTGATGCTCCATGCTTGTTTTTACACCATTTACCCGATGTTTCGTTACACTTCGTGGCACTTTTATGCATTTTTCGGAACTAACCTATTAACAAGTGCCACAGTGCCAGTTCCCTATTTTCTGCTGTTTTTGTGTTTCAGAAGTGATACACAGGAAATATTCTCGGAATTGGACGAAACAAGTTCCTGAAGTCTTATTTTACCCGGAAGCTTCCATAGATCCGAAGGAGAGAAGGAGTGGGGCCACCAGGGCCCCACACACAGGGGTGGCGCGGCTAGGCCCCTGGCCGCGCGAGCCCCGTGTGAGGGCGCCTGGCTCCCCCCCTGACGACGCCCCTTCGCCTATAAGAAGCCTCGGGACGGAAAACCCTAAGGGATTTGGCAAATTTCCAGAAAGAGTTCCGCAGCTCCGCCGCCACCGCCGACGAATTTCGGGGGACAGAAGTCTCTGTTCCGGCACCCTGCCGAGACGGGGAAGTGCCCCCGGAGCCATCTCCATCGGTCTCCATCGCCATCTTCGCCGTCTCCATCGACCTCACTGCCATCTCCATCAACCTTGCTGTCTCCTATGATGAGGAGGGAGTAGTTCATCCCCGGGGCTGAGGGCTCTACCGGTAGCTATGTGGTTCACCTCTCTCTCCCATGATGTGATCTTTATGTGATCGTGAGCTTTGTATCATGTTGAACAAGTAGATGTTATTATTCAGATATTATGTGTACTCTAGTGGTATTATTAAAGTAATCTATTCCTCCTGCCATGGTGTAACGGTGACAGTGCGTGCATCATGGTGGTACTTGGTTTAGGCTATGATTGTGATCTCTTGTGGATTATGAGAATAATTATTACTATGATAGTATTGAAGTGATATATTCCTCCTTTCATGGTGTAATGTTGACAGTGTGTGCACCGTGTTAGTACTTGGTCTAAGGTGCAACAATATCTATCTTGAATTGTGCTTTGATTTGGATATCTCTATGAGTGGTGTTTGTCAAGTACTTGATGAACTTTAAGGGGTGCTTCTGTAGCCACTACACAATGATTAGTGTTATTCAATAGGAGAGTAATTCAGAGTACCATAGTGGAGAGAAGTTATTTATTTGTTCATTCATGTTATATTGTTGGGAGTGTGTCCACTAGTGAAAGTATGATCCCTAGGCCTTGTTTCCAAGCTTTGCACACCGTTTACTTGCTATTTTGTTACATGTTTGCTCACAGCGATTTTTATTCTAGATTGTATTTACTACTTATAATCATCTATACCACTTGTATTTCACTATCTCTTCGCCGAACTAGTGCACCTATACATTTGACAAGTGTATTGGGTGTGTTGGGGACACAAGAGACTTTCTGTATCGTAATTGCAGGGTTGCTTGAGAGGGATAGCTTTGACCTCTAACCTCCCTGAGTTCGATAAACCTTGGGTGATCCACTTAAGGGAAACTTGCTGCTGTTCTACAAACCTCTGCACTTGGAGGCCCAACAAGTGTCTACAAGAATAGAAGTGCGTAGACATCAAGCTCTTTTCTGGCGCCGTTGCCGGGGAGGTAAGGTAAAAGGTACTCGCATCCTCCTGTGTGAGTGCTCGAAGTTATTTCCTTTAGATTCTGCAATTACATCTTTTTGTTTCTTGTTTTTATTTTCACTAGTTAGGCTTAATGGAAAACAAAGAGTTCTTTAGTCTTTTTCCTGATTTTAGATTTGAAGAGAAATTTGAAAAACCTTTGGAGCTTAATTTGCATGCTAATAGTGTTGTTAGTATGGATGTTTCGAACACTGTTATTACTAATGCTATAGAAAAGTCTAAGTTTGGGGAAGCTGGTTTTGTTAAGCATGATATTTTTAGTTCCCCAGCTTTAGTGGAGAAAGTTTGTTCTGATAATATTTTATCTCCCATATGTGATGTTCCTTCTTATGATGATATGTTTGAAGAATATGCTTTGCGAAATAGTTGCTCTCTAGCTTGTGATGATACTAAACCTCTAGTTTATGATGGTTATGATGATGAGTATAATATTTTCAGTTCACCCACTTTTGAGGAGAAAACTAGTTATGATTACAATATGCCTCCTATTTTTGATGATTATGGTGATGAGAATAATTATTCTGTTGAATTTGCTCCTACTACTATTGTTCCTGTGGTGAGTATTAATTCTTTTATGCATGTGGCTCATGATAGGGATGTTTTATGTGATAGTTATATTGTTAGTTCTATTCATGATGCTACTGAAAGTTATTATGAGAGAGGGAAACATGGTTTGATGGATCTCAACAATATTAAGTTTCCCCTCTTTATGTTGCAAATCTTGAAGTGGCACTTGTTTTATCTATCCATGCTTGCTACTATGTGCCTCGTTGATTTATTTTCTTACAAGATTCCTATGCATAGGAAGTGGTTCAGATATAAATGTCTTTCACATCTGCTTTTTGATGCTCTCTATTGCTTTAAGTTCCTATATGGCGCCTTTGCCTCAAGCTCTTATATGGCGCCCACATGAGCATCTTTGCAAATTACTGCGCCTAGCTCAAAGGCGTTAAAGAAAAGCACTCTTGGGAGATAACCCATTGTTTATTTTCAGTACTTTTTTTTATTTGAGTCTTGGAAGTTATTACTACTATAATAACTGCTCCTTATCCTTTTTATTTCGTTTTTGTGCCAAGAGAAGCCTCTAATTTGAGTGAGGTAAAGATTTGGGGATGTTGCTGTCCTGAAACTGTTTTCGGTGCTGCACCGTAAAAATTCGTATAAATTCTCTGTATATCTTTTGGACCTGCGATTTCTTGTGCATATGCCCCAGGTTATATCCAAACTTTCATTAGTTGAACACTTTTTGATTTGAGCAATATAAAACCCCTCAAAAATTCGACCTTTGTCAGCTGTTCTATTTTGACAGATTTCTGCCAATATTTGTGTTTGCCGCTTTATCGCTTTCTTTTTTAGTTCTTTTGATCACGGAACTTTTGGGGAAGTTGCTACAGTAGTATATGCTTAATATGTGGTGGTTTTAGGTTGAAACCTGAAGCCAAAAAGGTTTGATTCTATGTTATGCTTACACTAATGTTGCTAATAGAATTGTGTTTAGTTTTGTATGAAGGAAGTTTTCATGTGTAGGGATTGGAGAATGATGAGATGAGTTGAAGAATGGACAAAAGCTCAAGCTTGGGGATGCCCATGCATCACCCCAAGAAATATCCAAGAAGTACAAGCGTCAAAGCTTGGGGATGCCCCCGAGGCACCCCTTCTTCATCGGCAAAAATCAGGTCACCTTTCAAGACACTATATTTTTATTGCTTCATGCACTATGTGTTTTTCTTGGAGCGTCAGTTGTTTTAGTTTTCTTAGTTAGTTTAGTTTGTTTGTTTGCTGCAATAAATGGTTAGATCACATCATGTTTCTTTTGGAGGAGATGAACTCGCTTTTCATTTGCCAAGAACACTCTAGTTTTCACTCTTATCGTTCAATGAGTGTTCTCTTTTTCTGCTACTGCATTTAGCTTGCATTTTTTGCCTTGATTTTTGTTCAGATCTTGTTGTATCTTTTCATCAAGGTGTATTTTTGCCTCTGATCTTTATTGGTTTTCATCAAAAGAGGTGTCTTAAAAAATTTCAAATGGTGTTGGAAAAGAGAAAAAGCTTTATGCAAAAAAGTGGTACAAGAAGGAGCTTGTGTAGACTGCGGCTTAGACTTTTTCATGTCGTGCTTGATGTCTTTTTGATAGTATGCGTAGTGGTTTTGCTGTAGCATGACTTGTCTCAAATAACTGAGATTGCTTAATGAGCCTTTGAAAAAATCATGCATTGTTTTAATTATTTGGAAGCATTATTTTGGTTTTCTCCTTGATGATTTATTTGGGTTGACTTGGCACATGCTCACACATGTTAGACTCTTACAAAGTCGCCAATAGCCTCTATGATCATTTAGTTTTTGACTTTTGATGCCATCTTATGCTTCTTTTAATGTCGCTTTGTCGCTCTGCATGATTATGGCCATTATTGCTCTCTTAGTTGGTCGCTCCCAGTCTTTTGCTAGCCTTCATCTTGTACTGAGTATGAGCTCTACTCGTGCATCCAACTCCCAAAAACCAAGTTTGCCATTGTGTCCACTATAAACTCCTATGCATGGTATTTGCAAGCCATTCCAAAGTAAATTCTCATGTGCTACCTTTCAAAACCTTCAAAATACTTCTTGTTTTGTGACACTGTTTTCAGCTCTTGGGGACGTAGTGGTCGGATTTGCTATCTTCCATATTGCTTATTCCAAAAAGAAAAAAAAAGAGAAAAAAAAGAAAGAAAAAAGGCACTCCTCCATGGTATGTGAATGTTGGTGGGCACCCGATGGAATCAGTTAGCCATGGTTTGAGAAAGGAAAAAAGGTGGGGAGGAGTGCTAAGCTTTATAAAAGAGTACAAAAGTGCCAATCTCTCTCTCTAAAAAACTTGCTTCATTTTTGTATGGAAGATAGTAAGAACCCCATTGCCAGTCGTTGACAAAGACAACCACCTCTCAAAACAAATTTTTATCTCTCTGTTTTACAAATGAAAAGCTCTAGCACATATTTAATCACTGCTTCCCTCTGCGAAGGGCCTTTCTTTTACTTTTATGTTGAGTCACCACCTTCTACCTTTATGCACCATCTAAGAGAGCATAGTTGTCATTCTGAGTATAATATGCATTGTCCCAAAGTTTATCATTGATTGATTCATGACTATGGTTTCACTTGTTCTTAAATTACTTGTATCTAGTCGCCCTCTTAAACTTGAAGGTGTCCTCTGCATTTATGTTTTGCTCTCTATTAAGGACAAGCTGAAAACCATTTGTATGTTTTTCCTTATGATTTGAACACATGTTTGACTTTCATTGTTTCATTTTCATGATCTTTTGTTTGTGTTCATTTTCATGTTTATAACATGGTTGCTAAGTTTCTATTATCAAGATTATGTCTTTCATGCCCATGTTTTAAGTTCTTTGATCTCAACACTCAATGCTTTACCTATATGATCAAGATTGTGATGGTGCATGTCACCTCAAAAATTATTTCTTTTGTTATCACTTACCTACTCGAGGACGAGCAGGAGTTAAGCTTGGGGATGCTGATACGTCTCCAACGTATCTATAATTTTTGATGCTCCATGCTTGTTTTTACACCATTTACCCGATGTTTTGTTACGCTTCGTGGCACTTTTATGCATTTTCCGGAACTAACCTATTAACAAGTGCCACAGTGCCAGTTCCCTGTTTTCTGCTGTTTTTGTGTTTCAGAAGTGATACACAGGAAATATTCTCGGAATTGGACGAAACAAGTTCCTGAAGTCTTATTTTACCCGGAAGCTTCCATAGATCCGAAGGAGAGAAGGAGTGGGGCCACCAGGGCCCCACACATAGGGGTGGCGCGGCCAGGCCCCTGGCCGCGCGAGCCCCGTGTGAGGGCGCCTGGCTCCCCCCTGACGACGCCCCTTCGCCTATAAGAAGCCTCGGGACGGAAAACCCTAAGGGATTCGGCAAATTTCCAGAAAGAGTTCCGCAGCTCCGCTGCCACCGCCGACGAATTTCGGGGGACAGAAGTCTCTGTTCCGGCACCCTGCCGGGACGGGGAAGTGCCCCCGGAGCCATCTCCATCGGTCTCCATCGCCGTCTCCATCGACCTCACCGCCATCTCCATCAACCTTGCTGTCTCCTATGATGAGGAGGGAGTAGTTCATCCCCGGGGCTGAGGGCTCTACCGGTAGCTATGTGGTTCACCTCTCTCTCCCATGATGTGATCTTTATGTGATCGTGAGCTTTGTATCATGTTGAACAAGTAGATGTTATTATTTAGATATTATGTGTACTCTAGTGGTATTATTAAAGTAATCTATTCCTCCTGCCATGGTGTAACGGTGACAGTGCGTGCATCATGGTGGTACTTGGTTTAGGCTATGATTGTGATCTCTTGTGGATTATGAGAATAATTATTACTATGATAGTATTGAAGTGATCTATTCCTCCTTTCATGGTGTAATGTTGACAGTGTGTGCACCGTGTTAGTACTTGGTCTAAGTTGCAACAATATCTATCTTGAATTGTGCTTTGATTTGGATATCTCTATGAGTGGTGTTTGTCAAGTACTTGATGAACTTTAAGGGGTGCTTCTGTAGCCACTACACAATGATTAGTGTTATTCAATAGGAGAGTAATTCAGAGTACCATAGTGGAGAGAAGTTATTTATTTGTTCATTCATCTTATATTGTTGGGAGTGTGTCCACTAGTGAAAGTATGATCCCTAGGCCTTGTTTCCAAGCTTTGCACACCGTTTACTTGCTATTTTGTTACATGTTTGCTCACAGCGATTTTTATTCTAGATTGTATTTACTACTTATAATCATCTATACCACTTGTATTTCACTATCTCTTCGCCGAACTAGTGCACCTATACATTTGACAAGTGTATTGGGTGTGTTGGGGACACAAGAGACTTTCTGTATCGTAATTGCAGGGTTGCTTGAGAGGGATAGCTTTGACCTCTAACCTCCCTGAGTTCGATAAACCTTGGGTGATCCACTTAAGGGAAACTTGCTGCTGTTCTACAAACCTCTGCACTTGGAGGCCCAACAAGTGTCTACAAGAATAGAAGTGCGTAGACATCAGTCACTACAATTCATGAGATGAAGGAAATATTCACTGAACTCCCTCCGTCTGTAGTGTGCAGCCAATACATCCTCCAAATGGTATGGCCTTTGTTCATTTTTTAGACCGTTGTATCCTAATCTATCCGCACGTCGTGGCCACTCATCCCAGGCCTTTCTATCACCATCATACTCTTTGATATAACCCAAATCCGCGTAGTAGATGCAGCCAGGTCGAAGTGTCAGGTGCACTCTGGTGTCGACGGAGATACACCAGATAAAATTGACGAAGAGGGCACAACTGCCAATGTTACTAACGGTATGGAGAGAGCGGCTCTCAGTGTCCACACGGTACACCAATGGTTGACTTTCCTCCAAATGCCTGTTGTCGTCAGTGCTGCCGCCCAACAACACAAGCAGCAGATCACCATCCGACTCCACAAGGTAGAACTTGGAATCATAATTATTTCCAAGTTCTGGAAATGATAATAGTGTCATCATGCTGATAGTGCTCGCGCGCTGCTCCAACTGGATATTGTTGGTGCACACTATTCTTCCGAACTCATTCACAGCTATTGCATACAATTCACCATTGAACGGGGTAATGCAACGCATAATATGGTCCTCGATCGAAAATCTTCCTTCTCCCCAATCTTCTACATCTATATCCTTAGTTGGAGAGCTCTTATCGACCCAAGCAATTTCATTGGGGTAACCTGTGCAAATGAAGACCATAGTCGGGGACTTCATTACAGCGACTGACTTCACAATCATAGATGGCATCTGCGCCTCAAACGTAGCGTTCAATGTCTTTGTGAGTGGGTTCAGAAGCCGTATCTTGTGCGGCTGGTTCCTCTGGGCAAGCACGATGACGCCACGGTAAAAGCCAACGAAGTAGTATCTAAAAGGGAGTTGATGAAGATAACATTCAGCACTAAGATGTTTACGATTGAAAATAAAAATAGATTAACTCTATAGATATGGAGGAATTTGAACCTTGCATGAACTTCCGTTAGATCGATGGTGACGTAGCGGGATGTGCGGAGGTTGAGGAAGGAGAACTCAGCGGCGCATGGAAGGGCATGTTCTACCACGATCCATTCGTGCAGGTGCACGTCGGGCTCAGGTAGATCTGAGCGCCAATTTGTACAAACTTGCCTCAAAGCAGCGTAGGTGTCCACGTACTCTTCGTTCGCCAGTAAGCAGTCGCCGATCTTGTGAAGTGGTCCGTCACCCTTAAGAGAGGCCCAGTTCACGGAGGTGCCGCGCTTGGATGCACCGTCCTCGGAGGCGACGGGCTCGGCGGCGACGGGCTCGGATGCGACGGGCTCGGAGGCGATGGGCTCGGAGGCGACGAGCTCAGAGGCGACGGGCTCGGGGGCGACGGCCGCTGGCGCATTCTTCTTCTCCATCGCCGGTAGGAGAGCGCGCATAGGGCGGCTGGGGTTTTTTGGAGAAGGTGATGGGACGTGAGAGGCATGGTTGCGTGCGTGAGTTATAATGAGACTGTGTGCAGAGAGAGGGAGAGAGGGGCTCTGTACTGGCAAAGTGACAGTTCGTCTCAGCAGTTGACGTTTGGTCTCAACATGCGCACCGCGCGGCTAACCGCTGCTCACCGCGACACGCGTCCGTGGGACTGCACGTCAGCACCGTTACGTGTACTCAGTTCTACCCTCGAGTCTTACACTGGAAAAATATCTGTACTCAGTTTTCCCCTCGAGTACTAATACTGGCTAGTGCAATATACTCAGTTTTACCCTCAAGTGGCTGGTCAACAGAGAGTCAACAAATGGGATTAAGCTATCTAATTGAGTCATTTCATGCGCAAAAAAATTCAAAAAAATAAAATCATAGTGCCTCCTACTCATGGAGTCTTGTTACGCGACCTGCCACGTAGACAATCATATATATATATCAAGTTTTAACACAAATGGCCACTTCTCAAATCACTAGTAGCTATGAAGGTTCATGGCTTTCCACTCAAACCCCTTCTCAAAACATCTATACCCAAAACATAGTTTGTCTGAATGAGGCCATAATTTTTACACTCATGTATATTTGAATTGCTAATACTTTGAGGTAGGCCAACCTGGGTTTCATTGTACAAAACATGTGTTTTTCTTTTTCTAAATCTCTTATTTGAATTCCTTAGCCTGTTTACTATTTACTTGCCCTTGTATCCTTGATACTACTCAGTTTTACCCTCTCCCTTCTCACAGAAGCCCAAACTTGGCCTGATTGGTCGAGCTGTTGTCACACGGATCGTGCCCACCTACCGTCGATCCTATGATCTAATGGGCAGGATCGTGCCACCCTCTCTCTATCTGTCGGTGGCAAACTACTACCCCTCTATGTATGCTAAATAACGAGTTGGCCACCGGATTCAACAAGTTTGGTAATCACAAATTTCCACTTCTTGTAGGCATTACTTTTCATGGTAAAATGCTAAACTATCACGAATTTCCATTTAGGCATTACTTTTCACGGTAAAATAATAAACCATTACGAATTTCCTTTAGGCATTACTTTTCATGGTGAAATGATAAACTATCACGAATTTCCTTTAGGCATTAGTTTTCACGGTAAAGTAATAAACTATCACGAATTTCCATTTCTTTTAGGCATTACTTTTTTGTTGAGATATAAACACCCACAACGGTCATCTCCTCCTTAATTTATTGTGTAAACCCCACAACAGTCATCTCTCCCTTATAAACCCCCACAACGGCCATCCCTCATGTCAATAGGTTCTGCCTCTCTCTTCTTCGTTTCTTCCTCTCTCTTCTTCGTTCATATACACTTGATCCATTGCCATGGCTTCTATGTCTCGAACGCCGACTGGAAGGGGAAGGGGAAGGGGAAGGGGAAGGGAAAGGGGAAGGGGAAGGGGCGGCCTGGGTGGTGGATCATCATCATTGCCACCACCACCGTCAACACTGCCATTGATCATAGAGGAGTTCTTAATCGTCATCTTTGAAGACCCTTTGGCCAAGAAGGTACGTACGCGTTCCCACATATATGATGCATGTGATTAATTATGTGCATGTTCCAAAAAGCCTTTAATTTCAAATGATCGGCGCTCGATCTCTTTGCAGGCACTCCCACAAAAGTTTGCGGATTATCTTAACGGCCAGGAGCCCGCAAAGGTGTATCTGCGAGCAGCTGACTGCGGTCCTCGTCTCTGGACCGTGGAGGTCCTATTTGACGGACAAGGCCGGATGTACCTCGACAAGGGCTGGGAGAATTTCGCCATCTCGCACGGTGTGGATTTTGGCTTCATCCCACACTTCAAATATGAAGGCGATGATGTACTCACAGTGAAGGTGTTCGACGTAACATTGTGCAGGAAGTACTACTACGCGGACAACGAAGATACTGATAATAAAAGCGACGACGACGTGAAGCCATGCATCCATCCCCTTTAGATAAGGGGATTATGACCAAGAATATATATGTAGCTTCATATGCATCGATTTAGAGATCTAGCTATTTTCTATATAATATGCATGTAAAAATAATAGGGAATCGCAATTTCCACCATGATTCGAGCACCACAGCCTCCAAACGATGTCGATGCCGATATCGGCATGGTCAGAACGGCTATGCATGCTCGCCGCCACTGCTAGGTCACCGTCAGGTTGCACCCTCAATCCCGTCCCCTCATTCGATCACTGACACACCAGAGATACTGCCGAGGCCAATGACGAATGTACATGCTGATGCCAATGCCGAACATGCACGCCGCTGTGGGCACGGCCACGCCGCCCCGCTATGCTGGACGCCACAAACCACCGCGAGGTCTTTCCCTTCGCCACCACACTACCCTAGCACCCATCTATACACGCCAGAAAGGAGAGACACTAGTTTTCTCTATATTGCTCGCGTTCGTGTCCGACACCGTCAGTCAAAGTGTTGAGGTCGTCGTCGATGTCCTCGACCATTTCTTCTCTTCTTTGCATGGTTAAACGCGTCTAGTTCATATCTATCTAATGCGTCTGGTCTCGCCTCATGCAGTTCTTTGTGGACGTCGATCTTATCTCGGCACCTCGCATGCCACCTCCTCCATGCCATCGTTGTAGAGCTCCGTTTAAAAATCTAATCCTACCCGTGTATTGCCCCTTGTATCAGCGTCATGGCCCCACTTGTCATTCGATATACCGAAGCCCCACTCATCCGCGTTTTGGTCAGGGATACGACGATGCTTACGGTCAAACAAAGATGGATGCTCTGACGTGTCTTTGCGGGCTCTACGTGGCCCCACTAGTCAGCAGTTAACGGTCAAAGGTATTGACCCGTCGGGCAACCGGCCGTTCCAGCACTTGTGACGGTTTCAGACAAGGGCTTGGACAAAACTGAGAAAAAACTAAGGAGCTGGAGAAAACTGAGTACAACTAAGGACCCGAGGGCACAAAAATAGAAATCCCAAATTAATACCATTAGATACATCATGAAATATATATTCAAATGATATCTATATATATTATAGTTGTTAACAATTTTTTCTAAAATTTTGGTCTATGTTTATTTAGCTTGGTTTTTCAAAAAAAAAATCCTTATTCATTAGAACGGAGGGAGTATCTGGTTGTGTCTGTTAGGAATTCGCCCGTGGATCAATCACATCAAACTAGACGAACACACGCAAAGACAAAATTTATCGCCAAGTGTGCGTATTGCATGCTCTAAATTTTTGTTTTCTCTTTCTCTTTTTTGGTGTTACAGCTCTCGGTGTTACAACTTGTGACCCTATCCTTGCTTATATACACGCAAGCCAACCTAACTATGACTATGATTGGCAACTTGCAAACCAACTCAAAATACTATAGCGCTAAACCAATTTGGTTCAAAGTAATTCCACATGAATTTTGGAGAATCACATTCCTTAGAAACTTTTCTATGGAGCTTTTAGTTTTTTTATAATTTGAAACCATATGAATATTTCTTATGACCTACGGATTTTTTTTTGCTTAGGCGTGACCTTGGATTTGGCATACACACAATCTTTGGAAAATCCCTACATCTTTTCCTACAACACTGTTAGCAAATGTGTAGCGGTGTTTAAAAGTCTTCAAATTTAAATTAGTTTTTAAAATTGCAAGTTCATAAATCAGTTTAAGTTATGGCAATATTTAACAAATTTGAATTAATTTGTATTTAAGGTATCTCAGTTTGATTTAAGAATCAAAGGATTTTTTGGAGTAGTCCAAAATTATCAAGATAAATCTATTTGTATTAAACTGAGTGGGAGCGATGAAGATAGCTTTAATCTCACAATTATATGTAATAGTACATATTCTGAGTGGGATCTTGGTTTATATGTAAGAGTACATATTTTGAGTGGGAGCTATGACGAATTCATTTATGTGAATGCTATATTATGAATAAGTGTATTCGTATCATGGTTATAAATTAGAATTAATAAGTGGTGAAATTGACATCATGTTTAGAGCAAAATTTTAAAAGCATTAAAGTCTAAATGTATGTTAGTCGTAATTCTGAGAGTATAGAATGAACAGAGTCAAAGAGTTTTGTCGTGGTTTCGTCAACAGATCTGCCATAGAGGTAGGGGTATGGCGGTTTGTGGAAGGGGGTGAACACGGAGGAGCGATCCAGGACGGTGGTAGCACGAGTTACCCAGCTTCAGATCCCGCAACGGTGGCGAGACCCTACGTGCTGCTATAATTCACTATATGGCAACAAGTGCTTGGTTACAATGATGAGGTTGGCTGTTTCGCTATGCGATTAGCCGTATGGCTCTAATCTTGCCTCAAGGGCTGCTCCACGCCGGGCTTATAAAGGCGCCTGGCGTGGGCTACACGTTGGTACCGGAGCAGATACAACTTGGAGTCCTAGACTAAGTCCTCTGCGTGTACTACAAGGCAACCCGCCATGGGCCGTCTCCGAACCCGCCATGGGCCTGTCGTCAGCAATCCGTCATGGGCCTATCTCCGGATCCGCCATAAGCGCCTGCGTCCACCCCTGATGGGCCACCCTGGCTTGCTGATTTAGGACTACGTCGCTGGTATACCTATTTGGTATATCCCCAACAGTAGCCCCCAGGGAACTTCAAAATCGCCATCTACATCCGTCATGCATATTCTTGGTGAGTTACTTCCGCCATAGCTCTTCTGCACCGGGATGGCGGTTATCTTGATGCTCCTTCTCTCATCTATTAATCCGCCGTAAATAACGGATCAAGCGACGTAGTTATCTTAGCGAGATTTTCGGGATCCGTTGGATCATACCGTTGAAATCTGCCGTAAATCTCGGCACACAGTTCCTTCTAGGGCAAGACTTACAGTGCACGCACTGCTTTCACCAAGTTACTTTTTTACCCCTGGACACGTGTCGCCAGTTTAGGGTTTCTGCGATCAGGACGAACGGTGGTGATGGCGGGCACGAATCTCGAGGTCCGGGGTCTATATATACCCCGGCCTCTCACCCCCGGCCGGTCACCCCTCATTCACCCCCGTCGCATTCTCCCTCCTCAGTGCCGCCACGAGAGCTTTGTCATCTCCGACGAGCCACCGCGGAAAACCTCGCCGCCGGTAGCTTTTTCCACCGGACCAACTCGCTCGAGGTCTTCAAGCAATTCATAGCGAAACCTCCCTTTCGCCCGACGCCATGAACTCCGGATCACCGTCTCGCCATCATTCTGATGCTGAGGAGGAAGATTCCCCTCTGCAACAGTCAGTCCAGGGAGAACATCCCGGGATGGCGGATTTGGACCCAGAGGACAACATGTCCGAAGCTGAAGAGGAGATGGCGGGTACAAACCCGGATGATCTCGCAGCGGATGGCGAGGCTGAGGAGGAAGGAGCTGAGGACGAAGAAGAGCAGATTCCCCAGAACCTCCATGGGTACTGGCAGACAGTGTTAAGGATTCTGACGTCCAAACCATGGAAGGCGAGGGCACTGTGGCTCCTCAGGCCGAGTCGGGATGGCGGACTGACTTCAAGGCCCCAGTTCCAGTTCCTAACCCCTCCGAGATTGTAATGCTGAAATCTCACGTGGAGAGGGGTCTTAGTATGCCTCCATCTCTTTTCTTCACCAATCTTCTGAAATTCTACGGACTGCAGCTCCACCACATATCACCAAACAGCTTGGTGTCTGTGGCGGGCTATGCAACTTTGTGCGAGGGATACCTCGGGATCCGCCCCAGGGTAGACCTCTTCCAACTTTTCTTCTCCGTGCGTGCCAACTATGAAGACGACGGATCTCTTCGAACCTGCGGAACTGTTTGCTTCCTTCCACGCAGGTCGAAAGAATACCCTTTCATCATGCCTCTGGATTCCGCCATCGGATGGAGAGGGTCATGGTTCTATATGGCGGATAAGCCTGCGCCATCTCAAGCCCGCGGCCTTCCTCCATTCAAGAACGTAGCTGCTGAGTCCCGCGACTCCTGGACGGCTGTCAACGACGAATCCGCCACCCCCTATGTCAAGCTCTTGGCTCGGCGGATCGCCAAGCTATCTGTGGATGGCTTGAAGGGAATCAACACCATCAATTGCTGGATATCACGGCGGATTCAGCCACTTCAGCACTGCAACAGCCTGATGCACGAGTATACTGGTGCAAATGATGGCATGCGTTGTTCGGACCAGGAGCTGGACCCTAAAATTGTCGAGAAGCGCATTCGTTCCTTGATGAAGTCTCCTAGGAAGAAGCCCTTGAAGTTTGGCATGGCTATGTTTGAGAATGGCAGCTGCCCTTTGGTAAGTTCCCATTCCGCCATAGTACCTTTTGATACTTTTACATTTCATTATATTTTTCTTCTTATCAGCTCAAATCGCTTGGTCCTGCACACTTTGCCCATCCCCTTCGCCGCTCCAACATCAAATCTACCGCTAAGGAGGAAGTTGTTCACTCTAGCGGGAACAAAGAGGAGATGGCGGGGAATATGGAGGATACAGCCCATACGACCCAGGAGAAGGCGGTTTCCAAGAAATGGGGCGGTAGCGGGAAAACTCGCGGTGGTGGCGGGAAATCTGCTGATTCCCGTCGTTTCAAAGCTCAACGCAGGGCGGAGCTAGAAACGCCATCCGAGAATACCGCTACTATCAATCTGCCCAAGTCAAGGTAATCATTGGACATCCTCCATTATTGCTGCTTTCCATCTCTAATCACCTTTTTTCTCAGAAGAAAGAAACCTACTGTCAAGGAGCCATCATCCAAGCGAGCCAAGCCCTCCCCTGCCGCTATCCCGCTCACCCCTGACGCACCAACCCCCTCCTCTGTTCATATCGATATCGATATGGAGGATGCTAGTGGTCAGTTTGACCTCATGCCAGAAACCAACCCAACGACTGAAGCTACGGCTAATGATGTCGTCTAAAGCGAAAAGGCTTCTGGTTCTCAAGGTCAAGTGGCGGATACTCCGTCAGGGGGCAGTTTATACTGGAGACAAAAGCAACTTGAGGTCGTCAATCTTATTTCCAGCCAAGAAGATGCCAGCAACCAACTGTCCAGCGGTATCACCGCTTTTGTTGAAAAAACAACCACAATGAAGAAGGTATGTACTCCCAGTAGCCCCCGAGTGCCATGGCGGATTTGCAGATTCGATCCGCTATGGGGCTTCGAGATTGACTTCTGTAAGTTTTTGAATAGATTAGCCCTCGAGCGCTGGTAGTTCACACAGTGCTCTATAGAGAACTTTTTAATTTTCATACTGAGTAGCCCCCGAGCGTTATGGCGGATAACTATCCGGCATAAAGCTCTTAGGAAGACAAAAAATCAGCATAAGTAGCCCCCGAGCATCATGGCGGATAATTATTCATTATGATGCTCTAAGAGTGACTAAAAAATTAACATGAGTAGCCCCCGAGCGTCATGGCGGATTCTATCCATCATGATGCTCTAAGAGTAACTAACACTTCAAATTTGTTTTGCCAGAATTACAAGAAGGTGGTGGAAGACCTGGTCCAGGTTGTCAGCTCGCAGGAGGAGGAGCTGGCAGCCAAAAACGCTCTTGTGGCGGACTTGCAGCAGCAGCTTGAGAATAGCGGTAATTTACCTTAACAAGTTTGTTTTCCTTTATGCTTATTCAATCAATGCTAAACTGACGAAATTCCGCCATGCAGATGCTGCCAAGCTCAAGTCCACACTTGAGGGGATGAAGAAGGGCCATGCCATTGCGATGGATGGGCTGAATGAACAGCTCCGGAAATCGCTGGCTGAAAACGCCACCCTCGAGAGGCAGCTGAAGGACCAGGAGAACCAGGGCAAGAAGAAGGACAAGGAGATAGCGGACCTCCGCAAAGCCGCCGCTGATTTTGAGAAGCAGCGCGAAGGCTTTAACGGGCTCCTCCATCACTTCCAGGACAACTTGCTAGGTACCATTTCTTCTTATAACGTAAAGTTTTTCAATTTCTGCTATGCCGTGCATGATGCGTCTTCTTTTCCGCTATGCAGTCGCTTTGGGGCAGGGCGAGGTGGACACCGCTGAGGGCTTGCGCATGGCCACCGACGCAGCGAGGAAGGAGCTGGATGGCCTTCTCAGCGCTGGTCGCCAAGCGTGCGGGAGCCTACAGATAGCGGGTTCTTCCAACCTCTCCGCCATCGCGCTCACACAGAAGCTTCTGCTGGTGCCAGGGCTGGTGGCGGACTGGAAACTGTCCTCTGCTCGGGGTGGTGCCAGGACAGCGTTGACCTTGGCGAAGGCCCACTATCCTGAGATGGACCTGGACCAGCTCACCTCTGGCATCCCGGAGAGCGGCGAGGACGGCGCGCCGGTGGACGAGGCTGCCATCCGGCAGAGCGTGCTTGGATACGATCAACTGTGTGCCCTTGGCACTCAGTTGAACGTATACTATGAAGCATACGAGCTGCCAGGGTCGCCAAGCCAGGCTTCGGCATCCGCCTCTGCGGCAACCGTAGGTGGTGATGGCGGTGATGAGGTGTCCTCCAAGGTTCCGCCATCTTCTTGAGATGTGCCCTGCGAGATGGCAGGAAAAATACTTTGCATTAATTCGGGCCCTGAGTGGGTCTGTAATCTAAACTTAAACTGCGTGTGAATGCTTGTGCACTGCAACTGATCTGCTTGTGGCGGATCAGTGGAATGCTTTTGAACTCTTGCAGTTTGTTTTTTATGAAGTGGTTTAATTGCGCGAAGAAACTGCCAGGCCTAATTTTATGCAACTTGCAGTTTTTTGCCATGCCCAAAAAACAACACTTTGAAAAAAAATTCACGCGTAGGATTATGCGATCCGCCATCCGGCTCTCTGTGCTTGACTTTTCGTGAGATGGCGAAATCTTCGCACGAACAATCCGCTAGGGCGACGATACTTAATAGCAACCGTCCAGAACCCGTAGCAGATGGCGGCTTAGATCGTCAAAAAGTCACTACTCTGGAATCCACACAGAAAACATCGGATGAAGATCAAAACATAAAAAAGCTACGCGGACCGCTTATGGCGGATTTAAAAGAGACGCAAGTGCAAAGCACAATTGCGCAAAAGGTTCTATACGATCTAAATGAACAATAAATGAGGTAAAAGACTCAGAAAAAAATCAAGAGTGAACCAAATGCTTTATTTCATTGATCATATAGAGGTGCCTATTACATAGCTAGGTAAGTGCTAAGTGTAGAAAGGACGTAGCTGTGCGATGTTCCATGGACGATCTGTCTCGTCGTAGATATTGTCAGGGTCTCTTCGTTTGCGCTTCTTACTTGGTCGCTTATCTAGCTCGCGAATATCAACGAGGTAGTAGGAACCATTCAGTAGAGCTTTGCTGATGACGAAGGGTCCTTCCCAAGGCGGGGATAGCTTGTGGGACTTCTGCTGTTTCAGACGTAGCACCAGGTCACCTTCTTTGAACGAGCGTTGGCGAACTCGCCGGCTGTGATAGCGGCGGAGATTCTGCTGGTAGATGGCGGATCTCTGGGCTGCTAGGTCCCGTTCTTCTGCCAGCAGGTCCACAGATAGTTGTCTGGACGCTTCTGCATCTTCTTCCTTGTAGGCCTCGACTCTTGGAGAATCGTACTGAATATCACTTGGCAAGATTGCCTCTGCTCCGTAGACTAAGAAGAAAGGGGTTAGGCCAGTTGATCTGTTTGGCGTGGTCCGTAGACTCCACAGCACAGATGGCAACTCCTCTGCCCAGGCTCCAGCTGCTCTGTGCAGCGGTGCTTCTAGGCGTGGTTTAATCCCTGACATGATTAGTCCGTTGGTCCGCTCAACTTGGCCATTAGACTGTGGATGTGCCACAGATGCTAGGTCAAGGCGGATTCCGTTGTGATGGCAGTATTCTTCAACTTCTCCCTGAGACAGATTAGTGCCATTATCGGTGATGATGCTATGTGGGATGCCGAATCTAACCACAATGTCCTTGACAAATTTGAGGGCAGTTTTGCCATCAAGTTTTCTGATGGGCTTAGCTTCCACCCACTTCGTGAATTTGTCTACCGCTACCAGGAGGTGCGTAAATCCCGAAGGTGCTGTTTTTAGCGGACCCACCATGTCCATCCCCCAGACTGCAAAAGGCCAAGTTATGGGAATCGTATGCAGTGCTGTGGCGGGCATATGGGTTTGCTTGGAGTACATCTGGCAACCATGGCATAGCTCCACAATGCGGTCTGCATCTGCCTTGGCTGTTGGCCAGTAGAATCCATGGCGGAATGCTTTAGCTACTAGGGATGATGCCCACATTCGCCTTCGTGGATCTCTCTTAGTATTTCGATTCCGTCCACTTGGGATATGCACTTCATGAAAACTCCCGAGGTGCTTCGTTTGTAGAGTTGACCATCTATGATGGTGTACGCTTTGGCTCTACGCTCGATTTGTCTTTTTTCAACTTCGTCTTCGGGAAGCTTCTTGTTCGTCAAAAATTTCAGGTAGGGCTCTGCCCATGGCGGATTGCTTAGCAAAACCGCCATAACAGGGGAGCTTGCTAGCTCCGGATTTTCTGGATCAACCATCTTGACTGATGGTACTCGCAGATGCTCAAGGAATACGCCTGGCGGAACCGCCTTACGGCTAGATCCCAGTTTGGACAAGGTATCGGCCGCCATGTTATCTTCTCGCCGTACGTGTTTTATGTCGTAGCCGAGGAAACTTTTGGCCATCTCGTCCACTTCGTCTCTGTATGCCGCCATGACTTCGTTCCGAGCTTTGTATGTGCCAGCCACCTGCTGAGCCACAAGGTCAGAGTCTCCACAGCACATGATGTGTTGTACGCCGATCTCCTTTGCGACACGTAGCCCATGTAGTAGCGCTTCATACTCCGCAATGTTGTTGGTGGTGGGGAAGTGGATCTGGAGAACATAGCTTAGCTCATCTCCCTTGGGAGATTTGAGTGTCACTCCAGCCCCCGAGCCGTGTAGCAACTTTGAGCCATCAAAGTGCATCACCCAATGCTCTGGTTCTGGGATGGGCGTAGTTTCCTGCGCTTCCTTCCAATCCGCCATAAACTCCGCCAAAGCCTGAGACTTGATGGCGGTGCGAGGCTTGTAGTCGATGTCGAAAGAGGCCAATTCAATGCCCCACTTCGCAACTCGTCCTGTTGCGTCGCTATTGTTGATGATGTCCTTCAGTGGGGCTTTGCTCACCACTGTGATCTTATGGTCATAGAAGTAATGCCTTAACTTACGAGAAGCTAGGAAAACTCCGTATGCCAATTTTTGGTAGTGAGGGTAGCGCTGCTTGGATTCTGTCAAGACCTCGCTGACATAGTAGACTGGTCTCTGTACGCCATACTCCTGCGCTTCTTCCTTACGTTCTACCACCATGACGATGCTGACCACCCTGTTGGTTGCCGCCATGTATAGTAACATGGGTTCCTGGTCTTCGGGAGCCGCTAGGACTGGTGCAGTGGATAACACTCTCTTCAGATCCTTAAGTGCAGCGTCTGCCTCATCGGTCCAGACGAATTCGTCTGATTTCTTCATCAGCTTGTAGAGTGGCAAAGCCTTCTCGCCAAGACGACTGATGAATCTGCTCACTGCTGCCACGCAGCCTGTGAGTCGTTGTACGTCTTTTAGGTCTATGGGTCGGGAGATGTCGAGGATTGCCTTGATCTTCTCCGGGTTAACCTCAATTCCGCGGTGGGAGACGATGAACCCTAGGAGTTGTCCAGCTGGGACCCCGAAGACGCACTTCGTTGGGTTAAGCATCATGTTGTACTTCCTGAGATTGTCAAATGTCTCTTGCAAATCCGCTATAAGGCCATCTTGCTTTTTAGACATAACTGCGATGTCGTCCACGTATGCGTGGATGTTTCGTCCGATTTGATCCGCCAGGCACTTTTGCATGGTGCGCTGATACGTTGCTTCTGCGTTTTTCAGACCGAATGGCATTGTGACATAGCGGATTACTCATGGCGGATTCACTGCGGTCTTCCACCACTTCCTCTACCTCTAGGGCGGGCTGGGTGGGATTCCTTTTCAGATCCGATCTGGGAAACTTGGAAAGTTCCAGATCAGATGAGTCCTCCTCCGTATCCAGCTCGAAAGCGGTCCGTTTGGAGATTTCAACCATACCAATCCGCCGGAAATTGGTTTCCGTAGCGGGGGTAGGGTTTGTCTCTCCAATGAAGATATGGATATCTCCAATCGGGACGACAGTGAATCGAGCAGGGTCTTCTCTAGCCGGCACCCAGAGGTTATCCGCTGGGACGATGGGGAAGCCGGAATCGTAGAGGACGCGCCCGATGGCGACGGTGTCGCCGATGCCTGCAAAGGCGGATCCCGCCTGGATCTGCGCTCCAGACGCGCTTAGCCCCACGGTGGGCGCCAACTGTCGTGGTTTCGTCAACAGATCTGCCATAGAGGTAGGGGTATGGCGGTTTGTGGAAGGGGTGAACACGGAGGAGCGATCCAGGACGGTGGTAGCACGAGTTTACCCAGCTTCAGATCCCGCAACGGTGGCGAGACCCTACGTTCTGCTATAATTCACTATATGGCAACAAGTGCTTGGTTACAATGATGAGGTTGGCTGTTTCGCTATGCGATTGGCCGTATGACTCTAATCTTGCCTCAAGGGCTGCTCCACGCCGGGCTTATAAAGGCGCCTGGCGTGGGCTACACGTTGGTACTGGAGCGGATACAACTTGGAGTCCTAGACTAAGTCCTCTGCGTGTACTACAAGGCAACCCGCCATGGGCCGTCTCCGAACCCGCCATGGGCCTGTCGTCAGCAATCCGCCATGGGCCTGTCTCCGGATCCGCCATAAGCGCCTGCGTCCAGTACCGCCGTGGCAACTTCAGCAACTGGGCCGCCCGGTATAGCGAATCCGCCATACCACCCCTGATGGGCCACCCTGGCTTGCTGATTTAGGACTACGTCGCTGGTATACCTATTTGGTATATCCCCAACAAGTTTTGACTGAATGACTAAGGAAATAATTGAGTTTGAATAATGGTTGAAAGAAGCGCCTCAGAGTTTGTGTTGTTCAAAACGATATTTTGCAAAAAGACAAACAATGCATCCCAAGTTCAAAAGTTGAAAGGCTAAGTAAAAGAATGATTGGAGAATCATTAGACTAAAGAAAAGCCTATCCTATGAAATCTTGTGAAAGAACTAATAGGAATTTTCTGGAAAAGTGAGAGGTACACTTTGTTCAGAAATTTGAGAATTTAACTCCATCAAAGACTAAGTGCAACGAAAGCGTGATTGGGTCATTGAGATTGCATATAGGTGATTTCAATTAATTCTACATAAATTGAAAGCTACTCTGGCAGTGGCAAGTATAATACTTGGTTAGAGAAAGTTTGACTTCTAGATGAGTGTGTACCTGTTTAGCATGGTTTATGAGAAAATCAAGGATTAATGAGACACCATTGCAAAACTAGAATACAAAGTCTCACTCTTCTACCAAACATTAAACTTAGACAAAACATCATGAGATGATGATAGGAAGTCATACTGAATTGACAAGTTGCAAAGAATATAGAGGTCTAATCTGTGTAGACCGCTAAGGGTAGGTCCTCACATTGCCTGCATGATCAAAAGACCATATGGATGATATGCTCAGTGATCGGTAAACAAAATGCAGCTAGATTATTTGTACTCTAGTGCAAGTGGGAGAATGAAGAAATTATGCCCTAGAGGAAAATAATATTAGACTTATTTGCATAATCCGTCAGGTTCATAATAGTTTAGTACTATGCTAGAACTATGTCAATCAGAAACATTGACATAGGTGTAGTATTAAATGATTAGGAGTCCTCAGTAAAATCCCGGTTTACTGGTTCATTGATCAACTGATGATTGAGGTTTCCCAATCATGGTGCATTACAGCGCGCCATGATGGACATTACCCACAGAATCATTTGCAACAAGATCGTGTCATGATGTTCACGTTGCAAGATGATAAGTGTCGCAGCTTAGTCCTTAGACTGTGAGGTTAATACACAATCACTACTTTTGGAGGAAACTCTAATTGCATCAACCGTCTTCATGTAACTGGTTGACTGAAAAGGTGTCTCTTGGGTTCTCCAAAGGGGTAGGTAGAGGAGTATAGCCAAGAGCAAGATTTACTCATCTACTTGACAGATATGATACTATGGGCCCACTCGGTGAGAACACATCAATGCTGCGCAGCATGTGACTAGGTCACGGAGATGGACTATCATGGACGACTTGAACAACATTGCCTGTAATAAGATCGAACCAAGTATTGACGAATACCAACGATCAGATCTTAGGAAATACTAGTATCAGCGAAGCAAAGGGAATAGCTTATTGACATTTACGGTTCAACGACTAAAAGACCTTCGCAGAATGCACAAGGGCCTTCGCGGATTTCCATGATCCGACTGAAGGTCATTTATCGGAGAAGAGTTCTCGGTAATGTCTGTCGCGTTCTTGAACTGTCGGGTAACACGCTTAAGGGATCACGATGCTTGAGACATTTTGGTATTATCCGGAAACACCGGGTGATGTCATATGTGAGAGGGGAATAGTTCCAACTAAGTCCAAAATAGTTTCGGCGGAGTCCAAAATAGTTTTGGTGAAATCCAGAATAGTTTCGGTGGAGTCCGGAATGGTTCCAATGGAGTTCGGAAGTGTTTTAGAGTAGCGGGGAATTAATTATGATTTAATTAATATTAATTATATGAATTAATATTGATTAAATAATTAATAAAGAATTATTTAACTAAATGGGCTGATTTAATGAAAGAGGCCCATTAGGGAAATAAGGGAGAAAAAAGGGGGGTGCCCCAAACTGTCGATGGATTTTGTGTCGCAAGAACACGGGGTACCACGCGACGGACCCAAAGATTCGAACGCATGGGGGCTGAACGTGTGAGATCTAGGATCGCAACGAAGCACGGAGACGGAAGCCTCGAGTTGTCGAACGCACTACGCACTACAGAGAGAGACGCCGAGCTTTACCCAGGTTCAGGGCCCTCGTTGTGAGGTAACACCCCTACTTCCTGCCTTCTTGTATTACAACGCGACACCTCGCGAGGAGTACAAGGTCTTGATTACAAAGCTCTAGCTAGCCAGAGGTTGAAGAACCTGCGTGCCCAGCTAGCAGCTTGGAGAAGATGAAGATCCGATCCCCTCTAAGGGGTGTCCCCCCCTCCTTTTATAGCGCCAAGGTCCTCCTTCCCCTTATGTTATTGGGGAAGGGGTTGCCACACACGGCCAAGGAGGGAGGGACAGCTGTAGACTACACTCTTCCGTAGACGTAGTCTTCGTAGGGTAGTGGCGCTGGTCCATCGAAGTGGGTGGAGGAAGCTGACGTCTTCCTCTGGCGCCCTGCACCGTCCACGCTATTTTTAGGGGGGTGGCCAACAACCACTGTGCCGCTTTGGGCAGGCACGGAGAAAGTTGGTCTCCTCCCTGTCGGGGGTAGCGTGGGCGGTACACGGTCTTCTGTCCCTTATCTTCTTGCTCTGCACGCCAACGTGCTGAGCTGACGTGGACGTGGTCCCTCTCCTCACGAGCGGGGGCTCATGAGGAGGTCTTCTGGTCCTTAGCAGTTTTGGCCGTCGTTCTCCTCATGAGGCGCCTCCTCATGAGGGTCTTCTCCGTAGCTTGGGTCGTTGGTTCTCTCCTGGGCTGAAGATGGGCCGCTGACGGGGCCCAGGAGCAGGTGGACCAGGATACCCCGGTATCCAGAACACCGACAGTAGCCCCCGGGAGCCCGGCCCGCGAACGCGCCCTCTTGAGGGAGCGAAGGACCGGGGGCCCCAGAAGCTGCTGGGCCCTCCAACGGCATGCGTCAACCGTGCGGTCAGAGGACCATGTGAAGAAGCAGAGGCTGCGGACACGTGGCGCGGCCGCAGCTGGTGAGACGAAACGGCGGGCGATGCTACAGTCCCCGAGGCGTCAAACCGTCATGATGGCGCGTCGCTTCACTGCGGAGCACTGCGCCAACGCTTCGATTCCCGCGCTGAGATTTGACGCATCGACGCCGAACGTCCCCCTTAAATAGAGCCTCCTCGAGGCCTCCGGCACTTCACCTCCTTCCTCCAGTGCCACTTCTTCCTCCACGCCCCCAAGCTGATGGATCCCTCCGCCTCCGTCGCCGCCGCTGGATCAAGCTCGGGGGCAAAGCGCCGCGGGCGCCCCCCGGGCAGCGGGAATAAGGCGAAGATCCTGGCTCGGTGGACGCCCGGCGCCGGCGGCCCCCTTCGCATTGGCGCGCCGAGGCCGGACGAGGCAAACCGTGCCTCCTCGGGGACCTCCGGCGCCCTGACCCTTAGGGGTCCCGCGCCTGGAGGCGCTCTGAACTTGCCGTCGCCGCTGGCAGTGGCGCCTGCTCCCCGCGCCCCGGGGAGCATTGACCGGGTGCTTCGGGAGGTGGAGGCCGCCCTGGGCCCCCTTCCCCCCATGGCAGATCCTCCGGCCCCGTCGGCGAACGGAGTGGTTGCCACTCCGCGCCACTTGGTGGCGGCGATGCTGGGACCCCTCATCGGCCCGGGGTCCCGCTTCCTGGAGCTCGTCGTCGTCGTCGACGCCCCGAGCTTTAGCTCCCTCCGGCTGCCCGACGCAGTCTGGAGGGTGGTTTACGCCCCCGGCGCGGCCGCCGGGGAGATTGCCCTGGGGGAGCAGAGCAGGCCAGATCTCTTCTGGCCTGTGGACATCATCCTCGGAGCGGGCGGCAACGCCGTCCTCTCCGGCCGCTGGAGGGCCTTCGCCCTCGGCCATCGCCTCCGCGTTGGCGACCACCTCGTCTTCCGCTTCAAGCTGGGGACGCTGGAGGCTTCGGTGCGGATCTTCACCGCTGGAGGCGTCCGCCGCACCTACCCCCAGCCCGCGGCGCAGTGAAGAGGAGGTCCTGGCACGGTAGTCTTCTGGGGAGGGGAACTAGTCTCCTCCCCTCTTTTGTTGTAGTCCTCGCCGGCAGGGTATGCCCCGCCGTGCCTTTGCTCATCCCCTTGTTGGGGATGCTTCAATGAAATCTGCTTATTAGCTATCTTGCATTTCGCTTCTCATTGCTCTTCATTGTCCTGGTCACTCGCACGCTCGAGAGCCCTAGTGAGCTGTTTGCGTCGACGGGAGGCCTCCCTTCGCCTCAGAGCTCGAGATGGGGTCGGCACCGACGACACATTGGACGATTCCTGAGACAAGAAGTTGAAGAAAGAGTTGGAAAAGAAAAAACCCCAAATCCCCAAAAACGGAAAAACAAGTCGATAAAACAAACAAAAAAAGAAGGCGAATAAGATGCCCCTATGACCGGCACAGGGACCTTCTCCGTCATGGAGGAGCGCGGCACTATCTGTGCCAGCAACTAAGAGCAAATTGCCGCGCGTGGCGATTCACGGGGCCTTCCTCGTCGTTGAGGGAAGCTGGACCCTCACGAACGTGAAAACGTCGACGCTTAAGAGAGCCCAGAGACCATCGACACCTCGCAAGGGTTGCTCACGAGGTGAAGGGCCTGGCGCGGACCTCCGGATCTGCGTCTCCTTCGCAAGATGATCGGAGCGGCCTTGGTCTTCAATAATCCTGCCACGTTAGGCCTTCCTCGGGAGAGGGAATCTTCCTGCGGATGCTTGGTGCATCGACGCATCTTTGCTTCCTCGTGAGGGTTGCTCACGAGGTGCTGGTCCTTAGCGGGTGCCTTGGGCACACCTTGGACTTTCCTCGAATATTTTTTATTTTCCGGTGTACTTCACGAGGAACTAAGCACCATGGGTATTTGGAGGTGATCGATAACAGGGCCGTTGCCCCCGACCAGAGCTCACTCCCTTCGGGTTTTTCGGGCTTGCTGTTTTTCGGGCGAAGGCCCCAGCATAGACACCGTGCCTAGCCCCCTTCCGCGTGGAGTACAACATAAAATAAATGGACTTCATGCCATTTTAATGTCATGCCAAAGCAGATGCGTTATGTTACGCAATGACTTAATATCAGTGCTTAAGAGCAGTTTGAGCTGATACAAGTGCCGTGAAAATGGTCTTTATCTCCTCGTGAGGAACCTAAGGGTAGAACTTTTGCAGATGAGCTATGTTCCACGGGTTCCCCATCGGCACGCCTTCTGCGGTTTCCAGCCGCGCCGAGCCTGGCCTAGCGATGTGCGTCACCTTGAAGGGTCCTTCCCACATTGGAGACAGCTTGTGCAGGCCCTCGCGAGAGAGTATTCTCCTCAGCACCAGGTCGCCGACCTCCAGAGTCCTTGCTCGAACATGGCGGCTATGGTAGCGGCGTAGTCCTTGCTGGTACCTCGCGGCGCGGAGCGCGGCTTGGCAACGAGCTTCTTCGAGCAGGAGGAGGCGATCCTTGATGAGGTCCTCTTGGCGAATTTCGTCGAAGGCGAGCACTCTTGGCGACCCGAACTTGACGTCGGTGGGAAGAACAGCCTCCGCCCCATAGACCAAGAAGAAAGGGGTCTCTCCAGTGGGTTTGGTGGCGGTAGTCCTGATGGACCACAAGATGGGTTGGAGGTTGTCCAACCATTTTTTGCCGCAGGCTTCGAGCTTGGCGTTGAAGCTTTTCGTCTTGAGTCCCTTGAGGACCTCGGCGTTAGCACGCTCGGCTTGGCCATTGCTCCGGGGGTAGGCGACAGAGGCGAAGCAGATCTTGATGCCGGCCGATGCACAGTACTCCCGGAACAGTCCGCTGGTGAACTGGCTACCGTTGTCGGTGATTATGCGGTTAGGCACACCAAAACGGCAGACCAGCCCACGGATGAACTTGACTGCGGACCTGGCCGGGATGGTGCACACCGGTTCTACCTCCACCCACTTGGTGAATTTGTCGATGGCGACGTAGAGGTAGCGGTAGCCCCCTTGCGCTCTGAGGAATGGACCAAGGATGTCCAGCCCCCAAACTGCAAAGGGCCAAGTGAGTGGGATGGTTTGCAGCTCATGCACCGGCTGGTGGATCTACTTGGCATGGAATTGGCACGCCTCGCACCTCTTGACCATCTCCGCCGCATCCCTGAGCGCTGAAGGCCAGTAGAAGCCGCTTCGGTATGCCTTCGCGGCTAGAGTTGCAGCAGAAGCATGATGGCCGCACTCGCCGGCGTGGATGTCCCTGAGAAGCTCTTGGCCTTGGTGAGTAGATATGCACTTCAGAGCGACGCCGTTTGGGCGACGCCGGTACAAGTCACCATCCTTGACGCAGTAGCCCGAAGCTTGACGCACGATCCTTTCGGCCTCCTCTTCATCCTCGGGAAGCCTGCTGCTGGTGAGGAAGGCCTTGAGCTCGAGGATCCAATCCACTCCCTCCTGCCGTGCCAATGCCAGAAGAACGCGGTCACCCGAAGGAGGCCCGCAGTCTGGAGACCCCTGCGCCGGCGGCGGCAGGGCAGGTGGAGGGTCTGATCCGGATGACGATGGAGAAGCGGACGGTCTGAAGAGACGCTCCTCAAAGACGCTAGCAGGTTGTGCTAGGCGATGAGAGGCGCACTTGGCGATCTCGTCGGCTTCCACATTTTCTCCTCTCGGGATGTGCTTCAGCTCCAAGCCTTGGAAGAGTTTTTCCATCTTTCGATGCTCCTCGAGATAAGCCGCCATGTGCTCATCCTTTGGAGTGTAGCTCTTGTTCGAGAAGTTCACAACCAGTTGTGAATCTCCCTTGACGACGAGGCGCCTGATGCCCAAAGCGTTCGCTGCCCTTAAGCCGGTGAGTAGTCCTTCATATTCCGCGATGTTGTTGGAGACCTTGTGCTCAGGCTTAAAGTAGAGCTGGACAGCGTAGAAGAGCTTGTCCCCAGATGGAGAGGTAAGGATAGCACCAGCCCCCGCGCCGGGGAGGTTGAAAGCGCCGTCGAAGTGCATGACCCAGAGGCCTGGGGCCTCCTCTCCCGGGAGTGTTGACTCCACCTCTGGAGGCTCGTCGGCGAACGGATCAGTCCATTCGGCGGTGAATTCAGCCAAAGCTTTGCTCTTGATTACCTTGGTGGTTTCGAAGGAGATCTCGAAGGGTTGAAGCTCCACGGCCCATTCAGCCACCCGCCCGGTGACATTGAGATTACATAGAATGGTTTCCAGGGGACGATCAGTGACCAGCTTAATCGGGTGACCCTGGAAGTAGTGACACAGCTTTCTTGAAGCGATGAGCAAGGTGTAGAGCAGCTTTTGCTGCATGGTGTAGCGTTCCCGCGCGTCGCGCAGCACCGTGCTGACGAAGTACACGGGCTTTTGCACCTTGGCGACACCCACGGGAGATTCCTCCCCGGGAGGCTTTGGGGCGTTACTCTGAGAGAGCGGCTCGGTCAGCGAAGATGCAGCGGGCGGTTCCTCTCGAGGGACGGGAGGTGCAGCGGCCTCTTCCTCGTGAGGAGCCCCCGGGCCGGGAGGATCGACCTCCTCTTTGGCGATCACCTTTGCGTCTCGCTCCGCGACGAGAACAGCACTTGCAGTCCTTGGATTCGTGAAGTCACGGATTCGTGACGAAGATTCATGAGCCAAGTTCGTGGAGCGTCCTTGAGGGCCATGGGGAACCAATTTGCCATGGCATGCTGATCTCCACGCGCGGCCTAGACGGCGACGACGTAGAGCTGGAGGAATTCGACGAGGTTGGTGGTCCCGTCGTAACGCGCGCCGATGTCCGGCTTGAACTTGTCAGGCCAGACCACATAGCGTTGCTGGCGAGTGAGAGCAAGGCACACGGGGTTGTCGATAGGGTCGCCGGGGGTCCTGACGTTCTTGCCAGCTCCGCCGATGTCGTCTATGGCGCGGTCATGATTTTCGCGGCGGCGCTCGAGGGAGATGCGTGCGTCTTCCGGAGCGCGTTGGACAATTTGGCAGCTGGGCTCCCCGCGCGGCGAAGATGCGGCGCGGGAAACCACCTTCTTGGCCTTGGTGGCCTTCCCATCTCCGGCGCCCGGTGCGCGGCGCCCCACCGCCGGATCTGGGTCTCCCGCGCCCTGGGCTCCTCCCTGGGCCGGGTCTTCGTTGGCGATGGCGACGAGCTCAGCGATTCGAGCGCGCCACCCCTCACGCCCGTCATCAGTGGGTTGATAGCGCAGCAGCTCCTGCGCCATGGCAAGAGCCTGCGCAGGAGACAGCTGACTCCCAGAACAAGCGCGAGAAGTGGCGGTGGCGGTGAAGGAGAGCGAAGGCTCTGTACGCCCGGACGGGAGGTAGGAGGACTCCAGATCTTCCTCCTCTTCCTCCCCGGCCGAAGCTTCACGACGATGGAAGATGGGCTCGGTTTGCCCCCGAACAGCGTTGCGACGGCGAAGACGCTCGTGCCTTGCGTTGGCGTCGGCCATGTCGAAGCAGATCTAGGAGAAAACACACCACAGCCCCCTACCTGGCGTGCCAAATGTCGATGGATTTCGTGTCGCAAGAACACGGGGTACCACGCGACGGACCCAAAGATTCGAACGCAGGGGGCTGAACGTGTGAGATCTAGGATCGCAATGAAGCACGGAGACGGAAGCCTCGAGTTGTCGAACGCACTACGGACTGCAGAGAGAGACGCCGAGCTTTACCCAGGTTCAGGGCCCTCGTTATGAGGTAACACCCCTACTTCCTGCCTTCTTGTATTACAACGCGACACCTCGCGAGGAGTACAAGGTCTTGATTACAAAGCTCTAGCTGGCCAGAGGTTGAAGAACCTGCGTGCCCAGCTAGCAGCTTGGAGAAGATGAAGATCCGATCCCCTCTAAGGGGTGTCCCCCCCTCCTTTTATAGCGCCAAGGTCCTCCTTCCCCTTATCTTCTTGGGGAAGGGGTTGCCACACACGGCCAAGGAGGGAGGGACAGCTGTAGACTACACTCTTCCATAGATGTAGTCTTCGTAGGGTAGTGGCGCCGGTCCATCGGAGTGGGTGGAGGAAGCTGACGTCTTCCTCTGGCGCCCTGCACCGTCCACGCTATTTTTAGGGGGGTGGCCAACAACCACTGTGCCGCTTTGGGCAGGCACGGAGAAAGTTGGTCTCCTCCCTATCGGGGGTAGCGTGGGCGGTACGCGGTCTTCTGTCCCTTATCTTCTTGCTCTGCACGCCAACGTGCTGAGATGACGTGGACGTGGTCCCTCTCCTCACCAGCGGGGGCTCGTGAGGAGGACTTCTGGTCCTTAGCAGTTTTGGCCGTCGTTCTCCTCATGAGGCGCCCCCTCATGAGGGTCTTCTCCGTAGCTTGGGTCGTTGGTTCTCTCCTGGGCTGAAGATGGGCCGATGACGGGGCCCAGGAGCAGGTGGACCGGGATACCCCGGTATCCAAAACACCGACACAAACCCTGGCCCAGGCCGGCCAGGGTTAGGGTTTCCTGGCCGGCCAAGCCCTGGCCGCCGCCCTTCTCCCTCCCTCTGGCCGCTGCCCTAGGTGCCTTGGGGAGGGGGTAAGGGTGCCCCCTTCCCCACTATATAAATGCCCCTGGAGGAAGAGTAAAACATAGAATTTCCACGAGCCTTTCCTCCACGGCCTCCTCCTACCACCTCCCTGGTGCGCCGGCCCTCTCTGGTCCGCCGACCCCTGCCTCTCCCTCGGGGCTCCCCGAAGGGCTGCGTAGGAGACAGGAATCACCACCGTGACACGCTATCGTGTTGTGGAGTTTCCGGATCCCTATTCCAAAGACTCTACTTCCACATCTCGGCTGGAAACGTGGTTCCGGGAGTCATCGTGGTCGCCCTACGTGTGTGAGTACGCGGAGGTGCCGCTCGTGCGGTGCCGGAGTCATTGCGCCATGTTCTTCACGACCTTGAGGTCGGCTACATCATCTTCAATAGCAACGCTTGTGCGGGAGCGTAATCCCCACGTTTCAGTCTTCGAGGGTACGTATCCGAAACTCCTTACCGTTATAGCATTACTAATAGATAGGTCCTTGGGCAATCGGGGTTGCGTAGCACATAATTTTTTTGTTATCTGCACCGAACCCCAACAACTCTTACCTCATCCCGTCAGCCCTGGTTAGTTCCCTTCAACTGTGTCATCAATGTTATAATTAGTCCATTTGTCGTGCATACACATAGAATTAGACCCACTGTCATTCCAAATGGTGACCTACTTCATTTTATAGTGACAATGCTCTCGACAGTGGATTTTGTGTTGTGGTACGGTGGTGCTTCAAGTCTGTGTTCTTCGGTTTGAATTAAACTTGTCATTTCATGATCGTATCGACTATGTATAACAAACTTGTCATGCTCGGGTTGGATATCACTATGTGAACTTGTCTCTCGGTGATCGTTTTGGCTATGTGCATCTATGTTTATATGTGTACTTGTGGATGTATTTGATGATGCTACATATATATATGTGGGTCCGATGATGATAATGTATGCAGATTAGATGATGATGCAATATGTGTCTGAGATATCTATTCATATGTGTAAATTTTAAATCGCATGGACGGCGACAGTAACAAATTAAAAAAATTGCAGCCAACATTGCCGACGGTGGCCATCGACATAAGCCTCTCCCTAAGTGCCCAGCCGAGCGGCACGTTCCTAGCCTTGCTGTTGGTAGGTGTTGGCATACACCCTATCTGCGTCGATGGTGGTCATCGGCAAACCTCATCGGTTGGCGCACAACATCAATGCACCACGTTAGCTCCTATGCCAACGACGACCGTTGGCATACGCGCCCTTGTTACATCGACCGTGGTTGTAGGCATATCCTCTAGCTATGCTAACCGTGGATATCGGACTATCCTCTCTCTATGTCAACCGTGGATCGGAATATCTCTTGTTGTGTTGACCGTGGTCATCGGCATATTCTCCTCCTCGTTGCGCCATTTGTGGTCGTTAGCATAGGCTTCGTCCGACCAACAAGAAAGTGCCATGTGCACGGAGTTGTCTACAACTTTGCTATTGACATACAACACGATGATGTGAACCGTGTTAGAGTTAATAGAGTTATTAGCAAGATCTCATGTAACCGAATATGCCAGAGTATAAGGCATATTCGGATCTCTCTCTAATTCCCCTTTAATCTTCATATCTCTGTAATTACTCTGTACCAAGTATGACCTATTGGGTCTCTATATAAACACGTAACCGATGCGAGGTAAAGCATCGTTAGCTGATATGGTATCAGAGCCTATCTCTTCCACGACATCGATAGAAAAATAGTACCAGTCGAGATCGATCTCGACAAACACCAAAAACCAGTACCCGTCGCCTCGACGATATCATCGAGAGAGAGATCCCAATGGCCTCCTCGTCCACAGCCCCACCGACCATTGGAAACCCACCTGCGGAGAAGCTCACCCGCGGGAACCATCTCCTCTGGAAGGCCTTGGTCCTCCCAGCGCTTCGTGGTGCTCGCCTCCTCAGCATCGTAGATGGCAGCGAGCCGGCGCCGCCCGAGAAGCTGGAGGTGGAGAAGGACGGCAAGACCATGTCGGTGCCCAATCCGACATACGATGCCTGGCTCACTCGAGATCAGCAGGCGCTGACCTTCCTGGTCGGTGGGATCTCCCCTGAGATCCTTTCTCAGGCCGTCGGCATGGAGCACGCCGCACAAGTATGGAGCCTCATCAGCTCCATGTTCACATCAAGATCGGGGGCTAACGTCACTCACCTCCGTGCGGCGCTCTCCAACACGAAGAAGATCAACATGACCACCGACCAGTACGTCGACAAGATGAAGGGCTTCGCCACCGAGCTCGTCGCCGCCGGCCGCACCATCGATGATGATGAACTTCGCGACCACATCCTCAACGGCCTTGACGAAGAGTACAACCCGGTGTTTGCATCGGTCAATGCAATGCCAAAGTGCACGGTGAGTGATCTCCAAGATTTACTTAGAGCTTTTGAACGTCGACAAGGCATGCTTTCTAGTGGAAATCCGAAGGGCTTTGAGTCCTCGGCAAACTCTGCAAGCCGTGGTGGTGGCGGTGGTGGCCGCGGCTACTACAAGAAGCATCAACAAGGTCGTCCTCGCGGCCATGATGAAGATAAGGGGAGAAACGGAGGCGGAGGTCGCCGCCCCCCGCAAGGAGGACGTGGACGCGGACGTGGACGTGGACGTGGACGTGGACGTGGACGTGGACGTGGACATGGACGTGGACGTGGACGTGGACGTGGACGTGGACGTGGACGTGGACGTGGACGTGGACGTGGACGTGGACGTGGACGTGGACGTGGACGTGGATGTGGTGGTGATCCACCTCGATTCCGCGACAACATTGTATGCCAGATATGCAAGAAAGAAGGCCACTCCGCATACACCTGCTGGTGGCGTTATGCGGACAACGACAACGACAACGACTACGACTACGACGAGAAAGAAGTCAACGCCGCCTATGGTGTGGATACCAATTGGTATACCGACACCGGGGCAACCGATCACATCACCGGCAATCTCGAGAAGCTCATGATTCGTGATCAATATCACGGTAAGGACAAGATCCACACGGCAAATGGTGAAGGTATGCATATTAGTCATATTGGTCATTCATCTATTCAAACCCCCAATCATGAACTCCACCTTAAAAACATACTTCATGTTCCTAGTGCGACTAAAAATCTTCTTTCTGTTCATAAACTTGCCTTTGATAATGATGCTTTTCTTGAATTTCACCCATGGCATTTTTTGATAAAGGATCGGGCCACGAAGAGCGTTCTTCTTAGAGGACCTTGCCAAGGAGGTCTCTACCCCATCGTGTCATCGTCATCATCCATGCCCAAGCAAGTTTATGCCGTCACCAAGCCTTCTATCGAACGGTGGCATAGTCGCCTAGGTCATCCTTCGAGCCTAGTCGTTCAACAAGTCTTAAATAAATTTTGTCTTCCATATTCCAAGTCATCTAGTGTTGAATCTATTTGTGATTCATGTCAAAAGGCTAAAAGTCATCAGCTTCCTTATCCTATTTCTACAAGTGTGTCAACTATGCCTTTACAACAAATTTTCTCTGATGTTTGGGGTCCTGCACCTACCTCTGTTGGCTGACACAAGTATTATGTAAGCTTCATCGATGACTTTAGCAAATTCACTTGGATCTATCTTATTAAGAAGAAATCTGATGTCTTTGATGTCTTTCATAATTTCATGAACTTTGTTGAACGTAAGTTCTCTAAGAAAATAATCACCATGCAGACAGATTGGGGAGGCGAGTATGAGAAATTAAACCCATTCTTTCAACAACTTGGTATCACACATCATGTGTCATGCCCCCATGCTCATCAACAAAATGGCTCTGCTAAGCGCAAACACCGCCATATTGTTGAAGTCGGCCTAGCTCTTCTCGCTAACGCCTCTATGCCTCTCAAGTTTTGGGATGAGGCTTTTCTCACTGCTACATATCTTATCAATCTTATGCCAAGTAAAATCATTGACAATACTTCTCCTGCAGAACGACTCCTTGATATAAAACCTGACTACAAATCTCTTCGTGTTTTCGGGTGTGCTTGTTGGCCAAATTTGCGTCCATATAATACTCGCAAACTTGCTTATCGTTCAAAGCAATGTGTTTTCCTCGGATATAGTCCACGCCACAAAGGAGTCAAATGCCTGGAAATCTCCACTGGTCGAGTTTATGTTTCTCGTGATGTGGTTTTCGACGAAACCGTCTTTCCCTTTGCCTCACTACATCCTAATGCCGGCGCGCAACTCAGAAAAGAACTCTTGCTTCTTCCTGATCTTTTGAATCCTTCCGACGGGGGTACGAATAATGATGATTATATGCCTAATACATGTTCACCTATGCCAGCTGTGAGTTCTATGCAGGAAACAGAAGAAAATTTGGAAGAAAATGATGCAGATTTGCGTTCAAACGGACCAGATCATCACATGCAAACAAGCCAGACCGTCACGGATCCCGGAGACGATTCCCTGCAACTGTCCGGCACGGGATCCGGAGCTGATCCGCCTGATTTCGAGGCAGAATCGGCCTCAAGCTCCTTGCGCACGGCGTCCGCCCCGAGTCCTCCGCGCCACTCTCGCTCGCCCACGTCGCCAGCCCACGCTGCCCCGCCTGCCCGGGCTGCCACGCGATCTCCGGAGGTTGGCTCCGCTCCTGGTCCCGCTCGTACGGAGACTTCTACCGGGACCCCGACAGCATCGGCCCGGGCTTCGACACCGACAGCACCTGGCGGGATGTCTCCTTCCCGCCCGGATCGTCTGCGCCAGGACCGCCCGCCAGGACCAGGATCTTCTGCTCCGAGCTCGTATGAAGCCCCTCCTGCAGCACGGACGCGACTTCAACAGGGTATTCGTAATCCAAAAAAATACACTGATGGAACTGTTCGCTATTCTTTTCTTAGTGCTGCAGGCGAACCAAGAAACTTGAGTGAGGCTATTGATACACCTCATTGGCGCAAAGCGATGGATGAGGAATATGATGCACTTATGAAGAACAAGACATGGCATTTGGTGCCTGCTCACCATGGGAACAATATCATCGACTGCAAGTGGGTCTACAAAGTGAAGAAAAATTCTGATGGTACCATTGATCGGTACAAAGCTCGTCTAGTAGCAAAGGGTTTCAAACAACGTTACGGTATTGATTATGAGGATACTTTTAGTCATGTTGTTAAAGCTGCTACTATTCGACTTGTCTTGGCTATTGTTGTCTCCAGGGGCTGGGATCTTCGTCAACTTGATGTCAAGAATGCGTTCTTACATGGCATTCTGGAAGAGGAAGTGTACATGCGACAACCTCCTGGGTATACAGATGCTAATGCACCTCGTCATATTTGCAAGCTTGATAAGGCTCTGTATGGTCTCAAACAGGCGCCGAGAGCATGGTATTCACGTTTGAGTACCAAATTGCAGCATCTTGGTTTTCGACCCTCTCGAGGAGATACATCACTATTTATTTACAATAAGTCAAGTATTATGGTGTTTGTTCTTGTTTATGTGGATGACATTATAGTCACAGGTTCATCCAAGGAAGCTATCTCCACACTCATCAAAGATCTCAATACAAATTTTGCCATCAAAGATCTTGGAGAGCTGCACTTCTTTCTTGGCATTGAGGTAAAAAAAGGTTCAGAATGGTATAATTCTTACTCAAGAAAAATATGCTTTGGAGCTTCTAGACAAAGTTGGTATGACCACCTGCAAAGGATCACCTACACCACTATCAGCATCCGAGAAACTATCTGCATATGAAGGAGACGCCTTGAGTCCAGATGATAGTACAAGGTATAGAAGTGTGGTAGGTGCCCTACAATATCTGACATTGACCAGGCCAGATATTTCCTTCTCAGTTAACAAGGTTTGCCAATACTTGCATGCTCCTACAACCACACATTGGACTGCGGTCAAGAGGATCATAAGATACCTTAAGAGTACTGTACCTGTAGGACTTACATTCACAAAGTCATCATCTACTTTGATCAGTGCTTTTTCAGATGCAGATTGGGCAGGTTGTGTTGATGACAGAAGGTCTACAGGAGGCTTTGCCGTATTCCTTGGCTCAAACCTCATTTCTTGGAGTGCTCGTAAGCAACCTACGGTATCTAGATCAAGCACAGAAGCTGAATATAAGTCCTTGGCCAATGCTACTGCAGAAGTCATATGGATAGAAACTCTCCTCAAGGAACTTGGTATAAAATTGTCTGCACGACCATGTCTGTGGTGTGATAATATGGGTGCTACATATCTGTCTGCAAATCCTGTCTTCCATGCAAGAACAAAACATATAGAGATTGATTTTCACTTTGTAAGAGAAAGAGTTGCCAGGAGATTACTTGATATCAGGTTCATCTCATCACAAGATCAAGTGGCTGATGGATTCACCAAATCGCTCCCGTTCAAAGAGTTTGAGAAATTTAAATGTAATCTAAACTTGTGCAAGTTTTGATTAAGGGGGGATGTTAGAGTTAATAGAGTTATTAGCAAGATCTCATGTAACCGAATATGCCAGAGTATAAGGCATATTCGGATCTCTCTCTAATTCCCCTTTAATCTTCATATCTCTGTAATTACTCTGTACCAAGTATGACCTATTGGGTCTCTATATAAACACGTAACCGATGCGAGGTAAAGCATCGTTAGCTGATAAACCGTTCCTCCCGTTAAGTTTTCATGCCGACGGTGGTTGTTCGTCGACGGCTGTCAAAAATCCTCGGCAGAGGTTCGTATTGTCCATGGCTTGTTCTATGTGACAGCCATACTTCAGCTGCCAAGGAAGAGATTGCCGATAGAGGTATGCCTCCAGCCGCCGTCGGCGTACCCGTTTGCCGATGGTCATCGGCAAGTGTGTTATCAGTAGTACTAACTGATCTCCAATTCTAGTTTCGGAAAAATCATGTTTTAATATCATTAATTAGGTTTTTTCCCGTTTACAAAAAGGCGATCTTTTCTCCTAGGAAAAATGGGGCATGCGTTACTGCGATCTCCTCCTACTTTTGTCATTGTGCAGTGCTTGTGTTAACGGAATCATGGGACTGGATGGGTTAGGATCTAGGGGTGCTTTCAGAATATTCTGAGGTGCCATGATTTTAATGAGCTTTTGGCTTTATTCGTGGGAGAACTACCAAGTACATAGATTCTCTATTAATCAAATAAAGACATGACCACAATCTGGAGAAACTTAATCTAGTGACTTGGCTCATGTCTTTGATGATTAGTGGATAATATAATATCAAAGAGTTCACACCTGAACTCTCTGACGTTTGGTATTGCAGATGCCTTATTTGGATTGAGCAGAAAGTACAAAAGTTCTACTACAACTGCAAAGCATTGCTTTTGGCGACTAGTACGCGCCCAGTCTTACTGCCACAAGTGGTAACGATTCCCGTAACTAACTAGATTGAGCATCACATCATAGCACAAATGGTTAAGATCATGCAGACTGGCTTCTTCAAACCAGGCCACGGCAGTGTAAATTTAACAACCATCTGTAAAGTAACCATTACCCCTACGCCGGCGAAAGAGACTGGCATGCTAAGCATGATCATTGGACGACAAAGTAAGACCAAGGCAAGTCCGTCAGCTCCTGCGCTACAACTATGCCATTTATATTATATTAGTTGAAAGGCAGTTGTATTTCGTGTGTGGTATTTTTTTTGAAGAATTGGCTTTACCAAGTCAAAGGCTTGATATTTTTTTGATGTATCAATCGATTTTTCGGCTGTTTGATCATCTCTTCTTTCCTTTCACTCCACTCGATTGAGTGTAAATAAATCAGCATCTTCAACATTAGCCCCCATAACAGACCCCAAAAAGCTAAAGCTGAGTAGGGCTGGTCCTTATTTTTGCCGATCCTATATCAAGGCTGCTTCTGTTAGGGATATACCGAATGGGTATATCAGTGATGTAGTAGTCTTAAATCTAAAAATATCAGATGGCCCACAGTTGGTGGTCAGGCTTATAGCCTGATCGGACGACCCAGTTGCTGAAGGCCCATGGCGGATTTTAGGGAGGCGAGGAGCATAAGGCTTAGTTGAAGGCAGTTGTATTTCGTGTGTTGTATTTTTTTTTTGAAGAATTGGCTTTACCAAGTCAAAGGCTTGATTTTTTTTTGATGTATCAATCGATTTTTCAGTTGTTTGATCATATCTTCTTTCCTTTCACTCCACCCGATTGAGTGTAACAAAATCAGCATCTTCAACAGTAGCCCCGATAACAGGCCCCAAAAAGATAAAGCTAAGTAGGGGTTGGTCCTTATTTATTTCCGATCCTGTATCAAGACTGCTTCTGTTAGGGATATACCAAATGGGTATACCAATGATGTAGTAGTATTAAATCCAAAAAGATCGGATGGCCCACAGTAGGTGCTCAGGCTTATAGCCTGATCGGGCGGCCCAGTTGCTGAAGGCCCATAGCGGATTTCAGGAAGGCGAGGAGCATAAGGCGGACTCCTGAAGACATAAGCATGGTGGCTACTTATAAGATAAATCATAGTCTAAGTATTAGTCTAGGACTCCTTATTGTATTTGTCACGAAACCGCCATGAGGTTCAAGTCTGGCGCTTTTATAAGCCGCCTTGTAGGAGGCTTAGAGGTAGAGACTCAACTCATTGTAACCGAGCACTTGTTGCAATTATAGTGAATTATAGCAGCACGGAGGGTCCCGCCGGGGGATTTGAAGCTGGGTAAACTTGTGCTACTTTCGTTCTGGATCGCTCTGTCTAGTTCACCCTCTTCCACAAACCGCCATAGACTACCCTCCATGACATATCTGTTGATAGAACCATGACAGATCCCTCCGATCCGTATAACTTATCGGTAATATGGATGTATCTAGACATATTTTAGTTCTAGATACATTCATACTAGTGACATATTATAGAGGTTGGAGGGAGTATTTTTCTTTTCTTTTTCCTCTATGTTTCAAACTCTAAGTTACTCCTAGTTTAACATCATATTATTCCAAACTCTTATTTACTCCTAGTTTAAGATCACTTTATTCAAACTTGAATGTTTTTATTTTATAAGATTCAAACATTCTCGAACCAACAACTCAAATGAGATTTTCTTAGAATGTAAATACCAAAGAGAAAAGGGAGTGACTAATTCTCATGACTAGCATGAATCACAAGGCGAATCCAACGGCCTGGGGCATTTTTCACAGTTCTAACCCATGTTGCAAGTAGTAAAATTTAAGTTGCAACCCCACATGCAAAAGGAAAATCTCAGCTACAACCTATGTTGCAATCATGTCTAGCACAAATCACTTTGCACTCCAACGTTTTGAAAGTCGACTAAGGATTAAGCTAATTTACAGTCAGACTGAGAATTAGCAAAACCAAAAAGAAAATGTTCATGACACCACATAGTTCATACAATATGCAAAGATACAACCCACTGAGAGTAGTATAAATCACCCACAAATGCTTCACAAGATCATCTCATAATCGTTACTTTGGAGACAGTGAAACTGGCAACGAGCATCAGTGCTCTGTTTTGTTTAGTGATC
The DNA here is from genome assembly GCA_007115705.1 of Dactylis glomerata. Classification (NCBI taxonomy): domain Eukaryota; kingdom Viridiplantae; phylum Streptophyta; class Magnoliopsida; order Poales; family Poaceae; genus Dactylis; species Dactylis glomerata. The sequence goes on along the minus strand of QXEO01001062.1, from coordinate 500,769 downwards.
GCTAGTTCGGTATTACAGTGTTCATCCAAAGTGCCAGGCCAAAGCAACAGGCCTAGAAGTGGAACCACAAACATAGCTTAGCGATAAACCATCTGCCATAGAGTACAGGCGTCCATTCAGTAGGATGGAGAAAATATCTGCAGGAACCTACTGCGGTGACCCAGCATACCACTGCATGTTGTAGTATGCAAGTCGTTGATATAACACTTGCGGAACAACCCTCCACAAGAATTACATCTCTCAGAGTGGTACAACAGAAACATTGCGGGTCCAAATACAAACTGATAGTATTATTATTATAAACCAAAGCGTGCTGAGAACGAAATACTCCACAAGAGAACATCTCAAGTGCTTAGTGATTATACAACAAAAGGAGAAAGATGCAAATAAACACTCGAAGAACTCAACAGATTATTTCTATACTGCAACTGCTCGGTTCCTCGATTCCATACTGAACTACTAGTTAGACTACTCTTCACTCAGACTCATCGTCGGAAGCGACTCCATATCGTATGAAGTAGTCCACCTCTTCAACTCCACGCGAGAGGTCTGGCTCCTTGTAAAAGATGTCTTCTTGTCCTCCAATGGCATTCAGTGTTGCTTCATCTAATTCTTCATAGTCTAGCAAGGGTTTAAGAGATTGGGGTGAGTAACGAGCGTTACCCAGCAAGTTTCTTTAGAAAGAAGTTGTGTGATATGCACTAACTACAGCCATGGACCCAAAAGAGTCATAGGCCAATGCAAGGTTTTATCAAAGTTTCTTGAAAGATTGCTTTTACTAATGAAAACTATGCCCAACAGCCAACACAGGGTATTAGTGCCTTGAGAGCACCTTTCCTGCAGCGTTCGCAGCTCCTTCCCGGAACAAGGGGTAACATGTCACATCTTTTTACACTCTGCAGAGGTGTGTCCTTCCAAAAGAGATCAAAGCCTTGTTGCACAACCGGGCGTACATTCCCGTCCACACTTCCTTGGTGTGGGGCCCAGTCATTGATTCAAGCCATTCACTGCCTTCTCCGCAAAACGCATGCCCACCCAATTCACGCAAGCAGGTTTAGCCCCTGATATTCACCCCCAACGATGAAGTACCTAGGCACCCCTTGCGGACCATCATAGACACCAGTGGCCGTGGGCACTAAGGGGTCCCACCTATGTGCACGTATTCCCGCAAGACATACGGCAAACGGTAGCTGAGTGTCCGTTGACATGCGAATGAGAGAAGATACAGATGACTTTCCCGTCCCATTCCAAGTCTCCTGGACGACACGGGTTTTACGGCGCAAGAATAACTGTGGCATTGGTAGTTAGTCCTAGGTTTACTTTCCCGTGCAAGTGGAACCTCCACCACAACAATCTTACTGTGGTTCCACCTACCAGCCTTCCTAGGTTATCACCACTGGTCGATAACCACTAGTCATATTATTTATGAAACTATGTTTTCCATCCTTTTTGAAATGTTAGGGTTAAAAGTCAACACTTTGCAAATAGTTTCCAAATCAGTGCAACCAAGAGATATGAGCAAGATAAACTTGCCTTGTGACTGAAAGGTAGTGGAGTCGGATACTTGGCAATGCTCATGATCTCCTTGTTCTACAAAAATCCAATCATTGTCCGGTAAGGACAATGCTTAAAGAAGCAAATGGATGCTTGATGCAATGATATGCAATGCGTAGTGGTGCACCTTGTAGGTTTGCTTATTTGTGTGTTTTACCCAAGACTTGGTAGTAATAAAGTGTTTTATTTCAAAGTTTTGTATTATTTGTATGTTTTACCCAAAACTTGATAATTCAAGAACTCAATTTCATTTTTATTGCAATTTGAAGCTATGAAATCATGGTTGAGTTTATTTGAAAAGAAAAGGATTGTTTTAATAAAGAAAAGACTTAATTTTTATTTTGTTTAATAAAAATTAAGAATTTTGAGAAATGACAATTAAAGAATCTCACATTTTGTATTAATTTTGAATTGTATCAATAATATATATTATCAGTCCAATAATTAATTAATTTTAAAGAAAGGAATTACTTCCTGAAGTTTTAAACCAATCAAATATGAATTTGAGTTGAATTTGAAATTTTAAAGAAAAACCAGAATTAGCAAATTCATTTAAATTAAAGAAGAAAAACATTTGGCCTTGGCCCATTAACCAAGCCCAGCCCACCTAGCCTACCAATCCAATAGGCTCGGGTCTGGGTCGGTCAAACCGACCCAGCCCACTTTGCCTCTCTCTCTCTCTCTCTCCCGAGCTCTCTCTCTGGCGAACCCTAATCGCCTCGCCGTCGCCCGGCGATTCTGGCCACCTCCAGCGTCCTCCGCTGCCGCCACCTTGGGCAAAATGATCGCCTATGTGTCCTCTTCCTTCCCCACCAAATGGATTTGGAAGACTCCTCCTCTCCGAGGAGATCCAGAGCTGGATCCCACTCGGGTTTCGCTGGCTCTTGTCGCCTCCGAGCTTGACACCTCGCCGGATCTCTTCCCGGTGTTTGCTGTGCGGTGTTTTGGTGGCTGAGCGGCACAGGTGGAAGCATCCTCGACGGGTGCTCCCTGTGCTGCAACGCCGCCGCCGGTGAAGACTTCCCTCGGCCGCGCCTGGTCGGCCGCGCGGGCACTGCCTCGCCATGCCGGCCAGGTATGCACCTGGGCGTCTGGTGAGTGTGGTTCTCTCCTCCTCTTCCTCTGCCTTCTCTTCTCTGGCCTCTGTTACGAGCCATCTGGCCATGATAAGCTGCGCTAAGCTCACAGACTTGGTTCTGTAAAGCTGCTTACTGATGCAAGCTTGCTGTTTTGGATTCAGTTAAGTGTTCATGTGCTTGATCATGTGATGATTTACTGTGCCTAAGTTTCTCTGTCAGTGTGTTTAACTGACAGAGGTGTTAGTCTGAATATTTTGCTTGTTTGCAAGATTCAGTAAAGGCTATTAATAAAACTAATGATTCTTAGCTAGCACTGTTGGGAAAATGATTTACCTAAACAACCTGATACTATTTGTATTCTGTGATGATTTTGGTTATTGCTCTAGACTCTGTCTGTGATGCCATGTGAGCAATGATGGATATGTGTATCTGAATTGGCTAAGGTCTAGACTGTGCTGTGCAAGTGATGCTCTGTTAGACCTGGTTCAGTTGTGCAAACTGAATTTCATTACTATGCTCCTGCTACTGTTATTATTGACTCCTAGTAGGCTTTTAGTAAAATGATATGACTGTTGTTTTATAGAATGACTCTATGCTACTCTGGCTGTGATTGTGTTGAGGTGCATGACCATTTGGTCATGTGCCCAGCAACTAGTCTTGCAAAGGCTAACTTGTGGGGATATTTACCTTTATTACTGGCCAGTGATGCTGGTCTGAGGCCACTCACACTTCTGTGAGATGAATTTCCTGCTTATATATCCAAGGCTTGCAATTTGATGTTTATCTTGACCATGTTGTGTGTCTGAGGTGCATATCCTGTTGGATATGTGCCCAGCACAACCTGGCTATGTGGATGCTGTTTCATTTGCTCTGCTAAGCTTGCCAATGAAGCACAAGCTGAGGCTGCTACCCTGGGTGGTTTCTATTTGGCTTAAGCAATATTCCCAATGATGAACTTGACAAAGCAACACTTTGCAAGTTTGAGGGGTTTTCTACAAAAACTAACCATGACTGAGTCATGCACTGGCAATGATGTGATGTGCAAGAGTTTTAAACCCGATGCCTGAAGGTTTGCAGCTTAAGTCTTGATGTGAGCTGCTACTGCTTGCTGGTGGGTTGTGGCTTGCTCCTGGCTTGCCCTTCTCCTCCTGGTTTAGCTCCTGGTGCCTGCCCTTCTCCTCCTGGTCAGGGTCTGCTCCACCTTGCCACCTTCTTCAGCTTCCAGGGGTGAATCTATGGCTTTGCTGGTAGTGTTCAAGTGTGTTTCGGTGCTGTGTGCAAGAACAGTGGTGTTCTTGTATTTGGTCAAGTGTTGGTCGAGTGGGTGCTGCTCTCCCTGGCCGTGCTCATCTCCTCCAGCTGCTGGCTCAGCTGGGCTGATGTGGTGTTGCCAGCAGGTCTCTCTCAGTCCTGTGACTGAGCTGCTTGTGTGCTGCTTGCTTATGTGCATCACTGTTTTGATCTCATCCACTTCCTGGACGTGCTGTGAAACTGGTTTGGTACCCAAGTGCTTTGTACCCAAGTTTTTATCAGAACAGTTACTATGCTTGGTAAATTTACACTCAATGATGCAAATGGCAAAATAATTGCCAAGATCTGAGAGTAACTTACTCTAACCCTAATACTCTCACATTTCCTTTTGTTTTATATTTCTGCTTGCAGGTTATGAGATCAAGATCAATTAGATAGTTTAGATTTAGTTTTCATTATTTCACACTTTTGTAATATTATTTTCAGTTTACAATATTGTAAAGACATTGTACAAATGTTTGGTATTAATAAAGTAATATTTCTATTTATTATTAATTATCTATTCCACTTCTATTTTCCAACTCAATTTAATATTGGGTTTTATTTTAATAATGATTATTTATTCAAAATTCAACAATAACCCAAATCAAAATAAAATACCAAAAATACTTAAACAACATCATCAAGAGATCATGACAAAGTTCATAACAATCTAATAACATCTAACCCTGAATACTATTAGATAGGAGCTTATTCTCTCAGGTGTTTGAATTTGCGAAAAAATTATTCAGATTTTAGATGCATGAATGCACAAAGGTCCTAATTCTACCCTTCGATTTTTCCTAAACGCTGGGATATGACAGTCTTCCCCCCTTATCAGAACTTCATCCTGAAGTTATAAATTTGTGTACCTAAAGAGTTCTGGATATGCTTGTCTCAAATCTTCTTCTTTTTCCCAAGTTGCTTCTCGTTCAGAGTGATGTTTCCATTGCACTCTGCAGAACTTTATTGCACGATTCCGATTCTGAAGAGTTCTGGATATGCTTGTCTCAAATCTTCTTCTTTATTGGCTTCTCCTCATAAGTTAAATCTGCTTGAAGATCTAGATCATCATGAGTAATGGAGTCTTCAGGTGCTTTCAGACACTTTCGGAGTTGAGAAACATGAAAGACATTGTGTACTTGCTTCAACTTTTCTGGATGTTCCAATTCAAATGCAACACTCCGATTCTGACTCAAAATCTTGAATGGTCCAATATACCTTGGGCTTAACTTTCCTTTAATACCGAACCTCTTGACTCCCTTCATAGGACTAACCTTCAAATAGACCATGTCTCCTACCTTGGGCTCCCATGTCCGTCTCTTTTGGTCCGCATAGCTCTTCTGTCTACTCTATGCTATCTTTAAACGGTCTCGAATGACGTCGATAATGCCTTGCTTCTCTTTGATGAAATCTGGCTCAAATTCTTTGTTGCTTCCTGGTTCAAACCAGCAGATGGGAGATCGACACTTGTGTCCATAGAGTACTTCAAATGGTACTGCGTTCAAGCTGCTTTGGTAGCTATTGTTGTATGAAAACTCTGCTAAAGGCAAGTGTTCATCCCACGAACCTCCAAAATCTAGGGCACATGCCCGTAGCATATCCTCCAGGATTTGATTTGTTCTTTCAGTTTGCCCCTCAGTTTGAGGATGATAAGCAGTGCTGAAATCCAATTGTGATCCCAATGCTGACTGAAGTTTTGCCCAAAATGCTGATGTGAACACAGACCCTCTATCTGAGATGATCTTCTTGGGCACTCCATGCTTGCTAACAATCTCCTTCACATATTGTTCTGCTAACTTTTCTGCACTATCCTTCTGGTTCACTGCCAAGAAGTGTGCACTTTTAGTAAGACGGTCAACTATCACCCATATCATATCCTTATGCTTCTTGGTCAAAGGTAAACCGGTAATGAAATACATTCCGATTTCCTCCCATTTCCACTCTGGAATATCCAATGGTTGAAGTAAACCCGCTGGACTTTGATGTTCTACCTTGACTCTCTACAAGTGTGGCATTCGGCTACATACCTGGCTATGTCCCGCTTCATATTATTCCACCAAAACAACTCTTTGGGATCCATGTACATCTTGGTACTTCCCGGATGAATGGAGTATGGTGTCTCATGAGCCTCCTTGAGTATCAATCCTTTGATCTCCGGTATATCTGGCACACATATTCTGTTTTGAAACTAGAGTGATTGGAAATCACCTAGACGGAATTCAGATGGTCTTCCTTCCTCAATTCTGCGAATTTCTTCAACAATGAAAGGATCTTCATCTTGTCGTTTGAATATAGTATACTTCAAGTCACTTTGCCTTTCCTCCATCACCCTCATGGTAAATATACTTCCCAACGATTTGACTTCTAGACATTGTATCTCCAGTCTTTCTAGATCCTTGAGCAGATCCTCTAGAAGTTCTCTCGTCATCAATTGAGTCTCCGTGCTCTTCCGTCTTAATGCATCTGCTACCACATTGGCTTTTCCAGGGGTATAGTTGATGGTAAGGTCATAATCCTTAATCAACTCCAACCATCTCCTCTGCCTCATATTCAACTCCTTTTGAGTAAAGAAGTATTTAAGGCTTTTGTGGTCAGTGTATAACTCACATTTGGCTACATAGAGAAATTGTCTCCATTTCTTCAAGGTAAACACAACTACTGCTAGCTCTAAGTCATGTGTTGGATAATTGACTTCATGTGGCTTGAGTTGTCTGGAACCATATGCTATCACTTTCCGTTCTTGCATTAATACACAACCCAATCCATTCTTGGATGCATCGCAGTAAACTGTGTAATCCTTACCAGTTTCTGGCACTGCTAAGATAGGTGCGGATGTAAGTCTCTTCTTCAGCTCTTGGAAACTTTCTTCACATTTATCAGTCCACTCAAATGGGGTATTTTTCCTTAACAACTTTGTCATTGGCCCTGCTATTTTCGAAAATCCTTCGATGAACCTCCGATAGTACCCGGCCATTCCCAGAAAACCTCTAATTTCCTTCACATTGGTCGGTGCTTGCCAATCCAAAACTGACTGAACTTTGCTTGGATTCACTGCAGTTCCCTCTTTGCTGATGACATGACCAAGGAATTCTACTTGGTCCAACCAAAATTTACACTTGCTAAATTTAGCATACAGCTGATGTTCCCTTAGCACTTGTAATGCTATTCTGAGATGTTTGGCATGGTCCTCTCTATCCTTTGAATATATCAGAATATCATCAATGAACACTATCACAAACTTGTCCAGATATGGCATGAAAATCTTGTTCATCAAATTCATGAAGATTGCTGGAGCATTGGTCAAACCAAAAGGAACAACCAAATATTCATGATGCCCATACCTCGAGACAAATGCAGTCTTTGGTATATCTTCTGGCTTGATCTTGATTTGATGATATCCAGATCTCAGATCAATCTTGGAGAAAACCCCAGCCCCATGAACTTGATCAAATAAATCTTGAATCCTTGGTAAAGGATACTTGTTCTTGATGGTAACATTGTTCAGATTCCTGAAATCCCCACACATTCTTCTGCCTCCATCTCTTTTATCAACAAATATGACTGGCGAACCCCAAGGTGATATACTTTCTTGGATAAATCCCTTACTCTCCAGCTCATCCAGCTGCTCCTTCAGTTCCTTCAATTCTTTAGGACCCATCTTATATGGTGCATGAGATATCGGTGCTGTGCCTGGCTTTAGATCAATGGTGAATTCTATTTCCCTATCCGGTGGCATTCCCGGTAATTCTTGAGGAAATATATCCATGAACTCATTAACCACTGGAATATCCTCCAGCTTGGCCTCCTTTAGAGAATTGAGTTGAATCCCAATCTCAACATGGGTGTGCTTATCTGCTTGATAAGTGATTCTCCCACCTCTAGGCTTCCGGATAGACACTGTCTTCTCTTCACAATCAATGTGCGCTCCATGATCGGACATCCAATCCATACCCAGAACAACTTCAATGTTTTTAAGTGGAAGAACATAGAGATCGGCGAAATAAGGACAGTCACAGATCGTAATGACCTGGTCTGATTTGAATTGGGTTACTAAAAGTTTACCCCCGGCCGTCACCACAGTCATAGCATGAGCTATTGCCTGACACCTTAACCCATATTTTTCGACAAAATCCTTGGAAATGAATGATGTAGTGGCACCGGTATCAAAAAGAACTTTGCCAGGATGAGTAAGAATGCTGAGCGTACCTATGACCGCCGTTTCCGAATTGTTGGCTTCCTCAAGAGATGTGCAATTCAGTTTCCCAAAAGTCCTGCCTCTCTTGCCGTTGCTATTTTTTCCACTATTGCTTCCTCCAGATGCAGGTCTTCCACCTCCGCCTGTTTTACCTCCACTATTGACTGGCCAACCAGCAGCTGGTTTATTGGGACAATCAGGTCGAATATGCCCTACCTTTCCACAAGCATGGCAGACAATATTCGGCTTCGTGCACTCACTTTTGACATGCCCCGGAAGTCCACAGTTATGGCATATGATCTGGCCTTTTGGTGAGAATACCTTACGGTTTGGAGGAACACCTCCAGTCCTCACTCTGGGCTTGAAGCTGAGATTCTGAGAATTACAAGTCGGCTGGACTCTTTTGGCTTTAGTCTTGGCTTTCTTCTGTCGGCTCAGCTGAACCAACCTGTAGTCATTCTCCCATGTGATGGTTGTATCCATCAAGTCCTGGAAGTTGCGTGGCTTAGTCAACTTCATCTGCATCGCCGCGTATGGATCCAAGCCCCTTAAGAACCTTTTCACCCTCTTGTTGTCAATACTCACCTCGTCACTTGCGTAACGAGAGAGTCTAGTGAACTCCTTGATATAGCTCATAATAGATGAACTACCCTACTTCAAGTCTTTGAATTCTCGCCTTTTAAGCTCCACAATACTTTCAGGCACACGAGAGGTGCAGAACTTTTCCTTAAATTCCTCCCATGAGAATACCTTCTCCGGAAGCTGCAGTGTCACTTCGTTGTCCCACCATGATGCGGCTGGTCCAGATAAAAGATGTATTGCATAGCGGACCTTTTCTTCATCATTGGCTCCAACAGCCTTCAACTTTCTCTCAGTATCCATTAACCAGTCTTCAGCATCCATAGGCACCACTGCGGAAGCAAAGGGAAATGGTTTTGCATTGAGGAAGTTGGAAAGACTTACCCCCCTCGGTTTTGGAACCCTTCCGGCTCCAACCTGCCCCATAAGCTCTTGCATAAACTTGTTATGCGTTTCTTGCATGAACTGCATATATTGCATGAAGCTTTGCTCCTCCAAGGGCCTAAACGGTGGTGGTGGTAAGTGCGCTTGCACTTCTTGATCAGCCTTTGCTTTGGCTTCCATTTCTGCTTGCTGATCATTCATTGCCTTTGTTTGAGCTTCTTGCGCCAAGCGTTGCTCCTCGACTTCGGCGGCTACACCCGTATCCGTAACCCCTCTAAACCTGTAACACAAAGCGAAGATCTCATAATTACACCATGCCCATGCTTTCTGAGCTTCACTTCATGCCCAGAACTAGTCACACAATGGAAAACAGAAATCCAACTCCAAATGGAAGATCGCAAGAAAACCAAATATAGAGCACGTATTATACATCACATACAAACCATGATACATAGTCATTATTACAACACTTCCTCACTAGGGTGAGATACATTCATAGATCGAGACTGGAAAGTTCTACCATCTCTCTTATTATTACAACTTACTACTAGTACTCGCGGAATACTAAGATACAACTAGCTCTTGACTTGGTCTTGACAGCCTGTCCTGGTCTCAAGGCTTGTAGTACATGCCCGGAGTCCACCCGTGCTGACGTGTAGTCCGGCGCACTATCTCCGGAATGAATGGCCTCCCGCCCGGAACATAGTCCGAGTTGGACGTGTCAACAGCAGAAGTGTCACTCAACACGAGTCCGTTCAGTCCAAGGTAACTCTCAAAGTAGACCCTGGTCTCGTGAGTAGTCATAGTCGGGAAAGGCTCCACCTCTCCAAAGCAGGTACTCTCAGTGCAGTAGGTGTGGTCAAATGGTTCCTCCTGCACCACTGGTGTCTCAACAGGCTCCTCACTCTCAAACTGTACCTCCATAGGATCCTCCTCCTCTATAGTCACGGGAGTGGCTACGGCATTCCCTCCTCCTGCCGCCTGAGCTGTCACTCCGTGGGAACTGGTGTACTGCTGACCATCTCCCAGCCAGTCAAACCTCCACCCATCAGAGTTCTCAATGGGAAGCTCGGACTCCGAGACTCCCCTGAGACCTTGATGCGCCTCCATGCTAGAAGTGATAACTGGGTAGTGTATAGGCTCTAGAGTAGGTGAATACCTGGAAGGTCCCGGCTGTGTCGGGTAACTGTGAGTCCCCACAACCGGTGAGAAGTGTGATCCCTCTGACTCCTGCCTAGTCCTCTGTGCTCGCTCCTGCCTCCTAGTAGTGTGTGCGAGGTCATCAAGCATCTCCGCCTTGTCCTCAACCAGGACCTGGTGGGTGTTATACAGTGATCCCACCATCTTCCTATACCTATCAAGAAGTCTGGCTACCAACTTGGGCTTCTTCTTCACGAGTATATCATGATCCATTCCCGGCTCATCCATCAGTGAGTCATGAGAAATAGCGGTGAAAGTGGTACCTGCTAACTCCACCGCTCTATACTCCCGGATAGTAGCAATAGCTTGAACTACTGCCTCGTGGTAGGCTGCCATCTGTCCTCTTCCCTCACCAGAAGGCTGAACTAGACTAGGTGCCAATCCGTCGGGTAGCATGATCACGACACGGTACTTGACCACAGTTCTGTCATCCTTGTAAGTATAGGTCTTAACAGGGATGTCGGTACTGAGACCAAAGGCCCGTAGCAGTGATCCTAACTGCTCTGTCAAAGTCCCCTCATAGTCATCTAGAGTCTTCCTCTGAGACCAAACTGTGCCCGCTGGGATTCTCGATGCCATAATAGCTATACAAGAATAGGATATATAATTAGTAATGATGCATCATAATAAAGAATTATAACACTAAAAATATGACCGTGTTATTCCCAAGTGAATAACCATCATAATTTTAGAGAACTCTTTACCATTGCAACTAGACTCCTACAAGTTCTATCCCTTTACTAGGTTTCCAACCTAAGGTCAAAGCAATTGCTCTGATACTAGCTGCGGTGACCCAGCATACCACTGCATGTTGTAGTATGCAAGTCGTTGATATAACACTTGCGGAACAACCCTCCACAAGAACTACATCTCTCAGAGTGGTACAACAGAAACATTGCGGGTCCAAATACAAACTGATAGTATTATTATTACAAACCAAAGCGTGCTGAGAACGAAATGCTCCACAAGAGAACATCTTAAGTGCTTAGTAGTTATACAACAAAAGGAGAAAGATGCAAATAAACACTCGAAGAACTCAACAGATTATTTCTATACTACAACTTCTTGGTTCCTTGATTCCATACTGAACTACTAGTTAGACTACTCTTCACTCAGACTCATTGTTGGAAGCGACTCCATATCGTATGAAGTAGTCCACCCCTTCAACTCCATGCGAGAGGTCTGGCTCCACTTAAAAGATGTCTTCTAGTCCTCCGATGGCATTCAGTGTTGCTTCATCTAATTCTTCATAGTCTAGCAAGGGTTTAAGAGATTGGGGTGAGTAACGAGCGTTACCCAGCAAGTTTCTTTAGAAAGAAGTTGTGTGATATGCACTAACTACAGCCATGGACCCAAAAGAGTCATAGGCCAATGCAAAGTTTTATCAAAGTTTCTTGAAAGATTGCGTTTACTTATGAAAACTATGCCCAACAGCCAACACAGGGTATTAGTGCCTTGAGAGTACCTTTCCTGCAGCGTTTGCAGCTCCTTCCCGGAACAAGGGGTAACATGTCACATCTTTTTACACTCTGCAGAGGTGTGTCCTTCCAAAAGAGATCAAAGCATTGCTGCACAATCGGGCGTACATTCCTATCCACACTTCCTTGGTGTGGGGCCCAGTCATTGATCCAAGTCATTCACAGCCTTCTCCGCACAACGCATGCCCACCCAATTCACGCAAGCAGGTTTAGCCCCTGATATTCACCCCCAACGATGAAGTACCTAGGCGCCCCTTGCGGACCATCATAGACACCAGTGGCCGTGGGCACTAAGGGGTCCCACCCATGTGCACGTATTCCCGCAAGACATATGGCAAACGGTAGCTGAGTGTCCGGTGACATGCGAACGAGAGAAGATACAGATGACTTTCCCGTCCCATTCTATGTCTCCTGGACAACACGGGTTTTACGGCGCAAGAATAACTGTGGCATTGGTAGTTAGTCCTAGGTTTACTTTCCCGTGCTAGTGGAACCTCCACCACAATAATCTTACCGTGGTTTCACCTACCAGCCTTCCTAGGTTATCACCACTAGTCGATAACCACTAGTCATATTATTTATGAAACTAGGTTTTCCATCCTTTTTGAAATGTTAGGGTTAAAAGTCAACACTTTGCAAATAGTTTCCAAATCAGTGCAACCAAGAGATATGAGCAAGATAAACTTGCCTTGTGACTGAAAGGTAGTGGAGTCGGATACTTGGCGATGCTCCTAATCTCCTTGTTCTACAAAAATCCAATCATTGTCCGGTAAGGACAATGCTTAAAGAAGAAAATGGATGCTTGATGCAATGATATGCAATGCGTAGTGGTGCACCTTGTAGGTTTGCTTATTTGTGTGTTTTACCCAAGACTTGATAGTAATAAAGTGTTTTATTTCAAAGTTTGGTATTATTTGTATGTTTTACCCAAAACTTGGTAATTCAAGAACTCAATTTCATTTTTATTGCAATTTGAAGCTATGAAATCATGGTTGAGTTTATTTGAAAAGAAAAGGATTGTTTTAATAAAGAAAAGTCTTAATTTTTATTTTGTTTAATAAAAATTAAGAATTTTGAGAAATGACAATTAAAGAATCTCACATTTTGTATTAATTTTGAATTGTATCAGTAATATATATTATCAGTCCAATAATTAATTAATTTTAAAGAAAGGAATTACTTCCTGAAGTTTTAAACCAATCAAATATGAATTTGAGTTGAATTTGAAATTTTAAAGAAAAAACAGAATTAGCAAATTCATTTAAATTAAAGAAGAAAAACATTTGGCCTTGGCCCATTAACCAAGCCCCGCCCACCTAGCCTACCAATCCAATAGGCTCGGTTCTGGGTCGGTCAAACCGACCCAACCCACTCTGCCCTGCTCACTTACTCTCTCTCTCCCGAGCTCTCTCTCTGGCGAACCGTAATCGCCTCGCCGTCGCCCGGCGATTCCGACCACCTCCGGCATCCTCCGCTGCCGCCACCTTGGGCAAAATGATCGCCTCTATGTCCTCTTCCTTCCCCACCAAATGGATTTGGAAGACTCCTCCTCTCCGAGGAGATCCAGAGCTGGATCCCGCTCGGGTTTCGCCGGCTCTTGTCGCCTCCAAGCTCGACACCTCGCCGGATCTCTTCCCGATGTTTGCTGTGCGGTGTTTGGGTGGCTGAGCGGCACAGGTGGAAGCGTCCCCGATGGGTGCTCCCTATGCTGCGCCGCCGCCGCCGGTGAAGACTTCCCTTGGCCGCGCCTGGTCGGCCGCGCGGGCACTGCCTCACCATGTCGGCCAGGTATGCACCTAGGCGTCTGGTGTGTGTGGTTCTCTCCTCCTCTTCCTCTGCCTCCTCTTCTCTGGCCTCTGTTACTGGCCATCTGGCCATGATTAGCTGCGCCAAGCTCACAGACTTGGTTCTGTGAAGCTGCTTACTGATGCAAGCTTGCTGTTTTGGATTCAGTTAAGTGTTCATGTGCTTGATCATGTGATGATTTACTGTGCCTAAGTTTCTCTATCAGTGTGTTTAACTGACAGAGGTGTTAGTCTGAATCTTTTGCCTATTTGCAAGATTCAGTAATGGCTATTAATAAAACTAATGATTCTTAGCTAGCACTGCTGGGAAAATGATTTACCTAAACAACCTGATACTATTTGTATTCTGTGATGATTTTGGTTATTGCTCTGGACTCTGTCTGTGATGCCATGTGAGCAATGATGGATATGTGTATCTGAATTGGCTAAGGTCTAGACTGAGCTGTGCAAGTGATGCTCTGTTAGACCTGGTTCAGTTGTGCAAACTGAATTTCATTACTATGCTCCTGCTACTTTTTATTATTGACTCCTAGTAGGCTTTTAGGAAAATGATATGACTGTTGTTTTATAGAATGACTCTATGCTACTCTGGCTGTGATTGTGTTGAGGTGCATGATCATTTGGTCATGTGCCCAGCAACCAGTCTTGCAAAGGCTAACTTGTGGGGATATTTACCTTTATTACTGGCTAGTGATGCTGGTCTGAGGCCACTCACACTTCTGTGAGATGAATTTCCTGCTTATATATCCAGGGCTTGCAATTTGATGTTTATCTTGACCATGTTGTGTGTCTGAGGTGCATATCCTGTTGGATATGTGCCCAGCACAACCTGGCTATGTGGATGTTGTTTCATTTGCTATGCTAAGCTTGCCAATGAAGCACAAGCTGAGGCTGCTACCCTGGGTGGTTTCTATTTGGCTTAAGCAATATTCCAAATGATGAACTTGACAAAGCAACACTTTGCAAGTCTGAGGGGTTTTCTACAAAAACTAACCATGACTGAGTCATGCACTGGCAATGATGTGATGTGCAAGAGTTTTAAACCTGATGCCTGAAGGTTTGCAGCTTAAGTCTTGATGTGAGCTGCTACTGCTTGCTGGTGGGTTGTGGCTTGCTCCTGGCTTGCCCTTCTCCTCCTGGTTTAGCTCCTGGTGCCTGCCCTTCTCCTCCTGGTGAGCTCCTGGTGCCTGCCCTTCTCCTCCTGGTCAGGGTCTGCTCCACCTTGCCACCTTCTTCAGCTTCCAGGGCTGAATCTATGGCTTTGCTGGTAGTGTTCAAGTGTGTTTCGGTGATGTGTGCAAGAACAGTGGTGTTCTTGTATTTGGTCAAGTGCTGGTCGAGTGGGTGCTCCTCTCCCTGGCCGTGCTCATCTCCTCCAGCTGCTGGCTCAGCTGGGCTGCTGTGGTGTTGCCAGCAGCTCTCTCTCAGTCCAGTGACTGAGCTGCTTGTGTGCTGCCTGCTTGTGTGCATCACTGTTTTGATCTCATCCACTTCCTGGGCGTGCTGTGAAACAGGTTTGGTACCCAAGTGCTTTGTACCCAAGTTTTTATCAGAACAGTTACTATGCTTGGTCAATTTACACTCAATGATGCAAATGGCAAAATAATTGCCAAGATCTGAGAGTAACTTACTCTAACCCTAATACTCTCACATTTCCTTTTGTTTTATATTTCTGCTTGCAGGTTATGAGATCAAGATCAAGATCAATTAGATAGTTTAGATTTAGTTTTCATTATTTCACACTTTTGTAATATTATTTTCAGTTTACAATATTGTAAAGACATTGTACAAATGTTTGATATTAATAAAGTAATATTTCTATTTATTATTAATTATCTATTCCATTTCTATTTTCCAACTCAATTTAATATTGGGTTTTATTTTAATAATGATTATTTATTCAAAATTCAACAATAACCCAAATCAAAATAAAATACCAAAAATACTTAAACAACATCATCAAGAGATCATGACAAAGCTCATAACAATGAGAAAATTCCTTATATGACACTACTTGTAAATATGATTCCTTATATGACACTTAAAACTTTTTCCTTCCCTAAATGACACTCGGTGTAAAAATTTTGTCTTATATGACACTCTAGTGTATTATATGATTTATAAAGACGCTATTGCCCCTAGTACAATATGTGACAAAAATTTAAAAAATTCAGCTATTGCCCTTGCTTTCTTTGTAGAATGAATGCGTCATGCATGCTGCATATCAGCAAAAAAACAGTACTAGTGCTACAAAAATAATAGTGCTGACTGAGTTACAAAACAGGCTAGCTTTATCTGCGTTGGTCCTACAGACTAGGTCTTCATCCAAAAATAGAAACCTGCTAGGCCACCCGCCACCGCTGGCCGAGGAGGCAGGAACCAAACATCGTCTCCATCGATCCTGTCTTCCCAGGACATGGTGTGGAGTTCTATGCGTACGTGCCCAGGCAAGCACCAAGCAGGCTGCTGGCCAACACTACTAAACTCTAGTATGAGCGTTGGAATGGTATATTTGTAGTTGGAATGGTATTTCTAAAGGCATACACAATTAAGTAAATATTTATGTGGCTAAACTAATGTAAATAAAAAACTTTAAAATGGGTAATCAAGCGTGTATGCCGTGCACGTGCCTCCTTACTAGTAGGGGAAAAAGGCTGATCGTATTTGTGTAAAACTGGCTAGCTGAATCATAATCGTAACTACTCAGCTCGATCGCCTAGGCTCATCTACAGGTCTTCATCGAAAAATAGAAACCTAAGTGTTGTTGCAACTGTGCCGCACCGCCGCGCCGTCCACCCGCCACCGCCTCAACCAACAAAATTTAGGATTGAACCTGAACCCCGGCACGCAGCAAGGTTACTAGTTGGCGTATTGTAAGTCATCATGGATTCGTATATATTATCTTGGTATTAAATAGTTAAACAAAAAAATTGTAAGTCACATAATGCACTACAGCACTAGAGTGTCTTTGTTGGAGCTGGATAGATGCTCTCTCACTAGTAGAAAAAGGGCTTCCGTTCGACCCCTTTAGTCCTCAAACAATTTGGTCTGCGACTAATATGAGTATTAGTCCCGATTCAAATGAAAATGTGGGTCAGGAAGCATTAGTCCCGGTTCAAATGGAGGCTTTAGTCCCGGTTTGAGCCACCAACCGGGACTAAAGGTCCCTGACCTTTAGTCCCGGTTGGTGGTTCAAACCGGGACTAAAGCTTACCCTTTAGTCCCGGTTTGTGGCTCAAACCGGGACTAAAGGTCCGGCGCCTATTTTTCCTCTCATTCCTACCCCCCCCTCCTCACGCAGAAAAAACGTCTAAAACAAATAAACGAAAATGATAAAAACTTCAAATTTCAAAATCCTTTGACATGCATGTACCTCACGCAACCAACTTTTATGGAAAATTTGAAAATTTTAATTTTGATATTTTTTGTAAAAAAAGGTTGTTCCAAATTAAAACGGCTATAACTTTTGCATACGGACTCGAAAAAAATGTATAATATATGAAAAACTATGTACACAAAATTTTACATCCGATTTCAACGGCCTACGGCCGTTTGCACAATTTCTTGTTTCTCAAAATTCCAAAGGGAAATATGAAAGCAGGAAGATTTTAGATTTTGTCAGAAATAATGAGAAAAAATGATTTTTTTTGATTTTTTCATTTCTTTTGTTGTTTCTTCTACTTTTTGGTCATTTTGACGTTTTTTATTAATTTTAGAATTTTGGAATTTTTTAAGTTTTTTATTATTTTTTGAATATTTTGAGTTTAAAAATTAATAATTAAATTATGCATAAAGATTATTTGGAATTCATTGATGCTTATTATTACTTAATCATTGTTGCTTATTTTGTGAATTATTTGGAATTCAAAAAATTAAAATCATATGTTACCAAAGTGTATGGGTTAATAGAATTGATAGCATAGCATTATCAAGAAGTCGCGAGCGCAGTGTTGGAAGGTAGTAGGGAAGGAATGGAGAAGTTAAGCGTGCTAAAGGTGGAGTAGTGTGAGGATGGGTGACCGACCGGGAAGTGAGGATCATAAGTATGTAATTTGGCATGAGAATAGAGGTGATTAGAGATTAAGTGAAGAGTGGAGACTGTTAAACAATTCAAATATTCAAAAATATAGAAATTTTAAAAAATCTAAAAAAAATTGAACTTTTTTTCAATAATTCTACCAGAAATTATATCGGATCCCTTTAGTCCCGGTTGAAGCCACCAACCGGGACTAAAGGGTCCTCCAGCCTTCTGCACACGACCCGGACCACGTGGAGGACCTTTAGTCCCGGTTTGTGAGCAACCGGGACTAAAAAGGAGGGGCTTTAGTCCCGCTTTGCTAGTCCCGGTTGGACATCCGGGACTAAAGCCCCTTACCAACCGAGAATAAAGCCCCTTTTTCTACCAGTGTCTGCTCAGCATCAGTGGCAATAACGTATCTGTAAGTGTAGGGGCAATAGCGTCTTTGTAAGTCACATATTGCACTAGAGTGTCATATAAGGCAAAAAAAATTACACCAAGAGTCATCTAGGGAAGGCAAAAGTTTTAAGTATCATATAAGGAATCATATTTTACAAGTAGTGTCATATAAGGAATTTTCTCTATAACAATCTAATAACATCTAACCCTAAATACTATTAGATAGGAGCTTGTTCTCTCAGGGTGTTTGAATTTGCGAAAAAATTATTCAGATTTTAGATGCATGAATGCACAAAGGTCCTAATTCTACCCTTCGATTTTTCCTAAACGCTGGGATATTACACCTACACAGTCGTTTCTCCAGTAAATCACGTCGAAGGAGTTCTGCAGGATCATCGAAAAACAAATCTGCAGAAAGAGATAAGCATGAACATGTCAAAGTTGATAAGTCAACAACAGTACTAACAAGTGGTGAATGTCTAAGAATCATGGCCAAACACATCCACGCAATGCAGGTTATTATCACTGGAGAACTAGCATCCCCCATGGATTATTTTCTGTGAGCCGACTTGAATTCCGTCAATTTATGTCTGTTTTTAACGCGGGAACTCTTTTCGATTCCTGATGGAAATGAGCTGTTTCTGGTAGAACTCTCATGAGTTTCCTGTGTTCGAAATGGCCTGGTTGTGCTTCCAGTGTAACGGCAGAAATATGAAAGATGAAGTTCGAAAGGGATGTAAACAAAAGTCATCAATCGACAGCACATGAGCTTCCGGCGACTAGACACTGAAACACCCCGTCTCTGCACTGACTGCAACGACTAGTCACTTGAATGTTCTGAATTCGGACATCCGCTTGTTTTCCGAAAACGTGGGGAGACAAAAATTTGGCAGCGTCTGCACCGGCTTACTTCAACCTCTGACGCTTCAGGGGCTACGAAAGAGGACCACGGTGGATGAACGTTTCCCTTGCAGAAACTGGCCAATTCAAGAAAATTGTGATGATGCTAGCTGCACTAGTACTAGAGAAAACGGCAGATTGACTGGCCAATTTCAAGAAGCTGAAATGAGGTGCGCGTTGAGTATTGAGTAATGACCTAATTATTGGATGATCACTTCGTCAACACCACATGGGGAGATTTTACCAAAACGAAGGACGACAGTAACTACTACTGCTACTTAATCCGGGGGTTCCGAGGATTTTCCATGCACATGCTTTGCAATGTCAACATTATTTTGGACCAAATATAAGCTGCCAAAATGTGATTGGAAGACACTCTGCGGTTATGATCTTGTGGGATGTTTTTTTCGCCTTAAAGGAATATATTAATATCAACTTGGTACCTACACCCTACCTCTCCAACAATATAAATGTCAACCGGCTAGTCGAGACATTAAGGATGCACATAGCCCCGCAAAAAAACTGCACGTAGCAAAAGGAAAAAATGAAAATAAATAGGAAAAGGGCCTCGCCGAAACGATAAACCCCTTGCAATGGCATGAGCCACCATAGCCTATCTATTCGTAAACATACCCGAAATATACATTTTTTAGAATTGAGAGAAATCTAATTAAAGAGTAGTACTCCTTGATGAAATTGGAGAAGGAGGCCCATATGAGCCTGTCCCATTTCTGACTAGATCCCAAAAGGCCATAACTACTCCTCCAATTGTGAGTTCTTCTGTTTCAAGCCACCCTGCACCCCAACCTAAGTCAGCGTCGGCGAGACCCCAGCACCCCTAACCCTAAGTTCTATAGCTTGTGGCCGCCTTGATGCAAACTCGCCGACCTCTTCTCCGTCGTAGCTCCCTGCCGGTCGTAGCGGCGTTGTCAGCGCCAGCTCATTTCCTGGCTGCCGGGAAGAAGAACGCTGTGGGGGAAAACACTAAACAGGCCAAGCCCAGTCGACACCCGTGTATGCAGAAAGGTATCGCTGGGGGATCCTATGCCCCGCTTAAAGCGGTGCGGGCTGAAACGCCGCACAGCCCGCGCGCTGCGCGGGCGGCCAATGGGCCTTGGCCCAGCTACTATTTGTTTATCTTCTTTGTTGATTTTTCTTTTCTGTTTCTATTTTGCCTTTCAAAATTTAAACAAAAAATTTCAATTCCAGCAAAATTCTAAATTACAACAAATTCGAAATTCGGTCAAAAATTTAAAATTTTGGAGTAATTCGAAAATTGAAAAAATAAATTCGAACAAAATTTAAAATCTAAACAAAATTTGAAATGTGAACAAATTTCGAAATTTGGACAAATTTTGAAATCTAAGCAAATTTCAAAATCTGAACAAATTTTGAAATTTGAACAAAATTCAGAATTTGAAAAAAATTCAGAATTTTTTTAAAATTCTAAAATTTGAACAACATTCAGAAATTGAACTTCGGAATATGAATAAAATTCGAAATTTGAACAAATTCCGAAATGTGAACAAATTTTTAAATTTGAACAAATTTGAAATTTGTCAAAATTTTGAACTAAAAAAATTTCGCAATCTGTTAATGTAAAGTGAAAAAGGAAAAAAAAGAAGAAGAAAAAAAGAAATAGAAAAAGAAAAAAAAAGAAGCAGAACACGTTTGCTTTAAAAATCGGACTATGAGCCGAGCCCATAGCCCAAAATTTAAAGCGCAAATAGACTATGCGGGTTGAGCTGAGCGAGGCTGAACCGCCGCATTAAGCGGGGTATAGGTTCCGCCGGTATCGCTCCCGCAATGAATTTCCCAGCCAGGCCACTCTCGCTCGCCAAAATTCCCGATCGAGATCGATACCGAAATTCAATCTGCTCAAATTCAGCGGTTTTTAAAAATTGGTGAAGGAAGCCCTTCTGAGCCCGGCCCAGTTGGTAGTAGAGCCCAGAAGGCCAGCATTGCTCCCCCGATCATGGCTTCTTCTGTTCGAAGCGACGCCAAAATTCCCCATCGATCCGCTCGAATTCCCACAGTAATGAATTAGTCCCATACTGCTTTGGTAAGGTTGGATGGAGCGGTTGAAATAGACGGCCATCGGTCAGTTGATCGCCGGCGGGCGCATCGTAGGGGCTGGATTCCATAATGTGCGCTATGTCCAGTGAGCATCACCCTTCGCCGGTGCTCAGGCATCGACTCGGTAGGCTTCTGGACGCACTCCTGAACCCGGCGGGAGTCACGCGCTGCTGACGTGCCAGGCAGCAACGGCACCCGTTGCTATATGGGTGGAATTCCGCTCGGTCCGTGCGCCCATCCCCGGCCACACCACAAACCTTTTTTGTCTTACAACCTCTGTAAATCTCTGATGCAGCCATGCAGGCAGGACTCGAGATTCATGTTCTGCTCAAGGCCCCTCGTATAGATTGGCTTTGGACAGGTATACCTCAAGTGTCGATCGGCACAACACGGATATGGCTGTTCGACAAGATTATTTCACTTGCATCCACTGGGATGGAGATGATCTAGATTATTTCCTACTTGTTGTGAGCCTCGGATTGATATCTGCTCCACATACTTTAGAAGAGGAATGGTATGGTGTTCTTTAGTCAATGTGATCACAATATCTTCTCTATTCTACAGAGGCCACATAACCTGCATCGTGTATCCCGTACTGCCAAATGCTTATCAAGTTCACATCTTAACAAAAGTGGCCCAATAAAAGTTCACATCTTAACAAATCCTTCAGGTTTCACTAAAGGTGGAAGTGTAGAGAGGTCATCTACGACAAATCGCCTGATGGCAAGACCTATGTTAAAAGGCCGCCACATCTCCAAGGTTAGCATTTATTCTACATATCAGGGTTCTGTTAAGTGTGATTACAGTTTGATTATACAAGGAAAATATACATATTGTACACCAAAACCTTTTCTTTAGCATTCATACTAACATTTTGCGAGACATTCTAGGCTAGAGTACTAGGATACTCAATACTGATGCATATGTTGCAGGTTTTTTTTTCCTTTCATATTTGCTTTTTGGACCAGCACGCCAAACCATGTAAGCTTAACTTACTTTTTTATCTTCTATCGAATGCAGATTGTGATGCCCCAGTGATTTGCCACCAGAATGAAGGGAATGGATATACAAGTTTGTTCCCGTAGTCGCTGTTCAGCTTCGCTAAGATGGACGGGCTACTGAAGTCCAAGACCTTGAGAAATCAAGGTAACTCAAATCAATGCTCTTTGTTACTTATTCATCTCAATAATTGACATTTGTCACAAAAAACAGATTTGTTCTCAAGGAGATATTGAGAAAGCAAGTTACAATATTAACTGGCTTGTCCCTGATGTTTTTAAGGACACATTTGTTTCTGCTAAAAGATTGATGTGCAAATGCAAATAGCTCTCTGCAGTGGTTCTTTTCTTATCTTTGATTGGTTCTTTTCTTATCTTTGATTTAGACAGTCACAAAAGGTTGTTGGCTTGGATAATCTGCTCTATGCGCGCGATGCCGACTTCTCCTGTTTTTCAGACCTTCACTTTCATCTCTTGCTTACTATATTGAAGGACAAGGCTCACTGATCCCGTAAGACTACCATTCAGCGCTCTTGACAATGTTCATTGTTGGACTGATTGTTTTGATTTCTCTTTATATTTATGCAAGCGACTAGTGTTGTATAACGACTAAATTTCATGCATCGGATCGGTTTCTCTCTTTTTAAATGACTCGCCTCGAAAGTTTGCTTTACTTGTAGAGTTGTGCTTGTTGATTTGCCACATTTTTTATTTGCCGGGAACATCTATCTCAAGTTTGAACCACCAGTAGCAGGATCGGAGGATGGGAAGGGACTGAACTGCTAAGAGGACAAAGGCTTCTCCGCTATGTCTAGGAACTTGCCGATGACATAGGACGGGGGAAACGACTAAGGTCCGTTACTCCGGCATCATCGATGGAGCGACTAGGCCATTCACGACAGTTCAGACCAGCGAAGCACATGACAAACCCTTCTTGGGGGTTGTGGTACCTTTCTTATAGTTTGGTGGTCATGCATTGCACCCTTCTTGGGGATTGTGGTACCTTCCTTATAGTTCAAATGTTGTCACAGTTGGTGGTTGATATTGATGTTTGTGCTAGTGTCGTGTTTCGTTTAGCATGCCCTTTAGTGCCATCTTATTTCTTATCTTCTTTATAATTAGTTATTTGTGTGCATTGTTGATGATTCATTATCTCTTGACACTATGTTTCGGTCTGTTTAAAAAAACAAGAAACAAACTCCTCCCGACCCCTCCCGCGGTGCCCCTAGATCGCCGCCGAGGGGCTCCCATCGTGCCGCCAAAGCTCGCCTCGACACTAGATCCATTCGCCGCCGCTGTGGTGGCGGGCCTAGCCGCCGAAGGTGGACTGGGGGTGGTCGCTGGGGCTTGACTGGATCTGATGGGGCGGAGTTCGGAGCCACGCCCATGGCTGCGGCCAGGGCGGCACCCCTGGCCGGGGTGGTGGAGGTCTCCCCGGTGGCGCATAACTAGCGGCGGTGTGTGGGCTGAGTGGATCGGGGACAACCCTTGATCTGTTCGGGGTGCTCCTTGTCATCTCCCCCATCGCCTTCTTGATGTGTCGCGGCCGGTTCTGGTGGTGGATAGATGACGCACTGCCGTCTCCTTTTACGCCGCTGCCATGGGCAATCGGTTGTTCGGAGAGGTAGATTTCGCAGGTTGCCGACGGGTGGTGTGGGGGCTGCCCAGTTCATCTTGAATAAAGGAGGAGGTCCTAGAGTTCCTCTCGCGCCAAGATAAAGATTATCCGGATGCCGGTCCCCATCGATCTAGTTGGACGGTTGTGTTTCGAAAAGCTCCGCTGGTGAGCTCCACTAGGTGACCATGCCTAGAGATTGCTGGATCGGGTCGTATTTGGTCGTGCACACCCATGTTTTTATCTAACCGTTTTGGTTTCAGAGGGAGCGCTTCGAAGCTCTGCGGGCTGTTAATACCATGGAGCATGTTCTCGTTTCATGGTACTAGCGGAGAATGTCATGGAACGCGAGATCTGAGGACTAGCAATGGTGGTTTATGTCTTTGTGGCGATGAGGAATTGGCTAGGTGATTCGTGACTTGAAGCAGCGGTATGCAAGTGGGGGCGACTGCATAGGAGAAGTCCAAAGTCTTGTCTTTCAGGGCAAAAATCCAAGGTATGGCCTTAATTGGTTTTTCCTGACAATGGTCTTGTTGAAGGCATTATTTTGAGAGAAGGGTCTTTTCTTTACGGTGAAAACCTGAGATTTATGATCGGGTGACGGCAGTGCTTGTGCACTGTTCCCTTCTTGGAGGCATTGCTTTTGCAGGAGCTGGACTTCTAGTGTTGTCTTGGTGGTGTTAATACTATTGTTCTAAGAAATAGATCACTATTGCGGGACTTCTCTTTTTTGTAATTATTCTTTCTTTTTGTTGTCTGCATCCGTAAGGCTAATAGGACAATGCGTTGTTGCAGAGGATGGGTGTATTTGGTATCTCCGCGATATTAATATACACTCTTTGTCAAAAAATCTCTTGACACTATATTGTAGCATAGACTATGTACAGTTGATATCAATATGTTATTATCCTTTATGGAGGAGGTATTCTACCATAAAAATAACTTCTCTATCCATAAAACTATGGAGCAGTGCCTTCCGGGTCGCCTCTTGCTAGGGCAACTTAGGAGGCCCCCCTCACTGCCACCACTGCCCCCATAAAGGCCTTCAGTGGACTAGGGTGGTGAGGGGCCCCAATAATTTTGTTCTCTAGTTGGCCCTAGCATTCTCTCATGTCGCTGCCATGCCCCTCTACCGACGGTGCTAGATCGAATCGCGAGGCAGGAGATCCCAGCGTGGCTCCTCTTGCCGATAGTTCTTGGCGCCAATATGGTGGCAGCAAGATCCCTGGTGGGTTTCTCCGGCCCGGGCAAGCACATGGAAAGTCACCCTAGATGGTGTGAGTGTGTGCTAGAATCTTAGGGTGTAGGATCAATGTCTGTCGTAGGTGGGGCTATCGGATCTTCGTCTGCTCTGCCCCTTCCACAAGATTGCGGCCTGACATGAAGATCCTTCTCCCCCTGTCTTGTGGCTACCTCCATCCACCTTGGGTTTGCCTTCACATCTTCATTGTTGCACTTACTAAGGTGTTGAAGCGGCATCATAGTGGTCGCCTCTGAAGAAGACCAGTTAGTCTTTGGTGTTTCCACCTCGCATGCTCGTGTCAAGTCGAGCCAATCCTAGAGAGTACTCATGGCAGATTGGGAGTGTGTCGAACAATCGGTGTTTTGCAGTTGTGTTCTCGACAAGTGGGGCGGTAGCACTGTCGGTCTTCATTCGTCGGTGAAAACTGTTGGGGTTTGATGCAAATAACAAAAAAAAATTTGGATGCAACCCCGAATTGCCCAAGAACCTATCTATTAGTAATGCTGCAACAGTAAACAGAAGTTTGGAGACGTATCCTAGTAGACCGAACGTGGGGATTACGCTCCCGCACAAGCGTTGATGATGAAGACGACGTACCGACCTCAAGGTCGTGAAGATCTTGGAGAAACGATTCCGACGCCACACGAGAGGCACCTCCGTGTACTCGTACACGTACGGCGATCACTGACCTCCGGAATCCCCGATCCAGCCAAGATTGTGGAAGTAGATGGCGTTTGACGGAATCCGCAAACTCCGCAGCATGACGGCGTGCAGCTGTGGTGAGATCTCCAACCCGCGCAGCCCTTCGAGAGGCCACACGGGAGAGAGAGAGAGAGAGAGAGGTGGAGGTGGCCAGCGGCCAAGGAGGTGGAGGGCGGCGGCCAGAGGGAGGAGAGCTCCCAACTCGTGGGTTTCGTTGTGTGTTCTCCTCCTCCCCTAGGGCCCCCCTTTATATAGGGGGGAGGGGGTGCACCTTACCCCATCCCCAAGAAACCTAGGGCAGCGGCTTGGGAGGGAGCAAGGGCGGCGGCGGCGGCCAGGGTGGCGCCAGACCGGCTGGCCCCCAAACCCTAACCTTGGCCGGCTAGGGCCAGGGGCCTAAGGCGCCACCCCTTTCTTTTCCCTTGATGGGTTTCTTTCCGGAAAAGAGCCCATTAGGTATTTTCCCTATTTTTAATTTTTTTTTAATTAATATTAATTCATTTAGTTAATATCAATTAACTCATAATTAAATCTCCGATACTCCAAAACACTTTCGGACTTCATCGAAACTCTTTCGAACTCCACCGACTATTTCGGACTCCACCAAAACTATTTCAGAATCTACCGAAACTACTATTTCAGACTTAGTTTGAACTATTTACTCTCTCATAAATCATCACACGATGTTTCCGAATATTACCAAAGCCATCTCGAGCATCGAGATCCCTTAAGTCTGTTACCCGACGATTCGAGAACACTACAAACAATACCGAGAACTCTCTCTGGTAAATGATCATCAATTGGATCTGGAGATCCGTGACGATCCCTGTGCATTCTACGAAGTTCTTTTAGTCGTTGAACCGTAAGCGTCAATGTACCTTTCCCTTTGCTTTGCTGATACTAGCATAACCAATGATCTGATCATTGGTATTCCGAATACCTTGTTCAATCTTACTACCGGCTACTGCAATTTACTCGTATCGTGATAATCCATCTCTGTGACCTAGTCACATGCTATGCAGCTTTGATGTATTCTCACCGAGTGGGCCCAGAGTACCATATCGATCATAGAGATGAGAAAATCTCGCTATTGGTTTATACACATCAACTTACTCCTTTGGAAACCTAAGAGACACCTTTTCGGTCACCCTGCTATGGTGTGACGGTTGATGCAATCAAAGCTTCCTCCGGAAATAGTGATTAAATATAACCTCACGGTCTAAGGATTAAGTTACAACACTTTCTTCATATTGCAACATGAACATCATGACACAATCGTGTTGCAATAATAACTTTGAGTATGTCCACCATGGCATTATCAAATGGCATGATCTCATTGTCAATTGGTGTAATACACCATGATTGGGAAACCTCAATCATCACTTGACCAATGAACTAGCAATTAGAGATTTACTAGGGACTGTTTATCATTTAATACCACACTTATATCAATGGTTCCGATTGACATATAGTTATAGCATAGTATTAAACTTATTATGAACTATATGAAATATGCAAATAAGTCCATAATTATTTTCTTCTAGGGCATATTTCCTTCAGTCTCCCACTTGCACTAGAGTACAAATAATCTAGTCGCATTTGTTTACTGATCATGAAACATATCTGACAAGGGTATAGATAAGAGAGCCCGTCAGTTGACTACCCCTGAGGCCCATTAAGCTAGGCCCAATTATAATACTAGTTGAAATACGAGTTCATGTCGTATGCCGATATTGTAATCTGTGTCGGACCCCTCCCGATCCTTGAGACCTGACCACCTATATGTAGGGGCTAGGAGAGGACGGAGAGGGACAGATTGAGAGTAAGACAAAGTTCACCCTACGTTTACTTTTGATACACACCTTGTTTGAATGATTTCACCTTCGAGTTCATTCGACGCCCTATTCTCCCGATCCTAAGTCCTTCATATTGGACATTTGCCGAGTTAACCCTCGTCAATATCAGACATATGATCCTTTGATCATGCTTGCTTGTGAGAGCCTTGCTTAGCGATATGCACAGCCCAGGCCTTTTTATATCCTTTGCAACTTGTTACTTGTGTTTGACACTTTATCATCATCTCATGATGTCCCTTAAGTTTTATGTTTGGCAGAAGAGTGAGACTTTGTATTCTAGTTTCGCAATGATGTTTGATCAATCACTTTGATTTTCTTATTTAGCCATGCGGAACAGAGACACACTCATCTAGAAGTCAAACTTTCTTTAGCCAAAACATTATACTTCCCACTTTCCAGAGTAGTTGTTAATTTATTTAGATTTAATCGAAATAGCATAAATGCAATCTCAGTGCCTAATCACGCTTTCATTAGCTTAGTCTCTGAAGGAGTTTTATTTCCCAAATTTCTAAACAAAGTGTACATTCACTTTTCCAGAAATTCCCATTAGTTCTTTCAAAAAAATACATAGTAGATTTTCTTGGTTTGATGATTGTCTAATCATTTCTTACCGAGCCTTTCAACATTTAAACTTGGGATGCATTTTTTTCTTTATGTAAAACATGGTTTTGGATAACGCAAACAATGACACGCACCTGTCAACCATTATTGAGTCCTGACTCAATATTTCATCAGTCATTTAGTCAAAATCTTTTGACTTATTCATTCTGGACATTCAGAATTATGACCAATATACATTCTGACTTAATGGTTTTAAAATTACCTTAAAGGATGTCAATTTCTCCACTTATTAATTCTAATTAATAATTATGATACCAAACGCGCTTTATTCATAATATGTCATTTACATAAATGAATTTGTCATAGCTCCCACTCAGAATATGTACTATTACATATAAAGTGAGAAACTATTTTCATTGCTCCCACTCAGTTCAATGTAAATAGGTTATCTTGATAATTTTGGACTATTCCAAAAATTACTTAAACCAAGATACCTTAAATGTGAGTTTATTAATTTCAAAAATTTGTTAACCATTGCCTTATCTTAAACTGATTTAACAACTTGCAATTTTAACAATTTATTGAATTTTGAAGACTTTTAAGCATCACTACATCCTGTAGTCAATCCATTGAATTTGTCTAAACATATTTATAACAAATCGTGCTTTTAATGTCTTCCATTAAAGATTTATTTCTTCTCCATAATATTGCATTATTTTGAAGAATTAAGTAATACATTTTACTTACTCTAAGTCATTTCTCGCATTTAGGTCTGCCATCTTTTCTTTATAGTTCATAGGTATCTAGTTTCAATAACTTAACAAGTAAATCGTGAATTACACTCTGCGATCTGGCTCAATTTTAATTCATGAATACTATTCAAGAAAGGACTTAATTATATGATCTCTATCATTAATTTCTATTTTCTAATATAGACCTTTGCTCTAGAACTTATTCTGTTGCGCTATTCTGATTTTTTCGATAAAGGGAATATATTAATATCGAGAGATATCAATTACACCCAGCCTCTGCAACTACTCAACACCCTAATGGCAGTACGGATGCACCCAGCCAAAAAGAAAAAGGAAAAAGAAACTAAGAAAAGAAAAGACCCGCTACGGTATACTAGCCCTAGCAGCAACAATACATCCACCACCAAAACAATACCTGAACTCCAGGCTCTCCAAAAGTGATGTCTCCAAGAACAGAACAGTGCACAAGCGCCGTCGTCGCCCGATCAAAGATCTTGGGCTTTCACCCTGAAGATAGTCCCCGCTCTCAAAACAATGCCTTCAACAAGTACATTGCCAGGTACAACCAATTAAGGCCAGACCTTGGATTTTCATCCTAAAAGGTAAGACTCTGAACTTCACCTGTGTTGCGCTACTCTGATATTATAAAGATTAATTCAATTACTTTAATTGATCCTTTATTTTCTTCCAATTAACACTTTTACCAAGAAAACATTTTTTAGAGCTCCCAACTCATGGGTTTTGTTGTGTGTTCTCCTCCTCCCCTGGGTCCCCTTTATATAGGGTGGAGGGGGTGCACCTTACCCCCTACCCAAGCAACCTAGGGAGGCAGCGGACAGGGTGCGGCCTGTTAGAAACGGATCCTATTCCAATACGATACCGAGTTGTACGTGTTGTAGTCTGTCTTGTAATCTGTTGATTGATATATATAGAGGAGAGGTGGAGGGCGTTGCCCAACCCACGAAACCAAAAAAGTTGTGTTATCGATCTTGGTATTAGAGCTACACACCGCCCGCTGCGCAAGGTCACTTCTGCGCCGCCGGCTTCCGCGACCGCCGCGTGCTCTTCCCGTTGTCGAAATGACTTCGTCCACGCTTCAGCTCTCCGCCATGTCCGGCGCTATCGTCTCCGGTGCATCGTCGTTGACCTCTGTCGGGATCGCGCCGTCAATCCCGATCCGCCTAGACCACAGCAATTTCATGCTCTGGAAAGGCCTTCTTCTCTCGAATCTCTCCAGCGTCGGTCTTCATGGCTATCTCGATGGATCCGAGGTCGCCCCGTCGGAAACAGTCACCCAGGGAGAGGGCGACAAGGAGATCACTATTCCCAACGCCGACTACTACCGTTGGTGGACCCAGGACCAGAAGGTACTCGGGTTACTCCTTGGCTCGATGGATCCCGCCATTGCCTGCCAACTCATCGGCTGCAAAACTGCCGAGGAAGTATGGAAGTCCGTCCATGCCCTGTTTGGCGCCCAGAGTCGCGCTAATGTGCGTCACATACGACGCCAACTTCAGACTCTTCGGAAGGAGGAGGATATGACCGCAGCCGTATACATGCAGAAGATGAAGTCTCTCTCTGATGTCATGGCCGCAGCAGGAGCTCCCGTCAGCAATACATCATCACCGGCCTTGGCCGAGACTACAACTCCATCGCTGCATCCCTCACGGTTGGAAACAAATCAGTTCCGTATGCTGAATTCTACTCGCACATCCTCTCCTTCGAAGCTCTTCAGGCACAGCAAGCTCAGGCGGAGGAGTGGTCTTCCTCGGCCAATGCTGCGTCACGCCCTCTTGTCGGCAACTCAAGCCGACCACGTGCGCAGGACTACAGCTCCCCTAACCAGGGTGGGGGAAACGCCTACTATGGCGGAAATCGCTCCTATGGATATGGCAACAATGGCCAGCAGGGCCAAGGCCGCAATGACGGCAATGGCCGCTACGGCGACAATGATGGCCGCTATTATGATGGAGGCAACGGCCGCAATGGGCGACATCAACGACCACGCTGTCAGCTGTGCGGTTACTGGGGCACGAAGCAAACAACTGTCGCCAGCGTTTTGATCCAGACTACCGCCCTAGCAACTAGCGCTCTGGGAACTCAGCCTCTACAAACTCCAATGATAAGAACCCATGGTATGTGGACACTGGTGCCACAGATCATCTGACAAGTGACCTCGAGCGTCTGCATGTTCATGAGCGCTATGGTGGGAAGGATCAAGTGCAAGTGGCTAATGGTTCAGGTTTGTCTATTTCGCATATTGGTCATTCAACTTTAGCAGGTTCATCTTTGCACTTAAAAGATATCCTTCGTGTTCCACACATTCAAAAAAATCTTCTCTCTGTGTATCGCCTTGTTTCCGATAATGACGTTTTTGTTGAATTTCATCGTCACTTTTTCTGTGTTAAGGACAAGGCCACGAAGAAAGTCATCCTTCACAGTAGAAGTCGTGGTGGACTCTACCCCATCCCGTTCAACAAGGCGCCTCCATCATCCTCTCGTCAAGCTTCAGTTAGTGTCAAAGTGTCGCCATCTCAATGGCATCAACGTCTAGGTCATCCTTCGAATAATGTCGTCCACACTATTGTCAAAACTCATGAACTCTCTTGTTCTTCAGACAATTCATCTTTAGTTTGTGATGCTTGTCAACGTGCTAAAAGTCATCAGTTACCTTATACTGCTTCTTCTCGTGTCAGTACTGTACCTCTTGAGTTGATTCATTCAGATGTTTGGGGTCCTGCTCGTGTTTCCTCCGGGGGGTACAAATATTATGTTAGTTTTGTGGATGATTATTCTCGTTTCTGCTGGATATATCTTCTTAAACATAAGTCTGATGTTGAACAGGTCTTCTACGCTTTCCAGGCTCATGTTGAGCATCTTTTGAACACAAAAATTAAAGCGGTTCAATCTGATTGGGGTGGCGAATATCACAAATTACATTGCTATTTTCAGCGCACGGGAATTTCTCACCATGTGTCATGTCCACACACCTCTCAGCAGAATGGCATTGCCGAACGCAAGCATCGTCACTTGGTAGAAACAGGTCTTGCCCTGCTTGCACACTTGTCCCTTCCACTTCATTATTGGGACGAGGCTTTTCTCACGGCTTGCTATCTCATCAATCGTATGCCTACGCCTGTTCTTAATAAAGAAACACCCCCTTTTTTGCCTTCTTCAGGTTCAACCAAATTACTCTTTTCTTCGCATCTTTGGATGTGCTTGTTGGCCTAGCCTACGCAAATATAACTCTCACAAGTTAGATTTTTGCTCTAAGGCGTGTGTTTTTCTTGGATATAGTCCAATGCATAAGGGGTACAAGTGTTTAGATCGCTCCACGGGACGAATTTTCATCTCTCGTGATGTCGTGTTTGACGAAACTGTGTTTCCTTTTTCCACACCAGGCGTCTCCGTTGATGTATCCACCCTTGAACATTCTATCACCTTTCCTGCAGATGAACCGGTTACGAGTGTACCTATGCGAAAATATGACCTGTCCTATTTGTCTACTGACTCGCCTGGTTTAGGCATTGTTTTTCCTTCGCAGGGTTCTCCTGGTGGTGCTGATCGTTG
Source organism: Dactylis glomerata (assembly GCA_007115705.1). Classification (NCBI taxonomy): domain Eukaryota; kingdom Viridiplantae; phylum Streptophyta; class Magnoliopsida; order Poales; family Poaceae; genus Dactylis; species Dactylis glomerata. The sequence continues at coordinate 468,512 of QXEO01001062.1, read as the reverse complement.
TGCAGGTCTGATCAACATACATGGCACAATCGTGCATGGCACAATCATGCATGTCACTTCACCCAAGGCAGCCTTGCCTAGCGTGACTTCACCTGGCGCTCATACCAGCACGTCTTCCTCTGAGGCAGGTCCATCTACTTCGACCCATGGTCCGCTCTTCGTGCCTCTCCCGCGGTTGCTCGGGACGCCCACAGCGACGCCCCACGCAACTACCGCTGGGCTAGTTCAGGAGCAGCCCGTGTCGCCCTTGCTGGATCCGGCCGCGATACCTCTGGTTGCTCCTCTCGCTGACACAGCCGGCCGGCCCCCAAACCCTAACCCAAACCCTGGACGGCTAGGGCCAGGGGCCCAAGGCACCCCACCCCCCTTTTCTTTTCCCTTGATGGGCTTCGTTCCGAAAAGATCCCATTAGGTATTTAATTAATATTAATTCATTTAATTAATATTAATTCATTTAATTAATATTAATTCATTTAATTAATATCAATTAACTCATAATTAAATCTCCGATACTCCGAAACACTTCCGGACTTCATTGAAACTCTTTCAAACTCCACTGAAACTATTTCGGACCCCACCAAAACTATTTTGCAATCTGCCAAAACTATTTCAGACTTAGTTGGAACTATTTCCTCTCTCATAAATCATCACACATTATTTCCAAATATTACCAAAACCATCTTGAGCATCGAGATCCCTTAAGTGTGTTACCCGACGGTTCGAGAATGCTACAGACTTTATGGAGAACTCTCTCCGGTAAATGATCATCAATCGAATCTAGAGATCCATGATGATCCCTGTGCATTCTATGAAGGTCTTTTAGTCGTTGAACCGTAAGCGTCGATGTACCTTTCCTTTTACTTTGCTGATACTAGCATAACCAAAGATCTGATCATAGGTATTCCCAATACCTTGTTCAATCTTATTACCGGCTATTGCTATTTTCTCGTATTGTGATAATCCATCTCTGTGACCTAGTCACATGTTGTGCAGCTTTGCTGTATTCTCACCAAGTGGGCCCAGAGTATCATATCGTCATGCAGATGAGCAAATTCCGTTATTGCTTTATACGCCTCAACCTACTCCTTTGGAAACCCAAGAGACACCTTTTCGGTCACCCTACTACGGTGTGACGGTTGATGCAATCAAAGCTTTCTTCGGAGATAGTGATTAAATATAACCTCACGGTCTAAGGATTAAATTACAACGCTTTCTTCATATTGCAACGTGAACATCATGACATGATCGTGTTGCAATACTAACTTTGGTTATGTCCACTATGGCATTATCAAATGACATGATCTCATTGTCAATTAATGTAATGCACCATAATCGGGAAACCTCGATCATCACTTGACCAATGAACTAGCAATTAGAGGATTACTAGGGACTGTTTATCATTTAATACCACACCTATATCAATATTTCCGATTGACATAGTTATAGCATAGTATTAAAATTATTATGAACTATATGAAATATGCAAATAAGTCTATTATTATTTTCCTTTAGGGCATATTTCCTTCAAAAACCCCAGGTCTGACCTTAGCTAGCTAGTTATACCTGGCAATCATGGTTCCATAGTCGACTGGACCTTCACGAGGTGAAAACCTAGAATCTGACCACGTTGGTTTGTCTGACATCGATGATAATGACAAGAATTGGTTAGTCCGAACTTCGGTGGTGATGGTGCATTGTTGTCTCCATGGATGCGTCATTTTGGAGAAGTTTTTTTAAAGTTGAGGTGTCATCACCACTTGAGGTGTTATTGCTGCTGCTAGTTTTTGTTTGCTTCAACGGGGTCTTTTTTATTATTTTTTTCATTTTCTTGATATTAGTATATCCCTTTATAGAACCATGGAGCAGCGATATTGCATCTCTAATTTTGGATGGTCCCACCGATCAGCCGGTGCAGCTAGCGTGTATGCTGCAGGTAGCATACGCTGGCGCTGGGTCCCAACTGCAGCGAACGGCAGGGAACGGCTTAACTACTTCCCAACTTGGCGCGCTCTCCTCGGCACGACTCAACTGATTCCCGGCAGCTGCACGGCAGACGCTGACTCTTCTCGCTCGTAGCGCCAGGTGTCGCCGCAGCAGCAGCCAGATGACGTCATCCCCCGTCTCCGGCGCCGGCGACCACCTAGCCGGAGACATAAGCAGCATCCCCGAGGCGTCTATCACCGACAAATCCATTAACCAAGCCGCCTTCCCGGACAATGAGGCATCTGTCTTCGCCGCGGTGCCGGAGCCCCGGTACCGGGGGTGGAAGACGATGCCGTTCGTGATCGGCAACGAGACGTTCGAGAAGCTGGGCAGCATCGGCACGGCCGCAAACCTGATGATGTACTTGACCTCCGTCTTCCACATGACCAACGTCGACGCCGCCATGGCGCTCAACGCCTTCAGCGGCACCACAAACCTCACCACCGTCTTCGGCGCCTTCGCCTCCGACCTCTACCTTGGCCGCTACGCCACCGTCGGCATCGGCTGCGTTGCCACCTTAATCGTAAGCACGATTAATTAGTGGCATTGTTCCCATCTCATCTTATACAATGTGGAGTTCGTAGTAATTCTTTTGATTCTTTTGATTGAGGCAGCGCTTAGAAAATCCACTCTCTTCTCACAGGGCATGATCATTCTGACGTTGACAGCTGCCGTGCCGACGCTGCACCCGTCGCCGTGCGCCGGAGGCGACGAGCAGTGCGCGGGCGCCACGCGGCCGCAGCTGGCAGTGCTGGTGCTGGCATTCGTGTTCATCGTGGCCGGCGCGGGCGGCATCCGTCCGTGCAACCTTGCCTTCGGCGCCGACCAGTTTGACCCGCGCACCGAGTCTGGCCGCCGCGGCATCAACAGCTTCTTCAACTGGTACTATTTCACCTTCACTATTGCCGTCTGCATCTCGTCCACGGCAATCATCTACGTTCAGAGCAACGTGAGCTGGTGGGTCGGGTTCGCCATCCCCGCCGCGCTCATGTTTGTCTCCTGCGCGCTTTTCTTTGCCGGCGCGAGGCTCTACGTCCGGGTGCTGCCGGAGGGCAGCCCCCTGGCCAGCGTCGTCCACGTCGGTGTCGCCGCGTTCCGGAAGCGGCATGTGGCCGCCGCGCACGACGTCCCCGGCAAGTCGCTCTTCAGGACACGCCACGCGAGCTCTCTCGTGTCCAGGCTCCCCTACACCGACCAGTTCAGATTCCTCGACAAGGCCGCCGTGGTGGAGGCAAAGAGCGAAGTTAACCATGACGGCCTCCCCACGAATCCATGGCGTCTGTGCAGCATGCAGCAGGTGGAGGAGACCAAGTGCATTCTCCGCGTCCTGCCGGTGTGGATCACCTGCATCGTGTACTACGTGGCCTTCGCGCAGACCAACACCTACGTCGTGCTGCAGGCGACGCAGTCCGACCGCCACCTCCACGCCGCCGGCGGCGGCTTCGAGGTGCCGCCGGGGTCTTTCACCATCTTCCCCATGCTCGCGCTCACCGTTTGGATCCCGCTCTACGACCGGCTCGTCGTGCCGTGGATGAAGAGGCTCACCGGCCGGGAGGAGGGCATCACGCTGCTCCAGCGCATGGGCACCGGCATGGTTCTGTCCTCCGTGGCCATGCTCATCTCGGGCCTGGTCGAGCAGCGCCGGCGCGATCTCGCCGTGCTGCAGGCGGCCGCGAGCGGCAGGCCCATGTCGCGCAGCAAAGTGTCGCCGCAGTCAGCTTTCTGGCTGGTGCCGCAGCTGGCAGCGCTGGGCCTCTCGGAGGCGTTCAACCAGGTGAGCCAGATGGGGTTCTACTACAAGCAGTTCCCGGAGAACATGCGCAGCGTTGCTGGCTCGCTGCTGTTCAGCGGCCTAGCGCTCTCCAACTACCTCAGCGGGCTCCTCGTGAGCATCGTGCACCGCACCACCGGCGGCAGCGACGAGGGGTGGCTCGCCGAGGACCTCAACAGGGGGAGGCTGGACTGGTTCTACTTCCTGATCGGCGCCATTGGGTTGGCCGACGTCGTTGTGTTTCTTGTATGCGCAAATTGGTACAGGTACAAGGTTTCCGATGATGGCCATGAGCAGGATTCAGATGGAAATCTGTGAGAGAGGAGTGAAATTACCAAAGTAAGCATAACACTAGCAGTTATGACCTGATTTTACTTGCTTGGCTTGTTTACTTTGTGGGAGCATATATTTGGATGCCAGATTGGTTGATATATATACCCAGCAAGGTGAAATGTTTGATTGACCTAGTTAGGTGTTTACAACACATACACATATATTCCGCAACTAGTTGTGCCCAGACCTTAGATGTTCTTTTACGGCTTTTTCAATTTTCGAAAAAAAAAACAATATCATGAACATGGGTTATGCTATGTCTGGCGCACTTATGAAAGTTCATCAAATATATATATTGATCATATCTGACATATTATGTTGTATATTTTCGCAATCAGTCGGTGTTAGATTCAAATTTACACTATGGAATGGGCATACAAGTACTCTGCCAGATAAAGAATTCGGTGAGACGAGACGTGTCTGTATATATACTTCATAGAAAACTGTGGTACTATACTGAACTGCACATCTGAAGAACCAGAGTTCAGCCTATTAGGTCAGAAGAGGCAAGGCATGTACATGGAATTACATATAAAGGTTGAGGCCAAGTCAGATGTCTATCTGGAAGGGTGTTATATATTAGTGATCATCATCCATAGATGACCTTGCTCATAACCTTAAAAGACCGCAAGTCATGGGTTTTGATCCCAATCAAATGCCGTCTTCTTTCCTTGAGAGCTTCCTCTCCTAGTGTGAAGGACGTGTTGCCTCACAGCTTCCGGATCGACATGAAAAATGAACTTCATGCCCCTTATCTGCAATAAAAATAACAGTCACTTGAAGACTATGGAATACTACAAGAAGCTGGTTCATGAAATGGAAATGGAGAGAATAATCAATTCAAAGCAAACCATGTGAAATACTATACTGATCACCATTATCCAGATCAAATATTGAAGGAAAGATATAGCTAGCATTACAGTTATTTGGGATTTATTCTGACTACTTCTCATTTCAGTCTTGAGGCATACTCTTTTTTTTTGGCGGGTGCGTCTTGAGGCATACTCTTCATCCAGCTAGTCTGAATGCTTCAACTTTCTAGTAGAGTTAACTAGGCAAATTTGTACACGGATCTGTATAGTCCCAGTCAAAATGGTCAACTGCTGTGGATTTTATAGACAGATCACCTATGAAATAATACAGTGGAACTTGAAAGGACGGGAATACTAAATAGTACTCCCTCCGTTTTTAAATATAAAATGTTCTAGCTTTGTGAAGCAAATGTATCTAGACATCTTTTAGTGACAATAAAAGATGTATAGATACATTTGCTTCACAAACCTAAAACATCTTATATTTTGAAACGGAGGAAGTAGTACTTTTTATTTCTCACGCATAAGATGGCCACAGCTGCTACAGCCACACTAATCGTGGAGCCTTATCACAGGAAATTATGATTTGGTTTAGGCTCTATTCGTGGTTCATGAACTGTGTTGTGCTGAACGTTTTTTTCAGTTTGCTATGGAAAAAAGACGAGGAAGTAGGCCAAAAAAATTGGCTAGCCAGATAGTAACAAGTAGGCAAACAGTTTTGCTAATCCTAAGTGCTCTGATATTCTCTGATGTCCAAGTTGATTTCTGGAAAGTTCAACTTCAGTTTATTGTTGCACTTCACAGAAAGGGGCAACTTGGTGAAAAAGTACAACTTACACTAACTGAAGTTGCACTTTTCATAGTCACTTACACATCAGAAACTTTCAGTGAACTTAGATGTAGAAGGCCCAGTAGTTGTGTCCTTGATTCTCAAGTTAGTGTGTTCCCAATTGGTGTGTAAGCCGCATATATATATATATATATATATATATATATATATATATATATATATATATATATCTACTTGGCCTTTTATCAGATTAGACAGGAAAAAGTTATCAATCACCCTCCAAATTCTCTCCCCCATACCCTATTGCTGACCGGCGCCTCGACGCTCTACCCCACGTCAGGAATGCAACAAGGTTCTGGACCTCGTTCTCTTGCAGAGCACGCCTACAACCTAAGATCCAGTCTAGGTATCCTTAGCTTTCTAGGGCATGACATATTTATCAACAAATGATAAAGTCATATACAAGAAAAATTCTATCAGAATAAAGTGATACAATATTGGAAAGGTCATACCTCAAGTAATGCATCAGAAATTAAGTTAATACGTTTGTTACATGGTACTTCTTTGCCATTAACAAAGATTGGATATTTTCCAATATTTTTTATATGGAAGGATCCAACTTCATCCATCTTGATAACTGCCTGTACATCAAAGTACAAAATAGATTACTCAAATGGAAGCTGACTAGCAGACCAAGAATTTAAACTTAACAATATTATCCTTTGGGCAGTCCACAACTTCCACAGATAAAACTCTATCGTTTCCTTGAGTAGTTTTGCTTGTACTATTGCTTTGAAAACAAATCAGTCTCACTGATGCTAGCCTGCTATGCAAAGCATTTCTCGTTTGGGAATTTTAAAGTATCACGTAATATTTCCTAAATCAAGCGGACTAACTTGAAAATCAGCTGTGGTCATGTTAAAAACAAGTGGTGGGTCAAAATAATGGAAGATACAAAAAGAGATCAAGTACTGTCAAGTGGTGATGGCAGAACTGTGATCCATGCTTATGCAAGACAATGAATTATGCAATGGTTGGCAGCTAATACAGGACATGTTCTAAGACAGTCATGTACTCCCTCCGTTCCAAAAAATAAGATGTTCTAGCCTTTTTCTGACACACATGTATCTAGACATCTTTTAGTATGTAGGTTAGAAGAGTGAACCTACACACTTAAAGCAAAATGAGTGATACTTTAAAATGAGTGAACCTACACACTTAAAGCCATCTAGATACATGTGTGTCAGAAAAAGCATAAAACATCTTATATTTTGGAACGGAGGGAGTAGGTACAAACAAGTTGCTGGTTGACCTTGACAAACAATCTAAGTTGTGGTAAATCGCTTGTTGAAACAATATAAAGTGGCAAAGTAATGGAAGTTAACGCTATCGATAACTAGACAGGTACTGGTGCTGTTACATTCATAGGACAAATTCTGGTCAACAAAAGTACTTCAAATATTTCCAACATTACTTATGAGTTATGACCATGACTAACCCCAGCCGGAACAGGCTGGTAGTATGAGCCAGAAATCCCAAATCATGATCAGGGTACTACCAACCAGAGCAATATCTGTCAACTAAAAATTCCAAATCAAAATTGCAGAACAGGGAAAACATGGCAGGAACATATTTCATTTTTCAACATCTGAATTTGCAATGGACCATCCTGGAGTATCTTGATGGCAAATAGCTGGTTTTTTCAAAACAGGCCAACTAATGAGATTTTATAAATTCCAAATTATGTAAAACCTGCAAATGACCAGTTGATAAAATACACAACTCAATCAAGCTTAGCCACCTCAAACTAAATAAACGGAAACCGACATACAAAGTACTCTGAGAAATCAACTCATGGCCCTGAATTGAGAAGATGAAAATGATCAATCCTCAACAGCGACTTGCTTTGTCACTGTCAGTCCCACAAGGCTAAGCCAGGTCAAGACCTCAACATATAATTTAATCCACTTAGATTTAGATTAAGTATTTAACTATTTGGCCAGTAATGCACAGTATTGATAATGCACTGGTCTTTAGTAATCCTTGTAAGCGGCCCCTTCGGAGGCATGTAACTAAAACTCCTTTTCAATGAAAAGAAACGCAAAGTCTTTGTGTTTTCTCGAAAAAATGACCTGCTTACATTAAAATGCACTGGCCCCCACACTTATCAATCACTCTGATAGCCGGTATGGCCAGACCATTCCATACAATTAAGTTATGCATGTAAAAGATATACTTATATTAAGATTTTCAGACTCTGGAATGATATAGTGGCATGCTTCATTCCAAAAATAAACCAAAATAGTGACAGGACTGGAATAAACGAGAAGCATCATCCTGAAAGGCGTTGCACAGAATGAACTGCACTGATACATGTAAAATAAATGAGAAAATTGCACAACATGTCCATATACTGGCAAGGTGGGCGCATCCAAGTTCACATGTAAAAGAAATTTGTGAAACTGAGTGAATGAGGTGCAAACATGGTTTTGATCGGTTTGATGTCTTCCACATCCCATGGGAGATGTTGGCACAGGGACCATTCGATATCTCTCTTTTCCTCTCGGTTTCTCTGGACTTCCAATCATCTCTTCCCTCAACTTGCTAGCTGTTGCTGGCGCCTGGTAGGTTTGGTAGGTTCAGCACAGATCGGATCTTTTTTTCGAGAAAATGCAGAAGACCATTGAAAAAAGAGAGTTTTGATTACTGACGAGGGTTAACTCGACAAATGTCCTAGATGAAGGACTTAGGATCGGGGAAGTAGGGCGTCGGATGAACTCGAAGGTAAAATCAGTCAAACAAGGTGTGTATCGAAAGTAAACGCGGTGATGAACTTGGCTTGCTTTCAATCTGTCCCTCACCGTCCTCTCCTGGCCCCTATATATAGGTGGCCAGGTCTCAAGGAACGGGAGGGGTCCGATACATATTACAGCATCGGTATACGATATGAACTCGTATTTCGACTAAGATTACACTTGGGGCCTAGCTTAACGGGCGTCAGGGGTACTCAAGTAACGCGCTCTATTATCTATACCCTTGTCAATTACAAACCACCTAGGAGGTGAGTTACAGGCTTACAGCATGTAAAAGGAAAACCAATGGACATCCCATGTCGCTGGCAGTGCAGCTCTCAAAGCCAGGGGGCGGCTTGAGCCCAGAGTGCTGCCTCCTCCTTGATTTTGGCCATCAAGCGACTGATCTAGGGCTGAGCTCCTTCAAAGACGCAGTCATTTTGATGCTTCCATATCATCCAGGGCAGGAGCAGTGCTGCGGTCCCAAGCCCCTTGTGAAGTGTGGCAAGCTTTGCCTCGGCCAGCCATTCAAAAAGCATGGCATCGTTGTTGGGAATTTTGCACGTCAAGTCGTCAACCGGAGCCAGGAGAAGGTGTCATGCCAAATCTGCTTGGAGAATGGGCATTTGATGAGCAAGTATCTCATGGACTCAGGTTCCTGGTCGGATAGCAAGCACCGCGGGTGGTTCTGCAGTCCTCAGCGTGCAAGGCGTCGAGCCGTCCATCATCGGTTCTGGTGGGCAAGCCAATTGAAGAATTTGACTCAGGGTGGCACCCAATACTTCCATATGTGCTTGCAGGCTGGGCATGGCAGAGAGCCATGGAAAGTGGCACGGTACATGGAGGGAGCTGTGTATGTGCCGCTGGCTGTCCACGTCCAGAGTAGACGATCAGGTTCGTCAGTCAAATGTGTGCCTTCGAGCATATGACCGCTTAAAACAGAGTCAAATGTGGAGGTTTCTTCTTCTTAGTAATAGATAAAGTAATTTTGGAGAAGAACACCCTATCAGACTTTTCAAAAACCTCTTGGACAACTTCTATATGACCGCTTAAAACAGAGTTATCTAGACATAATATACTTCCTTCTTCATTTAAGCTTTTTGAATACCTTGAACCTTTTATGGTCCTCCTAATTCTGTTTACTAAAATTATCTCAAGAGAAAGAGTTTATTTGACAAATTTCCCGCCGCAAAGCGCGGGGTATCATCTAGTTTATCAAAATAGTCATACCAACATTTAATTGCACCTTGCAGTGCATGGTACCCCGGGCCTGATGATTATCAAATTGGAAAATTAGCTGGACTAGCCCCGGCCTGAAGCAACCTATATGTCTATTCAGGAGGAATTATCCAAGAGCAGCTCAGCGGTGACAGGGAAATACGGGGTTAGATTTATCTGGTGCCGTACGTTTACGAACCGTCGCATATATAACCCGCTGCTTGTGCATGTTGTGATCATATCCATTCCCCTTGCAGTAGTAACTCAGAACTCTGCAGCCTACACAATCTTTCTTAATTCGGATAATACTAATAGCGACTGATCAGGAAGGCCCCCCGGCAGCATGGGATTTGTGTACCGGATCGCGAGCCCGTCGGAGTACCTAGCCATCACCGGGTACAACATCAATGACGTGAAGCTCGCTAAGAAGGCCTGGATCGCGCCGGACCAGCGATGCGTGCGCTTCGACATCTCCCCGGTGAACTACACTTTCGAGGTGCAGGCCATGAGCGCCGAGAAGCTCCTTTTCGTCCTCCCCGCCGTCTTCACCATCGGCCCACGCGCCGATGACGTGGAGTGCCTGCTCCGCTACGCCAAGCTCATCTCCCCGCACGACAAGCTCTCCCACCACGTGAACGAGCTCGTCAAGGGCATGATCAAGGGCGAGACCCGCGTGCTGGCGGCCTCCATGGGAGCAGATCTTCCACGGCGCAAAGTCGTTCAAGCAGGCCGTGTTCGAGAGCGTGCAGCTGGAGCTGGACCAGTTCGGGCTCATCATCTACAACACCAACGTGAAGCAGCTGGTGGGCGTGTCGGGGCACGAGTACTTCTCCTACCTCGGCCAGAAGACGCAGCAGGAGGCGGTGAACCAGGCCAAGGTGGACGTGGCGGAGGCGCGGATGAAGGGGGAGGTCGGCGCCAAGGAGCGCGAGGGAATGACACGGCAGAACGCGGCTAAGGTGGACGCCGAGACCAAGGTCTACACGGTGAAGCGGCAGGGAGAAGGGTCCAAGGAGGAGGCCAGGGTGCAGTCGGAGGTGCAGGTGTTCAGGAATGAGAGGGAGGCGGAGGTGGCGGAGGCGAACGCCAAGCTGGCGATGAAGAAGGCCGGGTGGGAGCGGCAGGCGAGGGTGGCCGAGCTGGAGGCGGCGAAGGCCGTGGCCATACGCGACGCGCAGCTGCAGGTGGAGGTGGAGCGCACCAATGCCGAAAGGCAGACGGAGGAAGCTCAAGGCGGAGCACCTCAGCAAGGCCGTCGTCGACTACGAGATGAAGGTACAGCAGGCCAACTGGGAGCTGTACAACTGGCAGAAGGCAGCGGAGGCGCTGCTGTTCGAGCAGGAGAAGCAGGCGGAGGCGCGGCGCGCGGTGGCGGACGCCGACTTCTTCGCGCGGCAGAGAGAGGCCGAGGCGGAGCTGTATGCCAAGCGGAAGGAGGCCGAGGGGCTGGCCGCCATGGGCGAGGCCCAGAGCGTCTATCTGTCGTCCATGCTTGGCGCGCTCGGCGGCAACTACGGCGCGCTCCGTGACTATCTCATGGTCAGCAAAGGCGTGTACCAGGAGATGGCGCGCATCAACGCCGACGCCATCAGGGGGCTCCAGCCCAAGATCAGCGTGTGGAGCAACGGCGCGGCTGCTGGCGAGGGTGACGGCGCGATGAAGGAGATGGCCGGGGTGTACAGGATGCTGCCTCCGCTACTGACCACGGTGAATGAGCAGACTGGCATGCTGCCGCCGGCGTGGATGGGCACTCTCAGTGGCGGCACATCGACCTCCGGCTGAGCTTGCCTGTTGCCATGAAGCTGCTCTTATTCACCAGGTGCGTCATTGTGTACATATACTAAATGAACGTCCTCATGTAGCATCCCAGTCTGCTCGTGCACCGTCATCAGCATCCCATGAATAAGAGATGCCCAGCATCTTGTTTAACATAAAAATAGAAGGCGAGAAAAAAATACCTGTCTACGTGATATTTTATTTGCATTCCCTTCTTTTGCCAGATCAATGTCAACATGTACCTCTTCTGTTTCTCTCCCAAGAGTTACCTACATGTAAGATTTCAGAGATGGGCCCAACATATAACAAAATCATGTTAAGACATCGAATATAGATGAAAATCTTAACAAGAGTGGTGTCATGTGTTGATAGTTAAACATTGCACTACATAGTTAAGATGATAGTAAAATAAGTAAAACATAAAGGTGACTAATTTGGGTAACAGTTAAGGGCATATGTTGTTATATCTTGAGGGGATTTAAGTGGTATATTCAAAATCACCTTTGACTGCCAACACATTGATTTAAACCTCAGACAAGGAATATATCAACAGATTGTCGTTAAGATTACATATACTACTATGCAAATGATGATTTCTTACAATACTGCTTAAGCTTTTACCTCAGGATCCTTTATGTAGTACTTCAGATATCCACCATAAAGGATTGCAAAAGCACCGTGGGACATAATAGATCTGTTCATATAAGAACGAGCACCTTGCTCCAGTCTTATCAAGTCCTTCCTGCTTTCAAGGTGCTGAAACCTTGAAACTGGTCATGCAAATAATAGAGATGGAAAGAAGTTGCTTCAGTATACATTTAGCGCATAACAATGTCACCAATTAAGAGAATCTTCTATCAGAATAGAATTTGTTTTCACGACATCCAAAATAGACAGCATATATCTGCATAAACTTTACCTTCAGGTTGGATGAAATCAGATTCTTGATCCCATGGAATTAGATCTTGATTAAGAATCTGCAGCAAATGTTCCAAAAGTAGGTACCAAGGAAAACAAAGTCTTGTAAACTCAAGTAAGAAAAGAAATATGTACCAAAGCTTCTATGTCAAAATAGTTTGGAACACAATTCTCATCGTCAGATCCTCCTTCTGCTTGATCTGAACTGGACATGGTTGCAATGGGATTATGAAATTCCATATCTGGTAATTCATGTGGTGACATACAATTTTGGATAGCAGTGTCACAGCCTATATCTGGCTTATCAGCAAGAAACTTGGAGTTTATCTTGTCGGACACTAGATCTGCAATATTCATAGTCGGATTCCGAAAGTTACCAAAACATTCATGTTGCACTAAACCACAGGTTTTTTCTTTAGCAAATCTGGCAGAACAATGGAAGGTTGGTGTGCACATGATTGCATTGTTAGCACCAATGTCACCGAATATGACAGATGGCTTACTTCCTAAATTGCATGCTTCATTTAAAGCCACCCTATTTTCCTTTTCTTCAAAGGTGGATGGTTTCATCTTCATTGCTGCTGAGGAAAGTTGGACATCTTCAACTGAGTCGAAGTGATTAGAATCATCAGCATTGTCTGGGGGGGTAGGTTCCATGGAAACCAGACACGTAATGTGGTGTGGATTCTTGTCAGAGGTAGAGGTGCATTCTAAAGGATCATTGTTGCAAGGAATTTCAGAATCTTCCGTGTTCAACCTGCACTCAATACTGCAATCAGAAAAAGGTACTTCTGAAGATATAGGCATCATGTCGGTTCCATGTTTCTTATGGATTGGATAGATGTGATTATCACATGTATTGCTTGAATGAGAATCTGAGAGACCCAGCAGGTGCACTCTAGAGAAGTCCTCCGTAATGACATTAGCACTAAAATCAACGATATCGCCCTGATCTGTATCAACAACAGAATCTGAAATATTCTTGTCATTGAGGAGCTCAAAGTCTTTTCTCTGACCGCAATTCATTGAATTGGCATGCATGGATTCATTCTCTGATAATGATGCATTGTCTACAACTGAATCAGATATCCCATTCACCAGAGATGCAAACGTGTCACTACTAAATGTTTCCATTTTGTTGTCACAAGCAAAGACAATATGTTCACCAAGAAGTGGTTGCTGAGGGTTCTGTTTCACTCCATCTTGATCAGTATCCAGAAGAATCTTTGATCCTGTCACTCCATTTCCATACTGATCACCAAGAAGTGGTTGCTGAGGGTTTGCATAATCCTGGTCTTTTAGAGGGGCAATATTCCTTTCACTTGACTGAGGATGCTTTTGTGCATTGCCACATCTGTAAGGTTGACCTACATCAGAGCAGCCATGCAGGATTTCATCATTGATTGTTTCATCAATTACTATGCTCCCAGCAGCATTAGCATGATTTGGATGGAATAAATAATTTCGATCATCGTTGTGGTGTAAGTCTTGTCCCCCGCCATAGCTCTCATCAATGTGTCCATAATTATTTATCATCACTGCTGCAGGATCAAGGGTATGAACCAAGTGACGACCTTCCGAAGGTTTGAGTAAGCCACCACATACACAACCACTGCCATCAGGAATACATGAACAGGGTGCAGCAGCATAACCAAAATCTGCAGACAAACATGGTTCATGGCAAACTCTCTTTCTCCTTGAATAATACTGATACTTCACACTATCTATTTTCCGCTTGCCTCGTGAATAAACTTTTCCCTTTGAGTTGAAATGTTTAATAGTTTTGCCGGGACTGAAGGCTGAAAGCACATTCTCAAACTCGACTATGCGAGCAGATGCTTGTGTTGAGGTCTCGGAATCATAGAGCAACGAGCGCCAACGATCCTGCAATTCTTGAAGAGTGAATTTGCGGGAAAAGGATACAGCCCCTTTAGCCAAGGATTCCAACGACGCACCAGCCTACAAGAATAAGAAAAGTGGCATTAGCAGCATACATAAGGAGAGTACTTACAAATGGGGGTAAAACATTTCCATAATAAGAAATTTGCTATCACATTGCAAGACATGTGCATGTCATGTAGCTTTAGCTGACATAATCATTAGTCGTGAGACCACCAAATGTGTGGCCGTGTGAAGGCACTAGGGTTTCACAACCAATTCTGCTATATGTGCCATTGATCTCTACACCCAAACAAGAATCGACTGAATAAATGATTCCAAATAAATTCCTGAATTGCCAAACTACAAATTTAGCACTCATTGAGCATCAGTAACGCCATTATGTGTGGAGTTCAATATTTCCATACCTACAAGCTAAAAATATTGCAATAGTTGCATCACCAACAATGCGGGAAGTGGGTAGGTGGTATTATGTGCAGTGAATCTATCAGTGGCCAATTAGCTTTTCACATCTGAAATTAATAAGTTATATTAACGTTGAGTTAAGTTCACTATTTACTGGCGTGTTGCCATAACTAACTTCCAGAACATTTTTCTGGACTTGCAAAGAATTCTCATGTCATATTTACACATAAATTGCACATGGAACATATGGCACACATGAATGATAGTAAGTGTAAAATATAATCATTGTATTCTTCTACGCGGTAAACTTAGTGTCAGAGAACAGTTTTGACTAGTGGATTCAGTAATGTACATATCATTTCAGTTACTACAGAAATATCTAAGATACACTGCCCAATACACCAATTAAAATTTTGAGAACAAGTAAAGTCAGAACAGGATCCATGCTTACAAGATCTGATCAATAAATGAATTAAACCAAACCCAATAAACAAAGTATCACGGCATTTACTACCAAACATAAGACCACTTAGGGGTGAACTTCTTAGTCTTTGGGGAATCTAGGTAATGTAACATGTAACTTACAAAGAACAATCGCTTTGTATGTAAACCTATCCACTAAGCAGTCCCCAGAAAATGGTACAAATTACAACACTGATAGCCTCAAAATAACCAAACAGGCACCTAATAATATCGTAAAGTCAAGCTTCCAGCCAATAGCGCTGGCATCTCACACAGAACAGCTCAGCGACACCATGAAAACCAGGACTAACAAAACTCTAAATTACAGAAGACTATTTCAAAGGGATCAAATAAATGCCTCAGCAAGCTGATGATAGCATAGCTAACTCTTCATCATGCATCATTTATTTCCTGCTTCCTAACTGCACGTTAGTCGATCACTATCTGGTTTACTTCATGCATACACAAACTCAGGTACAAATATGCATAAACATTGCAATGGCAAGCATGTGAACTGCCCACAGATGATGGATCGCTCACTAGCTAGTGTTGAAACGTCAACCGATCATCATAGCGACCAACATAGCATGCGATTTAATGAAATTTCGTTGCCACCTAGACTAAGTTGCACTTGTAATGCAAATCTGGCTAATGACATAGCATCTCTGGCTCATGGGATGAAGTAAGCGCCTCTATTCGCACACGATTTCCATCAAATCGGGTTAACAAACTGCAGCCGGCACACACACACACACAGCATTCAGGTATAGCGACACGAACCGAACTGAATTCGAGAAAATTATAAACCGGACACGTAAAACATTTAAAATTCCCACTACAACATACCAGTAAAATCAACAGAAATTACTCAACCGGCTGGAGAATCTCAGCCTCCAAATTATACTACAGCCAGACGCGCGACGGACCAGACCACGGGTGTACGGTAACCACACGGCAATCAGCCCCAGCAAGAGGAACAGCGGAATCTGGGCCACGGCGAGCGAGGGGAAACTCAAGAAGGGCATCAGGTAGGCTCCGATCGAGGACCGAGGAGGTTGAGCTGAGTTCAATTGCGGTTACCTCGACGGCGTTCTTGAGAAGGAAGTCGTCCTCGGCGTCCCAGCTCCCCGCGGTCGAGGGGACGCCCATGGAGCTTAGCCCGCCGCTGACTCCGCGGGCTCCGTTGTGGGTGTGGCCGTAGAGAGAGAGAAGGGAGTCGGGGACGGGGAGTGGGAGAACCAACGAGGTGCCAATGGCGATTTGGGAGGAGATGAGCTGTTTGTTTTATTTTTCTTTTCTTTTTGCTTCTAGAGAGAGACTGGGGAATGTTTGCAAGCCAACACGCTAGAAGTGTGAAAAATCAATTAGTACTATCTCTATCTCTATCTCTATATATATATTATATAAATTGTCTAGAGGTGGTGATTGTTGGTACGTCGCTCATCCATCCCACACATCTGGTTACCTTATCGCACGAGAGAAAAACTGCTCCCACCAAGCCACGACCGCACACCACGATCCCCTTCTATCCTAATGGCGTCGACGTCGTCATTGACCTCTGGGGAGCATCTCCGCCCGCCTCTAGCTCCCCTCCGCCACCGCGGAGCCCAGGACAACGTGCGCCTCCGTCGTTGGCGAGGAAGACGGGCGCAGAGTCTCCCCCGGCCTTGCGCATCACGTTGAGCTTGGAGGGCCGAGGCGGAGATTGCATCTGCTCAGCGTCGGTGACGCGCGGGGCAGGCTCTGGCCGGAGGTACGACGTCGAGCCGATGCTGGTCGGAGCTGGCATAGCATGGCGGCGGTGGGGTAGAGCTCCAGCACGGAAGTCAGGCCGTCGGGGTCGCCTCACCATTAAGGACGGAAACGACGAGCCCCAACGCTGCACCCAAGGTTCGTGCCTCGCTTTGTCTCTGACTTGAGTGGTGCCAAGATCATTTGGCTTGTTTCTCCTACCCTCCTTTTCCTTATTAATTAATGTTCTGTTTTCTTCAACTGGGCATATATATAGGCTCATGGAGATCTGGAGATACGGAGTCCTTGTAGACACCAATTATGAATAGCCTCATCCTCACTCATGGTTCGTTGTACCAATTCGTGAAGGACATCAGGGGACAGAAGAATTTTTACTCCACGTCGTTGATTTATGCGCTTCACTGCTGCAGCCTCTGCAGCAACCAGCCTGGGTGAGACGGTGCAATTGAGAGCACATCACAATGGGTAATCTCCCGTATGTAACTAGAGCTAATGTTTACATTTGATTTTATGCGTGCGATTCCAACAAGTTGTCAGTACTATGTTCTTTGTTTCACTGCAAGCATTTTTTGGCTTCTGTCTGGCAAAATGCTTGGTGAATCCAATCGATTAGTTAAAGAGAAATGTTTGATCCCCTAAAATCTGCACAATATGGATGTTACATTCCTAATTTTCTATTAAAATAGAACACATACTGTGACATTGCCATTGCTTAGTTTTACTTACATTCTAAAATTGCCATTGCTTTATTGAGAATACTGCAGTAGCTCCTGGTGGAATGGTAGCTACATATAGCATTTGATTCAGCATTTGATTTAGGTTCAGTAAGACACTTTGATTGCTTAAGCCGAATTCTACATAGAGCTATTCTGCATTTTCTTACAAAATGAGAGGACCAACTGGAACCATGCCACTACAAAATTTGCAACTTTGAAAAATATAGCTAATTATGAGTAGGACATGTAGTGTGGGTAGAATGTTCGCATGTCACCAACATATGCAGTGGAATACTCCATAGCTGCACCTATGCGTTGTCATGGTTCAAAATTTCCCTTACGAAAAGCATTGCCCTATATCTCAATATTGCATTACAATTTAGAGTCCAAGACAAATAGATAATCAATGAGACTATGACAGTATAAACGTTAACAAAAGTGGATTTATTCTGAAATAAAAGAGCCAAATGCATTCAGATGCTATGATTACAGGGTCTACTCAGAGGAATTCGTAACACTGGGGATTATTTATTAGTAACAAGAAATAACCGATTAAATATAAGACACGGACCACTGCATTTTATTGAGCACAATATGATCCTAGAAATTCTGCATGCTATATTTATGCTTCAAAACATCACAATAGTTCAAGCACTTCCAATCAACCTGAAGGATGGTGTATTTTATTTGATGTTATGCTCCTTTTGTCAAGCTCACAAGTAAACATGCCATTAATTTTTGCAGATACCAGACCGTGGTTTGTATTATTCGGCATTTGATCTAGAGGAACTTAAGTGAACCTGGACAGAATTTCTGGATCCTCACTACAAAAATAAAGAAGCCAAGCTTATCACTGACATAGAGCTGCAGGTCAGCAAATGTGGATCATTTTCCCATATAGTCACGTGGTTCCTATTTTCTGAGACCAAATAAACAGAATATTTCTTGTTGGTTAGATTAGGGAGGAAGATCACTTGGTTGTGCTTCTTGTCTAAGCATTAGGTCCTTCGATTCAAAGTTGTTTGATATATTTTTCTGTAGCATGGATGGTAAGAACACAGTATAAATAATTTGTGGATTATGGAACAAAACAACTAAATTGACAGCATAGTGAATTTTAATTCGTTACTTCACATGTGTAATCAGGAAGCTGTTGGACAACGTTAGGATAGTGCTGTGCAAGCAAAAAGCCATTGATAATCAACTTTGCCCCTTTGGATTGCCAACATACCAAGTAAATCATGGGCTTCAGGTATTGGGCAAAGGAGCGGTGTTCAGACAAGAAAAGTATACATGAGAAATGATTTTGCCACCGTGGAATACTTGAGCATCTGGCTAAGTAGAAACAGAAGACTTTTTGTGAAATGGAGCTGCCTGTTGCAGTGTTTGCTAGATAATGTACTGAGACAGCGAAGCTCTGGTCATTCAGAGATAAGAAAGCAGAAAAGGAGTTGGCTAAAATTTGGATTACTGACGCAGTTCTGAAGCTCTCCAGATGTTACCTTTCATGTTACCCTCTTCTTTATCTTTTTGCTACTCTTGTACCCCGTGTAATATGTGGTTGTAATTTCATGACTCATTGTGGCTCACTTTGTTTTTATGAAAATTCAGGGTGGGGGCCTCCCTCCCAACCTTGTTAACAAAATGATTGGACTGAAATTGAGGTTCCAGATGGATGAATGTAAGGAATTAATTTGGTGAATTAGTGGCTCCTGAAGCTTACTCTAGATTCTTTGAAGAATATTCTTTTACCCCTCCTTTAAGTCGACTCATCCGTATTTCTTTGATTTCAAGTATGATAGATTATATTGCTTTTTAGAGAAATTTATGCTACACATAACGACATGAGTATATCTCGAACTATGATTTCTAAATCAAAACTTCTGTTCTAGAAAGAGAAAATGAGACAGTTTGAGGGTTCCTTAGTGTGTGTTTCTGCGCGTGTGTTTGCTTGAAATTGGGAGATTGAAAGATGTGGCTTAGAAGAAGTGAGGCTGAGGTTTCAGACGAATTGAGAGGAAGTGCCTGCGGTGCTGCTTGCTATTGCAATGATTAAACAGGTATTTGATCAACATGGTCTGGTGCGTTGCCACAGACTGCGGATGCTGAAAAAGACAAATGTTGGATTTTATTATCATGAAGACATGTGTAATTGCCTCTAACATCGCTAAAAAAAGTCTCTTCATGACAACCATCTCTCCATTAGTTTGATTTGTATTGATACGACATGGAATTATAGTTTTTATTGCATTACACTTCAAGCAATCTGAAATCTTGAAATATTTGCAATATTTTACGAATAAATGTTCACATAAATTGTGTTGACAGGTGGTGAGAAAAGTAATTTAACGGACCGTAGCAACGCACGGGGCATTCAACTAGTAATTTATAACCCGTGTTAAGAGTTACTAGGAAGGTAGGCGCCGCGCCCGTGGCGTTGAGTTCTTCGTATATATGTGTACTCTTCAATTAACAAATATGTTAGTAATATTTTATCAAATAAAAGAGGATACGAATGAGTACATCCATATAGCGATAGTGATCATGGAGCGATTAAAAAGAGAAGGTGATAATAGTGTTTCTTAATAAAAGAGCCGAACGACTCAGAGACATGATCACATGACTGTGAGACGATCAATAATAGAGTACTTTTTTCAAACTTGTAAAAAAAGCAGTAGTATGTCCGTAGGTTGATTATGAGGCAATAAATAAAAAAGGTGACAAATAGTTAATACGCCCATAGGGTAAATACGAAAGGTATGAGATGTTCAATAAAACGCATGGAATGATCAATAAGAGAAGATATATAATGCATGTATGGAAATTTAGTATATGGAGCAAGTGAATAATAAAACTATTTTGCGCCAAATAATGAAGCATTTTTTTGTAATCATTGTAGAAGAAGGTATTGTATGCTCCTAGGACGATTGCGAGGTGATAGATGGTGCAATATAGGATTATTTTCTCGAATAAAATAGGCTATGAATAGTCAATATTTGTTTTCCCAAAGTTATTTTAGAGGAACCCCAAATATACTACATAAGAAGGCAGTCACTATTAGAAAACCATTGTTAATAATGATTGTTGGAGAATTAATATTCGAACACCGTGGAAAATTTACTATATAAGAACTATTGTATAAAATAAATGTGGAAAAATTACCATGAAATATCTTGTCAAAGAATTACTTGAGGTGATCAGTAGGATAAGGTAGTGCCATTTGTCATAAAAAAGGCAACAAGTAGTGGAGTATTTTTTTCTCTCGAAGTTATCGTAGGAGAACACCGCAGCTAGTGTAGAGGGAGGTAGTTACCGTTAAAGAATTACTAATGAAGATTACTTTTCATATATCGTCAAAGGAATACTTCCGAAGAATTAAGTATTAGTATTTCTGGATTAAAGAAGGGAGAACGTGTAAAAATAATTATTTTTAAAGTAGAGCTCGAAAAGAATTACTATCAGAGAATAACCGGCCATGCGCTGTAAAAGAGATACTTTTGAGAAATTACCGCCTAAGAATAATGCAAAGTGTCAGATAATTATCATCAGGAACTGTTGTTCATGTTGAAGAGTTATTTAAAGAAACCACTCTCATGCACCACTGAAGAAACAGTGTTGAGAAATTATGGTTAATCCTTCGAAAAATTACTTTTATGAGTCCCTTGAAGAATCATTGTTAGTTAGTTCCCGGCAAGAAAGTACTGCTGCGGAATTACCGTCAAAGAATTATGTCTCCTCAAATAATTAGTATTAGGTAAGCATCGCCCATTGGTAAAATATTAGTGAACATTTGGGAAATTACTATTAAAATTTTATTATTTAAGCTAAAGATTTGTACAGATAAATTATTTTTGGGGAAAAATTAGTTGCGTAACGACTCACGATAAACTACTGTTAAGTAGTTTGCGTCATAAATTTTCACCGATAAACTACTTTATTTTTTACCTCCAGGCAAAAAATGTGGAATTACCATCAAAGAATTACGTGTACTCGAATAATTAGTATTATGTGAGCACTGCCCATTGGGAAAATATGAGTAAACATGTGGAAATTACTACTGAAAAATTACTGTTGAAGTGAAAGATTTGTATCGATAAATTACTTTCTGAGAAAAATTAGATGCCTAATGACTCTCGAAGAACTACTATAAAATAGCTAAAGATGAATTGCGGTAAAAATTTCACCGGAGTTATATGTGTACCAATAAATTACTACCACCATACTCACAAAAGCTGAAAAATACTAATAACAAATCACGGGGAAAATACTGTAATATGCACTGTTCATAATGTTCCAAAAAATTACTATTCAAGTTGTCGTGCACCGTTGAAAGAATATAGATGATAAATTACCGTCGGCGACTTATGCGCTATTGAAGAATTACTATTGGGTACTTACCATCGGTAAACTATTGTTAACATTGAAGGTTCATGTCAGAGAATTATTCTTGAAAAATTACGGTTTATGTGCTTGATCGTACTAAAAAATTACTAATAATAAATCATGGGTAAAAGCACTATTCATAATGTACTAAAAAAATTACTGTTCAACTATTGTTAAAACCAAATGCAAAATTTTAAAGAAATATTCCCAAAAGTTACTGTTCAGGTTAAATCATGGGGTAAAAGCACTATTCTTAATGTACTAAAAAATACTGTTCAACTATTGTTAAAACTAAATACAAAATTTTAAAGAAATATTCTCAAAAGTTACTGTTCACGTTGTATCGGGAACTACTGTTAAAAACCAAACACAAAAGTTCAAAGAAATATTGTTGTGTTACTACCATCGGAGAATTAACGATTGAGCTGAAGATTTGTACCAGAAAAATAAAGTTAGAAACTCACCAGCAAAAATACTGCAGCACGCACAGTTCATATTATATCGGAAAACTACTGTAAAAAATTAACTGTAAATATTAAAATTACAACAATGGACAATGTAGCGGCAAAAGTAATTGATTATTTGTTGGTGTTGTTTCGGACATAGGATCGAAATCTAACAATCACAGCATCAAGAGGCACTGTTCATATACGCTTACTGTTCAAATGAACAGTGTTTTGTGACGTGGGAGCATGTGGTGGCTATATTTCTTGTGTCTTTAATATATGTATAGATGGTAATGGGCGACGCTAGGTGTCGGTCGTCTGATCAGGGCAGAAAAATCGGTTGTTGTCTGGACTGTTTGATCGTCATCTGACGCACTGAACCAGTCGCATCAAAACATTTGCAGTTTCGCCCCCTAGCTTTTGGAGTATCAACCCGCACTCCTAACCTGCACCACTATAGCCGTAAACATATTTCCTCTTTGGTCTCTACCTTTTCGATATTTACAACAAAACTGTCAAAAAAAAGTAACGCTACAACAAAATGGTTAGACAACAATTAATTTTGTTGCCGATTGATTTGAAACAAAAATTATCAATAATTTTAACAAAACC
Organism: Dactylis glomerata; assembly: GCA_007115705.1. Taxonomy (NCBI): domain Eukaryota; kingdom Viridiplantae; phylum Streptophyta; class Magnoliopsida; order Poales; family Poaceae; genus Dactylis; species Dactylis glomerata. The sequence goes on along the minus strand of QXEO01001062.1, from coordinate 445,444 downwards.
CATTACAACAAAAATATGCGTTAACAATATCTTGTTTTGCTACAGATAGATTGACAACAAAAATCGATAACTATTTTTACATAAAGCACAAAAAATTATAACAAAAATCTTGTGTTTGTAGTAATGAAAAAGTTTGTTGACAAAATTGTGGTTTGCTACAAATTGATTGAGAATAAAAATCAACATATGTTTCAACAAAAAATAAAAACTATTACAACAAAATACAAATCACTGATTAACAAATAATAATCAACAACTAATCCAACAAAATAAAATTGTATGTTACAACAATATACAAATAGCTAGTATTACAACAAATCCCCATTGATCCTTGCCTAGACAAGGTCTGCTATGCGAGGCGCCTCACCAGCGCGGCTCCGTCGACGGCGGACCGACCTCACCCATCCCACAACTCGGTCGCCGGCGGCACGGCTAGGACAGCGGCGACCTGGCGTGTTCCCTGAGCCTGGCGCAGACGGCGCATGTGCCGTGGGCGTGTCGGCGGCGCCGACGCGGACGGCGACTCTCCCGCGTCCGCCGCGTCTCACGCACGCGCATTGCCCCGGTCATCAATGGCCGATGGAGCGACGCTCAGCAGTGGCCTACTGAGCGACATGGACGCAGTCCCCTGGTGCAGCTGGAGCGGCAGGACGCGCGAGGGTACTGGACCTGGACGGAGGCCTGCGCAGGAGAGGAAAAAGGCATTGCATTTGGTCAGTTGGAGAAGAAAGGGGAGGAAAGAGAAACTAGATCGGGGTGTGAGGCAGCAGTTGACTTGCAACGGGATGCGCGCATGCTTCCTTTGGTGGGACCCAGCCACGTGAAGATAGGAGACGCAACAACTGATTTTTCGATCGCTATCGGTCGGCTGATTCTAAGCATTTTCCTATGGTAAGTGAGCTAAGTTAAATGGTGCGCTAGGGGTCGGCCGACCGATCCGGGGGAAAATTGATCGTCCCGCGCCCCATTCGATCGCGATTTGGCCGATCGGAACAAGCCGCGAGGTAAAATTTGCATTCTAGCCCCTTAGTTTTTTGAAAAAACACACAGTCCTACTATAAGAGCATAACTATGCTAATAGTTACATTTTAGACCTTGACTTTTTGTAAAACTAACCCGCGGTCCTAACTCTATTCATTCAGCGGCTAGATTTATGTCATACCCAGTATTACAATATAGATTATAACCCGCGCATAGAACAAAAATATGTTATTGCAACAAAAGTATCTCAACATTTTGGAAAAGTGAATGTCACAAAATTTATTGAAATATTATTACTTTTCCATGCATATTGATTTACAACAAAAAACAACCAACTACTTCAATAAAAAAAGAACCATGTCACAACAAGACCCAAAAATGTGATTGACAATATTGTTTCCTACCAAAATTGATTAATAACAAAAATCACGATCAATTTCAACAAAAGACACAAACAATTACAACAAACAATAATTGTTTCCTCCCAGCGGATCTCATTGAGTTAGTGTTGCCGGCCATGAATTCGGCTTGTCGGAGCCTGTCGACGATGGGAAGAAGGGGGCGTCGGGAGGAGGTGGGGAATATTAACTATGGATGAGAGGCATCATCGCCGGTGGGGCTCGCTGGAGAACCTGCGAGGATCCGTCGGAGAAGCTCTTCCTCCGGCTGCTCCGTTGTGTCGCCGGCGTCGGGAGGGAAGGGCCGAAGGAAGTGCAGCATCTACGGCGAGGATCCGTCGGAGGAGCTCCAGCCCCATCCGCTCCTCTTTTTCGCCGGCGTCGGGAACTCTAAATTGCCCTTTGCGTCGCCTCTGCCTGCTCTCTGATTCCCGATCTGAGGAAAATTTTTAGAAGTGCCCTACGTGGGTGGGCACTCCGCGCAGGTGACGTGGCTGAAGGGTTTCGCAGCATAGAAAACAAAAAATTCCTACGAAGACGAACAAGAGAGAACCAAGATCTGATCTACGAGATGCAAAACAACGAGCGGAGAAATTAGATCTACATACCCTTGTAGATCACACTAAACATTCAACAAAACATGGATGATGTAGTCGTACTAGCCGTCTCCTCCTCGCGATCCGATCTGATCCAATGCCACAAGTGGCGGCGCCTCCGAGAGATGCACACGTGCAGCACACCAATGACTCCGCCTCCCCGGTCCAGCGAGATATGGTGGAGTGATAGATGGGATCGGCAGCACGATGGCGTGGTGCCTATGGTGGAGAGTATTCGCCAACAGGGGTTCGCCTGTTTGCGTGGTGGAAGAAGAACGGAAAAAGGAGGCTTCAGAAACCGGGCATTGGCTCCACGCAAAATCGGTACCCGGCCGTCCGGCCTCTGTCTTTTTATAGGCGGCGTGTAGGTTTCACGAAAACCTAACTTGATAGGCACGTTGACTGTCCCGCCGCAGACCGTCGCCTCTTGTAGATCGATCGGATCGATCTGGAGATTATACGTGTGTGGTGCGTGGCTGGCAAGCTAGTTCCTACCATCCATGTGTGGCCGACCAAAGCTGCATGGCCCAATCCGCCAAGGTCCAGCCGGCCTGCACCGAGGCAGCCGGCCCAGTGGCCAAGTGGCCCACCGGGTCATGCCAAGCGAGCGAGGCGCGCCAGGGGCGATCGCTCTGGCCGCCCTCGACTGGATCGAGCGAGCCATGCGGTTCCCTGGCCGCCGGCGCTGCACTCCTTTTTTCCCTTTTTTTTATTTCTCCTAAATAAATATTGTTTAATATTTATTAATTCATATAATTAATAAACATTAATATTTTCCACCCGGAACAATTCTGTAACTTTCTGAAACACTTTCCATAAATTCTGAAACTATCCTAGTGTCGATGAGCGTTAAGTGTGTGACCCTACGAGTTCGAGAATATGCGGACATGATCTCTATTAATAATCAATAGCGGGATCTAGAAATCCATATTGACTCCCACATATCCAACGAAGATTATTATCGGTGAACCACGATGTCAGCATTCACTTAATCCCGTATACAAATTCCTTTGTCTCGCGATATTTTACTTGCACGAGATTCGATTGTCGGTATGGCCATACCTAGTTCAATCTCGTTCATAGCAAGTACTATTTATTCGTTCCGCAATTCAATATCATCATGTGATTAAACTCATTAACCGCATGTTTGCAAACGGTGTATGATATTGATTACCGAGTGGGCCTGGAGTATATCTCTCCATAGCGGGAGGGACAAATCTCAATCTCCATACATGCAACCCAATAAATACTTTCGGATTACCTAATAGACACCTTTATGATCACTCTTTCATAGTGTGTCGTTTGATGACCTCAAAGCTCTCTTCCGATATTAGGGAGTGACATTATCTCATGGTCTAAGGAATATGATACTGACATAGGAAAAGCTACGCAATTGTGAACACAATGACATGATCTAATTGTTATGCTTAATTTGGGTATGTCCATCACATCATTCTCCTAATGACATGATCTCATTATTAATTGACAATAAATGTCTATGGTTAGGAAACCTTAACCATTATTAAGCAATGAGCTAGTCTAGTAGAGGCGTACTAGGGACACAGTGTTGTTCATAAACCTTACAAGTATTAGTTTTTTTGCTTAATACAATTATAGCATAGAATATAAACATTATCATAAATAAGAAATATGATAATAATAATATTATTATTGCCTCTAGGGCATATTTTCGTCAGTCTCCCACTTGCACTAGAGTTAATAATCTAGTCATACTTGCGCCTTTAACACCTATAGCATTTTGGTGTTATTCATACGTGTTGCACGTGATAAACTTTATCTACGGGTCTGACACTTTCAGGTCCGTTTGTATTTGCATATCTTTTGCATCAGCATGCATTACTCATCTTCTATGAGATGGCATCGTATAAACTTGGTTTTCTAGTGAGACCTTTGTTTCTTTGCCGAGACTATGTTGTCACTATTGTCGTAGAATAGAACTACATAGTACTAGCACATATAGAACTACAACTAGTTCTCTTGCCGCTTCTAGAGCGATTAAATACTTAGCCTTTCTTGCAGTATCCGTCACAATGTTTAACATTGGAACTCATCTAAGTCATCATGGAACTTTCTTCCATCTTATTATGCCACCTTATAACTCAAAACAAATAGCCTAAAATTGAGATAAATTTTTACCTGTATATGTGACAAAGACAATGTAATATATTGCAATAGACCATTTGTCACTTCTGCATACATAACATATTTTTAGTTCTTCTAAAGTACATAAGAATATCTTTACTATCGTCCAGTTATCATCATATGAATGCTCGTAACCTTTTAGAGCATCAGACATATCTGGATATTTCACCAACAAGATAATAATAATCTATCCATCGATTATGGAAGACGGTAATAATTTGAACAACAATTGCTCTCATAATACCAGAACAATATAATAATTATTAAGATCATAACAAATCTTGAAGGCTAGGTTTGATGTCGATGAGAAACACAATAACACTTTTATTTGTTTCTTGATGCGCATTATTACCACATTCTTTTGCTGGTTATTTAGGCCATTGTAGTTCTTGTATTGTGATACTTTGTATGACAATTCATACCAACAATCCAGTATCTAATACCCAAGTATTACATTGTTAATGAGCAAAGAATACATCTATAATATGTATATCATTTATATACCTGAGCTGGACAATTCCAGTCTTTTCCTTTTCTACCAAATAATTTTGTAGATCCTATTTGCCATTTCCTCTCTATTAGAAGAATCTATCAACATCAATAGTGGCGTCAATCATTTGACACATAGCCCAAAGGATGTTAGTCAAATACTAACGTCCTTGGAATTTGCACATTGAGGTGGATCACCATTATCATATAATTGGCGTTCTTCCAGATTCCGTTCTTTAGCATTATTTTGGTATAGGAAAAACAATTTAGTCGATACCTTTTCATTCATCCTATCATGACAACTTTCATGATGAAACTACTATAGTTCATAAGGACAAATGCAAGTATAATATTAGTTCCCCAATCCTTTGGGTGATTGGGACGCCAAGCGTCTTCAATCTTCGCATATATTCATACAATATGATCATTTGTTCTTTTACTAAATTATACTTAACCATTTTGCAAACAATCAAAGTTTTAGATATGAAATATCTTTCACCTCTTGTTTGTTTCTGAAACAATTCTTTCAGCTCCAAGATCACTTTGATTCTCAAATAATTTTGAAGATCAATTTCTTATGAAGGCAAACATATGATCTTTAGATACTAAACTTGAATCGTTGCTCTTAGATTAATACAACTTATTAAATCACATGGAGCAAGTGAGGTTTTCTAAAATTGTGATAGGACTTAATATTTGATCTTGACACTTAAACTAAACGGTACCAATCCGTAAAGTGATTATCCAGAATTCTATAGTTCTATTAACTCAATTAAAACTAAGTGTCGGTGGAAAACGGTTGCCAAAGACTACAATGACTTATGCAAATACACTAAGATTTAGTTCATGATAATTAGTTCAAGTTAATCAAATTACTAATGAACTCTCACTAAATTCAACATACCTCGAAGTTGTTTTAGTGAAGCATGATCCAAATTCACTACACGAAGACCGATCATCACATGAGATGTTGTAGCTTTAATTGTGAACATCAACATGTTGATCATATCATCCATATGACTCATGCTTGACCTTTCGGTCCGTGTGTTTCGAGGCCATGTCTGTACATGCTAGGCTCATCAAGTTTAACCCACGTATTTTGCATGTGTAAATCTAGCATACACCCATTGTATGTGAACATAGAGTTTATAACACCCTGTAACATCCCTCTTTTAGCTAATTATTATTAGGAGTTGATTTGTGCATCATTAGCATCATGATTATTTTCCTAACAAAATTATGCACAAAGGAAATATATTTGAAAACCCTAATGTGTGCAAATCTTTCTTGTTCTTTTAATATGCTCTCAAAATGGTTTACAAAGTTTTCAAACAAAATTATGGAGCTTCTATATGTAAAGAAGGTCCATGGTTACTTTGAAATATTTCAGAAAATTTTGAATTCTCAAATTGTTCCCAAAATAGCAAAATGGATTTGGAAAACAGAATTAGAAAAGACTTTTGAAAAAAAGGAGAACCCTTCCTTGTTTGGGCCGAATCTAGCCCATCTCCCTTTCTTCCCCCTCCCAGCCGAAGCCCAACAGGAGCCCAGCCCAGCTCAGCTCCCTATCGTCTTCCTCCCGAGCGGCAAGCAGCTCGGTGGAGGGCTAGCTGTCGCCCGATCCATGCGAGGAGATCGTCGCCGCCGCCTTGTCTTGGTCGAGGGGATAAGACCCCCCTACCGCCGCCGTCTCTCTTTCTCTCTCCCCTCACTCCTTGCTCCTCCCACGCCCTCTCTTCCTCTCTCCCGAGCGGCCGGAGCAACCACCGGGTTGCCGCCGCTCGATCTCCTCCGTCGCCGCGTCCCAGTCCTCACCGTCGGTCCGTGGAGCTCCGGGAAGATTCCCTGGCGTGTATGGAGTCCTCCCCATGGAGCCAGTGCGTCCCCGAGCCGTTCCCCCCGCGTGCGCCTGCTCTGGCCATCACTGCCGGCGTCCATGGCGTCACCGTCCGGCCTCCTCAGCTCCCTCCGACCGTTCCGGCGAGTTCCTGGTGAGCACCCAAGTCTTTTCCCCCTTCTCCCGTACCTCTGTGTGCGCCGTAGCGTCCCCCCGGCTTGGTCACCGGCGGCCACTGGCGCCATGGGGAGGGAGTCGAGCTGGGTCTTTCACCCAGTCGCCCCGGCCAACGTGGCCTGTCGACGTGGACAGGGGTCCACCCGTCAGCCTCTGAGGGTCAAACAGCCTCAGTGTAAAAGTTCCTGCACGTGTTATTCTAAATCCAGAAATTCCAAAAAATGTCTTAATCTTGTAAAATGCATATTTTATTCCCTGTTTATCAGAAAAAGGTGTATGACCTATCAAAATGCTCAGAAAAATGAACTCTACCTGTTTGTGTCAAAATCATGCATGCTTAAACAACTTTGAACCCTGCCTAATTAGAAGAACAAAATACCACATTCATAATGTGTGGGGTTCATGGAATTGCAATGCATTATGCATTTCAACCCTATTTAATTTGACAATCTTGTAGTAGGGTTTAATTTCAAAACCTTCAATATGTCATGTCATCATCCTTGTTTGTGCATCGATTCCATGCCTTGATTGTTATTTTCCTTTTTCGGTGTTTGCTTCTTCGCGATAGAACACGAGTCCGAGATCGAGTGGACAAAATCGAGGACCAATACTTGTCCATCGACGTATTATTCAAGAAGAAGAATCCCGAAGATCTATTTCTGTTTTGAATATCAACGAGCAAGGCAAGCGTCTGATCCTATGTTTTCAAAGTGTTTAAATTTCTGCTATTTATCGCATCGATTCAAATGTCTTTTGTTGGTAGTTAAAGTTATCCTATCTTATGCATGCTCTTGTCGCCTAAATTCCCTGATTGTGACGACCTCAAATTTGATAACAAATTCGAAGTGCCCGTTATGTATTCCACCGCAATCCCAGGGTCATTGTTGCGATATACATAACGTAGTTGATACCACAGTCATAGACATTAATAGTAAATAAAGGGGATTACATAGGTGGTCGCACAGACCAAACCTTACATTACATCAACATGCAGCGGAATAACACTTTGGGTCCATATTGTCACGCTTCAACCGCACAGGCAAAGCAGACAGTAGGAAACGAGCCTAATTCGCAAAGCCGTCAATGAGTCCTTCCTTCTTGATCTTGCTCCTTCAAGTCTGGCCAAGTTAATAGCCAGGGACACAGCCATGAGTACATTGGATGCACTCGCAAAGCATCTTATAAACAAAGTGATGAGAGAGATATGCATGGTTGATATGGTGGACTAAGCACTAAGTTGTTTTTGCAAAGCTAGTTTTATTTCCCAAGAATGTTCATTGGTAGAAAAGGAGTTTAGTTCTCTAAGTTCAATCTAAAGGAGCTTCAAGTGTGTCAACACCATGGTCAAGTCAAGTCATTCACCATGTTCACCATTGTGATTTTTATCTTTGACAAAGGTCAAGTAGAGTTAGCCAACTGTCCATGACCGCGGACACGGCTATTCGAATAGTTTGAAAACCTCTGCAGAGGGGTACACTTTACCCACAAGATTCGATACATCTGCCGGGAAAAATCCACGGATCGTCATACACAAGTATGCGGGGTTCAGATAATCAAACAAACTCTTTCACTTGCTCACCCTAGTATAGGATCCTTCCCTAGAGCCCGGGATACGGAATCCCCGCTCCGGTGCCTCTAGTTCTGGCCATCCCGGGATGCCGGGTTAGTGGAAATCCACCTGGTTCAGAAGTAGCCGCGCACGGTGTCCTTCCATAATTATTTGATACAAGGCCTCCCATACTAAGATAAACAAGCTACGGACTAAGCCCCTTCCCATATAGGGGTAATGTGGTCGTACGGTATGGTTGGCTCCCATGTACATCACTCGTTGTCATTTGAGAAATATATTTCATAGTTCTTAGTCAAGATTAATTTCTTTCATAAAGCCCTTAGGTAGGAGCAATCTCCAATTCAAGTTTCAAGTTCAAGTCACCATTCTTCAAATAGAGTTCCCCTTATAGATGGCCTCAATATTATTAGCGACTAAGCAACTACATTGAGTGATGATACCACTAAATATGATTGGATAAACTCAGCTTGATGCTCTTGTGAAGCAAGATATCACTATACTTCTATCATTCTACTCTAGCAATTCAATCATGCAATTTACTTAAAACAAGTAGAATGCAATATTAAAACTAGGCATTGGGAGTATGAATCAAAAGATGGCTTGCCTGGCTTGGCAAAGTCAAAATAGTCTTCATCTTCATCTTTGATTGATTGATCTCCATCTCCATTTCTTGGTTGACTTCGGGATCCATTCTCCTTACTCTCGTTATCGTCTAATCGTAGGAAAGTAAATAAGCATATAATCACCACACAATTCACAAACAACACATACTCACTATAAGGATACTTGGGGTAAGAGAATTGATCTAGGAAGTCTATGGAGAGTGGTTTCGATTTACTTGAATTCATATAGATGGGATCATCACTTTCTTGACTTAAGTGAGGATTCAATTTACTTTGAATGGTGAAATATTTCTTGCAAGTCCTTATTGACCATAGTCATATACTACTAGTATATATTCAAGATTATGGTTCACTAAAGAGGCTTCATAGGATTTGGAGTATTTTTCTTTTATTGAAGCCATTTCTAGTTTGCAACTATTTAGTGATCAAGTTTGAATCTACAAATACAATCTAGTAATCCTAGTTGACTTGGATCAGGGGTAATAGATTAATATTTATAAATGTGGTTGATTCTAAATGGATTTAGAAGATTTTCCAATTATGAAATGAGTGTACCAAATTCTATGATCGGAATGCTTATTTACTCCAAATAGTAAATAGCATTTGACTTAAAAGGTTCAAATAAGGAATCTAACCTTATAAACAGATACACACTACTAATTAAGGATTTTGAGAGTTGGAATCATATTTTTAGGAATTTTATTTGATTTAATCCAATTTTTCTAAGGTCATAAACCTCATGTTTTGTTATTTTTACTAGATTTAATTTATAAATATATTTGAGTTCAAACAAGTTTCAGAGGCTAGATAAAGTTGAGGGCTTTCCAGCAAGTATTTATTTGCTACATTTGAAATGGTACAACTTTAAGATTTTGAGTTTGAAGTTGCAGTAATTCCACAAATATTAAACTGTTTCTTTTAGAAAAAACATAAACGGGCTGGAACGACTCTGGGCCGGGGAACTAAGTCGGGCCGGCCCGCTAACTCGTCCCGGGCGGCGCAGGAAAAAAAAATCTCAGCTGACAGGCAGGGCCCGCCGGTCAGAACTTAAAGCACGAAGGGGTATCTGGCTTTCTTCTTCCTGGCGCGACGCGGCACAACGAGAGGGAGTACTGGGAGGGAGACGGCGATGGGGGAGGCTCACCGGAGAGGCTCCGACGGCGGTGAGGATGTCTAGGCGGCTGAGGGAGCTCTTCTCGTCCACCTCCAGCAGGCAGCACGTCGGGGGATGCACTGGACTGCTGGGAACGCGCGGTGGTCTGCGGGGGTGTCGTCGTCGGCGTGCTCGAACTAGGGCACGGGAGAGAGGGAAACATTGTCTAGGGAGGTGCTGGGGATGGTGGGGATCTTTTCAGGGAAGAAGGGCGGCTTTTTATAGGCGGGAGAGGGAGCACCGGCGGTGTCCAGTGGCGGCCAGTTCACCGTGCGTGTCGGCCGTGGGAGGGGCAAGGCGTGGTTCTGGCATGGGCGGCGGGTTGCTGCGTGCTGTGGCTTGCTGCTGGCGCGATGGGAGGGGTCGAGATGGTCTGGTTCAGAGGGGGACATGGGAGGGGTCCGGTGTGATCTTCTTCTTCTCCTCCATGTCTAACGGCCGGTGTTTGGGCAGGGGAGATAGGGGGTCGACAGAGGAGAGTCCAGGGCACTGCTTGGAGGTCAGAGACTCGGACTAGGGCTGCCAACCACTGTTTCAAACAGTTGCTTTGATTTTGTTAGATTTCTGCCCACCAAGTGTTTGTTGAAATGCCCGAAAGAATTCAAATTTTGAATTTTTGAAATCTGCCACCGTGGGTTGTCAAGATATTGGGTAAGGACTCCAAACATATTTTTGTTATGAAGAAATATGAGGTTTTGCAAAAATCTTATTTCAATTTTGAAGTATGGTCTCTGTTTCAGATTCAAACTTTGGACAGATTTTGAAGGAGGTTAGGGTTTGAGTTTTTGCTGGAAACTTCCTGGTTGAGTTAGTATGTGATATGGTCAAGCTCAACTAACTGACCACACTCTTAGTTGAGTTGAGGATTGCTTAATCCAGGGGTCCAAAGTAGGGTAGTGGTTAACTTTTTCTAGATCATCTTTTCTTCTCTTTTTCTTTATTGCTCTTGCTTCTGGTTCTTTTGATCTTTGTGGTTCTTCTCTAATGCTTCTATTGGTTAGGTTTGAATTAACTAAACATTGCACCACCAATTAAAACCCACATGAAATCATAAAAGACCTATATTGAAATTCTATGCATACATGCAATATGAGTGAAAAAGATTTGATTGGTCCAAAAGTGTTGGTTTTCTGGGAGATAACATGGATTTGGGAATGACCTCTTATTTGAATTCAAACTTTGGTAGAATATTAAATAGAGTTCCAAGTTGATTTTTGTTTCAAACGTTATTGTATTTAATTCTTTGTAACTTGTTCTTAGTTGTGGTGGAGAGATGCATGATGGTATAGTTCAAATATTGCTTAATATAAAAGGGCAAAGTAGTGTAATCAGTGATTTTTTTAAGATCACTACTTCCTCCTTTCTTACTTAGGTTTTTGTGTTGCAGTTTATTTTCTTGATTCCTTTCTATTTGTTTGTGATTGCTTGACTTAATTTTGGTTTGGCCATTGACCCAAATGGGTTTAGAATGTAACCATACAAAAAAAAAATTTAATAGTTAGAAAACTATTTCAATTTAACAAAAATCTTTATTTAAAAATTTGAGCTCAAAGGATTTGTTTTAGAACCCTTCTCATACTCTTTTTATTTGAAGCATGGGAGCCAATGCTCAAATTCACAAGTTTTAAAAGACAAGAAATTAATCTTGTTTTCAAAATAAAAGTTTTTGTTGTCTCCAAAATTTGGTATTTTAATAAATCCATTTATTTTTATTTCCCAAAAATTTGGGTTGTTACAATCTTCCCCCCTTAAAAAGAATCTCGTCCCGAGATTCACAAGTTAAGATTGAGAGAGATTGGGAGATGAAATTACCAGATAAAAGACAGAGTGTGTATTCATTTATATTAAGATGGAAAGATTGGGTACACCCAAAATGTGATAAGGCCATACGGGCCAAAAACACATATTCATCAATCACATAGCATTTTCAACCAACAATCACACTTTTCAAAAACAAAATGTTTTAGGTTTAAACCATAGAATTTCATTAATAAGGGGTCTTGCATATTACATGTCTCATTCATTTTAGAAGGAGATAAACAAGACTACTAGAACACTTTTGAGAAAACAAGCTGTTGGGGTGGTTGCTACATGTTGCCGGAGGGCATATGAGCAACACATCCCAAAACAAATCAATCATTCAAACACACAAGGCACTAAGCACACTTAATAATCGTGAGGTAAGGGCAGCTCAATGAAATCAACTGAGCATTTCCTATAAATCCTGTGGGTCAAAAGGTTTGCTGGGTCTTCATCATTTTTGATCACTCTTTCTTTGCTCTTGAAGTCTTTGTCTCATAGGGTTGACTCTTGTTGGAAGATTTCTAGCTCAGGTGAAGAGACTCTCTTTCGATGGTAGCAGTTGTAGTTAACATCCAAGGTTGAAGTCTTGAAAAATATTGAGTCCCTAATCTTTTGATCCAAAAGTCCTTCGGTCTTAAGGTCGGTATATCATCCATGGTATATATTTGAAGTAGATGAGGAATAGAATAAAACAAATCTTTTAAAAATAAATTGTAATCAAAGATGTTCATACAAAAATTCTTTGTCAAAATATTTTGAGAGCATAAGTTGAGAGTATAAGATATTTCAAGTGAATAAGATGAGGGTATAAGATTGGCTTTGGATACAAAAGCAAACAAGTTTCTTTTGTAGAAATAAGTGTTTGACAAATTATCACTTTCTTAGCTAGCGACCATACTAACTAAGGTCTCCTAAGGTCATGATAGTCCTGATACCAAACTTGTGATATTAGGAATATCATTTTCTAACGACCATGCTAACTAGGGTTTCCTAGAGTCAGCCTAGGCTCTGATACCAACTTGTGACGGCCTCAAATTTGATAACAAATTCGAAGTGCCCGTTATGTATTCCACCGCAATCCCAGGGTCATTGTTGCGATATACATAACGTAGTTGATACCACAGTCATAGACATTAATAGTAAATAAAGTGGATTACATAGGTGGTCGCACAGACCAAACCTTACATTACATCAACATGCAGCGGAATAACACTTTGGGTCCATATTGTCACGCTTCAACCGCACAGGCAAAGCAGACAGTAGGAAACGAGCCTAATTCGCAAAGCCGTCAATGAGTCCTTCCTTCTTGATCTTGCTCCTTCAAGTCTGGCCAAGTTAATAGCCAGGGACACAGCCATGAGTACATTGGATGCACTCGCAAACCATCTTATAAACAAAGTGATGAGAGAGATATGCATGGTTGATATGGTGGACTAAGCACTAAGTTGTTTTTGCAAAGCTAGTTTTATTTCCCAAGAATGTTCATTGGTAGAAAAGGAGTTTAGTTCTCTAAGTTCAATCTAAAGGAGCTTCAAGTGTGTCAACACCATGGTCAAGTCAAGTCATTCACCATGTTCACCATTGTGATTTTTATCTTTGACAAAGGTCAAGTAGAGTTAGCCAACTGTCCATGACCGCGGACGCGGCTATTCGAATAGTTTGAAAACCTCTGCAGAGGGGTACACTTTACCCACAAGATTCGATACATCTGCCGGGAAAAATCCACAGATCGTCATACACAAGTATGCAGGGTTCAGATAATCAAACAAACTCTTTCACTTGCTCACCCTAGTATAGGATCCTTCCCTAGAGCCCGGGATATGGAATCCCCGCTTCGGTGCCTCTAGTTCTGGCCATCCTGGGATACCGGGTTAGTGGAAATCCACCTGGTTCAGAAGTAGCCGCGCACGGTGTCCTTCCATAATTATTTGATACAAGGCCTCCCATACTAAGATAAACAAGCTACGGACTAAGCCCCTTCCCATATAGGGGTAATGTGGTCGTACGGTATGGTTGGCTCCCATGTACATCACTCGTTGTCATTTGAGAAATATATTTCATAGTTCTTAGTCAAGATTAATTTCTTTCATAAAGCCCTTAGGTAGGAGCAATCTCCAATTCAAGTTTCAAGTTCAAGTCGCCATTCTTCAAATAGAGTTCCCCTTATAGATGGCCTCAATATTATTAGCGACTAAGCAACTACATTGAGTGATGATACCACTAAATATGATTGGATAAACTCAGCTTGATGCTCTTGTGAAGCAAGATATCACTATACTTCTATCATTCTACTCTAGCAATTCAATCATGCAATTTACTTAAAACAAGTAGAATGCAATATTAAAACTAGGCATTGGGAGTATGAATCAAAAGATGGCTTGCCTGGCTTGGCAAAGTCAAAATAGTCTTCATCTTCATCTTTGATTGATTGATCTCCATCTCCATTTCTTGGTTGACTTCGGGATCCATTCTCCTTACTCTCGTTATCGTCTAATCGTAGGAAAGTAAATAAGCATATAATCACCACACAATTCACAAACAACACATACTCACTATAAGAATACTTGGGGTAAGAGAATTGATCTAGGAAGTCTATGGAGAGTGGTTTCGATTTACTTGAATTCATATAGATGGGATCATCACTTTCTTGACTTAAGTGAGGATTCAATTTACTTTGAATGGTGAAATATTTCTTGCAAGTCCTTATTGACCATAGTCATATACTACTAGTATATATTCAAGATTATGGTTCACTAAAGAGGCTTCATAGGATTTGGAGTATTTTTCTTTTATTGAAGCCATTTCTAGTTTGCAACTATTTAGTGATCAAGTTTGAATCTACAAATACAATCTAGTAATCCTAGTTGACTTGGATCAGGGGTAATAGATTAATATTTATAAATGTGGTTGATTCTAAATGGATTTAGAAGATTTTCCAATTATGAAATGAGTGTACCAAATTCTATGATCGGAATGCTTATTTACTCCAAATAGTAAATAGCATTTGACTTAAAAGGTTCAAATAAGGAATCTAACCTTATAAACAGATACACACTACTAATTAAGGATTTTGAGAGTTGGAATCATATTTTTAGGAATTTTATTTGATTTAATCCAATTTTTCTAAGGTCATAAACCTCATGTTTTGTTATTTTTACTAGATTTAATTTATAAATCTATTTGAGTTCAAACAAGTTTCAGAGGCTAGATAAAGTTGAGGGCTTTCCAGCAAGTATTTATTTGCTACATTTGAAATGGTACAACTTTAAGATTTTGAGTTTGAAGTTGCAGTAATTCCACAAATATTAAACTGTTTCTTTTAGAAAAAACATAAACGGGCTAGAACGACTCTGGGCCGGGGAACTAAGTCGGGCCGGCCCGTTAACTCGTCCCGGGCGGCGCTGGAAAAAAAATCTCAGCTGACAGGCAGGGCCCGCCGGTCAGAACTTAAAGCACGAAGGGGTATCTGGCTTTCTTCTTCCTGGCGCGACGCGGCACAGCGAGAGGGAGTACTGGGAGGGAGACGGCGATGGGGGAGGCTTACCGGAGAGGCTCCGACGGCGGTGAGGATGTCTAGGCGGCTGAGGGAGCTCTTCTCGTCCACCTCCAGCAGGCAGCACGTCGGGGGATGCACTGGACTGCTGGGAACGCGCGGTGGTCTGCGGGGGTGTCGTCGCCGGCGTGCTCGAACTAGGGCACGGGAGAGAGGGAAACGTTGTCTAGGGAGGTTCTGGGGATGGTGGGGATCTTTTCAGGGAAGAAGGGCGGCTTTTTATAGGCGGGAGAGGGAGCACCGGCGGTGTCCAGTGGCGGCCAGTTCACCGTGCGTGTCGGCCGTGGGAGGGGCAAGGCGTGGTTCTGGCATGGGCGGCGGGTTGCTGCGTGCTGTGGCTTGCTGCTGGCGCGATGGGAGGGGTCGAGATGGTCTGGTTCAGAGGGGGACATGGGAGGGGTCCGGTGTGATCTTCTTCTTCTCCTCCATGTCTAACGGCCGGTGTTTGGGCAGGGGAGATAGGGGGTCGACAGAGGAGAGTCCAGGGCACTGCTTGGAGGTCAGAGACTCGGACTAGGGCTGCCAACCACTGTTGCAAACAGTTGCTTTGATTTTGTTAGATTTCTGCCCACCAAGTGTTTGTTGAAATGCCCGAAAGAATTCAAATTTTGAATTTTTGAAATCTGCCACCGTGGGTTGTCAAGATATTGGGTAAGGACTCCAAACATATTTTTGTTATGAAGAAATATGAGGTTTTGCAAAAATCTTATTTCAATTTTGAAGTATGGTCTCTGTTTCAGATTCAAACTTTGGACAGATTTTGAAGGAGGTTAGGGTTTGATTTTTTGCTGGAAACTTCCTGGTTGAGTTAGTATGTGATATGGTCAAGCTCAACTAACTGACCACACTCTTAGTTGAGTTGAGGATTGCTTAATCCAGGGGTCCAAAGTAGGGTAGTGGTTAACTTTTTCTAGATCATCTTTTCTTCTCTTTTTCTTTATTGCTCTTGCTTCTGGTTCTTTTGATCTTTGTGGTTCTTCTCTAATGCTTCTATTGGTTAGGTTTGAATTAACTAAACATTGCACCACCAATTAAAACCCACATGAAATCATAAAAGACCTATATTGAAATTCTATGCATACATGCAATATGAGTGAAAAAGATTTGATTGGTCCAAAAGTGTTGGTTTTCTGGGAGATAACATGGATTTGGGAATGACCTCTTATTTGAATTCAAACTTTGGTAGAATATTAAATAGAGTTCCAAGTTGATTTTTGTTTCAAACGTTATTGTATTTAATTCTTTGTAACTTGTTCTTAGTTGTGGTGGAGAGATGCATGATGGTATAGTTCAAATATTGCTTAATATAAAAGGGCAAAGTAGTGTAATCAGTGATTTTTTTAAGATCACTACTTCCTCCTTTCTTACTTAGGTTTTTGTGTTGCAGTTTATTTTCTTGATTCCTTTCTATTTGTTTGTGATTGCTTGACTTAATTTTGGTTTGGCCATTGACCCAAATGGGTTTAGAATGTAACCATACAAAAAAAAAATTAATAGTTAGAAAACTATTTCAATTTAACAAAAATCTTTATTTAAAAATTTGAGCTCAAAGGATTTGTTTTAGAACCCTTCTCATACTCTTTTTATTTGAAGCATGGGAGCCAATGCTCAAATTCACAAGTTTTAAAAGACAAGAAATTAATCTTGTATTCAAAATAAAAGTTTTTGTTGTCTCCAAAATTTGGTATTTTAATAAATCCATTTATTTTTATTTCCCAAAAATTTGGGTTGTTACACTGATCCACTGCTCCTAGCATAACTAGGTCTCGCTTGTGTGCATTGCTAGAGCCTTTTTATCTTCTATGCTTAGCCATGCTTAGTTGGTAAACTCTGATCCATCAAGTTGATGAATCCGAGCTGTGAATGAACCTAGTATGAAAGGATGACGTGATATGATCAGTGGTGAGTGGTAAAGTGTTAAACATGTTAAAGGCTTGGATGAGCCGCCACATGGGATGTGGTTATTTGACTCATTCTTGCCGACCCTAGGACCCGAGTTCTCGCCTCTTGAACCAAGACTGAGCGTACAACCACACGAGGCCCTATAATGGCACCCTCTCGACTAACTAACTTGCCTAGTCTGTTCCATGAGTCACATAGATTGGGATTTCCATTTGGCATATGCATTGAAAAGGTTTTGAAAAGAGATGGTGGAGGAGGTGCATCATATAGGAATGTGGCAGGGGTTGAGAAAGGCACGGCCTTTGTAATCTTGGTCCCTGTTCACAACCTTAAGGACCGACTTCGGGACTTGACCCGTTACGGCGGAACAATCCTTAGGGCGTGAGTCATGGTCTAGGCGAAAGTAAGGTAAAGGTCGTGGTCGACCACCCTCTACCGGCTTTCCATGGAAGAGGGCTAATGGTTCTGGTGTTAAGAGTCAGTCGGCACGTGTGGGTAAAGTTGTGCACCCCTGCAGGGTTAAATCTTTTCAAAAAGCCATGTCCACGGTTATGGACGACTTGGGAACGGATTCTGTGATCATAGAGAACTTTAACCTAATCACAAAACTTGTCCAATAATGTGTGCTTAGGATGCTTCCTCTAGGTTGAAAGAGGGGGTGATCCTGGTGGATAGGTTCAGCTGATGATGATTCGGTGGATTTGAAATATGAGGTTGATCGGTGGATTTGAAAGATGATACAATTGCTCGGTGGATCTAAATAGTAGTTGTTGCTCGGTGGATATAAGAAGATGGTTTGGTGGATGTCTCAATGATGATCAAAGATATCGCTCTCTTATCCCCTTTTAAATGGTCTAAATAGACGAGCCTCTCTTCTTCTTGGTTTATACAAACAAAACTTGCTTTATGCAAAGAAACTCCAAAGAAGGCCTTTCTAGCCAACATGTAGCTACTAGGTTAGTAAGTCTTGCTGAGTACCTTTTGTACTCAACCTTGCCTCGTTGATATTTTTGCAGCAGTGTAAGTTTCCCATTGAAGGTTCTGGACGACATCGACATCGATGAGTAGCTTGGGGTTCCCAGGCGGCAGCCTGTAATCTATGGATTGGGACATCGCCGTTATGCTCCAGGCCTCTTAGGCCATTTGGTCTTGCTATGTCTAATAGCATAACTTCGCTTTCGTTGATTGATGATTGACAGGTCAGTGACCTCTGCTTGTAATTTGCTTCTTGCTCCTTTAAGAGCTTGCTATATTACTTTTGAGTCGTAGAGTCACTGTTGTTTTACCGATTCCCTCACTGTAAGGCTCTCGAGCTCTCGGTTAGGCTTATGTCAGATGAAGGTCTGGATTTGTCTAGCCTTGATCCTGGGGGTCCCCACACACCCGATCATCACGTGATGCTTCAAAACGATGATCTTTCGCAACGGTGCATACGAGGGGAGAACACATTTTATCTTGAAATTAAGTGTGAGGGATTATCTTATAATGCTACTGTCACGATCAAAGCAAAATAAGATGCATAAAGGATAAACATCGCATGTATATACAATATGTGACATGGGATAGCCAATCTTCGTGCAATGATCTCCATCGCGTGTGCACCGGCATGATCTCCATCACTCCACCATGATTGCCTCCACCATGAATAGCAAATATGACTATTGCTAACTGCTTAGCAATAAAGTAAAGCTATTACATAGCGTATAAGAAGTTGACACGCATGTCATACAAAATGATAAAAACAACCATATGGCTCCTGCCGGTTGTGAACTCATCGACATGCAAGTTGTGAAACATTACAAAACATGATCATTGCATATATCACATATATCAACATACACATCACATATTGTGGCAATACCATATCACAAACACTCCCTGCAAAAACAAGTTAGATGCCTCTAATTTGTTGATTGCATGTTTTACGTGGTTTATGGGAGCTACGCTTAAGAATGGTTCTTACCTATGTAAAGCCACAACATTGATATTAGAGTTGCCAAAGTCTTGTTGTAAATCTGATGACAACTATAGTGGAAGATACAGACACCCACCAGCCACATGTGTGGAGTAGGCCACTGCGGAGCCGGTCTCATGAACGCAGTCATGTAAAGTTTGCCTAGGCCGCTTTAATCCCATTATACCGCGACATCAAGAAGTACACGAAAAGAAGCTTGCACCAAAAACATCAACGCCCGCAACAACATTGTTGCATTTTACTCATGTAAAACAACTACGCATAGATCTCGCTCTGATACCACTGAAGGCTTTTGCAGCATAGAAAACAAAAAAATTCCTACGAAGACGAACAAGAGAGAACCAAGATCTGATCTACGAGATGCAAAACAACGAGCGGGGAAATAAGATCTACATACTCTTGTAGATCGCACATCGGAAACGTTCAACATAACATGGATGATGTAGTCGTACTAGCCGTCTCCTCCTCGCGATCTGATCCGATCCAACACTGCAAGTGGCGGCGCCTCCGAGAGATGCACACGTGCAGCACACCAAGGACTCTGCCTCCCCGGTCCAGCGAGATATGGTGGAGTGATAGATGGGATCGGCAGCACGACGGTGTGGTGCCTATGGTGGAGAGTATTCGCCGACAGGGCTTCGCCTATTTGCGTGGTGGAAGAAGAATGGAAAAAGGAGGCTTCAGAAACCGGGCAGCGGCTCTGCGCAAAATCGGTACCCGGCCGTCCGACCTCTGTCTTTTTTTTGAAAGGGTAAAACAGTGGGAGAGAATCCCACTGCAATTTTTATATATCACAGAGAGCTAAGTACATAGAATTTACAAATGGCAAATTGCCAAAAATGAAAAGAATTGGAAAGACAAGAATCTAAATATGTACAGATTCTAGGACAAGGATTGAAGCCAATCTTTAAATCTCTCTTCATGTTTTTTCTTTATTCTGAATCCTAGCCATCTTAGTTCTTGAAAATAGATGGCTTTCCATGATCTGAAGAGTGGTTGTACATTATTGAAGATCTTTTCATTTCTTAATATCCAAATGCTCCATGCTGCCAGAATTATAATTTCCATGCTGAATGGTAAATTAATATTTATCTTGATGTTTGAGATTGAGTCCAGGGTATTTAATCCTTTAATTCGATGTGGGCATATGTAGTCCCAGCATTTCACTGCAAATGGGCATTCCCAGAATAGGTGAAGCGGTGTTTCTTCTTGTTGACACTCCAATGTGGCACAGTTGTAACTTTGTAGCTACATTTGTTTTCTCCCAAGAAGATTCCTTGTGTTTAGATGATCATGTATGAGCAACCAGAAGAAGAACTTGTGCCTAGCCTGACATGAGGATTTCCAAATCTAGTTCAAGTGTGGTGGGGCTGGTTGATATCCTATTAGAGCTTTATAGGCTTGCTTGACAGTAAAAACATTGCTTCCCCAAATATAACTCCACTCATCCATGTTTTGTGATTGCATGCTTTCTTTTGTTTGAGTGCAGAGTGTTTCCATTTGTTGGAATTCATTGTAAGCTTCCTGAGAGAGTGGAAGATGAAAAAGATCTTCTAAGAATTCAGTATTGATCACTTCATGAACATTTAGATCTCTTTTTTTGCAAAGGTGACAAGGTGTGGATATTCCTGAATTAAACAGTTATCACTCCAAAGATCTGTCCAGAACAGAGCACTTTTTCCATCTCCAATGTTGCACCTTCCAATGCCTTTGAATCTGTCCAGTAATTTTAAATGAGCTTTCCACCAAAATGAGCCTTCAGAATGGACACCTGGGAGACTTCCATCTTGATAATATGAATTCCATATTAGCTGTACCCAAGGTACATCTAGTCTATTGTAGAACTTATGTAAATTTTTCAACATGAGGGCATTGTTCTGAATGTGAAGGTTTAGAACCCCTAGGCCACCTTGATCTTTTGGCCTGCAATTTTTTTTCCCAAGCAATTAGAGCAGGTCCCCTTGATTGCCCTTCAGTGTTCTTTTTTCTCCACAAACAGTATCTCATGTATTTGACAAGTTGATCTTTAATAGTTACAGGAATGTCTAAACAAGCCATGAATGAGATAGGCAGTGAGGCAAGGACAGATTTTACCATCAACAATTTTCCTCCATAATCCAGGAAGTCCACAATACCACAGAGTCTCTTTTGCACTCTTTGAACAATTGGCATAAAATGTTCAAGAGAAGGTTTAGTTGTGCCTAATGGAAGCCCCAAATATGTGAAAGGCAAGTAGCCAGTTCTGCATTGCATGGTGTTTGCAAAATGTTGCAATCTTTCTTGGCTCATGTTTATAGGCATCATACTTGATTTATTGTAATTGACTGTCAATCCTGTGGAATCTGAAAAGGATTGTAGAATTGCTTTGAGAAAGAGAAGTTGTTTGCCATCAGCTCTCATAACCACCAAAGTATCATCAGCATACTGAATCACTGGAAAATTAGGACATGCAGAGCAAGGTAATGGTGCAGAGATAAGGTCTTGCTGCATTGCACTGTTTAGAATGGCTTGCAGCAGATCCACAACAAGCACAAATAGAAGAGGAGATAAAGGATCTCCTTGTCTTACACCTCTTTTGTAGTAGAATTTCTTCCCTGGTAAACCATTCAGTAACACAGATGAGGTGCCAGAACTTAGAATTATTTGGATCCAGTGTATCCACTTTTTCCCAAAACCTCTTGCCTTTAGAATTTCAAGGATTGTGGAGTGTTCAATTTTGTCAAATGCCTTTTCAAAATCCAATTTTAGAATAAGTATTTCCTCCTTAGATTTGTGGCATTGAAACAAGAATTCATATGCCCAACTTAGACAATCCTGGATTTCCCTTTGCTTCAAAAATCCATATTGATTTTTATGCACAAGCTTAAGAATTATTTTCTGAAGTCTGTTTGCTAGCAACTTTGTGAGAATTTTTAGAACTGTATTCAGCAGAGAAATGGGCCTGAAGTCACTAGCATTACTAGGATTATCTGTGTTTGGAATAAGAGTGATGAAAGATGATTTTATGCTTTCAAGATTGATCTTTTCATCAAAGAAATCCCTAATCATACTTTTGATATCATCTGCAATAATTGACCAGGAACTTTTCACAAATTCATTATTGAAGCCGTCTGGGCCTGGGGATTTGTCATTTGGAAGTTCTTTAACCACTTCATCAATTTCTTCATCTGTAAAGGGGCATTCCAAGGAATCTTTAGTTTCATTATCCATGGTTCCACCATAAAGTTGTTGAACATTATAATGCAAATGTGGAGAGTCAGATTTTCCCATTCTGTCTTTGAAAGCTTTCCAGAGAATTGATGCTTTGCCATCATGATCAGAGATTTTAGCTTGATTTTCATTTAGTAACATAGAGATGTAATTGTGTCTGTAATTGATACTTGCCTTTGTATGGAAGAATTTTGTGTTCTCATTGCCAAGTTTGACCCATTTGATCTCTCCTCTCTGTTTCCAGTAGACATTTTGATTGTGCAGCAATGTTAAGACATGAGATTTTAAAATATCTCTCAGATTCCATTCCTCGGTGCTCAGGGGTCTCAACTCTTCAAAGATATCCAACATTTCAATAACTTCATTTACCTTTGAAATTAGCTTTTTCAAGCAAGGTAGATTTTTTGCCCACGGCTTTAAACTTCTTCTTAGGTTCTTGAATTTTCCATTCACCCTCTTTGCATTGTCTGAAAATTCTACTGGGATATTCCAAGCAGCTTGAACTACTGATTTGAAATCTGAATGATTGAGCCAATAATTCTCAAACCTAAATTTTTTTGCCTTAGGGATTTTAGTTTCAATTGATACCACACAAGGAACATGATCTGAGATTGGTTTTACCAAAGGATAAACCAGAGTTGCAAGGTAATTTAGAGTCCAAGATCATGAAGTGAAAAACCAGTCCAATCTTTCTAACAGAGGGTCCTGCTGCATATTACTCCATGTAAACTTTTTGCCCTTTAGAGGCAATTTAATTAGACCCAATTTGCTAATAGAATCATTGAAAGCAAGCATCTCATTAATATCACCTCCCTGCTTGTTTCTATCAGTAGGGTTTCTTATGAAATTGAAGTCCCCTAGGATGAGCCAATCTAAATCATCAGGCATATTAATGTTATGAACCAATCAATAAAAACATTTTTCTTTCCGAAGAGGAAAGTCCATAAATATTTTTCATAATCCATGTAGCCTCTGAAATCCTGCATGTGAATTTTACTGACAGAGAAAACTCATTTTGGAACTGAAGATCTCCTTTAAACAGAGTGCCATTCCAAATTATAATCATGCCCCCTGAAGATCCTACTGAAGGTAGGAAAACAAATTCATTGAATTTCTTGTGACAAAATTTCTTGATATACTGCCCATCAAAATGTTCCCTTTTTATTTCCTGAATACAAATAATATCACAATTGTTTTCATCAATTTTGCTAGCCAGAGCATTCCATTTATTCTCTGAGTTAATTCCCCTGATATTCCAATTAAGAATCTTCCATAATCTTTTGTGACTCATATTGTAAACCAATGTGATTTTGTAAGACACATATACCATCTCCCAGAGATAGTATAATTTAAATTCTCAGTATATATGCAACATTCTAGACTTGATTGCAATATATTAATCATTGCAGAAACATTGACATAGTAATGTGCTACTCGTGTGATGGCGCCAGAAAAGAGCTGTGGCGTTTAGTTGACGTGGGAGCAGTAAGTCCTTGTGCGTGGTGATGACCAGCCCGTTGGGAACCCCAAGAGGAAGGTATGATGAGTATAGCGGCTACTTTTCCCTTAGTTAAGAAACCAAGGTTTATCGATCAGGAGAAGAGAGACGATGACGACTGAAGGTGTTTGTGGAACCTGCACACACACAAACAAATACTTTGTCCCCAACTTGCGATGAGGTTGTCAATCTCACCGGTTTGCTTGAAACAAAGGTTATGAGTGTATCGAGTGGAAAACAGTAGTAATATGCGAGTAAAGTAAACAGTGCGGGAAAAGTAAACAGGTGATTGCAATATGATTAAAATAGGACCGGGGTCCACAGTTCACTAGTGGTGTCTCTCCATAGATAAAATAACATACTGGGTAAACAAATTACAGTTGGGCAATTGATAGAATAAAGATAACGTGATATGTCAAGAAGATCACTATGAGATTTACTCTGGGCATTACAACAAAATACATAGACCGCCATCCAACTGCATCTATGACTAATAATCCACCCCCGGGGATATCATCCGAACACCCTAGAAGTATTAAGTTGCGAACAACAGATAATTGCATTAAGCAAAGTGTGTAATGTAAACAAAGCATATGCCCTTGAGCATATGAATGTTGTTTTCTCCCTAGTAGCAACAGCACATCTACCACCTTAGAGGTTTCTGTCACTCCCCCAGGTGAAATAGAGACATGAACCCACTATCGAGCATAAATACCCCCTCTTGGAGTCACTAGCAACTACTCGGCCAAGATAGCTACTAACAACGGAGAGCATGCAAGATCATAAACAACATAGAGATAACAAAAGATAAAATTCAGTACAGCAACTTAATCATAAACACCAATATTCATCGGATCCCAACAAACCAACATCATAGAATTACATAACGGTGATCTCAATCATGTAGGGCAGCTCATGAGATCTAAACATGAAGCACATGGTGGAGAAGACAACCATCTAGCTACTGCTATGGACCCATAGTCCAAGGTAGACTACTCACTCATCGCTCCGGAGGCAAGCATGGCGATGAAGAAGACCTCCAGTGGCGATTCCCCTCTCCGGCAGGGTGCCGGGAAGAGCTTCTGGACCCTCCCGATCTTCGGGTCGACGGCAGCGGCGGATTGCGATGTATTCTGGAAAACTGATCGGGCCCTTAGGTTTTTCTCGTCAGGGGGTATATATAGGCGAAGGGGCGATGTCAGAGGAGGGACCATGCCCCCTCACACGGGGCTGGCGCGGCCAGGGGGGTGGCCGCGCCGCCCCTGTGTCTGGGGCCCACGTGGCCCCACTCCGGCAGGTCTTCGGATGTCTGGAAGCCTCCCCTTGATATAAGACTTCAGGAACTTGTTTCGTCCAATTCCGAGAATATTTCCTGTGTATCACTTCTGAAACACAAAAACAGCAGAAAACAGGAAACTGGCACTGTGGCACTTCGTTAATAGGTTAGTTCCGGAAAATGTATAAAAATGCCACTAAGTGTAACGAAACAATATACAAATGGTGTAAAAACAAGCATGGAGCATCAAAAATTATAGATACGTTTGAGACGTATCATAATGCAACTCATCCAACATATTCATATGTCTTAGATTACAGATACTTGGCCAAAATATATTGTCCACTGACCAGAAACACATAACCACCATATTACAGGCTGAAAATTGTTGAACTTTCATGACCACAAAAGTCTTGCTAGTTTTAACTATCATGGATAACTAAGTCCATTTCTTCCTCTTGTCTTGTTGGGCCCTGACATCAGCAACCACAGCCTCCTTTCCTTTTCCCATCTTCTTGTTCTTCTTCAACAGCTTGGAGTCCAAATTTTCCTCAGCAACCTTGAAAAATGAAGTTGCCAAGCTCTTAACAATCTTGTTTTTGGTGCAAGGTGGAATTGAGCAAGATAAACAATTTTTATCTAAGCATGTAGAATGATTTTTAAAACCCTCATTCAATTCCAAAATCCTTGGACTTCTCCTTACCTCATTCTCCATTAGAGGTATAGTTCCCCTTCTCTTGCTCTTAGTTGGGGCAGCAGGAGTCAGTAGCTCCTCATCATGAGTGTTGTCCTCCATTTCAGAGATCTTAAAAGTAGGTGCATGTTCAACCTGACAATTATCAGGGATAACAAAAGAAATGGAGCAATTTGAATCTTCATTAGCAGACATAATATCCCATAGATCAGAATTCAGAAAAAAAAATTGTCCATTCAAATTTTTCTGGAGTTAAGAGCATCAGAATAATGAAATTGAACCAATTTGAAGGAATCTCCAGTACCTTAGAGGCATTAGAACTTTCAGGTGAAATGTGTGGGGCAAAGTATTTCTCCCATAGTTCCATTCCTTGAGCAGAAAATTTTTGGCAGTCTTCTACTGGGAACAGAAAAGTCTCAGCTCTCATCAGCTGACAAGGGTTAACTTGACAAATGCCCTAGATAAAGGACTTAGGATTGGGGAGATAGGGCATCGAATGACTCGAAGGTAAAATCAGTCAAACAAGGTGTGTATCGAAAGTAAACCTGGCTTGCTTTTAATCTGTCCCTCACCGTCCTCTCCTGGCCCCTATATATAGGTGGCCAGGTGATACGTCTCCAACGTATCTATAATTTTTGATGCTCCATGCTTGTTTTTACACCATTTGCCTATTGTTTCGTTACACTTCGTGGCACTTTTATGCATTTTCCGGAACTAACCTATTAACGAGTTGCCACAGTGCCAGTTCCCTGTTTTCTGCTATTTTTGTGTTTCAGAAGTGATACACAGGAAATATTCTCGGAATTGGACGAAACAAGTTCCTGAAGTCTTATTTTACCTGGAAGCTTCCAGAGATCCGAAGGAGAGTAGGAGAGGGGCCACCAGGGCCCCACATGCCAGGCTCGCACGGCCAGGGGCCTGGTCGCGCCGCCATGGGGTGAGGGCCCCTGGCCCCACCTCTAACATCGCCCCTTCGCCTATAAAGACCCCCCGACGGAAAAAACCTAAGTACCCGATCAATTTTCCAGAACACATCGCGATCCGCCGCCGCCGTCGACCCGAATATCGGGAGGGTCCAGAAGCTCTTCCCGGCACCTTGCCGGAGAGGGGAATCGCCACCGGAGGTCTTCTTCATCGCCATGCTTGCCTCCGGAGCGATAAGTGAGTAGTCTACCTTGGACTATGGGTCCATAGCAGTAGCTAGATGGTTGTCTTCTCCACCATGTGCTTCATGTTTAGATCTCATGAGCTGCCCTACATGATTGAGATCACCGTTATGTAATTCTACATGTTTGGTTTGTTGGGATCCGATGAATATTGGTGTTTATGATTAAGTTGCTGTACTGAATATTATCTTTTGTTATCTCTATGTTGTTTATGATCTTGCATGCTCTCTGTTGTTAGTAGCTATCTTGGCCGAGTAGTTGCTAGTGACTCCAAGAGGGGGTATTTATGCTCGATAGTAGTTCATGCCTCTATTTAACCTGGGGGAGTGACAGAAACCTCTAAGGTTGTAGATGTGCTGTTGCTACTAGGGAGAAAACAACATTCATATGCTCAAGGGCATATGCTTTGTTTACATTACACACTTTGCTTAATGCAATTATCTGTTGTTCGCAACTTAATACTCATGGGGTGTTCGGATTGATATCCCCGGGAGTGGATTATTAGTCATAGATGCAGTTGGATGGCGGTCTATGTATTTTGTTGTAATGCCCAGAGTAAATCTCATAGTGATCTTCTTGACATATCACGTTTATCTTTATTCTATCAATTGCCCAACTGTAATTTGTTTACCCAGCATGTGTTATTTATCTTATGGAGAGACACCACTAGTGAACTGTGGATCCCGGTCCTATTTCCATCATATTGCTATTACCTGTTTACTTTACTCGCACTGTTTACTTTATTCGCATACTCTACTGTTTTCCACTCGATACGCTCATAACCTTTGTTTCAAGCAAACCGGTGAGATTGACAACCTCATCGCAAGTTGGGAACAAAGTACTTGGTTGTGTTTTGTGCAGGTTCCGCGTTGCAGCTAGCAAGCAAAGCTTAGACGAGGCGCCATATATAAATTGTCTGAAGCTGTCGCAAACTAGCAAGCATCACCTTCAGTCGTCATTGTCTGCTTTTCTCCTGAACGATAAACCTTGGTTTCTTAACTGAGGGAAAATCTGCTGCTATACTCATCATACCTTCCTCTTGGGGTTCCCAACTGGCTGGTCATTCACCACGCACAAGGAATCTTCTGGTGCTGTTGACAAGGACTTGAAGAATAAGAAGCTCCTACATCAATTATATTCTCCCACGTCAACCACGCGCTAGCACCAGGTCTCAAGGATCGGGAGGGATCCGATACAGATTACAATATCGATATACGACATGAACTCATATTTCGACTAGTGTTACAACTGGGCCTAGCTTAACGGGCCTCAGGGGTACTCAACTGACGGGCTCTACTATCTATACCCTTGTCAGTAGCCCCCGAGATTCTACCAGAATTACAGATTCGGGTTGAATCTCAGATCTTCAAATCTTTGACTTGATCAATACTTCTTCTTAATATCTTCGAATCTTCGACTTGATCTTTCGTCTTATCTTTTTATTATAATGTCTTGCAAGGGGTTTTGATGAACAAGCCTGACAACTCTGACGGATCAAGAGGCCAGTTAATGCCAGAACAGATACTTGTCACCTACTTCAAATTCAATCCCCTTGGACTTGAATTTGGGAAACCGGTCAAACCCATTCTTTTGCCGCATTTAGGACTTTCTCAGGGTACCCAGTGCGTCCACCAGGATTTTCTTCGCGTCCTAGACACGAATAAGTACCAGCAGAGCGCATCCATGTGCATATACGGGGCCACACAGGACGGATCCAGGGGTCTTACCTTCATGATATATTTCAACCACGGCATTCAAGTTTTGTCGCGATGACGCAACTCGAGAATCATATTTCGCAGCCTTGTTTGACTGAATCAATATACAAAATTTTCGAGTTTACCCTTTTTAATTCTCATGAATAGCTCCCGATCGGAGTAATCGATGTTCATTTTGTCGACAATGTAGCCGAAGTTCAGTGCTGACGAAATGCAACCGATTGCGCCTAAACCACTTGTCCACCAACTGGTTCTTTATCATCGGCTTCAACTTCTCTTGTTTTTATCTGTCGACTTCTTTCTATCGGGTGCGCGACAGTGCTCCCGATGGGAGTAGCCCCCGAGGCTATAGCCAAATTTTTTGGGTATAGGCTCAAAAAGATAGACATACATGTTCCATATATTTTGTCTTGCGATATTTTCCGACATGATTCGCCCTTTTAGTGGTTCTTCTCTTATTTTCTTGTGACTCAAGCCCCCCGAGTCCAAGACAAGGTACGCTGTGCTTCTTGATAGATAACTTTTTTCCCCATCTCCTTTTTTTTTGTTCGTACCATTTCTCTTGATACGCTGATGCTTCTTTTATCTTCTGCGCTGGGCAGAATATAAGAGCCCGTACATATATTTTGGACCTTGCCTTTGTAGAGGCCCATTAGTATGTACTTATAAATAAAGCTTGTTTGGCGAGGGTAAAAACCCTAATTCAGTCATTAGTTTCTTCCTCCGCCGCATCATCTTCCTCTCCTTCATCTCATCTAGGGTTTCTTCTTTCCAACACTTGCTCCATGGCCGATGCAGGTGAATCGCATCTAAACATCGGCGCCCCGGTGGAGAAGCGGGGCCACGGCCGCCCTCGCGGCAGTAAGAACACGGCTACTATCGTAGCTATGGTAGATTCGTCGTCCGCTCCGGTGAAGCGGCGCCCCGGCCGTCCGGCTGGGAGTAAAAATAAACCCAAGGTGCCATCTACTGCGCCAGGTCCAAGCGCTCCTTCTTCTATCGTTTTTCCTCCTCCGCCCAGAGTGTACTCCTTCTTCTGCATCGCCAGCGCGCAGTGCCGTGAGATTCAGTGGTTACCGCTGAAATTCACCAAGTTCATGGACGGGCGAGAACTGCGTGAAGCGGTTCTTCGTGAACACTCTGCGGGAGGGACTCCCTATGAAGTGGAGGCCTAGTACGACGGTGCCGGTGAGCAGTACTTCAAGGGCGGCTGGTCGCAGTTTGCAGAAGACCATGACCTCCATCAAGGATTCTTCATGACTTTCGACTACCACATCGGTACGTCGAAGTTCGATGTGAGGATCTACGACTGCACCCAGTGCCAGAAGGAGTACGAGGTTGAAGTGCACTTTCATTAGATTCTCCTTTTATGTAATCTCTTTTCTTTAGTTGTCCTTTCTCGTGCTATCTGTAATAAGTAGTCGTGTTGGATTATATTTTGTGCCTACTTTATTAATAGACCATGGGAACGAATCATCGTTCTGAGGTATGCCCTTAATGTATTATCGGGTTCCTTTGAACCATACTTGTTTTTGTCGAATATCGGGTTGCGAACAACCTAGTAGTATATCTCGGATACTCACAAGGCTCAATAACTTGTTAATATTATTTCGTATGACTCGAGGGGCTGAGCCCCCGAGTGGAAAGTAAAATACTTATACATATTTGTCGAGTTGACCCAAAGAACCCGACCTGTGGCCTCATGTTCTGGGTTTAGGGGGTCATAACCCGAAAGATTTTTATTGCCTTATGTCTTCTATGCGTAGAACCGCCATAGTTGCTCTGCATTCCACGGGTTACTCTCGTCTTTCCCCGTTTTCTTATCTTGTACTCGATAAGCTCCTCCTGGTATTACTTCCATCACAACGTAGGGTCCTACCCATGGGGACTCCAATTTTCCATGACCATCTTGCTTAAGTCGTAGAACTAGATCTCCTACCACGAAAGATCATGGACGAACTCGACTACTGTGGTAGTTTCATAGATTTTACTGATATTGGGTAGCTCTGGCTAGTGCTATGTCTCTTGCCTCGTTGAGTGCATTGACATCATCTTGAAGCACTTCTGTGGAAGTTGTCTCATCATACGCCGCGATTCTTGGAGCTTCATGAGTTATCTCGACTGGAAGCACGGCTTCTGCGCCATGGACCAGGAAGAAGGGCGTTTCTTGAGTACCTGCGTTAGGTGTAGTTCGGAGACTCCAGAGTACAGAGGGTAGCTCATCTACCCAAGCGTGCTTCGCTTTCTTGAGGGGTGCTAATAGCCTTTTCTTTATCCCATTGCATATTAAGCCATTGGCTTTCTCGACTTGCCCATTTGTCTTTGGGTGCGCCACAGATGCAAATTTCAATTTAATTTCTAAACTTTCACAGTAATTCTTGAACTCCTTCAATGTGAAGTTTGTCCCATTGTCTGTGATGATACTGTGTGGTACTCCGAAGCAAAAAAACTATGGACTTGATGAAATTGATTGCGGCTGTAGAATCTTGGGTTGTCACGGGGGCTTTCTCTACCCACTTGGTGAATTTGTCGACTGCTACCAGCATATAAACATGCCCTCCTGGCCAAGATTTGTGCAGTTTTCCTACCATGTCAAGACCCCATTGCGCGAAGGGCCAGGATAATGGTATTGGTTGCAACTCCGCTGCTGGCGCGTGTGGTCGAGATGCGAAACGTTGACAAGCCTCGCACTTCCTCACTATGTCTTTCGCGTCCTCAATGGCTGTTAGCCAGTAAAATCCTGCACGAAAGGCTTTGGCTGTAATGGCTCTGCTGCTAGCGTGATGTCCACATACCCCTGCATGGATGTCCTTTAAGATTTCTTGCCCTTCTTGAGGAGTGACGCACCGTTGCAAGACGCCTGTTATACTTCTCTTGTACAATTTTCCTTGCAACACGACGAAAGCCTTGGATCGTCGTATTATCCTTTTCGCTTGTACTGTATCTTCGGGTAGTGTTTTGTTTATCATGTAAGCCAAGTATGGTTGCATCCAGGTTTCCTCAATCATCATAACTTCTTCGGGTTCAGCTGTCCCTCTATTGCCAGCCCCCGAGCCTGTTGCTTGGTGCTGCCCTCGTTCTCTTGTAGTCGAGACTTTGTCGCTTTTTATTGATCTTACTATGATTTCTTCCCAAAAAACTCCTTGTGGTACGGGTAAACACTGGGACCCGATATTTGCTAAATTGTCGGCTTCCTCGTTGCTGGCTCTACTGACATGCAAAACTTCGCATCCGTCAAATGTTCCCTCTAAATAATAATATAAGTTTATGTACGCTGTCATATTGTCGCTGATGCCATCGCACTTGTTTATCACTTGTTGGACGACGAGATTCGAGTCTCCAAATATTTTCAGTTGAGTTGCTCCGCATGCTTTGGCCATTTTCATCCCATGGAGCAGCACCTCGTATTCGGCTTCATTATTAGAAGCTTGGGGAAAACTCATCCTTAACACATACTTCAACTTGTCGCCTTGTGGTGATATCAGGACTACTCCTGCTCCTGTGCCTTGGATTCTTTTTGAACCGTCGAAGTACATTGTCCATACACTCGATAAATCTGGCGGCCCTGTATTTTGTAACTCCAGCCACTCTGCTGTGAAGTCTGGTAAAACTTGTGATTTGATCGCCTTTCACTTTTCATACATGATGTCCAGGGTGATAATTCAATTCCCCATAAGGAGACACGCCTTGTTGCTGAAGGATTGTTCAATATGTTGGATAGTGGTGCTTCGTTAACCACTACAATTGGGTGCACCACGAAATATTGCCATAGTTTTCGTGCTGTTGTGAACACGCTGTACGCAAGTTTCTGGTAGTGCGGGTACCTTTGCTTTGTTGGAGATAGTACCTCGCTGACGAAATATACTGGCCGCTGGACTCCATGAGCTTTTCCTTCTTCACTTCTTTCGACTACTAATACTGTTCTCACCACTTGATATGTTGCTGCAATATATAGTAGTAATGGCTCCTTTTCCTTTGGTGCGACCAACACAGGTGGTGTGGAAAGCACTTTTTTCAATTGTGCGAAAGCTGTGTCCGCTTCTTCCGTCCACTCGAATTTGTCGTCTGATTTTTTCATCAATGCATAGAAAGGAAGTGCTTTCTCCCCTAGCCACGCCACAAATCGACTCAGTGCCACGACGCGTCCTGCGAGCTTCTGTACGTCGTGCAGCTTTGTTGGTTTTCCCATTGTTAGTATCGCTTGGATCTTCTCTAGATTTGCCTCTATTCCTCTTGCGGATACCAGGAATCCCAGGAGTTGCCCTGCAGATACCCCAAGAGAGCATTTTGTCGGGTTAAGCTTGAGCTTGTACCTGTTTAAGTTGTCGAAGGTTTCTGCTAGATCACTGATTAGTGACTCTTCTTTTCTTGTGGTGATAACCACGTCGTCGATGTAGACTTGAATGTTTCGTCATATTTAACTTCCGAGGCAATTTTGCATCATCCTTTGATAGGTTGCTCCTGCATTTTTTAAACCGAAAGGCATGACTTGGTAGCAGAACACGCCGTATGGTGTTATGAAAGCTATTTTTTCCTTATCTTCTTTCTTCAATTTGATCTGGTTGTAGCCAGAATACGCGTCCAAGAAGGAAAGCCTTGCGCACCCCGCTGTTGAGTCAATTATCTGATCAATGCGAGGTAGAGGGAAGGGATCCTTTGGACAGTGCTTGTTGAGCGACGTATAGTCGATACACACTCTTTGTACGTCTGTATTTTTCTTGGGGACTATAATTGGATTAGATACCCAAGTCGACGTTTTGATTTCTCGGATGAACCCTGCGTTTTCTAGCCTGTGTAGCTCGGACGCTATTGCTTTCCTTCTGGGTTCATCAAATCTTTTTAATGGTTGTTTGACTGGCTTTGCTTTGGGATCGACGTTTAGTGCGTGCTCGACGAGTTCCCTGGGAACCCCTGGCATGTCCGAAGGACACCAGGCGAAGATTTCCCAGCGCTCACGGTGGAACTCGACGAGCGCGATTTCCTATGCGGGATCCAGGTTTACTGCTATAGAGGTGGTCTTGTTCGGGTCCGTGGGGTGGACCTGGATTTTCTTCGAGTCTTGAGTTGCATCGAAAGCCTGATCTGGCAGGGATCGTTCGACGTCGGGTATCACGTTGTGGTCAGTTTTGCCTTTTAGTCTTGCGTACTCTGCTATCATGCCGAAAGTTTGCGCCAGCCTATTGAATTCTTTGTCACAAGTGTTGGATACTTCAAAGTTGCCTTGTACCGAGATTGTTCCTTTGGGTCCTGGGATTTTGAGCGTGAGATATGCGTAGTGAGGTACTGCCATGAATTTCGCAAATGCTGGGTGCCCCAGGATTGCATGATACTGTGAAGGCCAGTCCATGACTTCGAACTCTAGTTTTTCTCTGTGATAATAGTTACTATTGCCGAAGCAAACGTCGAGTTCTATTTTCTCGAGAGGGTAATTCACGCTTCCTGGTACTATTCCATGGAAAGAACAATCTATTGGCTTTAGACTTTCTAGTGAGATACACATTGCCCTCAGAGTTCTCGCGTATATTAGGTTTATGCCGCTTCCTGCGTCCATGAATACTCTCCCGATGTTGTATCCCCCTATTTGCGCCTTTAGTACCATTGGTGCGTGCCCTGGCCTGGGAACTTTCCTCGGGTGGTCCGCTCTGCTAAATCTGACTGGTTGATCGGACCATTGCAAGTACTCTGTAGTAGCTGGTGGTGATGATATTGCCAAGTTGACCTATCTGGATATGCTCTTCCGCTCTTTCTTCAACTTTGGTACTGGTTGGATCATTGCTGATATATATACTTTTGACTCCAGCTGTTTTGCGAGTCGTTGCATTTGGTATCCCTGACTCATGCTTTTTCCTCCCTGTCATGCTCCTTGACTTGAATCCATGGCATTTTGCAACCTTAGGAAGGTTCTGCAATCCTTCATCTGGTGGTTGGAAACTCTTTTCCCATCTAGGTACGCATAATGGATGCGACAAGGACCATATAGCATGTCTTCTGCCGAAGGGCCCGGGTAGTTTGGTTTCTCTGCTTCTCGACGATCTCTTGTTTGAAACTCTTTGTTTTCATAGCCTTCCTCATTCCTTCTGTCGTATTCCGCGGCTATCTGATTTCGCCTTCTGTGGTTGTCGCCATTGCGGTATCTTTGCCTTTGCCTGCTCGTTTTGTCAACTTCTGGTGAACGTCCCCTTTTGTTGTTGTACGCATCTTCTCCATCGGCAAATCTGTTGGCTACTTCCATTAGTTCTGACACTATTTTTGGCTTTATTCTCCCTACCTCTTCCATGAGGTCTGAGCGACGAAGTCCGGCCGAAAAGGCGTCTATTGCTCTTTCGTCGGAGACGTCTTCTGGAGAATTTTTTATGACACTCCAACGTTGTATGTAAGAGCGCAGAGTTTCGTCTCTCCTCTGCATGCACGACTTAACTTCTTCCAATGACGCTGGTCATTTGTATGTTGAGCGAAAATTTCTTGCGAATTGATTCTCTAGTTCTCCCCAACTTCCGATGGAATCGTTGGGTAGAGTATTCAACCAGGACCGTGCTGCGCCGGTGAGGTGTAACTGCAAACTTTGCATTGCCGTTGCTCTTGTTCCTCTGAGTATTTGTACTGCTTACAGGTAGTCTGATAACCATAGAGTGGGTTCTTGCGACCCATCATACTTTTCTTGATCGTGCGGCAACTTGAATCCTTTGGGTACCCGCGTTTTGTGAACCCTGCGGGTAAAGCATAACGCGCCCATCTCATTTTCGTTGTCTTCGTAATTTTTTTCTCTCCACGCATAACGTGAGTTGTTTACTCTTGCTTGGGCTATTATGTTCCTTGCATCCTCCTTCCGTTTTTAGTGTTTCTCGTCTCCTGAAGACTCGCTAGTTTCATTCCGCGAGGATTTGCGCTTGACCTCTTCTTTTCGCCTTTCCCTACGATGTGTCGCCTTTTTCTCTGGAAGATTTCCCCTTAGCTTGTCTTCTACCAACCCGAGGCTTCGTATCGCGTCTTGATGCATGTGCTCCCGCGGGTCTCCAGGCTTTGGTTGTGTGGTTAGTAGGTATGCTTGTGCTGCTACCAATGCTGCTTCTGGTATTTCTTGCACAAATTCCTCTTCCTCCTCAGGTGGGTTTGCGCTTAGGCTTTTCGTGTATCTTTCTTCTATTGTCTGTGCTGTTGTCCTCCTGCTGTGCTTCAGGTTTCTGTGCCTCTCCATGCTGGACTCTGATAAATCGCTGTACTCATCCCAATATCCTCCACTTGATGTGCTATTGTAATCTGGGCTTCTCATAAACATGTCTCTTTCCTCCCTTAACTTCTTCTTACGCTGGTGTAGCGCGTATTGATATCCAATTAGAACTTCTCTTCTCGAATCTGCGGGTACATCTGTCCCATGGTTAATGGCTGACATGATCATTCTCCACTCTCCGGCGGAGACATGGACTTTCTCCTTCTCCTTCTTGCTGTTGCTCCTTAATTTGTCAACTTGCATGTCGACCTCTTCGTTGTCTGCGTGATTATTTTCTTCTGCTGCTTCAGTGATAATGACGCATAACTGGTGTATGCTTCTGGAGATGCCGCTGCTCCTGCTGGCGAAATCTCTTGAACTATCGTGCAACTTGTCCATTGTTACTTCCACGTCGGGCTCTCCCTGAGTTTTGTCGAATTCCTCGAGTTTCTCTTGCAGATTTTCTGTTGCTGCTGGGCTGACCGGCGAGTTTGCCTCACTAGAAGAGCCCACAGATGATCCAGACTTGGCAATTATTTTGGTTTTATTTGTCGACGGACCCGATTTCGCCGGATCCAAAAGACAAGTTGAACCCGAAGGTCCAACATAGAAGCTCAGACTTCCGATTGTCAACTCCATCTTTTGATTTTCGTCGAGTTCTGGACTGCTGTTGGCTAAAAGCAAAAAAGCCGTCGAATTCATGATTCCAACGCCCAGAGTCCCCACCGTCGGCGTTAATTGACGAGGGTTAACTCGACAAATGCCCTAGATAAAGGAGTTAGGATCGGGGAGATAGGGCATCGGATGAACTCAAAGGTAAAATCAGTCAAACAAGGTGTGTATCGAAAGTAAACGTGGGTGTAAACCTGGCTTGCTTTCAACCTATCCCTCACCGTCCTCTCCTGGCCCCTATATATAGGTGGCCAGGTCTCAAGGATCGGGAGGGATCAGATACAGATTACAATATCGATATATGACATGAACTCGTATTTCGACTAGTGTTACAACTGGGCCTAGCTTAATGGGCCTCAGGGGTACTCAACCGACGGGCTCTACTATCTATACCCTTGTCATCAGTTGAAGGTGAGCAACTTCTGGCTGCACCAAGTCATTGAAGTGAAAGTATTCCAAGTCTGCCTCAATGTTCTGATTTGCTTCATTATTTTGTGGAGGAATGTTATCATTTGCTTCCTCCATTCCATTGTCAGAGTCCTCTCCTTGATAAGCCAACATTATGTTCTGAACTCCTTCTCCCAAAACAGGAAAATTTTCCCAGTTTAAAGCTTGATTTTCACCCTGAACATTAACTGGAATATTGACCAAATGTTGTTCTATCATCTCTGGACTGTTAGGCATCTGATTCACTTCATCTTCACTATGATTTGCATTGGCAGCATGAACATTGGTAGAGTGTAAGCCATTAGACAGGGGAATTGAAAGAGTGACACTGCTCTGGCCAGGGATGTTATCTACTACCGGTTGCAAATCTTCCTCCATGTCAACTGCATTTGCATTCACTTGGTTGACAGGCTGATTAACAGCAACCATGTTATTGCCTTGATTTCCCATTGCCCAGTGACCATCTCCCCAATCCATATCTTCTACAGGAGCCTCAGGTTGCTGCTGATGAAATGTCACTAGAGGCAGAGCATGTGGGTCAACACCTTCTGGTGGAACTGGGTCCTCATCTTGTGGGCCCCTCCAATCAGAGTCTGTTGCAGAATTTCAATTGAAAAAGTCCAAGAATCAGTTCCTGGCCCTTCTCCCTCTGTCAACCTTGTGCTTTTGGTGATATCTCTTAGCTCAGAGCACCTTACTTTAGCAATAATTCTTCCTTTATTTGTAGCATCATTTTCCCATGCTAAGAGTCTACCAAACTTGCAGACAATAGCAGTGACATCCTCTGTAGACCAGTTGTCTAGAGGAAGACCAACCATCAAGATCCAACATTCCCTTTCTAGGTATGATCTCCTCCAGTTTATCCCTTCATTATGCTTGAAAAAAGAAATGCTAACATCTTGAAAAACACGTGGACTCTGCTCCACCATTCCGTCTCTATCACGCAGATGCGCAACCTGCACATAAGCTTGCCCAAAGGGGCATTTCTGAATATCTCTGAAACCTACTCTTGCAGAATTGATTTTTGCCGATGAAGAAGGGGTGCCTCGGGGGCATCCCCAAGTTTTGATGCTTGTACCTCTTGGATATTTCTTGCGGTGCGTGGGCATCCCCAAGCTTGAGCTTTTGTCCATTCTTCACCTCATCTCATCATTCTCCAATCCCTACACTTGAAAACTTCCTTCATACAAAACTTCACACAATTCTATTAGCAACGTTAGCATAAACATAATAATGAATCAACCCTTTTTGGTTTAGGTTTAAACTCAAAACCACCACATATAAAGCATATACTACTGTAGCAACTTCCCCAAAAGTTTCATGATCAAAAGAACTAAAAAAGAAAGCGATCGAGAGGCAAACACAAATAGTGGCAGAAATCTGTCAAAACAGAACAGCTGACAAAGGTCGATTTTTTCGAGGACCTTCTGTTGCTCAAATAAAAAAGTGTAAAACTAATGAAAGTTTGGATATAACCTGGGGCATATGCACAAGAAATCTCAGGTCAAAAAAATATTCTTAGAATTTTCACGAATTTTTACGGTGCAGCACCGAAATCTGTTTCAGGACAGCAACATCCCCAAATCTTACCTCACTCAAATTAGAGGTTTCTCTTGGCACAATGATGGCGCGGTGATGAATAGTGCCAGAGATCTTGTTGGCGTGTAATTAATGAATTAAATGACCGGCCAGTTGGAAACCCCAAGAGCAAGGTGTGATGAATATAGCAGCAAGTTTTTCCCTCAGTAAGAAACCAAGGTTTAATCGTCCAGGAGGAGGATGTCAATACGACTGAAGGTGATGCCCACTAGCTACGTGATGCTCTAACAAGGGCGCCGTTAATGATAACTTGTTAGCGCGTCTTCAACCAGTAGCAACGTGGAATCTGTACACAACACAACCAAATACTTTATTCCCAACTTACGATGAGGTTGTCAATCTCACCGGTTTCCTTGAAACAAAGGGTATGAGCGTATCGAGTGGAAAGCAATAGTAATATGCGAGTAAAGTAAACAGTGCGAGTAAAGTAAACAGGTGATAGCAATATAAAGGAAATAGGACCGGGGTCCACAGTTCACTAGTGGTGTCTCTCCATAAGATAAAATCACACATGCTGGGTAAACAAATTACAATTGGGCAATTGATAGAATAAAGACAACGTGCATATGATGAGAGGATCACTATGAGATTTACTCTGGGCATTACAACAAGATATATAGACCGCCATCCAACTGCATCTATGACTAATAATCCACTTGTGGCGAATCAATCCGAGAACTCCACAAGTATTAAGTTACGAATAACAGATAATTGCATTAAGCAAAGTGTGTAATGTAAACAAAGCATATGCCCTTGAGCATATGAATGTTGTTTTCCCCCTAGTAGCTGATACCTCTCCAACGTATCTATAATTTTTGATGCTCCATGCTTGTTTTTACACCATTTGCCTACTGTTTCGTTACACTTAGTGGCACTTTTATGCATTTTCTGGAACTAACCTATTAACGAGTTGCCACAGTGCCAGTTCCCTGTTTTCTGCTGTTTTTGTGTTTCAGAAGTGATACACAGGAAATATTCTCGGAATTTGATGAAACAAGTTCCTGAAGTCTTATTTTACCCGGAAGCTTCCAGAGATCCGAAGGAGAGAAGGAGAGGGGCCACCAGGGGCCCACACGCCTGGCTGGCGCGGCCAGGCCCTGGCCTGCGCCACCATGGTGTTAGGCCGCCTGGTCCCTCCTCTGACATCGCCCCTTCGCCTATAAAGACCCCCGGACGGGAAAAACCTAAGTACCCGATCAATTTTCCAGAACACATCGTGATCCGCAGCCGCCGTCGACCCGAAGATCGGGAGGGTCCAGAAGCTCTTCCCGGCACCCTGCCGGAGAGGGGAATCGCCACCGGAGGTCTTCTTCATCACCATGCTTGCCTCCAGAGCGAGGAGTGAGTAGTCTACCTTGGACTATGGGTCCATAGCAGTAGCTAGATGGTTGTCTTCTCCACCATGTGCTTTATGTTTAGATCTCATGAGCTGCCCTACATCATTGAGATCACCGTTATGTAATTCTACATGTTTGGTTTGTTGGTATCCGATGAATATTGGTGTTTATGATTGAGTTGAATATTATCTTATGTTATCTCTATGTTGTTTATGATCTTGCATGCTCTCCGTTGTTAGTAGCTATCTTGGCCGAGTAGTTGCTAGTGACTCCAAGAGGGGGTATTTATGCTCGATAGTGGGTTCATGCCTCTATTTAACCTGGGGGAGTGACAGAAACCTCTAAGGTTGTAGATGTGCTGTTTCTACTAGGGAGAAAACAACATTCATATGCTCAAGGGCATATGCTTTGTTTACATTACACACTTTGCTTAATGCAATTATCTGTTGTTCGCAACTTAATACTTGTGGAGTTCTCGGATTGATTCACCACAAGTGGATTATTAGTCGTAGATGCAGTTGGATGGCGGTCTATGTATTTTGTTGTAATGCCCAGAGTAAATCTCATAGTGATCTTCTTGACATATCATGTTTATCTTTATTCTATCAATTGCCCAACTGTAATTTGTTTACTCAGCATGTGTTATTTATCCTATGGAGAGACACCACTAGTGAACTGTGGACCCCGGTCCTATTTCCATCATATTGCTATCACCTGTTTACTTTACTCGCACTGTTTACTTTACTCGCATACTTTTACTGTTTTCCACTCGATACACTTATAACCTTTGTTTCAAGCAAACCGGTGAGATTGACAACCTCATC
Source organism: Dactylis glomerata (assembly GCA_007115705.1). Taxonomy (NCBI): domain Eukaryota; kingdom Viridiplantae; phylum Streptophyta; class Magnoliopsida; order Poales; family Poaceae; genus Dactylis; species Dactylis glomerata. The sequence goes on along the minus strand of QXEO01001062.1, from coordinate 404,579 downwards.
GTAAGTTGGGAACAAAGTACTTGGTTGTGTGTGTGCAGGTTCCGCGTTGCAGCTAGCAAGCAAAGCTTGGACGAGGCGCCATATATAAATTGTCCGAAGCTGTCGCAAACTAGCAAGCATCACCTTCAGTCGTTTGTCTCTCCTCTCCAAGAACGATAAACCTTGGTTTCTAAACTGAGGGAAAACTAGCTGCTATACTCATCACACCTTCCTCTTGGGGTTCCCAACGGGCTGGTCATTCACCACGCATCAAGCTAATTTTCTGGCGCTGTTGCCAGGGAACTAAAGAAGAATACTTCCAAAGATTGAAGAAAACCTCCCGCGTCAACTTAGCGCCATCAAGTAATTTTCTGGCGCCGTTGCCGGGGAGGAAGTAGAAGACTTCTGCGAGGGGAGTTTTTTGCACGCACATCCTTTACTTAGTTATTGTTTTGCTTTACTTTATTTATTTTACCTGCATCGTTTTATATCAAAAACCCCAAAAAAATAGAATCCTTGGTAGTTGTTATTTCTTTACTTTAGTTCATCATGTTGATCCCTAAGTACGTTCTGGAGGACCTCTCAGTAGGTAGTGGTTCGATTATTGGCAAAAGTAACATTGAGGAGTTCTTTAATCACATTAGTATGCATAAGGAAGTTGAGGAAAAGTCTTTGGTTGAGCTAGCTCCTAGTATTGAAGTTGCTTCTGCTTATTTAATTCACATGTTGGAAACTAGGTTTGCTAGTCTTAATCCTTTTATGCAATACATGTTCATTAAGCTTCATGAAATTGAGGATCCCGAAAAGAAAGCTTTTATCTTAGAAACTTTGCGCATAGAATTTAGAGATGTTGCAATTGAGGCTAGCAAAGTTTTTAAGAAGTTTAATAAGCTTGGCTCGCCTGTTGAAATTGTTGGTGCACCCAACGAAGATTCTAGATTGCCAATACCTTGTAAGCTTGTAGGAATTCATAATGCCTTGGTAGCTAATACTAGTTGGATTTGTCCTAAAAATCTTTTTGACGAAAATAGTGTACCAAAGCGTGACTACAAGGGATATTCAAAACCTCAATTGGATAGTATTCATTTCTTTATTCCTATAGTGGATCCTGATCCCCCTTTCATTATTACTTGATTCGCAATTTTCTGCGCCTAGCTCAAAGGCGTTAAAGAAAAGCACTCTTGGGAGATAACCCAATGTTTACTTTCTGTACTTTTTCTTTTATTTGAGTCTTGGAAGTCATTACTACAGTAATGACCGCTCCTTATCTTGTTTATTTTATTTTTGTGCCAAGAGAAGCCTCTAATTCGAGTGAGGTAAAGATTTGGGGATGTTGCTGTCCTGAAACTGTTTTCGGTGCTGCACCGTAAAAATTCGTATAAATTCTCTGTATATCTTTTGGACCTGCGATTTCTTATGCATATGCCGCAGGTCATATCCAAACTTTCGTTAGTTGAACACTTTCTGATTTGAGCAACAGAAAACCCCTCAAAAATTCGACCTTTGTCAGCTGTTCAGTTTTGACAGATTTCTGCCAATATTTGTGTTTGCCACTTAATCGCTTTCTTTTGAGTTCTTTTGATCACGGAACTTTTGGAGAAGTTGCTACAGTAGTATTTTCTATATATGTGGTGGTTTTGAGTTGAAACCTGAAGCAAAAAGAGGGTTGATTATAAGTTATGCTTGCACTAATGTTGCTAATAGATTTGTGTTTAGTTTTGTATGAAGGAAGTTTTCAAGTGTAGGGATTGGAGAATGATGAGATGAGTTGAAGAATGGACAAAAGCTCAATCTTGGGGATGCCCATGCATCTCCCCAAGAAATATCCAAGAAGTACAAGCGTCAAAGCTTGGGGATGCCCCCGAGGCACCCCTTCTTCATCGGCAAAAATCAGGTCACCTTTCAAAACACTATATTTTTATTGCTTCATGCACTATGTGTTTTTCTTGGAGCGTCAGTTGTTTTAGTTTTCTTAGTTGGTTTAATTTGTTTGTTTGCTGCAATAAATGGTTGGACCCCAACAAATTTCCTTTGGAGAAGTTGCCTTGCTTTTCATTTGCCAAGAACACTCAGTTTTTCACTCTTATCGTTTATCAAGTGTTCTTCTTTTTCTGCTACTGCTTTTGGTTTTCGTTTTTGCCTTGATTTGCGTTCAGACCTTGTCATATCTTTTCATCAAGGTGTATTTTTGCCTCTGATCTTTATTGGTTTTCATCAAAAGAGGTGTTTATAAAAATTTCAAATGGTGTTGGAAAAGAGAAAAAGCTTTGTGCAAAATAGTGGTACAAGAAGGAGCTTGTGTAGACTGCGGCTTAGGCTTTTTCATGTCATGCTTGATGTCTTTTTGATAGTATGCTTAGTGGTTTTGCTGTAGCATGACTTGTCTCAAATAACTGAGATTGCTTAATGAGCCTTTGAAAAAATCATGCGTTGTTTTTATTGTATGGAAGCATTATTTTGGTTTTCTCCTTGATGCTTTATTTGGGTTGACTTGGCGCATGCTCACACATGTTAGACTCTTACAAAGTCGCCAATAGCCTTCATGATCATTTAGTTTTTGACTTTTGATGCCATCTTATGCTTCTTTTTAATGTCGCTTTGTCGCTTTGCATGATTATGGCCATTATTGCTCTCTTAGTTGGTCGCTCCCAGTCTTTTGCTAGCCCTCGCCTTGTACTGAGTATGAGCTCTACTCGTGCATCCAACTCCTAAAAGCCAAAGTTTTCCAAAGTGTCCACCATACATACCTACTAGCAATTTGCTATTCCAAGTAAATTTGACTTGCTTTTATTTTCTCTTCAAATTAAACTCTTACCAGTGTTATGCGAAATTCGGTCAGTAAAGCTCTCACGAACCGGAAGGCACACTTTACTTTTTCCTGTTCTTAAAAAATTGACATTGTGGTCTCTTATGTTGAGTTGTTATGCTTGCAAGTTGTAAGTTGGAGACTAGCCCAGCCATGCAGTCATGGGCAAGCTTTCAACATTGCACTTCTTATTTGAGTTGATATCGTGATCTTTTGTTTATGGATGCCCGCAGTGTGAAATGAATTGGGAATCTTGTGGGGATCATGGAGTTTGTATATGTGTTAGGGAAACGCCGGGCCGCCAATCTAAGCCATGCATAATTCATGGTGGAAATTTGCAGCATACCCATGGTGAACATTCGATGACGCATCTCACAATAAAAAGCTAAACAAAAGGCAAATAAAAGAGATGTCGAGGTGTTCATTGTCTGCTTGTCCTGTCATTTTGGTGTGGGCTTGTTCCATGTCATCGGGCACGGAGGTACCCCATTGGCGGTTCTCAATGATATGCATATACTTACAATGACAAGAGCCTTGCTTGGGACTCTAAGTAAAGTAGCATGAGGTTTGGGTACTCGTATTCACGGGGCACGAGGTTTTCAACTTATGATTTGTCAAGCATATGCATCATAATTGTTCTCGCATTAACTTTAACCATTCAAGATGCTTATGATGGGGGCAATGAGAGCTCAAAGCCGGTAAGTACCATAATTTTTGAAGGTTATAAAACTTGCAATCACTGCTTCCCTCTGCAAAGGGCCTTTCTTCTACTTTTATGTTCAGTCACCACCTTCTTTCTTTATGCACCATTAAGAGAGCATAGTTGTCATTCTTAGTGTGATATGCATTGTCCCAAAGTTCATTGATTGATTCATATTGTTGGTTTCACTTGTTCTTAAATTATTTGTATCTAGTCGCCCTCTTAAACTTGAAGGTGTCCTATGCATTTATGTTTTGCTCTCTTTGAAGGACAAGCTGAAAACCATTTGTATGTTTTTCCTTATGATTTGAACACACATTTGACTTTCATTGTTTCATTGTTATGATCTTTTGTTTGTGTTCATTTGCATGTTTACAACATGGTTGCCAAGTTCTTATTGTCATGATTATATCTTCATGCCCATGTTCTAAGTTCTTATGATCCCAGCTCACCAATGCTTACATATATGATCAAGATTGTGTAGGTGCATGTCACCTCAAAAATTATTCTTTTGTTATCACTTACCTACTCGAGGACGAGCAGGAGTTAAGCTTGGGGATGCTTGATACGTCTCAAACGTATCTATAATTTTTGATGCTCCATGCTTGTTTTTACACCATTTGCCTATTGTTTCGTTACACCTAGTGGCACTTTTATGCATTTTTCGGAACTAACCTATTAACGAAGTGCCACAGTGCCAGTTCCCTGTTTTCTGCTATTTTTGTGTTTCAGAGTGATACACAGGAAATATTCTCGGAATTGGATGAAACCACATCCTGAAGTCTTATTTTACCCGGAAGCTTCCAGAGATCCGAAGAGGAGTAGGAGGGGGGCCACCAGGGCCCCACACGCAGGGGCGGCGCGGCCAGCCCCCTGGCCGCGCGGGGCCCGCGTGAGGGAGCCTGGCTCCCGCTCTGACATCGCCCCTTCGCCTATAAAGACCCCCCGACGGAAAAAACCTAAGTACCCGATCAGTTTTCCAGAACACATCGCGATCCGCCGCCGCCGTCGACCCGAAGATCGGGAGGGTCCAGAAGCTCTTCCCGGCACCCTGCCGGAGAGGGGAATCGCCACCGGAGGTCTTCTTCATCGCCATGCTTGCCTCCGGAGCGACGAGTGAGTAGTCTACCTTGGACTATGGGTCCATAGCAGTAGCTAGATGGTTGTCTTCTCCACCATGTGCTTCATGTTTAGATCTCATGAGCTGCCATACATGATTGAGATCACCGTTATGTAATTCTACATGTTTGGTTTGTTGGGATCCGATGAATATTGGTGTTTATGATTAAGTTGCTGTACTGAATTATATCTTATGTTATCTCTATGTTGTTTATGATCTTGCATGCTCTCCGTTGTTAGTAGCTATCTTGGCCGAGTAGTTGCTAGTGACTCCAAGAGGGGGTATTTATGCTCGATAGTGGGTTCATGCCTCTATTTCACCTGGGGGAGTGACAGAAACCTCTAAGGTGTTAGATGTGCTGTTGCTACTAGGGAGAAAACAACATTCATATGCTCAAGGGCATATGCTTTGTTTACATTACACACTTTGCTTAATGCAATTATCTGTTGTTCGCAACTTAATACTTCTAGGGTGTTCGGATTGATATCCCCGGGAGTGGATTATTAGTCATAGATGCAGTTGGATGGCGGTCTATGTATTTTGTTGTAATGCCCAGAGTAAATCTCATAGTGATCTTCTTGACATATCACGTTTATCTTTATTCTATCAATTGCCCAACTGTAATTTGTTTACCCAGCATGTGTTATTTTATCTATGGAGAGACACCACTAGTGAACTGTGGACCCCTGTCCTATTTCCATCATATTGCTATCATCTGTTTACTTGACTCGTACTGTTTACTTTGCTCGCATACTATATTGTTTTCCACTCGATACGCTCATAACCTTTGTTTCAAGCAAACCGGTGAGATTGACAACCTCATCGCAAGTTGGGGACAAAGTATTTGTTTGTGTGTGTGCAGGTTCCGCATCACCTTCAGTCGTCATTGTCTCTCCTCTCCTGACCGATATTAAACCTTGGTTTCTTAACTGGGGGAAAACTAGCTGCTATACTCATCATACCTTCCTCTTGGGGTTCCCAACGGGCTGGTTATCCACCAAGCACAAGGACCGTCTGCTCCCATGTCAACCACACGCCAGCAGCCTCTTTTCTGGCGCCATCAACCGGTAGCATCTACCTTGGACTATGGGTCCATAGCAGTAGCTAGATGGTTGTCTTCTCCCCCATGTGCTTCATGTTTAGATCTCATCAGCTGCCTTACATGATTGAGATCACCATTATGTAATTCTACATGTTGTGTTTGTTGGGATCCGATGAATATTGGTGTTATGATTGAGTTGATGTACTGAATATTATCTTATGTTATCTCTATGTTGTTAATGATCTTGCACGCTCTTCGTTGTTAGTAGCTATCTTGGCCAAGTAGTTGCTAGTGACTCCAAGAGGGGGTATTTATGCTCGATAGTGGGTTCATACCTCTATTTAATCTGGGGAAGTGACAGAAACCTCTAAGGTTGTAGATGTGCTATTGCTACTGATGCGTGGTGAATGACCAGCCCATTGGGAACCCCAAGAGGAAGGTGTGATGAGTATAGCAGCTAGTTTTCCCTCAGTTTAGAAACCAAGGTTTATCGTTTTTGGAGAGGAGAGACAAACGACTGAAGGTGATGCTTGCTAGTATGCGACAGCTTCGGACAATTTATATATGGCGCCTCGTCCAAGCTTTGCTTGCTAGCTGCAACGCGGAACCTGCACACACACAACCAAGTACTTTGTTCCCAACTTACGATGAGGTTGTAAATCTCACCGGTTTGCTTGAAACAAAGGTTATAAGTGTATCGAGTGGTAAACAGTAAAAGTATGCGAGTAAAGTAAACAGTGCGAGTAAAGTAAACAGGTGATAGCAATATGATGGAAATAGGACCGGGGTCCACAGTTCACTAGTGGTGTCTCTCCATAAGATAAATAACACATGCTGGGTAAACAAATTACAGTTGGGCAATTGATAGAATAAAGATAAACGTGATATGTCAAGAAGATCACTATGAGATTTACTCTGGGCATTACAACAAAATACATAGACCGCCATCCAACTGCATCTATGACTAATAATCTACTTGTGGCGAATCAATCCGAGAACTCCACAAGTATTAAGTTGCGAACAACAGATAATTGCATTAAGCAAAGTGTGTAATGTAAACAAAGCATATGCCCTTGAGCATATGAATGTTGTTTTCTCCCTAGTAGCAATAGCACATCTACAACCTTTGAGGTTTCTGTCACTCCCCCAGGTTAAATAGAGGCAAGAACCCACTATCGAGCATAAATACCCCCTCTTGGAGTCACTAGCAACTACTCGGCCAAGATAGCTACTAACAACACAGAGCATGCAAGATCATAAACAACATAGAGATAACATAAGATAATATTCAGTACAGCAACTCAATCATAAACACCAATATTCATCGGATCCCAACAAACCAAACATGTAGAATTACATAACGGTGATCTCAATCATGTAGGGCAGCTCATGAGATCTAAACATGAAGCACATGGTGGAGAAGACAACCATCTATCTACTGCTATGGACCCATAGTCCAAGGTAGACTACTCACTCATCGCTCCGGAGGCAAGCATGGCGATGAAGAAGACCTCCGGTGGCGATTCCCCTCTCCGGCAGGGTGCCGGGAAGAGCTTCTGGACCTTCCCGATCTTCGGGTCGACGGTGGCTGCGGATCGCGATGTGTTCTGGAAAATTGATCGGGTACTTAGGTTTTTCCCATCGGGGGGTCTTTATAGGCGAAGGGGCGATGTCAGAGGAGGGACCAGGCGGCCTCACACCATGGTGGCGCGGGCCAGGGCCTGGCCGCGCCAGCCAGGCGTGTGGGCCCCTAGTGGCCCCTCTCCTTCTCTCCTTCGGATCTCTGGAAGCTTCCGGGTAAAATAAGACTTCAGGAACTTGTTTCGTCCAATTCCGAGAATATTTCCTGTGTATCACTTCTGAAACACAAAAACAGCAAAAAACAGGGAACTGGCACTGTGGCAACTCGTTAATAGGTTAGTTCCAGAAAATGCATAAAAGTGCCACTAAGTGTAACAAAACAGTAGGCAAATGGTGTAAAAACAAGATTGGAGCATCAAAAATTATAGATACGTTGGAGACGTATCAAGCATCCCCAAGCTTAACTCCTGCTCGTCCTCGAGTAGGTAAGTGATAACAAAAGAATAATTTTTGAGGTGACATGCACCTACACAATCTTGATCATATATGTAAGCATTTGTGAGTTGGGATCATAAGAACTTAAAACATGGGCATGAAAGATATAATCTTGAAAATAAGAAACTTAGCAACCATGTTGTAAACATGCAAATGAACACAAACAAAAGATCATGAAAATGAAACAATGAAAGTCAAACGTGTGTTCAAATCATAAGGAAAAACATACAAATGGTTTTCAGCTTGTCCTTCAAAGAGAGCAAAACATAAATGCATAGGACACCTTCAAGTTTAAGAGGGCGACTAGATACAAATAATTTAAGAACAAGTGAAACCAGCAATATGAAACAATCAATGAACTTTGGGACAATGCATATCACACTAAGAATGACAACTATGCTCTCTTAATGGTGCATAAAGAAAGAAGGTGGTGACTCAACATAAAAGTAGAAGAAAGGCCCTTCGCAGAGGGAAGCAGTGATTGCAAGTTTTATAACCTTCAAAAATTATGGTACTTACCGGATTTGAGCTCTCATTGCCCCCATCATATGCATCTTGAATGGTTAAAGTTAATGCGAGAACAATTATGATGCATATGCTTGACAAATCATAAGTTGAAACCTCGTGCCCCGTGAATACGAGTACCCAAACCTCATGCTACTTTACTTAGAGTCCCAAGCAAGGCTCTTGTCATTGTAAGTATATGCATATCATTGAGAACCGCAATGGGGTACCTCTGTGCCCGATGACATGGAACAAGCCCACACCAAAATGACAGGACAAGCAGACAATGAACACCTCGACATCTCTTTTATTTGCCTTTTGTTTAGCTTTTTATTGTGAGATGCGTCGTCGAATGTTCACCATGGGTATGCTGCAAATTTCCACCATGAATTATGCATGGCTTAGATTGGCGGCCCGGCGTTTCCCTAACACATATACAAACTCCATGATCCCCATAAGATTCCCAATTCATTTCACACTGCGGGCATCCATAAACAAAAGATCATGATATCAACTCAAATAAGAAGTGCAATGTTGAAAGCTTGCCCATGACTGCATGGCTGGGCTAGTCTCCAACTTACAACTTGCAAGCATAACAACTCAACATAAGAGACCAGAATGTCAATTTTTTAAGAACAGGAAAAAGTAAAGTGTGCCTTCCGGTTCGTGAGAGCTTTACTGACCGAATTTCGCATAACACTGGTAAGAGTTTAATTTGAAGAGAAAATAAAAGCAAGTCAAATTTACTTGGAATAGCAATTTGCTAGTAGGTATGTATGGTGGACACTTTGGAAAACTTTGGCTTTTAGGAGTTGGATGCACGAGTAGAGCTCATACTCGGTACAAGGCGAGGGCTAGCAAAAGACTGGGAGCGACCAACTAAGAGAGCAATAATGGCCATAATCATGCAAAGCGACAAAACGACATTAAAAAGAAGCATAAGATGGCATCAAAAGTCAAAAACTAAATGATCATGAAGGCTATTGGCGACTTTGTAAGAGTCTAACATGTGTGAGCATGCGCCAAGTCAACCCAAATAAAGCATCAAGGAGAAAACCAAAATAATGCTTCCATACAATAAAAACAACGCATGATTTTTTCAAAGGCTCATTAAGCAATCTCAGTTATTTGAGACAAGTCATGCTACAACAAAACCACTAAGCATACTATCAAAAAGACATCAAGCATGACATGAAAAATCCTAAGCCGCAGTCTACACAAGCTCCTTCTTGTACCACTATTTTGCACAAAGCTTTTTCTCTTTTCCAACACCATTTAAAAAATTTATAAACACCTCTTTTGATGAAAACCAATAAAGATCAGAGGAAAAAATACACCTTGATGAAAAGATATGACAAGGTCTTAATGCAAATCAAGGCGAAAACGAAAACCAAAAGCAGTAGCAGAAAAAGAAGAACACTCGATAAACGATAAGAGTGAAAAACTGAGTGTTCTTGGCAAATGAAAAGCAAGGCAACTTCTCCAAAGGAAATTTGTTGGGGTCCAACCATTTATTGCAGCAAACAAACAAACTAAACCAACTAAGAAAACTAAAACAACTGACGCTCCAAGAAAAACACATAGTGCATGAAGCAATAAAAATAGAGTGTTTTGAAAGGTGACCTGATTTTTGCCGATGAAGAAGGGGTGCCTCGGGGGCATCCCCAAGCTTTAACGCTTGTACTTCTTGGATATTTCTTGGGGTGATGCATGGGCATCCCCAAGCTTGAGCTTTTGTCCATTCTTCAACTCATCTCATCATTCTCCAATCCCTACACTTGAAAACTTCCTTCATACAAAACTAAACACAAATCTATTAGCAACATTAGTGCAAGCATAACATATAATCAATCTTCTTTTGCTTCAGGTTTCAACTCAAAACCACCACATATATAGTAAATACTACTGTATCAACCTCCCCAAAAGTTCGGTGATCAAAAGAACTCAAAAGAAAGCGATAAAGTGGCAAACACAAATATTGACAGAAATCTGTCAAAACTGAACAGCTGACAAAGGTCGAATTTTTGAGGGATTTTCTGTTGCTCAAATCAAAAAGTGTTCAACTAACAAAAGTTTGGATATAACCTGGGGCATATGCACAAGGAATCGAAGGTCCAAAAGATAAACAGAGAATTTTCACGAATTTTTACGGTGCAGCACCAAAAACAGTTTCATGACAGCAACATCCCCAAATCTTTACCTCACTCAAATTAGAGGCTTCTCTTGGCACAAAAACGAAATAAACAAGATAAGGAGCGGTCATTACAGTAGTAATGACTTCCAAGACTCAAATAAAAGAAAAAGTACTGAAAGTAAAAACATTGGGTTATCTCCCAAGAGTGCTTTTCTCTAACGCCTTTGAGCTAGGCACAGAAAATTGCGAATCAAGTAACATCAGAAGAAGCATTAAGATCAACTGCAGAGGTCTTATCAATAAGGCATTGTATTTCATCCACATAAGTTTTAGAAGACCCTTTGTGATCATGCTTTGGTACACTATTTTCATCAAAAAGATTTTCAGGACAGATCCAGGCAAAATTATTTTCGAAGGCTTCACTCAATCCCAAAAGCTTGCAAGGTATAGGTATTTCGGTTCCCTCATCATTAGTATCAATAACCTTTATAGGCAAACCGAGTTTATTAAAACGTTTAAGAACCATTCTAGCTTCAATAACGACATCTTTAAATTCTAAGCGCAAAGTTTCCAAGATAAAAGCTTTCTTTTCGGGATCCTCAATTTCATGAAGCTTGAGGAACATGTATTGCATAAAAGGATTAAGACTAGCAAACCTAGCTTCTAACATGTGAACTAAATGAGCAGAAGCAACTTCATAGCTAGGAGCTAACTCAACCAAAGACTTTTCCTCAACTTCCTTATGCATACTAATGTGATTAAAGAACTCCTCAATGTTACTTTTGCCAATAATCGAACCGCTACCTACTGAGAGGTCCTCCAGAACGTACTTAGGGATCAACATGATAAACTAAAGTAAATAAATAACAACTACCAAGGATTCTAATTTTTTTGGGTTTTTTGATATAAAGCAATGCAGGTAAAATAAAATAAAGTAAAGCAAAACAATAACAAAGTAAAGAATGTGTGTGCAAAAAACTCCCCTCGCAGAAGTCTTCTCTTCCTCCCCGGCAACGGCGCCAGAAAAGAAGCTGCTACCGGTTGATGGTGCCAGAAAAGAGGCTGCTGGCGTGTGGTTGACGTGGGAGCAGACGGTCCTTGTGCGTGGTGGATAACCAGCCCGTTGGGAACCCCAAGAGGAAGGTATGATGAGTATAGCAGCTAGTTTTCCCTCAGTTAAGAAACCAAGGTTTAATATCGGTCAGGAGAGGAGAGACAATGACGACTGAAGGTGATGCGGAACCTGCACACACAAAAACAAATACTTTGTCCCCAACTTGCGATGAGGTTGTCAATCTCACCGGTTTGCTTGAAACAAAGGTTATGAGCGTATCGAGTGGAAAACAATATAGTATGCGAGTAAAGTAAACAGTACGAGTAAAGTAAACAGATGATAGCAATATGATGGAAATAGGACCGGGGTCTACAGTTCACTAGTGGTGTCTCTCCATAGATAAAATAACACATGCTGGGTAAACAAATTACAGTTGGGCAATTGATAGAATAAAGATAATGTGATATGTCAAGAAGATCACTATGAGATTTACTCTGGGCATTACAACAAAATACATAAACCGCCATCCAACTACATCTATGACTAATAATCCACTCCCGGGGATATCAATCCGAACACCCTAGAAGTATTAAGTTGCGAACAACAGATAATTGCATTAAGCAAAGTGTGTAATGTAAACAAAGCATATGCCCTTGAGCATATGAATGTTGTTTTCTCCCTAGTAGCAACAGCACATCTACCACCTTAGAGGTTTCTGTCACTCCCCCAGGTGAAATAGAGGCATGAACCCACTATCGAGCATAAATACCCCCTCTTGGAGTCACTAGCAACTACTCGGCCAAGATAGCTACTAACAACGGAGAGCATGCAAGATCATAAACAACATAGAGATATAATTCAGTACAGCAACTTAATCATAAACACCAATATTCATCGGATCCCAACAAACCAAACATGTAGAATTAGATAACGGTGATCTCAATCATGTATGGCAGCTCATGAGATCTAAACATGAAGCACATGGTGGAGAAGACAACCATCTAGCTACTGCTATGGACCCAAAGTCCAAGGTAGACTACTCACTCATCGCTCCGGAGGCAAGCATGGTGATGAAGAAGACCTCCGGTGGCGATTCCCCTCTCCGACAGGGTGCCGGGAAGAGCTTCTGGACCCTCCCGATCTTCGGGTCGACGGCGGCGGTGGATCGCGATGTGTTCTGGAAAACTGATCGGGTACTTAGGTTTTTTCCGTCGGGGGGTCTTTATAGGCGAAGGGGCGATGTCAGAGGGGGAGCCAGGCTCCCTCACGCGGGCCCCGCGCGGCCAGGGGGGCTGGCCGCGCCGCCCCTGCATGTGGGGCCCTGGTGGCCCCCCTCCTACTCCTCTTCGGATCTCTGGAAGCTTCCGGGTAAAATAAGACTTCAGGATGTGGTTTTGTCCAATTCCGAGAATATTTCCTGTGTATCACTCTGAAACACAAAAACAGCAGAAAACAGGGAACTGGCACTGTGGCACTTCGTTAATAGGTTAGTTCCGAAAAATGCATAAAAGTGCCACTAAGTGTAACGAAACAATAGGCAAATGGTGTAAAAACAAGGATGGAGCATCAAAAATTATAGATACATTTGAGACGTATCAGTAGACTACTCACTCATCGCTCCGGAGGCAAGCATGGCGATGAAGAAGACCTCTGATGGTGATTCCCCTCTCCGGAAGGGTGCCGGGAAGACCTTCTGGACCCTCCCGATCTTCGGGTCGACGGCGGCGGCGGACCGTGATGACTTCTGGAAAAGTGATCGGGTACTTAGGTTTTTTCCGTCGGGGGGTCTTTATAGGCGAAGGGGCATCGTCAGGAGTGGGCCGAGGTGCCCTCACACATAGGGGGCGCGGCCAGGGGCCAGGCCGCGCCGCCCTGTTGTGTGGGGCCCTCATGGCCCCACTCTGTCTCCTCTTCGGTTCTCTGGAAGCTTCGGTGAATTTCTGGACGTTCGGCTTTTGTTTCGTCTAATTCCGAGAATATTTCCTATGTAACTTTTTTGAAACACAAAAAGAGCAGAAAACAGGGAACTAGCACTGTGGTAACTTGTTAATAGGTTAGTTCCGGAAAATGCATAAAAGTGCCACGAAGTGTAACGAAACACTAAGCAAATGGTGTAAAAACAAGCATGGAGCATCAAAAATTATAGATACGTTTGAGACGTATCAGCATCCCCAAGCTTAACTCCTGCTCATCCTCGAGTAGGTAAGTGATAACAAAAGAAATAATTTTTAAGGTGACATGCACCTACATAATCTTGATCATATATGTAAGCGTTGTGCGCTAGGATCAAAAGAACTTAAAACATGGGCATGAAAGACATAATCTTGATAGAAGAAACTTAGCAACCATGTTATAACATGAAAATGAACACAAATAAAAGATCATGAAAATGAAACAATGAAAGTCAAACGTGTGTTCAAATCATAAGGAAAAACATACAAATGGTTTTCAGCTTGTCCTTCATGGAGAGCAAAACATAAATGCATAGGACACCTTCAAGTTTAAAAGGGCGACTAGATACAAGTAATTGAAGAACAAGTGAAACCATGATCATGAATCAATCAATGAAAACTTTGGGACAATGCACATTATACTCAGAATGACAACTATGCTCTCTTAATGGTGCATAAAGATAGAAGGTGGAGACTCAACATAAAAGTAAAAGAAAGGCCCTTCGCAGAGGGAAGCAGTGATTGCAAGTTTTATAAACCTTCAAAAATTATGGTACTTACCGGCTTTGAGCTCTCATTGCCCCCATCATAAGCATCTTGAATGATTAAAGTTAATGCAAGAACACTTATGCTGCATATGCTTGACAAATCATAAGTTGAAAACCTCGTGTCCCGTGAATACGAGTATCCAAACCTCATGCTACTTTACTTAGAGTCCCAAGCAAGCTCTTGTCATTGTAAGTATACACGTATCATCGAGAACCGCCAACGGGGTACCTCCGTGACCGATGACATGGAACAAGCCCACATCAAAATGACAGGACAAGCAGACAATGAACACCTCGACATCTCTTTTATTTACCATTTGTATAGCTTTTTTATTTTGAGATGCGTCGTCGAATGTCCACTATGGGCATTCTGTAAATTTCCACCATGAATTATGCATGGCTTAGATTGGCGGCCCAGGCGTTTCTCTAACACATATACAAACTCCATGATCCCGCAAGATTCCCAATTCATTTCACACCGCAAGTATCCATAAACAAAAGATCACGATATCAACTCAAATAAGAAGTGCAATGTTGAAAGCTTGCCCCATGACGGCATGGCTGGGCTAATTCCCAACTTACAACTTGCAAGCATAACAACTCAACATAAGAAACCACAATGTCAAAAAAATTAAGAACGAGAAAAATAAAGTGTGCCATCAGGTTCGTGAGAGCTTTACTGACCAACTTTCGCATAACACTGGTAAGAGTTTAATTTGAAGAGTAGATAAAAGCAAGTCAAATGTACTTTGGAATAGCAAATTGCTAATAGGTATGTATGGTGGACACTTTGGCAAAACTTGGTTTTTAGGAGTTGGATGCACGAGTAGAGCTCATACTCAGTACAAAATGAGGGCTAGCAAAAGACTGGGAGCGACCAACTAAGAGAGCAATAACGGCCATAATCATGCAAAGCGACAAAACAACATTAAAAGAAGCATAATATGGCATCAAAAGTCAAAAACTAAATGATCATAGAGGCTATTGGCGACTTTGTAAGAGTCTAACATGTGTGAGCATGCGCCAAGTCAACCCAAATAAAGCATCAAGGAGAAAACCAAAATAATGCTTCCAAACGATAAAAATAACGCATGATTTTTTCAAAGGCTCATTAAGCAATCTCAGTTATTTGAGACAAGTCATGCTACAGCAAAACCACTAAGCATACTATCAAAAAGACATCAAGCACGACATGCAAAAGCCTAGGCCGCAGTCTACACAAGCTCCTTCTTGTACCACTTTTTTGCATAAAGCTTTTTCTCTTTTCCAACACCATTCAAACTTTTTATAAACACCTTTTTTGATGAAAACCAATAAAGACCAGAGGCAAAAATACACCTTGATAAAAAGATATAAGAAGATCTGAACGTAAATCAAGGCGAAAATCGAAAGCTAAACCCAGTTCTAGAAAAAGAGGAACACTCGTTGAAACGAATGGAGTGAAAATGGACTGTTCTTGGCAAATGAAAAGCAAGGCAACTTCTCCAAAAGAAATTTGTTGGGATCCAACCATTTATTGCAGAAAACGAAACTAAACTAATACTGAAAACTAAAAACAACTGACGCTCCAAGAGAAACGCATAGTGCATGAAGCAATAAAAATATAGCGTATTGAAAGGTGACCTGATTTTTGCCGATGAAGAAGGGGTGCCTCGGGGGCATCCCCAAGCTTTCACGCTTGTACTTCTTGGATATTTATTGGGGTGATACATGGGAATCCCCAAGCTTGAGATTTTGTCCATTCTTCAACTCGTCTCATCATTCTCCGATCCCTACACTTGAAAACTTCCTTCATACAAAACTAAACACAAATCTATTAGCAACATTAGTGTAAGCATAACATAGAATCAACCCTTTTTGCTTCAGGTTTCAACTCAAAACCACCACATATAAAGTATAAACTACTGTAGCAACTTTCCCAAAAGTTCTGTGATCAAAAGAACTAAAAAAGAAAGCGATAAAGCGGCAAAAACAAACATTGGCAGAAATCTGTCAAAACATAAAAGCTGGCAAAGGTCGAATTTTTAGAGGGTTTTTTGTTGCTCAAATCAAAAAGTTTTCAACTAATGAAAGTTTGGATATAACATGGGGCATATGCACAAGAAATCGCAGGTCCAAAAGATATACAGAGAATTTTCACGAATTTTTACGGTGCAGCACCAAAAACTGTTTCAGGACAGCAACATCCCCAAATCTTACCTCGCTCAAATTAGAGGCTTCTCTTGGCACAAAAACGAAATAAAAATGATAAGGAGAGGTTATTACAGTAGTAATAACTTCCAAGACTCAAATAAAAGAAGAAGTACTGAAAAGAAAACATTGGGTTATCTCCCAATAGTGCTTTTCTTTAACGCCTTTGAGCTAGGCGCAGAAAATGTGAATCAAGTAATTATGAAAGAAGCATTAGGATCCACTATAGGAGTCTTTTCAACAATGAATTGAATTGTGTCCTAATAAGTTTTTGAAGATCCTTTATGATCACGCTTTGGTACACTACTTTCATCAAAAGGATTTTCAGGACAAATCCAACTAGAATTCTTTTCCCAAGCATCATGAATTCCTACAAGTTTACAAGGTATTGGTACTCTAAAATTTTCATTGGGTGTACCAACAACCGCTACAGGTGAGCCAAGCTTATTAAATTTCTTAAAAACTTTCCTAGCCTCAATGGCAACATCTCTAAATTATATGCGCAAAGTTTCCAAGATAAAAGCTTTTTTTTAGGATCCTCAATTTCATGAAGCTTAAGGAACATGTACTGCATAAAAGGATTAAGGCTAGCAAACCTAGCTTCTAACATGTGAACTAAATAAGAGGAAGCAACTTCATAACTAGGAGCAAGCTCAGCCAAAGACTTTTCCTCAACTTCTTTATGCATACTAATATGATTAAAGAACTCCTCAACGTTATCTTTCCCAATAATTGAACCACTACCTACTGAGAGGTCCTCCAGAACGTACTTAGGGAACAACATAATGAACTAAAGCAAAGAAATAACAACTATAAAGGATACTAATTTTTTTGTTTTTGATAAAATAATGCAAGTAAAAAAAAGTAAAGCAAAACTTAAAACAAAGTAAAGGATGTGCGTGCGAAAACTCCCCTTGCAGAAGTCTTCTTCCTCCCCGGCAACGGCGCCAGAAAAACTTGTTGATGGCGCGGTGATGAATAGTGCCAGAGAACTTGTTGGCGTGTAATTAATGAAGTAAATGACCGGCCAGTTGGAAACCCCAAGAGCAAGGTATGATGAATATAGCAGCAAGTTTTTCCCTCAGTAAGAAACCAAGGTTTAATCGTCTAGGAGGAGGATGTCAATACGACTGAAGGTGATGCCCACTAGCTGCGTGATGCTCTAACAAGGGCACCGTTAACAATAACTTGTTAGCGCGTCTTCAACTAGTAGCAACGTGGAACCTGCACACAACACAACCAAATACTTTGTTCCCAACTTACGATGAGGTTGTCAATCTCACCGGTTTGCTTGAAACAAAGGGTATGAGCGTATCGAGTGGAAAGCAATAGTAATATGCGAGTAAAGTAAACAGGTGATAGCAATATAAAGGAAATAGGACCGGGGTCCACAGTTCACTAGTGGTGTCTCTCCATAAGATAAAATCACACATGCTGGGTAAACAAATTACAATTGGGCAATTGATAGAATAAAGACAATGTGCATATGATGAGAGGATCACTATGAGATTTACTCTAGGCATTACAACAAGATACATAGACCGCCATCCAACTGCATCTATGACCAATAATCCACTTGTGGTGAATCAATCCGAGAACTCCACAAGTATTAAGTTGCGAACAACAGATAATTGCATTAAGCAAAGTGTGTAATGTAAACAAAGCATATGCCCTCAAGCATATGAATGTTGTTTTCCCCCTAGTAGCAACAGCACATCTACAACCTTAGAGGTTTCTGTCACTCCCCCAGATTAAATAGAGGCATGAACCCACTATCGAGGATAAATACCCCCTCTTGGAGTCACTAGCAACTACTTGGCCAAGATAGCTACTAACAACGGAGAGCATGCAAGATCATAAACAACATAGAGATAACATAAGATAATATTCAGTACATCAACTCAATCATAACACCAATATTCATCGGATCCCAACAAACACAACATGTAGAATTACATAACGGTGATCTCAATCATGTAAGGCAGCTCATGAGATCTAAACATGAAGCACATGGTGGAGAATACAACCATCTAGCTACTGCTATGGACCCATAGTCCAAGGTTGACTACTCACTCATCGCTCTGGAGGCAAGCATGGCGATGAAGAAGACCTCCGGTGGCAATTCCCCTCTCCGGCAGGGTGCCGGGAAGAGCTTCTGGACCCTCCCGATCTTCGGGTCGATGGCGGCGGCGGACCGCGATGTGTTCTGGAAAAGTGATCGGGTACTTATATATTTTCCGTCGGGGGGTCTTTATAGGCGAAGGGGCATCGTCAGGAGTGGGCCGAGGCACCCTCACACATAGGGGGCGCGGCCAGGGGCCAGGCCGCGCCGCCCTATTGTGTGGGGCCCTCGTGGCCCCACTCCGTCTCCTCTTCAGTTCTCTGGAAGCTTCGGTGAATTTCTGGACGTTCGGCTTTTGTTTCGTCCAATTCCGAGAATATTTCCTGTGTAACTTTTCTGAAACACAAAAACAGCTGAAAACAGGGAACTGGCACTATGGCGACTTGTTAATAGGTTAGTTCCGGAAAATGCATAAAAGTGCCACGAAGTGTAACGAAACACTAAGCAAATGGTGTAAAAATAAGCATGGAGCATCAAAAATTATAGATACGTTTGAGACGTATCACACAACAACGAAATAAAAAGGATAAGGAGCGGTTATTACAGTAGTAATAACTTCCAAAACTCAAATAAAAGAAAAATAACTGAAAATAAAACAATGGGTTATCTCCCAAGAGTGCTTTTCTTTAACGCCTTTGAGGTAGGCGCAGAAAGTGCGAATCAAGTAATATCGAAAGATGAAGCATCAAGATCAATTGCAGAAGTCTTTTCAACAATAAATTGAATTGTGTCCAAATGAGTTTTTGAAGATCCCTTATGATCACGCTTTGATACACTACTTTCATCAAAAAGATTTTCAGGACAAATCCAATTGAAATTCTTTTCCAAAGCCTCATGCATTCCTACAAGGTTGCAAGGTATTGGCACTTTGAAATATTCTTTGGTTGTACCAACAAATTTAACAGGCGAGCCAAGCATATTAAAACGCTCAAACACTTTCCTAGCTTCAATAGCAACATCTCTAAATTCTCTACGCAAAGTCTCCAAAATAAAATCTTTCTTTTCAGAGTCTTTAATATCATGAAGCTTAAGAAACATGTGTTGCATAAAAGGATTAAGGTTAGCAAACCTAGCTTCCAACATGTGAACTAAATAAGCAGCAGCAACTTCATAACTAGGAGCAAGCTCAGCCAAAGATCTATCCTCAACATCTTTATGCATACTAATATGATTAAAGAACTCCTCAATGTTACTTTTCCCAATAATAGAACCACTAGCTACTGAGAGGTCCTCCAAAACATACTTAGGGAACAACATAATGAACTAAGAGTAATAAAGTAACTACTATAAAGGGAACTAATTTTTTGTATTTTTGATAAAAGATGCAAACAAAAATAAAATAAAGCAAAACTAAAAACAAAGTAAAAGATTGTGCGTGCGAGACTCCCCTTGCAGAAGTCTTCTCTCTCCCCGGCAACGGCGCCAGAAAACTTGCTTGATGGTGCGGTGTTAATGATGTAAATAACTGACTAGTTGGGAACCCCAAGAGAAGGTATGATGAGCACAACAGCAAGTCTTCCCTTAGTTATGAAACCAAGGTTATCAATCCAGTAGGAGAAAGCCAAACTTAATAAGGTGATGCTTGCTAGCTTAGTGACACCCCGGACAATGGCGCCAGACAACTTGTTGGTGTGTCTTCACCTAGCAGCAATGCGAAACCTGCACACAACACAAACAAATACTTTGTCCCCAACTTACGATGAGGTTGTCAATCTCACCGGTTTGCTGTAAACAAAGAAATGAGCGTATCGAGTGGTAAAATGATAATAGTAATGCAAGTAAAGGTAAATAGTGTGAGTAAAGTAAAAGGGTAAAGCTATGTAAAGGAAATTGGACCGGGGTCTATAGTTCACTAGTGGTGTCTCTCCATAAGATAAATAAAGCATGCTGGGTAAACAAATTACAGTAGGGCAATTGATAGAGTAAAGATAACGTACATACATCACGAGGATCACTATGAGGCTTACTCTGGGCATTACGACAAAATACATAGACCGTAATCCAACTGCATCTATGACTAAAAATCCACTCGCGGGGATATCATCCGAACACCCCTTGAGTATTAAGTTGCGAACAACAGATAATCGCATTAAGCAAAGTGCGTAATGTAAACAAAGCAAATGTCCTTAGACACAAGAATGTTGTTTTCTCCCTAGTGGCAACAGCACATCTACAACCTTAGAGGCAACTGTCACTCTCCCAGATTAAATAGAGGCATGAACCCAACTATCGAGCATAAATACTCCCTCTTGGAGTTACTAGCATCTACTCGGCCAAGATAGCTACTAGCAACGGAAAGCATGCAAGATCATAAACAACATAGAGATAACATAAGATAATATTCAGCACATCAACTTTACATAGTACCAATACTCATCGGATCCCAACTAACACAACATGTATGATTACATAAAGATGATCTTGATCATGTAGGACAGCTCACAAGATCTAAACATGAAGCACATGGTGGAGAAGACAACCATCTTGCCACTGCTATGGACCCGTAGTCCAAGGTAGACTACTCAGACATCACTCCGGAGGTGACCATGGTGGTGGAGAAGGGCTCCGGCAGGGTGCCAGGAAGAGCTCCTGGATCCTCCCGATCTCGATTCGACGATGACGGCGGCTTGCAGTATGTTTTTGGGAAAAGCGATTCATCCCTTAGGTTTTTCCCGACGAGGGGTCTTTATAGGCGAAGGGGCATCGTCAGGAGGTGGACCAGGTAGGTTATGCGGCGCGGTGTTGATAGTTTTTCACCATCCAGTTGGGAACCCCAAGAGGAAGGTATGATGAGCACAGCAGCAAGTTTTTCCCTCAGTAAGAAACCAAGGTTTGTCAGTCCAGGAAAAAGTCAATACTCCAGAAGGTGATGCTGACTAGCCTACTAACACTCCAACAAGGGTGCTGTTAACGATTCTTGTTGACTCGTCTTCAACTAGTAGCAACGCGGAACCTGCACACAACACAACCAAATACTTTGCTCCCAACTTATGATGAGGTTGTCAATCTCACCGGTTTGCTTGAAACAAAGGAATGAGCGTATCGAGTGGAAAGCGATAGTAATATGCAAGTAAAGTAAACAGTGCGAGTAAAGTAAACATGTAATAGCAATATAAAGGAAATAGGTGACGTGCATGTTTCCTTAGGTGTAACTGCAAACTTTGCATAGCTGTTGCTCTTGTTCCTCCTAGTATCTGTACTGCTTGCAGGTAGTCTGACAACCATAGAGTGGGTTCTTGCGACCCATCATACTTTTCTTGATCGTGTGGCAACTTGAAACCTTTGGGTACCCGCGTTTTGCGAACCCTGCGGGTGAAGCATAATGCACCCATCTCTTTTTCATCGTCTTCGTAGTTTTCCTCTCTCCATGCATAGCGTGAGTTATTTACTCGTGTTTGTGCTATTATGTTCCTTGCGTCCTTCCTCTTTTTTTTGTCGCCTCTCATCTTCTGATGAATCATTGGGTTCGCTTTGCGAGGATTTGTGCTTGAATTCTTCTTTTGCCTTTCTTTTCGACGTTCCACCTTTTCCTCTGGAAGCTTTCCCATTAACTTGTCTTCTACCAACCCGAGACTTTGTATTGCGGCCTGATGCATGTGTTCTCGTGGATCTCCAGGCTCTGGTTGTGTGGTTAGTAGGTACGCCTGTGCTGCTACCAACGCTGCTTCTGGTGTTTCTTGAATGAAATCTTCTTCTTCTTCTGACTGTTGCGGGCTTTGACTTTTTGCGTAGCTCTCCTCTCTTATCTGTGCTGTCATCCTCCTATTGTGCTTTGGGTCTCTATGTCTCTCCATGATGTACTCTAATGAATTGGTATATTCACTCCAATATCCTTCACTTGGTGTGCTGTTGTAATCTAGGCTTCTCATAATCATGTCTCTTTCCTATCTTAACTTCTTTTTGCGCTGGTGTAGCGCGTATTGGTATCACATTAAAATTTCTCTTCTTGAATCTACGGGTACATCGGTCCCGTGGTTGATAGCTGATGGTGCCAAGTTGATGAAGTAAATAACCGGCCCGTTGGGAACCCCAAGAGGAAGGTGTGATGAGTATAGCAGCAGATTTTCCCTCAGTTAAGAAACCAAGGTTTATTGTTCAGGAGAAGAGCAAACAATACGACTGAAGGTGAAGCGGACTGGCTTAATAGCACTCCAACAAGGGCGCCATTTACGACACTTGTTGACTCATCTTCGGCCAGTAGCAACACGGAACCTGCACACAACACAACCAAATACTTTGTTCCCAACTTGCGATGAGGTTGTCAATCTCACCGGTTTGCTTGAAACAAAGGTTATGAGCGTATCGAGTGGAAAACAAAAGAAGTATGCGAGTAAAGTAAACAATGCGAGTAAAGTAAACAGGTGATAGCAATATGATGGAAATAGGACCGGGGTCCACAGTTCACTAGTGGTGTCTCTCCATAAGATAAATAACACATGTTGGGTAAACAAATTACAGTGGGCAATTGATAGAATAAAGATAAACGTGATATGTCAAGAAGATCACTATGAGATTTACTCTGGGCATTACAACAAAATACATAGACCGCCATCCAACTGCATCTATGACTAATAATCCACTTGTGGCGAATCAATCCGAGAACTCCACAAGTATTAAGTTGCGAACAACAGATAATTGCATTAAGCAAAGTGTGTAATGTAAACAAAGCATATGCCCTTGAGCATATGAATGTTGTTTTCTCCCTAGTAGCAATAGCACATCTACAACCTTAGAGGTTTCTGTCACTCCCCCAGATTAAATAGAGGCATGAACCCACTATCGAGCATAAATACCCCCTCTTGGAGTCACTAGCAACTACTCAGCCAAGATAGCTACTAACAATGGAGAGCATGCAAGATCATAAACAACATAGAGATAACAAAAGATATATTTCAGTATAGCAACTCAATCATAACACCAATATTCATCGGATCCCAACAAACCAAACATGTAGAATTACATAACGGTGATCTCAATCATGTAGGGCAGCTCATGAGATCTAAACATGAAGCATATGGTGGAGAAGACAACCATCTAGCTACTGCTATGGACCCATAGTCCAAGGTAGACTACTCACTCATCGCTCTGGAGGCAAGCATGGCGATGAAGAAGACCTCCGGTGGCGATTCCCCTCTCCGGCAGGGTGCCGGGAAGAGCTTCTGGACCCTCCTGATCTTTGGGTCGACGGCGGCGGCGGATCGCGATGTGTTCTGGAAAATTGATCGGGTACTTAGGTTTTTTCCGTTGGGGGGTCTTTATAGGCAAAGGGGCATCGTCAGAGGTGGCCCGAGGGGCTCTCACACATAGGGGGCGCGGCCCAGGTTTCTGGCCGCGCCGCCCTGGTGTGTGGGGCCCTCGTGGCCCCCCTCCAACTTCTCTTCGGATCTCTGGAAGCTTCCGAGAAAAATAAGACTTCAGGAACTTGTTTCGTCCAATTCCAAGAATATTTCCTGTGTATCACTTCTGAAACACAAAAATAGCAGAAAACAGGGAACTGGCACTGTGGCGACTCGTTAATAGGTTAGTTCCGGAAAATGCATAAAAGTGCCATGAAGTGTAACAAAACAGTAGGCAAATGGTGTATAAACAAGCATGGAGCATCAAAAATTATAGATACGTTGGAGACGTATCAAGCATCCCCAAGCTTAACTCCTGCTCGTCCTCGAGTAGGTAAGTGATAACAAAAGAATAATTTTTGAGGTGACATGCACCTACACAATCTTGATCATATATGTAAGCATTTGTGAGCTGGGATCATAAGAACTTAAAACATGGGCATGAAAGATATAATCTTGACAATAAAGAACTTAGCAACCATGTTGTAAACATGCAAATGAACACAAACAAAAGATCATGAAAATGAAACAATGAAAGTCAAACGTGTGTTCAAATCATAAGGAAAGACATACAAATGGTTTTCAGCTTGTCCTTCATAGAGAGCAAAACATAAATGTATAGGACACCTTCAAGTTTAAGAGGGCGACTAGATACAAGTAATTTAAGAACAAGTGAAACCAACAATATGAATCAATCAATGAAAACTTTGGGACAATGCATATTATACTAAGAATGACAACTTTGCTCTCTTATGGTGCATAAAGATAGAAGGTGGTGACTCAACATAAAAGTAGAGGAAAGGCCCTTCGCAGAGGGAAGCAGTGATTGCAAGTTTTATAACCTTCAAAAATTATGTTACTTACTGGCTTTGAGCTCTCATTGCCCCCATCATAAGCATCTTGAATGGTTAGAGTTAATGCAAGAACAATTATGATGCATATGCTTGACAAATCATAAGTTGAAAACCTCGTGTCCCGTGAATACGAGTACCCAAACCTCATGCTACTCAACTTAGAGTCCCAAGCAAGGCTCTTGTCATTGTAAGTATATATGTATCATCGAGAACCGCCAACGGGGTACCTCTGTGCCCGATGACATGGAACAAGCCCACATCAAAATGACAGGACAAGCAGACAATGAACACCTCGACATCTCTTTTATTTGCCATTTGTTTAGCTTTTTATTGTGAGATGCGTCGTTGAATGTCCACCATGGGTATGCTGCAAATTTCCACCATGAATTATGCATGCTTAGATTGGCGGCCCAAGCGTTTCCCTAACACATATACAAACTCCATGATCCCCACAAGATTCCCAACTCATTTCACACCGCGGGCATCCATAAACAAAAGATCATGATATCAACTCAAATAAGAAGTGCAATGTTGAAAGCTTGCCCCATGACGGCATGGTTGGGCTAGAATCCAACTTACAACTTGCAAGCATAACAACTCAACATAAAAGACCACAATGTCAAATTTTTAAGAACAGGAAAAAGTAAAGTGTGCCTTCCGGTTCGTGAGAGCTTTACTGACCAATTTTCGCATAACACTGGTAAGAGTTTAATTTGAAGAGAAAATAAAAGCAAGTCAAATTTACTTGGAATAGCAAATTGCTAGTAGGTATGTATGGTGGACACTTTGGAAAACTTTGGCTTTTAGGAGTTGGATGCACGAGTAGAGCTCATACTCAGTACAAGGCGAGGGCTAGCAAAAGACTGGGAGCGACCAACTAAGAGAGCAATAATGGCCATAATCATGCAAAACGACATTAAAAGAAGCATAAGATGGCATCAAAAGTCAAAAACTAAAAGATCATAGAGGCTATTGGCGACTTTGTAAGAGTCTAACATGTGTGAGCATGCGCCAAGTCAACCCAAATAAAGCATCAAGGAGAAAACCAAAATAATGCTTCCATACAGTAAAAACAACGCATGATTTTTTCAAAGGCTCATTAAGCAATCTCAGTTATTTGAGACAAGTCATGCTACAGCAAAACCACTAAGCATACTATCGAAAAGACATCAAGCACGACATGAAAAAGCCTAAGCCGCAGTCTACACAAGCTCCTTCTTGTACCACTTTTTTGCACAAAGCTTTTTCTCTTTTCCAACACCATTTGAAATTTTTAAAGACACCTCTTTTGATGAAAACCAATAAAGATCAGATGCAAAAATACAGCTTGATGAAAATATATGACAAGGTCTGAATGCATATCAAGGTAAAAACGAAAACCAAAAGCAGTAGCAGAAAAAGAAGAACACTCGGTGAACGATAAGAGTGAAAAACTGAGTGTTCTTGGCAAATGAAAATGAGTACATCTCCTCCAAAGGAAATTTGTTGGGGTCCAACCATTTATTGCAGCAAACAAAACTAAACTAACTAAGAAAACTAAAACAACTGACGCTCCAAGAAAAACACATAGTGCATGAAGCAATAAAAATATAGTGTCTTGAAAGGTGACCTGATTTTTGCCGATGAAGAAGGGGTGCCTCGGGGGCATCCCCAAGCTTTGATGCTTGTACTTCTTGGATATTTCTTGGGGTGATGCATGGGCATCCCCAAGCTTGAGCTTTTGCCCATTCTTCAACTCATCTCATCATTCTCCAATCCCTACACTTGAAAACTTCCTTCATACAAAACTAAACACAATTCTATTAGCAACATTAGTGTAAGCATAACATATAATCAACCTCTTTTTGCTTCAGGTTTCAACCTAAAACCACCACATATAAAGCATATACTACTGTAGCAACTTCCCCAAAAGTTCCGTGATCAAAAGAACTCAAAAGAAAGCGATAAAGCGGCAAACACAAATATTGGCAGAAATCTGTCAAAACAGAACATCTGACAAAGGTCGAATTTTTGAGGGGTTTTCTGTTGCTCAAATCAAAAAGTGTTCAACTAACGAAAGTTTGGATATAACCTGGGTCATATGCACAAGAAATCGCAGGTCCAAAAGATATACAGAGAATTTATACTAATTTTTACGGTGCAGTACCGAAAACAGTTTCAGGACAGCAACATCCCCAAATCTTTACCTCACTCAAATTAGAGGCTTCTCTTGTCACAACAACAAAATAAAAAGGATAAGGAGCGGTCATTACAGTAGTAATGACTTCAAAGACTCAAATAAAATAAAAATTACTGAAAATAAAACATTGGGTTATCTCCCAAGAGTGCTTTTCTTTAACGCCTTTGAGCTAGGCGCAGAAAATTGCGAATCAAGTAATATCAAGAGATGAAGTGCTAGGATCAGCGCGTGCCTTATGTCTTCCTTTCTTACCTTTGCTCTTTACTCTAGGAAAGATGTGGCTATTGCAAGGTGGGGAGATAAATCTTATATTGCCTTTTCCCACATCAATGACGGCGCCCATGGTAAGGGACATAAAAGTGCCTCCAGCAGCTGAATCAAGTAGGTTCCTCGAAGAAAAATTCAGTCCTGCATAAAAAGTTTGGACAATCATCCAAGTAGTCAGTCCATGAGTGGGGCAATTCTTTATCATAGATTTCATTCTTTCCCAAGCTTGAGCAACATGTTCATTATCAAACTGACTAAACTTCATAATATTGCTATGCAGAGATATAATCTTAGCAGGAGGATAGTATCTACCAATAAAAGCATCCTTATACTTAGCCCATGAATCAATACTATTCTTAGTCAAAGACAGCAACCAATCTTTAGCTTTTCCTCTCAAAGAAAAAGGAAACAACTTGAGCTTAATAATATCACTTTCTACATCCTTATATTTCTGCATCTCACATAGCTCAACAAAATTGTTGAGATGAGCTGCAGCATCTTCAGTACTAGCACCAGAAAATTGCTCTTTCATAACAAGGTTCAATAAAGCAGGCTTAATCTCATAAAAATTCGTAGCAGGAGCAGGTGGTGCAATAGGAGTGCAGATAAAATCACTATTGTTCGTGCTAGTGAAGTCACACAGCTTGGTGTTTTAAGGATTAGCCATTTCAGCAAAACTAAAAGTAGACAAGTAAAAACAACTACCAAGGATTCTAATTTTTTTGGGTTTTTGATATAAAACGATGCAGGTAAAATAAATAAAGTAAAGCAAAACAATAACAAAGTAAAGGATGTGTGTGCGAAAAACTCCCCTTGCAGAAGTCTTCCACTCTTCCCCGGCAACGGCGCCAGAAAACTGCTTGATGGTGCCAAGTTGATGAAGTAAATAACCGGCCCGTTGGGAACCCCAAGAGGAAGGTGTGATGAGTATAGCAGCAGATTTTCCCTCAGTTAAGAAACCAAGGTTTATCGTTCAGGAGAAGAGCAAACAATACGACTGAAGGTGATGCAGACTGGCCTAATAGCACTCCAACAAGGCCGCCGTTTACGATACTTGTTGACTCGTCTTCGGCCAGTAGCAACGCGGAACCTGCACACAACACAACCAAATACTTTGTTCCCAACTTGCGATGAGGTTGTCAATCTCACCGGTTTGCTTGAAACAAAGGTTATGAGCGTATCGAGTGGAAAACAATAGAAGTATGCGAGTAAAGTAAACAGTGCGAGTAAAGTAAACAAGTGATAGCAATATGATGGAAATAGGACCGGGGTCCACAGTTCACTAGTGGTGTCTCTCCATAAGATAAATAACACATGCTGGGTAAACAAATTACAGTTGGGCAATTGATAGAATAAAGATAAACGTGATATGTCAAGAAGATCACTATGAGATTTACTCTGGGCATTACAACAAAATACATAGACCGCCATCCAACTGCATCTATGACTAATAATCCACTTGTGGCGAATCAATCCGAGAACTCCACAAGTATTAAGTTGCAAACAACAGATAATTGCATTAAGCAAAGTGTGTAATGTAAACAAAGCATATGCCCATGAGCATATGAATGTTGTTTTCTCCCTAGTAGCAACATCACATCTACAACCTTAGAGGTTTCTGTCACTCCCCCAGATTAAATAGAGGCATGAACCCACTATCGAGCATAAATACCCCCTCTTGGAGTCACTAGCAACTACTCGGCCAAGATAGCTACTAACAACGGAGAGCATGCAAGATCATAAATAACATAGAGATAACAAAAGATATATTTCAGTATAGCAACTCAATCATAACACCAATATTCATCGGATCCCAACAAATCAAACATGTAGAATTACATAACGGTGATCTCAATCATGTAGGGCAGCTCATGAGATCTAAACATGAAGCACATGGTGGAGAAGACAACCATCTAGCTACTACTATGGACCCATAGTCCAAGGTAGACTACTCACTCGTCGCTCCGGAGGCAAGCATGGTGATGAAGAAGACCTCCGGTGGCGATTCCCCTCTCCGGCAGGGTGCCGGGAAGAGCTTCTAGACCCTCCCGATCTTCGGGTCGACGGCGGCGGCGGATCGCGATGTGTTCTGGAAAATTGATCGGGTACTTAGGTTTTTTCCGTCGGGGGGTCTTTATAGGCGAAGGGGCATCGTCAGAGGTGGCCCGAGGGGCTCTCACACATAGGGGGCGCGGCCCAGGGCCTGGCCGCGCCGCCCTTGTGTGTGAGGCCCTCGTGGCCCCCCTCCAACTTCTCTTCGGATCTCTGGAAGCTTCCGGGAAAAATAAGACTTCAGGAACTTATTTCGTCCAATTCCGAGAATATTTCCTGTGTATCACTTCTGAAACACAAAAACAGTAGAAAACAGGGAACTGGCACTGTGGCGACTCGTTAATAGGTTAGTTCCGGAAAATGCATAAAAGTGCCACGAAGTGTAACAAAACAGTAGGCAAATGGTGTATAAACAAGCATGGAGCATCAAAAATTATAGATACGTTGGAGACGTATCAATAGCTGTCATGATCATTCTCCACTCTCCGGCCAAAACATGCACTTTCTCCTTCTCTTTCTTGCCATTGCTCCTTATTTTGTCGACTTGCATGTCGATCTCCTCGTTGCCAGCATGATTGTTTTCTTCTTCTGCTGCTTCTGTGATGATGACACATAGTTGGTGTATGCTTCTGGAGACGCCGCTGCTTCTGCTGGCGATGTCCCTTGATTTGTCCACTGCTGCTTCCACAATGGTCTTTTGCCCGGTTTCGTCGGGTTCCTCGAATTTTTCCTGCAGATTTTTCGTTGCTACTAAGCTGACTGGCGAGTTTGCCTCGCTAGAAGAGCCTACAGATGATCCACATGCTGTGATTCTCTCTGTGTTTCTTGCCGACGGAACTGATTTCGTCGGTTTCGAAAGGCGAGTTGAACCCGAAGGTCCGATGTAGAAGCTTAGACTTCCGAACGTCAATTCCATCTCATGATTTTCGTCGACTTGCGGATTACTATTGGCTAAAAGCGAAAAAGCCGTCGAATCCATGATTCCAATGCCCCGAGTCCCCACGGTCGGCGCCAATTGACGAGGGGTTAACTCGACAAATGTCCTAGATGAAGGACTTAGGATCGGGGAGATAGGGCATCGGATGAACTCGAAGGTAAACTCAGTCAAACAAGGTGGCTATGAAAGTAAACGTGGGTGTAGAACCTGGCTTGCTTTCAGTCTATCCCACACCGTCCCCTCCTGGCCCCTATATATAGGTGGCCAAGTCTCGAGGATCGGGTGGGATCCGATACAGATTACAATATCGACATACGACATGAACTCGTATTTCGACTAGTATTACAATTGGGCCTAGCTTAATGGTCCTCAGGGGTACTCAACTGACGGGCTCTATTATCTATACCCTTGTCAACCGGGGTCCACAGTTCACTAGTGGTGTCTCTCCATAAGATAAAATAACACATGCCGGGTAAACAAATTACAGTTGGGCAATTGATAGAATAAAGACAACGTGCATATGTCAAGAGGATCACTATGAGATTTACTCTGGGCATTACAACAAGATACATAGACCGTCATCCAACTGCATCTATGACTAATAATCCACTTATGGCGAATCAATCCGAGAACTCCACAAGTATTAAGTTGCGAACAACAGATAACTGCATTAAGCAAAGTGTGTAATGTAAACAAAGCATATGCCCTTGGACATATGAATGTTGTTTTCTCCCTAGTAGCAACAGCACATCTACAACCTTAGAGGTTTCTGTCACTCCCCCAGATTAAATAGAGGCATGAACCAACTATCGAGCATAAATACCCCCTCTTGGAGTCACTAGCAACTACTCGGCCAAGATAGCTACTAACAACGGATAGCATGCAAGATCATAAACAACATAGAGATAACATAAGATAAAATTCAGTACATCAACTCAATCATAACACCAATATTCATCGGATCCCAACAAACACAACATATAGAATTACATAACGGTGATCTCGATCATGTAAGGCAGCTCACGAGATCTAAACATGAAGCACATGGTGGAGAAGACAACCAACCAGCTACTGATATGGACCCGTAGTCCAAGGTAGACTACTCACTCATCGCGCCGGAGGCAAGCATGGCGATGAAGAAGACCTCCGGTGGCGATTCCCCTCTCCGGCAGGGTGCCGGGAAGAGCTTCTGGACCCTCCCGATCTCGGGTCGACGGCGGTGGATCGCGATGTATTCTGGAAAAGTGATCGGGTGTTTAGGTTTTTCGCGTCGGGGGGTCTTTATAGGCGAAGGGGCGGTGTCAGAAGTGGGCCAGGGTGGCCTCACCACCAGGGGGCACGGGCCAGGGGCAGGCCGCGCCGCCCTGTGGTGTGGCTGCCCTGTGGCCCCTCTTCGTCTCCTCTTCGGTTCTCTAGAAGCTTCGGTAAATTTCTGGATGTTCGGCTTTTGTTTCGTCCAATTCCGAGAATATTTCCTGTGTAACTTTTCTGAAACACTAAAACAACAGAAAGCAGGGAACTGGCACTGTGGCATCTCGTTAATAGGTTAGTTCCGGAAAATGCATAAAAATGCCATGAAGTGTAACGAAACACTAAGCAAATGGTGTAAAAATAAGCATGGAGCATAAAAAATTATAGATACGTTAGAGACGTATCAGCATCCCCAAGCTTAACTCCTGCTCGTCCTCGAGTAGGTAAGTGATTACAAAATAAATAATTTTTGAGGTGACATGCACCTACACAATCTTGCTCATCTAAGTAAGCGTTGTGCGCTGGGATCAAAAGAACTTAAAACATGGGCATGAAAGATATAATCTTGATAGAAGAAACTTAGCAACCATGTTATAACATGAAAAAGAACACAAATGAAAGATCATGAAAATGAAATAATGAAAGTCAAATGTGTGTTCAAATCATATGGAAAAACATACAAATGGTTTTCAGCTTGTCCTTCATGAGAGAGCAAAACATAAATGCATAGGACACCTTCAAGTTTAAGAGGGCGACTAGATACAAATAATTTGAGAACAAGTGAAACCAACATCATGAATCAATCAATGAAAACTTTGGGACAATGCACATTATACTTAGAATGACAACTATGCTCTCTTAGACGGTGCATAAAGGTAGAAGGTGGTGACTCAACATAAAATTAAAAGAAAGGCCCTTTGCGGAGGGAAGCAGTGATTAAACATGTGCTAGAGCTTTTCATTTGTAAAACAGAGAGATACAAATTGGGTTTTGAGAGGTGGTTGTTTCATGTCAACGACTGGCGATGGGGTCTTACTATCTTCCATAATAAACAAGTGAGAGCTGTTCCGAGTTCTTTGAAAATTTGGCACATTGCTGCTCTTTTATAAAGCTTTGGTACTCCTCCCCACCTTTTTTCCTTTCTCAAACCATGGCTAACCGATTCCATCGGGTGCCCACCAACATTCACATACCATGGAGGAGTGCCTTTTTTCTTTTTTTAGAATTAGATTGCAATGGTCTGACCAGCTCTCATGCAAAATTAATGACGAGCAGATGAAGCTGCCTAGTCGAGGGGTACTTAATTTAATATGGAAGATAGCAATTCCGGCCACTATGTCCCCATGAGCTAAAAACAGTGGCACAAAACGAGAAGTAGTTGAAAGTTTTGAAAGGTAGCACATGAAAATTTACTTGGAATGGCTTACAAATACAATGCATAGGAATTTATAGTGGACACAATGGCAATATTGGTTTTTAGGAGTTGGATGCACGAGTAGAGCTCATACTCAGTACAAAATGAGGGCTAGCAAAAGACTGGGAGCGACCAACAAAGAGAGCAATAACGGCCATAATCATGCATAGCGACAAAGCGATATTAAAAGAAGCATAAGATGGCATCAAAAGTCAAAAACTAAATGATCATAGAGGCAATGGTGACTTTGTATGAGTCTAACATGTGTGAGCATGCACCAAGTCAACCCAAATAAAGCATCAAAGGAGAAAACCAAAATAATGCTTCCAAATAATTAAAACAACGCATGATTTTTTTCAAAGGCTCATTAAGCAATCTCAGTCATTTGAGACAAGTCATGCTACAGCAAAACCACTAAGCATACTATCAAAAATACATCAAGCATGACATGCAAAAGCCTAGGCCGCAGTCTACACAAGCTCCTTCTTGTACCACTTTTTTGCATAAAGCTTTTTCTCTTTTCCAACACCATTCGAACTTTTTATAAACAACTCATTTGATGAAAACTAACATGGACCAGAGGTAAAAATACACCTTGATATAAAGATATAACAAGATCTGAACACAAATCAAGGCAAAAAAATGAAAGCTAAACGCAGTTCTAGAAAAAGAAGAACACTCGTTGAAACGATAAGAGTGAAAAACGAAGTGTTCTTGGCAAATGAAAAGCAAGGCAACTTCTGCAAAAGGAATTTGTTGGGGTCCAATTATTTATTGCAGCAAACAAAACTAAACAAAACTGAAAACTAAAAACAACTGACGCTCCAAGAAAAACGCATAATGTATGAAGCAATAAAAATAGTGTGTTGAAAGGTGACCTGATTTTTGCCGATGAAGAAGGGGTGCCTCGGGGGCATCCCCAAGCTTTGACGCTTTTACCTCATGGATATTTCTAAGGGTGCGTGGGCATCCCCAAGCTTGAGCTTTTGTCCGTTCTTCAACTCATCTCATCATTCTCCGATCCCTACACTTGAAAACTTCCTTCATACAAAACTAAACGCAAATCTATTAGCAACATTAGTGTAAGCATAGCAATGAATCAACCCCTTTTTGCTTCAGGTTTCAACTCCAAACCACCACATATAAAGTATATGCTACTGTATCAACTTCCCCAAAAGTTCCGTGATCAAAAGAACTCAAAAAGAAAGCGATAAAGCGGCAAACACAAATATTGGCAGAAATCTGTCAAAACAGAACATCTGACAAAGGTCGAATTTTTAGAGGATTTTCTGTTGCTCAAATCAAAAAGTGTTCAACTAATGAAAGTTTGGATATAACCTGGGGCATATGCACAAGAAATCGCAGGTCCAAAAGATATACAAAGAATTGTAACGAATTTTTACGGTGCAGCACCAAAAACTGTTTCAGGACAGCAACATCCCCAAATCTTACCTCACTCAAATTAGAGGCTTCTCTTGGCACAAAAACGAAATAAAAAGGATAAGGAGAGGTCATTACAGTAGTAATAACTTCCAAGATTCAAATAAAATAAAAATAACTGAAAGTAAAAATATTGGGTTATCTCCCAAGAGTGCTTTTCTTTAACACCTTTGAGCTAGGTGCAGAAAGTGCGAATCAAGTAATATCAAGTGATGAAGCATCAAGCTCATAATTTGCTCTAAGAATAGAGTCAAAAAGCAATTTATTTCTCTTTCTAGGGAAGTGTTCCATACCTTTCTTGAGTGGAAATTGATATTTGATGGTGCCTTCCCACATATCAATGATGGCACCTATAGTTCGAAGAAAGGGTCTTCCCAAAATAATAGGACATGAAACATTGCATTCAACATCCATGACAAGAAAATCAACGGGAACAAGATTATTGTTAACTATAATAAGAACATCATTAATTCTTCCCAAAGGTTTCTTCTTAGCAACATCAGCAATAGGAACATCATAATAACACTTTTCAAACGGTGGTAAATCAAGCATATCATAAATCTTTCTAGGCATGATGGAGATACTAGCACCTAGATCACATAAAGCATGGCAATCAAAACCATTAACATGCATATTAATGATGGGTTCCCAACCATCTTCTAACTTCTTAGGAATAGAAGCTTTTTGCTTCAACTTTTCATCCCTAATTTTCATGAGAGCATTGGTAATATGCTTAGTAAAAGCAACATTTAAAGAACTAGCATTAGGAGTCAAAGCAAGCTTTTGAAAGAACAAAATAACTTCAGATATATTTCAGCCATCAACATCAAAATCATTAAAGGAAATAGAGCTATCATCTCCTACACTCCAAAAAATTTCAGCACTTTTTTGAGATTTTTTTTTGCTGTTTTAGGCTTTTTAATACTAGGAGTAGGAGTTTTCTCTACACCAATCAAAGTAAGAGGATTGATAGCATTAGGAATAACATCATTAGAGGTAGTAATGGTACATACCTTCATCTTCCTAGCCATCTCATCTTCTCTTTCCCGCCTGGCATGCAATTCTGCTAGCATCCTAGCATTTTCATCAATTCTAACTTGGATAGCATTAGCAGTGGCAAAAGGATTGTTCTCTTTCACATCATTAGGCAACACTTTTAGTTTCAGAAGTTCAACATCATGAGCAAGGCTATCAACTTTAGAAGCAAGAATATCAATTTTGCCTAACTTTTCCTCAACAGACTTGTTAAAAGCATTTTGCTTACCGATGAAGTCCTTGAGCATTACCTCAAGCTCGGAGGGCGCGGCCCTAGTGTTGTTGGAGGAATTACCATAACCATTACCATT
The DNA here is from genome assembly GCA_007115705.1 of Dactylis glomerata. Lineage (NCBI taxonomy): Eukaryota > Viridiplantae > Streptophyta > Magnoliopsida > Poales > Poaceae > Dactylis > Dactylis glomerata. Next base: position 369,057 of record QXEO01001062.1, on the reverse strand, counting down.
GGTAGAAGGATACGGCCTATAATTGTTACTAGCAAAATTGTTCCTATAAGCATTGTTGTTGAAATTATTATTTCTAATGAAGTTTACATCAACATGCTCTTCTTGAGCAACCAAAGAGGCCAAAGGAACATTACTAGGATCTACATGAGTCCTATCATTAGAAAGCATAAGCACAATAGCATCAATATTATCACTCAAGGAAGAGGTTTCCTCAACGGAATTTACCTTCTTACCTTGTGGAGCTCTCTGGGTGTGCCATTCAGAATAATTTACCATCATATTGTTGAGAAGCTTGGTTGCGGCGCCCAAGGTAAGGGACATAAAAGTGCCTCCATCAGCTAAATCCAATAGGTTCCTTGAAGAAAAATTCAGTCCTGCATAAAAAGTTTGGACAATCATCCAAGTAGTCAGTCCATGAGTGGGACAATTCTTTATCATAGATTTCATTCTTTCCCAAGCTTGAGCAACATGTTCATTATCAAACTGACAAAACTTCATAATATTGCTACGCAAAGCTATAATCTTAGCAGGAGGATAATATCTACCAATAAAGGCATCCTTACACTTAGCCCATGAATCAATACTATTTTTAGGCAAAGACAGCAACCAATCCTTAGCTTTTCCCCTCAAAGAAAAAGGAACAAACTTAAGCTTAATAATATCACTTTCTACATCCTTATATTTCTGTATCTCACATAGCTCAACAAAATTGTTGAGATGAGCTGCAGCATCATCAGTACTAGCACTAGAAAATTGCTCTTTCATAACAAGGTTCAACAAAGCAGGCTTAATCTCATAAAAATTTGTAGCAGGAGCAGGTGGCGCAATAGGAGTGCTCATGAAATCACTATTATTCGTGCTAGTGAAGTCACACAATTTGGTGTTTTCAGGAGTAGCCATTCTAGCAAAACTAAAAGCAGACAAGTATAAACAACTATAAAGGATACTAATTTTTTTGTGTTTTTGATAAAACGATGCAAGTAAAAATAAAGTAAAGCAAAACTTAAAACAAAGTAAAGGATGTGCGTGCGAAACTCCCCTTGCAGAAGTCTTCTTTTTCTCCGGCAACGGCGCCAGAAAAATTTCTTGATGTGGCGCGGTGTTGATAGTTTTTCACCGTCCAGTTGGGAACCCCAAGAGGAAGGTATGATGAGCACAGCAGCAAGTTTTTCCCTCAGTAAGAAACCAAGGTTTGTCAGTCCAGGAAAAAGTCAATACTCCAGAAGGTGATGCTGACTAGCCTACTAACACTCTAACAAGGGCACCGTTAACGATTCTTGTTGACTTGTCTTCAACTAGTAGCAACACGGAACCTGCACACAACACAACCAAATACTTTGCTCCCAACTTACGATGAGGTTGTCAATCTCACCGGTTTGCTTGAAACAAAGGAATGAGCGTATCGAGTGGAAAGCAATAGTAATATGCAAGTAAAGTAAACAATGCGAGTAAAGTAAACAGGTAATAGCAATATAAAGGAAATAGGACCGGGGTCCACAGTTCACTAGTGGTTGTTCGCACACGAACACGTCACCGTGTACCTCCGACGTCGAGCGCGATACGCAGGACACATCGCCGGAGGAGGTTAGCCGAAAGCGCGATACACAGGACAATCTGGCGGGCTCTTTTGAAGACCCGAAACCCCACACGCCCGGGAGAGACCTCGTCTGGGTGCACGGCGGTGATGGGCTGCCCTAGGTCGGTTCGCCCGCCCCTAGGACTTTGCAGGTCGAAGCTCTCCAACACGAAGAACACCGACGAACGATGAGCAGAAAACAAGGGCGAGAGAGAAAAAATAGAGGTTTGTAGATTGGTTTTTGCGATTGTGTGTTGTTGTTCAATCGACCTTCACCCCTCAGGTATATAAGGGGCGGCTGGACTTCCCGTACATGTATTGGACTTCTACAAGGATTACAATTTGTGTCTAAGTTGAATTCTATTTCTAAACTAGGCATATTCTGGCCGGTTTCGTACTGAACCCGGACCCAAGTGTCCTCTGGCTCAAAAGTCGCCCTTGTCCTTCCGCGTTGACCTGAAACTTGCCTTCTCTTTGTGCACTTGAATTGACCTGATGTCGGGGTTTCTGGGCATCGTAAGCCACATAGTGGGCCACACCATGAGTTACACATTGGATCCTATGAGTGGATCGCTCGAGAAATGAATAGCCACACGGAGGGCCACATGGGATCCCCTCACATATGATCCCAAGAGAGGATCGCTTGGACACACCGAGGGCCATATAGATCCTTTCACATGGGATCCCAAGAGTGAATCGCTTGGCCATTTTTGCCGGGTTTCCTTCCAGTAGTCTTCTCTGGGTTGCCAATTCTTCCTGGAGAAACTCTTCAAGCTTCAAGCTAACCTGTCAAAAACGGGTGCTAACACACGCCCCCCTGTTTTCTAGTAGAGCTTGCGTACTAGAAAATATCCATTGTAGAAGTTTTGTCTAAGGACGATGTCAACACTCCATCGGCCATCTGTTCTTAGGGCGATAACTCTATATCGGCCATGTGTGTTTTAAGCTTCTTGCCACACGCTCGGGTAAAACTTCTTTAGATATCTTCCATTGAGAGCTCGAGGTAATAAATTTCCCTCCATAGATTCAACCAAATATGAATTTCCAAGAACTACTCTCATGACCTTGAAAGGACCCTCCCAGCTTGGAGACCATTTGCCAAATTTTCTGTCTTTTGAACCAACTGGCAGGATTACCTTCCACACTAGGTCACCAACCTGGAAGCTCTTCAACTTTACCTTTTTGTTATATGCTCTTGCTACCCGCAATTTCTCCTTCTCTATGTCTCTTAGAGCAATTAGACGCTTATCGGCGACTTCATCAATGTTATCCATCATTAAGTTATGAAAATCCACCGCCGATAAATCATTTTGCTTAGCGAACCTCAAAGCAGCCAGATTCACCCCTACTAGTAAAACGGCTTCTTGCCCATACACGAGCTCATATGGAGTTACTTTTGTTGCACCATGCCTTGAAATCCTATGCGCCCACAAAGCTTTAGACAACACTTCATGCCATCTCCTTGGATGATCTTCAATCTTCTTCTTGATGAGCTTGATCAAAGTTTTATTGCTAGATTCAGCTTGTCCATTAGCCTGAGCATAATATGGGGATGAATTGAGCATCTTTATCTTATATGATTCGGCGAATTCTTCTACTTCCTTTGCCATAAATGATGAACCCTGATCTGTGGTCAAAGTTTGAGGAACGTCGAATCTATGTATAATGTGCTCAGTTATGAATTGGATCACCTCCTTATGGGTCATATTCCTGAGAGGTATTGCTTCAGACCATTTGGTAAAATAATCAGTGGCTACCAACACGAACTGATGCCCTTTCGAAGAAGGATGAATCATGCCAATGAAATCCAATCCCCAACCTCTAAATGGCCACGGCTTGATAACATGATTCAACATAGCAGCAGGATCCAACTGAATATCAATAAACTTTTGACAAGCTTCGCATCCTTTATAATATCTGAAGCAATCATTTATCATCGTCGGCCAATAAAAACCTGCATGTCGTAGTAACCACTTCATCTTGTGCGCCGACTGATGAGTACCACAGATACCTTCATGTACCTCCCCCATAGCGACCCTTGCTTGGTCTTCATCCAAACACTTCAAGAGAATACCATCAACTGTTCGGCGATAGAGATTATCATCTATAAAAACATATTTGAAAGTGATCCACTGAACAGCCCTATCCGTCCTCCTGCTAGGATCCTGCAAATATTCAACAATAGGCCTTCTCCAATCTTTGTTTTCACCTACACTAGATCCTTCATTAGCGACCAAATCAATGGGCTTTAATTCAGTCTTACCTTGTCTCGACATCCAGTAAACGCTGACTCAAATAAGTTATGACATGTTCCTTTCCTTCGGTCTCTTGAGTCAAAACAACACCAATAACGCCTTCCTCCGCAGCGATATAGAGCCTAAAAATCTCTCCATATTTGGGCGCCTTCAATACCGGCGGAGTAGACAAACAAAGCTTGATATTTTAGAATGCCTCTTGCTATTTTGCCCCCCAGGTAAAATCATCATCATTCTTTAACCGAAGAATAGGAGTAAATGCATCAACCTTCCCTGACAAATTCACTATGAATCGCCTCAAATAATTAACCTTGCCAAGGAATTTCTGCATATCTTTCTTGCATTTCGGTGCTTCTATTTTTTGGATAGCCTCTATCTTCTGTGGATCAATCTCTATGCCATGTTGATGTATAATAAAACCCAAGAATTTCCCAGCCGATACACCAAAAGCACACTTCAAAGGATTCATCTTGAGCCCATACTTCCCCATCCTCTCAAAAGCTAAGCGCAAATCGGCTAAATGAGATTTATTAGCATCCGATTTGACAACAATATCATCAATATAGACTTCAAGTATGACCCCAAGCAAATCATGAAATATTAAATTCATAGCCCGCTGATATGTGGCACCGGCGTTTTTCAACCCAAAGGTCATTACCGTCCACTCAAATAAACCAACAAAGCCAGGGCACCAAAAGGCTGTTTTGAATGCATCCTCTTCGGCCATAAAAATTTGGTTATACCCCGCATTGCCATCAAGAAAACTAATAACTTTATTACCAGAGGCATCATTAATAAGCATATCGGCTATTGGCATAGGATACTCATCTTTGGGTGTAGCTCTATTTAGATCCCTGAAATCAATACACACCCTCAACTTGCTTGATCCTTTTTTCTCCACAGGTACAATATTAGAAATCCAATCTGCATACCTGCAAGGTTTAATAAAATTAGCTTTAAGCAAACGACCGATCTCCTCCTTGACCCGGTCATACATTTTAGGATTGAATTTCCGGGCCGGTTGTTTATAAGGTCTAAAACCGGCCTTGATAGGCAATCGATGCTCAACTAAATCCCGGCTCAAACCATGCATCTCATGATACTCCCACGCAAAGCAATCGACATATTCTTTTAACAGCCCGATTAACATATCCTTATAATTGGCTTTCAGATTTTTGTTTACAAACGTCGGCCTAGGAATTAAACCATCTCCTATATCTACCTCTTCCAATGGATCAGCCGATGTAAAACCTTGTCCCAACTTATCCATATCATCTAATTCTTCAATTGACTCATACATATTGTTCCCACTGGACCGATATTCCACAAGCCTCTTCTGCAACCACTCTTCGTTGGGATCCATTTAAATCACATGTTTGGGAGCCGATTACTATAAATCGGCTTTAAAGATACGGGCACAAAGCCATTCTTTGTGGCACTAAGAAAATCAAAATCTGAAAGATCACGCCCCGTCAAACAAGTAGCATTAGGATGTTGCCAATCCACCGGTGAATCAGCCAAAGCAATGCACGATGAATTATCAGCATGGACTACCTCAACTTCATCATCAACCCACTGTATCAAGAACTGATGCAAAGTAGATGGCACACATTGGTTTGCATGGAGCCAATCGCGGCCTAATATGACATTGTAATTACCTTGCACCTCAGCAATAAAGAAGGCGGTGGCCAAAGATTTGCTTCCCACGGTGAGCTCTACACTCATGACACCTTTAGCCTCAGTTTTTTCTTTACCTTCAAACCCATTAAGCACCATGTTGGTCTTCATTAAATCATTCTCATCAAGCCCCAACTTCTTGAAAACCGAATATGGCATAAGATTCACCACAGCGCCACCATCAACAAGCATTCTAGCAACTGGCGACCCATTAATGTGTCCCTTGACATATAGTGGTTTCAAGTGTTTCACCGGTTCTTTTGGCTTCTCAAAGATGGCATTCTTGGGCCCAAAGTCCAGTTGTGCTACCTCCCCTTCTTCATCTACGGCACAGAATTCAGAGGGTAAATAATAAACCATATTCATATCCATACCTTCCCTAGTTGGCGAGCTTTCATAGTCCACCAATTCCTCATCATCTTCCAGTGCGGGAGTTTGCTCTAGAATTTCATCAGTTGAAGGAGGTGTAGGAGGTGGTGTAGTAACAATGCTCGTGCTCCCCTCCTGAGATGGTGTCAGAACTGTTGTGATTATCATGGGAACTGTGGTATCTTTCACTTGCTTACGTACCCACTTCTTAGAAGGCACTGGGTGAGTTTCATCAAAAACTGCATCCCTCCTCTTTTCAGCTTCATTCTCCACCTTCTCTTGATTCCTCATGCGCTGCAGCCTCCTTTTCTTGCTTTTGTCAATCCAAGAGGACACCACTTAGGCTGAGTATATTTAGGATCCCTTGGCTTGGCTTTGCTTGTGCTAGCTTCGTGATCATTAGCCGAGGATCTTGGCTGAATAGTCAGTATAGCCTTATCAGAACTAGCCGGTTTATCAATATCAACCGGCTCTTTGAGTTTCAACGCTTGTGTGCCCACTATGATTGAGCTGACATTAGGATTCTTCCCTTGTTGCTTGCCAGACTCTGAAGTTTCAGCACATGGCGACATAGGACGTCCCTCCTTCTCAGCACCCTCTGAAGATTTTGGATGTGACCGATTAGTATTATAACTCAAACGGTCTCGAACAGGTCGAGTGATCCTGTCATGCATAGATTTCCTGGGTGCTGCCCATTGATACGTCTCAAACGTATCTATAATTTTTGATGCTCCATGCTTGTTTTTACACCATTTGCCTATTGTTTCGTTACACTTAGTGGGACTTTTATGCATTTTCTGGAACTAACCTATTAATGAAGTGCCACAGTGCCAGTTCCCTGTTTTCTGCTGTTTTTGTGTTTCAGAGTGATACACAGGAAATATTCTCGGAATTGGACAAAACCATATCCTAAAGTCTTATTTTACCCGGAAACTTCCAGAGATCCGAAGAGGAGTAGGAGGGGGGCCACCAGGGCCCCACACGCAGGGGCGGCGTGGCCAGCCCCCTGGCCGCGCGGGGCCCGCGTGAGGGAGCCTGGCTCCCCCTCTGACATCGCCCCTTCGCCTATAAAGACCCCCCGACGGAAAAAAACCTAAGGACCCGATCAGTTTTCCAGAACACATCGCGATCCGCCGCCGCTGTCGACCCGAAGTTCGGGAGGGTCCAGAAGCTCTTCCCGGCACCCTGCCGGAGAGAGGAATCGCCACCAGAGGTCTTCTTCATCGCCATGCTTGCCTCCAGAGCGATGAGTGAGTAGTCTACCTTGGACTATGGGTCCATAGCAGTAGCTAGATGGTTGTCTTCTCCACCATGTGCTTCATGTTTAGATCTCATGAGCTGCCATACATGATTGAGATCACCGTTATGTAATTCTACATGTTTGGTTTGTTGGGATCCGATGAATATTGGTGTTTATGATTAAGTTGCTGTACTGAATTATATCTCTATGTTGTTTACGATCTTGCATGCTCTCCGTTGTTAGTAGCTATCTTGGCCGAGTAGTTGCTAGTGACTCCAAGAGGGGGTATTTATGCTCGATAGTGGGTTCATGCCTCTATTTCACCTGGGGGAGTGACAGAAACCTCTAAGGTGGTAGATGTGCTGTTGCTACTAGGGAGAAAACAACATTCATATGCTCAAGGGCATATGCTTTGTTTACATTACACACTTTGCTTAATGCAATTATCTGTTGTTCGCAACTTAATACTTGTAGGGTGTTCGGATTGATATCCCCGGGAGTGGATTATTAGTCATAGATGCAGTTGGATGGCGGTCTATGTATTTTGTTGTAATGCCCGGAGTAAATCTCATAGTGATCTTCTTGACATATCACGTTATCTTTATTCTATCAATTGCCCAACTGTAATTTGTTTACCCAGCATGTGTTATTTTATCTATGGAGAGACACCACTAGTGAACTGTGGACCCGGTCCTATTTCCATCATATTGCTATCATCTGTTTACTTTATTCGCACTATTTACTTTACTCGCATACTATATTGTTTTCCACTCGATACACTCATCACCTTTGTTTCAAGCAAACCGGTGAGATTGACAACCTCATCGCAAGTTGGGGACAAAGTATTTGTTTGTGTGTGTGCAGGTTCCGCATCACCTTCAGTCGTCATTGTCTCTCCTCTCCTGACCGATATTAAACCTTGGTTTCTTAACTGAGGGAAAACTAGCTGCTATACTCATCATACCTTCCTCTTGGGGTTCCCAACGGGCTGGTTATTCACCACGCACAAGGACCGTCTGCTCCCACATCAACCACACACCAGCAGCCTCTTTTCTGGCGCCATCAACCGGTAGCAGCTTCTTTTCTAGCGCCGTTGCCGGGGAGGAAGAGAAGACTTCTACGAGGGGAGTTTTTCGCACACACATTCTTTACTTTTTTATTGTTTTGCTTTACTTTATTTTATTTTACCTGCATCATTTTATATCAAAAACCCAAAAAAAATTAGAATCCTTTGTAGTTGTTTTTACTTGTCTTGCTTTATCATGCTTTCTATCAATGGTTGGTTTCTTTGAAACTAAATCTTTTTGGCAAGGTGGGTTCACGGAAGAGCAGCAAAATTATTATGAGGAACACCGCTTGTCACAAAAAGGGAAACACTTATGGGAACAAATCAATAGATTATATATCATTGCTAGAAATGTGTGCTCTACTTATAATGTTACTTATTGCTTTGATGAATCTTGTTGCTGTAGGAGGTATAAACACCTCCCTTTTCAATGTGAGTATAATGATGATGTTACCATATCTTCTTATATTAATGGAAATTATGACTTTTATGATGTGGAACAAATTGAAGAATTTATTGCTTGGAAGGGTGCATTCGAACTTGCTTATTTGCTTGAAAATACTGATGATGCACCTTATAAATATGAGGTTTATGATATACTCACATTTTGCTTTGATAATTACAAGGAAGGAAATGGCTATATTCTTAAATATCTTAATAGATGCTCTCCAACGGAAGAGACTAATGCCTTGAAGGAGCCTATGGAAGAAGAAATGGATGAAACTGGAAGCTCATTAGATGAAAAAGAGGAGGAGAGTGATGATCAAGAGGAGGAAGAATGGAGTTACCCATGTCTACCTCCTAATAAGAGTAACTCTCTAACTAATACCTTATTTGATCGCCCTCCATGCTTAACAAAAGAGGGTGAGTGTGATATTTATATTGTTGAGTTTGTTCATGATGCTACTGAAAATTATTATGAGAGAGGAAAATATGGTTGTTGGAATTCTCATGTTACTAAAACACCTCTCTTTATATTGAAAGTTCCAAAGTTGCTCTTGTTTTATGTACCCATAATTGTTACTACGTGCTTCTTTGATTTATTTTCTTACAAGATTCTTATGCATAGGAAGTGGGTTAGACTTAAATGTGTTTTATATTTGCTCCTTGATGCTCTTTTTGGCTTCCATTCATATTTCTTATGTGAGCATCTTCTCAAATTACCGCGCCTAGCTCAAAGGCGTTAAAGAAAAGCACTCTTGGGAGATAACCCAATGTTTTCTTTTAAGTACTTTTTCTTTTATTTGAGTCTTGGAAGTCATTACTACTGTAATGACCGTTCCTTATCTTGTTTATTTCGTTTTTCTGCCAAGAGAAGCCTCTAATTTGAGTGAGGTAAAGATTTGGGGATGTTGCTGTCCTGAAACTGTTTTTGGTGCTGCACCGTAAACATTCGTGAAAATTCTCTGTTTATCTTTTGGACCTGCGATTTCTTGTGCATAAGCCCCAGGTTATATCCAAACTTTTGTTAGTTGAACACTTTTTGATTTGAGTAACAGAAAATCCCTCAAAAATTCGACCTTTGTCAGCTGTTCAGTTTTGACAGATTTCTGCCAATATTTGTGTTTGCCACTTTATCGCTTTCTTTTGAGTTCTTTTGATCACGGAACTTTTGGGGAGGTTGCTACAGTAGTATCTACTATATATGTGGTGGTTTTGAGTTGAAACCTGAAGCAAAATAAGATTGATTATATGTTATGCTTGCACTAATGTTGCTAATAGAATTGTGTTTAGTTTTGTATGAAGGAAGTTTTCAAGTGTAGGGATTGGAGAATGATGAGATGAGTTGAAGAATGGACAAAAGCTCAAGCTTGGGGATGCCCATGCATCACCCCAAGAAATATCCAAGAAGTACAAGCGTCAAAGCTTGGGGATGCCCCCGAGGCACCCCTTCTTCATCGGCAAAAATCAGGTCACCTTTCAAAACACTATATTTTTATTGCTTCATGCACTATGTGTTTTTCTTGGAGCGTCAGTTGTTTTAGTTTTCTTATTTGGTTTAGTTTGTTTGTTTTCTGCAATAAATGGTTGGACCCCAACAAATTTCCTTTGGAGAAGTTGCCTTGTTTTCATTTGCAAAGAACGCTCTAGTTTTCACTCTTATTAAAAATTGAGTGTTCTTCTTTTTCTGCTACTGCTTTTGGTTTTCGTTTTCGCCTTGATTTGCGTTCAGACCTTGTCATATCTTTTCATCAAGGTGTATTTTTGCCTCTGATCTTTATTGGTTTTCATCAAAAGAGGTGTCTTTAAAAATTTCAAATGGTGTTGGAAAAGAGAAAAAGCTTTGTGCAAAATAGTGGTACAAGAAGGAGCTTGTGTAGACTGCGGCTTAGGGATTTTCATGTCATGCTTGATGTCTTTTTGATAGTATGCTTAGTGGTTTTGCTATAACATGACTTGTCTCAAATAACTGAGATTGCTTAATGAGCCTTTGAAAAAAATCATGCGTTGTTTTATTGTATGGAAGCATTATTTTGGTTTACTCCTTGATGCTTTATTTGGGTTGACTTGGCGCATGCTCACACATGTTAGACTCTTACAAAGTCGCCAATACCTTCATGATCATTTAGTTTTTGACTTTTGATGCCATCTTATGCTTGTTTTAATGTCGCTTTGTCGCTTTGCATGATTATGGCCATTATTGCTCTCTTAGTTGGTCGCTCCCAGTCTTTTGCTAGCCCTCGCCTTGTACTGAGTATGAGCTCTACTCGTGCATCCAACTCCTAAAAGCCAAAGTTTTCCAAAGTGCCCACCATACATACCTACTAGCAATTTGCTATTCCAAGTAAATTTGACTTGCTTTTATTTTCTCTTCAAATTAAACTCTTACCAGTGTTATGCGAAATTCGACCAGTAAAGCTCTGACGAACCGGAAGGCACACTTTACTTTTTCCCATTCTTAAAAATTTGACATTGTGGTCTCTTATGTTGAGTTGTTATGCTTGCAAGTTGTAAGTTGGAGACTAGCCCAGCCATGCAGTCATGGGCAAGCTTTCAACATTGCACTTCTTATTTGAGTTGACATCGTGATCTTTTGTTTATGGATGCCCACGGTGTGAAATGAATTGGGAATCTTGTGGGGATCATGGAGTTTGTATATGTGTTAGGGAAACGCCGGGCCGCCAATCTAAGCCATGCATAATTCATGGTGGAAATTTGCAGCATACCCATGGTGAACATTCGACGACGCATCTCACAATAAAAAGCTAAACAAAAGGCAAATAAAAGAGATGTCGAGGTGTTCATTGTCTGCTTGTCCTGTCATTTTGGTGTGGGCTTGTTCCATGTCATCGGGCACGGAGGTACCCCATTGGCGGTTCTCAATGATATGCATATACTTACAATGACAAGAGCCTTGCTTGGGACTCTAAGTAAAGTAGCATGAGGTTTGGGTACTCGTATTCACGGGGCACGAGGTTTTCAACTTATGATTTGTCAAGCATATGCATCATAATTGTTCTCGCATTAACTTTAACCATTCAAGATGCTTATGATGGGGGCAATGAGAGCTCAAAGCCAGTAAGTACCATAATTTTTGAAGGTTATAAAACTTGCAATCACTGCTTCCCTCTGCGAAGGGCCTTTCTTCTACTTTTATGTTGAGTCACCACCTTCTTTCTTTATGCACCATTAAGAGAGCATAGTTGTCATTCTTAGTGTGATATGCATTGTCCCAAAGTTCATTGATTGATTCATATTGTTGGTTTCACTTGTTCTTAAATTATTTGTATCTAGTCGCCCTCTTAAACTTGAAGGTGTCCTATGCATTTATATTTTGCTCTCTTTGAAGGACAAGCTGAAAACCATTTGTATGTTTTTCCTTATGATTTGAACACACGTTTGACTTTCATTGTTTCATTTTTCATGATCTTTTGTTTGTGTTCATTTGCATGTTTACAACATGGTTGCTAAGTTCTTATTGTCATGATTATATCTTCATGCCCATGTTTTAAGTTCTTATGATCCCAGCTCACCAATGCTTACATATATGGTCAAGATTGTGTAGGTGCATGTCACCTCAAAAATTATTCTTTTGTTATCACTTACCTACTCGAGGACGAGCAGGAGTTAAGCTTGGGGATGCTTGATACGTCTCAAACGTATCTATAATTTTTGATGCTCCATGCTTGTTTTTACACCATTTGCCTATTGTTTCGTTACACTTAGTGGCACTTTTATGCATTTTCCGGAACTAACCTATTAACGAAATGCCACAGTGCCAGTTCCCTGTTTTCTGCTATTTTTGTGTTTCAGAGTGATACACAGGAAATATTCTCGGAATTGGACGAAACCACATCCTGAAGTCTTATTTTACCCGGAAGCTTCCAGAGATCCGAAGAGGAGTAGGAGGGGGGCCACCAGGGCCCCACACGCAGGGGCGGCACGGCCAGCCCCCTGGCCGCGCGGGGCCCGCGTGAGGGAGCCTGGCTCCCCCTCTGACATCGCCCCTTCGCCTATAAAGACCCCCCGACGGAAAAAATCTAAGGACCCGATCAGTTTTCCAGAACACATCGCGATCCGCCGCCGCCGTCGACCCGAAGATCGGGAGGGTCCAGAAGCTCTTCCCGGCACCCTGCCGGAGAGGGGAATCGCCACTGGAGGTCTTCTTCATCGCCATGCTTGCCTCCGGAGCGATGAGTGAGTAGTCTACCTTGGACTATGGGTCCATAGCAGTAGCTAGATGGTTGTCTTCTCCACCATGTGCTTCATGTTTAGATCTCATGAGCTGCCATACATGATTGAGATCACCGTTATGTAATTCTACATGTTTGGTTTGTTGGGATCCGATGAATATTGGTGTTTATGATTAAGTTGCTGTACTGAATATTATCTTTTGTTATCTCTATGTTGTTTATGATCTTGCATGCTCTCCGTTGTTAGTAGCTATCTTGGCCGAGTAGTTGCTAGTGACTCCAAGAGGGGGTATTTATGCTCGATAGTGGGTTCATGCCTCTATTTCACCTGGGGGAGTGACAGAAACCTCTAAGGTGGTAGATGTGCTGTTGCTACTAGGGAGAAACAACATTCATATGCTATAGGGCATATGCTTTGTTTACATTACACACTTTGCTTAATGCAATTATCTGTTGTTCGCAACTTAATACTTCTAGGGTGTTCGGATTGATATCCCCGGGAGTGGATTATTAGTCATAGATGCAGTTGGATGGCGGTCTATGTATTTTGTTGTAATGCCCGGAGTAAATCTCATAGTGATCTTCTTGACATATCACGTTATCTTTATTCTATCAATTGCCCAACTGTAATTTGTTTACCCAGCATGTGTTATTTTATCTATGGAGAGACACCACTAGTGAACTGTGGACCTCGGTCCTATTTCCATCATATTGCTATCATCTGTTTACATTATTCGCACTGTTTACTTTACTCGCATACTATATTGTTTTCCACTTGATATACTCATAACCTTTGTTTCAAGCAAACCGGTGAGATTGACAACCTCATCGCAAGTTGGGGACAAAGTATTTGTTTGTGTGTGTGCAGGTTCTGCATCACCTTCAGTCGCCATTGTCTCTCCTCTCCTGACCGATATTAAACCTTGGTTTCTTAACTGAGGGAAAACTAGCTGCTATACTCATCATACCTTCCTCTTGGGGTTCCCAACGGGCTGGTTATTCACCACACACAAGGACCGTCTGCTCCCACATCAACCACACGCCAGCAGCCTCTTTTCTGGCGCCATCAACCGGTAGCACCCATCCTGGATGAAAAGCATATGGTGCCATTGGGGGCTGCACCCATCCTCCATTGTAGTAATATGGTGCATATGGTGGCGGCGCCATCCATGGCCCTGGCGCCCACTGACCATACGGCCTTGAGTGTCTTGGGTACCTCTCTCTTGGAGGTGACCATGGACATTTCACATGAGATGACCGGTTTGAGTTAGAACCGGCCGCTTGGTTTGCATACTTAGACATTAACATATCAAAAGTTGGCTTGATCTGCTTGCGCTGCGCCTTGACCTCATTGGCCTTCCACTTGCCAACTTCTGGACTCTTGGGCTTGATGAACTTGGCACGCACATCACCTTGTTCTTTTGGTTGCCCCCCGGGTGCAGGATTTTTTATAGTGATCTTCAACGTCTCCTTGCCATCAGGTTGCTTTCCAAGAACAATCTCCCTTCCCAAGACCTTGTTATTTTCCTTGTTGTTCCTGGGTTCACCAACAACAACATTATCTTTATTAGCAGATCCGGCCATCTCTGGCCGAATTAAGACCTTCTTTCCATGCAGCTCTCCAAAGTATTCATTGGGAATGGCTGCTTGTCAATTTGCATATTAGCAAAGCTCAATCGTCCATCATTGATAGCCGATTGTATCTGTCGCCGAAAAACGTTGCAATCATTAGTAGCATGAGAAAATGAATTATGATATTTGCAATAAGCGCGCCGTTTTAACTCCTCAAACGGCGGAATAGTGTGAGACAAACGAATGTATTTATCTTTTAACATAGCATCAAATATCCTATCACATTTGGCTACATCAAAACTGAATGTCATCTCATCTTCACGATTCTTGCGAATCGGCTTAAGAGCATCACAAATATAAGGTTTGGCCTTTGAGGGCCAAACAAATTCTGCAGCATAAATATCAACCTCATCGTCCAAATTTTCACTATTATATCCAACAGTATTTATGCGAGGACGATCAGACTTTGACCTATGCATATCTTTTGTTTCTTTGCCTCGGCTTTCTTGGGCCAGAGCCCTTTGCAAAACTTGACTAACATTTAAGAACTCATAACCTTCAATTTTTTCTTTAATGTAAGTTCTTAAACCATTGAGCACTAAGTCTGCAATGTCTCTTTCAGTAATTACTAAACTATAACATCGGTTCTTAGTATCTCTAAATCTTTTGACATAATCAGTAACTGACTCATCATGCTTTTGTTTAACCGATGTAAGATGTGACAACTTAAGCTCATTATCACCGCTATAAAAATGCTCATGGAATTTCTTTTCTAGGTGATACCAAGTATTAATAGAACCATAAGGTAAAGCAGAAAACCATGAAAAAGCAGTACCAGTTAAAGACAAGGGAAAAAATGCACTTTTAAAGGATCACTATTGCCAGCTTCTCCTAACTATGCTAAATATTGACTAACATGTTCCCAAGTCGTTTTACTATCTACCCCATTAAATTTAGCAAAATCAGGCACTTTGTAACCCTGGGGGTATGGTAAAGAATCAAAATATTCCGGATAAGGCTTTTGATACATCCGGCTTACAGGCTTCGGCTCAATTCCGAAGTTATCATAGAACATCTTCTGCAATTCTGACCTAAGTGTGGCCATGTTTTCGTCTATGGCAGACGAATTTGTTTGTAGTACTTGTGCAGGAACAACAGAATTATTAGCCGTGGAGTTTACTCGCGCTGCTGGTACCGAATTAAAATTCGGCGCCGTGACTGTGGCTGTAGGACCTGTGGCCTGGTTCGGCGGAATTGCCGAATAAGGCACACTTCTAATAGGAGTATGGCATGTTGGTGCGGTTACAATCTGACCATCTTGGCTAACGTAAGGATTCATCGGCATGCCCTGAGGAAACACCGATGTGCTAGGTAATGTATGGCTAGGGTTTTCAACAGCAGCATTAGCACTAACATTACCAAAAGTATCATGAGGCTTATTATTACTAGCTTTTATGTATTCTATCATAGCATCATAGGCTTGACGACTTGATTCAGTAGCATAATGATTAATTGCAGCCAATTGATCACTAGAAAATACGCTAGTACTTACAGAGGGCTCGGCTGGATCGCCGAGCATTGGTGGAAGTTGGATGTCTCCAAGCGAGGTGACAGCCCCATGGCGGTCCTTCTTGAAGCTTGCAAGGAACATCTCCCTATCTTCCTCCTCTTGCCTCTTCTTCAAAGCTTCGAACTCCTCCTTGCGCTTCAGCTCCAGCGCCTCGAGTTGCTCTAGACGCTGCTTCTTCAGCGCCTCATAGGATTCGCGTTGAACCGCCGAAAGATCATCAAAACTAGGCTTGATGATGTTTTCGGCGCTAACTTTAGCAGGCTGGGGTATACCGCTCAACATTATGATCTTCCCCAGCGGAGTCGCCAAAAAGTTTGTTCGCACACAAACACGTCACCGTGTACCTCCGACGTCGAGCGCGATACGCAGGACACGTCGCCGGAGGAGGCTAGCCGGAAGCGCGATACGCAGGACAATCCGGCGGGCTCTTTTGAAGACCCGAAACCCCACACGCCCGGGAGAGACCCCGTCTGGGCGCACGGCAGTGATGGGCTGCCCTAGGTCGGTTCGCCCGCCCCTAGTACTTTGCAGGTCGAAGCTCTCCAACACGAAGAACACCGACGAACGATGAGCAGAAAACAAGGGCGAGAGAAAAAAATAGAGGTTTGTAGATTGGTTTTTGCGATTGTGTGTTGTTGTTCAATCGGCCGTCACCCCTCAGGTATATAAGGGGCGGCTGGACTTCCCGTACAACTATTGGACTTCTACAAGGATTACAATTCGTGTCTAAGTTGAATTCTATTTCTAAACTAGGCATATTCTGGCCGGTTTCGTACTGAACCCGGACCCAAGTGTCCTCTGGCTCGAAAGTCGCCCTTGTCCTTCCGCGTTGACCTGAAACTTGCCTTCTCTTTGTGCACTTGAATTGACCTGATGTCGGGGTTTCTGGGCATCGTAAGCCACATAGTGGGCCACACCATGAGTTACACATTGGATCCTATGAGTGGATCGCTCGAGAAATGAATAGCCACATGGAGGGCCACATGGGATCCCCTCACATACGATCCCAAGAGAGGATCGCTTGGACACACCGAGGGCCACATAGATCCTTTCACATGGGATCCCAAGAGTGAATCGCTTGGCCATTTTTGTCGGGTTTCCTTCTAGTAGTCTTCTCCGGGTCGCCTAGAGAAACTCTTCAAGCTTCAAGCTAACCTGTCAAAAATGGGTGCTAACACATGCTGGGTAAACAAATTACAGTTGGGCAATTGATAGAATAAAGACAACGTGCATATGTCGAGAGGATCACTATGAGATTTACTCTGGGCATTACAACAACATACATAGACCGTCATCCCACTGCATCTATGACTAATAATCCACTTGTGGCGAATCAATCCGAGAACTCCACAAGTATTAAGTTGCGAACAACAGATAACTGCATTAAGCAAAGTGTGTAATGTAAACAAAGCATATGCCCTTGGACATATGAATGTTGTTTTCCCCCTAGTAGCAACATCACATCTACAACCTTAGAGGTTTATGTCACTCCCCCAGATTAAATAGAGGCATGAACCCACTATCGAGCATAAATACCCCCTCTTGGAGTCACTAGCAACTACTCGGCCAAGATAGCTACTAACAACAGAGAGCATGCAAGATCATAAACAACATAGAGATAACATAAGATAAAATTCAGTACATCAACTCAATCATAACACCAATATTCATCGGATCCCAATAAACACAACATGTAGAATTACATAACGGTGATCTCGATCATGTAAGGCAGCTCACGAGATCTAAACATGAAGCACATGGTGGAGAAGACAACCAACTAGCTACTGCTATGGACCCATAGTTCAAGGTAGACTACTCACTCATCGCGCCGGAGGCAAGCATGGCGATAAAGAAGACCTCCGGTGGCGATTCCCCTCTCCGGCAGGGTGCTGGGAAGAGCTTCTGGACCCTCCCGATCTCGGGTCGACGGCGGCGACGGATCGCGATGTATTTTGGAAAAGTGATCGGGTGTTTAGGTTTTTCCCATCGGGGGGTCTTTATAGGCGAAGGGGCAGCGTCAGAAGTGGGCCAGGGTGGCCTCACCACCAGGGGGCGTGGGCCAGGGGCAGGCCGCGCCGCCCTGTGGTGTGGCTGCCCTGTGGCCCCTCTCCGTCTCCTCTTCGGTTCTCTGGAAGCTTCGGTAAATTTCTGGATGTTCGGCTTTTGTTTCGTCCAATTCCGAGAATATTTCCTGTGTAACTTTTCTGAAACACAAAAATAGCAGAAAACAGGGAACTGGCACTGTGGCATCTCGTTAATAGGTTAGTTCCAGAAAATGCATAAAATGCCATGAAGTGTAACGAAACACTAAGCAAATGGTATAAAAACAAGCATGGAGCATCAAAAATTATAGATACGTTAGAGACGTATCAGTGGGCTCACCATGGGTGGGCACGGCCAGGGGCTAGGCCGCGCCCCCCTGTGGTGTGGCCAGCCTCTCCCCCCCGTCTCATCTTCGGTCTTCGCGAAGCTTCGGTAAAAATAGGAGGTTCAGCTTTTGTTTCGTCCAATTCTGAGAATATTTCCTGTGTAACTTTTCTGAAACACAAAAACAACATAAAACAGGGAACTGGCACTGTGGCATCTTGTTAATAGGTTAGTTCCAGAAAATGCATAAAAATGCCACAAAGTGTAACAAAACACAAAGCAAATGGTGTAAGAACAAGCATGGAGCATCAAAAATTATAGATACGTTTGAGACGTATCACACACCTCTGTAGAGTGTAAAAAGATGTGACATGTTACCCCTTGTTCTGGGAAGGATCTGCAAACGCTGCAGGAAAGGTGCTCTCAAGGCACTAGTACCTTGTGTTGGCTGTCGGGCATAGTTTTCAAAAGATAAAAGCAATCTTTCAAGAAACCTTTGAGAAAACCTTGCATTATCCTACGACTCTCTTGGTTTTGTGGCTGTAGCTAGTGCATATCACACAACTTCTTTCTAAAGAAACTTGCTGGGTAACGCTCGTTACTCACCCCACTCTCTTAAACCCTTGCTAGACTGTGAAGACTTAGATGAAGCAACGTTGAATGCCATCGGAAGCCAAAAGGATATCTTCTATGAGGAGCCTGATCTATCACGTGGAGTTGAAGGCGTGGACTACGTCATCTGCTATGGAGCCGCATCAGACGAGGAGTCGGAATGAAGAACACCCTAACCAGTAGTTTTAGACTTGAGACCTAGGAACCGAGCAGCTGTAGGCATGGAATAAGCTGTTGAGTTCCTCAGTTGTTTAATTATTTGGATCTTTTGCGTTTTGTTGTAATAACGCTAAGCACTGAAATGTTCTCTTGTGGAGAGCATTTCCTTATCAGCACGACTTTGGTTTGTAATAATAAGTGAATGTTTGTATTTGGACCCGCAATGTTGATGTTGTACCACTCTGAGGGATGTAATACTTGTGAAGCGATGTTCTGCAAGTGTTATGTCTACGACTTGCATACTACAACATGCAGTGGTATGCTGGGTCACCGCACCCGTGTGTCCACCAGGATTTTTCTTCGCATCGTAGACACGGAAATTTATTAGCAGAGCACATTCATGTGCGTATACTAGGCCACGCAGGACGGATCCTGAGGTCCTACCTTCATGATCTTTGCGACCACGGCATTCAAACATTGTCGCGATGACGCAGCTAGAGAATCGTAATTCTGCTGTGAGCCTTGTTTGGCTGTTTCAATACCCATAATCGTCGGGTTGTTATAGTCGCAAGTCCCTCCCGATGAGAGTGAAAACAGCTTAAGTTTATTAGTGTCGACTAATAAGTCGAGGATTCTTCTCACAGGAACCAATACTTATCATCATCGGGTGCACGACCAGTGCTCTCGATGGGAGTAGCCCGTGAGGCTATAGTCGAAAGTTTTTTCGAGTATAGGCTCAAATATATTGTCTTCTCGTCTTTTCAGCTTTTTGATTTTTGCTTTGATATTTTTTGGTCTGCGACCAGCACTCCCAATGAAAGTAGCCCCCAAGGCTATAAGGGGGCGCTTACAACCGTTTATAGACTCAAATATTTCCTTTGCACAGGTTTTCTTTTTCAAAACTTTAAATAAATCTTCCTGCCCCTTTTTTATTTTCCACCATGTTATTTTCCTTTCTTTTTGACGGAATCGTTGAGGTCCGTAATTTATTTGGACCTTTACTTTGCAAAGGCCCATTAAAGGGGGCTTATAAATAAGGGCCCCTCCTTCACTAGGGAAAACCCTAATCCTGCCACTTGATACGTCTCAAACGTATCTATAATTTTTGATGCTCCATGCTTGTTTATACACCATTTGCTTTGTGTTTTGTTTACACTTCGTGGCATTTTTATGCATTTTCCGGAACTAACCTATTAACAAGATGCCACAGTGCCAGTTCCCTATTTCCTGCTATTTTTGTGTTTCAGAAAAGTTACACGGGAAATATTCTCGGAATTGGATGAAACAAAAGCTGAAGTCCATAATTACCTGACATGAAGACGGAGTCCAAAGGAGAGCAGGAGACGGACCAGGGGCCAGCCACACCCTGTGGTGTCGCGGGCCAGCCCCAAGCCGCGCCACCAGGGGGTATGACCGCCTGGTCCACCCCCTGACATCGCCCTTCCACCTATTTAATCCCCTCGACAGGAAAACCCTAAGGGCTCAAACTCTTTTCCAGAAAAAATACTGCAAGCCGCCGCCGTTGTCGACGCAAGATCGGGAGGGTCCAGAAGCTCTTCCCGGCACCCTGCCGGAGAGGGGAATCACCACCGGAGGCCTTCTTCATCACCATGCCTGCCTCCGGAGTGATGTGTGATGAGTCTACCTTGGACTACGGGTCCAAAGCAGTAGCTAGATGGATGTCTTCTCCTCCATGTGCTTCATGTTTAGATCTTGTGAGCTACCTATCATGATCAAGATCATCGTTATGTAGTTCTACATGTTGTGTTTGTTGGGATCCGATGAATATTGAGTACTATGTCAAGTTGATTTGTGATTTATCATCTCTTTGTTGTTTATGATCTTGCATGCTCTCCGTTGCTAGTAGATATCTTGGCCAAGTAGATGCTAGTGACTCCAAGAGGGAGTATTTATGCTCGATAGTGGGTTCATGCCTCTAGTAATCTGGAAGAGTGACAATAACTTCTAAGGTTGTAGATGTGCTATTGCTACTAGGGAGAAAACAACAATCTTATGTTCAAGGACATTTGTATTGTTTACATTACACACTTTGCTTAAGGCAATAATCTGTTGCTTGCAACTTAATACCTAACGGTTGTTCGGATGATATCCGGTGGGTGGATTATTAGTCATAGATGCAGTTGGATTACGGTCTATGTATTATGTTGTAATGCCCAAGTGAATCTCATAGTGATCCTCATGACATGTACATGCATTTCTTGCATTCTTTATTCTGTCAATTGTCCAACTGTAATTTGTTTACCCAGCATGTTATTTATCTTTATGGAGAGACACCTCTAGTGAACCGTGGACCCCGGTCCATTTTTTTACATTCATATTACTGTTTACTTTCTACAAGCATTATTTACTTGCTTGCAAACCGGTGAGATTGACAACCTCACTGCAAGTTGGGGCAAAGTACTTTGGTTGTGTTGTGTGCAGGTTCCACGTTGCAGCTAGTGCCAAGGCTACACCCCAGATAGGCGCCATATATAAATTCTCTAGAGCAGTCGCCAAAGCCAGCAAGCATCAACCTTCAGAAGTGGTTTCTTTCTCCTACTAGTTCGATTAAACCTTGGCTTCAAACTGAGGGAAACTTGCCGCTGTGCTCATCATACCTTCCTCTTGGGGTTCCCAACTGGGTGGCTAGTACAGCTACCAATCACCACTGTAGATCTTCTCTGCCGCATCGTCTTCACCCCTAAATCTTGTTTAGGGTTTCCTCCTTGCTTGCTCATCAATCTCTTAGCAGATCCTTTCATGGCGGACACTGGTATCATCAATCTGGGCACTGGTGCTTAAACACTATCATCTATTCAATCACTACTACCTAGTAATCTCACCAATACACATCATACCCCTCACGTGCCCTCACATATATGTTGGATCAGAACAAGTAATAAAGAACAAGATTGTAACATGCATATACTCATACATCAAGAACATAATAACTTATCACATCTCATCAATCATCCAATAAAATAAATATCCACCACATAGGAATTACATAATATGCATCATAATCATGTTGGGCAGCTCATATGATGTCTAAACTACGAAGCACAAGAGAGAAATAGGACAAGCTACTGCCTCAAACCCATAGTCCAGAGGTGGACTACTCCCACTTCATGGCGGTGATGATGGTGTCGACATCGGAGACGATGGAGAAGCATCTGGGGGCGACTCCGGCAGTGTTTCCCCCTCCAATCTTTGCTGGAACAGCCTATATTTCTATGTTTCGTGTTTCTCCGCCGCCCCTGATTGTGGTCATCAAGGGGGGGAGGGTCTATATATAGGCTTTTTAGGTCAAGCTAAGCATCTGGACTCGAAGATGGATGACATCAGAGGTCCCAGGCTCAAACGAGCCTGGGTGGCGTGACCAGGCCAGGGGCCCATGCCACTTGGTCTCGTTTGGCCCCTGGGCCTCCTCTTGTTGACTTCTTGATCTCCAGGTGTCTCTCGTGATAAAATATTAATGCTCTAAAAATCCCAGGTCAATTTGAGTTTGGGAAGGTTCCTAAAACTAAAAAATACGCAAAACATGGTTTTTCTATTCTGCCGGGTTATAACCAAAATAAGGGGGATCGATGGAAAATCCCCATAAAACATTATAAATCATGATTATAACAACTAATAACATTATAATATGTAGGAATATGCATCAATAAACTATAAAGATCATGCATGTATTTTGCATGCATCACTCTGTCACTCCCCTGCCCTTCTCCTTTCGTAGCTCCCGCACATCTCAAGCACAACCATGACCATGGCCATGGCCATGGAGGAGTTTCAGATCTGAGGCCTTTTCAAGCACTGGAAGATGAGAGATCGATGGGAATGGGTTTGTTGTCGTCTTCTCCAGCGCCGATAGGCTCCGGCGAGCCGGATTCGTCATCGACGATGCCAAATCAGCGAGATCTGGTTCACCATGGACAAGTTCTCCCGTGGTTTTTATTCGATGTTGTATGTGCTAGTTTTTTTTGTAACAAACGTGTATGATATTTATAGCGAAAGCTATACAGATATTACAAATTTTTACCTAGATCTAGTCTGCCATGTATAATATTTTTTTAAAATGAAACAAACTCGTACTTATTTTGTTTGAAAAGTGATGTTGCAAAGGTTTTGCTACAAAATTTGTGTTCTCATATGTTTTGAATGTTCTAAAATGTTGCAAATATCTAATTATTTTTGTTGCAATTATTTGTGTCTTTTGTTCAAAAAGTTGGTGATTTTTCTTGGCAATCGTTTTGGTAGGAAATAATGTTGTTAATCACTTTTTCATTGCTACAAATGCATCATTTTTGTTGTAACAGGTTTGTTTTATAACATTTACCTTTTGCAAAATGTTGGCACATGTTTGTTGTAATAGTATTTTTTTGTACTCATGTTATAACATTTTGCTGAAATGCTGGTATGACACAAATCTACCCGTCATGTGGATAGAGTTAGGATCATGGGTTTTTTTTTATACAAAAAGCAAGAGGCTTAACACAAATCAGCCTCTACAATAGAACAGTGGATTGTTTTTACAGAAAGCGGAGGGCTAATGAACAAAACTATGTCGTGCGTTTGTTGCAGTCATTGGATCGCGATCTAACGGCATAGAGCGCAACCGATTTTCATCCCCGGATCAGATGACCGACGCCTAGTGCGCCCCTTAATAATAACAGAGACGGTGTCTCTTATTGGACCATATTTGGTGTAACCCATAAAACCAACCATGTAGGTGGAGGTTCACGCAGAAGGCGACAAATAGAAGCTGCCCCTGGACAGCGATTCCTATTTGGCGCCCAGCACGCCCATTACGGGTTGACGCGTGGGCACAAACCTTCCTTGGATCGTTACTGGGCCGGCCCGATAGTAGCGTCCGGACGTCTGGGTTGTTTCTTCATTTTTTTATTTTCTTTTTCCCTTTTTGCGTTTGTCCTTTTCTGTTTTTCTTTTCCTTTTTCGTTTGTCCTCTTCTGTTTTTTTTTCTTTCCCTCTTTTACTTTATTTTTATTTTATTTTTTTCCCTTTTTCGTCTTCGTTTCATTTTTAAAAATTTAAACATATTTCTATTTTTTGTGCAAATTTAAATATGTTTAAATTTTCGAATTTGATTTTAACTTTTGTTCAGATTTTGAATTTGCTAAAATCTGAACAAATATGATTTTTGTTTAGATTTGAGCAATTTTTGTTCTAATTTTTGAATTTTGTTTAAGTTTTCAATTTTGTTAAGATTTTAAATTTGTTGAAAATTTGAACAGATTTGTATTTTTTCAGATTTGAACAAAATCAAAATTTGAATAAAACTTGAATATGAACAAATTCAAAATTTGAACTTGAACAATTCAAAATTTGAACAATATCAAAATTTAAAAAAATCAAAATTCGAATGCTCTTTAAAATCTGAACATTTTTATTATTTTAACATATTTTGAAATATTGACACTTTTAAAATTTAATAAAGAAACTGACCTATACTGCGCTCGTTTAATCTCTACTATTAAAAAGAACGAAGGTGTTCCGTTTTCCACCTACCATGCGTTTCGTCGGCTTTTTTTCGTCCATCCCACCGCTCCACCGGTTTTTTGTCATGCACACCGCCACTGGTTTTTCCTTGGTTTTTTTCACATCTCTTCGCTCGCCTCTCTCAGTCTCTCCCTCCCCCGTCTCCTCTCCCTCGACACCGCCGCCTCCGCCGCCGCCCAGTACCAGCCTCTTTCGTCGCCGATTGGCGGCGCCATGGAGCTGATGGACTGCGCCTGATCCCCCGTTCCTCCATATTCCTCCGCCCGATACTGTCTCCTCGCTGTCCCGGCCTCGCGTGCGACTAAACCTAGCCGCCTTTACCTCTGATGAGGACCTCCATGTCTCTGCACCACCGGAGCGCCTCCTCGTGATGCGCCTTCACGCTGGATCAGGAGCTGTCCAAGCTCCTCTACACCGTTGCGCCCAGCCACGTGCTTCCCCCGCTCATCGCACGGTCGAGCCTCACCACCAAGTCTGGGCAACGCATGCGATATGTGGATTTGCCTATGGGGCTAGCGTATTAGGAGTTGCCAGAATGTCGCACACATAGGGCCTCCACCTACATCCTTGAGCACTTCATGTCCGGAGATCCCTCTTTCACAACCATGGGCAAGGACCAGTCGTTTTCTACTGCTGCCTAAGTCGCTGCTGTTCAATACTTCTAGGTACAAAGTAAGCAATATTCTTATCTGATTATGATGATAAATTTGTGGTCACGAATTGTTGATACAATCTAGAGTTTGTTCACATCAACACTTTGAGTTTACTTCTAGAGTCACTTCATGTTTTGGAATACCATATCTTTGATGTAGTATTATTACCAACATATATGTGCTATTTAAAAAATATGTGCTGTTTAAAAAACTTAATCAGAATAAGTAATATATTGTATAGTACAATTTTTGGGGTGCTGTTAAGCATGACTTAGTGTGTACGTTACGATAGTGCAAGATTTAACTAGATCAACTAATTTTTGACAATCCTTTGGCAGATTACTTGATAATCTTCTATATCTAAATAAGAGCCCCCCATACTTCTGAGAATTGCTACTGTAATAGGTAAACAGAACTCTGCCAATGTATTCAGATCGGTTTTGTAGGTATATCATTAGTAAATCTTCCACCTGCTGCAGTATGTATTGTTAATCTACTAAAAGTAAATCTGCTTCTCATTCTTTTTGCTTACCAGGTGCTTTGCAAAATTCACATGTGAGCTGACATGCTTTGTGCATCGAAGAATGTGGATGAATTCTCCTTTTCGTGTACTCTCAATGTGCAGCAATTAGATATACGCTACTAAATTGCTGCAGTTTTTTTCCTTTTAGGTTATTAGTGTCATAAGAGCAAAAAAAAAAATCTGCTATTTTCATCATCATGCAGTGTCTAGAACTCACGGTTGTGTCCAGTTTATTTACACATATTGTATCCTCTTATTTGTCACCATATACTTCCCGGTCGATTTTATCCAAAGTCGGTCATCAACCCTCATAATGTCTGGACCATTAGTCTAAAACGGGGCTTCTTTGCATATGACTGCTCAGTTCTATCATTCTATGCAAGTACTTCTTATGATTATGCCTTTTTCAGTGTTTATATATTCAGCCCATTTTTATTTCCCTACTAAGATGTACGGAGTACTCAATTAACCATTTTTATATTGTTCGTCATTCAACATGCGGGGTGAAGAATATTGAATCTTCCTACATGTATCCTAATTCAAATACTTATCTAAACTATATATTTAAACTAATGTACAATTTAGATTGGTGAACGGCTCCAAAATATCCCTTAATCTCATAGTATTTATCATTTTGTCTTTTTCTTTGTGCATTTTCTTATATGCAGTTTTGTATATTTATTCTTTGCACTCCTACTTATGGATTGAGTGTCCCGCCGCAACGCGCGGGGCATCATCTAGTAGAAATAACAACTGTTGTTATTAACTGTCATAGTTTACTGAAGTTAAAAGAAATACATCACGAGACGAGAGAAGTACTCAACTCCCAGAGAGCAAGATGGATGAGGCAAGCAAGTTCATGCAGTGACATGATCTCGAACATGACAGCTTCTCCGCTATAGTCCATTCTAATCTCCATGGAGTTCTAATGTTGGAGATAACAAAGAATGGAAACTTTTTCGCCAGGTCTGTTTTCCCTCTGTCCCATATATCATGATATCTTAAGCTCTAATTGCTTTATTGATTTCTCCTTTTTTTTATTGTTTGCCACAATAATGGAGAAGTATACTTGTCATGTACATTCCCATTTTTGTTATCTTACACTTTGTTGGTGTTGACTTTGCTTCATGAGTTTGATGTTTGCGCTGCTGTGCCTTTTGGATTCTACAAAGTTGATCTTAATTTTTGTCTAGGAGCGGGTGTCATCTTGCCACTAGGAAGAGGATTTATGGACTCATCTACACCTGTCACTAATAAATTTAACCTTGGAGGCCATTCTTCTCCAGTTTGCAGCTTGGGTGGAATATCACCCTTGCTGGGTTTTAGAACAAGGCGTGTCCTCGGCGAATCGGACAATGGTTCTGTTGCTGTTCCATGGAGGAATTAATTAGGTGGTGATCTTGCTATTTCTTCCTTTGCTGACCTCTCCTTTGATATGCCTCTGAAGTTATATAAAGATAGTGGCATACATGGTCACGCGTTTCTCACTACTTGGATTATTTTAGAATTATTAGAGGGTCAGTATAAGAACTTCTCCCTTGATAAATTCTGGCATTCATTCAAGAGCCCTGCTGGCATTGGTACTATTCTACCAATTAAACATTTCGGGGTAGACATATGTTTTAGTAGGCTTTTTTGATTTCCTTCACCAAACTACTGATAATGTATGACTGCTTCCATACTGACAAACTACTTTTCTATATTTGTTCAGGTGAAGTACTGCAACATTCTGAAGCAATCTCAGCATGACAGTGGAAAGACAGGAATTCAGTTCAGCGAAATTGTCGAATCTTCTGATGATGAATTTCGGTGTTGTTACTTATGACCTGGCTCTCGGGGTAGTATGCTCACAGTGTCCTAAAGGTACTATGCCCACAGTGTCCTGATTACGCGTTCATACCGGATTGGGAATGAAAAATGATGGCGACTTTGCATCGCATTAATTTTGTGGGTTAGGTGTTTTTGATTTTTTTTCAGTTTCATGTCCAAATTTTGTTGGTAGAATATGCTATATGTATAGTACAGTATCAGATATTGAAGTGGTGTTCGGGTCATTTAGGGAGATTATGCACCTTTGAGTTCATGATGTTAGTCGAGGATGCAAGTGTTGGAGTAAGGGCATAGATCAGGATACATCACAATATGTTTCCTTTCACATTAGTGTGGTGGAAGAGGTTGAGCTAGGTGGATTGGTAGACGGTGATGGTTGTGGTGATGCTGATTTTCTTGGGCTTAAATGACGAAGAATATCCTTCTATCCATGGAAATGATATACTGGAGGTAATACTATATGTCACATTTTGACCATTTTAGGCCCTTTTGAAGAAAGGGATAACAATGATTAGTAATTTGGTGCTATGTGTATTTTTTGCTTATATACTTTACCAGACGAGCTTGCTTCTTGCTCTGAAATTGTGGAGAGGGATCTTATAATTTTCTTCATTTTCCTTTTCTCTTGCGAACCATTTGATCAGTTCCACACTCATGGTCACATGACATGTTGGCACAGGAAGTCCCAATACTTTCAGAGTTTATACAGAGAAACGACCCAGGGCATAGAGAAATAGACAAAGAGTTGGAGAATACCACGTGCATCCCCCGCTCATCGCACGGTCGAGCCTCACCACCAAGTCTGGGCAACGCATGCGATCTGTGGATTTGCCTATGGGGCTAGCGTATTAGGAGTTGCCAGAATGTCGCACACATAGGGCCTCCGCCTACATCCTTGAGCACTTCATGTCCGGAGATCCCTCTTTCACAACCATGGGCAAGGACCAGTCATTTTCTACTGCTGCCTAAGCCGCTGCTGGTCAATACTTCTAGGTACAGAGTAAGCAATATTCTTATCTGATTATGATGATAAATTTGTGGTCACAAATTGTTGATACAATCTGGAGTTTGTTCACATCAACACTTTGAGTTTACTTCTAGAGTCACTTCATGTTTTGGAATACCATATCTTTGATGTAGTATTATTACCAACATATATGTGCTGTTTAAAAAATATGTGCTATTTAAAAAACTTAATCAGAATAAGTAATATATTGTATTGTACAATTTTTGGGGTGCTGTTAAGCATGACTTAGTGTGTACGTTACGATAGTGCAAGATTTAACTAGATCAACAAATTTTTGACAATCCTTTGGCAGATTACTTGATAATAAAAATAACAACTGTTGTTATTAACTGTCATAGTTTACTGAAGTTAAAAGAAATACAGCAGGAGACGAGAGAAGTACTCAACTCCTAGAGAGCAAGATGGATGAGGCAAGCAAGTTCATGCAGTGACATGATCTCGAACATGACAGCTTCTCTGCTATAGTCCATTCTAATCTCCATGGAGTTCTAATGTGGGAGATAACAAAGAATGGAAACTTTTTCACTAGGTCTGCTGCTAGCGCGTGGTTGACGTGGGAGAATGTAATTGATGTAGGAGCTTCTTATTCTTCAAGTCCTTGTCAACAGCACCAGAAGATTCCTTGTGCGTGGTGAATGACCAGCCAGTTGGGAACCCCAAGAGGAGGGTATGATGAGTATAGCAGCAGATTTTCCCTCAGTTAAGAAACCAAGGTTTATCGTTCAGGAGAAAAGCTGACAATGACGACTGAAGGTGATGCTTGCTAGTTTGCGATAGCTTCGGACAATTTATATATGGCGCCTCGTCCAAGCTTTGCTTGCTAGCTGCAACGCGGAACCTGCACAAAACACAACCAGGTACTTTGTTCCCAACTTGCGATGAGATTGTCAATCTCACCGGTTTGCTTGAAACAAAGGTTATGAGCGTATCGAGTGGAAAATAGTAGAGTATGCGAATAAAGTAAACAGTGCAAGTAAAGTAAACAGGTAATAGCAATATGATGGAAATAGGACCGGGATCCACAGTTCACTAGTGGTGTCTCTCCATAAGATAAATAACACATGCTGGGTAAACAAATTACAGTTGGGCAATTGATAGAATAAAGATAAACATGATATGTCAAGAAGATCACTATGAGATTTACTCTGGGCATTACAACAAAATACATAGACCGCCATCCAACTGCATCTATGACTAATAATCCACTCCCGGGGATATCAATCCGAACACCCCATGAGTATTAAGTTGCGAACAACAGATAATTGCATTAAGCAAAGTGTGTAATGTAAACAAAGCATATGCCCTTGAGCATATGAATGTTGTTTTCTCCCTAGTAGCAACAGCACATCTACAACCTTAGAGGTTTCTGTCACTCCCCCAGGTTAAATAGAGGCATGAACCCACTATCGAGCATAAATACCCCCTCTTGGAGTCACTAGCAACTACTCGGCCAAGATAGCTACTAACAACGGAGAGCATGCAAGATCATAAACAACATAGAGATAACAAAAGATAATATTCAGTACAGCAACTTAATCATAAACACCAATATTCATCGGATCCCAACAAACCAAACATGTAGAATTACATAACGGTGATCTCAATCATGTAGGGCAGCTCATGAGATCTAAACATGAAGAACATGGTGGAGAAGACAACCATCTAGCTACTGCTATAGACCCATAGTCCAAGGTAGACTACTCACTCATCGCTCCGGAGGCAAGCATGGCGATGAAGAAGACCTCCGGTGGCGATTCCCCTCTACGGCAGGGTGCCGGGAAGAGCTTCTGGACCCTCCCGATCTTCGGGTCGATGGCGGCGGCGGATCGCGATGTGTTCTAGAAAATTGATCGGGTACTTAGGTTTTTTCCGTCGGGGGGTCTTTATAGGCGAAGGGGCGATGTCAGAGGTGGGGCCAGGGGCCCTCACCCCATGGCGGTGCGGCCAGGCCCCTGGCCGCGCGAGCCTGGCATGTGGGGCCCTGGTGGCCCCCCTCCTACTCTCCTTCGGATCTCTGGAAGCTTCCGGGTAAAATAAGACTTCAGGAACTTGTTTCGTCCAATTCCGAGAACATTTCCTATGTATCACTCTGAAACACAAAAACAGCAGAAAACAGGGAACTGGCACTATGGCAACTCGTTAATAGGTTAGTTCCGGAAAATGCATAAAAGTGCCACGAAGTGTAACGAAACAATAGGCAAATGGTGTAAAAACAAGCATGGAGCATCAAAAATTATAGATACGTTGGAGACGTATCAAGCATCCCCAAGCTTAACTCCTGCTCGTCCTCGAGTAGGTAAGTGATAACAAAAGAATAATTTTTTAGGTGACATGACCTACACAATCTTGATCATATATGTAAGCATTTGTGAGCTGGGATCATAAGAACTTAAAACATGGGCATGAAAGATATAATCTTGACAATAAGAACTTAGCAACCATGTTGTAAACATGCAAATGAACACAAACAAAAGATCATGAAAATGAAACAATGAAAGTCAAACGTGTGTTCAAATCATAAGGAAAAACATACAAATGGTTTTTAGCTTGTCCTTCAAAGAGAGCAAAACATAAATGCATAGGACACCTTCAAGTTTAAGAGGGCGACTAGATACAAATAATTTAAGAACAAGTGAAACCAACAATATGAGTCAATCAATGAACTTTGGGACAATGCATATCACACTAAGAATGACAACTATGCTCTCTTAATGGTGCATTAAGATAGAAGGTGGTGACTCAACATAAAAGTAAAAAAAGGCCCTTCGCAGAGGGAAGCAGTGATTAAACATGTGCTAGAGCTTTTCATTTGTAAAACAGAGAGATAAAAATTGGTTTTGAGAAGTGGTTGTCTTTGTCAACGACTGGCAATGGGGTTCTTACTATCTTCCATACAAAAATGAAGCAAGTTTTTGAGAGAGATTGGCACTTTTGTGCTCTTTTATAAAACTTGGCACTCCTCCCCACCTTTTTTTCCTTTCTCAAACCATGGCTAACCGATTCCATCGGGTGCCCACCAACATTCACATTCCATGGAGGAGTGCCTTTTTTATTTCTTTTTTCCCTTTTTTGGAATAAGCAATATGGAAGATAGCAAATCCGACCACTACGTCCCCATGAGCTGAAAACAATGTCACAAAATGAGAAGTATTTTGAAGGTTTTTTGAAAGGTAGCACATGAAAATTTACTTGGAATGGCTTGAAAATACCATGCATAGGAATTTATAGTGGACACAATGGCGAACTTGGTTTTTAGGAGTTGGATGCACGAGTAGAGCTCATACTCAGTACAAGGTGAGGGCTAGCAAAAGACTGGGAGCGACCAACTAAGAGAGCAATAATGGCCATAATCATGCAAAGCGACAAAGTGACATTAAAATAAGCATAAGATGGCATCAAAAGTCAAAAACTAAATGATCATGAAGGCTATTGGCGACTTTGTAAGAGTCTAACATGTGTGAGCATGCGCCAAGTCAACCCAAATAAAGCATCAAGGAGAAAACCAAAATAATGCTTCCATACAATAAAAACAACGCATGATTTTTTCAAAGGCTCATTAAGCAATCTCAGTTATTTGAGACAAGTCATGCTACAGCAAAACCACTAAGCATACTATCAAAAAGACATCAAGCATGACATGAAAAAGCCTAAGCCGCAGTCTACACAAGATCCTTCTTGTACCACTATTTTGCACAAAGCGTTTTCTCTTTTCCAACACCATTTGAAATTTTTAAAGACACCTCTTTTGATGAAAACCAATAAAGATCAGAGGCAAAAATACACCTTGATGAAAAGATATGACAAGGTCTGAACGCAAATCAAGGCGAAAACGAAAACCAAAAGTAGTAGCAGAAAAAGAAGAACACTCAATTTTTAATAAGAGTGAAAACTAGAGCGTTCTTTGCAAATGAAAACGAGTACATCTCCTCCAAAGGAAATTTGTTGGGGTCCAACCATTTATTGCAGCAAACAAACTAAACCAACTAAGAAAACTAAAACAACTGACGCTCCAAGAAAAACACATAGTGCATGAAGCAATAAAAATATAGTGTTTTGAAAGGTGACCTGATTTTTGCCGATGAAGAAGGGGTGCCTCGGGGGCATCCCCAAGCTTTGACGCTTGTACTTCTTGGATATTTCTTGGGGTGATGCATGGGCATCCCCAAGCTTGAGCTTTTGTCCATTCTTCAACTCATCTTATCATTCTCTAATCCCTACACTTGAAAACTTCCTTCATACAAAACTAAACACAATTCTATTAGCAACATTAGTACAAGCATAACATATAATCAACCTCTTTTTGCTTCAGGTTTCAACCCAAAACCACCACATATATAGCAAATACTACTGTATCAACCTCCCCAAAAGTTCCGTGATCAAAAGAACTCAAAAGAAAGCAATAAAGTGGCAAACACAAATATTGGCAGAAATCTGTCAAAACTGAACAGCTGACAAAGGTCGAATTTTTGAGGGGTTTTCTGTTGCTCAACTCAAAAAGTGTTCAACTAACGAAAGTTTGGATATAACCTGGGGCATATGCACAAGAAATCGCAGGTCCAAAAGATATACAGAGAATTTATACGAATTTTTACGGTGCAGCACCGAAAACAGTTTCAGGACAGCAACATCCCCAAATCTTTACCTCGCTCGAATTAGAGGCTTCTCTTGGCACAAAAACAAAATAAAAAGGATAAGGAGCGGTCATTACAGTAGTAATGACTTCCAAGACTCAAATAAAAGAAAAAGTACTGAAAATAAAAACATTGGGTTATCTCCCAAGAGTGCTTTTCTTTAACGCCTTTGAGCTAGGCGCAGAAAATTGTGAATCAAGTAATGATGAAAGGGGGATCCGTATCCACTATAGGAATAAAGAAATGAATACTATCCAATTGAGGTTTTGAATATCCCTTGTAGTCACGCTTTGGTACACTATTTTCATCAAAAAGATTTTCAGGACAAATCCAACTAGTATTAGCTACCAAGGCATTATGAATTCCTACAAGCTTACAAGGAATTGGCAATCTAGAATCTTCGTTGGGTGTACCAACAATTTCAACAGGCGAGCCAAGCATATTAAACTTCTTAAAAACTTTCCTAGCCTCAATTGCAACATCTCTAAATTCTAAGCGCAAAGTTTCCAAGATAAAAGCTTTCTTTTCGGGATCCTTAATTTCGTGAAGCTTAAGGAACATGTATTGCATAAAAGGATTAAGACTAGCAAACCTATCTTCTAACATGTGAACTAAATGAACAGAAGCAACTTCATAACTAGGAGCTAGCTCAGCCAAAGACTTTTCCTCAACTTCCTTATGCATACTAATGTGATTAAAGAACTCCTCAATGTTACTTTTGCCAATAATCGAACCACTACCTACTGAGAGGTCCTCCAGAACGTACTTAGGGAACATCATGATGAACTAAAGTAAAGAAATAACAACTACCAAGGATTCTAAATTTTTTGGGTTTTTTATATAAAGCAATGCATGTAAAATAAATAAAGTAAAGCAAAATAATAAAACAAAGTAAAGGATGTGTGTGCGAAAACTCCCCTCGCAGAAGTCTTCCACTCTTCCCTGGCAACGGCGCCAGAAAATTGGCTGCTAGCGCGTGGTTGACGTGGGAGAATGTAATTGATGTAGGAGCTTCTTATTCTTCAAGTCCTTGTCAACAGCACCAGAAGATTCCTTGTGCGTGGTGAATGACCAGCCAGTTGGGAACCCCAAGAGGAAGGTATGATGAGTATAGCAGTAGATTTTCCCTCAGTTAAGAAACCAAGGTTTATCGTTCAGGAGAAAAGCAGATAATGACGACTGAAGGTGATGCTTGCTAGTTTGCGACAGCTTCGGACTATTTATATATGGCGCCTCGTCCAAGCTTTGCTTGCTAGCTGCAACGCGGAACCTGCACAAAACACAACCAGGTACTTTGTTCCCAACTTGCGATGAGGTTGTCAATCTCACCGGTTTGCTTGAAACAAAGGTTATGAGCGTATCGAGTGGAAAACAGTAGAGTATGCGAATAAAGTAAACAGTGCGAGTAAAGTAAACAGGTAATAGCAATATGATGGAAATAGGACCGGGATACACAGTTCACTAGTGGTGTCTCTCCATAAGATAAATAACACATGCTGGGTAAACAAATTATAGTTGGGCAATTGATAGAATAAAGATAAACGTGATATGTCAACAAGATCACTATGAGATTTACTCTGAGCATTACAACAAAATACATAGACCACCATCCAACTGCATCTATGACTAATAATCCACTCTCGGGGATATCAATCCGAACACCCCATGAGTATTAAGTTGCGAACAACAGATAATTGCATTAAGCAAAGTGTGTAATATAAACAAAGCATATGCCCTTGAGCATATGAATGTTGTTTTCTCCCTAGTAGCAACAGTACATCTACAACCTTAGAGGTTTCTGTCACTCCCCCAGGTTAAATAGAGGCATGAACCCACTATCGAGCATAAATACCCCCTCTTGGAGTCACTAGCAACTACTCGGCCAAGATAGCTACTAACAACGAAGAGCATGCAAGATCATAAACAACATAGAGATAACAAAAGATAATATTCAGTACAGCAACTTAATCATAAACACCAATATTCATCGGATCCCAACAAACCAAACATGTAGAATTACATAATGGTGATCTCAATCATGTAGGGCAGCTCATGAGATCTAAACATGAAGCACATGGTGGAGAAGACAACCATCTAGCTACTGCTATGGACCCATAGTCCAAGGTAGACTACTCACTCATCGCTCCGGAGGCAAGCATGGCGATGAAGAAGACCTCCGATGACGATTCCCCTCTCCGGCAGGGTGCCGGGAAGAGCTTCTCGACCCTCCCGATCTTCGGGTCGACGGCGGCGGCGGATCGCGATGTGTTCTGGGAAATTGATCGGGTACTTAGGTTTTTTCCGTCGGGGGGTCTTTATAGGCGAAGGGGCGATGTCAGAGGTGGGGCCAGGGGCCCTCACCCCATGGCGGCGCGGCCAGGCCCCTGGCCGCGCGAGCCTGGTGTGTGGGGCCATGGTGGCCCCCCTCCTACTCTCCTTCGGATCTCTGGAAGCTTCCGGGTAAAATAAGACTTCAGGAACTTGTTTCGTCCAATTCCGAGAATATTTCCTGTGTATCACTCTGAAACACAAAAACAGCAGAAAACAGGGAACTGGCACTGTGGCAACTCGTTAATAGGTTAGTTCCGGAAAATGCATAAAAGTGCCACGAAGTGTAACGAAACAATAGGTAAATGGTGTAAAAACAAGCGTGGAGCATCAAAAATTATAGATACGTTGGAGACGTATCATCTGTTTTCCCTCTGTCCCATATATCATGATATCTTAAGCTCTAATTGCTTTATTGATTTCTCCTTTTTTTTATTGTTTGCCACAATAATGGAGAAGTATACTTGTCATGTACATTCCCATTTTTGTTATCTTACAGTTTGTTGGTGTTGACTTTGCTTCATGAGTTTGATGTTTGCGCTGCTGTGCCTTTTGGATTCTACAAAGTTGATCTTAATTTTTGTCTAGGAGCGGGTGTCATCTTGCCACTAGGAAGAGGATTTATGGACTCATCTACACCTGTCACTAATAAATTTAACCTTGGAGGCCATTCTTCTCCAGTTTGCAGCTTGGCTGGAATATCACCCTTGCTGGGTTTTAGAACAAGGCGTGTCCTCGGCGAATCGGACAATGGTTCTGTTGATGTTCCATGGAGTAATTAATTAGGTGGTGATCTTGCTATTTCTTCCTTTGCTGACCTCTCCTTTGATATGCCTCTGAAGTTATTTAAAGATAGTGGCATACATGGTCACGCGTTTCTCACTACTGGGATTATTTCAGAATTATTAGAGGGTCAGTATAAGAACTTCTCCCTTGATAAATTCTGGCATTCATTCAAGAGCCCTGCTGGCATTGGTACTATTCTACCAATTAAACATTTCGGGGTAGACATATGTTTTAGTAGGCTTTTTTGATTTCCTTCATCAAACTACTGATCATGTATGACTGCTTCCATACTGACAAACTACTTTTCTATATTTGTTCAGGTGAAGTACTGCTACATTCTGAAGCAATCTCAGCATGACAGCGGAAAGACAGGAATTCAGTTCAGCGAAATTGTCAAATCTTCTGATGATGAATTTCTGTGTTGTTGCTTATGACCTGGCTCTCGGGGTAGTATGCTCATAGTGTCCTAAAGGTACTATGCCCACAGTGTCCTGATTACGCGTTCATACCAGATTGGGAATGAAAAATGATGGCGACTTTGCATCGCATTAATTTTGTGGGTTAGGTGTTTTTGATTTTTTTAGTTTCATGTCCAAATTTTGTTGGTAGAATATGCTATATGTATAGTACTGTATCAGATATTGAAGTGGTGTTCGGGTCATTTAGGGAGATTATGCACCTTTGAGTTCATGATGTTAGTCGAGGATGCAAGTGTTGGAGTAAGGGCATAGATCAGGATACATCACAGTATGTTTCCTTTCACAGTAGTGTGGTGGAAGAGGTTGAGCTAGGTGGATTGGTAGACGGTGATGGTTGTGGTGATGCTGATTTTCTTGGGCTTAAATGATGAAGAATATCCTTCTATCCATGAAAATGATATACTGGAGGTAATACTATATGTCACATTTTGACCATTTTAGGCCCTTTTGAAGAAAGGGATAACAATAATTAGTAATTTGGTGCTATGTGTCTTTTTTGCGGATATACTTTACCAAACGAGCTTGCTTCTTGCTCTAAAATTGTGGAGAGGGATCTTATAATTTTCTTCATTTTCCTTTTCTCTTGCCAACCATTTGATCAGTTCCACACTCATGGTCACATGACATGTTGGCACCGGAAGTCCCAATACTTTCAGAGTTTATACAGAGAAACGACCCAGGGCATAGAGAAATAGACAAAGAGTTGGAGAATACCACAGTCATTCACTTCTTCTCGGTGTTGAGCAGGGGCGCCGTTGGTGCCATCGACGATATCTTTGGGCTAAATCCGTATGAAAAGCAACACAGCCCCCCCGCCTTAACCACGACAGAGGCTCCATGTTTGCCGATGACAACTTACCTGAATCGTCCTCCACTAATGGGTTGGTAACCATTTCTTTTTTCATCTTTGTAGTTTCAATTTTATCCTTTGTCAGTATCATAAAGTGAATTTTGCCATTGAATCTTATGTGATACTGGTGAAATGATTCTTACCGCCATCATGAAATTTCTTACCCAAAACTTCAGAGCTCAGACATAGCATGCACGTAATAAGCATTTGGGAGCTATTTACCCTACGATGAATCTAGGTTCTTTCATAAATTGGAGATATATCTTAACAGTCTTTTATAACATGAGTTTTTTGCACTTAGAGAGGAATCTTTATGATGATATTATCTTTGTTCCCATGCTGAATAATTAAGTACGGCTTATGTGCATTCAGATTTATCTGCCTCACCTAGAAAACATGCAGAATCCTCACTTGAGTTCCTTGTTTTACATCATATCGGTTCATAGATTTTTTCACAAGGTAATACAATACAAAACAAACTGAAACTAAGGTGCTACCAGCCCTTCAGGTGATGGCAAATGTCACAACAATTAGATAAGATGAGATTAGATTTGCAGATGTTTTAGCTCAGTATTGTGTAAACTTTATCTTGTTTGGAAGTTCAGTTTGGAAATTCTGATATTTGATCTGTAAAGTAATTATTTTGGCTAGGCTTCCTTACAATTCCATTTGAGAAGACAAAAGACTGTCAAAAGAATGTGAGATGCCATGTAAAATAAGATTTTCCAATTTCAGTTTGTTTTGTGCATTATTTTATTGAGATTTTGTACGAGTACATAAATATTTCATCTATGTATGCAGTATCTCCATTTAGATGGACGGCAATCAGTTTGCCCACACAACAATGGCTACTCAGTGCTGACAAATATAGCTAACTAGATCTCTCCACATTTTCTTGGAGCACACATCCGTAAGTTGCTCCATGTGGCCCTTTAGTGCATCATCTAAGTTGGTAATTCAAGCACCTGAATGTCGTCTTATGCATACTAACATGTATTTCTTACAGCAGATACCTTTATTTTGGATTGATGAAACTTGGAAAAGACTAAGGTTATAGCAAGTTGGGATGACAAATAATGAAAGAGGTGAGTCAAGCAGAGGTAGGAGCAAGTAAGACAGATCATGACCTGCAAGTCGGTGGTTGTGAAGGTATTGAGCAGTTTCCTGCGTGATCACCATTCGTAGTTTATTGTAGCTTCATACGGCAAGTTTACTTGCAACCAACACTTGATGCTGAACTCAGGAATAAGAATAACGGCACTACCTATGGTTAATGAATAATAAGGTTAGATGATATGTCACTTGGCTTATTTTGATTGATGCTTTGATTAGGGGAAATTAACCATACAATTTGTTACTTTGCCTGATACTCATGAGCCACTTGTCCTCTTCCTCTGTCTCATCGGATGTTGACTGGGCTGTTCTCCATAAGATCAGAAATTCAGACTGCTTGGCTGACACTCAGTTTTTTAGTTAGACCAATATTACGTATTTACATTTTACACATCTCTTTGTAGTTTTGTTTTGTATTGGGATATTCTATGTTTGATATCATTGTTACATTAAGTTCATTTTAGACACCCAGGTTGCATTTCTACTTTTCATGGCTTCCTGCATGTACTATCAAACTCGTTGTCGATGCCAAATATCCACACACATTCAAAATCGACTAACTTAGCTAGCGAGAAAGTACCTTTTGGTTGCCTCTGCAATGCGAGAGCTGATCATATATTTATGGTTACATCATATCTGGTTTACTTTTACGTTAAAAATTGTAAGAATTTTATTGTGTAGAAGTGTGTGGCCACTGAGATGCATGTGTTTTCAGTTTTATGGTGCAAGTAAGTCAGAGTGTTTGATTGAAGCCATCTTATGAAGCTTTTGCCTACCCTACAAAACGAGCAGTTATTACAATACAAATGTCACTTAAGGGATGAAAGAAATAAGGAATAATGATAGGTCTTAGAACAAAAATTGTTGTATGCATTAGGGGTGGAATCGAGCCGAGCCGAGCCGGCTCGTGGCTCGGCTCGGTCAGGCTCGCAAAACTCGAGCCGAGCCTAGGCTCGGCTTGGTGCTGTCAAATGACTGAAAAGTGGGCTCGCAGCTCGGCTCGCCAGGCTCGAGGCTCGCTCGAACGGCTCGACGAGCCGGACGACCTAAACCAGACCAACGCATCCCTCGTGAAAAATCCCCAATCCCCACACGAATCGACCCTGCTCCCTCCATCGTTTAGCTAGGGCCGGCGCCACCCGCCACCGACGCCGGTTGCCACCGCCTCCCGCCACCGCCGACTGCCGCCATCTCCTCCTCCTTCCATGTCGTGCCTGCGTCCCTAGCCGCTGCCCTAAAGCACGACGAGAGAGACTGACGTGCCAGGCCCCCGCACCACACGGGATTCCCCACATCCCTGTCCCTGTCACGCCGCCACAAACGGCTGCCCGTCGGTACCAACGCCGGCCGCCACATCTCCTTTCCATTATGTGGCTGCCCTCCCTACCCCTGCTCCTTTTGTTCGCCAACACTCCGCCGGCGATGCCCGGGAGCTAGCTAGGGAGCTCGCAGCTATTGGATCCCCTGCACGCGGATGCCGCGATGTGCAACTCGGACTTCAAGAATGCAGCCAAGTCTTTTTTGTACACGATTGAGGAACTGGGAGTACTCCTGTAGAGTTGCAATAGTAGTCTGACGTGTTGCCCCTGCTCCCGTGTTCAAAAAAGAAGTGTTGCCCATGAGAACTGTAGGAGAATTTGATCAATAAAAACAAATAAGAATTTTAACATCGTATAATAATATAATTGGTTCTAGTTGTCATCTCTTCACAACAGAATGAAGGTGTATATATGAGAAAATTATACTTCTCTCACTTATCAACAACATTTTTTTAAATTCACCGAGCCTTCGAGCCGGCTTGCGAGCTTCGCCGAGCTGGCTTGTCGAGCCTCGAGCCTAACTAGCAAGGTTTAGGCTTGGCTTGTTCAACCTTCGAGTCAAGCCGAGCCCGAGCCGAGCCTTGACGAGCCCGAGCCAAGCCTCGAGCCTCGAGCTTTGTGTCCACCCCTAGTATGCATTATAGGAAGCTGTGAATGTAGTTTTGTATACGCTACTTATAGTAATATTTTCTTATTGAAAACTATTGTCAGTGTGTATTAAAAAGAGGGAGACTGTATATTTGTTTCTCTTGCACTTCTCAGAGCCGATTTAGAATCAACAAAGGTGTTCTTGTTATTGACACACTTACACAATGAAAGTGCCACAAATTATCTTATGCAAAGATGGATATTTGAAAACTAGAAATCATTATGCTTGCATGTTTTATTTTCCCGTGGTAACGCACGGGTATTTAACTAGTTTTTTTATATGTGTACTGCGCTCGCTAGATACTTTGGCGTTCGGCCTTTGGTCCAATTTTCCCGGAACTGCACGCACGCGTATCTGCGCTAACGGGCGCGTTTAGCGAATCCGGACCGGAAAGGCCCGTGAGACAGGCCCATGCACATCAGTTTGATCTCTATTCTAGAAAAGGTTTGATCGAAAAAATAAGGAGGTTGCTTCAGTTTCCATCGCACCAAAGATCCAAGCACTAGCGATCCTGGAACTGGCAGAGCTAGCGGCACGACGAAAGCACCAGTGCGCATGCACATCAGTTTGATTTATATTTTCTAGTAGGTTGATTTATATTCTTGAAAACAAGGTTTATTCAGGTTTCACTAGGCTGGTTGTGTCTCATCGCGCAGCAACGATCCTCCTGATGCAGCGGGGCTCAAATTTCCAGAGGTACTCTCATAATAATATCAAGTTACTCAGCGATTTTCTTCTTGCTGCTACTACTCAAACTCTGTACGGATTCCAGCTATCAAAAGACAGAAGCAAGACCGGCCGTGCTCAGAAATTCAGAATAAACAACTGGTGCGCTCTCGTAGTTTCGTGGGTCGTGGTGCTTTCGTCGTGCCGCCATCTCTGCGAGCTCGAGGATCGCTACGTTTCCTCGCGATTACGCGATTATTATTTGATTCGTGGGAGAAGATCTCGTCTTACTTTGTGGGTGTCACGTCCAGCCCGAACGATCACGTCGTGGCTCCTGTTCCGCCTCCTCCCGCCGCTCTCGCACTTTTTAACACGCTGAAAGCTGCGAGTCTGAAGAGATCGCATCCGGATTCTCAGCATTGGTTGGACACCAACGTACGGCATGTACTACTACTATCTGTTGTTGACGTCGTACGGAACAGTAGAGATGAGATAGCGAGAGGAAGATTCTCCGTACATCGAAAGGAGACGGAGCGAGTGAGAAAGATTTTCCTCACCAAACTTCTCTTGCCGGTTTGGTTTGGCAATCCACCAGCTACTTTTTGGTGTTTTTGGGTTGGACTTGGGCATCCGTCTCATGCATCATTGCCTGCACCTTTTCAACTGATACAAGGTCATTTCTCTTCTCTGCTTCGGTAGCCAGTAGGACTAGCTCGGAAGCTTTTGCTGCTCTGCCTCGTTTTCTTGCTTCTTCTTTTACACATTTTCATTGGTTAGAAGTTTTCTTCTTGGAGAAAATGGTTTCAACCCGATTTTCTTTGTGGGGAGTGATCACATCGCCTTTGTGTGTCGTGTCTAGTCTAGCTACTTCCACGGTTCCACCATCGGGGGATATAGATGTGGACAAAGTGAGCTAGTGGCCAATGCCGAGCATGCTTTGGGCAGTTCTTTTTGGTGCATCTTTTAGCTCTATCGTGGAATGGATCAAGGTTGCAATGTTGTGTTTCTCCTCCCTGCCCTCAGCGCTACTTCTTCACTTCTTCGGTAGGTGGCATCAGGACATCACGTTTTCACTTTTTGACTTAAAAGAGAAAAACTAAAAACAGGGTGTATACGAATTTCTCATTCTAAGATGAAAGGGAGTACCTACTAATGATGCATGAATTAGTCTTGTGAAATCTCAAGTTCGACGGGGAGCATACTCTTCTACCTCTCATGACCGAATTTCAACGGAAAATGAAGAGTCCAATCCACACTTTTTTGAATTTTTGGGATATCCAACAAATGGTGACCGCATAGAGGTGACTTGAGAGCATTAAGCTTCATGATTCCTTAACCGACTCAAACAAAATACATGTACCATTCACGCGTAATCTAATACATTTCATGTACTCCCTCTATTCCAAAATGTAAGGCGTATAAGATTAGTCAAAATTCAATGTCATGTAAGTTTGATCAAGTTTATACACAATCATCCACAATACTAAATCAACGTCAATAGATTCACCATTAAATATATTTTCTTAACTTGTCCATTTAATATTATAAATGTTGATATATTTTTCTAAATATTTGGTCAAAGTTAGTAGGATTTGGTCAAAGTTAGGGACGGAGGGAGTACATTACTAATTTCGCGGGTCAAGTATTGGGTATCATCAGCTAGTATCTACTCCCTCCGATTAGAAATAAGTGTCGGTGATTTTTGTACTAACTTAGGATAAAAACTTATACTAAGTCGACGACACTTATTTTCGACCGGTGGGATTAACTAATTGCAAGAATTTGTTCCCATCAGACTAACTTTTTTGTCACTTAAAATTCCTTTGAGTAAAAAGTTGGCTCACCTAACATTGTGTGATATTAATTAACTCCAAGCATTCCCTAGTCATACAAGTTCCTTTAGCGGTGCTCTTAGATAACTCTAGTAGGTCAGGTCACATTCAATTGCAAAAATCATTATTACAGTGATTTTGACTTCCAATATGTGTGGTTGTTACCATATTGGAGAAACAAAATCAAATGTACATATATGGTCATAAAGTAACCAAAATCTTTAGAACATATTACATATCAAACCCGGATGAGACCATGGCAGATATTGTGTTATTGTTAGAAATTGCATTCAAAATGCTGGATTTACAAAATATAACCATTCTCCGGCCGTGTGCTAACAAATGGCTCCCGAGCTACAGTGAGCCTTTTATTTTGACAATTCAAGAATTCATATTTCATTTTTTTAGAACATCCTGAGAAATATTATGGAGATAGACAAAAGTGTGCAAAATCTCACTGTTAAATATTGTTTATTGTAGGCTACACAAAGATATCATAATCTGCTATTCATTACACCTGAACTACTAGTGTAGTACTACGTATTATTGGCTTCTTCCAAATTATGTTTAAAGTTTTTCTAAAAAAAACTTTAAAAAATGGTTTCAAGTTTTTGAAACCTGCACTTGCAGGTTTTGTGGTCCAGTGTTGTGGAGATAAGTTGGGAGTAACAATATTGGAAATATTGTAGAAACACTTTACCACAGAGATCTTTGATTTGAAAAAGGCACGTCAAATAAAATACTACTACAGTCCAAGTCCACCGTCCATGGACTTGTGTCGTGCAGCTCTACTCGCGTGGTCGTCGTGGGAAAGCACACGAAAGCCATGATGAAACGGA
Source organism: Dactylis glomerata (assembly GCA_007115705.1). Taxonomy (NCBI): domain Eukaryota; kingdom Viridiplantae; phylum Streptophyta; class Magnoliopsida; order Poales; family Poaceae; genus Dactylis; species Dactylis glomerata. The sequence continues at coordinate 324,918 of QXEO01001062.1, read as the reverse complement.
ATTGATTCGCATCCCACTTTTCATGGTCTTCTTCTCTCTCTTCCGTGCAGTTCCGTAGTCCCTCATGGTACGGAACGTCCCCGCTTCCCATTCCGATGGGCATCTCCGTACAGTCCGAGCCCGTGACACCTCGTCCTCGATCGGTGCCTGTGGGTCCCGCCCGCCACGTCTGCCCACGACGTCCTGTTCCCCGCTCCGTCGGTGCGCGCGGTCCACTGCACCTCCCGTGAATATCCAATCGACACATCACCTAGTACTTACTAGCTTTGCGTCCACAAGTGTGAACAGAACCCTTGGTGGACGGATCCGCTCCTTCTACAGCAACTTCTTTTCGGAGAACGAATAGTAGGTTGGAGAAGTTCGCCGGAGTGAGGTAGTAGTACTACCAATCCGTTGATAGCTCCACCGAACCCTGCTGAATGTATTGACGCTTCATGTCAGCGGTGCCGGCCTCCGTAGTTCATAGGACGCGAGTGTGGCAATCCAGGGCAAGGAAACATACCCAATTTGTTTTGCTTGGGCGCATATGATGAGTATGCCGCGAATTTATTCAGCCCGCTTCCCTACAGCTCGGCTAGCCGCCTAGCCTAGCCTGCATGTGCGGCATCTCATCAGCCCCTCAACGTTTGCATGTGATGTATGGCTATTTATTCGAGCCCTGGACATCTGCATGTGCCCTGCACTGTCTCATGCAACGTGCCACTGACGTATGAGGTTTTTTACTGGAGTACTTTTAATTTTGTTCACCAGCCCAAATTGCACCCAAAATATGAAAATCTGTGTATTACCCGCAAGCGTGTTTTAGCCTAGGCAGCTGGTTCGATTTAATAATAAGTGTATATCTAGCTTCAAAATTTATCCACTAAAGAGTATACTTTTTTTCTTTTCCATGTATTTTTTTTAAAAAAAAATTGTTGCTCTCTCATCATACGAGAATCAAGGCTAGTACTATTTTATTATTTTTCTACATGTACTTGGTTCATTCGAGGTGGAAGAAATAAAGAGAAGAGAGATGCTGGATGTCACATTCTTAATATAAAAAACTTATTTAAAAAACCAAACATACACTTTTTTATGGACGGAGGAAGTAGTTCTCGCTCCAGTCTGAATACTTGTCTACAAATAAATGCTTCTAGACGTATTTCACTGTGTAGGCTCACTCCTTCTACAACAAATATTTTGAATAGTAGACATCGCCTCTGTCGGGAGCCTCGCGCCAGTCTCCCTGCTGAAGCCTACACCGGCCGGCGGCCAGGGTGGTTTGTTTCCCCCGTCCCGCTCGTATCCTATGGACCCTAGAGGGCGTCAGTCTTGCCGAACGGTGAGGTTGGCCGGTGGCCGTAGTGGTAGCTAGCTACGGAACCGTACACCCACATGTACCTACCTTTCAATTCTGGGATCTTCTGTGCGTGCCTGCAAGCTGCAATCCACTGGAGAGACGATAACGAAATGCGGCAGGGTCGTACGCCGCAGTGCGAGTTGACTCAGCAGATCTCCGTAATAAGTACTCCTCCTATGAATGATAACCGAGACTGACACGGACCCATATGTACGTGTCCGGCACACGCATCTAATCAAATTAACTCTGCCACAACATCTGCCGGCCACGCCTCACACGCATTTCGCCCATCTGCTATCTCCAACGACCCTATCTATTTTGAATCTAAATCGTAGTTGATTCTGATTTAAATCGTTTGTGTCGGGTCACGGATATGAATGGTGTTGTCTTTTCCCTTAACCATTTGCGTTGGTACTGCGTCCAGCGGCCCGACATATGAAATGGCTTATTTTAGCATTGAATTTTATCTTTTTATACAAGCCGTATGACAGATCGATTATTCGTGAAATAAATTTATGCCCATGTAGCATGTGGAGATATATGCGTGATTTTTTGTTTAATTTTTTTAAACAATTCACAATTTATCTAAGTTGCATTGTAAATAAAGAGAACATATGTACCCATGAACCTCTATATTTAAATTTGCTATTATGTGGCAGTGTGCGGTCATCAATAAAAGTTGAGTTTATAAAGCCTTTCAACTCACACACACCTATGAACGAAGGAGGCCACGTGTGATGTGTATTGCGAGTTGGAGAGGATTGCCGTAGAGGACGTCGATGCCTCAAGGTGGTGAGGAGCGAGGGTACAACAAACATGTGAGCGGGAATTGAGTGGAGGTCATGCATTGCACGTGCAAGCTTACTAGTCTAATCAAATTAACTCTGCCACAACATCTGTCGGCCGCGGCTCACACGCATTTCACCCATCTGCTATCTCCAACGGTCCTATCCATTTTGAATCTAAATCGTAGCTGTTTTAGATCATTTGCGTCGGGCCACGGATATGAATGGCGCGTTGTCTTTTCCCTTGGCCGTTTGCATCGGTACTGCGCCCAGCGGTCCGACGCATAATTTTTTTATTTTTTATTACTAGAATGTATTACATAGATTACCAAAAATAAAGACATAAAAATAAAAACATAAATTCAAAAAGCCCTAGAAACTAGGGCTTGATGCGACGCCCGGCCACCGCGCCTAGTCGTCATCATCGTCCATCCCCGATGAGATCGACCATCACCGGTGGGTCCCAGGGATATGGCCAGGACACCATCGGCGGTGGCCAGTGATGCAGCGCCATTGATGGTGGCGCAGCCTTTCCCGATGCAAGGCCACTGAATCGACGCGGGGCGCAGGAGACGACGCAGCCGCGGTCGCTATCAGGCGGGCCCCGGGTAAAAGAGGAAGGACACGCGCGGACTGCACAGTCACTGCGCGATCAGTCTGCGGCGATGCAAACTACGCCCAAATTTGGACCGCGTTTGCGTCCCCACGGACAGGCCGACGAAAATGCGTCGGACCGTTGGGAGCACTTTTTTCCTAGCCCAGTCAAAAAAGACCGATTCGAACGGCCGCGGTCCGTTTGCGTCAGGCCGTTCGAGATGCCCTGAGCTCTTGTAGTGTTCCATGGACTCGAGACATCACTAACTACTACTCCTTCTATTCCAAAATATATGATGTTTTAGACTTTTTCTAACACACATATATCTAGATGCTTTTTAGTATGTAGGTTTACTTATTTTACTTTCAACCTATACATACTAAAAAGATGTCTAGATACATAGTGTTAGAAAAAGGCTACAACATCTTATATTTTGGAATAGAGGAAGTACCTTCGTTTTTATTTACTCCCTTCATATCAATCTATTTGTCTTTTTGCGTATCATTAGTTATTAATTTGATTAACTTAATATAATATATTATAAAAATATATTATTAAATATTTTATGTTATATTTTAAAAATGGTTTTATACTTTTGGTGTCATATACCTCATGTTAAGTTGATCAAATTGGTGATCTAGACATACATGAAGAATTTACAAACCGATATGGAGGGAGTACTTCATGTTCTAGGTTTAGTCCAAGTTCATTTTTTATAATGTATGACCAAGAACATAATAAATATATTAACATTCACATTTCACAATACCAAAGCATATAATATAAATTATACTTTATGCCAATTTTATTACCTTAAATCTTGTATTGTATATGCTGACATTTTTCTCTAATTATTTGTTTAATTTTTTTATAATTTGACTTTAACCAAATCTAGAAAGCAAAATAAATAAAAATAGAGAGAGTAAAACGGATTTAACTCAAGAGGAGCAGTTACAGTCGATATATATCCTGATAAAGGAAATGGCACTTCCCAAATATTCTCTCTTCTCCTCCCTTGCCAAGATGCCAGAGTGGAGTCGCAACTAATCTTCTCAAGATCGTACTAGAATCTTAGCTCATGTGCAGTTTTCTATTTGCAACTTAATGTCTGGCCTGCACGATCGATGCATCTGCACAGATGTGCCATACCAGGACAGAGCTTTAGCACCTGATTAGTTGGCATTATCCCACCAGATGTGACCGTTTGGAACATAGTTAGTAATGTACGTGCTTGGAGATCTCCTGTCTACACCTGATCCGTAGTGCTAATTAATGTACCAAATGGTAATAGCTTAACTGGTTGTGCCAAATGGATCCTCACAAGAGCATAATATAAGCCTGAGATTGACCGTACGATACTAAACATAGACATTGTGATTACATGAGATCGACAGTGTTGCTTTCTTATGCTAGTTATTACAGACTGTGGAGGACATCGGATCCCCGCGTCACTAAGGCAAAGATTATGGTTCTGGCAATACCCCATATTTTGTATTCGTTCTCTGTTGACCATTTCAATTATTATTCTTTTCACAAAAGAAGACTATTTCCTTATAATGTTATGATTTTGAAGCTGTAGTAAACATATCTCTATATGATGCTAATCATGTCCTCATTACACCACGTTAAGCCAGAAGATTTGCAGTTTGTCTCAGAACTTAATATACTTCATATTTTGGGTAGAAGACAAATTTGCATTTGTAGCACCCTCAATTGTTATAACTTTCTCTCTTTTCCCCCCACAACTTACGCTTGCAACTTTGCGTGCGTGCGTGTGTGTGTGCGTGTGTGCGTGTGTGTGTGTATGTGTGTGTGTGTGTGGGGGGGGGGGAGGGGAGACTGCAAATCTTTAGGTCCAAAGTCACACTTTGTTTTCAAACTTGTTTTCATTTCTCACACTTTGTTCTTTAGGTCCAAAGTCATTTCACTATTTATTGAACCTAATGTCCACAAATATCCATATCCGGTCAGGTCCATCCAATTGGATCCAATAAAACTTTAGTCCAAATCCCATTGGACTACATTGAACTAGTTTAGATTTACCATTCGGGTGGCTTACCTTTCTCAGTCCCAATTTTGAAGGGCGCTTTGGGCAAACGGCATGACTGACTTAAAAAACCACAAAAGAAATCATGCGAAGGCCTTCTCAATTTCTAAAGTACTTCATACGTTTTCATTAATATCTCTCTTCTGTAGGTAAATTCTAAATAAATTAAGTGTATTTCTTTTTATCCTAGTTGACGAGGGTTAAACTCGACAAATGCCCTAGATGAAGGACTTGGGATCGGGGAGACAGGGCGTCGGATGAACTCGAAGGTGAAATTAGTCAAACAAGGTGGCTATGAAAGTAAACGTACGTGGGCGTAGAACCTGGCTTGCTTTCAATCTGTCCCACACCGTCCCCTCCTGGCCCCTATATATAGGTGGCCAGGTCTCAAGGATCGGGTGGGATCCGATACAGATTACAATATCGACATACGACATGAACTCGTATTTCGACTAGTATTACAATTGGGCCTATCTTAACGGGCCTCAGGGGTACTCAACTGACGGACTCTATTATCTATACCCTTGTCAGTAGCCTCTGAGATTCTACCAGAATTGCATATTCAGGTTGAATCTCTAATCTTTAAATCTTTGACTTGATCAATTCTTTGACTTCTTCATATCTTCAAATCTTCGACTTGGTATGTCGACTTATTCTCATTATAATACCTCGCAAGGGGTTTTGATGAACAAGTCTGACAACTCTGACGGATCAAGAGGCCAGTTAACTGCCGGAATAGATACTTGTCACCTTATTCAAATTCAATCCCCTTGGACTTGAATTCGGGAGACCGGTCAAACCCATTCTTTTGCCGCATTTAGGACTTACAAAAAATGAATCACAGTGGTTCTCAGGGTACCCAGTGCGTCCACCAGGATTTTTCTTCGCGTCGTAGACATGGATACATACCAGCAGAGCGCATCCATGTGAGTATACCGGGCCACACAGGACGGATCCTGGGGTCTTACCTTCGTGATATATTTCAATCACGGTATTCGAATTTTGTCGCGATGACACTACTCGAGAATCATATGTCGCAGCCTTGTTTGACTGAATCAATATACACAATTTTTTGATTTATCCTTTTTAACTTTTATGAATACCTCCCGATGGGAGTAATCAAATGTTTATTTTTGTTGGCAATGTAGCCAAAGTTCCTTGCTCTTATCTTTTGTTGACTTCTTTCTATCGGGTGCGCGACAGCGCTTCCGATGGGAGTATCCCACGAGGCTATAGCCGAAATTTTTGGGTATAGGCTCAAGAGAATAGATAAATATTTCTCCATACACTTCTTCTCGTATCATTTATCGATTTTGCTCACTTTTGAATGGATTTTCCTCCTATGTTCGTTGCAAGCCCCCAAGTCGAAGACAAGATAAACCTGTTAGTCTTGACAGAATTTTGCTTATCCTCTGATCCCTTCTCGCTTCTTCTTTTTTTTTATACGTATCGGTTTTCTTGATACGCTAACTCCTCTGTGCTATTTGCACTGTAAAAAATCCAGAAGTTTACTTTGGGCCTTGCCACTCCAGGGGCCCATTAGCACGTGCTTATAAATAAAGCACACTTTGACCAGGGTGAAAACCCTAACTCCTCCATCTTTCTTTGCCACATCGTCTTCTCACCCCATCTAGGGCATTTCATCTCTGACGCTTATCTCCCATGGCCGATCCAAGTGAATCTCGCTTGAACATCGACGCCCCGGTGGAGAAGCGGGGTCGTGGCCGCCCGCGCGGTAGTAAGAATAAGACTGCCGCCGCAGCCACGGTAGCAACGTCTTCTACTCTGGTGAAGAGACGCCTCGGTCGTCCGGCCGGGAGCAAGAATAAACCCAAGGTGCCCTCTGCCGCACCAGGTCTAAGTTTTTCTTCCCCTGATGCTTCTTCTTCTTCGCCCAGAATCTATTCTTTCTTCTGCATCTGCAACGTGCAGTGCCGCAAAATTCAGTGCCTGCCACTAAAATTTACCAAATTCATGGATGGGCGAGAACTGCGTGAAGCAGTTCTTCGTGAACATTCTGGTGGAGGAACCCCATACGAAGTGGAGGTGTGGTACGACGGTGCCGGTGAACAATTCTTCAAGGGCGGCTGGTCGGGATTTGCGGAGGATCATGACCTCCATCAGGGGTTCTTCATGACCTTTGATTTCCATGTTGGCACGTCGAAGTTTGATGTGAGAATCTATGACGGCACCCAGTGCCAGAAGGAGTATGAAGCCGAAGTGTAGTTTCATTAGTATTCTCCTTTATGTAATCCAGTTGTTCCTCCTCGTGCTTATCTGTAATAAAAATCTTATCTGGATTATGTGTTTTAGACCATAGGAATGAATTATGGTTCCGAGGTGTGCGCATTAATATTTATCGGGTTCCTTTGAACCGTTTACACCGCAGACGAAATGTCGGGTTGCAATCATCCTTGTAATATGCCTCAAAAAATCACAAATATCGATAACTTATTAATATTATTTCGTACGACTCGAGGGTTTGAGCCCCCGAGTGTATAGTAAAATATTGTACACATATTGTCGACTTGGCCCAAGGAACCCGACCTATGGCCTCATGTTCTGGGTTCAGAGGGTCATAACTCGAAGGAACTCTTTATCGCCTATGCGTAGAATCGCCGTGGTTGCTCTGCATTCCACGGGTTACTCTCGTCTTTCCCCATTTTCTTGTCTCATAGTCGGTAAGCTCCTCCTGGCATCACTTCTGTGACTATGTAAGGTCCCACCCATGGGGACTCGAGTTTTCCATGTCCATCTTGTTTGAGTCGCAAAACTAGATCTCCCACCACGAAGAATCGTGGACGAACTCGACTACTATGGTAGTTTCGTAGATTTTACTGATATTGAGTGGCTCTGGCAAGCGTGACATCTCTTGCTTCATCAAGTGCATCGACATCATCCTGAAGTGCTTCTGTAGAAGTTGCCTCATCATATGCTGCGATTCTTGGAGCTTCATGAGTTATTTCGACTAGGAGCACGGCTTCTGCGCCATGGACCAGAAAAAAAGGCGTTTCTTGAGTAGCTGCGTTAGGCGTAGTTTGTAGACTCCATAGTACGGAGGGTAGCTCATCTACCCAAGCGTGCTTGGCTTTCTCGAGGGGCGCTAGCAGCCTTTTATTTATCCCATTGCATATTAGGCCATTGGCTTTTTTGACTTGCCCATTTGACTTTGGATGCGCTATAGAGGCAAACTTTAATTTGATTCCCAGACTTTCACAATAGTTCTTGAATTCTTTCGATGTAAAATTTGTCTCGTTATCTGTGATTATGCTGTGTGGTACTCCGAAGCGAAAAACTATAGACTTGATGAAGTTTATCGCGGTTGTAGAATCTTGGGTTGTCACTGGGGCTGCTTCTACCCACTTGGTGAATTTGTCGACTGCTACCAGCATATAAATATGACCTCCTGGCCAGGATTTGTGTAGTTTCCCTACCATATCGAGACCCCATTGTGCAAATGGCCAAGATAATGGTATTGGTTGCAACTCTGCTGCTGGCTCGTGCGGTCGAGACGCGAAACATTGGCAAGCCTCGCACTTTCTCACTATGTCCTTCACGTCCTCAATGGCTGTTAGCCAGTAAAATCCTGCACGAAAAGATTTGGCTGCAATGGATCTGCTGCTAGCGTGATGGCCACATACTCCTGCGTAGATGTCTCTTAAGATCTCTTGCCCTTCTTGAGGGGTGACGCACCATTGTAAGATGCCTGTTATACTTCTTTTGTATAATTTTTCTTGTAGCACAATGAAAGCCTTGGATCGTCGTATTATCCTTTTTGCCTATACTGTATCTTCGGGTAGTGCTTTGTTTACCATATATGCCAAGTATGGTTGCATCCAAGTTTCCTCGATCATCATGACTTCTTTGGGTTCAGTTGTCCCGCTGCTACCAGCCCCCAGGCCTGTTGCTTGGTGCTGGGCCTGCTCTCATGTAGTCGAGACTTTGGTGATTTTTATTGACCTCTCTATGATTTCCTCCCAAAAAACTCCTTGTGGTACGGGTAAACACTGGGACCCGATATTTGCTAAATTGTCGGCTTCCTCGTTGCTTGCTCTGCTAACATGCGAAACTTCGCATCCATCAAATGTTCCTTCAAAATAATAATATAGATTCTTGTATGCTGTCATATTGTCACTGATGGCATCACACTTGTTCATCACTTGTTGGACGACGAGATTTGAATCTCCGAAAATTTTCAGTCGAGTTGCTCCACATGCTTTGGCCATTTTCATCCCATGAAGCAGTGCCTCGTATTCGGCTTCGTTATTAGAAGCTTGAGGAAAACTCATCCTTAGCACATATTTCAACTTGTCGCCTTGTGGCGATATCAGGACTACTCCTGCTCCTACGCCTTGGACCCTTTTTGACCCATCAAAGTACATTGTCCAGACACTCGATAGGTCTGGTGGTCCTGTATTTTGTAACTCCAGTCACTCTGCTGTAAAGTCTGGTAAGACTTGCGATTTGATCGCCTTTCGCTTCTCGTACGTGATATCCATGGGTGATAACTCAATTCCCCATAAGGAGACACGCCCTGTTGCTGAAGGGTTGTTCAATATGTTGGATAGTGGTGCTTCATTGACTACTATGATTGGGTGTACCGCAAAATATTGCCGAAGTTTCCGCGCTGTTGTGAATACGCTGTATGCAAGTTTCTGGTAGTGTGGGTACCTTTGCTTTGTTGGAGATAGCACCTCGCTAACGAAATATACTGGCCGCTGAACTCCATGGGTTTTTCCTTCTTCACTTCTTTCGACTACCAAGACTGTGCTTGCCACCTGATGTGTTGCTGTAATATAGAGTAATAATGGCTCTTTTTTCCTTTGGTGCGACCAACACCGGTGGTGTGGAAAGCACTTTTTTCAGTTGTGCAAAATCTATGTCTACTTCTTCTGTCCATTCGAATTCATCGTCTGATTTTTTCATCAATGCATAGAAGGGAAGGGCTTTTTCCCCTAGTCTTGCGACGAATCGACTTAGTGCCGCAACACGTCCTGCGAGCTTTTGTACATCGTGCAAGTTTGTGGGCTTGCCCATTGTTAATATCGCCTGGATCTTTTCTGGATTTGCTTTTATTCCTCTCGCAGATACTAGGAACCCTAGGAGTTGTCCTATAGATACCCCAAAAGAACATTTTTTCGGGTTGAGCTTGAGCTTGTACCTGTTTAAGTTGTCAAAGGTTTCTGCTAAATCACTAATTAAGGACTCCTCTTCTCTTGTTGTAATGACCACGTCGTCGATGTAGACTTGGATGTTTCGTCCTATTTGACTTCCAAGGTAGTTTTGCATCATCCTCTGATAGGTTGCTCCTACGTTTTTTAGGCCAAAAGGCATGACTTGGTAGCAGAACACGCCGTAAGGTGTTATGAAAGCTGTTTTTTCCTCGTCTTCTTTCTTCAACTTTATCTGGTTGTAGCCAGAGTATGCATCTAGGAAGGAAAGCCTTGCGCACCCTGCTGTTGAGTCAATAATCTGATCAATGCGAGATAGAGGGAAGGGATCCTTTGGGCAATGCTTGTTGAGAGATGTGTAGTCGACACACACTCTTTGCACATCTGTGTTTTTCTTGGGGACTATAACTGGATTAGATACCCAAGTCGATGCTTTGATTTCTCGAATGAACCCTGCGTTTTTGAGTCTGTGTAGCTCGAATGCTATTGCTTTCCTTTTGGGTTCATCGAATCTCCTCAACGGTTGTTTGACTGGTTTCGTTTTTGGATCAACGTTTAGTGCATGCTCGACGAGTTCCCTGGGAACCCCTGGCATGTCCAAAGGACACCAGGCGAAGATTTCCCAGCGCTCACGGAGGAACTTGACGAGCGCGCTTTCCTATGCGGGATCCAGGTTTACTGCTATAGAGGTAGTCTTGTTCGAGTCCGTAGGGTGTGGTGCCTAGTTGACGTGGGAGCTTATTCTTCTTCAATCCCCGGCAACGGCGCCAGAAAAGAAGCTGCTGCGCGTGGTTGACGGCACAAGAACATTCCTTGTGTGTGGTGAATGACCTGCCCGTTGGGAACCCCAAGAGGAAGGTATGAAGAGTATAGCAGCTAGTTTTCCCTCAGTTAAAAAACCAAGGTTTAATATCGATCAGGAGAAGAGCAGACAAATAACAACTGAAGGTGATGCTTGCTAGTTTGCGACAGCTTCGGACAATTTATGTATGGTGCCTCATCCAAGCTTTGCTTGCTAGCTGCAACACGGAACCTGCACACAACACAACCAAGTACTTTGTTCCCAACTTGCGATGAGGTTGTCAATCTCACCGGTTTGCTTGAAACAAAGGTTATGAGCGTATCGAGTGGAAAACAGTAGAAGTATGCGAGTAAAGTAAACAGTGCGAGTAAAGTAAACAAGTTATAGCAATATGATGGAAATAGGACCGGGGTCCACAGTTCACTAGTGGTGTCTCCCCATAAGATAAATAACACATGCTGGGTAAACAAATTACAGTTGGGCAATTGATAGAATAAAGATAAACGTGATATGTCAAGAAGATCACTATGAGATTTACTCTGGGCATTACAACAAAATACATAGACCGCCATCCAACTGCATCTATGACTTATAATCCACTTGTGGCGAATCAATCCGAGAACTCCACAAGTATTAAGTTGCGAACAACAGATAATTGCATTAAGCAAAGTGTGTAATGTAAATAAAGCATATGCCCTTGAGCATATGAATGTTGTTTTCTCCCTAGTAGCAACATCACATCTACAATCTTAGAGGTTTATGTCACTCCCCCAGATTAAATAGAGGCATGAACCCACTATCGAGCATAAATACCCCCTCTTGGAGTCACTAGCAACTACTCGGCCAAGATAGCTACTAACAACGGAGAGCATGCAAGATCATAAACAACATAGAGATAACATAAGATATATTTCAGTATAGCAACTCAATCATAACACCAATATTCATCGGATCCCAACAAACCAAACATGTAGAATTACATAACAGTGATCTCAATCATGTAGGGCAGCTCATGAGATCTAGACATGAAGCACATGGTGGAGAAGACAACCATCTAGCTACTGCTATGGACCCATAGTCCAAGGTAGACTACTCACTCATCGCTCCGGAGGCAAGCATGGTGATGAAGAAGACCTCCGGTGGCGATTCCCCTCTCCGACAGGGTGCCGGGAAGAGCTTCTGGACCCTCCCGATCTTCGGGTCGACGGCGGCGGCGGATCGCGATGTGTTCTGGAAAATTGTTCGGGTACTTAGGTTTTTCCCGTCGGGGGGGTCTTTATAGGCGAAGGGGCGATGTCAAAGGTGGACCCAGGCCCCCTCACACCATGGTGGCGTGGCCAGGGCCTGGGCCGCGCCAACCAGGTGTGAGCCCGGCCTGTGGCCCCTCTCCTACTTCTCTTCGGATCCCTGGAAGCTCCCAGACAAAATAAGACTTCAGAAACTTGTTTCGTCCAATTCCGAGAATATTTCCTGTGTATCACTTCTAAAACACAAAAACAGCAGAAAACAGGGAACTGGCACTGTGGCGACTTGTTAGTAGGTTAGTTCTGGAAAATGCATAAAAATGCCACGAAGTGTAACGAAACATTGGGCAAATGGTGTAAAAACAAGCATGGAGCATCAAAAAATATAGATACGTTGGAGACGTATCAAGCATCCCCAAGCTTAACTCATGCTCGTCCTCGAGTAGGTAAGTGATAACAAAAGAATAATTTTTGAGGTGACATGCACCTACACAATCTTGATCATGTATGCAAGCATTTGTGAGCTGGGATCATAAGAACTTATAACATGGGCATGAAAGATATAATCTTGACAATAGAAACTTAGCAACCATATTGTAAACATGAAAATGAACACAAACAAAAGATCATGAAAATGAAACAATGAAAGTCAAATGTGTGTTCAAATCATAAGGAAAAACATACAAATGGTTTTCAGCTTGTCTTTCAAAGAGAGCAAAACATAAATGCATAGGACACCTTCAAGTTTAAGAGGGCGACTAGATACAAATAATTTGAGAACAAGTGAAACCAACAATATGAATCAATCAATGAAAACTTTGGGACAATGCACATTATACTAAGAATGACAACTATGCTCTCTTAATGGTGCATAAAGAAAGAAGGTGGTGACTCAACATAAAAGTAGAAGAAAGACCCTTCGCAGAGGGAAGCAGTGATTTCACAAGTGCTAGAGCTTTTCATTTGTAAAACAGAGAGATAAAAAATTGGTTTTGAGAGGTGGTTGCTTTTGTCAACGACTGGCAATGGGGTTCTTACTATCTTCCATACAAAAATGAAGCAAGTTTTTGAGAGAGAGATTGGCACTTTTGTGCTCTTTTATAAAACTTGGCACTCCTCCCCACATTTTTTCCTTTCACAAACCATGGCTAACCAATTCCATCGGGTGCCCACCAACATTCACATTCCATGGAGGAGTGCCTTTTTTTCTTTTCCTTTTTCTCTTTTTTTCTTTTTTTGGAATAAGCAATATGGAAGATAGCAAATCCGACCACTACGTCCCCATGTGCTGAAAACAGTGTCACAAAATGAGAAGTGTTTTGAAGGTTTTTTTCAAAGGTAGCACATGAGAATTTACTTTGGAATGGCTTACAAATACCATGCATAGGAATTTATAGTGGACACAATGACAAACTTGATTTTTGGGAGTTGGATGCACGAGTAGAGCTCATACTCAGTACAAGGCGAAGGCTAGCAAAAGACTGGGAGCGACCAACTAAGAGAGCAACAATGGCCATAATCATGCAAAGCGACAAAGCGACATTAAAAGAAGCATAAGATGGCATCAAAAGTCAAAAACTAAATGATCATAGAGGCTATTGGCGACTTTGTAAGAGTCTAAGATGTGTGAGCATGCGCCAAGTCAACCCAAATAAAGCATCAAGGAGAAAACCAAAATAATGCTTCCAAATAATTAAAAACAACGCATGATTTTTTCAAAGGCTCATTAAGCAATCTCAGTTATTTGAGACAAGTCATGCTACAGCAAAACCACTAAGCATACTGTCAAAAAGACATCAAGCGTGACATAAAAAAGCCTAAGCCGCAGTCTACACAAGCTCCTTCTTGTACCACTTTTTTGCATGAAGCTTTTTCTCTTTTCCAACACCATTTGAAAAATTTTAAGACACCTCTTTTGATGAAAACCAATAAAGATCAGAGGCAAAAATACACCTTGATGAAAAGATATGACAAGGTCTGAACGCAAATCAAGGCGAAAATGAAAACCAAAAGCAGTAGCGGAAAAAGAAGAACACTCGGTGAACGATAAGAGTGAAAAACGGAGTGTTCTTGGCAAATGAAAACGAGTACATCTCCTCCAAAGGAAATTTGTTGGGGTCCAACCATTTATTGCAGCAAACAAAACTAAACTAACTAAGAAAACTAAAACAACTGACGCTCTGAGAAAAACACATAGTGCATGAAGCAATAAAAATATAGTGTTTTGAAAGGTAACCTGATTTTTGCCGATGAAGAAGGGGTGCCTCGGGGGCATCCCCAAGCTTTGACGCTTGTACTTCTTGGATATTTATTGGGATGATGCATGGGCATCCCCAAGCTTGAGCTTTTGTCCATTCTTCAACTCATATCATCATTCTCCAATCCCTACACTTGAAAACTTCCTTCATACAAAACTAAACACAAATCTATTAGCAACATTAGTGTAGCATAACATATAATCAACCTCTTTTTGCTTCAGGTTTCAACCCAAAACCACCACATATATAGCATATACTACTGTAGAAAATTCCCCACAAGTTCTATGATCAAAAGAACTCAAAAGAAAGCGATAAAGCGGCAAACACAAATATTGGCAGAAATCTGTCAAAACAGAACAGCTGACAAAGGCCGAATTTTTGAGGGGTTTTATGTTGCTCAAATCAAAAAGTGTTCTACTAACTAAACTTTGGATATAACCTGGGGCATATGCACAAGAAATTGCAGGTCCAAAAGATATACAGAGAATTTATACGAATTTTTACGGTGCAGCACCGAAAACAGTTTCAGGACAGCAACATCCCCAAATCTTTACCTCACTCGAATTAGAGGCTTCTCTTGGCACAAAAACAAAATAAACAAGATAAGGAGCAGTCATTACAGTAGTAATGACTTCCAAGACTCAAATAAAAGAAAAAGTACTGAAAATAAAACATTGGGTTATCTCCCAAGAGTGCTTTTCTTTAACGCCTTTGAGCGGCGCAGAAAATTGCGAATCAAGTAACATCAGAAGGGGCATTAAGATCAACTGCAGAAGTTTTGTCAATAAGGCATTGTATTTCATCCACATAAGTTTTAGAAGCCCCTTTGTGATCACGCTTTGGTTCACTCAAATCACTAAAAAGATTTTGGGGACAGATCCAGTTAAAATTATTTTCGAAAGCTTCACACAATCCCAAGAGCTTGCTAGGTATAGGTATTTCGGCTCCTTCATCATTTGTACTAATAACCTTTATAGGTGAACCGAGTTTATTAAAATGTTTAAGAACTTTTCTAGCTTCAATAATGACATCTTTAAATTCTAAGCGCAAAGCTTCCAAGATAAAAGCTTTCTTTTCGGGATCCTCAATTTCATGAAGCTTAAGGAACATGTATTGCATAAAAGGATTAAGACTAGCAAACCTAGTTTCCAACATGTGAATTAAATAAGCAGAAGCAACTTCAAAACTAGGAGCTAGCTCAACCAAAGACCTTTCCTCAACTTTCTTATGCATACTAATGTGATTAAAGAACTCCTCAATATTACTTTTTCCAATAATTGAACCACTACCTACCGAGAGGTCCTCCAGAACGTACTTAGGGAACAACATAATGAACTAAAAGTAAAGAAATAACAACTACCAAGGATTCTAATTTTTTTGGGTTTTTGATATAAAACGATGCAGGTAAAATAAATAAAGTAAAGCAAAACAATAACAAAGTAAAGAATGTGTGTGCGAAAAACTCTCCTCGCAGAAGTCTTCCACTCTTCCCCGGCAACGGCGCCAGAAAAGAAGTTGGTGCCTAGTTGACGTGGGAGCTTATTCTTCTTGAATCCCCGGCAACGGCGCCAGAAAAGAAGCTGCTGCGCGTGGTTGACGGCACCAGAATATTCCTTGTGCGTGGTGAATGACCAGCCCGTTGGGAACCCCAAGAGGAAGGTATGAAGAGTATAGCAGCTAGTTTTCCCTCAGTTAAGAAACCAAGGTTTAATATCGATCAGGAGAAGAGCAGACAAATAACAACTAAAGGTGATGCTTGCTAGTTTGCGACAGCTTCGGACAATTTATGTATGGCACCTCGTCCAAGCTTTGCTTGCTAGCTGCAACGCGGAACCTGCACACAACACAACCAAGTACTTTGTTCCCAACTTGCGATGAGGTTGTCAATCTCACCGGTTTGCTTGAAACAAAGGTTATGAGCGTATCGAGTGGAAAACAGTAGAAGTATGCGAGTAAAGTAAACAGTGCGAGTAAAGTAAACAGGTGATAGCAATATGATGGAAATAGGACCGGGGTCCACAGTTCACTAGTGGTGTCTCTCCATAAGATAAATAACACATGCTGGGTAAACAAATTACAGTTGGGCAATTGATAGAATAAAGATAAACGTGATATGTCAAGAAGATCACTATGAGATTTACTCTGGGCATTACAACAAAATACATAGACCGCCATCCAACTGCATCTATGACTAATAATCCACTTGTGGCGAATCAATCCGAGAACTCCACAAGTATTAAGTTGCAAACAACAGATAATTGCATTAAGCAAAGTGTGTAATGTAAACAAAGCATATGCCCTTGAGCATATGAATGTTGTTTTCTCCCTAGTCGCAACAACACATCTACAACCTTAGAGGTTTCTGTCACTCCCCCAGATTAAATAGAGGCATGAACCC
Source organism: Dactylis glomerata (assembly GCA_007115705.1). Classification (NCBI taxonomy): domain Eukaryota; kingdom Viridiplantae; phylum Streptophyta; class Magnoliopsida; order Poales; family Poaceae; genus Dactylis; species Dactylis glomerata. Next base: position 308,279 of record QXEO01001062.1, on the reverse strand, counting down.
ACAATCGAACATAAATACCCCCTCTTGGAGTCACTAGCAACTACTCGGCCAAGATAGCTACTAACAACGGAGAGCATGCAAGATCATAAACAACATAGAGATAACATAAGATATATTTCAGTATAGCAACTCAATCATAACACCAATATTCATCGGATCCCAACAAACCAAACATGTAGAATTACATAACAGTGATCTCAATCATGTAGGGCAGCTCATGAGATCTAGACATGAAGCACATGGTGGAGAAGACAACCATCTAGCTACTGCTATGGACCCATAGTCCAAGGTAGACTACTCACTCATCGCTCCGGAGGCAAGCATGGCGATGAAGAAGACCTCCAGTGGCGATTCCCCTCTCTGGCAGGGTGCCGGGAAGAGCTTCTGGACCCTCCCGATCTTTGGGTCGACGGCGGCAGTGGATCGCGATGTGTTCTGGAAAATTGATCGGGTACTTAGGTTTTTCCCGTCGGGGGGTCTTTATAGGCGAAGGGGCGATGTCAGAGGTGGACCCAGGCCCCCTCACACCATGGCGGCGCGGCCAGGGCCTGGGCCACGCCAGCCAGGTGTGAGCCCGGCCTGTGGCCCGTCTCCTACTTCTCTTCGGATCCCTGGAAGCTCCCGGACAAAATAAGACTTCAGGAACTTGTTTCGTCCAATTCTGAGAATATTTCCTGTGTATCACTTCAGAAACACAAAAACAGCAGAAAACAGGGAACTGGCACTGTGGCGACTTGTTAGTAGGTTAGTTCCGGAAAATGCATAAAAGTGCCACGAAGTGTAACGAAACATTGGGCAAATGGTGTAAAAACAAGCATGGAGCATCAAAAATTATAGATATGTTGGAGACGTATCAGGGTGGACCTGGATTTTCTTCGAGTCCTAAGCTGCATCGAAAGCCTGATCTGGCAGGGATCGCCCGACGTCGGGTAGTACGTTGTGGTCAGTTTTGCCTTTTAGTCTCACATATTCTGCTGGCATGCCAAAGGTTTGTGCGAGTCTGTTGAATTCTTTGTCACAGGTGTTGGATACTTCAAAGCTGCCATGCACCGTGATTGTTCCTTTGGGTCCTGGGATCTTGAGTGTAAGATACATGTAATGAGGTACTGCCATAAATTTTGCAAATGCTGGGCGTCCGAGGATTGCATGATATTGTGAAGGCCAGTCCATAACTTCGAACTCCAACTTTTCTCTGCGGTAATTGCTGCTGCTGCCGAAACAAACGCCGAGTTCTATTTTCCCAAGAGGGTAATTTGCGTTTCCTAGTACTATTCCATGGAAAGAACAATCTGTTGGCTTTAAACTTTCCAGTGAGATGCACATTGCCCTCAAAGTTCTTGCATATATTAGGTTTATGCCGCTTCCTCCATCCATGAATACTCTCCCGATGTCATATCCCCCTATTTGCGCCTTTAGTACCATTGGTGTGTGCCCTGGCCTGGGAACTTTCCTTGGGTGGTCTGCTTTGCTAAATCTAATCGGTTGATCGGACCACTTGAGATACTCTGTGGTAGCTGGCGGTGATGATATTGCCAGGTTGACCTGTCTGGATATGCTCTTTCTTTCTTTCTTTGACTTTGGCACTGGTTGAATCATTGCTGATATATATACCTTTGACTCCAGTTGTTTTGCGAGTCGCTGCATTTGATATCCTTGACTCATGCTTTTTCCTCCTTGTCGTATTCCTTGGCTTGAATCCATGGTGTTTTGCAACCTTAAGAAGGTTCTGCAATCCTTCATCTGATGGTTGGAGACTATTTTCCCGTCCAGGTATGCATTATGGATGCGACAAGGACCATACAACATGTCTTCTGCCGAGGGACCCGAGTACCTTGATTTCTCCTTTCCCCTGTTATCCCTGGCTTGAAACTCTTTGCTTTCGTAGTCTTCCTTATTCCTTCCATCGTATCCTGCGGCTATTTGATTTCGCCTTCCCTGGTTGTCGCCGTTGCGGTATCGTCGCCTTTGCCTGCTTGATTTGTCGACTTCCGGTGACCATCCCCTTTTGTTGTTATACGCGTCTTCTCCATCGGTAAATCTGTTGGCTACTTCCATTAACTCAGATACTGTCCTTGGCCTTGTTCTCCCTATTTCTTCCACTAGGTCCGAACGACGCAGGCCACTTGAAAAAGCGTGTATTGCTCTTTCATCAGAGACGTCTTCTGTTGAATTTTTGATTACACTCCAGCGTTGTATATATGAGCGTAGGGTTTCGTCTCTTTTCTGTACGCACGATTTGACTTCCTCCAGTGATGCTGGTTGCTTATATGTTGAGCGAAAATTTCTTGCGAACTGACTCTCTAACTCCCCCAACTTCCGATGGAATCGTTGGGTAAGGTATTTAACCAGGACCGCGCTGCGCCGGTGAGGTGTAACTGCAAACTTTGTATGGCTGTTGCTCTTGTTCCTCCGAGTATCTGTACTGCTTGCAGGTAATCTGACAGCCATAGAATAGGCTCCTGCAACCCGTCATACTTTTCTTGATCATGTGGCAGTTTGATACCTTTGGGTACTCGCGTTTTGCGAACCCTACGGGTAAAACATAACGCGCCCATCTCTTTTTCATCGTCTTCATAGTTTTCTTCTCTCCACGCATAGCGCGAGTTGTTTACTCGTGCTTGTTCTATTATGTTCCTTGCGTCCTCCTTCCTTTTTTGTTGCTTCTCTTCTTCTGATGAATCATTGGGTTCATTTCGTGAGGATTTGCGTTTGAATTCTTCTTTTCGCCTTTCTTTTCCACGTATCGCTTTTTCCTCTGGAAGTTTTCCTATTAGTTTGTCTTCTACCAACCCGAGACTTTGTATTGCGGCTTGATGCATGTGCTCTCGCGAGTCCCCAGGCTCTGGTTGTGTGGTTAGTAGGTACGCCTGTGCTGCTACCAACGCTGCTTTTGGTGTTTCTTGAACGAAATCTTCTTCTTCTTCTGACTTCTGCTGTCGATGGATTTCGTGTCGCAAGAACACGGGGTACCACGCGACGGACCCAAAAGATTCGAACGCAGGGGGCTGAACGTGGGAGATCTTGGATCGCAACGAAACACGGTGACGGAAGCCTCGAGTGTCGAACGCGCTACGCACTGCAGAGAGGTACGCCGAGCTTACCCAGGTTCAGGGCCCTCGTGGTGAGGTAAAACCCCTACTTCCTGCCTTCTTGTATTGCAACGCGACACCTCGCGAGGAGTACAAGGCCTTGGTTACAAAGCTCTAGTTGGCCAGAGGTTGAAGAACCTGCGTGCCCAACTAGCAGCCCTAAGAAGATAAAGATTCGATCAGACCGGCCTCCTCTAAGGGGTGGCCTCCTCCTCCTTTTATAGCGCCAAGGTCCTCCTTCCCCTTATCTTCTTGGGGAAGGGGTTGCCACACACGGCCAAGGAGGGAGGACAGCTGTAGACTATACTCTTTTGTAGACTTGGTCTTCGTAGGGTAGCGGCGCCGGTCCACAGGAGTGGGTGGAGGAGGCTGACATCCTCCTCTGGCGCCCTGCACCGTCCACGCTATATTTAGGGGGGTGGCCAACTGCCACTGCGCCGCTTTGGGCAGGCACAGCGAAAGTTGGTCTCCTCCCTGTCGGGGGTAGCGTGGGAGGTACGCGGTCTTCTGCCCGTTATCTTCTTGCTCTGCACGCAAACGTGCTGAGCTGTCATGGGCGTGCGTCATCTCCTCACCAGCAGGGGCTCGCGAGGGTCTTTTCCGTAGCGAAGATTGTTGATTCTCCCCTGGGCTGAAGATGGGCCGATGACGGGGCCCAGGAGCAGGTGGACCGGGATACCCCGGTATCCAGAACACCGACAGTAGCCCCCGGGAGCCTGGCCCACGACGCGCCCTCTTGAGGAAGCGAAGGGTCGGGGGCCCCCGAAGCTGCTGGGCCCTCCAACGGCACGCGTCAACTGCGCAGTCAGAGGACCATGTGAAGAAGCGGAGATCGTGGGCACGTGGCACCCTTGCAACTGGCGGAGCGAAGCGGCGTGGGGGTCGTGCGTAGTGGGGCAACGGGCGTTTTTCGAACCGTCGCGTCAAGGCCGACGCTTCGGAAACCGCGCCCTGGCTGCCCCCCTTAAAAGCTTGGCAGAGAAGGCTCCTTCCTCTTTCCCACAACACACCGCCGCCGCCACTTCCCTTCCGAAGATCTTGAGCACCAAATCCCTCCTAGCTTCTAATCCTCCCGCTGCATCCCGCCCCCGCCCAGAGCAATGGCACCGCGCCGGGCCATCGGAGCAGCGAGGTCTTCCGGAGCGGCGCCGCGACCGGCGGCGCCCCTGCTTGAATCCCGCATCAAGAGCAGCCGCGAGCTCCAGACCGTCCGAGAGATGGTCGGGAGCAGCAAAAATGAGTGGGGCGCCACCCGCATCTGGCACGGCCGCGCGCCGCGGGACACTCTACCCGCGACGGCGCAGCCCTTCTTCCTCTTCTCCGTCTTCGCCGGCCTGCTGCCGCCGTTCTCCCCCTTCTTCCTGGCGATCCTGGAGACCTACGGGATTCAGGCCATCCACCTGCATCCCAAGTCTGTCACCTTGCTGGCGGTCTTCGCCTACGCCTGCGAGGCCTGGATCGGCATCAAGCCGTCGGTGGCGTACTTCCGCCACCTCTTCTCCCTCCGGTCCTCTGGGCTCAACCAGAGTTCCGGATGCGTCTCCTTCATCGCCACCGCCGGGACAGAGGGCGACTTCATCGACCTGAAGTGGATGAAGAAAGTCGAGGACTTCCGGAGCCGCTGGTTCTTCGTCGACATCCTCGAAGAATCGGAGCTCTTCCTCGTGACGGGGATCCCTCCCGTCAAGCTCACCACCTGGGCCAGCGAGGCCCTGCCGGAGGAAGCCCTAAAGACGCTCCGCCCGCGGATCCGAGATCTCCGGAAGGCCGGTGTCACAGGGACCATGGTCGGGGTGGAGTTTGTCACCCGACGCATCGCCCCCCTGCAGGACCACCGCCGGGAGATCTGGATGCACAGGTCCGGAGACGACCTCAGGCTCCACATCGGCGAGCTCAACGCCGACGCTCGGGAGGAGGTAATAAGAGCCTTCTTCTCTTCTGCTGCCATCCCCGCCATCCCGCGCAATGCCCTCCCGATCTATTGCCTGGGCGCTCGGGAGATCAGACGCGTTATGGCGGGGGTCTTGAAGTTCAATGCCTGGGGTCCGCTCCTTACCGATGGCGTCGTGCCTGGTCCCCTCCCGAGCGCGCCAGCGGCAAGCTCAGAGCAGGAATCGGCAGCTCGGGGAGCGGGGCCCTCGGCCTCAGGAGACGACGACGACAGCGACGATGACGCGGAGTCCGGTGGGCGGCTGGTCCGCCGGAGGCGTCTTGAGGGCACCGTGGTGCTCTCAGATTCCTCCGACGACGACTCCTCCTCGCTAGACCAGCCCACCAGGGGAGATGCCGACGCGTCCTCCTCACGAGACCTGGAGGAAGAGGGGCGCCGAGCCCGCCTGGAGGCGGAGCGCCGCTCCAAGTTCAACGATGAACGCGCCAGCCGGAACCCCGAGGCCAGGACCTCCCGAGGGAAGAAAACAGTGGGCGAATCCTCCGCGCCCCCGCCCCCACCTCCCTCCCTCCCGAGCAAAAGAGGATGGGTGGAGCGGGACGCCTCGTGAGTATTCCTGCACAAAGACTTTTACCTTTTTGCCTTACCTTTCCCCTGACCTCATCCCCTTACCCCTTCCTCTCCAGGGACGCCGAGGAGAAGAAAGAGGAGAAGAAGAAGAGGAAGAAGAAGAAGAGGAAGAAGAGGAAGACCAGCCAGACCACGCCGGGCCCTGACCCGGCGGCCACGACCACACCGGCGATGCCGCCGCGCGTCGCCGGAGAAGAAGAGGATCGCGCGTCCGCAGACGCGCAGTCCGCCCCGGGAGCCGCCGCGGCTCCCGGCACGACCGAGCCCCCTAGCGCAGGGGGCACACCAGATACGATGGGGGCAGCTCCTGCTGCTCCCTCTGTTGCCAGCACCACAACCACCCCGGAGGCACCTCCGGCGCGAACCGCCGCACCGCCCAGCTCGGGGACAGCCCCCGAGCCCAGGGGGACGACCTTCACCGCGCCAGAGCCCTCCAGGGCGGCATTGCCTCCCCTGCCGGAGATACTGGGGAGGCCCGCGAGGATCGCCGCCGAGCCCCACGCCGACGACCCATGGGAGAGGGTGCTTGCGGCCACGACCGGCGCCCTCCGCGACAAGGTCGCCAGGGCGCGCTCCGCCGAGCAGGCGCAGATCGACGAGGGCTGGGCCCTCCTGCACCAAGCCACGGAGAGGTGTCGCCTCCTGGACCAGCGCGCCGCCGAGCACCGCGAACGAGCGAGGAAGGAGGCCGAGGAGATCCGCGCCAGCGCGGTTGAGGAGGCTGAAGAGGCCCTGGCAACTGCCAGGGAATCGGCGAGGGGAGTCCTGGCCAGAGCGCACGAAGAGGCCATGAAGATTGTCTCCGAAGCGCGCCAGAAGATTCCCCCCACCGTCGGGCCTCCCAACCCAGCCTTGGCTGGGGAGGAGGCCAAGCGGGCGGCTCAGCACCTCCTGGACCAGGCCAGGACGAACGCCGACGGCCTTCTCGCCAACGCCCAGCAGAGGCTGGAAGAGGTCGAGGACCAGGAGGCCCTCCTCCACGCTCGTGAGGAGAGCGCTGACTCCCGGGCGGAGAGCCTGAGCCTACAAGAGGCTGGGCTCGCCGTCCGAGAAGCAGAGGCTCGCGAGCGCGAGCGGGGACTTCGCCTCCGAGAGGAGCAACTCCAAGCCCTCGAGGACCGGCTCAATAGGGAGCGGGAGGCCCTGGAGAGCCGGGAGGCGATGACCAGCCAGACCACCGCCGAGCTGGCTCGGCAACAGGAGGCGCTGAACCAGCGCGAGGATTCCCTCCAGGCGAAGATGGACCACATGCTGAACCAGCCACGGGTCAACATGGAGCAGGAGTTCGAGCGGAAGCGCAAAGAGACCACCGAGGCGTGCCGCGCGGACTTCCGCTCCAAAAACGACGCCGCCCTCCTGATGTACAAGCAGAAGCGCGAGGCCCTGGAACGCCGGGTCCGCGACATGGAGGCCGAGCTGAAGGGAGCGCACGAGGTGCGCCAGGGCGCCGAGCGCGCCCTTGCTGAAGCCGACGCCACCATCGCCGCGCTCCGGCGCGACGTGCAGAGGCTTGAGGAGGAGAATTCGGCGTCGGCCCTGCAAGGCGTGGAGATGGCCGGAGAGCTCCAGGAGCTCAGGGACGCTGAAGAGGAGGCAAACGTGCTGCGGAGGCAGCGGGTGCAGATGTTCCGCGGGTTCTCAGCCCGCGTCATGGCGGCGGTGCACCGCCTGGGCATCCACGGGCTGAACCTACCCACCGTCCCTGAGGACGACGGGTCGATCATGCTCTTCTTTAGCCAGCTGGCCGAAGAGCTGGACGGCGCATCGGCGAAGGTCTTGGAGCTCATCGACGCCGAGTGCCGGGAGCTGCTGGGGCTCGCGGGGACGAGGATCTTCTCCAACATCCAGCGCCTCCGCCCCGACCTCAACCTGGAAGAGGTGCTGCGGAGGCCGCCGCCCCCGCCGCCCGGAACTCCTGACCGCGCAGCGGAGGCCAGGGCAGGGCGATTGCACTTCGCCCTTCGACGGCTTCAGGCCCTCTACGCCCACCCTGGAGCGTCCGCCCCGAGCTCCTCCAGCGGCGAGGCCTCCGGCTCCACGGAATCCGGCAGCGGAGAGACGACGGACTCCAGCGAGGGGACGTCCTCAAGCTCCAGCGATGGCGCCGACGACGACGAGGGCGACGCAGCGGCCGCCCAGTAAGCTCCTCCTAGACCTCTTCCAAAAGAACTAGCTTAGCTGCACACCTCGCAGCTGTCAGACATTGCCCTGCTGGGCCAGTTTAAGTTGTAATCGTACTTAAGGCGTTGATTGCCAAATGGTCCTTGTTTGCACCCTTGCACATTTTTCCTTGTCTCGCCTTTGTCTGGGGAATGCTCTACGCCGTTCGGGGGCTAGCCTCCGAGCGGGACAGCAGCCTAACGCTTAGTATGCAGCCCGTGGTGCAAGGCTAGCGGGCACTGGCGCTCCAGAGGTGACTGTAATGGCATACAGGACTATCTCCCTGCAGCCCCCCAGGCGTCCAAGCACAACAAAGGCGATCCCAGGAGAAGAGCCACAAGGCCGTAGACAAGGACAGCAGGAAACTTAGAGAAATCTACACAGATTGTGCGACTCTCATGCGCTCATGCGCCTTCATGCGAGTGTCGCTCGAGAGGAGAGAGCACCATGGATCGTATGAGGTGACTGTAGCGGGTCCCTTCCCGAGTCAGAGCTCGATCCGTTCTGGGTTTTGCGGGCCTGCTGTTTTCCGGGCGAAGGCCCCAGCGCGGACACCGTGCTCCGGCTCTTTCTCGAAAGGCAATCGAGCGAAAACTCACGTTCGCGTTAAGCCGCAGTTGGTTGACCTCGCGAGACTGGCGAGGCCAAGGCAGACAAATCTTAAAGATTTAGGGAAGAGTAATAACAAGTGAAACCACCGTTACACTTTTGTTCCTCGCGTAGATGGAAGACTCCGTTTCCTCAGGCGAAGGCAAAGGGGGTGACGATCCTTAAGCCCCCTTGCCCTGTTTTCATGCTCCTGGGGACGGGACCACCGAGGACGGCGTAGGCCTACGCGTCCCCTGGCTCAGGTCCCAGGGATGCGTATTTGTCGAGGAAGCGCTCGCAGAGGTCCCTCCAGGACGAGATGGACCTCGGCGGTAGCCCGCAGAGCCACCGGCGAGGCCTTCCCTTTAGAGCCATCATGAACCAATTGGCCATGACACGCCCATCGCCTCCAGCCGCTCGAACACTGGCCGCGTATTGCTCTGGCTCGCCCTCTCCGATGGCCTCCAGGCCATCGAGGACTTGGAGACGTTCTCGGCGACGACTTGCGTAGACAGCGCGAAGGCGGAGACGGTGATGACGATCGTCACCCATGTCGAAGCAGATCTAGAAGAAAACACACCATAGCCCCCTACCTGGCGCGCCAAATGTCGATGGATTTCGTGTCGCAAGAACACGGGGTACCACGCGACGGACCCAAAAGATTCGAACGCAGGGGGCTGAACGTGGGAGATCTTGGATCGCAACGAAACACGGTGACGGAAGCCTCGAGTGTCGAACGCGCTACGCACTGCAGAGAGGTACGCTGAGCTTACCCAGGTTCAGGGCCCTCGTGGTGAGGTAAAACCCCTACTTCCTGCCTTCTTGTATTGCAACGCGACACCTCGCGAGGAGTACAAGGCCTTGGTTACAAAGCTCTAGTTGGCCAGAGGTTGAAGAACCTGCGTGCCCAACTAGCAGCCCTAAGAAGATGAAGATTCGATCAGACCGGCCTCCTCTAAGGGGTGGCCTCCTCCTCCTTTTATAGCGCCAAGGTCCTCCTTCCCCTTATCTTCTTGGGGAAGGGGTTGCCACACACGGCTAAGGAGGGAGGACAGCTGTAGACTATACTCTTCTGTAGACTTGGTCTTCGTAGGGTAGCGGCGCCGGTCCACAGGAGTGGGTGGAGGAGGCTGACGTCCTCCTCTGGCGCCCTGCACCGTCCACGCTATATTTAGGGGGGTGGCCAACTGCCACTGCGCCGCTTTGGGCAGGCACAGCGAAAGTTGGTCTCCTCCCTGTCGGGGGTAGCGTGGCAGGTACGCGATCTTCTGCCCGTTATCTTCTTGCTCTGCACGCAAACGTGCTGAGCTGTCGTGGGCGTGCGTCATCTCCTCACCAGCAGGGGCTCGTGAGGAGGTCTTCTGGTCCTTAGTGGTTTCCGTCGTCGTTCTCCTCACGAGGCGCCTCCTCGCGAGGGTCTTTTCCGTAGCGAAGATTGTTGATTCTCCCCTGGGCTAAAGATGGGCCAATGACGGGGCCCAGGAGCAGGTGGACCGGGATACCCCGGTATCCAGAACACCGACATCTGCGGGCTTTGACTATTCGCGTAACTCTCCTCTATTATCTGTGCTATTGTCCTCCTGTTGTGTTTTGGGTCTCTTTGTCTCTCCATGCTAGACTCTTATGAATTGCTATATCCACTCCAATATCCTTCACTTGGTGTACTGTTGTAATCCGCGTTTCTCATGATCATGTCTCTTTCCTGCCTTAACTTCTTTTTGCGCTGGTGTAGCGCGTATTGGTATCCCATTAAAACTTCTCTTCTTGAATCTGCGGGTACATCAGTCCCGTGGTTGATAGCTATCATGATCATTCTCCACTCTCCAGCCGAAACATGCACTTTCTCCTTCTCTTTATTGCCATTGCTCCTTATCTTGTCGACTTGCATGTCGACCTCCTTGTTGCCAGTGTGATTGTTTTCTTCTTCTGCTGCTTCAGTGATGATAACGCATAATTGGTGTATGCTCCTGGAGACGCCGCTGCTTCTGCTGGCGATATCCCTTGATTTGTCTACTGATGCTTCCACAATGGTCTTTTGCCCGGTTTCGTCGGGTTCCTCTAATTTTCCCTGCAAATTTTCTGTTGCTGCTAAGCTGACTGGCGAGTTTGCCTCGCTAGAAGAGCCTACAGATGATCGAGATGCTGTCATCCTCTCTGTTTTGCCCACTGACAGAGCTGATTTCGTTGGATCCGAAAGGCGAGTTGAACCCGAAGGTCCGATGTAGAAGCTTAGACTTCTGAACGTCAATTCCATCTGTTGATTTTCGTCGACTTGCGGATTGATGTTGGCTAAAAGCAAAAAAGCCGTCGAATTCATGATTCCAACGCCCTTGGTCCCCATGGTCGGTGCCAATTGACGAGGGTTAAACTCGACAAATGCCCTAGATGAAGGACTTGGGATCGAGGAGACAGGGCGTCGGATGAACTCGAAGGTGAAATCAGTCAAACAAGGTGGCTATAAAAGTAAACGTGGGCGTAGAACCTGGCTTGCTTTCAATCTGTCCCACACCGCCCCCTCCTGGTTCCTATATATAGGTGGCCAGGTCTCAAGGATCAGGTGGGATCCGATACAGATTACAATATCGACATACGACATGAACTCGTATTTCGACTAGTATTACAATTGGGCCTATCTTAACGGGCCTCAGGGGTACTCAACTGATGGGCTCTATTATCTATACCCTTGTCACTAGTAGATGTCGATTCTATGATCATGTATGGGAAGAATACATAATTAGCCTATGGTAATTACTCCTTTGATCAACATTGTATCAAGGACATTCCGTAATAAATTATCCTCGGCTCAGTACCTTGGTCACATTGCATGATGGATACACATCGAAAAATGGAACAAAGGGAATGGTAAAGAGTGGATCCCCACTTCGAGGACTTGGTGTAGATATTATCTCAAAAGCTCAAAAAGAATGACCCTACGATGTGAAGACATCTTCATTCGCAAAACATAATTTTATATTAAGCAAGATGATCTATCATTATCACAAACTTCATATTTGGAGCCATATCTGGTAAAGCTCATAGGGGCCTTGTTTATTATTTTCCGTAGAAAGATGTAAAATCCTTGGGAACACGCGACATATGGCACACATGCTAATATAGGTCGGCAACACCGTAGGATGTCTCAATTCCTTACAAACCTCATACTTGTGCTTTATATTTTTGTTGAATATGTCTATTTAAATTGCTAAGAAAAGTGAGCCATAGGTTAGATATACGCCATACATAATGCCTACATATATCAGGAAGCCAAAGAGACATTTGTGCCACACTAAAGATTGTTCACGCGCCCATGGTAGGTGACCCTCCCAACCCGTGGCGTGCCATGTCCAAGTGGGTTATAGGGTGATACTTCTCAAACGTATCTATAATTTTTGATGCTCCATGCTTGTTCTTACACCATTTGCTTAGTGTTTTGTTACACTTTGTGGCGTTTTTATGCATTTTCTGGGACTAACCTATTAACAAGATGCCATAGTGCCAGTTCCCTATTTTTTGCTGTTTTTGTGTTTCAGAAAAGTTACATAGGAAATATTCTCGGAATTGGACGAAACAAAAGCCAAACATCCTAATATTTAAGGAAGCTTCCAGAAGACCGAAGAGGAGGCGGAGAGGGGCCAGGGGCCAGCCTCACCACCAGGGGGCGCGGCCCAGCCCCTGGCCGCGCCGCCCTGTGGTGAGGGTCCCCTGGTCCACTTCTGACGTTGCCCCTTCGCCTATAAAGACCCCCCGACGGGAAAAACCTAAAGCCCCGATCAATTTTCCAGAAACATATCACGATCCGCCGCCATCGTTGACCTGAGATCGGGAGGGTCCAGAAGCTCTTTCCGGCACCCTGTCGGAGAGGGGAATCGCCACCGGAAGTCTTCTTCATCGCCATGCTTGCCTCTGGCGCGATGAGTGAGTAGTCTACCTTGGACTATGGGTCCATAGCAGTAGCTAGATGGTTGTCTTCTCCACCATGTGCTTCATGTTTAGATCTCGTGAGCTTCCTTACATGATTGAGATCATCTTTGTGTAATTCCACATGTTGTGTTTGTTGGGATCCGATGAATATTGGTGATATGTTAAGTTGATGTGCTGAATATTATCTTATGTTATCTCTATGTTGTTTATGATCTTGCATGCTCTCCGTTGTTAGTAGCTATCTTGGCCAAGTAGATACTAGTGACTCCAAGAGGGGGTATTTATGCTCGATAGTTGGGTTCATGCTTCTATTTAATCTGGGGGAGTGACAGAAACCTCTAAGGTTGTAGATGTGCTGTTGCCACTCGGGAGAAAACAACATTCTTGTGTCCAAGGACATTCGTTTTGTTTACATTACACACTTTGCTTAATACAGTTATCTGTTGTTCGCAACTTAACACTCGTGGGGTGTTCGGACGATATCCCCGTGGGTGGATTATTAGTCATAGATGCAGTTGGATGGCGGTCTATGTATTTTCTTGTAATGCCTAGAGTAAATCTCATAGTGATCCTCATGACATATGCATGTTATCTTTATTCTATCAATTGCCCAACTGTAATTTGTTTATCCAGCATGTTGTTATTTATCTTATGGAGAGACACCACTAGTGAACTGTGGACCCCAGTCCAATTTCCTTTACATTGTTACACCATTTTGCTATTACTCGCAATGTTTACTTTCTCGCATACTACTACTGTTTTCCACTCGATACGCTCATACCTTTGTTTACAGCAAACCGGTGAGATTGACAACCTCATCGTAAGTTGGGAGCAAAGTACTTGGTTGTGTTGTGTGCAGGTTCCACATTGTTGCTGGTGCAAAGCAAAGCACTGGACGAGGTGCCTTATAAATTATCTGGAGCTTTCGCGAAGCTAGCAGACATCACCTTCTGACGTTTGGCTTTTTCCTACTGGTTCAATAAACCTCGGTTTCTTACTGAGGGAAAACTTGCTACTGTGCTCATCATACCTTCCTCTTGGGGTTCCCAACTGGGTGGTTATCTGCCCACATCAAGCTAATTTTCTAGCGCCGTTGCCGGGGAAAAAGAAGACTTCTGCAAGGGGAGTTTCGCACGCACATCCTTTACTTTGTTTTAGTTTTGCTTTATTTTATTTTTGCTTGCATCGTTTTTATAAAAAATACAAAAAAATTAGTTTCCTATTAGTTGTTATTTTTACTTGTCTGTTTTTAGCTTTGCTAGAATGGGTACTCATGAGAATACCAAGTTGTGTGATTTTACTAGCACTAATAATAGTGATTTTATCTGCACTCCTATTGCGCCACCTGCTCCTGCTGCAAATTTTTATGAGATTAAACCTGCTTTATTGAACCTTGTTATGAAAGAGCAATTTTCTGGTGCTAGTACTGATGATGCTGCAGCTCATCTCAACAATTTTGTTGAGCTATGTGAGATGCAGAAATATAAGGATGTAGAAGGTGATATTATTAAGCTTAAGTTGTTTCCTTTTTCTTTGAGAGGAAAAGCTAAGGATTGGATGCTATCTTTGCCTAGAAATAGTATTGATTCTTGGGCTAAGTGTAAGGAAGCTTTTATTGGAAAATACTATCATCCTGCTAAGATTATAGCTTTGCATAGTGATATCATGAAGTTTAGACAGTTTGATAATGAACATGTTGCTCAAGCTTGGGAAAGAATGAAATCTATGATAAAGAATTGCCCTACTCATGGACTGACTACTTGGATGATTGTCCAAACTTTTTATGCAGGACTGAATTTTTCTTCAAGAAATCTATTGGATTCAGCTGCTGGAGGCACTTTCATGTCACTTACCTTGGGCGCCACAACCAAGCTTCTTGACAACATGATGGTAAATTATTCTGAATGGCACACCAAGAGAGCTCCACAAGGTAAGAAGGTAAATTCTGTTGAGGAAACCTCTTCCTTGAGTGATAAGATTGATGCTATAATGCTTATGCTTTCTAATGATAGGACTCATGTTGATCCTAATAATGTTCCTTTAGCCTCTTTGGTTGCTCAAGAAGAGCATGTTGATGTAAACTTCATTAGAAACAATAATTTCAACAACAATGCTTATAGGAACAATTTTGCTAGTAACAATTATAGGCCGTATCCTTCTACCAACGGTAATGGTTATGGCAACTCTTATGGTAATTCCTCCAACAACACTAGGGCCGCGCCCTCTAAGCTTAAAGTCATACTCAAGGACTTCATCGGTAAGCAAACTGCTTTTAACAAGTCTGTTGAGGAAAAGTTAGGCAAATTTGATATTCTTGCTTCTAAAGTTGATAGCCTTGCTCTTGATGTTGAACTTCTGAAATTAAAAGTGTTGCCTAATGAGGTGAAAGAGAACAATACTTTTGCCACTACTAATGCTATCCAAGTTAGAATTGATGAAAATGTTAGGATGTTAGCATAATTGCATGCCAGGTGGGAAAGAGAAGATGAGATGGCTAGAAAGATGAAGGTATGTACCATTACTACCTCTAATGATGTTGTTCCAAATGCTAGCAATCCTCTTACTTTGATTGGTGTAGAGAAAACTCCCACTCCTTGTGTTAAAAATCCCAAAACTGCAAAAACTTTTTCTCAAAAGAGTGCTAAAATTTTTCAGAGTGTAGGAGATGATAGCTCTATTTCTTTTAATGATTTTGATGTTGATGGATGCAATATATCTGAAGTTATTTTGTTCTTGCAAAAGCTTTCTTTGAGTCCTAATGCTAGTTCTATAAATGTTGCTTTTACTAAGCATATTACCAATGCTCTCATGAAAATTAGGGATGAAAAGTTGAAGCAAAAAGCTTCTATTCCCAAGAAGTTAGAAGATGGTTGGGAACCCATCATTGATATGCATGTTAATGGATTTGATTGCCATGCTTTATGTGATCTAGGTGCTAGTATTTCTATTATGCCTAGAAAAATTTATGACATGCTTGATTTACCACCGCTTGAAAAGTGTTATTATGATGTTCCTATTGCCGATGTTGCTAAGAAGAAACCTTTGGGAAGGATTAATGGTGTTATTATTATGGTTAACAATAACCTTGTTCCTGTTGATTTTCTTGTTATGGATGTTTAATGCAATGCTTCATGTCCTATTATTTTGGGAAGACCCTTTCTTCGAACTGTAGGTGCCATCATTGATATGAGGGAAGGCACCATCAAATATCAATTCCCACTCAAGAAAGGTATGGAACACTTCCCTATAAAGAGAAAGAAATTACTTTTTGACTCTATTCTTAGAGCGAATTATGAGCTTGATGCTTCATCACTTGATATTACTTGAATTGCACCTTTCTGCGCGTAGCTCAAAGGCGTTAAAAAAAGCACTCTTGGGAGATAACCCATTGTTTTATTTTTAGTTCTTTTTATTTTATTTGAGTCTTGGAAGTTATTACTACTGTAATAACCGCTCCTTATCCTTTTTATTTCATCGTTGTGCCAAGAGAAACCTCTAATTTGAGTGAGGTAAGATTTGGGGATGTTGCTGTCCTGAAACAGATTTTGGTGCTGCACCGTAAAAAATCGTGAAAATTCTCAGAATATCTTTTTGACCTACGATTTCTTGTGCATATGCCCCAGGTTATATCCAAACTTTCATTAGTTATATACTTTTTTATTTGAGCAACAGAAAACCCTCGAAAAAATTGACTTTTGTCAGCTGTTCTGTTTTGACAGTTTTCTGCCACTATTTGTGTTTGCCTCTCGATCGCTTTCTTTTTGAGTTCTTTTGATCACGGAACTTTTGGGGAAGTTGCTACAGTAGTATATGCTTTATATGTGGTGGTTTTGAGTTGAAATCTGAAGCAAAAAGGGGTTGATTCATTATTATGCTTACACTAATGTTGCTAATAGAATTGTGTTGAGTTTTGTATGAAGGAAGTTTTCAAGTGTAGGGACTGGAAAATGATGAGATGAGTTGCAGAATGGACAAAAGCTCAAGCTTGGGGATGCCCACGCACCCCAAGAAATATCCAAGAGGTACAAGCGTCATAGCTTCAGGATGCCCCCGAGGCACCCCTTCTTCATCGGCAAAAATGAGGTCACCTTTCAACACACTATATTTTTATTGCTTCATGCACTATGCATTTTTCTTGGAGCGTCTTTACTTTAGCTTTCAGTTTTGTTTTGTTTTGTTTGCTGCAATAAATGGTTGGGCCCCAACAAATTTCTTTTGGAGAAGTTGTCTTGCTTTTCATTTGCCAAGAACACTCCGTTTTTCACTTTTATCGTTCAATGAGTGTTCTCTTTTTCTAGAACTGCGTTTAGCTTTCATTTTTCGCCTTGATTTTTGTTCAGATCTTGTTATATCTTTGTATCAAGGTGTATTTTGACCTCTGGTCCATGTTGGTTTTCATCAAAAGAGTTGTTTCAAAAAGGTTCGAATGGTGTTGGAAAAGAGAAAAAAATTCATGCAAAAAAGTGGTACAAAAAGGAGCTTGTTTGGACTGCGGCTTAGACTTTTGCATGTCGTGCTTGATATCGTTTTGATAGTATGCTTAGTGGTTTTGCTGTAGCATGACTTGTCTCAAATGACTGAGATTTCTTAATGAGCCTTTGAAAAAATCATGCGTTGTTTTTATTATTTGGAAGCATTAATTTGGTTTTCTCCTTGATGCTTTATTTGGGTTGGCTTGGCACATGCTTACACATGTTTGACTCATACAAGTCGCCATAAGCCTCTATGATCATTTAGTTTTTGACTTTTGATGCCATCTTATGCTTCTCTTAATGATGTTTTGTCGCTATGCATGATTATGGCCGTTATTGCTCTCTTAGTTGGTCGCTCCCAGTCTTTTGCTAGCCCTCATTTTGTACTAAGTATGAGCTCTACTCGTGCATCCAACTCATAAAAACAAAGTTATTCCAATGTGTCCACTATAAATTCCTATGCATGGTATTTGCAAGCCATTCCAAGTAAATTTTCATGTGCTCCATTTCAAAAAACCTTCAAAATACTTCTCATTTTATGACACTGTTTTCAGCTCATGGGGACATAGTGGTCGGATTTGCTATCTTCCATATTGTTTAGTCCAAAAAGAAAAAAAAAGGTACTCCTCCATGGTATGTGAATGTTGGTGGGCACCCGATAGAATCGGTTAGCCATGGTTTGAGAAAGGAAAAAAGGTGGGGAGGAGTGCCAAGCTTTATAAAAGAGCACAAAAGTGCCAATATCTCTCTCTCAAAAACTTGCTTCATTTTTGTATGGCAGATAGTAAGAACCCCATTGCCAGTCATTGACAAAGACAACCACCTCTCAAAACCCAACTTTTATCCCTCTGTTTTACAAATGAAAAGCTCTAGCACATGTTTAATCACTGCTTCCCTCTGCGAAGGGCCTTTCTTTTTACTTTTATGTTGAGTCACCACCTTCTACCTTTATGCACCGTCTAAGAGAGCATAGTTGTCATTCTGAGTTTAATGTTGAAAGGACACAGATGTCGCCTAGAGGGGGGGGGGTGAATAGGCGATATCAAATTTTACGAATGGCTTGAACAAAAGCGGAATTAAACTAGCGTTTATTTTGTCAAGCACATAAAACCTAAATAAACTAGGCTCACCTATGTGCACCAACAACTTATGCTAAGCAATACAAGTAACAAGGTGATAGCAAGATATATGACTTCAAGCACGAAGGCTGTCACAATGTAAAGTGCATAAGTAAAGAGCTCGGGTATAGAAATAACCGAGGCACGCGGAGACGATGATGTATTCCCGAGTTCCTCCCTTAAAAGGGAGTACGTCTCGTTGGAGGGGTGTGGTATCGCCACAAAGGCCTAACCAACGCCACAAAGGCCTCACCCTATTCTCCGGTGTGAGCTTGCGCCACAAAGGCCTAGCTCACTCTTCCACTAAGGGGTTCCTCAAGGCGGAACCGGGCCTTTACACAAAGCTTGGGGCACGCATCCACAACTTAATTGGAGGCTCCCAAGAATAGCCACAAAGGCACCACAAAGCCACAAAGCCGTCTAGGGTTCCAAGAACCCAAGAGTAATAAGCTCACAAACTTTCACTTACTCGAATCTCCGGGGAGAACTCAAACCGATGCAACTTATGCAATGGCAAGAGCACACAAGGTGCTCAAATCCTTCTCACTCAAATCCTACCAAAGCAACTAATGCTATGGAGAGATATGAGAGGAAGAACAAAGGAAATCCACAAAGAACTCCAAGATCTAGATTCAATGGGTTCCCCTCACAAAGAGGAGAAAGTGATTGGTGGAAATATAGATCTAGATCTCCTCTCTCTTTTCCCTCAAAAATATCCAAGAATCATGGGAGGAATGGAGGAGGAAGGGCAAGCTTGCAAAGTCAACAATGGAGGAGAGAGAGAGGGAGTAGCTAACAGCCCAAGGAAGAAGAAGGGGGCCTTTTATAGCCCCCCCACGAAATATGGCCGTTGCAGCCTTGGAGGGGCGGATTATCCGGCCAAAATATGGCCGGAATATCCGGCTGGCCGGATTATCCGCCCCCCTATACTGCATGACGCCGAGCCAGGTCCTTAGCAGAAATTCCGAACCGAAATTTTCGCTCCAGGCCGGATAATCCGCCCCCCCCCTGGCCGGAATATCCGCCCCCCCTACTGGGTGACGCCGAGCAGAAACTGCAATACGAAAACGGTGATAACTTTTTCATCCGGACTCCGTTTTCGATGATCTTGGGCTCGTTGGAATCACCACAACGAGCTCTACAACTTCATCCATAGAAACATCATAGTCCAACAAGGGAGTATAAAACCAAATGATGAAAGGTTTGCCCTCTCTTTGAAGGCAAACCAGTAAAACCTCCAAACATCAAAAACGCAATAAGAGTTTTATGCGAAATCCGTTTTTGATGAGCTAGAGCTTGTCATGGAAATAACCACAAGCTCTAAAACCTCACATGGATAAAACCCAAATAAGAACCAAGAAAGATGATGCCAAGTATGCAAAGGTTTGAGCTCTCTCCGAATGATACAATTAAGTTACTCACTCGAGAGCCCCTCTTGATAGTACGGCTACCGATCCTATAACCCGGTCTCACAACAAACACCATGAGACCGGTAAGAAGGAAACCCTAACACTATCATACCTTTGCCTTGAGCATTCCACTTGAGGTGGATAAAGACAATCTTGATCTTCTCAAGTTGGACCATCTTTCTTGATTGAGCTTGCTTGGTGAAGTCTTGCGGATTGCTCCCCCATACTCCACTATGGAAGAGACTCTCTTTAAGCATATCTTCACATATCCATAAACACAATATAGATGGCAAGCTTCAAGCATATGTTCTCTTCTAGTTGCTCATCTTGAACTTGCGCTTTGACTTGATCAATCCTCGAATCAATTCTTCTTTCTCCATAATGATGGTGTCTTGAGGATACACATGAGAGCTCACTCAATCTTATTCTTCAAGACACACTTGACATAAGCTCAACTCCCTTAAGACCAATCTTTGGATCACTCCTTGAATAACACCTTGGTCAACACATAATCTTCTTCTTACAACCTTTACTCCAACAAATGGTTCAAGCATTGTCTATGGACAAGTCCTACACATATAACTCAATGCAACCATTAGTCCATAGGGATTGTCATTAATTACCAAAACCACACATGGGGCTCGATATGATCTTTCAATCTCCCCCATTTTGGTAATTGATGACAATCTCTTTGAGAGGGTTTATATAATGAATTCAAAGAACCAAAATGGTTGTACTAACATCAAATACTACAAAAGTATGTGATGTTAGTAAAACCACCATATATAGAGCAAACTCCCCCACAATCTATGCACGTGTGAATGATCTTGATTTCATTGCATATATTGCCAACCAAGGTTGTTGGTGGAGTTTCCACTATATACTCAACCATGCAAAGCATGCAAGGCAAATGCTTAAGAACAAACCAAAGCATAAAAGCCAATTCCCTTTAAACCCTCGAAACTTCTCCCCCATTGGCATCCATTGCCAAAATGGGCGAAAAACTTAGAAGGCCAATATAGTGTGAGTTCCTTCAAAATGGTGTGCATATCCAAAAGAAATAAGTGAAGACACATGCACATATACAAAGACAAATATATGAAGGAAACCAAACTATATTGAGGATCAAAGATTGCAAAAAAAATAAGATAACACGATGGATAAACTTCAACAAATGAAGAGAGCAATCAAACAATCCAAAGAACAAACTAAACAAAGATTTTATGATAAGATAAAAAAGGTGCTCTAAATAATATGAGGAAGCTCCCCAAGGTGTGTGCACAAAATATTCTATTGAGTTGAAGTATAAGGTGCACACACATGAAATCATCACTCCCTCAATATTATTCAAAACAAAATGATACCAAGTGAAATTAAATACTATGCTAACCGCAAAATGGTGCTTTAAATGAAATGAGGAAGCTCCCCAAGGTACGTGAAAAAATTGGAATGTTTGTATTTGAATACAATTTGCACAACATGGAGTCCTCACTCCCTCAATAACATTTAAAACGCAACCATTTGCAAGAGATCATAGAGAAGAAATTAAGCTTACACTTGCATCAAACAAATGGTTGAGCAACAAGCAAGGGACAATATATTAAAAGGCTCAACCAAAGAAATGTGTGATAGGGATAACAAAGAATATTATAAGACTAACACAAGGATAAGCATAGAGCATCCACATAGTCTTCAATGAATGATATTGCTTAGCATTCTATCCCAACACATAAGGTTCAAATAAGATATCAAATAATGAGATATCATCTCTCATGTGTATAAGTTTCTAAGTAGACAATATCACAAAGATAATTATCACAAAGAAACATGTACACACAAAATAGATACTAAGAATAGAACATGATATCCAAAATGAAGGCATGCAATATACCAATGAGATTTTTGCTTTTAAAGCATGACCAAAGGCTCAATTTATCTTATTGTATATTGACAAACTTCAACCACCAACATGTCAAAGACATCGCAAATATCAACAAGGGAAAGAAGATAGTTGTGATGCTTTGATAAAAGCAACAAGTATCAAAATGAAGTATACCAAACGGAAGAAATAAATTTGCAATTTCATCAATTTTGCACATGTGAGCTTATTGAGGAATTGATATGCAAAAAGATTGCTAAGTTGACATATATGGGATAGGAGAATCATGAGCATGATTTTTATATGTTCCCAATAACATGTCCTCATCTCATCTTGCTCACATTTGCAATAAAGAGGTTTCATTAGAATCCTTGCAAGAACCACATGATTTTCAAATAAATATATCCATGCCAAGAAACAACCTACACAAGGTTGGACGCTAGAAAAGTATGCATAAAAAGATACTTGTTACCGAGACATTAAAGGTAGGATGTAGTAGATAGGAGTTCTTCAATAATCCTAGCTTGCCTCAAATTATCATTTAGTCACAACTTCATCCTTATTATTGAGACAAGCACCAATATATCTCCATGTACCTAAAACAAAGTTTAAGTACAAGATGGTCCCCAAACTCATTGGGTCCAAAGTAGTTAGAAACTACAACATATAGGACAAACTCCACATAAATATGTGTATATATATATGAAATAGAATTTCATGCACATCTTAGCCGATTTAGGATTTGATGGAGCTTCTCCTATATATTTGATCAAAGAAAGCAAAGCATGCCATAAAGTATACATTTAGTAAATATGCATGCACATGACTTTCAAGAGCCAAAGGAGATACGATTTGGACAAAACACCAAGAAGGACAAGAGAGCACACAAAATTGTGAAGCTACAAAAGGTTGTCCAAATTATATCAAAGAATCAAATCAACACAAGATTGACTCCAAAGTTCAACTAGTGAACCAAGCAAAAACCAATGAGCATAAAGTATAACTAAAACACACATGCTCAAAGACATAACTCATTTTAAGAGTAAGAAATAAATAATAAGGAATGAGATCACCAACTCCCAAAGGGAGCAAGGTTCAAACAAACAAACCAAACTCTCCACACTTTTTATGATGGCACACTAAGTACCAAAAAGAAAAGATTTGTCTTCCAACAAAAAACCAATACCAAATGAAATAAGCACAAAGAGTGTGTTATAACAAATATAGGAGAGCTCCCCCAAGATTAGTGCATTATTTATGATTTTGCATTTGAATACAAAATGCACACAAGTGGGATCATCACATCTACCTACATAGAAATAACACAAGACAAGTCCAACGAAATCAAATGGAATAACAAAAGTCACGGAAGACAATGGGAGCTAAAACAAATACATTTTTGGCTAGAGATAAGGCAATTAAAAGCAATAGCCAATGTAAAGATGATCAATATACATGTGCCACATGATATAGTACCAATTGTCCAAGAACAAGAGGTATTTGGATTTATTTCCCGGTGGTAGTTTACATATAAATCCAAGATCATCTTCACAACAAAAAAAAAGCATACGGAGAAGGATAGGAATTAATCACCATGCTCAAGAAGATATTCTTGATAGACTCAAATAGTTAAACAATCACGCAAAGCAATGATTAAGAAAACATGAAGCAAATGGTTTTCCAACTTTGATGTAGCATTCCACATTTTAGGAAAACCCTATCAAGAAAGTATCTCACAAACAAGATCCAAAACAAGAGCAATAAAACAATTTGGCAAATTGGAATTTGTTTGAGAAAACATGCCACATAGAAGCAAGATAATTTACAATATCAACACTATGTGACACAACCTCAAATATACACATTATATTGGTTTGTAGTATGCACAAAGCATATTACTCCCCCATAATGTGATAAAACATTTATTTTTCATAAGAGGCAAATAAACCCAACAAGATGATTAATGGACATTATAGAATTTGAATTTCTCATGAGAATGACATACCACATAGAAACTAGATAATCTTCAAATATCAACACTAAGTGGTATTCCTCATGTACACACATTTTTAGGATTGTGAAGTGCAAAGCATATCACTCCCCCAAAATGGGATGGTCCAATAATCTCTCACAAGAGCCAAGTAAGATAAAACGAGATGCAAAAGGCTCAACAAGAACAACCATACATGGTGTGCAAACCAACATGCACATACTTGATTACTCAAAATGAAGCAAGTAGGAAGCACAACATATACACACACATGCAAGATACAAAACCCAACACATGCAAAGGGACGAGTAACTTTCAAGGTAGATAAGTTGAATACATGTTACCGCAAGGAGGAACATTGGATATATGATAGAAATAAGATAATCCAAATGACTTGACTTGAGAAAATATAATTGATGAAGATCCCTTAATTCTTCATGATATAGCCAAGTCTCCAATGCCCTCCACCAACACCTATTGTTCAAGTAATGGCTTGTTGGTCCCCAACCAAGTTGGGTCCTAAGAAGTTAGAAACAATAGGTTTGGCAACCCAAATGGTTCTTTTCTTGACACCACTTTGAGCACCAACAAATTTGGCAAACACATTGCCAACCTTATCCTTGCAAAGTGAATAAGCATCTTCAATTATGATAGGGTTGGATGAGTTACCACTAGTGCATGAAGAAGATAGGTGACCCTTCTCATGGCATATGTAGCAAGTTCTTTTCTTCACCTTCTTCTCACTTGATTTCTCCACAAGGGGAGCATTAGCTTGATTTTTCTTGGGAAGTGACCTTTCTTCAACTTGAGGTTGAGCAAGGGCTTGAACTTGAGGCCGCTTCCCTTGTTGCTTCTCACTAAGTGCCTTTTTCTTCAAAGGGCAAGATCTAACATGGTGCCCTTCAATTTTGCACTTGAAGCAAACAATCTTGGCCAAATTCTTGACTTGTTCTTGGCCCTTCTTCTTCTTATATATTTTGGACTTCTTCTTGTTGTTAGAGATAAATCCAAGTCCACTCTTGTCATTGGGGGATTGTTGCACACTCAAGATCTTGTTGAGTGTGGACTTCCCTTCACGATGTTTTTCCAAGTCTTTATTCAATGAAGTAACTTGGGCCTTGAGCTCTTTGATTTCCTCTACATGGTTAGTGACAACACAAGTACTAGTGGAAGTAGAGGCTACATTGTTAGAGCAACAAGGCAAGGAGGGTAATTCATCACTAGATGTAGAAATAGTATGAGTGGATGAATTACTAGTACTAGCACATGGCAATATTGCATTTTGGGAAATAGTGCTAGTCCCCACATGAGGCTCACAAGATGTTACCTTTGTAGATATAGCCTCATGAACTAACTTTAGGCGAGCATGGGACACTAGAAGATCCTCATTAGAGCTAGATAGCTTTTCATGAATATCTTCCAATTTCCCATACTTGCTAGTTAGCAATTTAAGTTGAGCCCTTAGCTCAACATTCTCCTTCAAAATAGATGCTTCACAAGAAGTAGAGTTAGTAGCACATGCATAATTATCATTATGAATAGGAGAAGACAACTTGGCAAGAGCGAGGTCACGTTCTTTAGTGAGTTTAGAAATAATTTCATTACATGACTCCTCAATGGATTCAAGCTTCTCCTCAAGAGAAACCCGAAGCTCTTGCTCTTCCTCTAGAGCATATTTTAAATCATGGATATCATTGGCATACTCACGCTCAAGAGAAAACATTTTATCAATTTGTTCTTCCTTCATCTCAATGAGTTTTGTGCTCTCAATAGCACAACTCATGATTTCAAAGAAGTTGGGCAAAACATTTTTATGGTTATGCAAAGCATCAAAGACCACCTTACCCTTCTTGTTTAAATACTCAATATAGTCTTCTTCATTTTCCTCATCCTCACCATTGTCCTCAACATCATTATGATTTGAAGACCTAGCCATAAGGCATATGTGGGAACCGTGAGAAGAAGAAGATGAAGAAATACTTGAAGCTCCATTCAAGACCTTGTCTTGGCCCAAAGACTCTTCGGTTTCCTCTATATGGTTAGCATCACAAATACTAGAGGAAATAGAAGCATTTGTATCATGGCAACAAGACAAAGCAAGCATATCATCATGAGATTTATTTGAGAAATTTACACATGATATGCAAGGACTATCAACACAAGCATGTAAAACATTTATGGGGCTACAAGTGTTTAAGTCCAAAGATGAAGCATTGCAATGAGATAGAGATGAAGGATCATCAAAAGTAAGCATACTATCACCATTGCAAGTTTCATCACCATTCACCATATCATTACCTTGTGTCTTGCCACACTTTGGTGAAGTGGATGAAAGTTCATTGCGGCCGGACGTGGAAGGAATACAATCATCCTCAATAATCTTGGACACACCATATTTTTCTTGAAGCTTTGTCCATATCTCATGAGCGCTCCGAAAAGGTGTGATGGAGAAGGTAACTACATCGCTCAAAGCATTAACAATCACATGAGTAGCTTGAGCATTGAGATACAAGTTTTTCTCATCCTCTAAAGATAGATTTTGAGTATCCTTTGGAGGAGAAAAACCCGCATCTACAATTCGCTCCATAGATGGGTCCATGACCCGAAAATAATTAAGCATGTGAATTTTCCAAGTATCATAATTTGTGCCATCAAAAATAGAAGTGTTATTGTGCACTAATCCCCTAGCCGACATCTTTGCTCTCAAGGCGGTGAAGCCTAAAATGAGAGACCGGGCTCTGATACCAATTGAAAGGACACAGATGTCGCCTAGAGGGGGGGGTGAATAGGCGATATCAAATTTTACGAATGGCTTGAACAAAAGCGGAATTAAACTAGCATTTATTTTGTCAAGCACATAAAACCTAAATAAACTAGGCTCACCTATGTGCACCAACAACTTATGCTAAGCAATACAAGTAACAAGGTGATAGCAAGATATATGACTTCAAGCACGAAGGCTGTCACAATGTAAAGTGCATAAGTAAAGAGCTCGGGTATAGAAATAACCGAGGCACGCGGAGACGATGATGTATTCCCGAGTTCCTCCCTTAAAAGGGAGTACGTCTCGTTGGAGGGGTGTGGTATCGCCACAAAGGCCTAACCAACGCCACAAAGGCCTCACCCTATTCTCCGGTGTGAGCTTGCGCCACAAAGGCCTAGCTCACTCTTCCACTAAGGGGTTCCTCAAGGCGGAACCGGGCCTTTACACAAAGCTTGGGGCACGCATCCACAACTTAATTGGAGGCTCCCAAGAATAGCCACAAAGGCACCACAAAGCCACAAAGCCGTCTAGGGTTCCAAGAACCCAAGAGTAATAAGCTCACAAACTTTCACTTACTCGAATCTCCGGGGAGAACTCAAACCGATGCAACTTATGCAATGGCAAGAGCACACAAGGTGCTCAAATCCTTCTCACTCAAATCCTACCAAAGCAACTAATGCTATGGAGAGATATGAGAGGAAGAACAAAGGAAATCCACAAAGAACTCCAAGATCTAGATTCAATGGGTTCCCCTCACAAAGAGGAGAAAGTGATTGGTGGAAATATAGATCTAGATCTCCTCTCTCTTTTCCCTCAAAAATATCCAAGAATCATGGGAGGAATGGAGGAGGAAGGGCAAGCTTGCAAAGTCAACAATGGAGGAGAGAGAGGGAGTAGCTAACAGCCCAAGGAAGAAGAAGGGGGCCTTTTATAGCCCCCCCACGAAATATGGCCGTTGCAGCCTTGGAGGGGCGGATTATCCGGCCAAAATATGGCCGGAATATCCGGCTGGCCGGATTATCCGCCCCCCTATACTGCATGACGCCGAGCCAGGTCCTTAGCAGAAATTCCGAACCGAAATTTTCGCTCCAGGCCGGATAATCCGCCCCCCCCCCTGGCCGGAATATCCGCCCCCCCTACTGGGTGACGCCGAGCAGAAACTGCAATACGAAAACGGTGATAACTTTTTCATCCGGACTCCGTTTTCGATGATCTTGGGCTCGTTGGAATCACCACAACGAGCTCTACAACTTCATCCATAGAAACATCATAGTACAACAAGGGAGTATAAAACCAAATGATGAAAGGTTTGCCCTCTCTTTGAAGGCAAACCAGTAAAACCTCCAAACATCAAAAACGCAATAAGAGTTTTATGCGAAATCCGTTTTTGATGAGCTAGAGCTTGTCATGGAAATAACCACAAGCTCTAAAACCTCACATGGATAAAACCCAAATAAGAACCAAGAAAGATGATGCCAAGTATGCAAAGGTTTGAGCTCTCTCCGAATGATACAATTAAGTTACTCACTCGAGAGCCCCTCTTGATAGTACGGCTACCGATCCTATAACCCGGTCTCACAACAAACACCATGAGACCGGTAAGAAGGAAACCCTAACACTATCATACCTTTGCCTTGAGCATTCCACTTGAGGTGGATAAAGACAATCTTGATCTTCTCAAGTTGGACCATCTTTCTTGATTGAGCTTGCTTGGTGAAGTCTTGCGGATTGCTCCCCCATACTCCACTATGGAAGAGACTCTCTTTAAGCATATCTTCACATATCCATAAACACAATATAGATGGCAAGCTTCAAGCATATGTTCTCTTCTAGTTGCTCATCTTGAACTTGCGCTTTGACTTGATCAATCCTCGAATCAATTCTTCTTTCTCCATAATGATGGTGTCTTGAGGATACACATGAGAGCTCACTCAATCTTATTCTTCAAGACACACTTGACATAAGCTCAACTCCCTTAAGACCAATCTTTGGATCACTCCTTGAATAACACCTTGGTCAACACATAATCTTCTTCTTACAACCTTTACTCCAACAAATGGTTCAAGCATTGTCTATGGACAAGTCCTACACATATAACTCAATGCAACCATTAGTCCATAGGGATTGTCATTAATTACCAAAACCACACATGGGGCTCGATATGATCTTTCAAATGTGCATAGTCCCAAAGTTTATCATTGATTGATTCATGATTTTGGTTTCACTTGTTCTTAAATTACTTGTATCTAGTCGCCCTCTTAAACTTGAAGGTGTCCTATGCATTTATGTTTTGCTATTCCATGAAGGACAAGCTGAAAACCATTTGCTATGTTTTTCCATATGCTTTGAACACACGTTTGACTTTCATTGTCTCATTTTCATGATCTTTCATGTGTGTTCCTTTTCATGTTATAACATGGTTGCTAAGTTTCTTCTATCAAGATTATGTCTTTCATGCCCATGTTTTAAGTTCTTTTGATCCCAGCACTCAATGCTTACATAGATGATCAAGATTGTGTTGGTGCATGTCACCTCAAAAATTATTCTTTGTTATCACTTACCTACTCGAGGACGAGCAGGAGTTAAGCTTGGGGATGCTTGATACGTCTCAAACGTATCTATAATTTTTGATGCTCCATGCTTGTTCTTACACCATTTGCTTAGTGTTTTGTTACACTTCTTGGCGTTTTTATGCATTTTCCGGGACTAACCTATTAACAAGATGCCACACTGCGAGTTCCCTGTTTTCTGCTGTTTTTGTGTTTCAGAAAAGTTACACAGGAAATATTCTCAGAATTGGACGAAACAAAAGCCGAACATCCCAATATTTAACGAAGCTTCCAGAAGACCGAAGAGGAGATGAAGAGGGGCCAGGGGCCAGCCTCACCACCAGGGGGCGCGGCCCAGCCCCTGGCCGCGCCGCCCTGTGGTGAGGGCCCCCTAGTCCACTTCTGACGCTGCCCCTTCCCCTATAAAGACCTCCCAACGGGAAAAACCTAAAGCCCTGATCAATTTTCCAGAAACATATCGCGATCCGCCGCCATCATCGACCCGAGATCGGGATGGTCCAGAAGCTCTTCCCGGCACCCTGCCGGAGAGGGGAATCGCCACCGGAGGTCTTCTTCATCGCCATGCTTGCCTCCGGCGCGATGAGTGAGTAGTCTACCTTGGACTATGGGTCCATGGAAGTAGCTAGATGGTTGTCTTCTCCACCATGTGCTTCATGTTTAGATCTCGTGAGCTGCCTTACATGATCGAGATCATCTTTGTGTAATTCTACATGTTGTGTTTGTTAGGATCCGATGAATATTGGTGTTATGTTAAGTTGATGTGCTTAATATTATCTTATGTTATCTCTATGTTGTTTATGATCTTGCATGCTCTCCGTTGTTAGTAGCTATCTTGGCCAAGTAGATACTAGTGACTCCAAGAGGGGGTATTTATGCTCGATAGTTGGGTTCATGCCTCTATTTAATCTGGGGGAGTGATAGAAACCTCTAAGGTTGTAGATGTGCTGTTGCCACTAGGGAGAAAACAACATTCTTGTGTCCAAGGACATTTGTTTTGTTTACATTACACACTTTGCTTAATGCAGTTATCTGTTGTTTGCAACTTAATACTCGTGGGGTGTTCGGACGATATCCCCGTGGGTGGATTATTAGTCATAGATGCAGTTGGATGGCGGTCTATGTATTTTGTTGTAATGCCCAGAGTAAATCTCATAGTGATCCTCGTGGCATATGCACGTTATCTTTATTCTATCAATTGCCCAACTGTAATTTGTTTACCCAGCATGTTGTTATTTATCTTATGGAGAGACATCACTAGTGAACTGTGGACCCCAGTCCAATTTCGTTTACATTGTTACACCATTTTACTATTACTCGCACTATTTACTTTCTCGCATACTACTACTGTTTCCAGTCGATAGGCTCATACCTTTGTTTACAGCAAACCGGTGAGATTGACAACCTCATCATAAGTTTGGAGCAAAGTACTTGGTTGTGTTGTGTGCAGGTTCCACGTTGACGAGGGTTAACTCAACAAATGTCCATTATGAAGGACTTAGGATCGGGGGAGTAGGGCGTCGGATGAACTCAAAGGTAGAATCAGTCAAACAAAGTGTGTATCAAAAGTAAACATAAGAGTAAACTTGGCTTGCTTTCAATCTGTCCCTTACCGTCCTCTCCTGGCCCCTATATATAGGTGGTCAGGTCTCAAGGAACGGGAGGGGTCTGACACAGATTACAGTATCGACATACGATATGAACTCGTATTTCGACTAGCATTATAATTGGGCCTAGCTTAATGGGCCTCAGGGGTACTTCAACTGACGGGCTCTATTATCTACACCCTTGTCAGTAGCCCCCGAGATTCTACCAGAATTGCAGATTCGGGTTGAATCTCAAATCTTTATTTCTTCGAGTTTGATCAATCTTTGACTTCTTCATATCTTTAAATCTACGACTTTGAATATCTTTCATTATACTGTCTCGCAAGGGGTTTTGATGAACAAGCCTGACAACTCTGATGGATCAAGAGGCCAGTTAACTGCCGGAATAGATACTTGTCACCTACTTCAAATTCAACCCCCTTGGACTTGAATTTGGGAAACCGGTCAAACCCATTCTTTTGCCGCATTTAGGACTTACAAAGAATGAATCCCAGTGGTTCTCAGGGTACCCAGTGCGTCCACCAGGATTTTCTTCACATCGTAGACACGGATAATTTCTAGCAGAGAGCATTCATGTGCGTATACCAGGCCACACAGGACGGATCCTGGGGTCTTACCTTCACGATATATTTCAATCATGGCATTCGAATTTTGTCGCGGTGATGCAATTCGAGAATCATATGTCGCAACCTTGTTTGACTGTTTGAATGTGCAAACTATTCGAGTTTTGCTATTTTTGTCGGTAGCCAAATACACAATGCATCTCACTAGGCCCATAAATGGTGAAGTATCATGTAGTCGATGTTCACATGACACCACTAGTGAAATAGCACCACAACAATATCAAACCATTAAATATTTCTCAACAATAATTCACTACTAACATCTTGACTTCTCCCATGTCCTCAAGAACTAAACAAACTACTCACAAGACATCATATGGATCATGATCAGAGGTGAAATAATAGTAAATAACAATCTGAACATAAACCTTAACTCAACGGTTCCACTCAATAGCATCAACTACAAAAGTAATCAACACCGGGAAAGTTTCCCCTATGAATATAACAAGATCCGACTCAAGATGTTACAGCGGGATGGCGTGGTGATGGTGGAGATGAAGGTGCTGGTGATGGAGATGATGACGATGATGATCCCGATGAAGTCCGATGCGATGGTGATGACGATGGCGACGATCTCCCCTCTCCGGGAAGGAATTTCCCCGGCAGATTTCTCCCTGCCGGAGAGCTTTTCTCTCTCTGGTGTTCTCCGCCCCGCAGAGGCGGCTGTGTCTAACTCTGAGCCCCCCTTGACTTAGGTTTTCGGGGACGATGAAGTACGCGAAGGGGCGAGACCAAAAGTGGGCCAGGGCGGCCTCACACAGGGCTGGCGCGGCCAGGGGTCAGGCCGCGCCACCCTGGCATGTGGGCCCCTCCTGGCTCCTCTCGACTCCTCCTTCTGGCTTCCTGAGTCTTCTGGGAAAATATAATTTCCTGGTATTTTTCTGGAATTTTCCTGATCTTCAAAATATGGTCCCTTGATGGTCCTTTTTCCAGCAGAATCCTGACTCCGACAGCAAATCCTCCGATGATCATCAAACATGTGAAAACAAGGGAAATAACATAAGTATCAACTCTAAATATGAAATATATCAATGAATAACAGTAAGTTATGATACAAAATAGTGATGCAAAATGGACGTATCAACCCCCCCCCCCAAGCTTAGACCTCGCTTGTCCCCAAGCGAAAACTAAACTCGGTAAACATGGCCACAGGTTTATGGAGTGAAGTGTCGATAATCAAAATACGGACAAGAAGCATCACATTCACCAAGGCACAAGTTATAATAGACAGCAACTTCCCTTTATAAGATATAGACTTGCAATAGGTAAAGAGAATCACATGTAAAGATGCACAAGGTTTCTAATCAAACCTCAAGGTAAAGTTGCTACTAACCAAGCTAGGTTTGCCAAAACCAACTAAATTTACTCATGCTCCCAAGGTGATACCAATACCAATCAACAAGACTAGTCATACAAGAGAGATTGCAAACTAACATAAAGTGTGCGGAAAGTAAACGATAAAACTTCTCATTAATATTTCATTACCGCAACTCACACCAAGGGATACATAGATAACCAACTAAGGAGGATACTTCCAAACTGCAAACTATTCTATAAGATAACTTCTCTATTCATGATATGACACTACTTGAAAAGTAAATGAGCAAAAGGTAATGATGTGATACCGCGGCACTCCCCCAAGCTTGGAACAAACCAAGGGGATGCCTAAACCGATGACGAATTACTCCCTTGGCGGTGGCGGTGGATAATCTTTAATAAGCTTCTCAATCAATTCTTTCAGATCATCAATCTTGTACTTGTCATGATTTGTCACCACCCCTATGCTGGCAACCATGGTGTTTGGCCTTGAACTTTGATCTTCCTCCTCGTCTTCACTTTCAACCTCTTCTTTCAGCCGGAAGTCTTTGGTGTCATCTTCCGGAGGTGTCTTCTCCTTGTCATCGCTTGAAGAGGCCATGGCTCCCCCAAACTTAAGATCAACTCCTGACAGAAATAGCTCGAAACAAAACACGACGAGAAAACGATATACAGACCTCGGGGACTCCGGTGGGGTTAAATAGGCGAAAATTATACATCGAAACGAAGTCAGAGGAGGAAACCGGGACGGAAACGAGTTCCGGGGTGTTCTCACACCTAGGTGGCACGGCCAGGGGTGGACCCGCGCCACCTACGTGTGAGAAACACACGGACTCCTTTTCCTGCCCGTTTTCATCTCGTGATTTTTCATATTTAATAGAAACAACAAAAATATTAAAGGAAGAGCTTTTCGCGAAACTTCTCTGACTAGAACTGTTACCTATTCGAAAATGGACTCTGCAGGTACCTGCAATTTGTCTTGGATGAATTCTTCCGGAGAAACTGTTTCAATAACATCAACATCTTCATTATAAGAATCTCCAGAAATATAATGTTTGAGTCTTTGCCCATTCACCACTTGTGTAGAGTCATCTTTCAATGAAGCAATCTTAATAGCACCTGAGCGGTACACTTCCACTATAACATATGGTCCTTCCCATTTTGAAAGTAATTTTCCTGCAAAAAATCTGAGACGAGACCTATACAATAGAACTTTCTCACCAACATGAAACTCTCTCTTAAGAATTCTCTTATCATGCCATTGCTTGACTTTCTCTTTAAAAAGCCTGGCATTCTCATACGCTTCGTTTCTCCACTCATCAAGAGAACTCAAATCTAATAACCTTTTCTTACCAGCTAGTTTAAAATCTCTATTAAGCTCTCTCACTGCCCAAAAAGCTTTGTGTTCTAATTCTAAGGGCAAGTGACATGCTTTTCCGTAAACCATCTTATAAGGAGACATACCCATGGGGTTCTTATAAGCCCATAAAGCATCGTTTAACTTACTAGCCCAGTTTTTCCTAGATCTATTGACAGTCTTCTGCAAGATAAACTTGATCTCCCTATTTGAAAGCTCTACCTGTCCACTAGTTTGGGGATGATAAGCAGAAGCAATTCTATGATTGACATCATATTTAGCAAGAGTTTTTCTAAAACTACCGTGAATAAAATGAGAACCTCCGTTAGTCATAAGATATCTAGGCACACCAAACCTAGGAAAAATAACATCCTTAAGCATTTTCAACGAGGTCTCACCATCGGCACTCTTTGTAGGTATGGCTTCTACCCATTTAGTAACATAATCAACAGCAACAAGTATATGGGTATAGCCTTTTGAAGGAGGAAAAGGACCCATAAAGTCAAATCCCCAACAATCAAACGGTTCAATAACAAGAGTGTAATTCATAGGCATTTCATTGCGTCTAGAAATATTACCAACTCTTTGACATTCATCGCAAGATAAAACATACCTTCTGGCATCTTTAAAGAGGGTTGGCCAATAAAAACCCGATTGTAGAACCTTCTGCGCGGTTCTATCTCCAGCATGATGCCCTCCATAAGCACTACTATGGCATTTTTCTTAATATCTCTTGTTGCTCATATTCCGGTACGCATCTTCGCATAATACCATCAACTCCTTCTTTATATAAGTGTGGGTCATCCCAAAAGTAATGCCTCAAATCATAAAAGAATTTTCTTCTTTGCTGAGCTGTAAAGGTTGGAGGCAAATACTTGGAAACAATAAAGTTAGCATAATCAGCATACCAAGGAAGGTCTCGCGAAGTTACATTTATTGCAGCCAACTGTTCATTTGGAAAACTATCGTTAACAGGAATAGGATCAAAGGAAATGTTTTCCAATCTAGACAAGTTGTCAGCCAGAGGATTTTCAGCACCTTTCCTATCTATGATATGCAAATCAAACTCTTGTAAAAGCAACACACATCTAATAAGCCTAGGCTTAGCATCCTTCTTAGTCATAAGATATCTAATAGCTGCGTGATCAGTATGAATAGTAACTTTAGAATCAACAATGTAAGATCTAAACTTATCACATGCAAAAACAACAGCAATAAACTCTTTCTCAGTAGTAGCATAATTCTTCTGAGCAGCATCAAGAGTCTTACTAGCATAATGAATAACATTCAACTTATTATCTACGCGCTGTCCAAGAACAGCACCAACAGCAAAATCACTAGCATCACACATAATTTCAAAAGGTAAATTCCAATCTGGTGGTTGGACAATAGGAGCAGTAGTTAAAGCCTTCTTAAGAGTTTCAAAAGCTTCCTTACAATCATCATCAAAGACAAATGGTACATCCTTTTGAAGAAGATTAGTAAGAGGCTTTGAAATCTTAGAGAAATCCTTAATAAACCTCCTATAGAAACCAGCATGACCAAGAATACTACGAATACCTTTAACATCTCTGGGACCGGGCATTTTCTCAATTGCCTCCACTTTTGCTCTGTCAACTTCAATACCTCTTTCAGAAATTTTATGTCCAAGGACAATTCCTTCATTTACCATAAAGTGACATTTCTCCCAATTAAGAACAAGGTTAGTTTCTTCGCACCTCTGCAAAACTTTGTCAAGGTTGTGCAAACAATTATCAAAAGAAGTTCCATAGACGGAGAAATCGTCCATGAAGACCTCCACAATTTCTTCACAAAAGCCATGAAATATAGCAGACATGCATCTTTGAAAAGTAGCAGGAGCATTGCATAAACCAAATGGCATACGTCTATAAGCATAAGTTCCATAAGGACAAGTAAAAGTGGTTTTCTCTTGATCTTCCTTTTTAACAGCAATTTGAGAAAAACCAGAATAACCATCAAGGAAACAAAAATGAGTCTTCTTAGACAACCTTTCTAACATCTGATCTATAAACGGTAAAGGATAATGATCTTTCTTAGTAACTTTGTTTACCTTCCTATAATCAATGCACATCCTATAACCAACAACTACCCTTTGAGGAATAAGCTCGTTATTCTCATTAGGCACAACAGTCATACCTCCTTTCTTAGGAACACAATGAACAGGACTAACCCATCTACTATCAGCAATAGGATAAATAATACCAGCATCAAGGAGTTTTAATACCTCATTTCTTACCACATCCTTCATCTTGGGAATTAGGCGGCGTTGATGCTCCACGACTGGCTTCGCGTCTTTCTCCATATTAATGGCATGCTGACATAAAGTGGGAGAAATTCCTTTTAAATCATCAAGAGTATATCCCATAGCTCTTCGGTGTTTTCTCAATATCTCAAGTAATCTTTCTTCTTCCTTTCCTGAAAGTTTAGAGCTAATAATAACAGGATATATTTTCTTATCATCTATATAAGCATATTTAAGATTATCAGGCAAAGGCTTTAATTCGAAAACAGGATCTTCCTTAGGCGGCAAAGTGGTACCAAGATCCTCCACAGGTAGATTATGCTTGATTAATGGTGGTTGACGAAGAAGAATATCGTCAATCTCTTCCCTTTCCTTACTGAAAACATCACTTTTGTGATCTTCCATGAATTGTTGCAAGGCATTATTAGGAGCAAGCGCAATAGAAGCAAGCTGTTCAACTCGAAAATTTTCATTAGGCGTGTCATTTTCATAAGAAGTCTTAGCAAACTTGGAAAAATTAAACTCATAAGACTCTCCATTAAACTTAGTAAAAAAATTCTCCTTCTTACAATCTATCACGGCGCCACAAGTGTTCAAAAATGGTCTACCAAAAATAATAGGACAAGTTTTACTAGCCTCCTTACCAAGGACTAGAAAATCAGTAGGGTATTTAGTCTTACCGCAAAGAACTTCCACATCTCGAACAATACCAAGAGGCCAAACAGTCTCTCTGTTAGCAAGCTGAACAACCACATCAATATCTTCAAGTTCACAAGCGCCAATCTCGTGCATGATTTCTTTGTAAAGCTCTAAGGGAATAGCACTTGCACTAGCACCAATATCACATAAACCATAATAGCAATGATCTCCAATCCTGACAGAAATAACAGGAACACTTGTTTTCCTATGCTTTTTAGGATGTGAGAGAATGTTAGAAGCATCTTCACAAAAAAGAATATATTCATCCCCTACATCTTTAGTAACAAGATCCTTCAATATAGCTACAGGAGACTTAATAGTAATTTGCTCATCAGGTTCTGCAGCTTTCTTAGTACTTTTATTAGACACACTTACCAAAGTAGAATACTTCTTTACCTTAG
Source organism: Dactylis glomerata (assembly GCA_007115705.1). Taxonomy (NCBI): domain Eukaryota; kingdom Viridiplantae; phylum Streptophyta; class Magnoliopsida; order Poales; family Poaceae; genus Dactylis; species Dactylis glomerata. The sequence goes on along the minus strand of QXEO01001062.1, from coordinate 271,534 downwards.
CAGGGAAAGGTGTCTTCTCAAAATAAGGTTCAGGCACAATGCTATCAACAGTGCAAACTTCAGTAGCTGCAGCAGGTATATGACTAATAGAGTCTTTATAAGGCGCATGATATTTGTTCCAATCTTTCTTTGGAACATCAAGATAAGAGGCAAAGGCCTTGAGACAATTAGCAAGTATTTGTGAATCAAGACCATAAGCAGTGCTAACACTACGAAAGTCATCGGTCCCCATAAAAGATTTAATGCATTCATAATCATAGTTTATACCTAACTTCCTACATTTGTCGTTTTCCCAACCTTTAGCATTCTCTTGTATACGGTCAAGAAGTTTCCACTTAGCATCTTCTTTCATATGAGTAAATGATCCAAAGCAAGAAGCATCCAAATAATCCTTATCAGGAAGAGTAAACCGCGCATAAAAATTATCAATAACAATATTATTGGGGAGCTCATGAATGGGGCATTTGAGCATTAGTAACTTCAATCTCCCCCACGCTTGGGCAATACTTTCTCCATCATGAGGCCAAAAATTATATATCCGGTTGTGGTCTTTATGAATTTCACTTGGAGGATAAAACTTGGAATAAAAGAGAGGTACAATATCCTCCCATGCCATAGATGGACCATCTTGAAGTAGTCGATACCACTCTTCAGCTCTGCCTTTCAATGATAAAGAGAATAATTTCTTCTTGACCTGGCTTGGTGAAATACCTGCACATCTGAACAACTCGCATAATTCATGTATAAATAATAAGTGATCACCCAGATGGACAGTTCCATCTCCTGAATAGCAGTTATCCATAATACGCCCAACAATTTTCATAGGTATTTTAAAAGGATCAATTTCAGCAGGCGGTGGTGGTGGTTCATCCACATGTGCAGCAGTAGTAGTAGATGTGTTTCCAAATAGGAAACCAAATGGAGAGTTCTCCATAGCAGAGTAAAATAAAAATAAAAGACAAAATAAAAACAATACTCACAGCGACGGTTACCTTTACCAATTCCACTCTTCAATAGCGCTACACTCCCCGGCAACGGCGCCAGAAAATAGTCTTGATGACCCACAAGTATAGGGGGTGTATCGTAGTACTTTCGATAAATAAGAGTGTCGAACCCAACGAGGAGCAGAAGGTGTTGATGAGCAGTTTTGATCAAGGAATCACTGTAAATACTAGCAAACAGGTTTTCAGGGGTATTTGGTAATACGAGTAAATAAAGTGCGAGTAAATAAAAGATAGTAGTAACAATTGCAGCAAGTGGCCCAATCCTTTCTTCAGCAAAGGACAAGCCGGTTGTGTACTTATAATAACCAAACGTTCTCGAGGACACACGGGAGTTTCTGTCAAGAGCTTTCGCTTCATAAAGCCAATAGTCTTTACTGGTTTGATAGGTGTTATGGGGGTGAACCTGTGCTAGCGCACTACCCTTACTAGGATAAATACACACTTGTGATTATACCCCTTGCAAGCATCCGCAAATACAAGAAAGTAATTAAGATAAATCTAACCACAACCTTAAACTCTAAGATCCTACGCTCCCTGGTGCAATGGTTTTCCAACGGAGGTTTAGGTTTCTGTCACTCCAGCAACCCCACAATCGGTAGCCAAATACACAATGCATCTCACTAGGCCCATAAATGGTGAAGTACCATGTAGTCGACGTTCACATGACACCACTAGTGAAATAGCACCACAACAATATCAAACCATTAAATATTTCTCAACAATAATTCACTACTAACATCTTGACTTCTCCCATGTCCTCAAGAACTAAACAAACTACTCACAAAACATCATATGGATCATGATCAGAGGTGAAATAATAGTAAATAACAATCTGAACATAAACCTTAACTCAACGGTTCCACTCAATAGCATCAACTACAAGAGTAATCAACACCGGGAAAGTTTCCCCTATGAATATAACAAGATCCGACTTAAGATGTTACAGCGGGATGGCGTGGTGATGGTGGAGATGAAGGTGCTGGTGATGGAGATGATGACGATGATGATTCCGATGAAGTCCGGTGCGATGGTGATGACGATGGTGACGATCTCCCCTCTCCGGGAAGGAATTTCCCCGGTAGATTTCTCCCTGCCGGAGAGCTTTTCTCTTTCTGGTGTTCTCCGCCCTGCAGAGGCGGCTGTGTCTAACTCTGAGCCCCCCCTTGACTTAGGTTTTCGGGGACGATGAAGTACGCGAAGGGGCGAGACCAGAAGTGGGCCAGGGCGGCCTCACACAGGGCTAGCGCGGCCAGGGGTCAGGCCACGCCACCCTGGCGTGTGGGCCCCTCCTGGCTCCTCTCGACTCCTCCTTCTGGCTTCCTGGGTCTTCTGGGAAAATATAATTTCCTGGTATTTTTCTGGAATTTTCCTAATCTTCAAAATATGGTCCCTTGATGGTCCTTTTTCCAGCAGAATCCTGACTCCGGCAGCAAATCCTCCGATGATCATCAAACATGTGAAAACAAGGGAAATAACATAAGTATCAACTCTAAATATGAAATATATCAATGAATAACAGTAAGTTATGATACAAAATAGTGATGCAAAATGGACGTATCAGGACCCGGCTGTAGGAGCCTTGCCATCTGCTCCTGTTAAGTGGCGCCCTGGCCGCCCTCTGGGAAGCAAGAACAAGACCAAGATGTCTACTGCTGCTCCAGGTCCAAGCGCTCCGCCACATAATGCTTCTCCTCCATCTTCTCCTAGGATATACTCCTTCTTCTGCATCGCTGGCGCTCAATGCCGCGAGATTCAGCGGGTGCCGCTGAAGTTTACCAATTTCATGGATGGGCGAGAGCTGCGAGAAGTAGTTCTTCGCGAACACTCTAGGGGGGGAACTCCCTATGAAGTAGAGGTCTGGTATGACGGGGACGGCGAGATGTACTTCAAGGGCGGCTGCCCTCAGTTTGCAGAAGACCATGACCTCCATCAGGATTTCTTCATGATCTTCGACTACCATATCGGTATGTCGAAGTTTGACGTGAAGATTTACGATGGTACTCAATGCCAGAAGGTGTACGAAGCTGAAGTGCATTTCATTAGTCATCTCCTTATGTAATCTCGTGTTTTGGTTATCCTTTGGTTTGTTTATCTGTAATAAGTAATGAACTTTTATCTTGTGCCTTCCTTATTGATAGACCATGGGAATGAATCGTCGTTCCGAGGTATGCTTTTGATATATTATCGGGTTACCTGGAACCGTACTTATTTTGTCGAATATCGGGTTGCGAACAACCTAGTAATATGTCTCGAATAATCGCAGATACCGAATCTTCAATAACTTATTTATTTTATTTGGTACGACTCGAGGGTCTAAGCCCCCGAGTGGAAGGAAAAATATTCATACATATTGTCGAGTTGACCCAAAGAACCCGACCTATGACCTCATGTTCTGGGTTCAGAGGGTCATATCTCGAAAGTTTCTTGTCGCCATACTCCTTCTATGCAGAGAACCGCCGAAGTTGCTCCGCGTTCCACGGGTTGCTCTCATCTTTCCCCGTTTTCTTGCCTTGTAGTCGATAAGCTCCTCCAAGTATTACCTCTGTTACGATGTAAGGTCCCACCCATGGGGACTCTAATTTTCCATGATCATCTTGCTTTAATTGCAAGACTAAATCTCCCACCATGAAAGATCGTGGACGAACTCGACTACTATGGTAGTTTCGTAGATTTTGCTGATACTGCGTTGCTCTGGCAAGTGCTACGTCTCTTGCTTCATCAAGTGCATCGACATCATCTTGAAGTGCTTCAGTGGAGGTTGTCTTGTCGTAAGCCACGATTCTTGGGGCTTCATGGGTGATCTCGACTGGAAGCACGGCTTCTGCACCGTGGACCAGAAAGAAGGGGGTTTCTTGAGTAGCCGCGCTGGGTGTAGTTCTGAGACTCCATAGCACGGAGGGTAGTTCGTCTACCCAAGCGTGTTTGGCTTTTTCGAGAGGTGCTAACAGCCTCTTTTTTATCCCGTTGCATATTAAGCCATTAGCTTTTTTGACTTGTCCATTTGTCTTTGGATGCGCTACGGATGCAAATTTCAGTTTGATTCCCATACTTTCACAGTAGCTCTTGAACTCTTTTGATGTGAAGTTTGTCCCATTGTCCATGATGATGCTATGTGGTACTCCGAAGCGAAAAACAATAGACTTGATGAAGTTCATTGTGGCTGTGGAATCTTGGGTTGTTACGGGGGCTGCCTCTACCCACTTGGTAAATTTGTTGATTGCCGCCAGCATGTAGACATATCCTCCTGGCCAAGATTTGTGCAATTTTCCTACCATATCGAGACCCCATTGTGCGAAGGGACAGGACAGTGGTATTGGTTGCAATTCTGCTGCTGGTACGTGTGGTCGAGATGCAAAACGTTGACAAGCCTCGCATTTCCTTACTATATCCTTCGCGTCTTCAATTGCTATCAACCAGTAGAACCCTGCGCGAAAAGCTTTAGCTGCGATGGCTCTGCTGCTAGCGTGATGTCCACATATTCCTGCGTGGATGTCTTATAATATTTCTTGTCCTTCTTGAGGAGTGACACATCGTTGCAGGATGCATGTTATACTTTTCTTGTATAGTTTCCCCTGTAATACGACAAAGGCCTTGGATCGTCGTATTATCCTCCTTGCTTCTACTGTGTCTTCGGGTAGTGACTTGTTTATCATGTATGCCAAATATGCTTGCATCTAGGTTTCTTCGATCATCATAACTTCTTCTGGTTCTGCCGTGCTTCCTTGGCCATGCTTGCCAGCCCCCGAGCATGTTGCTTGGTGCTGGGCTTGTTCTTTTGTAGTCAAAGTTTTGTTGCTCTTTATTGATCTCTCTATGATTTCTTCCCAAAAGACTCCTTGTGGTATGGGTAAGCATTGGGACCCGATATTTGCTAAATTGTCGGCTTCCTCATTATTGGCTCTGCTGATGTGCGAGACTTCGCATCCATCGAACGTTCCCTCTAAATAATAGTATAAGTTTCTGTATGCTGTCATATTGTCACTTATGGCGTCACACTTGTTCATCACTTGTTGGACGACAAGATTCGAGTCCCTGAATATTTTTAGTCAAGTTGCTCCGCATGCTTTGGCCATTTTCATTCCGTGGAGCAGAGCCTCATATTCGGCTTCATTATTAGAAGCTTGGGGAAAGCTCATCCTTAAAACATATTTCAATTTTTCGCCTTGTGGTGATATCAGGACTACTCCTGCTCCTGCACCTTGGATTCTTTTTGATCCATTGAAGTACATTGTCCATACGCTTGATTGGTCCGGCGGTTGATATGTCTCAAACGTATCTATAATTTTTGATGCTCCATGCTTGTTTTTACACCATTTGCCTTGTGTTTCGTTACACTTTGTGGCGTTTTTATGCGATTTCCGGAACTAACCTATTGACAAGATGCCACAGTGCCAGTTCCCTATTTTCTGCTGTTTTTGTGTTTCAGAAAAGCTACACAGGAAATATTCTCGGAATTGGACGAAACAAGTTTCAGAAGTCTTATTTTTCCCGGAAGAGTACCGAAGACCGAACGAGAGCCGGAGGGCAGCCAGAGGCTGGCCACACAATGAGGGGGCTCGGCCCAGGCGCTGGCCGCGCCCACCTATTGTGAGGAGCCCCTGGTCGCCTCCTGACGACGCCCCTTCGCCTATAAGAAGCCTCGGGACAGAAAACCCTAAAACAATCGGCATTTTTTCCAGAACAGTTCCGCAGCTCCGCCGCCGTCGAAGACAAATTTCGGGGGACAAAAGTCTCTTTTCCGGCACCCTGCTGGGACGGGGAAGTGCCCCTGGAGCCATCTCCATCGGTCTCCATCACCGTCTCCGCCGTCTCCATCGACCTCACCGCCATCTCCATCAACCTTGCTGTCTCCTATGATGAGGAGGGAGTAGTTCTCCCCCGGGGCTGAGGACTCTACCGGTAGCTATGTGGTTCACCTCTCTCTCCCATGATGTGATCTTTATATGATCGTGAGCTTTGTATCTAGTTGAATTGGTAGATGTTATTATTCAGATATTATGCTACTCCCGTGCTTATTATTTGTAACCTCCGGAGATACCTTGTATCATGGTGTGAAGGTGACTAGTGTGCGCATCATGTGTATCTTTTTGGTTAATGTCTCTATAAATTATTGGTGTTTGTTGGAACCATCTAGTGCGTTCACGGTGATAGTGTGGGACAATCTAGTTTGGGTACATACGGACTTTGAGGAGTGCTTCGTAGCCCTACGCATGATTAGTGTTCATTTTCCATTGGAGAATCGTTTTGAGTTGCATATTGATGATAGTATCTATTGGTCCAATTATGTTATATTTGTTGAGAGTGTGTCCACTAGTGAAAGTATGATCCCTAGGCCTTGTTTCCAAGCATTGCACACCGTTTCCTTTCAGTTTTGTTACATGTTTGCTTGCAGCGATATTTATTCAGATTACATTTACTACTTATAATCATCACTACTACTTGTATTTCACTATCTCTTCGCCGAACTAGTGCACCTATACATCTGACAAGTGTATTGGGTGTGTTGGGGACACAAGAGACTTTCTGTATCGTAATTGTAGGGTTGTTTGAGAGGGATAGCTTTGACCTCTTCCGCCTTGAGTTCGATAAACCTTGGGTGATCCACTTAAGGGAAACTTGCTGCTAGCGATGTAGACGGACCATCCGGCGGACTACACGGACAGCCGCCAGGTGAAAATAAATGGGCTCGGTAGGAGTACTTTTGCGTACATGATCTAATGATTAAAAGCTAGATTTATACTCACGGACAGATTTACAAGTGTATGCGGACGTCCGCCTACACCCCTACTTGCTGCTGCTCTACAAACCTCTGCACTTGGAGGCCCAACACTGTCTACAAGAACAGACGCGTGCGTAGACATCAAGCTCTTTTCTGGCGTCGTTGCCGGGGAAGTAAGGTAAAAGGTACTCGCATCCTCCTGTGTGAGTGCTCGAAGTTATTTCCTTTAGATTCTGCAATTATATCCTTTTGTTTCTTGTTTTTATTTTCACTAGTTAGGCTTAATGGAAGGTAAAGAGTTCTTTAGTCTTTTTCCTGAGTTTAGATTTGAAGAGAAAATTGAAAAACCTTTGGAGCTTAATTTGCATGCTAATAGTGTTGTTAGTATGAATGCTTTGAACACCGTTATTGCTAATGCTATAGAAAAGTATAAGCTTGGGGAAGCTGGTTTTGTTAAGCATGATATTTTTAGTTCCCCAGCTTTAGTGGAGAAAGTTTGCTCTGATGATATTTTATCTCCCATGTGTGATGTTTCTAATGATGCTTGTGCTCCTCATCCTTTTAAAATACCTATGAAGATTGTTGAACGTGCTATGGATAACTGCTATTTAGGAGATGGAACTGTCCATCCTGGTGATCATTTGCTTTTTATACATGAATTATGCGAGTTGTTCAAGTGTGCAGGTATTTCGATGAACCGAGTTAAGAAGAAGCTATTCTCTTTATCACTGAAGGGCAGAGCTGCGGAATGGTATAAAACACTGAAGGATGACCGACCTATTGATTGGGAGGAAATTGTACCTCTCTTTTATTCTAAATTCTATCCTTCTAGTGAGGTTTATAAAGATAGGAATTACATTTATAATTTTCATCCGCATGAGGGAGAAAGCATTGCCCAAGCGTGGGGAAGATTGAAGTTACTAATGCACAAATGTCCTATTCATGATCTTCCCCGTAATATTGTTATTGATAATTTTTATGCAAGGCTTTCAGGACATTATAAGGACCATCTAGATGCATGCTTGGATGGGTCTTTCACAAGCAAGGATGTTGACACCAAGTGGGATCTGCTTGAAATAATTCAAATCAATATTGAAGGTTGGGATAGCGACAAAGGTAAAGGATTAGGTATGAATTACGAGTTTGATTGCATTAAGTCTTTCGCTGAAACTGCTGATTTTCAAGAGCTTAGTGCTAAGTATGGTCTTGATCCTCAAATTATGATTGATTGTTTTAAAGCCTTTGCTTCTCATATTGATGTTCCTAAAGGAAACGGGGACGTGTATCATGAACCTTTTAAGGACACTTGCATAGAAAGTGATATTGTTGTTGATGATTGCAATAAACATGCTCGAACCTCTGAAAGTCCTATTTCCTATAAGCATGTTAATTTTTGTGGAGTACATAGACCTTGTGAACATAGTCACAACAAGGAAGATTATTGTGTCCACCACGTAAATGAAGAAGCCACAATGTGGCACAAGGCTATAGGCGAGCTCGGTAAAAAGGTTTATAAGCTTTATCCTTTTCTTTGTAAACATTGCGATGACATAGGTCATTTTAATTTCCAATGCTCAAGCCCTAATAGTTACTCTTCTAGTACCGCAAGTTTATATTGTGATGACAAGATTACTCTCAATCAGCATGATGAGCTCACTTTGTTCTTGGCGTGTGAAGAGATATCTAGAAAGATTTCTTTGGTAGACATGAATGATGTTGATATTAATAGCACCCTTCGTGGTTGTCGTCTCTATTGTGTTAAAGATTGCCTCGCAAATACTTACATACAAAACCTTATAAAACATGATGTTTTGCCAAGCTATAACATGACTGATAGATGTTTTTATCTTATTAATAGAGAGGAGGAATCCTCCAAAGTTTCTTCTGTTGTTTCTGTCAGTAAACCAGATTACGTGGAGAAGATGCCTTTCCCTCCTAAAGGATATGCGGAGAAGATGCCCTTCAAGTCTCTCCCTCCTAAAGGAGAGAGTAAGAAGAGTATGAAGAAGAAGAGGAGTAAAAGGCGAGAGGACACGGTATCTTCCCCTAAGCATTATGATCCTAGTATAGATTATGATAATTCTGATTGGGATGATGTTCCTATGCCTGTTACCTATGTTAGTGATCATGATTGGGAAAAGCACTCTACTTTTGATATTGAAAATCTTTTTGGTACCAATTCTAAGGTTAATAATTGTTGTACCATTAGTAGTATCCATGTTCCTTCTTATGATGATATGTTTGATGAATATGCTTTGCGAAATAGCTGTTCTCTAGCTTGTGATGATACTAAACCTCTAGTTTATGATGGTTATGATGATGGGTATAATATTTTCAGTTCACCTACTTTTGAGGAGAAAATTAGTTATGATTACAATATGCCTCCTGTTTTTGATGATTATGGTGATGAGAATAATTATTCTGTTGAATCTGCTCCTACTACGATTGTTCATGTGGGGAGTATTAATTCTTTTATGCATGTGGCTCATGATAGGGATGCTTTATGTGATAGTTATATTGTTAGTTCTATTCATGATGCTACTGAAAGTTATTATGAGAGAGGGAAACATGGTTTGATGGATCTCAACAATATTGAGTTTCCCCTCTTTATGTTGCAATTCTTGAAGTTATACTTGTTTTGCCTTCCTATGCTTTTTGCTTTGCGCTTTCAAGACTTGTCTCTTTACAAGACTATTTTTCATAGGAAGTGGTTTAGATTTAAATGTGTTTCATATTTGCTTTTTGATTCTCTGTCTTGCTTCAAGTTCTTATATAGCGCCTTTGCCTTAAGCTCTTTTATGGCACCAACATGAGCATCTTTGCAAATTACTGCGCCTAGCTCAAAGGCGTTAAAAAAAAGCACTCTTGAGAGATAACCCATTGTTTATTTTCAGTACTTTTTCTTTTATTTGAGTCTTGGAAGTTATTACTACTGTAATAACCGCTCCTTATCATTTTTATTTTGGTGTTGTGCCAAGGAGAACCTCTAATTTGAGTGAGGTAAGATTTGGGGATGTTGCTGTCCTGAAACAGATTTCGGTGCTGCACCGTAAAAATTCGTAAAAATTCTCAGAATATCTTTTGGACCTCCGATTTCTTGTTCATACGCCCCAGGTTATATCCAAACTTTCATTAGTTATACACTTTTTGATTTGAGCAACAGAAAACCCTCTAAAAAATCGACCTTTGTCAGCTGTTCTGTTTTGACAGATTTCTGCCATTATTTGTTTTTGCCGCTCGATCGCTTTCTTTTTGAGTTCTTTTGATCACGGAACTTTTGGGGAAGTTTCTACAGTAGTATATGCTTTATATGTGGTGGTTTTGAGTTGAAACCTGAAGCAAAAAGGGTTGATTCATTGTTATGCTTATGCTAACGTTGCTAATAGAATTGTGTTAAGTTTTGTATGAAGGAAGTTTTCAAGTGTAGGGATTGGAGAATGATGAGATGAGATGAAGAATGGACAAAAGCTCAAGCTTGGGGATGCCCATGTCACCCCAAGAAACATCCAAGAAGTACAAGCGTCAAAGCTTGTGGATGCCCCCGAGGCACCCCCTTCTTCATCGGCAAAAATCAGGTCACCTTTCAACACACTATATTTTTATTGCTTCATGCATTATGTGTTTTTCTTGGAGCGTCTTTGTTTTTGCTTTCAGTTTTCTTTTGTTTTGCTTGCTGCAATAAACGGTTTGATCACATCATGTTGTTTTGGAGAGAGACTTATTCCGTTTTTCATTGCCAAGAACACTCTAGTTTTCACTCTTATCGTTTCAATGAGTGTTCTCTTTTTTCTAGAACTGCGTTTAGCTTTCGATTTTTGCCTTGATATGTGTTGAGATCTTGTTATATCTTTGCATCAAGGTGTATTTTTACCTCTGGTCCATGTTGGTTTTCATCAAAAGAGTTGTTTCAAAAAGGTTCGAATGGTGTTGGAAAAGAGAAAAAGCTTTATGCAAAAAAGTGGTACAAAAAGGAGCTTGTGTAGACTGCGGCCTAGGCTTTTGCATGTCGTGCTTGATGTCGTTTTGATAGTATGCTTAGTGGTTTTGCTGTAGCATGACTTGTCTCAAATGACTGAGATTGCTTAATGAGCCTTTGAAAAAATCATGCGTTGTTTTAATTATTTGGAAGCATTATTTTGGTTTTCTCCTTTGATGCTTTATTTGGGTTGACTTGGCGCATGCTTACACATGTTTGACTCATACAAAGTCGCCATTGCCTCTATGATCATTTAGTTTTTGACTTTTGATGCCATCTTATGCTTCTTTTAATGTCGCTTTGTCGCTATGCATTATTATGGCCGTTATTGCTCTCTTAGTTGGTCGCTCCCAGTCTTTTGCTAGCCCTCATTTTGTACTGAGTATGAGCTCTACTTGTGCATCCAACTCCAAAAAACCAAGTTGTTCCAATGTGTCCACCATACATGCCTATTAGCAATTTGCTATTCCAAGAACATTTGACTTGCTTTTATCTATCATTCAAATTAAACTCTTTTTGGTGTTATACAAAAATTGGTCAGTAAAGCTCTCACGAACCTGATGGCACACTTTACTTTTCTCGTTTTAAAATTTTGACATTGTGGCTCTCTTATGTTGAGTTGTTATGCTTGCAAGTTGTAAGTTGGAAATTAGCCCAGCCATGCCGTCATGGGGCAAGCTTTCAACATTGCACTTTCTTTCATTTGAGTTGATATCGTGATCTTTTGTTTATGGATACTCGCGATGTGAAATGAATTGGGAATCTTGCGGGATCATGGAGTTTGTATACGTGTTAGAGAAACGCCTGGGACACTAATCTAAGCCATGCATAATTCATGGTGGAAATTTACAGTATGCCCATAGTGAACATTCGACGACGCATCTCACAATAAAAAGCTATACCAATGGTAAATAAAAGAGATGCCGAGGTGTTCATTGTCTGTTTGTCCTGTCATTTTGATGTGGGCTTGTTCCATGTCATCGGGCACGGAGGTACCCCGTTGGCGGTTCTCGATGATACGTGTATACTTACAATGACAAGAGCTTGCCTGGGACTCTAAGTAAAGTAGCATGAAGTTTGGGTATTCGTACTTCACGGGACACAAGGTTTTCAACTTATGATTTGTCAAGCATATGCATCACAAGTGTATTCGCATTAACTTTATCCATTCAAGATGCTTATGATGGGGGGCAATGAGAGCTCAAAGCTAGTAAGTACCATAATTTTTGAAGGTTTATAAAACTTGCAATCACTACTTCCCTCCACGAAGGGCCTTTCTTTTACTTTTATGTTGAGTCACCACCTTCTATCTTTATGCACCGTCTAAGAGAGCATAGTTGTCATTCTGAGTATAATGTGCATTGTCCCAAAGTTTCATTGATTGATTCATGATGTTGGTTTCACTTGTTCTTAAATTACTTGTATCTAGTCGCCCTCTTAAACTTGAAGGTGTCCTATGCATTTATGTTTTGCTACTCCATGAGGGACAAGCTGAAAACCATTTGCTATGTTTTCCATATGGTTGAAACACACACGTGACTTCCATTGTTTCATTTTCATGATCTTTCCTCTGTGTTTTGTTTCATGCTATAACATGGTTGCTAAGTTTCTATTATCAAGGTTATATCTTCATGCCCATGTTTTAAGTTCTTTGATCTCAGCACTCAATGCTCTACCCCGTTGATTAAATTGTGATGGTGCATGTCACCTCAAAAATTATTGTTTTGTTATCACTTACCTACTCGAGGACGAGCAGGAGTTAAGCTTGGGGATGCTGATACGTCTCAAACGTATCTATAATTTTTGATGCTTCATGCTTGTTTTTACACCATTTGCCTTGTGTTTCGTTACACTTTGTGGCGTTTTTATGCGATTTCCAGAACTAACCTATTGACAAAATGCCACAGTGCCAGTTCCCTGTTTTCTTCTGTTTTTGTGTTTCAGAAAAGCTACACACGAAATATTCTCGGAATTGGATGAAACAAGTTCCAGAAGTCTTATTTTTCCCGGAAGAGTACCGAAGACCGAACGAGAGCCGGAGGGGGGCCAGAGGCTGGCCACACAATGAGGGGGCGCGGCCCAGGCCCTGGCCGCGCCCACCTGTTGTGAGGAGCCCCTGGTCGCCTCCTGATGACGCCCCTTTGCCTATAATAAGCCTCAGGACGGAAAACCCTAAAACAATCGGCGTTTTCCCAGAACAGTTCCACAGCTCCGCCATCGTCGAAGACAAATTTCAGGGGACAGAAGTCTCTGTTCCGGCACCCTGCCGGGACGGGGAAGTACCCCCGGAGCCATCTCCATCGGTCTCCATCGCCGTCTCCACCGTCTCCATCGACCTCACCGCCATCTCCATCAACCTTGCTGTCTCCTATGATGAGGAGGGAGTAGTTCTCCCCCGGGGCTGAGGGCTCTACCGGTATCTATGTGGTTCACCTCTCTCTCCCATGATGTGATCTTTATGTGATCGTGAGCTTTGTATCTAGTTGAATTGGTAGATGTTATTATTCAGATATTATGCTACTCCCATGCTTATTATTTGTAACCTCCGGAGATACCTTGTATCATGGTGTGAAGGTGACTAGTGTGCGCATCATGTGTATCTTTTTGGTTAATATCTCTATGAATTGTTGGTGTTTGTTGGAATCATCTAGTGCGTTCACGGTGATAGTGTGGGACAATCTAGTTTGGGTACATACGGACTTTGAGGAGTGCTTCGTAGCCCTACGCATGATTAGTGTTTGTTTTCCATTGGAGAATTGTTTTGAGTTGCATATTGATGATAGTATCTATTGGTCCAATTATATTATATTTGTTGAGATTGTGTCCACTAGTGAAAGTATGATCCCTAGGCCTTGTTTCCAAGCATTGCACACCATTTCCTTTCAGTTTTGTTACATGTTTGCTTGCAGCGATATTTATTCAGATTACATTTACTACTTATAATCATCACTACTACTTGTATTTCACTATCTCTTCGCCGAACTAGTGCACCTATACATCTGACAAGTGTATTGGGTGTGTTGGGGACACAAGAGACTTTCTGTATCGTAATTGCAGGGTTGTTTGAGAGGGATAGCTTTGACCTCTTCCTCTCTGAGTTTGATAAACCTTGGGTGATCCACTTAAGGGAAACTTGCTGCTGCTCTACAAACCTCTGCACTTAGAGGCCCAACACTGTCTACAAGAACAGACGCGTGCGTAGACATCAGCGGTCCTGTGTTTTGTAACTCTAGCCACTTTGCTGTGAAATCTGACAGAACTTGTGATTTGATCGCCTTTCACTTTTCATACGTGATGTCCAGGGGTGATAATTCGATTCCCCATAACGAGACACATCCTGTCGCTGAAGGATTATTCAATATGTTGGATAGTGGTGCTTCATTGACCACTATAATTGGGTGCACCGCGAAGTATTGCCGTAGCTTTTGTGCTGTTGTGAATACACTGTATGCAAGTTTTTGGTAGTGCGGATACCTCTATTTTGTTGGAGATAGTACTTCGCTGACGAAATATACTGGTCTTTGGACTCCGTGAGCTTTTCCTTCTTCGCTTCTTTCGACTAATAAAATTGTGCTCACCACTTGATGTGTTGCTGCAATATATAGTAGTAGCGGCTCCTTTTCCTCTGGTGCGACCAACACCGGCGGTGTGGAAAGCACTTTTTCAGTTGTGCGAAGGCTGTATCTGCTTCTTCTGTCCACTCGAATTTGTCGTCTGATTTTTTCATCAGAGCATAGAAAGGAAGTGCCTTTTCTCCCAACCGTGCGATGAATCGACTTAGTGCCACGACGCGCCCTGCGAGCTTCTGTACGTCATGCATCTTTGTTGGTTTCCCCATTGTTAGTATTGCTTGAATCTTCTCTGGGTTTGCTTCTATTCCCCTTGCTGTTACCAGGAATCCCAGAAGTTGACCTGCAGATACCCCAAAAGAGCATTTTGTCGGGTTAAGCTTGAGCTTATACCTGTTTAAGTTGTCGAATGTTTCTGCCAAATGACTGATTAGGGACTCTTCTTTTCTTGTGGTGATGACCACGTCGTCGATGTAAACTTGAATGTTGCATCCTATTTGACTTCCGAGGCAGTTTTGCATCATCCGCTGGTAGGTTGCTCCTGCGTTTTTTAAGCCGAAAGGCATGACTTGATAGCAGAACACGCCATATGGTGTGATGAAGGCTATTTTTTCCTCATCTTCTTTCTTTAATTTTATCTGGTTATAACCAGAGTATGAATCCAGGAAGGAAAGCCTTGCACACCCCGCTGTTGAGTCTATTATTTGATCAATGCGAGGTAGAGGAAAGGGATCCTTCGGGTAGTGCTTGTTGAGAGACGTGTAGTCGACACATACTCTTTGTACGTCTGTATTTTTCTTGGGGACGATAACTGGATTAGATACCCAAGTCGACGTTTTGATTTCTCGGATGAATCCTACGTTTTCTAGCCTGTGTAGTTCGGACGCTATTGCTTTCCTTTTGGGTTTGTCAAATATTCTCAGTGGCTGCTTGACTGGCTTTGCTTTGGGATCCACATTTAGTGCATGCTCGACGAGTTCCCTGGGAACCCCTAGCATGTCTGAAGGACACGAGGCGAAGATTTCCCAGCGCTCACGGAGGAACTCGACGAGCATGCTTTCCTATGCGGGATCCAAGTTTACTGCTATGGAGGTGGTCTTGCTCGGGTCCGTAGGGTGGACTTGGATTTTCTTCGAGTCTTGGATTGCGTCGAAAGCCTGATCTGGCAGGGATCGTCCAACGTCGGGTAGCACATTATGATCGGTTTCAGCTTTCAACCTTGTGTATTCTGCTGTCATGCCGAAAGTTATCGCCAACCTGTTGAATTCTTTCTCACAAGTGTTGGATACTTCGAAACTGCCTTGAACTATAATTGTTCCTTTAGGTCCTGGCATTTTGAGCATGAGGTATGCATAGTGGGGTACTGCCATGAACTTTGCAAATGCTGGGCGCCCCAGGATTGCATGATACTGTGAAGGCCAGTCCATGACTTCAAACTCCAGCTTTTCTCTTCGATAATTGCTGCTATTGCCGAAGCAAACGTCGAGTTCTATTTTCCCAAGAGGGTAGTTTGTGCCTCCTGGTACTATTCCGTGGAAAGAACAATCTGTTGGCTTTAGACTTTCAAGCGAAATGCACATTGCCTTCAGAGTTCTTGCGTATATTAGGTTTATGCCACTTCCTGCGTCCATGAATAATCGCCCGATGTCGTATCCCCCTATTTGCGCCTTTAGCACCATTGGCGCGTGCCCCGGCCTGGGTACTTTCCTCGGGTGGTCTGCTCTGCTGAACCTGACTGGTTGATCAGACCATTGCAGGTATTCTGTAGTAGCTGGTGGTGATGATATTGCCAGGTTTACTTGTCTGGATATGCTTTTCCGCTCTTTCTTGGACTTTGGCACTGGTTGGATCATTGCAGATATGTATACTTTTGACTCCAGATGCTTTGCGAGTCGTTGTATTTGGTATCCCTGACTCATGCTTTTTCCTCCATGTCGTATTCCTTGGCTCGAGTCCATGGCACCTTGCAATCTCAAGAAGGTTCTGCAATCCTTCATCTGGTGGTTAGAAACTCTTTTCCCATCTAGGTACGCATAATGGATGCGACAAGGTCCATATAGCATGTCCTCCGCCGATGGGCCGGAGTATTTTGGTTTTTCTGTTCCTCGATTGTCTCTTGTCTAAAATTCCCTGTTTTCATGGCCTTCCTGGTCCCTTCTGTCATATCCCGCGGCTATCTGATTTCACCTTGCGTGGCCTTCTCCATTGCGGTATCTTCGCCTTTGCTTGCACGCTCTGTCGACTTCTGGTGAACGTCCCCTTTTGTTGTTGTATGCGTCCTCTCCATCGGCAAATCTGTTGGCTACTTCCATTAACTCCGACACTATCCTTGGCTTGTTCTCCCTACTTCTTCCACGAGATCAAAACGACGAAGGCCGGCTGAAAAAGCATCTATTGCTCTCTCGTCGGAGACGTCTTCTGCAGAATTTTTGATTACACTCTAGCATTGTATATAAGAGCGAAGAGTTTCGTCTTTCCTCTGCACGCACGACTTAACTTCTTCTAGTGATGCTGGGCGTTTGTATGTTGAGCGAAAATTTCTTGCGAATTGGCTTTCTAGTTCTCACCAACTCCCAATGGAATCGTTGGGTAGAGTGTTCAACCAGGACCGTGCTGCGCCGGTGAGGTGTAACTACAAACTTTGCATCGCCGTTGCTCTTGTTCCCCCGAGTATTTGTACTGCTTGCAGATAGTCTGATAACCATAGCGTGGGTTCTTGCGACCCATCATATTTTTGTTGATCGTGTGGTAACTTGAATCCTTTGGGTACTCGCGTTCTGCGAACCCTGCGGGTAAAGCATAACGCGCCCATCTCTTTTTCATCGTCTTCGTAGTTTTCTTCTTTCCACGCATGGCGCGCTTTGTTCACTCTTGCTTGTGCTATTATATTCCATGCGTCTTCCCTCCGTGTTTGACGCTTTTCGTCGCCTGACGACTCGCTTGTTTCGTTTTGCGAAGGTTGGCGCTTGAGTCCCTCCTTTCGCTTCTCCTTTCGATATGTCATCTTTTCCTCTGGAAGATGTTTCCTTAGCCTATCTTCTACCAACCCGAGGCTTCGTATTGCGGCTTGATGCATGTGCTCCCGCGGATCTCCGGGCTTTGGTTGTGTAGTTAGTAGATAAGCCTGTGCTGCTACCAGTGCTGCTTCTGGTGTTTTTTGCACAAAGTCCTCTTCCTCATCTGATGGGTGTGCACTTTCACTTTTCATATGGCTTTCTTCTCTTGTCCGTGCTGTTGTCCTCCTGCTATGCTTCAGGTCTCTGCGCCTTTCTATGCTGGACTCTGATGCATCACTATATTCATCCCAATATCCTCCACTTGATGTGCTGTTGTTGTCTTGGCTTCTCATAAACATGTCTTTTTCCTCCCTCAACTTGTTTATGCGCTGGTGCAGTGCATATTGATACCCCATTAGAACTTCTCTTCTTGAATCTGCGGGTACATCCGTACCAAGATTAATGGCTGACATGATCATCCTCCACTCTCCGGTGGGGACGTGAACTTTCTCCTTCTCCTTCTTGCCGTTGCTCCTCAGTTTGTCGACTTGCATGTCGACCTCTTCATTGTTTGCGTGATTATTCTCTTCTGCTGCTTCAGTAATAATGACGCATAACTGGTGTATGCCTCTAGAGACGCCGCTGCTTCCGGTGGCGAAATCCCTTGAACTATCGTGTGGCTTATCCACTGTTACTTCCATGTCGGGCTCTCCCCGAGTTTCGTCGAATTCCTCGAGTTTCTTTTACAAATTTTCTGTTGCTGCGAGACTGACCGGTGAGTTTACCTCTCTAGAAGAGCCCACAGATGATCCAGACTTGGTGATTGTCTTGGTTTTGCTTGCCGACGGACCCGATTTCACCAGATCCGAAAGACGAGTTGAACCCGAAGGTCCGACGTAGAAGCTCAGACTTCCGATCGTCAACTCTATCTCTTGATTTTCGTCGACTGTTGGATTGCTATTGGCTAAAAGCGAAAAAGCTGTCGAATTCATGATTCCAACGCCCAGAGTCCCCACGGTCGGCGCCAATTGACAAGGGTTAACTCGACAAATGTCCAATATGAAGGACTTAGGATCGGGGGAGTAGGGCGTCGGATGAACTCGAAGGTAGAATCAGTCAAACAAGGTGTGTATCGAAAGTAAACGTAAGAGTAAACTTGGCTTGCTTTCAATCTGTCCCTTACCGTCCTCTCCTGGCCCCTATATATAGGTGGTCAGGTCTCAAGGAACGGGAGGGGTCCGACACAGATTACAGTATCGACATACGACATGAACTCGTATTTCGACTAGTATTACAATTGGGCCTAGCTTAATGGGCCTCAGGGATACTTCAACTGACGGGCTCTATTATCTACACCCTTGTCACACGTTGTTGCTGGTGCAAAGCAAAGCACTGGACGAGGCACCTTATAAATTGTCCAGAGCTGTCGCGAAGCTAGCAGACATCACCTTCTGACGTTTGGCTTTTTCCTACTAGTTTGATAAACCTCGGTTTCTTACTGAGGGAAAACTTGCTACTGTGCTTATCATACCTTCCTCTTGGGGTTCTCAACTGGGTGGTTATCTGTCCACATCATAGGGGTATCAAACCAGCGTAAATATGAGACTAAACATGTGTTAACACGCCCACTATATGTGACGAAGCAAACATCCATGCAACTTTCGTGTATCGACCCATGTCCAACAACTCAACCGTGTTTTCTCTAGAGGGCACCAGATTTTTTTAGAAGAAATATAGTAAAAATCATGTGCAAAATAAGAAGGAAACAATAAACGTACAACGAAGAGACAAGATGCCAGGGTGGGCACAGGTAAGAGTGTGCATAAAAAAAGAGTCCAAATGCAGAACCAAATTAATTATTTTCTAATTTTGTTTTCGGTTGTTATTTTCTGAAGACCAAGTTAGTTTCGACCATCCGGGAACTTGATTCCCATGGACGGAATAACCGTCCTAATAGGAAAAGCCACACAAAACCAGCGACCCCATGTTAGTAATTTTAGCTGGCTCGCGGTTCTTTACAATCTTGAAGTTGATCATCTTGTCATTCCTACTAATAATCTTGGGGAATTTTCTTTGTTGTGAAGCACCCTTGTTGTGCATTTCATTTGGGTTTAACCCAAAAACCGTATTGCTGGGTGGTCCAACAATTCAACTCCTTTCAGAAACCAACAATAAAACCGGGAAAAAACCAAAATGCCACCCCGAGGTGCCCGGACCAACGGACGCATGGGGTGGCACACGATTGGCGTCGCGCTGGATTTCCAACCCACCCAAAGTAACGCCACGTTAAAATTTCCTTTCCACCATTTTCTTCCTTTTCCACTGGTATATAGCCGTGTGCCGCCCCCAAACCGCCGCTGCTCTGCTCCGGTGACTGGAGTCCGGACTACGGGCTCTACCTCTCTTCCCCCACAGCAGTAGCGCAGAGAGAGAGAAATCAATCCGCGAGCGCGAAGGGAGGAGCCATGGACGAGAAGGCGTCCAATCTGGACGCCGTGCTCAAGGAGTCGGTTGATCTCGTACGCTCTCTGCTCCTCCTCGGTTCTTGTTCTGAATCTCTTCGTTTTTAACGTGCTCCCGTTTTCTCGCTCTCTCGCGAGGTTTGGATTTGGTGCTGTTCTGCTCGCACACCTTAGTATTCATTTCATGGTGATTTTTTTCCTGTGGATTCTGGAGGGTTCTTTGAGGGGACGGGTTTTGGTTTCTAGTGCGATACTGGTAACTAGTACTCCACTCCCTCTTCTTGTTTTCCATCTACTTTTGCTGTTCTTGGTTGGTCTCTGCGGCGTCACGCGATTTGTTTTGTGTATCGCATTTCTCGCCGATTTGGGGCGTTTACATCACGCGATTGGGTTTGCTCCGCGCTGCCTCCAATCTGCTTCGGTTTCGCTTGGGCTCCTGCGGCGGCGGTTTCTTACGTTTTTTGGGGGTTAGATTTCTACCTGCTTTTAATTCCACGAACTCATCCCCTTCTCCGCTGAAGAACTACCCCAAAATTTCTAGCTCTTATGAAAAAGAAGTTTTTGCTGATTTCTGTGGCCGCGGTGTGACGGGTTCTTGTCGCTGTGCAGGAGAACATACCGTTGGAGGAGGTGTTCGAGAACCTGAGATGCAGCCGCGAGGGTCTTACCTCCAGCCAGGCCGAGCAGCGCCTCGACATCTTCGGCCCCAACAAGCTCGAGGAGAAGAAGGTAAAATAAATATTGCTGAATCCGTGGCTCACGCATGCTCCCTTTGCGCCCATCGTGAGTTCTGACACGATATATGTGTGCGTGTATGCAGGAGAGCAAGTTCCTGAAGTTCTTGGGGTTCATGTGGAATCCACTGTCATGGGTCATGGAGGCCGCCGCAATCATGGCCATCGCCCTCGCCAATGGAGGAGTGAGTTCTTGATGCTTGAGAGCATGTGTGGATATGCCAGCTAAGATGTATTCTGGGAGCCGCCACTGAGAGAAATTCTTGATGTATTTTTTGTAGGGGAAACCGCCGGACTGGCAGGACTTCGTGGGGATTATCACCCTGCTCATCATCAACTCCACAATCAGCTTCATTGAGGAGAACAATGCGGGCAACGCTGCTGCTGCTCTCATGGCCCGGCTTGCTCCCAAGGCAAAGGTATTGGCAGCATCTTGCATGCTATAATGCTGGTGTCGTCTGCTTGAGTACTGATTGTTTGTTTTGTGGTGATGAAGGTTCTTAGGAACGGTAAGTGGAATGAGGAGGAATCAGCCATCCTTGTTCCAGGAGACATCATCAGTGTAAAGCTTGGCGATATCATTCCGGCCGACGCCCGTCTCCTTGAGGGCGATCCACTCAAGATTGACCAGGTCATTTTAATATCTTCCTGACGCTGAATGTCTGAATCGTTTGGTCATGAAGGTTTAAGCTTCTGTGTACTGACCTGTGATTTGGTTTTCTCGTGCAGTCTTCTCTCACTGGTGAGTCCCTGCCGGTGACCAAAGGCCCTGGCGATGGGGTTTACTCTGGCTCCACTTGCAAGCAGGGTGAACTCGAGGCTGTTGTCATTGCCACTGGTGTGCACACGTTCTTTGGCAAGGCCGCACATCTCGTCGACTCAACAAACCAAGTTGGCCACTTCCAGAAGGCAAGCTTCCGGTCATTGTTTCCAGGACTTGTTTACTGTATTGCATTGAATTTTTTGATGTGATAGGCAGCTGCTTTTTTGCTATCCAGGTTCTGACTGCCATTGGGAACTTCTGCATCTGTTCAATTGTTGTGGGAATGGTTATTGAAATTATTGTCATGTACCCGATCCAACATAGGGCTTACCGGCCTGGAATTGACAACCTTTTGGTGCTTCTGATTGGAGGAATTCCTATTGCCATGCCCACAGTTCTTTCTGTGACTATGGCAATAGGGTCACATCGCCTGGCTCAACAGGTATTCACGTGTTTGTTTTGTTTGTTTGTTTTTTTGTTTGTTGCTAATGTAATCTGTTGTGGGACTTGAGTGTTATTTCTTGCATTGTAGGGAGCAATTACAAAGAGGATGACAGCAATTGAGGAAATGGCTGGCATGGATGTTCTTTGCAGTGACAAGACAGGGACACTAACCTTGAACAAGCTGACTGTTGACAAGAATCTAATAGAGGTCAGTTTTTTCACATTAAATGTTGAACTGTTTAGCTTTTTACTGATACGGATCATTTCCCTTAACATGTTCTTACCTAAATCAGGTTGTCCAAAGGGGTATTGATCAGGATACTGTGATATTAATGGCTGCCAGAGCTTCACGTACAGAAAATCAGGATGCCATAGATGCCACGATGGTTGGTATGCTTGCTGATCCGAAGGAGGTATATCAGATATCTTTTCAGTTTGGGCGGCATGTAACTATTTTTATTTTCCATGACTTGTCTAACTTTGCTTGTTTGACAAACAGGCTCGTGCCGGTATCCAAGAGCTTCATTTTCTGCCATTCAATCCAACCGACAAAAGAACTGCTTTAACCTACCTTGATGCAGAGGGGAAAATGCATCGTGTTAGCAAGGGAGCACCAGAACAGGTACTAATTTATGTGCACGCGTGGGATCTTTACATTCGTCCTTAATGTCACTTTCATTGCACTTACTAATTATGTAACCTCAACAGATTCTAGAACTTGCACACAATAAATCAGAGATTGAAAGAAGAGTCAGGGTTGTGATTGACAAATTTGCTGAGCGTGGTCTGCGATCACTTGGCGTGGCGTACCAGGTCTGAGATCCCACCACCTTGCAGTAGCTGTACACTGTTGCTTACCTTCTTTCGTATGTGTGACTGAAAATGCTTATACAGGAAGTACCGGAGGGCAGGAAAGAAAGTCCTGGAGGACCATGGCAGTTCATTGGACTCTTGCCACTTTTTGACCCCCCTCGACATGATAGTGCAGAAACAATTAGGAGGGCGCTCAATCTTGGTGTCAATGTTAAAATGATTACAGGTTTGTCCTGCTTCATCTGTATGCGCGCTCTCTATGTTGACTAAATAGAGTATTCTGATCTCTAGAGTTACAACATCTTAACATATATATTGCAGATTAGACTATTAGGGTACTACCCATGAAGTATCATTAAACTATCATCGAGCAAATGTGAATGTAGTGTAGTTACACGAGCTTAGCAATCTGTTCTGAATGTTTTTCAGGTGATCAACTTGCAATTGGGAAAGAAACCGCACGCCGTCTGGGAATGGGTACTAATATGTATCCTTCATCTGCTTTACTGGGACAACACAAGGATGAGTCAATTGTTGCTTTGCCAGTTGATGAATTGATTGAGAAAGCTGATGGCTTTGCTGGTGTCTTTCCAGGTAAAAAAATTTCTGAGTAGGATTACTATTGCTTTCTAGGCCTAATGAGTCCTCCGCATCGATTATCAGTACTTGGGCAGTCATGCTTACTTTGCTTTTAAATATCACTTTACAGAGCACAAATATGAGATTGTGAAACGCTTGCAAGCAAGAAAACATATATGTGGTATGACTGGAGATGGTGTAAATGATGCCCCAGCTTTGAAAAAGGCTGATATTGGCATTGCAGTGGATGACTCCACTGATGCAGCTCGTAGTGCTTCAGACATTGTCTTAACTGAACCAGGCCTTAGCGTGATTATTAGTGCTGTGTTAACAAGTCGAGCAATTTTCCAGCGGATGAAGAATTACACAGTAAGCCAATTTTGCAAATCCTTTCCAGTTTCTAAGTCCACAATTATGTCTTGAATAATTGAAGTTTTTATGATTGCAGATATATGCAGTGTCAATTACGATTCGTATTGTGGTAAGTTTTTCTTCCTTATATTTTCTGTTTACTGCTAAGTCATGTTTATATATTTGTTGACTGCCTGGACAAACTAATTCACTTCAGCTCTACTCATTTTGTTGTAACAGCTTGGTTTTATGCTTCTTGCGCTGATATGGCAGTTTGACTTCCCACCATTTATGGTCTTGATCATTGCTATCCTCAATGATGGTACGCCGAGTTTTAGCTAATTCGTGACAAGAGTAAAACCTATAGTTGATCATTGCCTTGCATACATCTCAAGTTTGTTTAGAATATTATGGATCATTTCCTTACATACATCTCAAGTTTGTTTAGAATATTATGGTACCTAACAACTAATAAATTTTGACACAAACAGGTACCATAATGACTATCTCAAAGGACAGAGTAAAACCATCTCCACAACCTGATAGCTGGAAGTTATCTGAGATTTTTGCAACTGGGGTTGTCCTTGGTAGTTACTTGGC
This sequence comes from Dactylis glomerata, assembly GCA_007115705.1. Taxonomy (NCBI): domain Eukaryota; kingdom Viridiplantae; phylum Streptophyta; class Magnoliopsida; order Poales; family Poaceae; genus Dactylis; species Dactylis glomerata. The sequence continues at coordinate 247,524 of QXEO01001062.1, read as the reverse complement.
CATGATGACAGTCATTTTCTTCTGGGCAGCATACAAAACTGACTTCTTCCCGGTATGGACATTGGCTCCTTAAGCACTCGTACAGTATGTGTGATTTAATGCATAGGTCATACATTTATCAATATATGCTCATCCTTGGCATGGTTTGCTAATTCTCAGCGCGTGTTTCACGTCGAAAGCCTTGAGAAAACTGCCCAGGATGACTTCCAGAAGCTTGCCGCTGCTGTCTACCTGCAAGTCAGCACAATCAGCCAAGCCCTCATCTTTGTTACACGGTCGCGCAGCTGGTCATTTATGGAGCGTCCTGGATTTTTGCTGGTCTTTGCTTTCTTTGTGGCTCAGCTGGTAAGTGTGCCCCTCAATCCAATCCATGCCCGAGTGCCTAAAGCAATGCTCAGCATCTCGAAGCAGCTTATTATTACCACTTGCTCACATTTTCCTTGCTCACAGATTGCTACTCTAATTGCTGTGTATGCCGACTGGGGATTTGCCGCGATCAAAGGCATTGGATGGGGCTGGGCTGGTGTCATCTGGCTTTACAACATTGTCTTTTACTTGCCACTGGATGTCATCAAGTTCCTCATTCGTTACGCGATGAGCGGGAGAGCCTGGGATCTTGTCCTTGACCAAAGGGTAAGAACACACATACCGAATACTTCTTGGCATCCAACATTTAGTTGCTTTGCCTGTCAGGTGTTGTACTCATGTTTTCATGTATGGTCATCCAATACAGATTGCCTTCACGAGGAAGAAAGATTTTGGGCGGGAAGAACGTGAGCTCAAGTGGGCGACTGCTCAGAGGACGCTACATGGGCTTCAGCCAGCAGAGTCGACCACTTTCCATGGCATGAACAGCTACAGCGAACTCAACCAGCTCGCGGATGAGGCCCGGAGGAGAGCTGAAATCGCTAGGTACAACTCGGAGACGATCTATCCCCGTCCAACCAACCAACCAACCATCCTCTGGTATATCTATCTAGTCTAGTCTAGAGTGCTAATCTGTGGATTCTTGCAGGCTGAGGGAGCTGAACACCCTGAAGGGGCGGATGGAGTCGGTGGTGAGGCAGAAGGGGTTGGACCTCGAGACCATCCAGCAGTCGTACACCGTGTGATTGCCGATATAGAGGCCTTTGATCACATATGCTAGCAGTTGGTACACCGGCGTCGGTGCAGTGCTGATCATCCCTATTATGTCCATTAAATGACCCCCAGCAGATTGACTGCGTTGATATAGTAGTAGTACTAGTACAGTACAATCTATATGAGTTTAGTAGTAGATGATTATATACTAGTAGTACTTTTTTGGTTTGTTATCTCTGGTTTGGGTCACCGTGTGCTGAACTGCTGATTCGAAATCCTGGGTCTGAAATTTGGTAACGGCAACATGGCGCCATGTGCAATGTGATCATAGGCATGTGTAGCAGCATCAATGGACTCCCATGGACCTGAAGAAACATGTGTCTCAGACTGCTGCAATCTGCATTGGTTGGGGAATCTGATGTGTTTAATTATTGGCATGTGAGGGCTTGCCCGCACCTTGTTCATAGGACCTGTGATGGTGTCCGGTGTAGCCACATGTGGCGGGACGGATCTTCATCTCAAAGATGTTTGTTGGTTCAGTTCTAGTGTGGCAGTGTAGGGAACTGGCGAGTTGGGGGTTTTACCCATGATCCTCCTAAAGGCATAATGGTTAAACCGACATAAAGTGACAAGGGAACTTAAACCAAGATAAATAATATAGTACAGGGAAAACCAAAACATGCCATAGATGACACTAGGCGAGACCAAGTAGAACTAAAGCTCCACGACCACACGTCGCCATCGTCAAGACCTAGTCCGATAGAGAGGGAGAAGACATAGTCCGATAGAGAGGGAGAGAGATTGACGTAATATGGTGGATGTTTATATTGAGTCTCTTGGGCGAGTACAATTACTACATAAATTCCCTAATATCAGTAACTGCCTAATATATCTCTAACACTCCCCGCAGTCGTAGCGGTAGTGACGTGAACAACTGTAGTGTCATGGACAGTCAGACTGGAGAGAAACCGAAGGCGTAGAAACCAATGAGCTGACACCACCCTCCCCCGCCAGTCGGAACGGGAGCATCGTTGACGGAGTTGCGTCGCGGAAGCTTGGACTGTAGAGGAAGCCGAGGAGTGCTCATGCGAGGTGATAGCCCTTGTGCCGATGTTGAGGTGCCGAGAGCTGTGGGTGCTGCAACCTTGGTCGAGGTAGCCGTGCGAGGGGATGCCATGGTCGATGTTGTGGTCAGGTGCCGATGTCGAGGTAGCCGCACATGAAGCCGCGGGGCATAGTGCATGGGGAGAAAGACGAAGACGTGTCGAGGCAGCCGTCAAAGAGGGATGCTGATGCCGGAGGCGATGCAGTCCGAGCCGTCAAGGATGAGGTGCGACCCTAGTGTTGCCAGAACCAGGCACAAGTCAGGGATGAAGGCATACTCCGGTTTTTCCAGAACCGAGTACACAAAGACGAAGTCGGCGACGCAGTCAAGGTAGACGTAGAGAAGTAGTCGATGCCGATGAAGACGTTGTCGAAACCGATGAAGACGAGGCGTTGCGCCAAGCTTGCCAGACTCGGTAACGCGTCGGGGATGAAGGCATGGCCCGATGTTGCCAATATCGGGCGTCCGAGGGTAGGGACCATCATGAAACTTGCGCCATGTCAGATAGACTAGCAGAGGAGGGCTCCTGGACGGTAGCAAGTCGCAGAGCGGGGAAGAGAGAGGTGTCGATGCAGTCCGCGGTTGTCAAAGTAGACGAGAATGTGTAGTCGAGAATGAGGCGATGACGCTGGCGACGAAGTTGTGTTGGACAAAGACGTAGAAGGCGGCAAACCCAGCGGTGACCAGGGGGTCAGGCTGGACGCCTAGACTGTCATAGAAGTAGTTGGCGGGACATGCGTCGGCAAGAAGAGGTCGTGCAACGTTGCGGCGGTGCTCGAAGTAGGTGAAAAAGAACCCGAAGGTGTGACGAAGACCATGCGTGGACGTGGCGACCCGCGCCAAGGAAGGCGGCATGTGATAGCCTGGGACGTCGGTGTGCGGGGACGGCGAAGATGGCCGCATGTAGCGATGCGACACCCCGAAGGGGCGACATAGCTGCAAGGCACGAGTTAGTGCAGCGGCATGACCACCGGTGACGTACATGCCTAGGAAGGCGGCTTGGACCAAAGGCGGCATAGCTGCGGCCCGAAGGGGCAACGCAGCGGCAACCCGATGCTCGGTCGATGGTAGGCGCGACATGCTTGGTGTAGACGTGCACTAGATCGGTTGTTCAGGCCGACGGCAGCGTAGTACGCGCCATGGCGTGGATGTCGGCGCGCAGATCGAAATCCGTGGCGACGTTGTCGGTGAAGTCACGGGCGATGACCGTGAAGACGGGCCGATGATGGAGTCGACGTCGAGATCAAAGTAGAGGCACGTGGTGATGGCGGCGGTGGGCGACTCAATCCGATCAAAGATCGGTAAACAAAAAAATAAATCACTGGTCGAGCGACCGGCAGAGAAAAGGAACGATCCGTAGATTGAAAACAAGATTGTAGGGCGGTGATAACCCCAATGCAGGGGATCACTGTAGCACCTCTCAATGTGGAAGTATGAGTGTCGATCCGCAAGAAGAAAAAGCTATTACTCTCTCTAACTAGAGTGTCACAATTCTAGTTGTTTATGCACTAAATAATTTAAAGTAACAATGGAGGTTGATTTAATGGGATAAAGTAAAAGGTAACAAAATAGTAATAAAAAGTGTCCCAATCCTCTAAATGCAAGAGGCAAGACAAGGAGGTTGCGCTAATAGAAACAATGGACATGGGGTTCATGGTTCACTCAATATAATCCTCTCTCTCGTTCTATGGTGATGATCATGTATTAGATGATAAAAGTAAATACAAAGTGTTATGCTTTAATAATAACTATATGGCGACTATATGTCCTAAAGCACATAGTTGAAATAAGTACCCATATGTGTTCTGGTGTTACTCCAGAGCATGGACTATCACTCCACCACGTCATACTTCTCCCTTTTTACCCCCAGATAAAAGGATGCTTTCTAGACCGTTGCTATCGATTGATGCTTATGCCGGCTGTCACCTCGGACACCACTTTACCCACATACATCATACTCTATAGGAAATACATATCCTAAGACACTAGTGCAATGATTTATAAATTTATGTGCTTTCATAACTCTCCCATCTACCAACACTCGGTGGTGTCTGCTTGATGTGGGCAGATAACCACCCAGTTGGGAACCCCAAGAGGAAGGTATGATGAGCACAGTAGCAAGTTTTTCCTCAGTAAGAAACCGAGGTTTATCGAACCAGTAGGAAAAAGCCAAAGTTCAGAAGGTGATGCCTGCTAGCTTCGCGACAGCTCCGGACAATTTATAAGGCGCCTCGTCCAGGGCTTTGCTTTGCACCAGCAGCAACGTGGAACCTGCACACAACACAACCAAGAACTTTGCTCCCAACTTACGATGAGGTTGTCAATCTCACCGGTTTGCTGTAAACAAAGGTATGAGCGTATCGAGTGGAAAGCAATAGTAGTATGCGAGAAAGTAAACAGTGCGAGTAAAAGTAAAACGGTGTAACAATGTAAAGGAAATTGGACCGGGATCCACAGTTCACTAGTGGTGTCTCTCCATAAGATAAATAACAACATGCTGGGTAAACAAATTACAGTTGGACAATTGATAGAATAAAGATAACATGCATATGTCACGAGGATCACTATGAGATTTACTCTGGGCATTACAACAAAATACATAGACCGCCATCCAACTGCATCTATGACTAATAATCCACTCGCGGGGATATTGACCGAACACCCCACGAGTATTAAGTTGCGAACAACAGATAACTGCATTAAGCAAAGTGTGTAATGTAAACAAAATGAATGTCCTTGGATACAAGAATGTTGTTTTCTTCCTAGTGGCAACAGCACATCTACAACCTTAGAGGTTTCTGTCACTTCCCCAGATTAAATAGAGGCATGAACCCAACTATCGAGCATAAATACCCCCTCTTGGAGTCACTAGTATCTACTTGGCCAAGATAGCTACTAACAACAGAGAGCATGCAAGATCATAAACAACCTAGAGATAACATAAGATAAAATTAAGTACATCAACTTAACATAACACCAATATTCATCGGATCCCAATAAACACAACATGTAGAATTACATAAAAATAATCTCGATCATGTAAGGTAGCTCACGAGATCTAAACATGAAGCACATGGTGGAGAAGACAACCATCTAGCTACTGCTATGGACCCATAGTCCAAGGTAGACTACTCACTCATCGCGCCGGAGGCAAGCATGGCGATGAAGAAGACCTCCGGTGGTGATTCCCCTCTCCGGCAGGGTGCCGGGAAGAGCATCTGGACCCTCCCGATCTCGGGTCGATGACGGCGGCGGATCGTGATGTGTTTCTGGAAAATTGATCGGGTCTTTAGGTTTTTCCCGTTGGGTGGTCTTTATAGGCGAAGGGGCAGCGTCAGAGGTGGACCAGGGGGCCCTCACCATAGGGCGGCGCGACCAGGGGCTGGGCCATGCCCCCTGGTGGTGAGGCTGGCCCCTGGCCCCTCTCCGTCTCCTCTTTGGTCTTCTAGAAGGTTCGGTAAATATTAGGAGGTTCGGCTTTTGTTTCGTCTAATTCCGAGAATATTTCCTGTGTAACTTTTCTGAAACACAAAAACAGCAGAAAACAGGGAACTGGCACTGTGGCATCTTGTTAATAGGTTAGTTCCGGAAAATGCATAAAAACGCCATGAAGTGTAACAAAACACTAAGCAAATGGTGTAAGAACAAGCATGGAGCATAAAAAATTATAGATACGTTTGAGACGTATCAAGCATCCCCAAGCTTAACTCCTGCTCGTCCTCGAGTAGGTAAGTGATAACAAAAGAAATAATTTTTGAGGTGACATGCACCAACACAATCTTGATCATCTATGTAAGCATTGAGTGCTGGGATCAAAAGAACTTAAACATGGGCATGAAAGACATAATCTTGATAGAAGAAACTTAGCAACTATGTTATAACATGAAAAAGAACACAAATGAAAGATCATGAAAATGAAACAGTGAAAATCAAACGTGTGTTCAAATCATATGGAAAAACATAGCAAATGGTTTTCAGCTTGTCCTTCATGGAATAGCAAAACATAAATGCATAGGACACCTTCAAGTTTAAGAGGGCGACTAGATACAAATAATTTAAGAACAAATGAAACCAAAATCATGAATCAATCAATGATAACTTTGGGACTATGCACATTAAACTCAGAATGACAACTATGCTCTCTTAGACGGTGCATAAAGGTAGAAGGTGGTGACTCAACATAAAAGTAAAAGAAAGGCCCTTCGCAAAGGGAAGCAGTATTGAAGTTTTATAAACCTTCAAAAATTATGGTACTTACTAGCTTTGAGCTCTCATTGCCCCCATCATAAGCATCTTGAATGGTTAAAGTTAATGCGAGTACAATTATGAAGCATATGCTTGACAAATCATAAGTTGAAAACCTCGTGTCCCGTGAAGTACGAATACCCAAACCTCATGCTACTCGACTTAGAGTCCCAAGCAAGCTCTTGTCATTGTAAGTATATGCGTATCATCGAGAACCGCCAACGGGGTACCTCCATACCCGATGACATGGAACAAGCCCACATCAAATTGACAGGACAAACAGACAATGAACACCTCGACATCTCTTTTATTTACCATTGGTATAGCTTTTTATTTTGAGATGCGTCGTCAAATGTTCACTATGGGCATGCTGTAAATTTCCACCATGAATTATGCATGGCTTAGATTAGCAGCCCAGGCATTTCTCTAACACATATAAAACTCCATGATCCCGCAAGATTCCCAACTTATTTCACATCGTGAGTATCCATAAACAAAAGATCATGATATCAACTCAAATAAGAAGTGCAATGTTGAAAGCTTACCTCATGACGGCATGGTTTGGCTAATTTCCAACTTACAACTTGCAAGCATAACAACTCAACATAAGAGAGCCACAATGTCAAATTTTTAAAAACGAGAAAAGTAAAGTGTGCCATCAGGTTCGTGAGAGCTTTACTGACCAATTTTCGCATAACACCAAAAAGAGTTTAATTTGAAGGATAGATAAAAGCAAGTCAAATGTACTTTGGAATAGCAAATTGCTAATAGGTATGTATGGTGGACACATTGGAATAACTTGGTTTTTGGGAGTTGGATGCACGAGTAGAGCTCATACTCAGTACAAAATGAGGGCTAGCAAAAGACTGGGAGCGACCAACTAAGAGAGCAATAACGGCCATAATTATGCATAGCGACAAAACATCATTAAGAGAAGCATAAGATGGCATCAAAAGTCAAAAACTAAATGATCATAGAGGCTTATGTCGACTTTGTATTAGTCAAACATGTTGTAAGCATGCGCCAAGTCAACCCAAATAAACATCAAGGAGAAAACCAAATTAATGCTTCCAAATAATAAAAACAACGCATGATTTTTTCAAAGGCTCATTAAGTAATCTCAGTTATTTGAGACAAGTCATGCTACAGCAAAACCACTAATCATACTATCAAAACGACATCAAGCACGACATGCAAAAGTCTAAGCCGCAGTCTAAATAAGCTCCTTTTTGTACCACTTTTTTGCATGAATTTTTTTCTCTTTTCCAACACCATTCGAACCTTTTTGAAACAACTCTTTTGATGAAAACCAACATGGACCAGAGGTCAAAATACACCTTGATATAAAGATAAACAAGATCTGAACAAAAATCAAGGCGAAAAACGAAAGCTAAACGCAGTTCTAGAAAAAGAGAACACTCGTTGAACGATAAGAATGAAAAACGGAGTGTTCTTGGCAAATGAAAAGCAAGGCAACTTCTCCAAAAGAAATTTGTTAGGGTCCAACCATTTATTGCAGCAAACAAAACTAAACAAAACTGAAAACTAAAGTAAAGATGCTCCAAGAAAAACGCATAGTGCATAAAGCAATAAAAATATAGTGTATTGAAAGGTGACCTGATTTTTGCCGATGAAGAAGGGGTGCCTCGGGGGCATCCCCAAGTTTTGACGCTTGTACCTCTTGGATATTTCTTGGGGTGACATGGGCATCCCCAAGCTTGAGCTTTTGTCCATTTTTCAACTCATCTCATCATTCTCCGATCCCTACACTTGAAAACTTCCTTCATACAAAACTCAACACAATTCTATTAGCAACATTAGTGTAAGCATAATAATGAATCAACCCCTTTTTGCTTCAGATTTCAACTCAAAACCACCATATATAAAGCATATACTACTGTAGCAACTTCGCCAAAAGTTCCGTGATCAAAAGAACTCAAAAAGAAAGCGATCGAGAGGCAAACACAAATAGTGGCAGAAATCTATCAAAACAGAACAGCTGAGAAAGGTAAATTTTTTCGAGGGTTTTATGTTGCTCAAATCAAAAAGTGTAAAACTAATGAAAGTTTGGATATAACCTGGGGCATATGCACAAGAAATCGCAGGTCAAAAAGATATTCTGAGAATTTTCATGAATTTTTACGGTGCAGCACCAAAATCTGTTTCAGGACAGCAACATCCTCAAATCTTACCTCACTCAAATTAGAGGTTTATCTTGGCACAACAACGAAATAAAAAGGATAAGGAGCGGTTATTATAGTAGTAATAACTTCCAAGACTCAAATAAAAGAAAAAGAACTGAAAATAAAATAATGGGTTATCTCCCAAGAGTGCTTTTCTTTAACGCCTTTGAGCTAGGCGCAGTAATTTTAGAAGATGCTCACATAAGACATATGAATGGAAGCCAAAAAGAGCATCAAGGAGAAAATATAAAACACATTTAAGTCTAACCCACTTCCTATGCATAGGAATCTTGTAAGAAAATAAATCAAAGAAGCACATAGTCACAAGTATGGGTAGATAAAACAAGAGCAACTTCGGAACTTTCAATATAAAGAGAGGTGTTTTAGTAACATGAGAATTCCAACAACCATACTTTCCTCTCTCATAATAATTTTCAGTAGCATCACGAACAAACTCAACAATATAAATATCACACTCACCCTCCTTTGTTAAGCATGGAGGGCGATCAAATAAGGTATTAGTTAAAGAGTTACTCTTATTGGGAGGTAGACATGGGTAACTCCATTCTTCCTCCTCTTGATCATCGCTCTCCTCCTCTTTTTCATCCAATGAGCTTCCAGTTTTAGCAATCTCTTCTTCCATAGGCTCCTTCAAGGCATTAGTCTCTTCCGTTGGATAGCATCTACTAAGATATTTAAGAATATAGTCATTTTCTTCCTTGTAATTATCAAAGCAAAATTTAAGTATATCATAAACCTCATATTTATAAGGTGCATCATCAGTATTTTCAAGCAAATAAGCAAGTTCGAATGCACCCTTCCAAGCAATAAATTCTTCAATTTGTTCCACATCATAAAAGTCATAATTTCCATTAATATAAGAAGATATGGTAACATCATCATTATACTCACATTGAAAAGGGAGGTGTTTATACCTCCTACGGCAACAAGATCTATCAAAGCAATAAATAACATTATAAGTAGAGCACACGTTTCTAGCAATGATATACAATATATTAATTTGTTCCCATAAATGTTTCCCTTTTTGTGACAAGCGGTGTTCCTCATAATATTTTTTGCTGTTCTTCCGTGAACCCACCTTGCCAAAAAGATTTAGTTTCAAAGAAACCAACCATTGATAAAATGATGCAAGCAAAAATAAAGTAAAGCAAAACAATAAACAAACTAAAGGATGTGCGTGCGAAACTCCCCTTGCAGAAATCTTCTTTTTACCCGGCAACGGCGCCAGAAAATTATGCTTGATGCGGGCAGATAACCACCCAGTTGGGAACCCCAAGAGGAAGGTATGATGAGCACAATAGCAAGTTTTCCCTCAGTAAGAAACCGAGGTTTATCGAACCAGTAGGAAAAAACCAAACTTCAGAAGGTGATGCCTGCTAGCTTCGCGATAGCTCTGGACAATTTATAAGGCGCCTCGTCCAGGGCTTTGCTTTGCACCAGCAGCAACGTGGAACTTACACACAACATAACCAAGAACTTTGCTCCCAACTTACGATGAGGTTGTCAATCTCACCGGTTTGCTGTAAACAAAGGTATGAGCGTATCGAGTGGAAAGCAATAGTCGTATGCGAGAAAGTAAACAGTGCGAGTAAAAGTAAAATGGTGTAACAATGTAAAGGAAATTAGACCGGCGTCCACAGTTCACTAGTGGTGTCTCTCCGTAAGATAAATAACAACATGCTGGGTAAACAAATTACAGTTGGGCAATTGCTAGAATAAAGATAACATGCATATGTCACGAGGATCACTATAAGATTTACTCTGGGCATTACAACAAAATACATAGACCGCCATCCAACTACATCTATGACTAATAATCCACTCGCGGGGATATCGTCCGAACACCCCATGAGTATTAAGTTGCGAACAACAGATAACTGCATTAAGCAAAGTGTGTAATGTAAACAAAACGAATGTCCTTGGACACAAGAATGTTGTTTTCTCCCTAGTGGCAACAACACATCTACGACCTTAGAGGTTTCTGTCACTCCCCCAGATTAAATAGAGGCATGAACCCAACTACCGAGCATAAATACCCCCTCTTGGAGTCACTAGTATCTACTTGGCCAAGATAGCTACTAACAACAGAGAGCATGCAAGATCATAAATAACATAGAGATAACATAAGATAAAATTCAGCACATCAACTTAACATAACACCAATATTCATCGGATCCCAACAAACACAACATGTAGAATTACATAAAGATGATCTCGATCATGTAAGGCAGCTCACGAGATCTAAACACGAAGCACATGGTGGAGAAGACAACCATCTAGCTACTACTATGGACCCATAGTCCAAGGTAGACTACTCACTCATCGCGCCGCAGGCAAGCATGGCGATGAAGAAGACCTCCGGTGGCGATTCCCCTCTCCGACAGGGTGCTGGGAAGAGCTTCTGGACCCTCCCGATCTCGGGTCGACGACGGCGGCGGATCGCGATGTGTTTCTAGAAAATTGATTGGGTCTTTAGGTTTTCCCCGTCGGGGGTCTGTATAGGCGAAGGGGCAGCGTCAGAGGTGGACCAGGGGGCCCTCACCATAGGGCGGTGCGGCCAGGGGCTGGGCCACGCCCCCTGGTGGTGAGGATGGCCCCTGGCCCCTCTCCATCTCCTCTTCGGTCTTCTGGAAGCTTCGGTAAATATTAGGAGGTTCGGCTTTTGTTTCGTCCAATTTCGAGAATATTTCCTGTATAACTTTTCTGAAACACAAAAACAGCAGAAAATAGGGAACTGGCACTGTGGCATCTTGTTAATAGGTTAGTTCCGGAAAATGCATAAAAACGCCACGAAGTGTAATAAAACACTAAGCAAATGGTGTAAGAACAAGCATGGAGCATCAAAAATTATAGATACGTTTGAGACGTATCAGTGTCAAGCACCTCATTACATGATAGACAAGGCATTATGCATAGATAAATTCATTGCATGTATCTTAGGTGCAATCCCAAAGTATGACAAACCATATAGTCTCAACACAACAGTACATGCATAACAAATATCATCTCATAACACGATAACCACCATAGGAATTACATAGATAGTTCCATAATCATGCAAGGCACATCATATGTACTACAATAATTACAATACATCGAGAGAATGGACTAAGTTACCACCACAAACCCATAGTCAAGGGGGTGAATTACTCCCCCCTCATGGTGGAGAGCAAGAAAGAGGTGTTGGTGAAGGAGGAGAGGTGGCCGGAGGCAACTTCGGCAGCGATTCCCCCTCTGATCTTCCTTTGACGACTTCTTGCAACCTCTATTTTGTGTTTTTCATGTTTCTCTGTCGCCTCCTCTCGATATCGTCGAGGGGGGGGGGGGTCTATATATAGGCGTTTTTAGGTCAAGCTGAGCGTCAAGAGATGAAGATGGACGGTATCAGAGGTCCGAGGCTCAAATAAGACTGGGTGGTGCGGCCTGGCTGGGAGCCCGCGCCACCAGGTCTCGTTTGACCTCTGGGCCTCCCCTCGTGTACTTCTTGATCTCCAGCAGCTTCTCTTGGTAAAATATTAATGCTTCAAAAATCCTAGGTCAATTTGAGTTTGGGAAGATTCCTGAAACTTAAAAATACACAAAACAGGTTTTTCTGTTATGCCAGGTTATAACAAAAATAAAGGAAGATCAATGGAAAATCCCCATAAAACATTACAAAACATGATCATAACACTTAATAACATTATAATATGTAGGAATATGCATCAATAAACTATAAAGATCATGCATGTATTTTGCATGCATTAGGCGGCCAATCAACCGATTGGCGAACGAACCCTAGTACGGAGGCGCATCCCCTGTGGAGATCATGGAGATTGATCTCCCCGGGGGCGTGGGCGGTATCTAGGTCAATGATCATGCCGCTCTGATACCATGTAGAATGATAGAGAGGGAGAGAGATTAGCGTAATGCGGCGGATGTTTGTATTGAGCCTCTCGGGCGAGTTATATAGTTGTACAGACTTGGAGGCCAAGAAGGCTCTCCTAGAGATATGGCTGGAGATTAACTATAATTAACTACAATTACTACACAAACCCCTAATATCTGTAACTGCCTAATATATCTCTAACACATCAAAGGTTTTCACTTGGAGCCATATGTGGAGGAAGTATCCACAACAACCCCCAAGAGGGTTACAACACGCGCAGGCATCGCCGCCGTTAGCATCGAAAAGCTGAGCTTTCACCCAGAAAAACCTTCACGCCGCGGTCGTTATCTCAGACCACCAAGTGTCCCTTGAGCAAGACCTCCTGAACGCGATGTGGGAACTGGATTTGCCGAAGCGCCTCCAACATCAAGATCTACCGCCATCCTCTCCTCGCAATCCACACAATGGAATTCCAAGATCACCACCACGTCACTCGCTAGAGTTGCCCACCTAGTCCACCTTCCTAGGATGCCACCTCGACATCCAAGATCTGCCACCCATGCGGCAGGTGTCACTATGACTAGTCCACATCAGCGAACAAGGATCCGAGATAGCCAATGAGACGTCAAACAATGGGGGCTTAACGGGCATGTCAACGTCTGCCAGTCAAGGCCGTAGAACTTGGAAATGGACTGATATGCAGATGTTAGATCTAGGCTCGTGTCCCGGATTTGGTACCCCAACCACACCATGGCTAGGGATGGGCTCCCTGTCCTGCTAGGAGCCCCTGAAATCCCTAAAGGCCAGCTCCGCCAACCATCGCCGATGTGCTCATTGGTCGTCTCAATCCACGAAACCTCCAAATCTGGTGAGGGGCGTCGCCCTCACGACCCACTTCAGCATGCCGGTCGAGATCTCCGCAACACCATTGTGCCACAATAGATGCATAAAAGGGCATAGCCGTCTGTGTCAGCAGTCGCAGGCTTTAGCTAGGACCACATGACTCAGATCGGGCTCAAATGTCCTAGATCTAGGACTGTACGCCCTAACATCGAGGAGCACTAGCGTAGTACCATCACCGGCACTGTTGTGGCCAAAGGCCCGCACCACCTCCACCCGCTCCCACCATGGCTGCCGGACACCCGACCTGCTCCCCAGCGAGTGGGCCCATCGCCATGGCCACCCCAAACAGCCATCCTAGTGACGCGCTCAAGCCGCCCATCTCTGCCTCCCACAAAGAGGACGCCCATGCGACCGACTTAGGAGACGAGCGGATAAAGGACACCAACACTGATCAGGCTTTACCGGGCGTCTCACGCCTGCGACAACGATAGTGAGGAAGGAGAAAGGGGCTCTAAGTCATGTTTGTTCTCACAACCACCCTAGCAGTCGCCACCATCTGTTTCGTCCTCGTCATCTACGACGGGGAATCGACGGGTCTTGCATCCTTTGCTTGCCGCTCTGGTGGCGGGAGGGGGTGGGGACCTCGGACCTGCGCTCGGCGTTGTTGAAGGGTCCCTAAAGTTAGAGTTTGATCAACTGGCATCATCATTATGGTGGCTATGGCGGCGTTGTGCGGGAGAAGAATAAGGTATACCCACCTCCTCCACCTTGTCAGTGGCGATCTAGCCGGTAGCGTTGAGGAGGGCGGGATTTGTTTGGTCGCCGCTTCCATGGAGTGGTGGATCTCGTCCAGTCTATGTTTGTTACATGTTTGGTGTTAGGAGTTCCAGATCAATTCAAGGTTTTAATGGCGCCGTGCACAAAGACTTTCTGATTATCATCAACAATATCAGACCGACTCCAGTAAATAAGCGGCGACAACGGCATGTCCACGGCTTGCCAGTAGTGGTTGTTAGATGGTCCAAAGACCTCTACATATTTTTTTATTATATTTATAGTGCTTTGTATTTATTATAAACTTATGAAATAGATTCGGATCTTTTCCCAAAAAAAAATTCTAAAAGTTGGGGGGCTAGGTTCCCCACGAGCGCCCGCGGGGAGCGCTCAAGGCGAAGCATTTTTTCCCGCGCGCTCGGTCGGCTCCGGGAAATCCTCGGAAACGCCCACCAGCCTGATCAGTCGACGCGCGCTGCCGTCCACACAAAAGACCACCGCCACCATATCCTCACCGCCCCCACTAACCCCGTCATCATCATGCTCGCCTCGCCACCGCCGCCGTCGCGATGCCTCCCTCCCTCGCCGCCACGCCGCTCCCAAGCACCGCTTCCCACCGTCCAGACCCCAGCTCCTCCTCCTCCTCCGTCCAGCTGCTCCGCTCGCTCGCGCGCTCCCGCCGCGGGCACCTCGCCCACCGCGCGCTTCTCCTCTTCCGCTCACTCCATGCCTCTCCGACCCCACCGCCGCCGCACTTCTCTCTCCCCGCGGCGCTCTCCGCAGCCTCGTTCCTCGCCGCGCTCCCCGAGGGCCGCCAGCTCCACGCTCTCGCCGTCAAGCTCAACCTCGCCCCGGCCCACACCGTCGTCGCCAACTCCCTCCTCCACCTCTACGCCTCCTGCGGCCTCCCCGACGCCGCGCTCGCCCTCTTCCGGCACATCCCCGCCAAGTCCCTCGTCTCCTGGAACACCGCCATCGACGCGCTGGCCAGCAACGGCGACCACCTCGGCGCGCTCGACCTCTTCCGGGAGATGCAGCGGGATGACGCGGGCCTCGCCCCCGACGCCTACACCGTGCAGAGCGTCCTCGGCGCGTGCGCCGGCGCCGGCGCGCTCTCGCTCGGGCTCTACGCGCACGCGCTGCTGCTGCGGGAGCTCGGCGGCGACGGCGACGGCGAGGCCGTCTCCCGCGACGTGCTGATCAACAACTCGCTCGTGGACCTCTACGGCAAGTGCGGGGCGGCCGAGCTCGCGCGGCAGGTGTTCGACAGGATGTCTGAGCGGGACATCACGTCGTGGAACGTGATGATCCTCACGCTGGCAAACCACGGGCGCCTGCGCGAGTCGGTGGAGCTCTTCGATCGGATGACGCGGGTGGAGAACCTTGCGCCGAACGCCATCACGTTCGTCGCGGTTCTCAGCGCGTGCAACCATGGCGGGATGGTGGAGGAGGGCAGACGGTACTTCGATGCCATGGTGAGCGAGTACGGGATCAGGCCCAGGATCGAGCACTACGGGTGCATGGTGGACATCTTGGCGCGAGCTGGGTTCATCGAAGAGGCCCTGGATGTCGTGTCTGGCATGAATTGCCGGCCTGATGCCATCATCTGGAGGAGCCTGCTTGATGCGTGCTGCAAGCAGAATGCTGGGTCGGAGCTCAGCGAGGCCATGGCCAAGATGGCACTCGACGTCCCTGATGACGCTGTGAGTGGCGTGTACGTCCTGCTCTCCAGGGTCTATGCGTCTGCGCAGCGGTGGAACGATGTCGGCATGGTCCGGCGGCTGATGAGCGAGGAAGGTCTCAAGAAGGAGCCAGGATTCAGCTCTATTGAAATGGACGGCTTGGTTCATCAGTTTGTTGCAGGAGACACATCACATCCTCAGTCCGAGGAGATATACATGAAGCTGGGTGAAATCGAAGAGAGGCTCGCGTCCTCCGGATACAAGCCGGACTTATCAGAGGCTCGTATGGTTGCTGGCATGGACCACACCAAGGGCGCCACGCTCCGTCAGCACAGCGAGCGGCTGGCCATATCGTTTGGCTTGCTCAAGGCGACAGCCGGGGCACCTATTCGGATTCTCAAGAACCTGAGAGTGTGCAAAGACTGCCACACTATCAGCAAGCTCGTTTCAGAGCTGTATGGTGTTGAGATCATCGTCAGAGACCGGATTCGGTTTCACCATTTCAAGGATGGAGTATGTTCCTGCAAAGACTACTGGTGATCATTAAGCCGAGATATATCCAAAGAGATTGCGCTGCTGTTTGACTATTTAACAGAAGAGGAAGTGCATCTCTGTAAGCGCTCGGCGAGGTAGTTCTTTCTTGTTTTAGGTTTTCAAGATAGTTTTGGTCAGTTAAACAGAATATTATACTAGAATACATGAAGTACATTGACCTGATAAGAAATGCTATGAGATCAATCGGGTCGGTTGTGCATGAATTGAATTCGAGTAATTCCCCAAGTCAACTTGGTATTGAATTGCAACACCGAATTTGCCACTTCATATCTCAAAAAGGAAGGTTGAAATCATCAGAGGAGTGAACTATACAGGACGAGTTTCATCTTTTCACTCCACGATCCAAGTCTCCACACTCCAATTAAGCAACAGTATGGACAATCACCGGGCTCCTCACCTGGCGCTCACCGTCGGACCACACGACAGCTGCCGAGAAAAACTCGTTCCCCGCGTGCAACGCGCCAGAGACCGTCACGGCGAAGGACTTTCTCTGATGCAGCTTAGTGAACGCCAGCCTCCTCGGCGAAACGGTGACAACAATGAGACCAGGCCACGAGCCTACAATCTTGGCGACGTACACCGATCCAGGCACGCCGACGTTGGTGACGGTGCGCGGGAAGTGGGCGCTGAAGTTCTTCCCCGGCGCGGCATGGACGGCCATCGTCGGGTAGTTGAGGTCTCCGGCGGACCCCTTACGGCCGCCGTGGCAGGGCGTGGCATCGTCGGAGCCGGTGACGAGCTGGAGCTGCGTGGAGTTGTAACCCTGGGCGCACAGCATGCGCACGTAGTCGCTTACGCGTGCGTCGTACACGAGGCCAGGGTCCCGCGCCCGCGCCGGGTTGAGTTGCCCCGCGCCGTATGTGAGCTCGCCGCCGCCGCGGTTGCGCGTCGCGTTCATCGGAGTTGCTGCAAGCAAGCACACGCCGCCGACCGCCGTTGTGAAAGTGACTACATTTGGGAACGAAAGTCATGGGAGAGCGCATTGATCGATTACCTGTGGTGATGAGAGCCGACATGATCATCGCCGGCGACCAGTCGGGGTGGAAGGACTTGACGTAGGCCGCGGCGCCGGTCGCGTGGGGGCACGCCATGGACGTGCCAGAGTCGATGTTGTACGCCACGCTTCTCCCGGACACCAATGACAGCGGCGACCACGCCGCCAGGATGTCAATCCCCGGCGCCGATAGGTCAGGCTGCAACATTCATACAAATGCATGGGCAACTGAGAAGTATGAACCATTAATTAAACTGTGCCTGATTGATGATCTGACAACCTTCAAGATCTGAGGAGTGATCATGTTTGGACCTGTAGAAGAGAACCCGGCCACGATGGGGGCTTCAGAGTCGAATGCTGCCTGGCTGGTGTGGATGGTGCCCACAGGATTACTGAAGAAAACTCCATGAGATTTCATCATTACTTTCAGCTCTGCAAAGTGCAATTTGTGTAGCTACTGGGCTGATGTACAGGATATTACCGGGTTCTGTTAAAGTAGGCCATGATTCCATTGAACTGATCCTGGGTCACCATGACACCAGGGAGAGTCACCTGCCACGCGACGTCGGGCTCGTAGGTGACCATCACAACGCCGGCAGCGCCGACGAGGGCCGGGCCGCTGCCATTGTTCCACGCGGCGCAGAGCAGGATCTTCCCCTTGTATGACTTTTCGAATTTTTGACAGAAGAGACCACCTGCACCAATGAATTGCCAAAAGAGACCACCTGTGAAAAAGATTGCCAAAAAAGACCCGTTTTGAGTGGCGGCGGCACGTGCCGCCTGGGCCAATGCCGGCAGGGGGGTGCCGCCAGCACCATCGCCGGCATGTGGCCTGGCGGCTGTGCGCGTGGGCCCTGCCGCCTCTCCCAGCGCCGGCAGCCCCGCCTGGCCCACCTACGCCCCGCCTGGCACACCTGCCGCCAATCCCAGCGCCGGCAGCGTCCTGCCAACAGCCGACCGGCCAAAATTTCCGATGCAAAAGCAAAAAAGAGCGGGAGATTCTCGACCGGCCAAGTTCCGATGCAAAGGAAAAGAGCGGGAGATTCGTTTGCTACTCACTGCTGCTGATTGCATATTTTGTCAATTAAAACGCTGTTTCAACCACCGAAAGGAGTACTCTTTTAGCTCTTTATAAGCGCAAGAGCTGTGTGCGAGAGAGTTAGTTGTGCGCTGCAGTTCACTCCCTCACTCTCTGCCTCACTCCAGTTCTAAAGTTTAGCTGTGTAGCGATCATCGATCTGAAGTATCAGCTGTTGAGCAGATGTTGATGTAGTGGACGAAGGAATCATCACAAGGTAATGTTTATAGCTAGAAGTATGTAAATTAGTTGTGTCATCAGTACAAAATTAGCGAGCAGAGAAAAGTAATATTATATAGCATAGTTCTTCTCATAAGACAACAAGAATTAGCCATCATTGTATGTATGAATAGAAAATTTTAGTTAGTTTATCATCATATGCAGATGGCAGCCATTATTACATATTATTCGTAAAATTGCAGAACAGATCAGTGTATCATCATATGCAGATATTCTAACTAGATAATTATGATATTATAGTTGCATGTTTTCCTACTTGGTAATGAAGCATGGATTATTTGTACATGCATTCTAACGAAACCAATGATTTTATGTGGTAGGTGGATTGTAGTATAAATGCGATTTGTGAATAATTTGGTTGCATATATATTTCAGGTGAAATTTGCTACGAACGTGAGTTAAGTAGTGGTTATTGGAAATATTCGGTCGCATAAAAAGTTGGGGACCGAATAATTAATTATTGGTTATTGGAAATATTCGGTCGCGTTCTTGAAGTTGAGGTATACAATTTATCTCTTAAAAAGTGTTAAGTATTTATTTTGTTGTAGTGTATCCCATATAGTTAAGTTGGTAGAACGGAAATGTGAAGTAATTTTATTCTGTTATTGATAGGATGCATGAAAGAATAATTAATTGTATGCAAAATTTTCAGTTGCATACTTGAAGATTAGGTAGGGCTAAAATTAATATCTTAAAAAGTGTGAAGTATTTATTTTGTTGTAGTATATCACATATAGTTATGTTGGTAGAACAGTAAAGTGAAGTAAGTTTAATCCGCTAGTGATTGCATGCATGAAAGAATAATAAATTATATGCAAAATATAAATTATGTCAGCTCATTTAGTAGAATATTTATATTTGTACATAAATATAAAATATAGCTTCCGTGTGACTAATGTCCATTTTAAATTTGTGGGGTAGGTACGATGGAAAATTTATTAGTGTTTTATGGGGATGTGGTTCGCGATGGAATTTCTGGGCTAGATGTGTCTCAGTGCGAGTCTATAAATGTTGTAGTGAGAGGTATGGAGAACCTAGATTTTGCGGAAGTGAGGAAATGCATCCGGGTGCAGTTTGGTCCTGAGATGCGGGGGAAGAAGATGACCGTTGAGGCCGTCATATGTGTGGGAGGGGATGATGGGACAGCTCCCCGTTGGGGTCTGCGGGAGGTGAAAGGAAATAACTCATGGAGGACATACATGAGGTTTGCAACCACACCAGGCGCCGCTATGTTTCAAAGGCCGATGGTGTATGTGCAGTTTATCTCTCCTAGTGATGAGCCAGGATGCAGTAGCGGCGCTCCAGAGGCGCAGCTAGCCATCACAGGCGGCCCCAGCAGCGGCCGATCGGAGCCGATGGAACTTGAGCTTGTGCCCGACCCAGGCTATTGGTCTGCGGTCGTTGACATAAGTGAACGTATGGAGGGATTACCGGAGGCCCTAGATGATGACGATGACGATCATTCTTCTGGGTCATCATCGTCAGAGGAGGAAGGTGTTGGTCCATCTCAGAGGGCGGTTGCAGGACCGATGCCCGAAGACTTCTTGCAGACTATGACCATCCGCAACGAATATCACTCTGTTGCGGGCCTCGGTGAGGCTAGTCTAGAGGTTGGGCATAGTTTTCCTGACAAGGACTCTGCTGACCAGGCAATAAAAAGATATGCATTGTCCATATCTCGGCATCATAGAGTTAAACAGTCTGATAAGACTGAGCTGAAAGTCATCTGCCTTTTCAAGGCCAAGGGTTGCCAGGGTAGAGTGATCGCTCGTCAGAGGCGTGGTGTATGTCAGCCATGGGTGATCACAAAAATTATACCCCATAGCTGCGAGCAGGTTGGAACTCTTCTAGATCATTGCAATGTGACCGCGAAGTACGTGTCACATATAATGTCAGTGTCAGTGGAAGAAGATATTAATATGGGTATTAAGAAGCTGCAAAAATCTGCAGAAGACCGAATTGGCTACAAGGTCAGCTACGGCAAGGCTCGGCGTGCCAAGGAGGACATTTTTGAGAGGTTGTATGGCACATATGAGGATGCCTATAACTACACCCCTAGATTGCTTAATCAGATATGTGTAACTAACAAGGGGACTCAAGTGTTCTTGAAATATCGGCCGCACCCTCGGGAGGAGAACAAAAGAATCCTTGACCGTGTATTCTGGGCATTCCCCCAGACTATACAGGCATTCCATCATTGTCGCCCGGTGTTATCAGTTGATGGTACATTTCTGACTGGAAAGTACAAGGGTACACTCATGGTGGCAATTGCAGCAGACGCAAATAACCAGCTTCTTCCTATTGCATATAGTTTGGTGGAGGGTGAGAACAAGGACAGCTGGTTGTGGTTTCTAAGCTGTTTGAAGAATGGAGTCGTGAAACAGCGTCCCGGTGTATGCATCATCTCTGATCGCAACGCGGGTCTGCTAAACGCGCTGAACACAATCAAGCAGGTTACGGACCCTGAATGGGGGTGGCCTGATTTGGAGACACGGTGGTGCATGCGGCACCTAGCAGCAAATTTCTACACAAAGTTCAAGAACAAGGATTGGTTCAAGCTTTTCAAGAGGATGTGCATGCAGAACACCGACTCGAAGATGAATGCAATTTGGGGTGGAATCAATGGAGAAATCGAGCGTGCTGCCTTGTCATCTCGAGAAGGCCGGAGGGGTCGTACACCACCTGTCAATCTAACCCATTGGATAACAGAGAATTGCCCCGACTTATACAAGTGGGCACTCGCTCATGACTTAGGGGCTCGGTACGGCATAATGACCAGCAATATGTCAGAGGTCTATAATGGCGTCCTCAAAGGGGTGAGAGCCCTCCCTCTTACAGCCCTCATTACTGAAACTTGGAACCGTACTCTATCATACTTTGCAGACAGAGTACAGGTTGCCAATGCACTAGTCGGTATGAACAAGCCATGGTGTGAAAAAATGCAGAGGTATCTGGATGAGAAAGCAGAAAAATCCAGGAGTCATGGGTGTAGTCTGGTCGACGCCCTTAGGAATAAATGGTTGATCAATGTTCGAGCGAAGTATGTTCACGGCCACCACAGGGGAGCACGAAAGCATGCTGTTACTCTTGGCCCCAGGATAATATGGCGCAACTACCATCCCTATTACATCAATCAATTGATGATGGGCACCGCTGCCACATTTGGTTGGATCCTAGTACACATGTGCACCCGCCTCCAACATTTAGGCTCCGAACCATTAAAAGTCGATGGTATACAAATGCTTTTTATGACACATACCTTCAGGCTTACGGACTTCTTCCATACTCGAGGTTAACAGATGTTGAGGCTAAATTTATATTAGACGCATCTCTGCAATCAGCACTAGTAGATCGCTGGAGACCTGAGACACACACTTTTCACTTACGTTGTGGGGAGCTTACGCCCACACTTAAGGATGTGTCACTGATCACAGGTCTACCAATCTGCGGTAAGCCTTTGGTCCCTCCTGCATATTCTAGTGATTGGCCTGACGATCTTCGAGTGCGTCTAGACACGGAAGTGCCAACAGGTGCTCGGCGTGGTAAAAGACCAAGGGGTGTCCCAATGAGTTGGTTAGCACAACTTTATCATAAATTACCAGATGTTGCAACAGAGGAGACGTTGAGGAGGCACCTGTTCGCGTATTTGCTGTTTCTTTTTGGAATGATGTTCCCATCGACGCATGGGGATGTATGTCTCCCTAGTCTAATTAAGATTGCCGAGGAGATAGTAGATGCTCCATTACCTACAAGCCCCCCATACAGCTTTGGTTCTGCTTTGCTAGCTCATACTTATAGGGGTTTATGTGATGCAACAAGGAAGAAAGGTGATGGTGGTCATACACTTGTTGTTCCCTATGAGTTTTTGCAGCTATGGTCATGGGAGTACATACCTGTTGGTCGTCCAGTTATGAAGAAAAAAATCCACCCTTATAATAGTGCCACACAGTATAAATATGGGCCTCTTACTATGGCTAGCCGGTGGGTCCATGTCCAGAAATCATGGGCCACAAATATTGTACGCGGATGCTACCCTGAATATCACAACCAGTTTGAGCATCTGGAGTGGTACAATATCATATGGGATCCATGGACGCGTAACAATTTGGTGTCCATCTGGGGTGATCAGCAGCCAACAATTGACTGTGTCAGAGACCATGCGTACTGGATGACTCGGTGCAACCTACTATTTATTTGGATGGTTGAGCCATATAACCTCGAGCGTGTAATGCGCCAATTTGATCTCCATCAGGATGTGCCCCCACCAGTACCCAGACAGCTCGAACATGCCATACATAAGTAAGATTTCCACTCAATGGTATCGTATACTTAATATTGTGTGAACTCTATTTAATTCAATTTTTTGTCATGTAGGCAAGACAATAAAGAAAAGAATTGTTATGACTGGCAGACACATAATAGGCGTTGGATTGAAACGTGGAATGAGAACGCGTTGATTGATTGTGTACAGGATGAAAGGTAATATGTTTTTGTATATTTTATTTGAGAGTCTAAATATTACCCTTTCTCTATGTCTAATATATTTCTCAATTTTCAGACCATACAATATAAATACAACTGCGATATACAATCAGTGGTACATCCGTAACACACGTACCTTGTTGTCGGGTCCTCCGCCTATAGAGCTTACACAGGATGAGCAAGTGCGTGGACCAGAAATCTTATCATCGGCGTACCATCGTGACAGCACGGTACTAATTGTGTTCTAATTAATCATGTCCTAATTAATCATGTCCTAATTAATCATGTCCTAATTGTGATACATGCAGCTCGAAGATTTACGGCAAATCGCTTTTGATGCACAAAGAGCTATGCAACAGCAGAACTTAAATACACAGGAAGGGAAGAACATATTCAGACGTATTTTCGCTACTGCTGCAAGCGGACTTCGGCGTTTAGGCTGCACCCGTCTTGATGATATTATTGCGCATCATCCCGAAATGCCTGCAGCGCCTTCGTCTAGATCGAGTCTTGCACGACCCAGTGAGCCGCGACTGAGTACCACACCAATGACACATCCCCGACAAGACTCATCACTACTACAACGTTCACATTCACGTCTAGGATCTCAAAGACGTGCTCCTAGACAGGTACTATGGAACAACCTCTTTTTTCACATTTCCCATCCCCGATAAGACTCTTGTCTACAAAAACACTAAATTCCATATACAGTAACCATTTCTTTTTTCAATGATTTTGCTAGGAGGAGCCAATTACTATGCCAACTGTTACCCCATCTGGAGGGATGGACTCATACACATGCGACGTGGGAGCACGGCGTGTGCACGAAAATATTGGGACTGCGTGGGATTCAGTGGATTATGATGTTGGCCAAAATATGCCGCAAGCACATGCGACGTGGGATCAAGGCGAGAGTTCACAACAGTTCAATACCACACAAGTATGTGCATATATCTGAACTAATTACACCTTCTCATCCTCATTAACGCGACATGGGTTCTAATATTGTCTATACCCCTTAGGAAACTATTGATCCGACGTGGAACGACATGGGAGCTGGTATTGGATACAGCATGGCTCCACCACAGGGATTTCAACATATGCTGCGACAGGATAACACCAATTTTTTTCCATCTGTCCCTGACTTCTTTTCGTACGATCCAGCTAGCACATCTGGGAGCTTAATCCCTCCACCCTCTGGATCTCAGCACGTGTTTCATACTCCTCCGCCACCACCTGACACTCAACCAGAAGAGGACGAGCGGCAGTACGGCCGAGGCCACCGTGAACCTCATCCCCCCCGTGAACGTCTATCGCCTTCAGGACGTCGGCACAGGCAGCCCAGACCTCGCCGACAAGGCTAACACAATTTGTGTACGCCTATATATATCTATGTTACTATTTCCAGCTATGTAATAGACATATTTCTATGTTCGTTTGTATGGGACAAATAAATTTGCTTTCAATCACTTATTGCGATAATAAGGCCTGCCATTTATTTGCTTGCAACACAAATACAACATAAACTACTAGTAAGATACACATGTCACGAGGCTTCAAATTAAGATACATTACAATGTTTCACTAATCGAATCAACGCTTGCCCGATGATGATGCTGCGTTAGATTTGGCCTTCGATGATGCAGCACTCTTACCCTTAGATTTCACAGGCGCAGGCATGAAGTCATCGTCATTATACTCATCATATGCTGCCTCTGCTAGAGCATCACCATATGTATTCGGGCGGTATAACCCACCCCGCACTGGACCAAATATCTTTTTCAGCCAGGCAAAGTGCTTGATTCTTGTATTGACAAACTCTGCGTCATCAGGATAGTGCTGCATATGACAAATAGAAAACCGGATAATGTCAGTAGTACTACAAATAAATCTTAAGGAATATAAAGTGCGCAAAATAATATATATTACCTGCATGTGCAATGCGTATGTTTTTGGCAGCATCGTGATTTCAGTTGAATCAGTATTGATCCAACTTTGAAAACCAAGACCAGCCTCAATATTTTTGAGCTCAACCACTCTATTCCACCTTGCTTGCTGCATTAATAGTTCTTGGCGTACCTCTTCTATGCTCCTCAGTGGTAGCTGCATCCTCGGTAACCATATACCTATCTTAGCTACGTGGCTATCTTCAATGATTACCTCCTGGAAAGACATACCGTTACTCTCACAATATGTTCCGGTACGACACAGGATACAATGGGTCATCTCTGGGTGGAAATCACGGTTAGCGGGATCAAAGAAAGGAAGAACATCCGACATGGTTGGAGGCTGTACTGATGCAACAAACCCAGGGGTGAGAGGAATGAATGACGAATACCTTGCTTATATAGCCTGCGATTAGTGCCGTCGGTGGTCTATTTACTGCTACGACACAGTGAACGGTGGTCTTTTTCTGTATCAAACAGTTTTTCTAAAGCATCGATTTTATCAGCGCATGCGAGACATTAGCTCAACACATCGAATCTTACACAGTCTACATAAAAATCAGTGCACGGCCGGGAGGTACTGATCGAATGCACGACGAATGCCTTCTTTATATAGACCCCGATTAGTGCTGCCGGTAAGCGAAAACATTAGCAAAAGTGTGTACCGTCGGTGGTCTATTTTCTGTTTCAAACAGTGTACCAAACAGTGTATCAAAGATGTCTATGTATCATCGCATGCAACGAAAGCAACGAATCTGCATCGCCTCGGAGTCAGCGCCGTTTGTCGGGCACCTGCAAACCGCACTGCCAGGGTGCCGGCAGCACCAATGGCGGCAGGCGCCACATCAGCTTGCCGGCGCTGGGAGAGGCGGCAGGGCCCACGCGCACAGCCGCCAGGCCACATGCCGGCGATGGTGCTGGCGGCACCCCCCTGCCGGCTTTGGCCCAGGCGGCACGTGCCACGTGTCGCCTGGCCAGGGGTGCCGCCACTCAAAACGGGTCCTTTTTGGCAATCTTTTTCAGAGGTGGTCTTTTTTGGCAATTCATTGGTGCAGGTGGTCTCTTCTGTCAAAAATTCTGACTTTTCGGCCACGGAGAGTGACTCTGCTTCACAAGAACTGCATCGTGGACAAAATGTTAAACCAACACGAACATCATCCCGTATCGTGCAACTAAAAATCAGTTTATGTTGTAACAATTACCCATTGGTGGGGTGAATAAGTGGAGCTTTCTTCAGCTTGGGGAAAAAGTTAATGGAGGTCCCCTGTATCAGAAGAACATGTTAACTACTGTACCTTGCGCGAGTTTCCACGATAGATCAGCTCGTTTCTCATCAGTGTCTCACTCACCACGATCGTCTCGCCGTTTCCCAGCACCAGCTTGCCAACGAGCCGGCGATCGGTGCTGCTGGCGGCGACGGACAGCATCCACGGCGCGACGTTGGTGACGCGGCCGCCGTCCAGCCCGGAGTTCCCTGCCGCGGCCGAGGTGAGCACCCCGCCCCTCATGGCGTGGAAGGACCCGATCGCGGCCGCGTCCTCGAAGTACCGGGCCGGCAGGCTGCCCCCGATGGAGAAGGAGATCAGGTCGACGCCGTCGGCCACGGCGTCATCGAACGCCGCCAGCATGTCCGCGTCGCTGCAATTGTCGTCCCAGCACACCTTGTAGACGGCGAGCCTGGCGCCCGGCACGGCGCCCCGAGCCGTGCCGGCGGCCAGGCCGCCGAGGCTGACGTTGCCCACCACCCGGCCCGCCACCGTCGACGCCGTGTGGGTGCCGTGGCCCACCGCCCACGGTGTCCACCGGCGACAGCCCCTCCGTGGCTCCGTGATGGTACGCGCGAGCACCGATGACCTTGCTGTGC
This sequence comes from Dactylis glomerata, assembly GCA_007115705.1. Lineage (NCBI taxonomy): Eukaryota > Viridiplantae > Streptophyta > Magnoliopsida > Poales > Poaceae > Dactylis > Dactylis glomerata. Next base: position 220,564 of record QXEO01001062.1, on the reverse strand, counting down.
ATATATACGACATGTGTCAACTAGCTAAGGAGTGCACTGCCGTGCATGCCATGCATGGCAGCAAGAAATGGTGATGGCGGGTGAGCAGAAGTACTTGTTGCACGTGAAGTTTTGGCAGGCGCCCTTCCATCTGCTGGGCGGCGGGCCGAAGCCCTCGTCGGAGAAAGACGGGGAGTCCGGCCACAGGCCGGTGTCGAGCATGCCGACGATGACGTCTCCCTCGAGCTCCAGGCTTCGCTTTGCCGTCTTGGGGAAGCCTAGGAAGTCCCATGATCTCGTCGTTAGAGGGCGCTGGTGCGTCCTGCTCGGGAAGATGGACACCACACCCTCCATGCCTAGCAAGGTGAAAACCATGCGGAGATTCAGTGCATTTAGCAGCAGAGCTAACGCATCCGAAAATTTGCTGATTTAGACGGCACGGTGACTAGCATGAGATCATACTGGAGAGCTTATGTTTCTCGTCCTCCGTCAGCCTGGCTGCGAATCCACTTAGGCTCCCGTGGTAACTGTAGATGATCCTCTCGTGAGCGGAGCTGCAATGCAAACACGATGTGTACAGCACATGATCAGTTCTTTCCTTCTGCGGTTTATAGTACAGAAACAGATCTTGGGTAATAAGGATCATACTGACCTGTCGTCGAGAACCCTGTTGAGCAGCTGCAGATGGTGGGCAGCCTTTGCAGCGGAGAAACCTCCAGCCTCCGACGGCGACGGCGACTCCCCTGATCGATGATGCCCCATGTACACGATGTATACCTGAACGTAAAGTTCCACGTAATTAAGTATGTTCTTGCATGATCACCACATATACTGTGGTTTGCTCTGACCTGTCTCCCATCGCCGTCGCCGCCGCTGGTCTGATCAGAAGCACGAAGGCTGGTGACGAAGAGCAGGAAGACGATGGCGGTAAAAGAGGGCGCCCTGAGCGCGTCGGCGGCGCCGGCCATTGCTAGCTCGGATCGTGGATTTGAGACTGACAGTGCGAGTGTAATGGTATTTGTACAGCGTTCAGGAAATAACTTTGGATACGTCGGCCTGCAAGCGCCGTCCCAGCTGGACTGCTGGATTATGTTACGTGTCCGGTCACCGCATACCTTGATTTCTGCTCGCCGGCTTGGCTTGCACCGGAGCATTTCTTGGTGTTTTCTGGAGCAAAGAAAGGGTAAACGATCTACTGGTCATCGCCTCATTGGTGCGTACGCCCCCGGGTCAGTTCAGCACGAACTCTACATTGGCAATTGCTGTATCTATGCCTCTATGGTAAACCAAATGGATCAGGTCTACTCTCCTTGCACGCCTGAACAGATCTGGGTAGAGCTGAGTTGTATAGTGCACACGTTGGTTCTTTTATACCTTATTTATTTCCACTGTATTTTAAACGTATTTACAAAATTAGGGGGGTTTATCTGGTCTAATTCAAGAAAACGAAAGATCTCCATTAGACCCTTTAGCAAGCCCGTTCTTGAAATGATAGTTGCAAGATATCCCCACATACCCCCCCCCCCCCCCCCCTCCTGATTTTTATGTAAATTTAAAACCCTCCACCATACTGAATCGGGAATTTATATTTTGATAAAGAGCATATATTAATATCGCGAAGATATCTTCAAATTAGTAATTAAAGTCTAAGATAAATAAGAAAACTTCGAGATCTTTAAACTCTTTCTTTTTCCATGACACAATCTTGTATTTTTCTGAAGGTAGCCGGAGAAAAACGAAACTACTGATGCATGTAAAATGTATCCATGAACTTTGCATTTTATTATACCATATTCCTTTATACTCCATCCGTTCAAAATATAAGATGTTTTAGGTTTGTGAAGCAAGTATATCTAGACACTTTTTAGTGTGTATATTTGAGTGAACCTATGTACTAAAAGATGTCTAGATATATTTGCTTCACAAAGCTAAAAAAATCTTATATTTTGGAACGGAGGGAGTATTTGATAGTTGTTGAAGTTCTGGACATGTTTTTCATCAAATATGGAGATTTTCTAAACAATCCTCTTCCTTTTGGTTTTAACTCTGTAGGACAAGTTTTCATGTTTTTGCTTATTTTTTTGTGTGAGGACCTTCAGACGTTAAACAGACCCAATCTTTTTTCCATGTCATTTTTTGGGATATAGAAGATCATGAGAAGAAGAAGTCAATGGGGAACGCCACGAGGAGGAAAAGAGCACCCACCACGCAGCCTGACTTCTGGCCCGCATGGTGGAGCCCATCTCCTCCCTTGTGGGTCCCAACAATGCAAACTTTGGCTCTACGAAATCGCCTTGACATAAAACCGACTATATATAACTCCCTGGCGATTTTGCGATGGGGTGGTGTAGAAACACAGAATAAACGAAACAGATCTGCACAGTGTGAGGATAGGATGGACGATGTTGTCGGAGCCGCTCCCGGTTGCCTCTTCGCCTCCATTGACATTATCTTGTTCGTCTCATGATGAAGAGGGAGTAGTTTATGCTGGACTATGGGATTGTGGAGGTAACTTGTATCAAACTCTCTCTTGTGCTTCACTAATTAGAGTTACATGAGATGCCTATCATAATTGTGATCATATTTGTATTACCCCTATGGTGGATCTTTTGTTATTGAGATGATTTATGAGATGCAAAGTGATAGTTGTTCTTGATGTATGGATAGATGTACATGTTACCCCTTTTGTGTGCTTATTCTGGTCAAACTTCTGTGCTAGGGCTTGTGAGGGGGATTTGTGCATCAGGGGAGTAATCTGGTAGTATGCTTGGGAAAGTGACAGAAATTCTTGGGCTGCTATGGTTTTACCTTTCTGTGATTATCTCACATGGGAGAAAGGAATACTTATGCTTACACCGTCTAGTGACAGAAAGGATGGTTTTGTTAGAACGTCTACATATTATGTTCAACATCATGTCATAGATATTAATGCAATACTCTGTTAGTTTTATTAAATTTGACATTGAGGAGTTTCCCTTGTCAAAGGAGTATTAGGGAGTTATGTTGCATCAGCTACATGTTAGAACGTGATGCTCATATCAATGCTTTTCAATAACACCTTGTTTGTTTGCATGCTCTTAGTTTGTCGTTTCCGTTATCAACACCACCTTGTTTTTGAGAGAGAGATCAAATGAAACCATGATCCCTGGCCCACTTTTAGCCATAAGAAAGCCACCTTTTACTTTATTTGTTGTTTACTTTCAGTTTTTAACCCAAAAAATACAAAATACTATTTACTAATTCCTTTTTGTTTTGTAAACTTGTGAGCTGTGAGTGCTTGACAATCACTGCAGTTAGTTGGGGACGCAAATCTGTTTACTGTTGTAGGTTGCTTGAAGGTTATAGAGAGGAGAACCACCTTTATTCTCTGAGAGTTGTCGGAAAAACTTCTCTTGCTGCATCATTCTGCATTTGGAGTCTCAACGAGTGGAATTTTAAAGAGTAGATTTGATGCCATCAACCACACACCTATAAATACAAATAGAGGTTCTCTCATAATTTTAATTTGAGCCACAATGCTAAGGCTCTATATGCACGCGTGCAGCCATGAAATTAGTCAATCACCATCAACAAGAGTATCAACACCAGTATGCTAGGGAAAAGTAATCGAACAACCTAGTCGATGTTGCTGGGGAGCCGAGAGTATGTATTACCATTATCAAGGACGTAGCAGCCAAGATAAATATTATAAGGAAAATCCTCCTCATGACAACCATGAGAAAAGGTCCAAAATTGATCTAACGAAGTAAGATGTGAAGGATCATACCTAGAGAAAATTAATATTTCAACACCACCATTGATGCCACGAAGGAGATCTAGAGGTCAAACGAAGAGCACAAGATCACTTATTGCAGACAAATCCATCTCCATTGACGTGGAGGACAAGCTAAACCGATATCTTAAAGACGCTACTTGTATTAAAAACTTCACTCATAGATCAGGTTACCCACCCCTCCCAACAAGGGCAAGGCCGGCCCGAGGAGGGGGAACCGATCTATACTGAAGGCAGAGCCTAGGTTTCTTTGAGTGGGCGGCAGCGACCTGTTTTACTCTCTAGAGGATGAGATTCCGATGGTACTCCCAAACTCTATCCGAGTTGCAAGAACATAGACAATATCGGTGATTTAGTACAACTTTCTACTTCCTCCGATCAAAATAGTGTTGGATGTTTTAGTATAATTTGATAAAATTATACTAAGTCATCGATATATTTTTAGATCAGATTTTTTTCTGATAAAGAGCATATATTAATATCGTGATTATACCAATTACACTCAGCCTCTGCAACAACGTATTGCCCTAGCGGCATTACGGATGCACACAACAAAAAAAGAAAGAAGAATTATAAAAAAGAAAAGTCCCGCCACAGTGATCTATTTCCTGAAACAACAGTACTAACACCACCAAGACAACACCAAAAGTCCAGCTTCTCCGAAAGCAACACCTCCAAGAAGGGAACGGTGCACAAGCGTTGTCGTCGCCCGATCATAGACCTTAGGTTTTCACCCTGGAGAAAGTCTTTGCTCTCAAAAGAATGCCTTCAACAAGACCATTGTCAGGCACAACCAATTAAGGCCAGATTTTGGATTTTCATCCTGAAAGGAAGACTTTGAATTTCTCGTGTGCAGTCACCCCCACTTGCATGCCGCTACCCCAAGTCATAAATAACCAAGCCAATTCCTCATTGCCAACAAGACTCAAACCACCATTGCTAGTCCTCAGATCTCAGCTTCAATGACATTCTCTGCCACCATCATGGAACGAGAAAGTGTGCTCCATGATATTAACCCCCAGCAGAGCTTCGAAGCGCTCCCTCTAAAACCAAACGGTCAGACAAAAACACAGGTGCGCACGACCGAATCCCACCCGATCGAGCCATCTCTAGGCATGAATCGTCCAGTTGAGTTTGCCGGCAGAGCCTTCCGGAACACGACACTCCAGCTAGATCGATGAGAGCAGACAACCGGCAGATCTTCGTCTTGGCGTAAGTTGGAACCCTAGGATTGCCACCTTTATTCTTCAAAGCAGACGAACAGGACCCCCACGCCGTCATCCTCCACCTGACGATGATGAAGAGGTTGAGAAAACAACCACCGCATAAGGACGTAGCACACGTAGACGACAGAGTCGCAGCACCATGCGCCCCCACGAGGAGAGGAACTGCTGTGGCCAACATGGGCTGCCACCGCAAGACCATCTCGCCCGAGCTCTGCGTCCGTCGACGGCCGCCCGCCGCTGCTCATCCCTTGTTGCGTCGCCTCCGCGCGGGTAGGCTCGGAAGGGAGCGCCTCCTAGCCCCCCACCGTTTGGCGGCAAGGCGCTGATTGCCTAGTCCTTGTGCGTGGTGAACAACCAGCCCGTTGGGAACCCCAAGAGGAAGGTGTGATGAGTATAGCAGCTGGTTTTCCCTCAGTTAAGAAACCAAGATTTTATCGTTCTTGGAGAGGAGAGACAAACGACTGAAGGTGATGCAGACTGGCTTAATAACACTCCAACAAGGGCGCCGTTTAACGATACTTGTTGACTTGTCTTCGGCCAGTAGCAACGCGGAACCTGCACACAACACAACCAAGTACTTTGTTCCCAACTTGCGATGAGGTTGTCAATCTCACCGGTTTGCTTGAAACAAAGGTTATGAGCGTATCGAGTGGAAAACAGTAGAGTATGCGAGTAAAGTAAACAATACGAGTAAAGTAAACAGGTGATAGCAATATGATGGAAATAGGACCGGGGTCCACAGTTCACTAGTGGTGTCTCTCCATAAGATAAATAACACATGCTGGGTAAACAAATTACAGTTGGACAATTGATAGAATAAAGATAAACGTGATATGTCAAGAAGATCACTATGAGATTTACTCTGGGCATTACAACAAAATACATAGACCGCCATCCAACTGCATCTATGACTAATAATCCACTCCCGGGGATATCAATCCAAACACCCCATGAGTATTAAGTTGCGAACAACAGATAATTGCATTAATCAAAGTGTGTAATGTAAACAAAGCATATGCCCTTGAGCATATGAATGTTGTTTTCTCCCTAGTAGCAACAGCACATCTACAACCTTAGAGGTTTCTGTCACTCCCCCAGGTTAAATAGAGGCATGAACCCACTATCGAGCATAAATACCCCCTCTTGGAGTCACTAGCAACTACTCGGCCAAGATAGCTACTAACAACGGAGAGCATGCAAGATCATAAACAACATAGAGATAACATAAGATATATTTCAGTACAACAACTCAATCATAAACACCAATATTCATCGGATCCCAACAAACCAAACATGTAGAATTACATAACGGTGATCTCAATCATGTAGGGCAGCTCATGAGATCTAAACATGAAGCACATGGTGGAGAAGACAACCATCTAGCTACTGCTATGGACCCATAGTCCAAGGTAGACTACTCACTCATCGCTCCGGAGGCAAGCATGGCGATGAAGAAGACCTCCGGTGGTGATTCCCCTCTCCGGCAGGGTGCCGGGAAGAGCTTCTGGACCCTCCTGATCTTCGGGTCGACGGCGGCGGCGGATCGCGGTGTGTTCTGGAAAATTGATCGGGTACTTAGGTTTTTCCCGTTGGGGGGTCTTTATAGGCGAAGGGGCGATGTCAGAGGAGGGCCCAGGCACCCTCACGCCAGGGTGGCGCGGCCCAGGCCCTGGCCGCGCCAGCCCTGTGTGTGGGGCCCTGGTGGCCCCCCTCCTACTCTCCTTCGGATCTCTGGAAGCTTCCGGGTAAAATAAGACTTCAGGAACTTGTTTCGTCCAATTCCGAGAATATTTCCTGTGTATTACTTCTGAAACACAAAAACAGCAGAAAACAGGGAACTGGCAATGTGGCAACTCATTAATAGGTTAGTTCCGGAAAATGCATAAAAGTGCCACAAAGTGTACCGAAACAGTAGGCAAATGGTGTAAAAACAAGCATGGAGCATCAAAAATTATAGATACGTTGGAGACATATCAATCATCCCCAAGCTTAACTCCTGCTCGTCCTCGAGTAGGTAAGTGATAACAAAAGAATAATTTTTGAGGTGACATGCACCTACCCAATCTTGATCATGTATGTAAGCATTTGTGAGCTGGGATCATAAGAACTTAAACATGGGCATGAAGATATAATCTTGACAATAAGAACTTAGCAACCATGTTGTAAACATGCAAATGAACACAAACAAAAGATCATGAAAATGAAACAATGAAAGTCAAACGTGTGTTCAAATCATAAGGAAAAACATACAAATGGTTTTCAGCTTGTCCTTCATGGAGAGCAAAACATAAATGCATAGGACACCTTCAAGTTTAAGAGGGCGACTAGATACAAATAATTTGAGAACAAGTGAAACCAACAATATGAATCAATCAATGAAAACTTTGGGACAATGCACATTATACTAAGAATGTCAACTATGCTCTCTTAATGGTGCATAAAGATAGAAGGTGGTGACTCAACATAAAAGTAGAAGAAAGGCCCTTCGCAGAGGGAAGCAGTGATTGCAAGTTTTATAACCTTCAAAAATTATGGTACTTACCGGCTTTGAGCTCTCATTGCCCCCATCATAAGCATCTTGAATGGTTAAAGTTAATGCGAGAACAATTATGATGCATATGCTTGACAAATCATAAGTTGAAAACCTCGTGCCCCGTGAATACGAGTACCCAAACCTCATGCTACTTTACTTAGAGTCCCAAGCAAGGCTCTTGTCATTGTAAGTATATGCATATCATTGAGAACCGCCAATAGGGTACCTCCGTGCCCGATGACATGGAACAAGCCCACACCAAAATGACAGGACAAGCAGACAATGAACACCTCGACATCTCTTTTATTTGCCATTTGTTTAGTTTTTATTGTGAGATGCGTCGTCGAATGTTCACCATGGGTATGCTGCAAATTTCCACCATGAATTATGCATGGCTTAGATTAGCGGCCCGGCGTTTCCCTAACACATATACAAACTCCATGATCCCCACAAGATTCCCAATTCATTTCACACCGCGGGCATCCATAAACAAAAGATCACGATATCAACTCAAATAAGAAGTGCAATGTTGAAAGCTTGCCCATGACTGCATGGCTGGGCTAGTCTCCAACTTACAACTTACAAGCATAACAACTCAACATAAGAGACCACAATGTCAAATTTTTAAGAACAGGAAAAAGTAAAGTGTGCCTTCCGGTTCGTGAGAGCTTTACTGACCGAATTTCGCATTACACTGGTAAGAGTTTAATTTGAAGAGAAAATAAAAGCAAGTCAAATTTACTTGGAATAGCAAATTGCTAGTAGGTATGTATGGTGGACACTTTGGAAAACTTTGGCTTTTAGGAGTTGGATGCACGAGTAGAGCTCATACTCAGTACAAGGTGAGGGCTAGCAAAAGACTGGGAGCGACCAACTAAGAGAGCAATAATGGCCATAATCATGCAAAGCGACAAAGCGACATTAAAAGAAGCATAAGATGGCATCAAAAGTCAAAAACTAAATGATCATAGAGGCTATTGGCGACTTTGTAAGAGTCTAACATGTGTGAGCATGCGCCAAGTCAACCCAAATAAAGCATCAAGGAGAAAACCAAAATAATGCTTCCATACAATAAAAACAACGCATGATTTTTTCAAAGGATCATTAAGCAATCTCAGTTATTTGAGACAAGTCATGCTACAGCAAAACCACTAAGCATACTATCAAAAAGACATCAAGCATGACATGAAAAAGCCTAAGCCGCAGTCTACACAATCTCCTTCTTGTACCACTATTTTGCATAAAGCTTTTTCTCTTTTTCAAAATTTTTATAGACACCTCTTTTGATGAAAACCAATTAAGATCAGAGGCAACAATACACCTTGATGAAAAGATATGACAAGGTCTGAACGCAAATCAAGGCAAAAACGAAAATAAAAAGCAATAGCAGAAAAAGAAGAACACCCGATGAAATTGTAAGAATGAAAAACGGAGTGTTCTTGGCAAATGAAAATGAGTACATCTCCTCCAAAGGAAATTTGTTGGGGTCCAACCATTTATTGCAGCAAACAAACTAAATCAACTAAGAAAACTAAAACAACTGACGCTCCAAGAAAAACACATAGTGCATGAAGCAATAAAAATATAGCGTCTTGAAAGGTGACCTGATTTTTGCCGATGAAGAAGGGGTGCCTCGGGGGCATCCCCAAGCTTTGACGCTTGTACTTCTTGGATATTTCTTGGGGTGATGCATGGGCATCCCCAAGCTTGAGCTTTTGTCCATTCTTCAACTCATCTCATCATTCTCCAATCCCTACACTTGAAAACTTCCTTCATACAAAACTAAACACAATTCTATTAGCAACATTAGGGTAAGCATAACATATAATCAACCTCTTTTTGCTTAAGGTTTCAACTCAAAACCACCACATATATAGCAATACTACTGTAGCAACTTCCCCAGAAGTTCCGTGATCAAAAGAACTCAAAAGAAAGCGATAAAGTGGCAAACACAAATATTGGCAGAAATCTGTCAAAACTGAACAGCTGACAAAGGTCGAATTTTTGAGGGGTTTTCTGTTGCTCAAATCAAAAAGTGTTCAACTAAAGAAAGTTTGGATATAACCTGGGGCATATGCACAAGAAATGCAGGTCCAAAAGATATACAGAGAATTTATACGAATTTTTACGGTGCAGCACCGAAAACAGTTTCAAGACAACAACATCCCTAAATCTTTACCTCACTCGAATTAGAGGCTTCTCTTGGCACAAAAACGAAACAAACAAGATAAGGAGCGGTCATTACAGTAGTAATGACTTCCAAGACTCAAATAAAAGAAAAAGTACTGAAAATAAAAACATTGGGTTATCTCCCAAGAGTGCTTTTCTTTAACGCCTTTGAGCTAGGCGCAGAAAATTGCGAATCAAGTATTTTCAGAAGAAGCATCAAGATCAACTGCAGAGGTCTTGTCAATAAGGCATTGTATTTCATCCACATAAGTTTTAGAAGACCCTTTGTGATCACGCTTTGGTTCACTATTTTCATCAAAAAGATTTTCAGGACAAATCCATTCAAAATTATTTTCGAAAGCTTCATACAATCCCAAAAGCTTGCAAGGTATAGGTATTTCGGCTCCTTCATCATTTGTACTAATAACCTTTATAGGTGAACCGAGTTTATTAAAACGTTTAAGAACTTTTCTAGCTTCAATAACGACATCTTTAAATTCTATGCGCAAAGTTTCCAAGATAAAAGCTTTCTTTTCGGGATCCTCAATTTCATGAAGCTTAAGGAACATGTATTGCATAAAAGGATTAAGACTAGCAAACCTAGTTTCCAACATGTGAATCAAATAAGCAGAAGCAACTTCAATACTAGGAGCTAGCTCAACCAAAGATTTTTCCTCAACTTCCTCATGCATACTAATGTGATTAAAGAACTCCTCAATGTTACTTTTTCCAATGATAGAACCACTACCTACTGAGAAGTCCTCCAGAACGTACTTAGGGATCAACATGATAAACTAAAGTAAAGAAATAACAACTACCAAGGATTCTAAATTTTTTGGGGTTTTTGATATAAAGCAATGCAGGTAAAATAAATAAAGTAAAGCAAAACAATAACAAAGTAAAGGATGTGCGTGCGAAAACTCCCCTTGCGGAAGTCTTCTACTTCCTCCCCGGCAACGGCGCCAGAAAAACACCTGATTGCCTAGTCCTTGTGCGTGGTGAACAACCAGCCCGTTGGGAACCCCAAGAGGAAGGTGTGATGAGTATAGCAGCTGGTTTTCCCTCAGTTAAGAAACCAAGGTTTTATCGTTCTTGGAGAGGAGAGACAAACGACTGAAGGTGATGCAGACTGGCTTAATAACACTCCAACAAGGGCGCCGTTTAACGATACTTGTTGACTCGTCTTCGGCTAGTAGCAACGCGGAACCTGCGCACAACACAACCAAGTACTTCGTTCCCAACTTGCGATGAGGTTGTCAATCTCACCGGTTTGCTTGAAACAAAGGTTATGAGCGTATCGAGTGGAAAACAGTAGAGTATGCGAGTAAAGTAAACAGTACGAGTAAAGTAAACAGGTGATAGCAATATGATGGAAATAGGACCGGGGTCCACAGTTCACTAGTGGTGTCTCTCCATAAGATAAATAACACATGCTGGGTAAACAAATTACAGTTGGGCAATTGATAGAATAAAGATAAACGTGATATGTCAAGAAGATCACTATGAGATTTACTCTGGGCATTACAACAAAATATATAGACCGCCATCCAACTGCATCTATGACTAATAATCCACTTGTGGCGAATCAATCCGAGAACTCCACAAATATTAAGTTGCGAACAACAGATAATTGCATTAAGCAAAGTGTGTAATGTAAACAAAGCATATGCCCTTGAGCATATGAATGTTGTTTTCTCCCTAGTAGCAACAGCACATCTACAACCTTAGAGGTTTATGTCACTCCCCCAGGTTAAATAGAGGCATGAACCCACTATCGAGCATAAATACCCCCTCTTGGAGTCACTAGCAACTACTCGGCCAAGATAACTACTAACAACGGAGAGCATGCAAGATCATAAACAACATAGAGATAACATAAGATATATTTCAGTACAACAACTCAATCATAAACACCAATATTCATCGGATCCCAACAAACCAAACATGTAGAATTACATAACGGTGATCTCAATCATGTAGGGCAGCTCATGAGATCTAAACATGAAGCACATGGTGGAGAAGACAACCATCTAGCTACTGCTATGGACCCATAGTCCAAGGTAGACTACTCACTCATCGCTCCGGAGGCAAGCATGGCGATGAAGAAGACCTCCGGTGGCGATTCCCCTCTCCGGCAGGGTGCCGGGAAGAGCTTCTGGACCCTCCCGATCTTCGGGTCGACGGCGGCGGTGGATCGCGATGTGTTCTGGAAAATTGATCGGGTACTTAGGTTTTTCCCGTCGGGGGGTCTTTATAGGCGAAGGGGCGATGTCAGAGGAGGGGCCAGGCGCCCCCACGCCAGGGTGGCGCAGCCCAGGCCCTGGCCGCGCCAGCCCTGTGTGTGGGGCCCTGGTGGCCCCCCTCCTACTCTCCTTCGGATCTCTGGAAGCTTCCGGGTAAAATAAGACTTCAGGAACTTGTTTCGTCCAATTCCGAGAATATTTCCTGTGTATCACTTCTGAAACACAAAAACAGCAGAAAATAGGGAACTAGCACTGTGGCAACTCGTTAATAGGTTAGTTCCGGAAAATGCATAAAAGTGCCACGAAGTGTAACAAAACAGTAGGCAAATGGTGTAAAAACAAGCATGGAGCATCAAAAATTATAGATACGTTGGAGACATATCAGGCGCCGCCACCACCGCTGACACTGGCGGTGGCGGCGGCTACGGATGCCTCACCTTGGGAGCTTCTGCAGGGGGCCGGAGCCTCCGGAGCCTGGGAGGAGGAAGGAGAGGGCGAGGGGAAGGGGGTGAAGGCGACGAGGGAGGGACCTCTGGTGGCGGCGGCGCTAGATCGCATCCTGTGAGATGCGATCGCTTCGCGTCCTCTCGGTTGCCAGAGAGTAATAACTAACAATAAAAGTACAACCGACACTTATGGATGATGAGAGGAGGGAGTAAGAGCATCTCCACTCGCCCCCCAAGGCCCCCAAATGCCGTTTGGGGGCGCCGGCGCATAAAATCTCGCCCAGCCGCGCCCCCCAAACTAATTTTTCATCCGACACGGGGTGTTTTTTCGTCCGGTGCACCCAATCGAAACCAGCGCACGGGGGAGGGGGGCGAGCGGGGACACCGGTTACGCCCAAAAACGTTGTGGGCCATCCCTATTGGCAAGACTAGCATTTTCCCCCAAATCGGCCATCGCATCTCACCCATCTCCCACCAGATCGCAACCACGCCGCCATGCCGCCTCGCCGCACCATCCCCCAGTGGAACACGATTCTTCCACCAAATCACCGCAACTAGTGCGTCATATCTCCCCGCCTGATGACCCACAAGTATAGGGGATCACAACAGTCTTCGAGGGAAGTATTACCCAAATTTATTGATTCGACACAAGGGGAGCCAAAGAATATATGTAAGCCTTAACAGATGAGTTGTCAATTCAGCTGCACCTGGAAACATTCTTGCTCACAGTGGTTTATCAGTAGCAACAGTTTTATAGTGGTGACAATAGTGAAACAGTAACAACAGCAGTGAAGTAACAGTGGTAATAGTAACAATAGTAAACAGTAGGAACAAATACTGTAGGCATAGGGATGGATGTACGGGCGTTGCATGGATAAGATAATTCATGAAATCAATGAGACATGGGCATTGCAGATAAATAATGATAAAGCATCCTAGTACAAACAATCATAGGCATGTGTTCCGTATATAGTCGTACGTGCTCACAAGGAGAAACTTGCACGACATCTTTTGTCCTACCAGCCTGTTGCAGCAGGGCCTCAAGGGAAACTACTGGTAATTAAGGTACTCCTTTTAATAAAGTACCAGAGCAAAGCATTAGCACTCGGTGAACACATGTGATCCTCACATCATAGCCATCCCCTCCGGTTATCCCAATTTCTGTCACTTTGGGGCCTCGGGTTCCGGACAACAATATGTGTATACAACTTGTAGGTAAGACCATAAACAACAAGTATCATCATAGAAATAATAACATGTTTAGATCTGAAATCATGGCACTCGGATCCAAAATGACAAGCATTAAGCACAACAAGTTACAACAATGTCATAGGCACTAAATAAAGATACTAGGCACTATGCCCTAACAATCTCATATCAAATTACATGAATGATCTCATCCAATCCCTACCATCCCCTCACCTACAGCTGGGGAATTACTCACACATGGATGGGGGAGTCATGGATGGTCGATGGAGTGATGTCGGTGATGATGGTGATGAAGATCTCCTCCAAATCCCCGTCCCGGCAGGGTGCCAGAACGGAGTTTCTGGTTCTGAATCGCGGTTTCTGATGGCGGCGGCGCAGCGGAAGTCTATCTGGGAAAAACGCCCTCTCCCCGATATTATTATGTCAGGGGGTATATGTAGGCGAGAGGGGAGGTCGAGAGGGCTACTGGGGCCTCCTCACGCCAGGGTGGCGCGGCCAGGGCTGGGCCGCACCACCTGTGTGTGAGGGGCCCTCGAGCCTCCTCTCCGTCCCATCTTCTGGCTCCGTGGGTCTTCTGGTGAAATATGATTTTTGATGATTTTTCCCGAATTTTTACTGAAAGTTGATTTCTGCACAAAAACGAGACACCAGAGCAATTCTGCTGAAAACAGCGTCAGTCCGTGTTAGTTGTATTCAAAACACACAAATTAGAGGAGAAACAATAGTAAAGGTGTTCAAGAAAGTAGATACATTTTGGACGTATCAACTCCCCCCAAGCTTAGCTATTTGCTTGTCCTCAAGCAATTCAGTTAACAACTGAGAGCGATAAAAGAAACTTTCACGAACACATTTGCTTCATAGATGTATATATACTAACTATATGATCAAGTACTCAAGCAATTCATAGTAAGAAATATGCAGCTAATGCTACCTCATAGTTAAGCAAGCTATGAAAGAGTGCCAACATACTAATAAGAAGTATCATGAAACATAAGAAGTTGCAAGATTGTAATGTTTATAATAAAATATGAAAGTGTGGTATCCAGCTTGCCTTTATTTGTGGAGCAAAACATAAATGCTGAGGCACCTCTGAAGTCCAAGAGAAGACTAGAAGTAGAAATATCAAAGATACAAGCATCAAAGTTATACCACAATTAACCGTGTTCTGGGACAAGCACATTACACTAAGAATAACAGCTATGCTCTCAAGAAGTGCTTAAAAGTTAGAAGGTGAAGACTCAACATAAAAGTAAGAGATAGGCCCTTCGCAGAGGGAAGTAGTGATTTAACATGTGCTAGAGCTTTTCATTTGTAAAACAGAGACAAAAATTTATTTTGAGAGGTGATTGTTCTATGTCAACGACTAGCAATGGGGACTTGCTATCTTCCATAATAAACAAGTGAGAGCGGTTCCGAGTTCTTTGAAAATTTGGCACATTGGTGCTCTTTTATAAAGCTTTGGCACTCCTCCCCACCTTTTTTCCTTTCTCAAACCATGGCTAACCGATTCCATCGGGTGCCCACCAACTTTCACATACCATGGAGGAGTGCTCTTTTTTCTTTTCTTTTTAGATTAAAAATATAATGGTCTGACCAGCTCCCTTGCAAAATTAATGACGAGCAGATGAAGCTGCCTAGTGGAGGGGTACTTAATTTAATATGGAAGATAGCTATTCCGACCACTACGTCCTCATGAGCTAAAAACAGTGGCACAAAAATGAGAAGTAGTTGAAAGTTTGAAAGGTAGCACATGAAAATTTACTTGGAATGGCTTTCAAATACCATGCATAGGAATTTATAGTGGACTCTTTGGAAAACTTGGTTTTTGGTAATTTGATGCACGAGTAGAGCTCATACTCAGTACAAGTGAAGGCTAGCAAAAGACTGGGAAGCGACAATCGAGAGAGCAATAACTGTTATAATCATGCTTGCGACAAAACAAAATTAATATAGGCATAAAGGTGATACAAAAACTCTGAGGCAATTTAGATCATTGAGGCTTAATTGACTTTTTGTTTAGTCATGTGCATGCTTGAGCATGTGCCAAGTCGATTCAAATGAAACTTTTTAGAGGAGGATACCACAATGTTCATACCATTTTATGAATAAAACAATGCAAGCAAACAGCTACATGACATGCTACAAAATATTAGTAAATTGAAACTAATCATATGAAAGCAAGAACTACAAAGCATCCATTAGATAACATATACCTTACATGAACCGACTAAGCATGTCCACATAGATGAGTATATGTACAAAAATGAAAACAAATAGAGTTCATACCAGCCTCTTACCACATCCCGGATTGTCATATGTCGTCATTATTGCTCTTCACTTGTGTGGCTTGAATAATATAAAGTGAATACCAAGCTCCAATGGAGTAACGGGAGACTGAACTCTGCAACAAACTTTACAAAACCGAAGAAGAACAATAAATATTTTTGGGGTTTTCGATTTTTGAAACAAGAATGAAAGGAAATAGCAAACAAAGCAAAATATTTTTGGATTTTTCGAATAGCAAACCGAAAATAGCAAGTAAAGCAAGCCAAAGGTAGAAAGCTAAAGAACCAAGTAGAGAGAAACAACGGAAATATTTTTGGTCTTTTTGTGTTTTGGAAAGCAGAAATAAGAACTAGAACAATAAAGAAAGCGAAACATGGATATACAAAGGACCGACAAAATATGATATGTAGATGAGTGAATCATCGGCGCACCTCCCCCCAAGCTTAGGCTTTGGACCTAAGTGGAGATCAATTCCAACTACGGTAGTTGCTCCATGCTGGTGGGTCATTATGGGTGTAATCATACCCCGGCTCTCGTGAAGATGAAGCTGATGGCGCATAATCATAATAAGGTTGCTCATATGGGAAGTTCGCAATGTTGGAGGGCTGACCCGACTCCTCGGTGCCCTCCTCATCGCGCACAGGCGGCGGGTGCTCCACTACGTACGCATCGAGCTCATCCTCTGTGAGCGATCATCCATTCCTACGATCAAGGTTAAACAAAAGAGGTGCAGGCAAACGGACTGATCGATCAGTCTTTACTACCTTCCAGGTAGTCTTCTTGAAAAAGGTTAGCTCAAATGTTAAATGAATCAAACTAGCAGGAGGAGAAATAAACTTATGATGAATCATAGAATTAAGATCAAGTTTCTCCTCAGGGAACTGCAGATCTAGGAAATGAGGCATTACACCATGCAAAGCTAACAGGCGTGAAGCTATAAGTCCCCCGCAGATTCCCCCTTTCTCACGATTAACATCAAGACGGAAAGCTATTAAGGCACCCAAATGGTAAGTCCTATCATGCCTCAAAGCAACAGCAATAAAAGCTAAATCATGGAGAGATAATTTACTTACAGATTTCCTAGCAAGAACATATTTGGTAATGAAGAAGGCAAAATATCGAATGGATGGGAAATGAATATTTCGAGTTTTACCACCCTCTCCTGTGAAGCTTCTTCCTTGACAAATCTCCTCATATAGTTCCAACAACAGCCTAGGCTGGCCCCTTATCTTCTCGAGCGATCCCCATTGTGGCACTCTAATAGCTGTACAGAAAACATCAAGAGGCAAGTCCACAGATTTGTTATAGATTTTATAATGAACCATGGGGTTAGAAGTGGACCAAGTAAATTTGAAATCCTGCACCACAGACATTGTTAGTTTAATATATTGGGGAGGTTCACCCTCAATAAAATGCTCCAATCCTGCATTAAAGAGTAAGGTTTGGAAATCCTGCAGGATTCCAGCAGCACTCATAAAATCTAAGCAAGGATAGTGTGAGGGGAAGACCCTCTCTTCACGGTGAACTTTCATAACTTCATGCACTTCTAGTTCATGTTGAGAGAGTTGATATGCATTCTCCTCCATTTCTGAAATTTTTCAACAAACCTCATAAAAAATGATTTTGAGACAAGCAAATGTAGGAAACTGCTATAGTGAGTTACTAGAGAGCTAATATGCATCAAAATAACATTTCTAAGCAATAGAACAAGCATGCATACTCATTTATACTGTCACCTACAATGCTAAAATACTCAAGAAATACTTTACCAAAAGAAATTTTACTTAGACAAGCGGAGGAGTCACATACCGGAGAACAAATGCTCCAAATCTCAGCAGAAATGATGGGCTGAGCAAGGAGATCAAAAAATCGAGGTGAAGAACAGCAAGAACTCGGGTTTGAGCAGGGTGTGTCATTGTTTTCGGAAGAGAGAAAGAGCAAGGGAGGAAGAGATAAGTGAGGGGCCAGGTGGGGCCCTCTCACACCAGGGTGGCGCGGCCAGGGCTGGGCCGCGCCACCTATGTGTGAGGTGGCGTGGCAGCCCCTCCTGGTGCCTCCCAGGTGTCTCTCTGCCCCACTTTTGACATAAAAATTTATAAAGAATTTTCTGGAATTTTTCGAGAAACTTTATTTTCGAGGATTTTTCAGAAATTGGCATATCGATAAAAACTCAGAAAAGCAAAAATGAAATGATTTCAAGCAAATCAAAACCAAGTATGCAGCAGCTCTGAGATACTCTTAATCATGTAACTAAACTAAAGGAATAAAACTGATGAAAGTAAATAAGAACAAGGTGGAGTAGATGCGGTGAAAACGAAGTTTCGTTCATATAAAATCACTTTGTTAACAAGGTTGATCAAGTCTTGTTACCAAACTAACTTTATATGAGGAAAAACTTTGCACTTCACTAAATGCTTATGTTACCTCAACTTTGATAGGTATAGTCCCAACCATAACAATTTGATATTCTTCTTTGGGCCTTTGCTCTGAACAAATAATTTGACCAACTTCGATGGTATCAACATGCTTGATTGAATTTAGAGCATTCTTCCTATCAATCTTCTTGGGAAAATAAACCGTATACTCTTTGTCATTGACATTAAAAGTTACTTTTCCTTGATTGCAATTGATAACAGCACCTGCAGTGTTTAGAAAAGGTCTCCCAAGAATAATAGACATATTATCATCTTCAGGCATTTCCAACACAACAAAGTCAGTTAATATTAAACAACTGTTAGCAACTTGAACAGGAACATTCTCACATATACCAATAGGAATAGTAGTAGACTTATCGGCCATTTGCAAAGATATATCAGTTGATACCAATTTTTCTAGATCAAGTCTCTTATAAAGAGAAAAAGGCATGACACTAACTCCAGCTCCCAAATCACATAAAGCAGTTCTAACATAGTTATTTTTAATGGAGCAAGGAATAGTTGGTATACCTGGATCTCCAAGCTTCTCCGGAACTTTTCCATCAAAAGAATAGTTAGCAAGTAGTGTGGAAATTTCCTCATTAGAAATCTTTCTTTTGTTAGTAACAATATCTTTCATATATTTTGCATAAGGAGGCATTCTAATAGCATCAGTCAAAGGAATTTGCAAAAATAAAGGTTTCATCCATTCATAAAACCTGTTGTAGTGCTCTTCTTCCTTGGACTTGGGTTTCTTACCAGGAAAAGGCATTGGTTTCTGTACCCAAGGTTCTCTCTCTTTACCATGCTTGGTGGCAATGAAGTCTTCTTTGGTGTACTTTGCATTCTTATCAATCTTTTCTGGTTCTTCTTCAACTTCTTCTTTATCGGAAGCATCTCCTGGTTCAGTTTCAGCATCAGAAATAGAAACACTATTAGGATCTTTACCTGCTTCGGAGGATTCTGTAGTTGTTTTATGCTTCTTCTTCTTCTTGGAAGGAATATCATCACTTGAAATACGTTGAGAATCTTGCTCGATCCTCTTAGGATGTCCTTCAGGATATAAGGGGTCTTGAGTGGTAGCGCCACCTCTTGTGCGAATTTCACAAGCTTGCTTCTCTCTTGCAACATTAACTAGCAAGTCTTTTTGCACCTTGGTAAGCTGATCAATTTGTGTTTGAACCATTTGAAAATGTTTAACAAGTATCTTCACATCATTGGAGGTTCTCTCCACAATATCCTGCAACTTGTTAATAGCTCTAGAATTTTCCAACAAATGATTATGCACCATTCTATTAAAATTTTCTTGCTTAACAATAAAATTATCAAATTCATCTAAGCATTGATTAGGAGGTTTAGAATAAGGAATATCTCTTTCATCAAAGTGTTGGAGAGAGTGTACCTCAATAGTAGATGAGTGAGGGATTGGCTTACATAATTCTTCAATAGGAGGTAAATTTTTAACATCTTTGGCTTTAATACCTTTCTCCTTAAGAGATTTCTTAGCTTCCCTCATCTCTTCATCATTTAATTCAATCATCCCTCTCTTCTTCGGTGTAGGCTCTGGATCTGGCGTAGGTATAGGTGCTGGTGTTGGCTCACCTAGAGTCCAATCATCATGATTCCGGCTTATTTTAGCCATTAATTCTTCAGCTTCAGCCGGAGTTCTTTCCCTGAAAACACAACCAGCACAACTATCCAGATATGTCTTAGATTCATCAGTTAGTCCATTATAAAATATATCAAGGAGTTCATTTTTAGGCAATGGTTCTTTAGGTAAAGCTCTAATTAAAGAACAAAACCTTGTCCAAGATTCAGGCAATATCTCTCTTTTTCCCTGTTCAAAATCAAAGATTTTATGTACAGCAGCATGTTGAGCACTAGCAGGAAAATATTTCTGAAAGAAAGCATTAACCAAAGCAATAGGACTATTAAGGGATCCAGGAGACAAGTTACTAAACCAAGTTTTAGCTGCATCTTTCAACAAGAAAGGAAAAAATCTTAGCAACAAAGTAAGTGCGGAGCTTAATATCATCAGAAAAAAAGTTACTCAAAGTAGAAAGCTCATTCATGTGCTCCATAGCACTCTCATCTTTAGTACCACAAAAAGGAGTTTTCTCAACAATAGATATGTAAGATAAATCCAAAGAGAAATCATAATCTTTGTCTCTAATATTTATGAGAGAAGCAGCAAACTTAGGATCAGGAGACAAATTATATCTAACAGTACATCTAGCAAGGAGTTCTTTAACTTCAGCAGCATTACGAGTAGCACGTGCTTCAGCAATAAAATCATCATTAAGCTCAATATAAGCATCATCAAAATCATCACTAGGACATTCCCTAGACTCAGGTGAAATAACAGGTGTAACAATGGTGTTTCCCAACTTAGCTCTAGCAATAGTAGCATCTAAAAAGGAACCTAGTGAACCACTCTCATCAAGCACAGTAGAAGCATCATCTAAATTATCAGTGGCATTTTCAAACTCAGCAGAAGTAGTAGCAGTAGCGTGTGCATGTGGTGGTGTAAGCAACTTACTCATAACAGATGGCGAATCAAGAGCAACAGAGGTGTTCAAAGTCGTACCTCTTCTTGTAGTGGATGGTAATATAGGAACTTTTCCATCACGAGGTTTACCCATGATGAAAGGATTGTAGCGAACAGTATGAATACCAAGTGAACTTACAAATAAAGCTATGCTCCCCGGCAACGGCGCCAGAAAATAGTCTTGATGACCCACAAGTATAGGGGATCTGTAACACCTGCAAATTTATAGAAAATTCCAAGTGCCTGTTATGTAATCCATCACAATCCCAGAATCATTGTTGTGATTTACATAACGTAGTTGATATCACAGTCATAGCTATTAATAGTAAATAAAGGGGATTACATAGGTGGTCGCACAGACCAAACCTTATAATACATCAACATGCAGCGGAATAACACTTTGGGTCCATATTGTCAAGCTTCAACCGCACAGGCAAAGCGGACAGTAGGAAACGAGCCTAATTCGCAAAGCCGTCAATGAGTCCTTCCTTCTTGATCTTGCTCCTTCAAGTCTGGCCAAGTTAATAGCCAGGGACACAGCCATGAGTACATTGGATGCACTCGCAAACCATCTTATAAACAAAGTGATGAAATAGATATGCATGGTTGATATGGTGGACTAAGCACTAAGTTTATTTGCAAAAAGCTAGTTTGTTTCCCAAGAATTTTCATTAGTAGAGAAGAAGATTTAATTCTCTAGGTTAAATCTAAAGAGGAACTTCAAGTGTTGGTCACCTTCAAAGTTCAAGTCAAGTCATTCACCAAGTTCGCCTCAAGTTGTTATCAATCTTGACAAAAGTCAAGTACAGCTTGCCAACTGTCCATGACCGCGGACGCGGCTATTCGAATAGTTTGAAAACCTCTGCAGAGGGGTACACTTTACCCACAAGATTCGATACATCTGCCGGGAGAAATCCACGGATCGTCATACACAAAGTATGCGAGGTTCAGATAATCAAACAAAATCTTTCACTTGCCTACTTTAGTATAGGATCCTCCCTACGAGTCCAGATACGGAATGGAACTCATAGTTTTTCCGGCTACAGGGTGCTGTATTTTGGACTCCCATAGTCTGTGGTATCCTCCATCACAGCTATGGCAAGTCCCGGCTTCGGGGGCGTCCCGCAGGATCCATCCCCTATAAGTTCAATGAGGTCTCCCATACTAAGGCAAACAAGCTACGGACTAAGCCCCTTCCCATATAGGGGTAATGTGGTCGTACGGTATGGTTGGCTCACATAGTACATCACTCATTATCATTTAGAAATACATTCCATAGTCCTTAGTCAAGATTATTTTCTTTCGGAAATCCATCATGTATGAGTAGTCTCCAATTCAAGCTTTCAAGTTCAAGTCACCACTTTCAAATAGGGTTCCCCTATAGATGACTTCAAATTTATTAGCGACTAAGCAACTACTATGAGTGATGATACCACTAAAGAGGTATTGGATAAACTCAGCTTGATACTCTTGCTAAGCAAGATATCACTACACAACTATTATTCTATACTAGCAATTCAATCATGCAATTTAATTTGGAAGCAAGTAAATATGCAAGTTGGAAAACTGGGTATGGAGGTATGATTCAAAGGATGGCTTGCCTCGCTTGGCAATGCCAAAATAGTCTTCTTCATCTTCATCTCGGGTTGTGTAGTCTCCATCACCATGGCTTGGTTGACTTCGGGATCCATTCTCCTTACTCTCGTTGTCGTCTAATCGTTGAAAAATACATACGTACAATCACCAAACATTTCACAAACCACACATATTCAACAATCAAGGATACTAGGGTAAGGAAAGTTATCTAAGAATGCTATGGAGAGTGGTTTCGATTTAATTGAATCCATAAAGATGAGATTATTGATTTCTTGACTTAAGTGAGGATTTAATTTACTTTGAATCGTGAAATATCTCTTTTATTGAAGCCATTTCTAGTTTGCAACGATTTAGTGATCAAGTTTGAATCTATAAGTGCAATATATTAATCCTAGTTGACTTGGATCAGGAGCTATAGATTAATATCTGAAAAGGTGGTTGATTAGGAATTGGTTTTTATACCATTTCCATATTTTGAGATTGGTGTGCAAGTTTGAGTTTCTAATTACTACTATGTAGTATTAAATTTCCAAATACTTCCTACAAGCTCACATGGACTAAGATCAATACCTATAGATAGGTATTTGGAAATATGGTTTAACAATAAGAGTTCCATAAAAATTTCGATTATAGATTTGAGTTTAATAAAATCCTATATGGCAAATGCCTATTTAACCATATAGGTAAATAGCATTTACTTTATAAGGTTCAAAAATGATATCTAATGGTATAGGCAGATGGGTATCACTAATTGTGAATTTCTAAAGTTGGATTTATATTTTTAGGAATTTTATTTGAATTGATATGGATTTTCTAAGTTGGAAAAGCTCCTGTTTTGTTATTTTTACTGCAACCACTATGTAAATCTAAACGGGTTGAAACCACCTTTAATGGATAGCTTATGTTCTAAGGTTTCCAGAACATTTTCATTTATTAAATTTGAGTCGGCAGAACTCTGGGAAAATTAAATCTAAGCAAGCATCTGAATGAGTTTTTCAAAAATCGAAAATCGAATAACCCCTTTTTTTTAATTCGGGCTGGACACACAGACCATGCTGGGCCGGCCCGTTCGGCTGCGACTGGCGGGGGAGCAGAAGAAAAAAAAGGCAAAACCGGCCTGACAGCGGGGACCCAGCTGTCAGGACCCAATTAATCGAAATGGTATCTAGTCGTCTTCCTCCACGCGGGATCGAGCCGGACGTACCGACGGCGAGGCGAAGGGCACGGCGGCGTAGCTCGACGAGGAAGGCACGGGAGGCGCCGGCGAGTTGCAGTCCGGCGGAGGAGCTCCTCCTCCTCCACCTTGTCCAGCCGGAAGCTCGAGGGAGGAACTAGAACGCCGGGAACTGCAAGACGTCCTGGAGCTCGGCCGGCTCCGGCGAGCTCAAACCAGCACGCCCCTAGCTAGGAGACGATGTCTAGGAGGGAGAGGGAGGTGGTGTGAGTCTTTTCAGGAAAGAAGGGCGGCTTTTTATAGACGGGAGAGGGAGCACCGGCGGTGTCCAGTGGCGGCCAGCTCACGGCTCGGGCCGGCAAGGGAGTGAAGAGGGGGCGGCGTTGGCATGTGCTGCGGGCTGCGGCGTGTTGCCTGCGCGTCCTGGCGCGATGGGAGGGGTCGAGACGGTCTGGTTTAGAGGGGGACAAGGAAGGGGTCCGGTTGTGTTTTCCTCTTGTTCTTCCATGTCTCACGGCCCGGGTCGGGGCAGGGGAGGCTGGGGATCGACAAAGGGGTGAGAGGGGATGTCCTCGGGTACGGCTAGGTCGGCTAGGTCGTACGGCAGTGGCGTCATCCACAGTGAGTTTGGTTTTCCAGATTTCTGCCCAGAACGTGTTCGACACAATGCCCGCATGAAATCAAAATTTGAATTTTCGAAATTTTCAACTTGGGTTGGTCATTATATTGGATAGGGATTCTAAAACAATTTTTGTTAGGTCAAGAGGTGGTGTTTTGCTTCAGGGCTATTTTGAATTTGGGGTTGTCCTATGTTTCAGATTCAATCTTTTGCAGATGTTTGAGTTAGGTTAGCATTTGAGTTTTTGTTTGAAATTTGTTGGTCAAGCAAGAATGTGGTTTGGTCTTGCTCAACCAACTGATCACACCCTTAGTTGAGTTGCAGATTTCTTAATCTAAGGGTCCAAAGTAGGGTAGTCAATAATAATTTCTAGATCAAACTTTTCTTCTCTTTTCTTTATTTCTTTTGCTTCTGGTTTCTTTAGTCCTGGTGGTTAACCTCTATTGTTTCTGTTGGTTAGGAGTGGTTTAACTAATCATTTCACAACTATTTAAAAGATACATGAAATCATAGAACAACATGTATTTAAAATACTATGCATGCATGCAATATGAAGTGCAAAAGTTTTATCTTGGTCCAAAGGTGTTGGTTTTCTTGGAGATGACATGGAGTTGGGAATGACCTCTTATTTGAATTCAAACTTTGGCAGAATATTAAATAGAGTTCCAAGTTGATTTTTGTTTCAACTTTATTGTATTTGATTCTTTGTAACTTGTTCTTAGTTGTGGTGGAGAGATGCATGATGGTATAGTTCAAATATTGCTTAATATATAAGGGCAAAGTAGTGTAATCAATAATTTTTTTAAGATCACTACTTCCTCTTTTCTTACTTAGGTTTTTGTGTTACGGTTTATTTTCTTGATTCTTTTCTATTTGTTTGTGATTGCTTGACTTAATTTTGGTTTGGCAATTGACCCAAATGGGTTTAGCATGTAACCATGCACAAAATTTAATAGTTAGAAAACTATTTCAATTTAACAAAAACATTTTACAGGTATAATTATTTGTTTTCCGAAACATGGCTAAAGAAAACATTTGGGAGTTTTTCAAAGTTTTGAAAAATAAGTTTTCGAAAGGTTGATTCCAACATTTTTGGAAATGTCAACTTGAGAAATGAGAAATAGTAATTTTTGAAATGGGATATTTTTATTCTCCTCTTTTTAAAACAAAGATAGGTTTCTTGAAAATAAAGGTTTTGCCTCTATTCCAAATATTTCCTTTCTAAACGATTAACAATTTGGGCTCAAAGGATTTGTTTTAAAACCCTTCTCATACTCTTTTTATTTGAAGCATGGGAGCAAATGCTCAAATTCACAAGTTTTTAAAAGACAAGAAATTACTCTTGTATTTAAAATAAAAGTTTTTGTTGTCTCCAAAATTTGGCATTTTAATAAATCCATTTATTTCTATTTCCCAAAAATTTGGGTTGTTACAATCTTCCCCCCTTAAAAAGAATCTCGTCCCGAGATTCACAAGTTAAGATTGAGATAGATTGGGAAATGAGATTACTAGATAGAGTGTATTAATTTATATCAAGATGGAAAGATTGGGTACACCCGAAATGTGATGTGGCCAGATGGGCCAAAACCCATATCAATCACCTAGCATTTTCAACAAACAATCACACTTTCAAAAAAAAAGTGTTTGGCATCTAAACCATAGGCTTTTATTTAAAAGGGTCTTGCGGATTACAAGTCTCGCTCTTGATTTACAAAGAAATAAACAAGCCTACTAGTCCCAAACTAAGGTGACTAAGGCTTCTTGATTGGTGCTCCAAAATATTGATCCAACTTGTTCCTACCATCTTTGTAGCTAAGTGCAACTTCCGGGTAGCTAGTGGTTGATTCCTGGTTTTCCTTTCTTTGTGTCTTCAGGTTGGTAGACATACTCGCGGTTACTTTGGAAGGGTGTTTCCGTCTTGTTAAGGATGATGAGGCTGGTGCGTCCTTTGACACGATCTTCAGTTATTCCATGGCTTCGCGGGCATGCGATAGATTGTGGTGCTTCGTTCAGCTTCTTTGGGCACTCGTTGGAGTAGTGCCCCTTGATTCCGCACTCATAGCAGGTAATGTTGGTCTTGCCACCAGTAACTATTTTTCCAGATCGCAGAGTCTTCTCATAGTCTCCATTGCAGCGTGTTGGACATCCACTTGCTTGACGGTACATATCGCTTGCTTGATTTCGCCTCTTACGAGATCGAGACTTTTTGCTAGTCTTGACAACTTGAGCTCCTAGCTGAAGAGAATTTGATATGACTCGAAATGTAGATTTCCTAGGGTGGGTCCTGGTGTAGTTGTTTAGACTTGCGAGCATGTGAGGTGCATCAGGGGTGGAGCTCTGCAGTAGATGAGAGGGAACAACTTTCAAAAGGTTTCTAATGTGGGATTGGTATGGTTAGAGTTTGGTTTGGGCGAGAAAGACAAAAAACATTTTTGAGCAAACAAGTTTTCAAAGTGGTTGCTACATGTTGTCGGATGGCATATGAGCAACACATCTCAAAACAAATCAATCATTCAAACACACAAGGCACTAAGCACACTTAATAATCGTGAGGTAAGGGTAGCTCAATCATAACAACTGAGAATTTCCTATAAATCCTGTGGGTCAAAAGGTTGCTGGGTCTTCATCATTTCTGATCACTCTCTATTTGCTCTTGAAGTCTTTGTCTCACAGGGTTGACTCTAGTTGGAAAATTTCTGGATCAGGTGAAGAGACTCTCTTTCGATGGTAGCGGTCGTAGTTGACATCCAAGGTTGAAGCCGTGAAAAATATTGAGTCTCTACTCTTTTTATCCAAAAGTCCTTTGGTCTTAGGTCGGTATATCGTCCATAGTATATATTTGAAGTAGAGGAGGAATAGAGTAAAACAAATCTTTGAAAAGACTTTGTAATTAAAGAGGTAAATAAATTCTTTGTCAAAATCTCTTGAGAGTATAAGTTGAGAGTGTAAGATATTTGAAGTGAATAAGATGGGAGTATAAGATTGGCTTTGGATTCCAAAGCAAATAAGTTTCTTTTGTAGAAATAAGTGTTTGACAAAATATTACTTTCTTAGCTAACGACCATTCTAACTAAGGTCTCTTAAGGTCATGATAGTCCTGATACCAAACTTGTGATATCAGAGATATCCTTTTCTAACGACCATGCTAACTAGGGTTTCCTAGAGTCAGCCTAGGCTCTGATACCAACTTGTAACACCCGCGAATTTATAGAAAATTCCAAGTGCCCGTTATGTAATCCATCACAATCCCAGAATCATTGTTGTGATTTACATAACGTAGTTGATATCACAGTCATAGCTATTAATAGTAAATAAAGGGGATTACATAGGTGGTCGCACAGACCAAACCTTATAATACATCAACATGCAGCGGAATAACACTTTGGGTCCATATTGTCAAGCTTCAACCGCACAGGCAAAGCGGACAGTAGGAAACGAGCCTAATTCGCAAAGCCGTCAATGAGTCCTTCCTTCTTGATCTTGCTCCTTCAAGTCTGGCCAAGTTAATAGCCAGGGACACAGCCATGAGTACATTGGATGCACTCGCAAACCATCTTATAAACAAAGTGATGAAATAGATATGCATGGTTGATATGGTGGACTAAGCACTAAGTTTATTTGCAAAAAGCTAGTTTGTTTCCCAAGAATTTTCATTAGTAGAGAAGAAGATTTAATTCTCTAGGTTAAATCTAAAGAGGAACTTCAAGTGTTGGTCACCTTCAAAGTTCAAGTCAAGTCATTCACCAAGTTCGCCTCAAGTTGTTATCAATCTTGACAAAAGTCAAGTACAGCTTGCCAACTGTCCATGACCGCGGACGCGGCTATTCGAATAGTTTGAAAACCTCTGCAGAGGGGTACACTTTACCCACAAGATTCGATACATCTGCCGGGAGAAATCCACGGATCGTCATACACAAAGTATGCGAGGTTCAGATAATCAAACAAAATCTTTCACTTGCCTACTTTAGTATAGGATCCTCCCTACGAGTCCAGATACGGAATGGAACTCATAGTTTTTCCGGCTACAGGGTGCTGTATTTTGGACTCCCATAGTCTGTGGTATCCTCCATCACAGCTATGGCAAGTCCCGGCTTCGGGGGCGTCCCGCAGGATCCATCCCCTATAAGTTCAATGAGGTCTCCCATACTAAGGCAAACAAGCTACGGACTAAGCCCCTTCCCATATAGGGGTAATGTGGTCGTACGGTATGGTTGGCTCACATAGTACATCACTCATTATCATTTAGAAATACATTCCATAGTCCTTAGTCAAGATTATTTTCTTTCGGAAATCCATCATGTATGAGTAGTCTCCAATTCAAGCTTTCAAGTTCAAGTCACCACTTTCAAATAGGGTTCCCCTATAGATGACTTCAAATTTATTAGCGACTAAGCAACTACTATGAGTGATGATACCACTAAAGAGGTATTGGATAAACTCAGCTTGATACTCTTGCTAAGCAAGATATCACTACACAACTATTATTCTATACTAGCAATTCAATCATGCAATTTAATTTGGAAGCAAGTAAATATGCAAGTTGGAAAACTGGGTATGGAGGTATGATTCAAAGGATGGCTTGCCTTGCTTGGCAATGCCAAAATAGTCTTCTTCATCTTCATCTCGGGTTGTGTAGTCTCCATCACCATGGCTTGGTTGACTTCGGGATCCATTCTCCTTACTCTCGTTGTCGTCTAATCGTTGAAAAATACATACGTACAATCACCAAACATTTCACAAACCACACATATTCAACAATCAAGGATACTAGGGTAAGGAAAGTTATCTAAGAATGCTATGGAGAGTGGTTTCGATTTAATTGAATCCATAAAGATGAGATTATTGCTTTCTTGACTTAAGTGAGGATTTAATTTACTTTGAATCGTGAAATATCTCTTTTATTGAAGCCATTTCTAGTTTGCAATGATTTAGTGATCAAGTTTGAATCTATAAGTGCAATATATTAATCCTAGTTGACTTGGATCAGGAGCTATAGATTAATATCTGAAAAGGTGGTTGATTAGGAATTGGTTTTATACCATTTCCATATTTTGAGATTGGTGTGCAAGTTTGAGTTTCTAATTACTACTATGTAGTATTAAATTTCCAAATACTTCCTACAAGCTCACATGGACTAAGATCAATACCTATAGATAGGTATTTGGAAATATGGTTTAACAATAAGAGTTCCATAAAAATTTCGATTATAGATTTGAGTTTAATAAAATCCTATATGGCAAATGCCTATTTAACCATATAGGTAAATAGCATTTACTTTATAAGGTTCAAAAATGATATCTAATGGTATAGGCAGATGGGTATCACTAATTGTGAATTTCTAAAGTTGGATTTATATTTTTAGGAATTTTATTTGAATTGATATGGATTTTCTAAGTTGGAAAAGCTCCTGTTTTGTTATTTTTACTGCAACCACTATGTAAATCTAAACGGGTTGAAACCACCTTTAATGGATAGCTTATGTTCTAAGGTTTCCAGAACATTTTCATTTGTTAAATTTGAGTCGGTAGAACTCCGGGAAAATTAAATCTAAGCAAGCATCTGAATGAGTTTTTCAAAAATCGAAAATCGAATAACCCCTTTTTTTTAATTCGGGCTGGACACACAGACCACGCTGGGCCGGCCCGTTCGGCTGCGACTGGCGGGGGAGCAGAAGAAAAAAAAGGCAAAAGCGGCCTGACAGCGGGGGCCCAGCTGTCAGGACCCAATTAATCGAAACGGTATCTAGTCGTCTTCCTCCACGCGGGATCGAGCCGGACGTACCGACGGCGAGGCGAAGGGCACGGCGGCGTAGCTCGACGAGGAAGGCACGGGAGGCGCCGGCGAGGTGCAGTCCGGCGGAGGAGCTCCTCCTCCTCCACCTTGTCCAGCCGGAAGCTCGAGGGAGGCACTAGAACGCCGGGAACTGCAAGACGTCCTGGAGCTCGGCCGGCTCCGGCGAGCTCAAACCAGCACGCCCCTAGCTAGGAGACGATGTCTAGGAGGGAGAGGGAGGTGGTGTGAGTCTTTTCAGGAAAGAAGGGCGGCTTTTTATAGACGGGAGAGGGAGCACCGGCGGTGTCCAGTGGCGGCCAGCTCACGGCTCGGGCCGGCAAGGGAGTGAAGAGGGGGCGGCGTTGGCATGTGCTGCGGGCTGCGGCGTGTTGCCTGCGCGTCCTGGCGCGATGGGAGGGGTCGAGACGGTCTGGTTTAGAGGGGGACAAGGAAGGGGTCCGGTTGTGTTTTCCTCTTGTTCTTCCATGTCTCACGGCCCGGGTCGGGGCAGGGGAGGCTGGGGATCGACAAAGGGGTGAGAGGGGATGTCCTCGGGTACGGCTAGGTCGGCTAGGTCGTACGGCAGTGGCGTCATCCACAGTGAGTTTGGTTTTCCGGATTTCTGCCCAGAACGTGTTCGACACAATGCCCGCATGAAATCAAAATTTGAATTTTCGAAATTTTCAACTTGGGTTGGTCATTATATTGGATAGGGATTCTAAAACAATTTTTGTTAGGTCAAGAGGTGGTGTTTTGCTTCAGGGCTATTTTGAATTTGGGGTTGTCCTATGTTTCAGATTCAATCTTTTGCAGATGTTTGAGTTAGGTTAGCATTTGAGTTTTTGTTTGAAATTTGTTGGTCAAGCAAGAATGTGGTTTGGTCTTGCTCAACCAACTGATCACACCCTTAGTTGAGTTGCATATTTCTTAATCTAAGGGTCCAAAGTAGGGTAGTCAATAATAATTTCTAGATCAAACTTTTCTTCTCTTTTCTTTATTTCTTTTGCTTCTGGTTTCTTTAGTCCTGGTGGTTAACCTCTATTGTTTCTGTTGGTTAGGAGTGGTTTAACTAATCATTTCACAACTATTTAAAAGATACAT
Organism: Dactylis glomerata; assembly: GCA_007115705.1. Lineage (NCBI taxonomy): Eukaryota > Viridiplantae > Streptophyta > Magnoliopsida > Poales > Poaceae > Dactylis > Dactylis glomerata. Next base: position 189,477 of record QXEO01001062.1, on the reverse strand, counting down.
GAAATCATAGAACAACATGTATTTAAAATACTATGCATGCATGCAATATGAAGTGCAAAAGTTTTATCTTGGTCCAAAGGTGTTGGTTTTCTTGGAGATGACATGGAGTTGGGAATGACCTCTTATTTGAATTCAAACTTTGGCAGAATATTAAATAGAGTTCCAAGTTGATTTTTGTTTCAACTTTATTGTATTTGATTCTTTGTAACTTGTTCTTAGTTGTGGTGGAGAGATGCATGATGGTATAGTTCAAATATTGCTTAATATATAAGGGCAAAGTAGTGTAATCAATAATTTTTTTTAAGATCACTACTTCCTCTTTTCTTACTTAGGTTTTTGTGTTGCGGTTTATTTTCTTGATTCTTTTCTATTTGTTTGTGATTGCTTGACTTAATTTTGGTTTGGCAATTGACCCAAATGGGTTTAGCATGTAACCATGCACAAAATTTAATAGTTAGAAAACTATTTCAATTTAACAAAAACATTTTACAGGTATAATTATTTGTTTTCCGAAACATGGCTAAAGAAAACATTTGGGAGTTTTTCAAAGTTTTGAAAATAATTTTTCGAAAGGTTGATTCCAACATTTTTGGAAATGTCAACTTGAGAAATGAGAAATAGTAATTTTTGAAATGGGATATTTTTATTCTCCTCTTTCTAAAACAAAGATAGGTTTCTTGAAAATAAAGGTTTTGCCTCTATTCCAAATATTTCCTTTCTAAACGATTAACAATTTGGGCTCAAAGGATTTGTTTTAAAACCCTTCTCATACTCTTTTTATTTGAAGCATGGGAGCAAATGCTCAAATTCACAAGTTTTTAAAAGACAAGAAATTACTCTTGTATTTAAAATAAAAGTTTTTGTTGTCTCCAAAATTTGGCATTTTAATAAATCTATTTATTTCTATTTCCCAAAAATTTGGGTTGTTACAGGATCGCAACAGTCTTCGAGGGAAGTATTACCCAAATTTATTAATTCGACACAAGGGGAGCCAAAGAATATATGTAAGCCTTAACAGATGAGTTGTCAATTCAGCTGCACCTAGAAACAGTCTTGCTCACAGTGGTTTATCAGTAGCAACAGTTTTATAGTGGTGACAGTAGTGAAACAGTAACAGCAGCAGTGAAGTAACAGCGGTAATAGTAACAGTAGTAAACAGTAGGAACAAATACTGTAGGCATAGGGATGGATGTACGGGCGTTGCATGGATAAGATAATTCATGAAATCAATGAGACATGGGCATTGTAGATAAATAATGATAAAGCATCCTAGTACAAACAATCATAGGCATGTGTTCTGTATATAGTCGTACGTGCTCACAAGGAGAAACTTGCACGACATCTTTTGTCCTACCAGCCTGTTGCAGCAGGGCCTCAAGGGAAACTACTGGTAATTAAGGTACTCCTTTTAATAAAGTACTGGAGCAAAGCATTAGCACTCGGTGAACACATGTGATCCTCACATCATAGCCATCCCCTCCGGTTATCCCAATTTCTGTCACTTTGGGGCCTCGGGTTCCGGACAACAATATGTGTATACAACTTGTAGGTAAGACCATAAACAACAAGTATCATCATAGAAATAATAACATGTTCAGATCTGAAATCATGGCACTCGGGCCCAAAGTGACAAGCATTAAGCACAACAAGTTGCAACAATATCATAGGCACTAAATAAAGATACTAGGCACTATACCCTAACAATCTCATATCAAATTACATGAATGATCTCATCCAATCCCTACCATCCCCTCACCTACAGCTGGGGAATTACTCACACATGGATGGGGGAGTCATGGATGGTCGATGGAGTGATGTCGGTGATGATGGTGATGAAGATCTCCTCCAAATCCCCGTCCCGGCAGGGTGCCAGAACGGAGTTTCTGGTTCCAAATCGCGGTTTCTGATGGCGGCGGCGCAGCGGAAGTCTATCTGGGAAAAACGCCCTCTCCCCGATATTATTATGTCAGGGGGTATATGTAGGCGAGAGGGGAGGTCGAGAGGGCTGCTGGGGTCTCCTCACGCCAGGGCGGCGCGGCCAGGGCTGGGCCGCACCACCTGTGTGTGAGGGGCCCTCGAGCCTCCTCTCCGTCCCGTCTTCTGGCTCCGTGGGTCTTCTGGTGAAATAGGATTTTTGATGATTTTTCCCGAATTTTTACTGAAAGTTGATTTCTGCACAAAAACGAGACACCAGAGCAATTCTGCTGAAAACAGCGTCAGTCCGTGTTAGTTGTATTCAAAACACACAAATTAGAGGAGAAACAATAGCAAAGGTGTTTGAGAAAGTAGATACGTTTTGGACGTATCACCGCCCACCAACTTTTCGAGGTGTTCTGCCATCTCACCGGGCTTTCACGCGGCGCCACCCACCGGGCTTGCCCAAGAGGTGTTCGGCGTATTGCTGAGGCCATGGACGAGTTCATGGACTTCGACGACGAGACTATGTTCGTTGCTCTGATGGAGGAGGAAGCCGAGATCGTCGTCGCTGATGACGAGGAGCACTTGATAATGTTGTCGTGCCTAATGGCGTTGTACGCCCGCACTGATGCAAAGCCGCGCCGCGGAGGGTCGGCGCCTGGCCGCCGCAAGAGCAAGCCGAGGCAGAGGTTGAAAGGCTATTGCATTCTCTATGCTGACTACTTCGCTGACGACCCATTGCACGGCGAGGTGGTATTTCGACGCCGTTTTTGGATGAGTTGGAAGCTCTTTCTCAACATTGTTTATGTCGTTCGACATTTCGACAACTACTTCATATGCAAGAAGGATTGCACTGGTATGGTTGGTTTTTCCTCACTTCAGAAGTGCACTGCTGCTTTGTGGATGCTTGCATGTGGAGCTCCAGGTGATTCACAGAATGATTACATACGCATGGCCGAGTCTACGACCATGGAGTGCATGTCTAGATTTTGCAAGGCAGTGGTGTCGGTGTTCGGATCAGATTACCTGAGAACACCCAATAAAGAAGACACTGCTCGCATTTTGGCCCGGAATGCAGAGCGCGGATTTCCTAGGATGCTTGGTAGCATCGATTGCATGCATTGAAAATGGAAGAACTATCTATTTGCTTGGCAGGGTATGTACAAAGATCACAAAGGAGGTTGCAGTATGGTACTATAGGCTGTGGCTGACCAGGATCTATGGATTTGGCATGCTTTCTTTGACATGGCAGGATCTCACAATGACATCAACATACTGCAGTGCTCGAATGTGTTCTCCCGGCTAGTTGAAGGCCATGCTCCTCCGGTGAACTTTATTTTCAATGGCCATGAGTACAACAAAGGATACTATTTAGCGGATGACATCTATCCAAGATGGGCAACATTTGTGAAGACTATCACTGGCGATGTGCCAGGAGGTAAAAAGTCTTGGTTTGCAAAGTGTCAGGAGGCTTGCAGGAAGGATGTCGAGCGTGCATTTGGTGTGCTCCAAGTCGATTCACTGTTGTCCGGTTTCCTGCACTTACGTGGTCAAAGACTGCGGGAGACCATGAATGCACGTGTCATCATGCATAACATGATTATTGAGAGTGAGCGGGAGCATCCGGTGTATGACCCTGAATCGTATCACCGACAGGGTTCTCTTGCGAATGTTGATCACCAGGTGCCCACCGCATTTGCTGCCTTTCTTGCCATGCGTCAAAAAATCCGAGATACAAATACCCATAGCCAACTGCAAGATGATTTGGTGTAGCATTTGTGGATACTCAAAGGAAACATTGCCTAGTTTTATTTGTAATTCATTTATTTAAATTTTATTAATTTGGATTTCAAACTATTATTTGTGTGTATAAACAATCATTTTAATAATTTATATGAGTGGCTCTATTTTTTGCCGCCTCACATCGGCGCTATTTCTGACAGCATCAGCGCAGCAGCGAGAAGGCTTTTTTTTAAAAAAAAATTAAACCGAATCTACAATAAAATGGGCCGCGTCGGACTTAGCGGCATTTTGTAATATTTTGGGCCTGATATCGTTTGATACTGATATACGCAGAATGGGCCTATTTGTGATGGATCTTTATAGCCCTTTGACAGGCCTGTCCTGGAGGAAGGCAGCGACGCGGCGAACGGGAGGATGAACAACGGCGGCGGTGGAGGCGGCGGTGGAGGCGGCGGCGGGATGGTCCCGGGTGCCCCCTCGTCCATCGGTACCGCCGGCGGAAGCGTAGACGGGAGGCACGACGACGAGGCCGTACTCACAGAGTTCATCTCCTCCCTCATGGATTACACCCCCACGGTACGGTGGCGTCCCCCATTGCCCTTTACACCCGCTCGTTCCGCCGAGTTCGGCGTCTGACTCGGTGACGCCTGACGCGGCAGATTCCGGACGAGCTGGTGGAGCACTACCTTGGCCGCAGCGGCTTCCACTCCCCCGACCTACGCCTGTAAGTACTGATCGCTACACCTTCAATCTTCCAAGGAGACCTAATGGCTGAATCGTTAGCTGAGACTCGTTGCTGCTGTAGGAACATTCAGGTTATAGGAAATTCTAACTGAAATATGCGATGCATGTTAACAATGGAGCCACATTGTATGGTTGTTTTAGCACGTTGTTATGGTCAGAGATAAAATCACCATTCATTACTCCGTTAACTTGCATTGGTGATTATGAGCCCGCATGAATGACATGGTTATGTTGGTCTTCTGGTTCGTGTTTACAGAACGAGGCTGGTTGCTGTAGCCGCTCAAAAGTTTGTTTCGGACATTGCAAGTGATTCTCTTCAGTATGTGAATCTACTGTCACTCTATTTACAAGTATTTTCCTTTCATGTATCTTTTTTTCCTTATATGCCCCCCATACCATATGCAATATAGTACTCTAGCAGTCTGGTGAAATATAAATTCATCTTTTGTCAGAACATTTTATGCTCCTTGTTATCTGTTGATCTGTTCGTAATAAATTGAAGCCCCTATGTTATCCATTATGCTTTGTTTATGATAACAACAATTTTTTAGACGTTATGTTCCTTCTCTTTCGACACAAGTCACTGAAAACGATGCCACAGTGGTGATGGGGTTTTTGCCCTTTCCACATCGTGTGTACAAAAGAGGATTTTCTCATGTTGTATTAACACTCCATTATATTCTGTTAAACCCTATTAAATACAACATCTTTCGATTTCGTTCTAAGGTTTTGTTGATTAGACTGCCTATATGCCGATCAGCTTAGCTTTGGGGCCCTCCCCTGTTACTCAAGCAATCCAATGCTTAAAACGTGTTGCTATGTCCTACTGAATCTGAGAAATGACCAGTTCAGGTGCTTCCCACTATCCAAGTTCCTCTGTCAGTTTCTCCTGATCAAGTCATGAGACAGAAATGGCATCTCAATTCTTAGCTATAATAGAAAATAGTTCAACTGAGTTAAATATTCACATTCTCTGCCTTAGATATACATTTAATCCCTGAATAACACCCTACTAATTATCCTTTACAACCTATCTTTTAAATTACGTAGCATTGGCACAGTATACTTTTATTTCTTAGTCATGACACTATGGTCTTATTTGTCTCTCTGTAGGATGTATTTTTATGAAATATTACTCCTATGGTTACCGTATCATCTTTTAATTTAATGAAATTGTACTAAATAACACCCTACTAATTATCCTTTACAACCTCTCCTTTAACGTCGAAGAATTGCACACTATAATTTTTAGTCATGAAAGATGAACTTATTTGTCTCTCTGTAGAATGTATTGCTATAAATGTTACTCTTATGGTTTGCATATGATTATATTATTGAAATTCTACTAAATTCACGTAATTTATATAAAAAACCCAGAGGAGAGTTTCAAGTCTAGCAGCATTATATACTGGAAGACGTTATAATAGATAATATGTGCATTGGACATTAACCTCTGCTAGTAGCATTAATGTGTCTAAAGCATACATGCTGTACAGATGAGTAGGGTAATTTATTTTGAACGTCGCATTCATTGTCGAGTCTCGACTATATTGAAGCAAAGCTATTTTAGTGTGTTATGTATTAAGTCATGACTCATATGCAAATGAAATATAGCATGGACACTAATTTGCTGTTACATGATTCTTTCCTTTAAACTAGGCATTGCAAAGCAAGGGTAGCAGCACCTATCAAAGACAACAAGAGCAAACAACCAAAGGTAAATGTACTTCACAGCTAAATTCTTTATTGTATTTCCAGCATGACATCAAGCATACCATTCTTAATTTTTTTGATGATAAGTCTTATTATACTTCAGGATAGACGTCTTGTATTGACAATGGATGATCTTTCTAAAGCCCTGCTTGAGGTAAGCCATTTTCTGACTACATCCGACCTTTCGATACTTTTTCTTTATGCCGTAGCGCACCATTCACTGCTTCCTCTTATATCTGACGGGGCACATTATCTGGTTTGGACATAAGATAGCAATTAGCCAGTTAATTGTATCAGCACTTGAATCCCTACACTTATAAACCTGCTAAAATTCACTGGCATAGAATGGCTTTAGTTAAATGTTTTAGACTAAGAAGATTGCTTGATGTTGGTCCAAATATATCGTGCTGATACAGTTATATGCTCCAAAATGCTTACAACCCTCTAAAATTCACAAATACAAACTCAAGAATATCCGAAGAAAGGGCCGGAAGATGGCATTCATCAAAGCTTGATTGTATGGATGAGTCTAATTCTCTAAGAAGCATCACAAAGAACTCGTAGTGGCTGTGGTGTGTGCGATAGGCGGTCATCTTGGCATGCAGTATCCTAATCCATCTTTAGTTGGTCATTTCTTCCGTGACTTCTCGTGGTGGTGGTGTGTTGGTAGCAGGGCAGTATCCTAATCCATCTTTAGTTGCATGCCACTTGTCAGAATGGCAACGATTACGCTCCTTGAATTTCAGAATCAATCTACCTTCTGCACAAAACTTCTAACCAAACCTCATCGAAAAAGCACACTTGACCGTGCAGAGCAATGCAGCCACTAGCCACATATCCTCAAAATAAGTCTCGAGTATTCATTGTACATGCTTTCTGTGACACACCTCAGTCTGGACTTTAGCAGCAAGGCAGCAACAAACCACAACAAAAGCTAGCATCTGTGACTTGCGTGACAAATTCTAACTCTAGAAAATATGGTCATGTCAGATTTAAATCATACTTGTTGTTAACGCTGGATTATATGTGATGTACCACATTCCTGTATATTACATTTACGACAATTAACTCACTCAAGGTATCGCACCAGCCTATGCTGACAATGCAACATATGTTTCTTTTTTTTTATTAAGAAATGTAGCACACGATGCATGCTTCGTTTCTGATTTGCGCTTTTGTGGATTTTTCAGCACGGTGTGAACTTGAAGCACCCTGAGTACTTTGCGGACAGCCCTTCAGCAGGGATGGCCCCTTCAACAAGAGAGGAGTAGAAGTGATTGCTTGTTCAGCAATAAGACCAGAATCCATTGAGACCAGCCCGTGCCAAGTGTGATGCAGTACTATAGATATCGAATGAATGGTCATGCCTGTGTCCTTGCCCAACTCAACGATTGTTTTTCCGAGGATAACTACTGACAAGTTTGCTTCTGTACTTAATGATGGCTTAATAGCAGTAGCATACTCTCAAAGTTTTGATGGCATTGGTTTGACTTTGTATTGTGCTCATGACCAGGATTAGTATAAGGTAGGGCTTACAGCCTTACACGCTATGTAATGTCAGATTCTGTTAATGCACTAGGGAGATGAGGTGAATGCTTAGTAAGAATGTTCAGTTGACAACCCATCCCAGTTTATTTCTCGTTCCACTTCCACCGATCAGTACATCCAAATTTGATTTTGAAATTTGAGGCATCTTTATGTTTGACACGGAGGTCTGGTTCATTGTAGCAAGATCTTCAAAAGAATACCAATACTGGATACGTTTTGATAACATTCGAATTTCATTTTCTGGAACTTAATTAGTGAAACCTCTCTGAGCCGCTTTATCATCTGTGAGATGTTTCATATAACCTTTCACGTTGTTTGCATCAACAAAACCATATTCATATAGGGAAATGTGCATAGAGGGTTTCCTTAAATTTTCAATGTGGTTTGGTCAAGTGTAGTGCATTTTTCATCGCGGCTTTGCTAATTCAAAGTCGATCGTTGCCTTTTAGTACACTAGCTTGCACTTTTCTGAGTCGGCTGGGACTTGAGAAAATTTTAGTTGGCCAGATTAATGCTTCATTTTGTTTCACTTCACGCATGTTTTTTTCATTTGATCCTATGGAAATTTTCCTGTGGAAGTTGTTTGATTCATAGGATCATATTCTGTAGAAAATAATCCCATAGAAAATTTGTAGTGTAAATTTCATAGGAAAAAAATTTAGGTTAGATCTCATGTAAAATTCTTTCACCACAAATAAAAGATAATTCCTCTTTCCATAAGATTCATGAGACATGGCATTTTGGCATCCTAATCCTATACATTTTATCGATGTGTATTTACTAACCGGGTGGCTAGCTATGCACGCATGCCGGTCCGTTGGATGTGGCCTCGTGATTTACGCTTACTAACGTGATATTTGATGCTGTTAACATTCCACCAACCGTTGCGATCCACACACCATGTAAGACCGGTCCAGCTAGAAGAAAACAAAACAACAAAAGTTGTGTACTCCTGTTTTGACTTTCTCACATGCGTAGCTTTTGTATGGCCACAAACTATTCTCAATTTTAAGTGTGGCTTACTGTAAGACGATTCAAAATCAGCATTTTGAAGTTTTAAAGAAAATATTTTAAAAAATGTAGATGTGGATAATGTTAAGTTCTACCAAGCTGCCAAATTTTAATTCAAAATATTTTATATCTGAAGCTGCACAAAAAGACAAAAATTTGAGGTTTTGAAAAACTATAATGTTCACTACTGTAGATGTCAGACCTTTTTTGGCGCAACCAGGAATATAAGATATTTCAAGTTAAAAATTTACATTTTGGGAGAACACATTGTCTACATCCAAATTTAATATCAGATTCTTCTGAAAACTAAAATGTAGTACGAGCGAAACGTTACGTCCCTACTGACTCTAGGTTTGGGCGATCGGATCTCTCGTTGCCTCCCGCCAGCGCCGCCGCAGGTCGCCGGTCTCTGCGGCCTTTGGGCCATGGAGTCACGGTGGATCTCGACCCTCATCGGTGGGAGGGCTCCGCCCCCTGTTTTGAGGGCTTCATTCTCAATTTTTACGGTCAATATTTGTAGGGGCGGCGTTCAGTTGGTGGTGGCGGCGCCTCGTGTAATAAGGTTTCCCTGGCTTCAACCCCATCTCGGCGGCAACATCGAGAGGCTTGTGGGAGTGGTGTGGTCTTCGAGGATTTCGTCTGGCCGTGGGGATCTTTGGATGAGCTTCATCGGCAGTCTTCCTTCTTCGTCTCCGGGACGGATGCGGTCTTCTTGACCCGTTCAGTGACTTCTCGTCCGCAACCAATAACGTCAGGCCGACTCAGGGAGGAGCGGCAGCGGCGGCGCGCCGTTAACACGGTCTGGAGGTTGAAGATGAAGGGCTTCTCAAGGATCTTGTTGTAATTTTTGTTTTTCTTAGGGTGCTTTGTACTGTTCGTTGTTTCTTTTAATGCCAGAGTTCTATTCGCAAAAAATAGTCTCTTTCCAGAAACAAATTAAACTCGCTTCGACAAGATGAATCCATGTTTCTTTCCCTGCTCAAGAACATCTGACAAAAAAAGAAAAGAGAAGATCGAGGAGAAACGTAAAACCTCTATATGGATGTACGTTGAAATTCCTATGATCACTAACAAGGTGGGGACTAATTTCATAATTTTGCATCTGGCCTCCAATTTCTCAGAGACGGCCCTAGGAACATGTAGATACCATAATGATTTTTGTGTCTCCATCTCCACGGATCACATTTTCTTTTTTTTACAGTATTCCACAATTTAGTTGATCTGCAACTATGTGTTGTTTGCCATGGGATTAGTTTCCAAAAAATTCTCCTTCCATTGCAAGTGACCAATAGTGTATTGCATCATTCTATTTCCTTCTCTGGTTTTCGAAGAAAAATGCAAAAACTCAAAAGAGAGCTTCCACATGTTAGGGCAGCTCGCAGAGGCAGAGCACGAATCGCGGCGCGTCAATGAACAACTCACGCGCAGCCGCTCCGCGCGGGACCGATCTCGCGCGCGCGCGTTTTGAACTTTGGGAAACGCCAACCTCGGCGTCTAGTCCGAGGAGAGCAGCCAAAGCCGTCGCCTTGCTCTCCCCCAACCTCCAGCAATGTCGCCCCTCCTCCGCCGCGCCGCCCTCGCCACCGGAGCAGTCGCCGCCTTGTCCACCGCGTTTGCGCGCGACTCCGACTCCTCCCACCCACAGCGCCCTCTGCCTACCATCTTCGCCTCGTCCTTGCCGCCCGCCTACACCACTGCCCCTGGCCACCTAGGGCTCGCGCGCAACCGCCGGGTCCTCGGCGGGCTGCTCACGCCGGAGGCACTCTTCCTCGACGCCACTCACGCGCTGGCCGCCGGCGCCCTCAGCACCAAGCCCTTCTCCGGTGAGATGATCCGTCAGCTCCGGGACGACGCCCGAGACATTATCGCAGAGGAGCCAGACGGGAAAGCAGAGGAGGTGCGTGAACTTGTTAAGAATCTAGGCAATTTTCCGATTAAATTAATCCATGAATAAAACATGATCAAGATGTGGACATACTGATATTTGAACATATAACTATGCAATACTAGGCAAATCGTAGAACCACCTACAGAAATCGCTAGTACTATGCACATGGAAGTAAGCAGGAGAGGGATAAGAATATAGTACCCTCCAGTAGGCCAGTTGGTCGAAGCAGCAGCAGCAGCGGCGGCGGCAGCCTCTGAAGCAGCAGCGGCGGCAGCCTCATCGGCCACCCTCTTGGCGGCAGCAGCTTGTTCAGCTTCAGTAGACATGATGATGACGAGGACGACGCGGAAGAAGAGGAAGCAGACGATCAAAGTTGAGCAGTCGCGTACAAGACGCTCCCCAAAAACCTAATCGCCCTTCTCCCGTACAGGATATTGAGAGGGCGGGGTTTCGGAGGCCTGCTCTCCCGCACACCGTGTACGCGGTGGACGGAATGGGATCACCGGAGGCAGCAACAGTGAAGGAAACGACTAGGCAGGCGCGCAGGGATTGTGTTCTATCTATCAGAGAGGAGCGACCCCTCCAATATATAGGCACGGACACAGGGGCGGATGGAAAAGAAACGCACGTAATCAAGGCCATAATCGCCCGCAATGAAGGACTGGAAACGCCCGTACTTAAGAGCACTTAATACAGACGTTTCAGCTCGTATTCATTCTCATTAACGGCCCGATTAAATAGCGTTTCAGTCGCAATCGTTTATGTCTGTTTCTGCGCGACAAAAAGAAACTCGGCTCGGCGAGATTCCCGCAACCCGCAACCCGCAACCCGCAACCCGCAACCCGCAACCCGCAACCCGCGGCGCGCGTCGTGACGAGGCGAGGCGAGGCGTGGCGAGGCGGGCGTGCGTGCGTCGTCGGAGGAGGAGCGCGCGTGTGGAGCTCCTCTTCCTTCTCACACTTCCACATACTAGTGGTGGAAGAGCTCACCTTATATGTTGGTGCTCATCTCTCCCAACTAGCAATGTGGGACTAAACTCTCACCACTTCCCTTGCCAAGCATGAATGGGCCCTTAGGGATTTTCTGAAATTGTTAAGTGGGCCTAAAGCCCACCCTATATTTCAACAATCCCCCACCAGATCCCAAAGGCCCATAATATTGTCCTCTGTTTCCAACATTGTTTTGATATACCGGTATTTTCAGTGGAGACCTGTTAGGGTTGAACATCCACCTAGAACAGATAGCTACACTCCTTTACAACGAACAATGGACTATGCCTTGAATTGTCAGTTTGGCGTAAAGTAGTTTCACCAAATGTCTTACCAGTACTAGGCTGCCGAAGGATGACCCCTCGGGTGGAGCATATTAGTCACACTCCTGGCCTATTCATGAGCTTACTAGAGATCACCCTAATCTCATAGACTGTGACCAGCAGTCGGGCTCATATAGGTGTGTTCCTCCAAAGATCGCTCTGTAGGATAGCGTCTTGCTTATACAAGCTTTGGAACACATTAAGACAAAAGTCATCCTGCCATACAGTTTCTGAGAGTACTGCATCTCCACCGGAGTGGGTTAGTAAACTACTCTCCTCTGTTCACCACTAGCTTGTTTTCCCAGATCCTACTTCACGGGATCTCCGATCACGTAGGTTGGGTTACTACCATGGCAACTCATGTGGGTCTCATACCCATCTCCCTCGATGCATTTTCTATCACAACACGTGATAGCCCTTTGGTAAAGGGATCTGCCAGATTCTTAGCCGACTGGATATAATCCAATGCTATCACTCCGGAGTTTCTTAAATGTCTGACAGCTTTTAATCTCATTCTTATGAATTTGTTGGACTGCTTGTTGTTCTTTGAACTCTTTACTTTGACAATTACAGTTTGATTGTCACAGTTCATAAGAATAGCCGGTACTGGCTTTTCAACCACCGGCAAGTCCATCAAAAGATCTCGAAGCCATCCTGCTTCGACACTAGATGTGTCTAATGCTGTTAATTCTGCTTCCATTGTCGATCTTGTTAGGATCGTTTGCTTGCAAGACTTCCAGGAAACAGCACCACCTCCAAGGGTAAACACATAACCCGTTGTGGCTTTCATCTCATCAGCATCAGAGATCCAATTTGCATCACAATACCCTTCAAGTACTGACGGTTGTCCGGTATAGTGAAGTCCATAGTTCACAGTACCTTTCAAGTAGCGCATAATCCTCTCCACAGCACACCAATGCTCATCACCCGGATTAGAAACAAACCGGCTTAGTTTGCACACAGCAAACATGATGTCAGGTCTTGCGGCGCTAGCTAGATACATGAGTGAACCAATAATTTGAGAATATCTCAGCTGATCCTTAGCTGTGCCTTCATTCTTTCGAATCCGCACACTAGGATCATATGGGGTTGGAGAAATTTTGCAGTCTGAATATCCAAAACGACTCAGAATTTTCTCAACATAATGGGATTGCAGAAGCGTAATCCCATCCTCGTTATCTCTCAGTAGCTTGATATTCAAGATAACATCAGCCACACCAAGATCCTTCATCTCGAAATTCTGAGATAGAAATGACTTAGTCTCCTCGATGACTTTGAGGTTAGTCCCAAGTATCAGTATGTCATCAACATACAAGCATAGTATAACTCCTTCGCCCCCACCATAGCGATAGTATACACATTTGTCAGCTTCGTTGACAACAAAGCCAGCAGATGTTAAAGTTGTATTGAACTTCTCATGCCACTGCTTAGGCGCCTGTTTCAGGCCATATAAAGATTTCAGTAACTTACACACCTTTCCTTCCTGACCATCTATCACAAAGCCATCGGGCTGTTGCATATAGATTTCCTCGTCTAGCTCTCCGTTTAGAAAAGCCGTCTTAACATCCATTTGATGGACAAGAAGACCATGCGAGGCCGCCAACGAGAGTAACACTCGAATGGTGGTCAGTCTGGCCACAGGCGAATAAGTATCAAAGAAATCTTCCTCTTCTTTCTGAGAATAGCCCTTGGCCACCAGTCTAGCCTTGTACTTTTCAATAGTACCATCAGGCCTAAGCTTCTTTTTAAACACCCACTTACATCCCAATGGTTTACAGCCATAGGGACGTTCAGTAATTTCCCATGTCCCGTTAGCCATGATGGAATCCATCTCGCTACGGACCGCTTCTTTCCAGTAGTCAGCATCTGAAGATGCATAGGCTTCTGAAATAGAAGTGGGAGTATCATCCACGAGATACACGAGGAAATCATCACCAAAAGACTTTGCAGTCCTCTGTCTCTTACCCCTACCAAGGGTTTCCTCGTCATCCTCCTCAGGATTTTCATCAGGTGTTTGTTCATAATATTCCATAGGAATGGCAGGCTCAGGAGTCTCCTCTGATTCCTGTCTAGAAGTGCTTGGCATATCTCTCATAGGAAAAATATCCTCAAAGAATGTAGCATCTTTAGACTCTATAATTGTACCGACCGTCACATCAGGTACCTCAGATTTCACTACTAGAAATCTATAGCCGACGCTATTCTTAGCGTAGCCCAGATTAACGCAATCCACCGTCTTTGGTCCAAGCTTACGCTTTTTGGGAATCGGCACATTGACTTTCGCCAAACAGCCCCATGTACGTAAGTATGAGAGTGTTGTTCTTCTCTTCTCCCACTGCTCGTAAGGAGTAATCTCATTGTCCTTTGTCGGAACTTTATTCAGGACATGACATGATGTCAGTATAGCCTCCCCCCACCATGCCTTGGATAAACCCGCTGTATCTAACATGGCGTTAACCAAGTCTGTTAGAGTACGATTTTTCCGTTCGGCAACCCCATTTGACTGGGGAGAATAGGGAGGCGTCCTCTCATGAATAATACCATGTTCCGCACAAAAAGAATCAAACTCATTAGAGAAATACTCTCCACCACGATCAGACCGGATTCGTTTAATCTTCTTTTCAAGTTGGTTCTCAACTTCTGCTTTATAGATTTTAAAGTAGTGTAGAGCCTCACTTTTAGTGTTTAACAGATATACATAGCAAAATCTAGTGGAATCATCTATCAGCGTCATGAAGTATCTTTTTCCACCTTTAGTCAACACACCATTCATCTCACACAGATCAGAATGTATGAGTTCTAATGGTGCCAAGTGTCTCTCCTCCGCAGCTTTATGGGGCTTGCGAGGTTGCTTTGCTTGCACACACGAATGGCACTTAGAACCTTTGGCTAAAGTGAAATTTGGGATTAAATTTAGTTTTGCTAACCGTGTCATAGAACCGAAACCAATGTGACAAAGACGTGAATGCCAAACTTCTGTTTCATTAACATTCGAATGAATATTGTTCACGACTTTATTACAGAAATCAGCAAGGGAAAAGCGGAACAGACCTCCGCATTCATAACCTTTTCCAACAAACAGTCCATATTTCGTAACAACTACTTTATTAGACTCAAAGACCAACTTAAATCCTTCTCTGCAAAGAAGGGAGCCACTAACTAGGTTCTTCTTGATTGCGGGGACATGCTGCACATTCTTGAGCTGCACGATCCTTCCCGAAGTAAACTTCAGATCGACCGTGCCAACACCATGAACAGAAGCACTCGCGCCGTTCCCCATCAGTACGGAGCCTTTCCTTGTGGCCTGATAAGAAGAAAACAATGAGATGTCAGCACACACATGAATATTTGCACCCGTGTCAATCCACCAATCGGTAGATTGACTTACTGAAAATACTGTAAATAGATTACCGTACCCAGATGCCCCACTTTCATTGTTGCTCACAATCATGTTGGCAGTCTTGGAGTCCTGCCCTGGCTTCTTAAACTTGTTTGGGCACTTGTTAGCCCAATGTTCATCCGAACCACAAGTGAAACATCCACTCTTCTTCTTATCCTTCTTGAAGGTCTTGTTGCCCTTCTTCTTGAAGTCGGTATTCTGTTGGACACCCATCTTCCCTTTGGACTTGTGGGAGTTGAAGTTCTTCTGTACCACATTGGCAACTGAAGTCCCTTCTCCTTTTCCATGCGAGTCCTTTGCTCTCGAATTCTGCTCAACACTCAGATGACCGATGACATCCTCCACTGAGAATTCACGCCTCTGATGTTTCAGAGTGGTGGCAAAGTTCCTCCAGGTATTTGGCAGCTTAGCGATTATGCATCCCGCGACAAATTTGCCCGGTAATTCACACTTCAGGAGCTCAAGCTCCTTGGCGATGCATTGTATTTCATGAGCCTGTTCCAAAACAGAACGGTTTTCAACCATTCTGTAATCGTGGAACTGCTCAATAATATACATCTCGCTTCAGCATCAGTTGCACCGAATTTAGATTCGAGTGCTTCCCACAAATCCTTGGCAACCCGCACATGTAAATATGCATCGACCAACTTATCTCCGATCACGCTCAGAACTGCTCCAACAAAGACGACAGTGGCCTCCCTGAACGCCTTCTCCTGATCAGGAGCAATCGTTCCAGTGGGAGTGACACTGGCGACCCAGAACACGTTCATCGCCGTGAGCCATAAGATGGTTTTGGTCTGCCAACGCTTAAAGTATGTCCCCGTAAACAGGGCAGGTTTCAGTGTAGCAGCAAAACCTTGAATCGAAAAATGCCTACACAGCTTAGGTTTTTGGATTGTTAAGAATCTAGGCAATTTTCCGATTAAATTAATCCATGAATAAAACATGATCAAGATGTGGACATACTGATATTTGAACATATAACTATGCAATACTAGGCAAATCGTAGAACCACCTACAGAAATCGCTAGTACTATGCACATGGAAGTAAGCAGGAGAGGGATAAGCATATAGTACCCTCCAGTAGGCCAGTTGGTCGAAGCAGCAGCAGCAGCGGCGGCGGCAGCCTCTGAAGCAGCAGCGGCGGCAGCCTCATCGGCCACCCTCTTGGCGGCAGCAGCTTGTTCAGCTTCAGTAGACATGATGATGACGAGGACGACGCGGAAGAAGAGGAAGCAGACGATCAAAGTTGAGCAGTCGCGTACAAGACGCTCCCCAAAAACCTAATCGCCCTTCTCCCGTACAGGATATTGAGAGGGCGGGGTTTCGGAGGCCTGCTCTCCCGCACACCGTGTACGCGGTGGACGGAATGGGATCACCGGAGGCAGCAACAGTGAAGGAAACGACTAGGCAGGCGCGCAGGGATTGTGTTCTATCTATCAGAGAGGAGCGACCCCTCCAATATATAGGCACGGACACAGGGGCGGATGGAAAAGAAACGCACGTAATCAAGGCCATAATCGCCCGCAATGAAGGACTGGAAACGCCCGTACTTAAGAGCACTTAATACAGACGTTTCAGCTCGTATTCATTCTCATTAACGGCCCGATTAAATAGCGTTTCAGTCGCAACCGTTTGTGTCTGTTTCTGCGCGACAAAAAGAAACTCGGCTCGGCGAGATTCCCGCAACCCGTGACGAGGCGAGGCGAGGCGAGGCGAGGCGAGGCGAGGCGAGACGTGCGTGCGTCGTCGGAGGAGGAGCGCGCGTGTGGAGCTCCTCTTCCTTCTCACACTTCCACGTACTAGTGGTGGAAGAGCTCACCTTATATGTTGGTGCTCATCTCTCCCAACTAGCAATGTGGGACTAAACTCCCACCACTTCCCTTGCCAAGCATAAATGGGCCCTTAGGGATTTTCTGAAATTGTTAAGTGGGCCTAAAGCCCACCCTATATTTCAACAGAACTGAGGCTCGACCTCGCCCTCGTCGACGCTGAAGACGGCCGCTTCGAGGACGCGCTCGACGCCCTCGCGCGTCTCGCCGCGGAGCGCCCCTCGGACCCGCGCCCGCGCATCTGTGCCTCCGTGATCAGCTGCTTCGTCGGCCTGGTGGAGGAAGGGGAGCAGTGGATCGCCGCCATCCCGGTTCACGTCTGCCAGGAGAACCGAGTTTACTTCAAGAGGGCCGTCAAGGCTGCCACACTCGGTGGTGCCCCGGGCGCCGTCGCTGGCATCGATAGCTTGGACTGCCTGGTGGCCTTGACGGCTTTCGAGGCTATAAGCTCGGGGCTGGAGGCAAAGTACCTGGATGGGGACATCTCCTTGCTGAAGAAGATGGTCTTCGGTGCCTTGCTATGGCGCCTGGTGGCCAAAGAGCTGAAAGGGCAAGTGTCCGGCGAGGCCAGTCCGCCGCGCTGCGACCGCAAGGAGCCCCTGTTCCCAGGCCTGCGGGGATCCTGCGTGGAAGCGTCGCAGGCGCTGCAGTCCGCCGTGCTACTCCGCGCCCACCCGCTATCTGGCGATCGCCTCCGCAACGCGCGCCGGGCGGCGGAGCGCGACCTGGCACGCGCAGTGGGGGAGGGAGACGGGCCCGCGGCCGCCGACCTACGCCTCCTCCTCGCCCTCTTCGCCGCCCGTGACGGCCGCTTCGACGACGCCCTGCAGCTGTACGAGGAGGTTGCGCGGGACGACCGGGCGGATCCCCGTCCGCACGGGCTCGCTTTCGTGCTCTGCGGGGTGGTCGGCCTTCGGAACGAGTTCCACCGGTGGATGACCAGCAACGAGGGATTTTTATGCTTGGCCCACGTCCCCGCCGAACAGATCGCCCTGCAGGATGAGGTGGTAGTCGCCGCCGCGCTCGGCGGCGCGCTGTACGAGAACGCGGAGGACGACAGCATGCCATCGTCCGTGAAGAGGATGACCCGGTTGGCCGTGTGCTGCGCGTGGCGCAGAGCAGACGCAGGGTTGGCGACGGCGCTGCTGCGGGAGGACATCTCCATCGTGAAGAAGATGCAGGTCCGGGCGGCACGTGTCTTCTTGCGAGCCGGGACGCGGTCGGTGCTGAAAGGGATGGACGCCAAGGTGCTGGAAAAACTGCAAGAAGAGCACGACAACCGCGAGGAAGTTTGATATCAGCACCAACCGTTCTCCTGGTTTGTCAGGTTTCTGACTGCCTACTATGAACTATGAAGTTAACATTGCCTGGATTTCGCTTTCAGTTTAAACCTTCAGTTGTTGATGCAACGATTTCGGGATCTGATTATCCCTGTAGACTTCTTTTACTTGCGAATCTGTGTTAGCTTTTGAGCTAAAAACCTAGTACTTATTTCCTCTGATGATAGTACTTGGTCATGATTTGGGAGGTCTTTACCTTTCTTCTATGCATTAACCTTTGCAATCTAGCTTTGCATATTCTTCCCAATTTCTCCATAATTCGTGTCTGGTAGGTCTAATCGAGCAATTGGTAAACACCAATTTGTTAGATAGTTGCATTGCTACTTGTAACTTGTATGCTAAGTTACTTCACATCTTACTGAAATGTTGCTCCCCTTTCTCTCAGTTTCAGCTTTCTGCACAATTTTCCGGGAATTGCTTTCTTCTTAATCATGGAAGGGTCAAGTTAGATTTTTTTTTTACAATTCACTACTGTTTAAAACTCCATTTGAATTGATCCTCCAAACACTAGCATGGGGATCATTAAGGGCTTGCTGATTGGCTTGTTCTCGGAGTCAATGATGAACTAGGGTGATACATGAAGTGAAAACCTGATGCATATGCAAACAAAAAGAACACATTGAAAAATCATTAACTTTATCCAAGTTCATCTATACATTAGGCTGTTGGGAAAAGAGAAAAGGTCGTAACAAGATTTAGTTGCACACTTAGAACTGTATATTC
Source organism: Dactylis glomerata (assembly GCA_007115705.1). NCBI lineage: Eukaryota > Viridiplantae > Streptophyta > Magnoliopsida > Poales > Poaceae > Dactylis > Dactylis glomerata. Next base: position 170,306 of record QXEO01001062.1, on the reverse strand, counting down.
AATATGCATACATTTGTACATCAGATCCATTGTTTTGTTTCTTTCTCAATCATGAGTGTAAGGTTTTCCGTTTATCTTCTTTCCATTAGATCATGATCCAAATGGTTTAAAATATGTTCTAAAATTACTCAATAGAAATCTAGCCTATCCTTTTTGTCTACCTTTTGCTGCATAGCTCTGGTACAATTGACCTAACTGGCCACTTTAAATTGAGGTTGACCATTTTGACCTAGCTAGGATCGCTTATGTTGTATTTTCTCTTGTTATTCAAGTATAGATGTGAATCTTCAGGTTGACTGTGTACTAGTTTGAAACGATTAATGCTGATTTAACAGTTGTTCTTTTTCAGAAAGCCTGTCTACTCTCTTAGCTCCTGCACATTTTGACAACATCTATCCCTATTTTGAATACGGTGATATTGTATTCATCATAAACATATCACTTACAGTAATGTGCAAGATTGCACAGTGAGAGAGCTTATAGAAGCTTTTACAGGATGATCATGATTAATTCTATGTTCCTAAATATAAGATGTTCTGGGAGTTAATGGAGGCGCTACATATAAATTATACAAAGATCCTATGTTCTTTCCGTGTTGTATAGGTTAATTTTCTTTTACTTGCTTATGAGCTGCTTATTTCTGACAAAGCTTTGGGAGGACTAGTTTGATTAACTACCGTCCTGGCCTCCTAGCTGCATCTTGTGGGAAGTGAATCGTGGATGTCGTGCGTGCTCCATTTGCTCTGCAGCATTACAAGAAATTGAAGAAGAAATACAGGTTTTCCTTGCTGCATCAGTGTATAAGTTTTTTATTGTTTTGAAACGGGGCAAAAGCTTGCTCCAAATATGGACTACTCCAAAATAATTAACAGAAAACCAGGTAAAACTGTTACAACAACACCAAATATGGACTACTCCGAAAGCATGCACCGCAAATAAAAATTCATTGAAAACACATGAACGGAGATCTTGAAGACTAGAACATGAGAACCATTCATCAAGCAACTGCGGACTCAGGTCAAAAAAAAAACAAAGCAACTACGGACTCCTTCCGTGTGGCGATACTCTTAGACTTTGCTTCTGAGATACTCCTTCACCTTCTGAATTTTGCCCCTTGAAGTCTTCTCCGCCAGGAGACAAGAAATCTACTTGGCAGATGCACTTGGATAACCGCCTCCAAATTGGCGAGTAAATCACAAAACTCTCTAGCAAAGAGAGCCTTAGAGCTAGGTGTGAAAGCACCTACCTCGTTAACCTTGTCATCATCGTAGATTGGCTCCACACTGCCGAGGTCCCAAGCGAGTCCACCTCTAGATGAACCATCTATAGAGGAGGAGAGAGCTCGCCGACACACCTCCTATAGCTCGGGCATGATCTGCATTACCGGATTCATGATCACATCATTGTCCTCGCATTTAGAGGCAACTGTCACATCGTGTTGCATGTGGTAACAGGCAGGACTTGATATGAAGGGAGAAACAACCAAAGATGCATTTCTCCCTACCATAGACAACCAAAGTTTAAATGAAATTTAACTAAAATTAAACTAAACCTTCTTAACGTCATAGGATTGTATATTTAGTTGTTAGACTAGTTAACTATTGATTAGTTAGTATCTAGGAGAGGTTTGTTGAGCCGGTTGTCGGCCACGGCTGATTTTTTTTCGAAATGGGGCAGCCCCAGCCTCTGCATCAAAGAGATGCATATGGCCTTGCTCTTTATTAATTTATTTTAGTTCACACAAGTATCTTATTACAATCAATGATCGCACAAAGTCGATCGCTGAATCAGCCACCGAAAAAAGGCAACACAAATGTCTATGTCGATATATCAAGTTGTTATTCTAGAAAGTTGCCGCCAACGCACCGACTAAATAAATCCCGAGTGACCGTCTCTAAGCAGTTGCACCTAGAATCCATGTATCCCCTCTTCTCCTCCGGCTGTAGATAGGACCACAAAGGAATCCAATAGGTAATCATGGGGATAACATGCATAAAAGATACGTAGTTTCTTTGGTTTGTTAAAAACAAAATCATTGCGAGTATTCCACATTGCCCATAACAGTGCGCACACTCTGACTCTAATATTCACCAAAACTTGTTTTGAAATGACATTAAGCCAATTACCAAACATTTTTTTTAATATTCTTTGGAGGTGTTAGGCTGAAAAAGACATATGAATGATACGCCAGATTATTTTAGCCATAGGACATTCAATAAAAAGGTGTTGCGCCAATTAATTATCATCACAGAAACAACATTTTGTATCCCCTTTCCAATTCCTTTTCTTTAGGTTATCTTTAGTTTAGATTTCCTTTCTACGAACGAACCACATAAAAATCTTGATTTTTAATGGAACCTTCATTTTCCAAATATATGTATGGAGATTTTTTTTATCATCATTTATAAGGTCTAGGTACATTGACTTGACCGTGTACCCACCAGACTTAGTTAGACCCCAAACTAAATTATCTTTCTCATTTGATAAATTAATAAGCATAAGGCGTTCGACCAAGTGCAACCAAAGGCGACATATCACATCAGTTATCGTTCGTCAAAAAGACACATTTAGAGGTTTTCACCCCAAAACAGCAGCTACAGTAAAAAAATCTATGTACTATGCTATATAGTGATGGATATTGATTAACTAGCGGCTTATCCCCTAGCCACGTGTCTTCCCAAAATCTGATAGTCATCCCATCACCCATTTGGAAAGTCCATCTACTTAAAAAATCTTCCTTCACTTTCATCAAGCCTTTCGAAAAAGGTGAGTCTATTGACTTAGCAGAGACTTGGGTTAAAGTTTTCAAGTGCAGATACTTGTTGCACAACAAACCCTGCCAGACACCTTGTTCATTCATCAACTTAAAGAGGATGTAAACAGATCGGATCGGATTTTGTCTTTACCATATCCTTTACCATGTTTTGTCGTCGGATTCAGAGCGGAGCGGATAATGACTGGATGCGGATTCAAAAACGGATATATCTGACCGCGGATTCGGAACAGAAATGGAGCGGACTCGGGGCGAAAATAAAACTAATCGGACCGGTAAGCGCATAAGTTGTTCTAATAAGCATACAACTAAAACTACATGGAATAAACAATTGTAACACATGAATAATAATGTATACACACACAACCTATGGTACCATCCACATGTTTTGGTATCCTAGTAACCAAATAAAGTTTTTAGCCGTATGGTACAATGACTATGTAAGTGATTGGAATAGTTACAGAATGACTCGGCAACTTACTAACGTTATATCATCTTAGGTTTTCTCGAAAAATTTGGGTTATTCGGTTAAAAATTGTTGAATAATCCTAATTAATTTTTGGATATCCATATTCGATGCTATTTTGCATACCATATCCTATATTGTATCCGGGTGTTTACTTAAGAATCGGATATTCTTATCCATCGGATTCCTATAAACCGGGTGTGGATTCTTAAATACGGATTCGGTGGCGGATCTGGTATGGAAATTATCCTATCCGTTTATACCCCTTTACATAACAGACTTTTATTTTTAAATTCTAAAACCTCAATGCCTAGCCCCCTTGGTTTTTGGACGATAGATTATATTCCATTTGGACAACCTATACTTCTTCTTGTGCCCATCGGATTGCCAAAAAAATCTCAATCTGAAAAAATCAAGTCTCTTCTTAACTCCCTTTGGAATCTCGAGAAAAGATTGCAAGAACATGGGCAGGCTAGAAAGAACCGAATTGATTAAAATGAATCTATCTCCATAAGATAATAATTTCCCAATCCAACTACTAAGTTTGTGCTCAAAACAATCTTCTATAGGTTTCCATTCTACATTTTTTAACCTTCTAAAATGAATCAGAATCCCCAAGTACTTGATAGGTAGAAACCCAGAAAGGCAACCAAAAAACTGCTTATATTGATCTTGAACCTCTTTTGCCTTCCCAAAACAGAACACTTCACTTTTATGGAAATTTATTTTAAGTTCCGATAATTGTTCAAAGATGCACAGAATTAATTTCATGTTTAGAGCTTTTTCTAAATCATGTTCTAAAAAATAATAGTATCATCCATATAATGTAAAACCGACACCCCACCATCCACAAGGTGTGGGATTAAACCATTGACCTGGCCATTTTATTTGCCCCTATTAATTATAATCGCAAGCATGTCTGATACTATACTAAACAAAATAGGAGAAAAGGGGGACCCTTGTCTCAATTCCTTCATAGTTTGAAAAAATGGCCAATTTCATAGTTCACTTTAATACCCATGCTTCCTCGACTAACAAAATCTTGTATCCATTTACACAATTTTGGGTCAAATCCTTTCATACGCAAGGCTTGTTGTAGAAAAGACCAGCTGACTTTATCATAAGCTTTTTCAAATTCAATTTTTAGTAGGACTCCATCCAATTTCTTCCTTTGAATTTCATGGATAGTTTCATGAAGAACAACTACCCTCCAAAATATGTCTACCTGGCATAAAAGCCGTCTGAGAGGGTCTGACCACCTTGTGCACGACCTCAGTGATGAGGGTTTAACTCGGCAATATCCTAGATTAAGACTTAGGATTGGGGGAAGAGAGTGACAGATGAACTCGAAGGTAAAGATTCAAACAAACAAGGCAAAACTTGATGTGTGCTTGAGACAAAGCTTAGTATTTCGGCTGAATCTCGATGTGTCCCTGGTCGGCCTCTCCTAGACCCTATTTATAGGTGGCCAGGTCTCGAAGAACCAGTCGGGTTCTATACAGACTCGCCATATATGGTGGTTCACATATCAGTTTCCTTATTCGAATACAATACACTTCGACTCCTATCTTGGACCTATGTTTCTATGGGCTTCTACCTGAATACACCTCAGGGGTACCAACACCGTGGGCCTCGGTAGTCATACCCTTGTCAGTAGCCCCCAAGATTCTATATAAATCGTAGATTCGGGTCGAATCTCAAATCTACAAATTGTGTATAATCTTCGACTGAATAAATCTTTGGCTTCTTTACTTGTAATTCATCAATATCTCACATTTTCTATTTTTCATGGGGATTTTGGTGAATGAGCCTGGTGCTTCTGACGGATCAGGAACTAGTTAATTGCATGGGCAAATACTCATTACCTACTTCAAACTCGAGTCCCTGGACTCAAATTTGGGACCTGGCATAATCCAGCTTGTGCCGCATTTAGGACTTACCAAAGCATGAATTTCAGTATTTCTTAGGGTACCCAATGCATCCACCGGGATTTTCTTCATATCATGGATACAAAAAAGTTACTAGCAGAGCGCATTCATGTGCATATACTAGGCCATGCAAGATAGATCCTGAGGTCTTACCTTCATGATCTTTGTGACCATGGCATTCAAACATGTTATCACGGCGGACGCGGTCTGAGAATATAAACTTGTCGAGAGCCTTGTTTGGCTGTTAGAATAACCAAAATTGTCGGCTTGCTTTATTTAGTTCCTCGCAAATCCCCCCGATGGGAGTGAAATGTCGAGTTAATTATCTTGTGTTTACCATCGATGATGAAGTCGAGTTTTTACTCCTCCCCATTAGTCAACAATTTTGCAATCATCGGGTGCGCGATTAGCGCTCCCGATGGGAGTAGCCCCTGAGGCTATAGTCAAATTTTATTTGAGTATAGGCTTAAAGTTTCTTCGGCTATGATCATAATCATCGCCCTGCATAAAATATTTTCACCTTGTGCTCTTTTCTATCGGGTGCATGACCATCGCTCCCGATAGGAGTAGCCCCCGAGCCTATGATGGGGTGCTTGCAACCGATTATAGGCTCAAAACTTTACTTTTTCGACTTGTATAACCTATACCTTCCTATGCTGACATTGTATGACTTCATCGCTGATATAATTGTACTTGTTTAACCTGCTATTTTGAACCCCTGTTTGGGCTGACTGCTTCTACTAATATATCGTTGTTGGCCGAGGACTGCTTTGACGGCGTGGTTGTAAGGGCATTTTGCCCTTATATTTATTTTGGTGATTGCTTGCGTGTAGTAGACGTGGGAAATGCCCAGCCCGTTGGGAACCCCAAGAGGAAGGTGTGATGAGTATAGCAGCTAGTTTTCCCTCAGTTAAGAAACCAAGGTATGTCGATCTTGGAGAGGAGAGACAAATGACTGAAGGTGATGCAGACTGGCTTAATAGCACTCCAACAAGGGCGCACTTGTTAACTCGTCTTCGGCCAGTAGCAACGCAGAACCTGCACACAATACAACCAAGTACTTTGTTCCCAACTTACGATGAGGTTGTCAATCTCACCGGTTTGCTTGAAACAAAGGTTATGAGTGTATCGAGTGGAAAATAGTAGAGTATGCGAGTAAAGTAAACAGTGCGAGTAAAGTAAACAAGTGATAGCAATATGATGGAAATAGGACCAGGGTCCACAGTTCACTAGTGGTGTCTCTCCATAAGATAAATAACATATGCTGGGTAAACAAATTACAGTTGGGCAATTGATAGAATAAAGATAAACGTGATATGTCAAGAAGATCACTATGAGATTTACTCTGGGCATTACAACAAAATACATAGACCGCCATCCAACTGCATCTATGACTAATAATCCACTCCCGGGGATATCAATCTGAACACCCCATGAGTATTAAGTTGCGAACAACAGATAATTGCATTAAGCAAAGTGTGTAATGTAAACAAAGCATATGCCCTTGAGCATATGAATGTTGTTTTCTCCCTAGTAGCAACAGCACATCTACAACCTTAGAGGTTTCTGTCACTCCCCCAGGTTAAATAGAGGCATGAACCCACTATCGAGCATAAATACCCCCTCTTGGAGTCACTAGCAACTACTCGGCCAAGATAGCTACTAACAACGGAGAGCATGCAAGATCATAAACAACATAGAGATAACAAAAGATATAATTCAGTACAGCAACTCAATCATAACACCAATATTCATCGGATCCCAACAAACCAAACATGTAGAATTACATAACGGTGATCTCAATCATGTAGGGCAGCTCATGAGATCTAAACATGAAGCACATGGTGGAGAAGACAACCATCTAGCTACTGCTATGGACCCATAGTCCAAGGTAGACTACTCACTCATCGCTCCAGAGGCAAGCATGGCAATGAAGAAGACCTCCGGTGGCGATTCCCCTCTCCGGCAGGGTGCCGTGAAGAGCTTCTGGACCCTCTCGATCTTCGGGTCGACGGCGGCGGCGGATCGCGATGTGTTCTGGAAAAGTGATCGGGTACTTAGGTTTTTTCCGTCGGGGGGGGTCTTTATAGGCGAAGGGGCGATGTCAGAGGTGGAGCCAGGTGGCCTCACACCTGGCTGGCGCGGCCCAGACCCTGGCCGCGCCAGCCTGGTGTGTGGGGCCCCTGTGGCCCCCCTCCTACTCCTCTTCGGATCTCTGGAAGCTTCCGGGTAAAATAAGACTTCAGGAACTTGTTTCGTCCAATTCTAAGAATATTTCCTATGTATCACTTCTGAAACACAAAAACAGCAGAAAACAGGGAACTGGCACTGTGGCGACTTGTTAATAGGTTAGTTCCGGAAAATGCATAAAAGTGCCACGAAGTGTAACGAAACATTAGGCAAATGGTGTAAAAACAAGCATGGAGCATGAAAAATTATAGATACGTTTGAGACGTATCAAGCATCCCCAAGCTTAACTCCTGCTCGTCCTCGAGTAGGTAAGTGATAATAAAATAATAATTTTTGAGGTGACATGCACCTACACAATCTTGATCATATATGTAAGCATTTGTGAGCTGGGATCATAAGAACTTAAAACATGGGCATGAAGATATAATCTTGACAATAAGAAACTTAGCAACCATGTTGTAAACATGCAAATGAACACAAACAAAAGATCATGAAAATGAAACAATGAAAGTCAAACGTGTGTTCAAATCATAAGGAAAAACATACAACTGGTTTTCAGCTTGTCCTTCAAAGAGAGCAAAACATAAATGCATAGGACACCTTCAAGTTTAAGAGGGCGACTAGATACAAATAATTTAAGAACAAGTGAAACCAACAATATGAATCAATCAATGAAGACTTTGGGACAATGCACATTATACTAAGAATGACAACTATGCTCTCTTAATGGTGCATAAAGAAAGAAGGTGGTGACTCAACATAAAAGTAGAAGAAAGGCCCTTCGCACAGGGAAGCAGTGATTGCAAGTTTTATAACCTTCAAAAATTATGGTACTTACCGGCTTTGAGCTCTCATTGCCCCCATCATAAGCATCTTGAATGGTTAAAGTTAATGCGAGAACAATTATGATGCATATGCTTAACAAATCATAAGTTGAAAACCTCGTGTCCCGTGAATACGAGTACCCAAACCTCATGCTACTTTACTTAGAGTCCCAAGCAAGGCTCTTGTCATTATAAGTATATGCATATCATTGAGAACCGCCAATGGGGTACCTCCGTGCCCGATGACATGGAACAAGCCCACACCAAAATGATAGGACAAGCAGACAATGAACACCTCAACATCTCTTTTATTTGCCATTTGTTTAGCTTTTTATTGTGAGATGCGTCGTCGAATGTTCACCATGGGTATGCTGCAAATTTCCACCATGAATTATGCATGGCTTAGATTGGCGGCCCGGCGTTTCCCTAACACATATACAAACTCCATGATCCCCACAAGATTCCCAATTCATTTCACACCGCGGGCATCCATAAACAAAAGATCACGATATCAACTCAAATAAGAAGTGCAATGTTGAAAGCTTGCCCATGACTGCACGGCTGGGCTAGTCTCCAACTTACAACTTGCAAGCATAACAACTCAACATAAGAGACCACAATGTCAAATTTTTAAGAACAGGAAAAAGTAAAGTGTGCCTTCCGGTTCGTGAGAGCTTTACTGACCGAATTTCGCATAACACTGGTAAGAGTTTAATTTGAAGAGAAAATAAAAGCAAGTCAAATTTACTTGGAATAGCAAATTGCTAGTAGGTATGTATGGTGGAAACTTTGGAAGACTTTGGCTTTTAGGAGTTGGATGCACGAGTAGAGCTCATACTCAGTACAAGGCGAGGGCTAGCAAAAGACTGGGAGCGACCAACTAAGAGAGCAATAATGGCCATAATCATGCAAAGCGACAAAGCGACATTAAAAGAAGCATAAGATGGCATCAAAAGTCAAAAACTAAATGATCATAGAGGCTATTGGCGACTTTGTAAGAGTCTAACATGTGTGAGCATGCGCCAAGTCAACCCAAATAAAGCATCAAGGAGAAAACCAAAATAATGCTTCCATACAATTAAAAACAATGCATGATTTTTTCAAAGGCTCATTAAGCAATCTCAGTTATTTGAGAAAAGTCATGCTACAGAAAAACCACTAAGCATACTATCAAAAAGACATCAAGCATGACATGAAAAAGCCTAAGCCGCAGTCTACACAAGCTCCTTCTTGTACCACTATTTTGCATAAAGCTTTTTCTCTTTCCCAACACCATTTGAAATTTTTAAAGACACCTCTTTTGATGAATACCAATAAAGATCAGAGGCAAAAATACACCTTGATGAAAAGATATGACAAGTTCTGAACGCAAATCAAGGCGAAACCGAAAACCAAAAGCAGTAGCGGAAAAAGAAGAATACCCGGTGAAATTGTAAGAATGAAAAACGGAGTGTTCTTGGCAAATGAAAACGAGTACATCTCCTCCAAAGGAAATTTGTTGGGGTCCAACCATTTATTGCAGCAAACAAAACTAAGCTAACTAAGAAAACTAAAACAACTGACGCTCCAAGAAAAACACATAGTGCATGAAGCAATAAAAATATAGTGTTTTGAAAGGTGACCTGATTTTTGCCGATGAAGAAGGGGTGCCTCGGGGGCATCCCCAAGCTTTGACGGTTGTACTTCTTGGATATTTCTTGGGGTGATGAATGGGCATCCCCAAGCTTGAGCTTTTGTACATTCTTCAACTCATCTCATCATTCTCCAATCCCTACACTTGAAAACTTCCTTCATACAAAACTAAACACAAATCTATTAGCAACATTAGTGTAGCATAACATATAATCAACCTCTTTTTGCTTCAGGTTTCAACCCAAAACCACCACATATAAAGTATATACTACTGTAGCAACTTCCACAAGAGTTTCCGCGATCAAAAGAACTCAAAAGAAAGCGATAAAGTGGCAAAAACAAATATTGGCAGAAATCTGTTAAAACAGAACAGCTGACAAAGGCCGAATTTTTTAGGGGTTTTCTGTTGCTCAAATCAAAAAGTGTTCAACTCACAAAAGTTTGGATATAACCTGGGGCATATGCACAAGAAATCGCAGGTCCAAAAGATATACAGAGAATTTATACGAATTTTTACGGTGCAGCACCGAAAACAGTTTCAGGACAGCAACATCCCCAAATCTTTACCTCACTCAAATTAGAGGCTTCTCTTGGCACAAAAACAAAATAAACAAGATAAGGAGCAGTCATTACAGTAGTAATGACTTCCAAGACTCAAATAAAAGAAAAGGTACTAAAAATAAAAACATTGGGTTATCTCCCAAGAGTGCTTTTCTTTAACGCCTTTGAGCTAGGCGCAGAAAATTGCGAATCAAGTAATATCAAGTGATGAAGCATCAAGCTCATAATTTGCTCTAAGAATAGAGTCAAAAATTAATTTCTTTATTTTCCTAGGGAAGTGTTCCATACCTTTCTTGAGTGGGAATTGATATTTGATGGTGCCTTCCCTCATATCAATGATAGCACCTATAGTTCGAAGAAAGGGTCTTCCCAAAATAATAGGACATGAAGCATGGCATTCAACGTCCATAACAAGAAAATCAACGGGAACAAGGTTATTGTTAACCACAATAAGAACATCATTAATCCTTCCCAAAGGTTTCTTCTTAGCAACATCAGCAATAGGAACATCAAAATAACATTTTTCAAGCGGTGGTAAATCAAGCATGTCATAAATCTTTCTAGGCATGATAGAAATACTAGCACCTAGATGACATAAAGCATGGCAATCAAAACCATTAACATTCATATCAATGATGGGTTCCCAACCATCTTCTAACTTCTTGGGAACAGAAGCTTTTTGCTTCAACTTTTCATCCCTAATTTTCATGAGAGCATTGGTAATATGCTTAGTAAAAGCAACATTTAAAGAACTAGCATTGGGAGTCAAAGCAAGCTTTTGCAAGAACAAAATAACTTCAGATATATTGCAGCCATCAACATCAAAATCATTAAAATAAGTAGAGCTATCATCTCCTACACTCCGAAAAATTTCAGCACTCTTTTGAGAAAAAGTTTTGGCAGTTTTAGGCTTTTTAACACAAGGAGTGGGAGTTTTCTCTACACCAATCAAAGTAAGAGGATTGCTAGCATTAGGAGCAACATCATTAGAGTTAGTAATGGTACATACCTTCATCTCTCTAGCCATCTCATCTTCTCTTTCCTACCTAGCATGCAATTCCGCTAACAATCTAATATTTTCATCAATTCCAACTTGAATAGCATTAGCAGTAGCAAAAACATTGTTCTCTTTCACATCATTAGGCAACACTTTTAATTTCAGAAGGTTAACATCATGAGCAAGTCTATCAACTTTAGAAGCAAGAATATCAATTTTGCCTAACTTTTCCTCAACAGACTTGTTAAAAGCAGTTTGCTTACCGATGAAGTCCTTGAGCATTACCTCAAGCTCGGAGGGCGCGGCCCTAGTGTTGTTGTAGGAATTACCATAAGAATTACCATAACCATTACCATTGGTAGAAGGATACGGCCTATAATTGTTACTTGCAAAATTGTTCCTATAAGCATTGTTGTTAAAATTACTGTTTCTAATGAAATTCACATCAACATGCTCTTCTTGAGCAACCAGAGAGGCTAAAGGAACATTATTAGGATCAACATGAGTCCTATCATTAGCAAGCATAGCCATAATGGTATCAATCTTATCACTCAAGGAAGAGGTTTCCTCAACAGAATTTACCTTTTTACCTTGTGGAGCTCTCTCGGTGTGCCATTCGGAATAATTTACCATCATGTTGTCGAGTAGCTTTGTTGCGGCGCCCAAGGTAAGGGACATAAAAGTGCCTCCAGCAGCTGAATCAAGTAGGTTCCTTGAAGAAAAATTCACTCCTGCATAAAAAGTTTGGACAATCATCCAAGTAGTCAGTCCATGAGTGGGGCAATTCTTTATCATAGATTTCATTCTTTCCCAAGCTTGAGCAACATGTTCATTATCAAACTGAGTAAACTTCATAATATTGCTACGCAGAGATATAATCTTAGCAGGAGGATAGTATCTACCAATAAAAGCATCCTTACACTTAGCCCATGAATCAATACTATTCTTAGTCAAAGACAGCAACCAATCTTTAGCTTTTCCTCTCAAAGAAAAAGGAAACAACTTGAGCTTAATAATATCACTTTCTACATCCTTATATTTCTGCATCTCACATAGCTCAACAAAATTGTTGAGATGAGCTGCAGCATCTTCAGTACTAGCACCAGAAAATTGCTCTTTCATAACAAGGTTCAACAAAGCAGGCTTAATCTCATAAAAGTTTGCAGCAGGAGCAGGTGGTGCAATAGGAGTGCAGATAAAATCACTATTGTTTGTGCTAGTAAAGTCACACAACTTGGTGTTTTCAGGATTGGCCATTTCAGCAAAACTAAAGTAAACAAGTAAAAACAACTACCAAGGATTCTAATTTTTTTGGGTTTTTGATATAAAGCAATGCAGGTAAAATAAATAAAGCAAAGCAAAACAATAACAAAGTAAAGGATGTGCGTGCGAAAACTCCCCTCGCAGAAGTCTTGTACTTCCTCCCCGGCAACGGCGCCAGAAAACTTGTTGCTTGCGTGTAGTAGACGTGGGAAATGCCCAGCCCGTTGGGAACCCCAAGAGGAAGGTGTGATGAGTATAGCAGCTAGTTTTCCCTCAGTTAAGAAACCAAGGTATGTTGATCTTGGAGAGGAGAGACAAACGACTGAAGGTGATGCAGACTGGCTTAATAGCACTCCAACAAGGGCGCACTTGTTAACTCGTCTTCGGCCAGTAGCAACGCGGAACCTGCACACAACACAACCAAGTACTTTGTTCCCAACTTACGATGAGGTTTTCAATCTCACCGGTTTGCTTGAAACAAAGGTTATGAGTGTATCGAGTGGAAAACAGTAGAGTATGCGAGTAAAGTAAACAATGCGAGTAAAGTAAACAATGCGAGTAAAGTAAACAGGTGATAGCAATATGATGGAAATAGGACCAGGGTCCACAGTTCACTAGTGGTGTCTCTCCATAAGATAAATAACACATGCTGGGTAAACAAATTATAGTTGGGCAATTGATAGAATAAAGATAAACGTGATATGTCAAGAAGATCACTATGAGATTTACTCTGGGCATTACAACAAAATACATAGACCGCCATCCAACTGCATCTATGACTAATAATCCACTCCCGGGGATATCAATCCGAACACCCCATGAGTATTAAGTTGCGAACAACAGATAATTGCATTAAGCAAAGTGTGTAATGTAAACAAAGCATATGCCCTTGAGCATATGAATGTTGTTTTCTCCCTAGTAGCAACAGCACATCTACAACCTTAGAGGTTTCTGTCACTCCCCCAAGTTAAATAGAGGCATGAACCCACTATCGAGCATAAATACCCCCTCTTGGAGTCACTAGCAACTACTCGGCCAAGATAGCTACTAACAACGGAGAGCATGCAAGATCATAAACAACATAGAGATAACAAAAGATATAATTCAGTACAGCAACTCAATCATAACACCAATATTCATCGGATCCCAACAAACCAAACATGTAGAATTACATAACGGTGATCTCAATCATGTAGGGCAGCTCATGAGATCTAAACATGAAGCACATGGTGGAGAAGACAACCATCTAGCTACTGCTATGGACCCATAGTCCAAGGTAGACTACTCACTCATCGCTCCGGAGGCAAGCATGGCGATGAAGAAGACCTCCGGTGGCGATTCCCCTCTCCGACAGGGTGCCGGGAAGAGCTTCTGGACCCTCCCGATCTTCGGGTCGACGGCGGCGGCGGATCGCGATGTGTTCTGGAAAAGTGATCGGGTACTTAGGTTTTTTCCGTCGGGGGGTCTTTATAGGCGAAGGGACGATGTCAGAGGTGGATCCAGGTGGCCTCACACCTGGCTGGCGCGGCCCAGGCCCTGGCCGCGCTGGCCTGGTGTGTGGGGCCCCTGTGCCCCCCCTCCTACTCCTCTTCGGATCTCTGGAAGCTTCCGGGTAAAATAAGACTTCAGGAACTTGGTTCGTCCAATTCCGAGAATATTTCCTGTGTATCACTTCTGAAACACAAAAACAGCAGAAAATAGGGAACTGGCACTATGGCGACTTGTTAATAGGTTATTTCCGGAAAATGCATAAAAGTGCCACGAAGTGTAACAAAACATTAGGCAAATGGTGTAAAAACAAGCATGGAGCATCAAAAATTATAGATACGTTTGAGACGTATCAAGCATCCCCAAGCTTAACTCCTGCTCGTCCTCGAGTAGGTAAGTGATAACAAAAGAATAATTTTTGAGGTGACATGCACCTACACAATCTTGATCATATATGTAAGCATTTGTGAGCTGGGATCATAAGAACTTAAAACATGGGCATGAAGATATAATCTTGACAATAAGAAACTTAGCAACCATGTTGTAAACATGCAAATGAACACAAACAAAAGATCATGAAAATGAAACAATGAAAGTCAAACATGTGTTCAAATCATAAGGAAAAACATACAAATGATTTTCAGCTTGTCCTTCAAAGAGAGCAAAACATAAATGCATAGGACACCTTCAAGTTTAAGAGGGCGACTAGATACAAATAATTTAAGAACAAGTGAAACCAACAATATGAATCAATCAATGAAAACTTTGGGACAATGCACATTATACTAAGAATGACAACTATGCTCTCTTAATGGTGCATAAAGAAAGAAGGTGGTGACTCAACATAAAAGTAGAAGAAAGGCCCTTCGCAGAGGGAAGCAGTGATTGCAAGTTTTATAACCTTCAAAAATTATGGTACTTACCGGCTTTGAGCTCTCATTGCCCCCATCATAAGCATCTTGAATGGTTAAAGTTAATGCGAGAACAATTATGATGCATATGCTTGACAAATCATAAGTTGAAAACCTCGTGTCCCATGAATACGACTACCCAAACCTCATGCTACTTTACTTAGAGTCCCAAGCAAGGCTCTTGTCATTGTAAGTATATGCATATCATTGAGAACCGCCAATGGGGTACCTCTGTGCCCGATGACATGGAACAAGCCCACACCAAAATGACAGGACAAGCAGACAATGAACACCTCGACATCTCTTTTATTTGCCATTTGTTTAGCTTTTTATTGTGAGATGCGTCGTCAAATGTTCACCATGGGTATGCTGCAAATTTCCACCATGAATTATGCATGGCTTAGATTGGCGGCCCGGCGTTTCCCTAACACATATACAAACTCCATGATCCCCACAAGATTCCCAATTCATTTCACACCGTGGGCATCCATAAACAAAAGATCACGATATCAACTCAAATAAGAAGTGCAATGTTGAAAGCTTGCCCATGACTGCATGGCTGGGCTAGTCTCCAACTTACAACTTGCAAGCATAACAACTCAACATAAGAGACCACAATGTCAAATTTTTAAGAACAGGAAAAAGTAAAGTGTGCCTTCCGGTTCGTGAGAGCTTTACTGACCGAATTTCGCATAACACTGGTAAGAGTTTAATTTGAAGAGAAAATAAAAGCAAGTCAAATTTACTTGGAATAGCAAATTGCTAGTAGGTATGTATGGTGGAAACTTTGGAAGACTTTGGCTTTTAGGAGTTGGATGCACGAGTAGAGCTCATACTCAGTACAAGGCGAGGGCTAGCAAAAGACTGGGAGCGACCAACTAAGAGAGCAATAATGGCCATAATCATGCAAAGCGACAAAGCGACATTAAAAGAAGCATAAGATGGCATCAAAAGTCAAAAAATAAATGATCATAGAGGCTATTGGCGACTTTGTAAGAGTCTAACATGTGTGAGCATGCGCCAAGTCAACCCAAATAAAGCATCAAGGAGAAAACCAAAATAATGCTTCCATACAATTAAAAACAATGCATGATTTTTTCAAAGGCTCATTAAGCAATCTCAGTTATTTGAGACAAGTCATGCTACAGCAAAACCACTAAGCATACTATCAAAAAGACATCAAGCATGACATGAAAAAGCCTAAGCCGCAGTCTACACAAGCTCCTTCTTGTACCACTATTTTGCACAAAGCTTTTTCTCTTTTCCAACACCATTTGAAATTTTTAAAGACACCTCTTTTGATGAATACCAATAAAGATCAGAGGCAAAAATACACCTTGATGAAAAGATATGACAAGGTCTGAACGCAAATCAAGGCGAAAACGAAAACCAAAAGCAGTAGCGAAAAAAGAAGAACACCCGGTGAAATTGTAAGAATGAAAAACGGAGTGTTCTTGGCAAATGAAAACGAGTACATCTCCTCCAAAGGAAATTTGTTGGGGTCCAACCATTTATTGCAGCAAACAAAACTAAGCTAACTAAGAAAACTAAAACAACTGACGCTCCAAGAAAAACACATAGTGCATGAAGCAATAAAAATATAGTGTTTTGAAAGGTGACCTGATTTTTGCCGATGAAGAAGGGGTGCCTCGGGGGCATCCCCAAGCTTTGACGCTTGTACTTCTTGGATATTTCTTGGGGTGATGCATGGGCATCCCCAAGCTTGAGCTTTTGTACATTCTTCAACTCATCTCATCATTCTCCAATCCCTACACTTGAAAACTTCCTTCATACAAAACTAAACACAAATCTATTAGCAACATTAGTGTAGCATAACATATAATCAACCTCTTTTTGCTTCAGATTTCAACCCAAAACCACCACATATAAAGTATATACTACTGTAGCAACTTCCACAAGAGTTCCGTGATCAAAAGAAAGCGATAAAGTGGCAAAAACAAATATTGGCAGAAATCTGTCAAAACAGAACAGCTGACAAAGGCTGAATTTTTGAGGGGTTTTCTGTTGCTCAAATCAAAAAGTGTTCAACTCACAAAAGTTTGGATATAACCTGGGGCATATGCACAAGAAATCGTAGGTCCAAAATATATACAGAGAATTTATACGAATATTTACGGTGCAGCACTGAAAACAGTTTCAGGACAGCAACATCCCCAAATCTTTACCTCACTCAAATTAGAGGCTTCTCTTGGCACAAAAACAAAATAAACAAGATAAGGAGTCGTCATTACAGTAGTAATGACTTCCAAGACTCAAATAAAACAAAAAAGTACTGAAAATAAAAACATTGGGTTATCTCCCAAGAGTGCTTTTCTTTAACGCCTTTGAGCTAGGCGCAGAAAATTGCGAATCAAGTAATATCAAGTGATGAAGCATCAAGCTCATAATTTGCTCTAAGAATAGAGTCAAAAATTAATTTCTTTCTTTTCCTAGGGAAGTGTTCCATACCTTTCTTGAGTGGGAATTGATATTTGATGGTGCCTTCCCTCATATCAATGATAGCACCTATAGTTCGAAGAAAGGGTCTTCCCAAAATAATAGGACATGAAGCATGGCATTCAACGTCCATAACAAGAAAATCAACGGGAACAAGGTTATTGTTAACCACAATAAGAACATCATTAATCCTTCCCAAAGGTTTCTTCTTAGCAACATGAGCAATAGGAACATCAAAATAACATTTTTCAAGCGGTGGTAAATCAAGCATGTCATAAATCTTTCTAGGCATGATAGAAATACTAGCACCTAGATCACATAAAGCATGGCAATCAAAACCATTAACATTCATATCAATGATGGGTTCCCAACAATCTTCTAACTTCTTGGGAACAGAAGCTTTTTGCTTCAACTTTTCATCCCTAATTTTCATGAGAGCATTGGTAATATGCTTAGTAAAAGCAACATTTAAAGAACTAGCATTGGGAGTCAAAGCAAGCTTTTGCAAGAACAAAATAACTTCAGATATATTGCAGCCATCAACATCAAAATCATTAAAAGAAGTAGAGCTATCATCTCCTACACTCCGAAAAATTTCAGCACTCTTTTGAGAAAAAGTTTTGGCAGTTTTAGGCTTTTTAACACAAGGAGTGGGAGTTTTCTCTACACCAATCAAAGTAAGAGGATTGCTAGCATTAGGAGCAACATCATTAGAGGTAGTAATGGTACATACCTTCATCTCTCTAGCCATCTCATCTTCTCTTTCCCACCTAGCATGCAATTCCGCTAACAATCTAATATTTTCATCAATTCCAGCTTGAATAGCATTAGCAGTAGCAAAAACATTGTTCTCTTTCACATCATTAGGCAACACTTTTAATTTCAGAAGTTCAACATCATGAGCAAGGCTATTAACTTTAGAAGCAAGAATATCAATTTTGCCTAACTTTTCCTCAACAGACTTGTTAAAAGCAGTTTGCTTACCGATGAAGTCCTTGAGCATTACCTCAAGCTCGGAGGGCGCGGCCCTAGTGTTGTTGTAGGAATTACCATAAGAATTACCATAACCATTACCATTGGTAGAAGGATACGGCCTATAATTGTTACTAGCAAAATTGTTCCTATAAGCATTGTTGTTAAAATTACTGTTTCTAATGAAATTCACATGAGTCCTATCATTAGCAAGCATAGCTATAATGGTATCAATCTTATCACTCAAGGAAGAGGTTTCCGCAAGAGAATTTACCTTTTTACCTTGTGGAGCTCTCTCGGTGTGCCATTCGGAATAATTTACCATCATGTTGTTGAGTAGCTTTGTTGCGGCGCCCAAGGTAAGGGACATAAAAGTGCCTCCAGCAGCTGAATCAAGTAGGTTCCTTGAAGAAAAATTCACTCCTGCATAAAAAGTTTGGACAATCATCCAAGTAGTCAGTCCATGAGTGGGGCAATTCTTTATCATAGATTTCATTCTTTCCCAAGCTTGAGCAACATGTTCATTATCAAACTGAGTAAACTTCATAATATTGCTACGCAGAGATATAATCTTAGCAGGAGGATAGTATCTACCAATAAAAGCATCCTTACACTTAGCCCATGAATCAATACTATTCTTAGTCAAAGACAGCAACCAATCTTTAGCTTTTCCTCTCAAAGAAAAAGGAAACAACTTGAGCTTAATAATATCACTTTTTACATCCTTATATTTCTGCATCTCACATAGCTCAACAAAATTGTTGAGATGAGCTGCAGCATCTTCAGTACTAGCACCAGAAAATTGCTCTTTCATAACAAGGTTCAACAAAGCAGGCTTAATCTCATAAAAGTTTGCAGCAGGAGCAGGTGGTGCAATAGGAGTGCAGATAAAATCACTATTGTTCGTGCTAGTAAAGTCACACAACTTGGTGTTTTCAGGATTCGCCATTTCAGCAAAACTAAAGTAAACAAGTAAAAACAACTACCAAGGATTCTAATATTTTTGGGTTTTTGATATAAAGCAATGCAGGTAAAATAAATAAAGCAAAGCAAAACAATAACAAAGTAAAGGATGTGCGTGCAAAAACTCCCCTCGCAGAAGTCTTCTACTTCCTCCCCGGCAACGGCGCCAGAAAACTTGTTGCTTGCGTGTAGTAGACGTGGGAAATGCCCAGCCCGTTGGGAACCCCAAGAGGAAGGTGTGATGAGTATAGCAGCTAGTTTTCCCTCAGTTAAGAAACCAAGGTATGTCGATCTTGGAGAGGAGAGACAAACGACTGAAGGTGATGCAGACTGGCTTAATAGCACTCCAACAAGGGCGCACTTGTTAACTCATCTTCGGCCAGTAGCAACACGGAACCTGCACACAACACAACCAAGTACTTTGTTCCCAACTTACGATGAGGTTGTCAATCTCACCGGTTTGCTTGAAACAAAGGTTATGAGTGTATCGAGTGGAAAACAGTAGAGTATGCGAGTAAAGTAAATAGTGCGAGTAAAGTAAACAGTGCGAGTAAAGTAAACATGTGATAGCAATATGATGGAAATAGGACCAGGGTCCACAGTTCACTAGTGGTGTCTCTCCATAAGATAAATAACACATGCTGGGTAAACAAATTACAGTTGGGCAATTGATAGAATAAAGATAAACGTGATATGTCAAGAAGATCACTATGAGATTTACTCTGGGCATTACAACAAAATACATAGACCGCCATCCAACTGCATCTATGACTAATAATCCACTCCCGGGGATATCAATCCGAACACTCCATGAGTATTAAGTTGCGAACAACAGATAATTGCATTAAGCAAAGTGTGTAATGTAAACAAAGCATGTGCCCTTGAGCATAAGAATGTTGTTTTCTCCCTAGTAGCAACAGCACATCTACAACCTTAGAGGTTTCTGTCACTCCCCCAGGTTAAATAGAGGCATGAACCCACTATCGAGCATAAATACCCCCTCTTGGAGTCACTAGCAACTACTCGGCCAAGATAGCTACTAACAACGGAGAGCATGCAAGATCATAAACAACATAGAGATAACAAAAGATATAATTCAGTATAGCAACTCAATCATAACACCAATATTCATCGGATCCCAACAAACCAAACATGTAGAATTACATAACGGTGATCTCAATCATGTAGGGCAGCTCATGAGATCTAAACATGAAGCACATGGTGGAGAAGACAACCATCTAGCTACTGCTATGGACCCATAGTCCAAGGTAGACTACTCACTCATCGCTCCGGAGGCAAGCATGGCGATGAAGAAGACCTCCGGTGGCGATTCCCCTCTCCGACAGGGTGCCGGGAAGAGCTTCTGGACCCTCCCGATCTTCGGGTCGACGGCGGCGGCGGATCGCGATGTGTTCTGGAAAAGTGATCGGGTACTTAGGTTTTTTCCGTCGGGGGGGTCTTTATAGGCGAAGGGGCGATGTCAGAGGTGGAGCCAGGTGGCCTCACACCTGGCTGGCGCGGCCCAGGCCCTGGCCGCGCCAGCCTGGTGTGTGGGGCCCCTGTGGCCCCCCTCCTACTCAAGCTGGCGTGCTTCCACTCTGCTCCAGAGCACTAGCCAGAGCTGCTCCGGGCCAGGCCAGAGCAGAGGTCGGAGCCGCTCCGGGCCACTCCGGAGTGACATGTTTCTGTCACAACGGTCACATTTCGGGGGGCCTTTATAAGCCCCCCTTCTTCTCCAAGGAGTACCTATGCACGAAAAAGAGCTCTTGTTCCTCACTTTCTCTCTCCTCCATTGTTGAGCTCCACATTTCCTTGAGATCTCTTGTTCCCCCCAACCAAACCCTAATTCCTTTGGGGAATCGAGAGAGCAGGTCTTGATCTACATTTCCACCAAGCCAAAAGTGATTCCTCCTCAAGTTCATCAAGTTGCTTGTTACTCTTGGGTTTGTTGGGAAACCCTAGGTGTGCTAGGTCGCCCGGAAGCTTCTGGGTTGTGGATTTGCTTCGGAAAAGTTTGTGAAGGTTTGGAGGCCACCTCAAGGTCTACCACGAGTGATTGAGCTCCTTCTTTGTGAAGGAGGCTCAAGGAGAAGAAGGTGAGCCTCCATGGCGTTCGGGGGTCCTCGGTGGTAACCCGCACCTCTCCAACAGTGATTAGCTTCCCCCAAGGAAGTGAACATCGGGATACATCTTCGTCTCCGCGTGCCTTGGTTATTCCTAATCGAGTTCTCTTACTTGTGCTTTACCTTTGTGATAGCATTTGTGCTTGAAGTATTTCCTTGTATCTTGCTAGAGTGGTTTCACTTAGTTGTTAGGCTCCTCTTTGTTATCCGCATAGCCTAAAACTTGTGAAAAGAATAAGTAAAATTTATAGAAACCTATTCACCCCCCTCTAGGTTACCATCTCTATCCTTTCAATTGGTATCAGAGCCAAGGACTCTTTTTAAGGGCTTTACCGCCTTAAGAGTGAGATGGGTGACAACCAAGATGACACCCCCAGGTATACCGAAGCGCAAGTTCAAGAATTGTTGAGGGAGCGTGAAAAACAAACTCTTGCTTCCATGTCACCTAACTTTGATGAGATAATAGCCGCCTCCATTGCAAAGCATCTTGAGACTATCTCACTTAAACCTTCTACTAGCCCAAGTGTTGATAGTGGTACTAGCAAATCTTCCGCCATCCCTCCCGGGACTTCCGGGAAGGATGGTGAGTTCTATAATAATGTTGGTCATGGCTATTTTACTCCTACTCAAATGCCACATTATAACAATTTGGGAAATTCTCCCATGTATGATGGAACTCACTTTTCTTTTTGGAAGTCTTCTATGGAATCTCATCTTCGCAGTTGTAGCGAGGAGCTTTGGGAAGTTGTTGTTCAAGGATATAAGCCCTTGGACCCAAATGACTTATCCCCCCGAGACAAGTATAACCGCCAACTCAATGCCTCGGCTTGGGACAAGATTCGCAAAGGACTTCATCGTGAACTCCATGATCAAGTCAAGAACATTGAGTCCACCAATGATCTTTGGGAGAGGATTATCATTCTTTAAGAAGGAACTTCTCTTACACAAAAGTCAAATTACAAAGATGAAAAAAGAGACATGGACTACTTTGTCATCCAAGATGGAGAAACACTTAGTCAAGCCTATGCAAGACTTGAAGCTCTCAAAGTAAAGATTGAAGGACTTGGATGTGACAAGTACAATGATGGGTTTGTCATGAACGATGAGTTCATGAAAGATAAGATCGTCACATTAATTGCTCCAGACAATCAACAATTGGCCCTCCACATGCAATTTCTTGATCATAACAAGGATATGACTCCGGATGATCTCATCTCATATTTTGTTGCTAATGAGAACATGGCCATTCAAGGAAAGAAGATGCAAGAGATGGCTCATGCAATGAAGGGTACCAATCTTGCATTAAAGGCAAGAGAAGTGCCCCGTTATGAAGAAGAAGAAGAAGAAGAAGAAGAAGAAGAAGATGGCGATCAAGGAGAAGTGGCGGACATAAGTGATTTGGCCCAATATCTTATTCTCTTTGCCAAGAAGTATGGTCTTGGTTCAATAAGGAGAGGAAGGTTCTCTTCAAACAAGTCTAGAGTCAAGGGGGATTCAAGATTGTGCTATAATTGTAATGAAGCGGGACACCTTGCCGGATTGTGTCCCTATGAGAAGGGAGAAGATAGGTTGAAGCCTAATCCCCTTAACATGAGAAGAGATAAGCCACAAGATGGAAGAGCCAAGTTGAGGCCAAATCCCCTTAACTTGAGAAGGGACAAGCCACAAGATGGAAGAGCCTTCCTTGGGGCTACTTAGACCTCCGATGATGAGGAAGATGAAGATGAAGACAAAGTGGTTGGTATGGCCTCTTTGGCATTGGCTTCCTTGGGCTCTCTATTTAATCAAGATTACTCCCAGGACTATGGTAGCTCTTCCTCCTCATTTACTTGCCTCATGGCAAGGGAGGCAAAGGTAACCACATCTACTCCATCACAACTTACATTGACAAATGATGAAATAATTAATGATGATGATGTTACTGCTCATGATAATCTTATAAAATTTTGTGCCTCAACTCGTGGAGTCTCTCGCTCAATGTTTAAGTACCTAATGGACCTTGTCTATGAAAAGGAAGATGCCATTAGGGAATTAAGCACCCTTCTTGAAGAAGAGGATAGGAAATCAAATCTCCTTGAGCAAGAACTTGAAATTGAGAAAGAGAGCGTCTCTACACTTTCACAATCCATTGATATGTATGAACTTGACAAAGCCAAAACTCTTTATAATCGTGATGAAGCTCTTAAACTTTCACAAGAGCTTGATGCCTCAAAGAAAGAGCTTGAAGTTGCGCATGCTAATCTCTCTAAGGATTTTGAGCATCTTGAGAAGAACCACTCTCTTCTTAAGGGGGAGCTCACTACCCTTAGAAAGACTTATGATCAACTTCATGCTTCTCACATGAAGACTCTTGGTACTCCTAGTTCTCCTATAGTTGTTGATCTTAATGCTTGTGCTTCTAACATCTTATGTGATCAAGCCTCTCTCCTTGAGGAGAATAAAAAGCTAAAAGCCCAACTTAAGAAAGGGCTCATTTCATGCATTCAAGGTGAGAAGAATCTCAATGAGGTTCTTAGTAATCAAAAGGTGAACTCCTCACGTGGAGGACTTGGGTTCAACTCAAATAATAATAAGATTGCTCCTCCATCTCAAAAGATTAACTTTGTGCAAGAGGGACACAAAGGAAATGTGAGCAAAAATGCTAATGTTACAAATGTCATTGCTTCAAAAAGCATTCCTATGCATAACAATTTTGCGGGAAAATATAACCCATCTTATGTGCTTTGCAAATATGATGATGGTTATGTGTATGCTAAATATGTGGGTCCCCGCAATGAATATGCCTTTAGGGAATATGCTATTTGGGTTTCTAAGACCCTTGTTACTAACGTTAAAGGACCCATTGTGAAATGGGTACCTAAATTCTAGCCTTGATCTTTTGTAGGGATATGCCTCCGGTGGATCCAAATGGATTTTTGATAGTGGATGCACAAATCATATGACCGGAGGAAAAGTTGTGTTTGATTACTACAAAGATGATCCAAATTCTACCACAAGCATTCTCTATGGAAACAATGAACGGGGAAAGGTATTGGGTTCGGGCAAGGTTGTGATTGCCAAGGATATCACCCTTGAGACCATCCTCCTTGTTAAAACCCTTGGTTACAATTTAATTTCCGTTCGTCAACTTGCAATTTGTGGTTTTGATACCACCTTCTCCTTACATTATGTGAAAGTCTTTAGGAGTGATAATCTTGAAGTGGCCTTTGTTGGGCATGTCGAAAACAACCTTTACGTGGTTGATTTCTTGAAAGAGAGCACTCATTCTTTGACATGTCTAATGGCCAAGGCCGATGTGGGTTGGTTGTGGCATCGTAGACTTGCCCACGTCAGTATGAGAAATCTCAAATAACTCCTAAAGGGTGAGCATGTTGTTGGTCTAACCGATATATCTTTTGAGAAGGATCGTCCTTGTAGTGCTTGCATTGCCGGGACGCAAAAGGAGAAACTTCATCCCTCCATGACTACAATATCAACTTCAAGACCCTTGGAACTTCTTCATATGGATTTATTTGGTCCAAGCTATTATGATAGTCTTGGTGGGAAGAAGTATGGCCTTGTTATTGTTGATGATTATTCAAGATACACGTGGGTATGTTTCCTCAAGTCTAAATAAGACACTCACAAGGAATTCATCATCTTTGCCAAGCAAGCGGAAAGGGATCTTGGATGTGAAATGAAGGCCATTAGGACCGATAATGGGTCCGAATTCAAGAACTACTCCATGAATGATTTCATTGAAAATGAAGGGATAAAGCATCAATTCTCCACACCTTATACCCCTCAACAAAATGGGGTAGTGGAGAGGAAGAACCAGACTCTCATTTAGATGGCTAGAACCATGTTGAATGAATTCAAGTCTCCCCATAATTTTTGGGCCGAAGCCGTCTCAACCGCTTGTCATGCATCTAACCGGCTCTTCCTCCGCAAGATCTACAACAAGACCCCGTATGAGCTCCTCACCGGGAACAAGCCTAACATCTCATACTTTCGAGTATTCGGTTGTAAGTGTTTCATTAAAAATAAGAAAGAAAGGCTTTCTAAATTTGAGTCTAGGACTATAGAGGGTATTTTTGTTGGTTATCCATCGGATTCTCACGCCTATAGATACTACAACCCAACCAATGGGAAGGTTGAAGTATCTTGTGATGTGGACTTTGATGAGAATAATGGCTCCCAAGTGGAGCAAGTTGTTCAAAATGTTGTAGGAGATGCCGATTCTTCACAAGTGATAAGGTCTATGGGTATTGGGAATATCTTGCCCGTGGAATCTTGTCAAGATCAAGCCATTCCAAATGAAGACTCGAGCTGAACTCATGTTGAACCCCCTTCCTCAACTCATGATGAACACTCCTCTCAAGATGAGGCTTCTAACCAAGAACAAGTATCTAGCCCTCAATCCAATGAGAAAGATCAAGGAGAAGAGCAAGTACTTCCTCATTCAAATGATCAAGCTCAAGTTGATTCAAGTGCTATTGGCGAAGCTCAAACCGAGTTTATTGGCTATGATGGTCAACCTCGCCAAGTTCGTGCCTCCACAAGACAATCATCCTTGGTTGTTGATAATGTGCTAGGAGGTCTATCAAGAGGGGTTATAACTAGAAGACAACTTCACAACTTCGTCACTATCCATGCATTTGTCTCATTCCTTGAACCCCTCAAGGTAGTTGAAGCTCTTGGGGATCCCGTTTGGATTGAAGCAATGAATGATGAACTCCATAGCTTTGAGCAAAACAAGGTTTGGTCTCTTGTGGAGAGACCCAAAGACCACAAGATTAATGTCATTGGGACCAAGTGGATCTTCAAGAACAAGCAAGATGAAAATGGGATCGTTGTTTGCAACAAGGCAAGGTTAGTTGCGCAAGTTACTCACAAGTCGAAGGTATGGACTATGAGGACACCTTTGCGCCGGTTGGCCGTCTTGAAGCTATTTGTCTTTTACTTGCTTATGCATCGTTTCATGATTTCAAACTTTATCAAATGGACATGAAAAGTGCTTTTCTAAATGGTCCTTTGAAAGAAGTGGCATATGTTGCTCAACCCCCGGGTTTCAAAGATCCACACTATCCCAACCATGTGTATTTACTCCATAAGGCACTCTATGGTCTCAAGCAAGCTCCACGTGCTTGGTATGAGTACCTTAGGGATTTCTTACTCAAGGATGGGTTTAGTATGGGTAAGGTTGATTTCACCCTTTTCACCAAGCGGGTTAAAGGGGGTGGCATTTTCTTATGTCAAATTTATGTTGATGACATTATCTTTGGTGGTACTAGTCAAATGCATAACAAGCAATTTTCTGAGTTGATGACTAGGAAATTTGAGATGTCCATGATGGAGAAGTTGAAGTTTTTCTTAGGTTTTCAAGTGAAGCAACTTCGTGAAGGAACCTTCATCTCCCAAGAAAAATATACTCTTGATATGCTCAAGAAATTCAATATGGAAAAATCTAAAGTCAAGGTTGCCAAGACTCCAATGCCAACCAATGGGCAACTTGGACTTTGTGAAGATGAAAAGGATGTGGATCAAAAGGTATATCGTTCTATGATTGGATCCTTGCTTTATCTTTGTGCATCTAGACCCGATATTTCATTGAGTTTAGGTTTATGTGCTCGATATCAAGCCGCTCCAAAGGAGAGCCATTTGATGGCGGTCAAACAGATCCTTCGATACCTTGCTCACACCCCATGCCTTGGACTTTGGTATCCTAAAGGTGCCACTTTTTCTCTTGTTGGTTACTCGGATTTCGATTGGGCCGGAGACAAGGTTGACCGAAAGTCTACTTTGGGCACTTGTCAATTTCTTGGAAGATCTTTGGTGAGTTGGAAGTCAAAGAAGCAAAACTGCACATCTATGTCCACCGCCGAAGCCGAGTATGTTGCCGCGACAAGTTGTTGTGCCCAATTACTTTGGATGAAGCAAACCTTGAAGGACTTTGGAGTTACTTGTGGAGTTATGCCACTCTTATGTGATAATGAAAGTGCCATCAAGATTGCACATAATCCCGTGCAACATGAGAGGACCAAGCATATTGATATTCGTCATCATTTCCTCCATGATCATGTGAATCTTGGAAACATCTCTCTTATGTATGTCAAGACCGAAGAGCAATTGGCGGATATTTTCACGAAGCCTTTGGATGAAGCAAACTTTTGTAGGCTAAGGCATGAGCTCGGTATCTTGGATCCTAAAAACTTGGCTTGATTTCTTGACCACACCTTACTCCTTGTTTATTGTGTTTAGTTGCACCGCACATGTAGGGCGAGCCATTTTGCCATGTCTTGGCACAATGCATACCTATGTGTGCGACATCAATAGACCCAATGTCATGATATGGGCCCTAGGATTTATCTTCACGGTGCCATGACATTTGTGCTTAACATAGGGGGAGTCATCCCCCGCCCTTCATTTGCCTCCATTTTTATTGGTCCATTTATTTGAGGCTTGTTGTTCTCTTAAGGTTCAAATCATGCCCATTGCTTCTTGTTGTTGTTTCTGCATTTTCTTCTCTCTATTTGGGCATGATAGGACGTGCTTTTACTGAAAATTGTGCATGCCATTTTTTTCAGACCTCTCTTAAGTCTTCTGGCCACGTCGGAGCAGCTCCGGATTCGGCTCCGGGTCAGCCCAGAGTAGAGCCCGGAGCGGCTCCGGCCCACTCCAGCGTGACCAGCCCCTTAAGGGTCAGGGAGGGTCTAGCCTCTCCTCTCTCTCCTTCCCATTTGCCTCCCACCCCACCCACCCCGCGCTAGGGTTCCAGTCGCCGCCGCCTCCGCCCACCTATCTCTCCTTTCATCGCCTCCGCCCACCTCCACTCCCCACCGTCAAGGTTGTGCTACCTTCTCTCCTCCACCGGTTTCGGACCTGGAGGACCATGTCGTCGCACTCGGGTACTCCTCCTCTCCTTTCCCCTCTCGATTTCTCCCTTTACTCCATTTTTTTTTTGCAAAATCGAGGGTTCTAGGGTTTGCTTTCCTGCCCATGGAGTCCACCCATCTTTGCTTCCCTCCATGGTCTCTCATGCCTACTCTACACCATGTTGATGTTGTGAGCCAGTTTGCGGTGTTTTGGGCTCACCGCAAAGCCCGGAGTACCACCCGGAACCACTTCGGCCGCTGCTCTGGCCCGCCCAGAGCAGGACCCGGAGCAGCTCCGGCCTGTACTCCGGCCTGCGCAGTGTTGCCCGACCCACCTCCTTCTGCACATCTTCATTGTGTATTGTCTCTTGGTCCTTTTTCTTCGGCACACACATTTATCTTTTGGGTGTTTCATTGGTCTTCGTTTCTCCACAGGTGACACTGATGACCGCCTTGAGACTCGTGAAGCCCGCCGGAAGAGGAAGCCTATTCTTAAGCAGCTCAAGTCCAGAGTGATGCCTCTTAGGAATTCTAAGAAGCCCCTTCCTCCTACAGCTTGTGCCCGTGGCCGGGTGAAGGACAGACTCCCTTGGGGAGGGGACGAGGCTGTGTTAGTGGCAGTCATCCGTGTACTGCGACTGAGATTGCCAGTGCAACCAGTGATGAAGAAGATGAGGATGATAGTTTTGACAGTGTTGTGTTTGATGGGGCTGAGATTGAGGCTGAGGCTGCAGCTGAAGAAGACACTGAAATTGGTGAGGATGGTTGGGGGGGTGACCGTGTTCCCACGGAAAACATTCGCCACATGCACATTCGCAAGTGGCGTGCTTTGAGGAGGTTAAATCCGTACCACTTTAGCACTCGTTAGAATCATGAAGACCATCGGTTTTGGACCAAAGTTCAACCAAAGATTATGCAAGATGTTTATCTCTCTATGTCCAAGCGGTCTACCATTGCTCGTGCCAAGTCCATCAACACCAACTGGATGCATCTTCATGGGGATTCCGACGCTCCTCTCCTTCGTCGCCTGTTGGAAGGTTTGGGTCTTTGGCGCCTTGCTTGTTTCAACCAAGACTATTGTCCTGAGCTTGTGCAAAAATTCTATTGCACGGTCTACTATCACAAGAGTGGGCCCATTGACCTTACTTGGATGTGTGGCAACCATAAGATCTCAAGCACCAAGTTAGCCTTTGCTACTGCTCTCGGCGGTTCTAGCTGGTTTGAGCATGAGAATATGCATGCTCAGCTTAATGCTCCTAAGGAAGACCTTCTGTTTTGCTACCCCGCTGACAATAGGAGCAAGCCGGGTATGATTAGCACTATGTATCCCACTTATCGCCAGCTTGCTTATGTGCTTAAGGATACTATCTGTCAGAAGGCAGGAGACTACTCTGCTATACCAGGCCACATGGTCAACATCATGCGTCTTGCTCATCCTGACGCCATTCGCCCTGTTGATGGTATTGATTTTATTTGGCAGGAGATTCACAATGGAGTTATTGAGAGACGGTCGCCTGCTTATGCTCCTTATCTCCACCGGTTCTTCATGTCTGCTGCTCGCGAGCATTGGGCTGATATTATGTATGGTCGACGGTTAGTCACCCATGAGCTGCACACCCCCACAGTTGTGTCGGGCCCTATTCCTCCTGAGTATGCTGCTTCTGTTCAGCCCTTCCCTCATCCGTCTGGTGCTTCTCGGCCCCTTGAGCATGGCAGCAAGAGGCGCCATGATCCTCAGTCTCAGGCCGGTCCCTCCACTGGACCGCGTGTTTCAGCTCCCCCGCAGAGAAGGGGAGTAGGTGCCTTCTTTCGGAGTTTGTTTTCCACTTGCCGTGATGCCCGTGTCTATAGTCATGATGCCAGAGAGTTTGCCAAGGAAGGGTGTCTCCTTCAGAATACAGATCGCAGAGCTCAGGGTCTCACTTCTGAGGCAGATCCTCCTGAGTTGGCTCCCACTGCCTTTGTTGATATTCCGATACCCGATGTCACCGATGCTGATTGGTTCTCCTACTTTGGTGGTGGCTATGGAGGTGGTTCTGATGCTGGTTTTGGTGGTGCTTCATCTTATGCTCCCGGCGGAGATGGCGGCTCTAATGTTGATCCTCAAGGTAGTCCTCATGATGGTGCAGCGAGTGGTTCCGCTCATGATGAGTGATGGTTTTATTGCCGTGTCTACTCTCTTTTTCTCCTTTTTGGTGCTTCGGTGCCAAAGGGGGAGAAGGAAGTAGAGTTCTATTTTTTAGTTGGATTTTGCGTGAGTCACAAGTCACTTATTTTGTGTTTATTCGTGCTTATTGACTTGTGTACTCGATTGCCTGATTTGGTTTTATGTTGGACCTCTTTGTGGTACTTCGTTGTTTTGTGTGGACAAGCACTTATCTATGCATGGTGATATATTATTAATTGTTATTGTCCTATCTCCATGCTATCCTTTAACTTGTCATTATGCCATGTTTTACTGTTGTTATTATATCTTGGCATAGGTTATTTTGAGCTAGGGGGAGTTTGCTCTAAATTATATCTCTATCTTGAGAACTCTAATCCTAGTTGTCATCGTACACCAAAAAGGGGGAGATTGTAAGGGCATTTTGCCCTTATATTTATTTTGGTGATGATGACACTTATTTATGGGACTAACATAATCTCCAAGTTTCATTCTAAGATTTAGTCCCTTGTGTTGATAATGGTGAAAGGAAGGAGACCCCCCAATTAAAAAAGAAGAAAAGAGTCGGCATACTCCTTTTTCCGGTTTGTATTTGAGTCATAGGTATGCCACACTATTAAGAGGGGCTCGTGATGAACTTGTTGAGGATAATATTTTTCCTATATTTTTCCCACGTCTTGTCGAGTCGAAAAGTCCATTGTACTTTGTCCCTGTGCCTCTCAGCCGCAGCCGGAGTAGGGTCCGGAGCAGCTCTGGGCTGTACTCCGGGCGGGGCAGTGAAGCTGCCAGGCTTCCAGCCTTGCTCCAGAGTACCCCCTAGAGCTGTTCCGGGCCAGGCCGGAGCAGCGGCCTGAGCAGCTCCGGACCATACTCTGGGCGGAGCAGTGAAGCTGGCGTGCTTCCACTCTGCTCCAGAGCACTAGCCAGAGCTGCTCCGGGCCAGGCCAGAGCAGAGGTCGGAGCCGCTCCGGGCCACTCCGGAGTGACATGTTTCTGTCACAACGGTCACATTTCGGGGGGCCTTTATAAGCCCCCCTTCTTCTCCAAGGAGTACCTATGCACGAAAAAGAGCTCTTGTTCCTCACTTTCTCTCTCCTCCATTGTTGAGCTCCACATTTCCTTGAGATCTCTCATTCCCCCCAACCAAACCCTAATTCCTTTGGGGAATCGAGAGAGCAGGTCTTGATCTACATTTCCACCAAGCCAAAAGTGATTCCTCCTCAAGTTCATCAAGTGAACATCGGGATACATCTTCGTCTCTGCGTGCCTCGGTTATTCCTAATCGAGTTCTCTTACTTGTGCTTTACCTTTGTGATAGCCTTCGTGCTTGAAGTATTTCCTTATATCTTGCTAGAGTGGTTTCACTTAGTTGTTAGGATCCTCTTTGTTATCCGCATAGCCTAAAACTTGTGGAAAGAATAAGTAAAATTTGTAGAAACCTATTCACCCCCCCTCTAGGTTACCATCTCTATCCTTTTAGTGGTGATCTGTGTTTGTGTGTACCTTCATTGCGACGCGTTTCCTCTTCTTTGACTGTTAGCTTATTTCCTACTAATCTTAATCCTTGCAATGCTGCCCGATGCATGTGTTCTCTTAGGTCCCCCGGATTTGGCTGCGTAGTGTACAGATATGCTTGTGCTGCTACGAGTGCTGCTTCAGGCGTCTTTGGCATGATGTTGCCTCGCTCATCAACTGATAAGAAAGATGAGACGAGGTTTTTGGAGAGATTTCTTCTATCTGAGTGCTCGAGATTCTGTATTCGTGATCCGTGCCTATTATGCCTTCTGTTGTTTGTATATGACGCATTGCTACGTGCTTCGTGCATAGCCTTGCTTGTTGCACTTACTGAATTCCCTCCTTTTCCTTATTTCGCTTCTCTCTTTTGCCAGTTGTCTTGCTTGTCGATGCAGGGCGTAGTGGTAACCTGAAAGTACATCTTTGCTTGCATCTACTGGGATGGCTGCACCGTTGTCGATTGCTGCTTTGATTATGTTTCACTCATCATCTGATAGTCGAACTTTTACTCTGGTTGTCAAAGAATCTATGATATCTCCTTCTGCCAAGTGGTTTGCTCCTCTTGTTATATTTGCTGGGTTGAGTACTGGATTGTTATTGTCGTCGAGCTCTTCTGAGTTATCTCTTATGATTGCAAACACTTGGTACTTGTGGTCGATTTTGCTGCTAAAACTTGAGAAGATCGTTTGATCTTCTTCATGAAGTTCTAATCATGTTTTCCACGTATCTGTGGACTTGTTTGAGGTGATGTTGAGGCAGATCATGAAGTCTCCCGATGGCTCTCCTAAGTCGAGGTTATCCATTATTTCGTCGAGTTCTTCAATTTCATCTCCAATATTCTCCGTCGGCATGAAGCTAACCAGCGAGTTTACCTCGCTAGAAGAGCCAAACAATGATTCTGACATTGCTCCGGACGCAGTTTTCTTTGCCGATGGACCCGATTTCGTCGGATCTGAAAGGCGAATTGTTCCCAAAGATCCGACGCGAAAGTTGAGGCTTTCGATCATCAAATCCATCTCCTAATCTAAGCTTGCAAAGATCGGAGTAAGGGTTGGTGGATGAGGTTGAAAATCTGCGGCTTCAGAGGTGACCTGATTTCCGTCGACTTTCGGGTTGCTGTTGGCTGAATGCGAAAAAGCCGTCGAATTCATGGTTCCAACACCCAAGATCCCCATGGTCGGCGCCAATTGATGAGGGTTAACTCGGCAAATGTCCTAGATAAAGGACTTAGGATCGGGGGAAGAAGGCGTCGGATGAACTCGAAGATAAAAGATCAGACAAACTAGGTGAAACGTAATACATGGTGAGAATAAGCGGGCAATCAACTGGCTCAATCTCAATCTGTCCCTGGCCGGCCTCTCCTGGCCCCTATATATAGGTGGCCTGGTCTCGAGGATGCGGTCGGGTTCAATACAAATTACAATGTCTGCATACGATATCATCTCGTATTTCGACTACATCTATGCTTGGGCCTATCTATCGGGCCCCAGGGGTACTAAGATAACGGGCCTTAATAGCTATACCCTTGTCACATGGTGATTCTATTAGTTGCTACCTTTGTGAAAATTTTAAAGCTCACATTTAAAAGACATATTGGTCTATATTGTTGGATCTAAATTGCATTTTCTTTCTTTGGCAAAAGCACTATAGTACTAAGATTTAAATGAAACAAAGGTAGTTCTCCCTTGTGAAAAGCCATAAACAATTCCAAGAGTTCAGTTTTTATTCCTTCCCAAAATCTATGGTAGAATTCAGCCGGAAAACCATTTGGACCTGGTGCTTTATTTTTTCCATTTGCATTATTGCATCGTGAATTTACTTTTTAGTAAACTCGGCACACAAAATAGAACTCTCTTCATCTGATATTTGAGGAATATATGTTATTTCGATTCTATCATAGAAAAATTGTTGATTTGTGAATCACCAAAAATATTTTTGTAGTACTCCGAAATGTAAGTTTTGAGACCCTCCTGCCCAACTATGGTTCCCTCCTCTTGTTCCAATTGGAAAATTTTCTTCCTTCTATGCTTTCCGTTTGCAACCAAATGAAAGTATTTAGTGTTGTTTCCTCCTTCTTGAACATTTTTAACTTTTGCTCTCTGGGCCCATTTTATTCTTAATCTCTTCATAATTTAGCTAAGCTATCATTTGCAATGCGCAAATTATATCGCTCATCTTTATTTAGTGGGGCTAATTCTGCCTTTTTATCCCAAAAAAATCAATAACACTTGGAAGTCTTTCCTTTTCTTTCTTATAGACACTACTAGTATGTTTTGCCCAACCCCGTAAAAAACTTCTAACATGCCGAATCTTAGATTGCCAAGTTTCCATAGGGTTATCTTTACTTTTGACCGAATTCCATTCTTTGGATACCATTTCCATGAACCCATCTTTCCTTAACCAAGAAAGTTCAAAGGAAAAGATCGATTTATTTTCAACATGAGCTTGCTCACCCGAATCAAGCAGCAAAGGAGTATGATCTGACCTGGCTCTAGCAAGATATTGGACTATGACTAATGGAAACTTGCTTTCCCATTCAACACTAGCTAAAACTCTATCCAGCTTCTCATATGTTGGATTTTCTCTACGACTTGTCTAGGTGTATTGTCTACCCGACAAAGAAATCTCTCTTAGATCAAGACTTTCTATTATTGCGTTAAACATGAAAGGCCATCTAGGATTGAAGTTATCATTATTCTTATATTCTTTTCGATGGATAATATTGAAATCACCACTGATCATTAAAGGCAAAGATTCCCTGTCACAAGTCCAAACTAATTTAGATAGGAATTCCGGTTTCTTTGTATCTTGATCTGCCCCATACACCGGAACCAAAGCCCAATCAAAACCGTCACACTGGGACCGAATATGGAACTTCACACAGAAATCTCCATTAGTTACCTTGTTAACTTGAAGCATTGTTCAATTTATTCCTACTAGCATACCACCAGACCACCCTTGTGGAGGTAGACAGTATCATTGAAAATCAACTCCAGATAGATGAGTTAAAAAAGGAACAGAGAAATGAGATCTACCTGTTTCCAAAACAGCAAAGAAATCAAGCCTATGCTCCCTAATAGTCTCATGAACAAAAGAATGCTTAGCCAAATCCCCAAAACCATCTCTGTTCCAGAAAAAACCTTTCATTTTAAATTCTCTTTTTCTTTAACTTTTTACTACGTCTTCTTGTAGCAGTGTTTCAAGATTTCTGTTCTTATAAGCTCTTTTTGGTTTTATAGACCACATGAAAAGATCCTTATGATCTGTAGTCTCATCCTCATCCTCATGCAAGAGATCATCGCAAAGTTTGTTTGCTTCTTCTACAATGAAGCTACTGTTTCCCTCAAGCATATTATTACAATTTTCCTCATTTCTTTGTAACATAAACAAGGTGCGCGAAATATCATTGTCTTTAAGAGTTTTAATTGATTTTGTATTTTACTAGGTGAACTTACCAAAGAAACCCCCAATTTAAATGCCCTCTACTCTATTTCAGAATTAGAAAAAAAACATCTAAAGTAAACTTTGGTAACACATTTGTACATGAGAAGTTTGAAGGATCTCTTGCTTTTGCCTGAAGTTGTGCATGTTCCAATTGAGTCGCATCACAATTAGGTTGAGCCTTGACCCGCTCACCAGATCTCGCCCCAATAGCCAAAGAATCTGGAATACCGCCAAAATCTATTACCTCCTTCTCTGAATATCTTCCACCAAGAAAACCCACAGTTTCGTCCTAAGCAACAAAGTCAGAATTTGAAACTGACTTCGCCTCAAGGCTTGCGTGGTGTTGAAGAAGAAGATGGCACACGAGAGGTAACATCAACAGCAGGCGACTTTCGGAGATTTTCCTTCACAGCCTGTCGCCACAGAAAATCTAGAAAACTGAGTGTATAGATACTGCAGAAGTAGCAACAATATATAACAAAGACAAGTCTCCTTACAAAGCGGTTTTTCTAGCGGCGCCGTGGCCTCCCGGTCAGGTTTGCACCATCCGTTTCTGATTTGCGATTCACGCTGCTCAAGTATACTTCACCTATACCTGTTTCACGGCACAAGGACACCAACGCCACCAACCCACGTAACTCCTCTCTCTGAATCTCGATCCAGAAAAGTTACTCCGCTGCAGCAGCGACGAGAAGCTGGCGGCCGGCGAGCCTACGGGTGTGCGGCCGGATCGACGGCGAGAGTGCGAGCAGCCGGAGGTGGAGCAGGAGAACGCTCGCCGGACAGGGGTGAACAAGCACGAGGTGATACATCAGGGTCCGTTTTTCAACTACTTCCTTAGAGCATGACTAACAGAGGCGACCTGTATGTACTCGCGATATACAGGTTCTTCGACAGCGGTGGTGATCAGCACCTGCAAACATAACTCGTAAAAATAGAAAATTTGAAAAACCCTGGGTGACGAGGGTTAACTCGACAAATGTCCTAGATGAAGGACTTAGGATCGGGGAGATAGGGCGTCGGATGAACTCGAAGGTAAAGTTAGTCGAAATAGGTGTGTGTCGAAAGTAAACTTGGGTGTTCAACCTGGCTTGCTTTTTATCTGTCCTACACCGTCCCCTCCTGGCCCCTATATATAGGTGGCCAGGTCTCGAGGATCGGGTAGGGTCCGATACAGATTACAATATCGACATACGGTAGGAACTCGTATTCGACTATCATTACAATTGGGCCTAGCTTAACGGGCCTCAGGGGTACTCAACTAACGGGCTCTATTAACTATACCCTTGTCAGTAGCCCCTAAGATTCTACCAGAATTGTAGATTCGGGTTGAATCTCTAATCTTCAAATCTTCGACTTGATCAATTCTTCGACTTGTTCTTATCTTCAAATCTTCGACTTGGTCTTTCGACTTATATTTATGATAATTTATTCGCAAGGGGTCTTGATGAACAAGCCTGACAACTCTGACAGATCAAGAGGTCAGTTAACTGCCGGAACAGATACTTGTCACCTACTTCAAATTCAATCCCCTTGGATTTGAATTCGGGATACCGGTCAAACCCACTCTTTTGTCGCATCTAGGACTTACAAAGAATGAATCCCAGTGATTCTCAGGCTACCCAGTGCGTCCACCAGGATTTTCTTCGCGTCGTAGACACGGATACATGCTAGCAGAGCGCATCCATGTGCGTATACCGGGCCACACAGGACGGATCCTGGGGTCTTACCTTCGTGATAAATCACGGCATTCGAGTTTCGTTGCGATAACGCAACTCGAGAATCTTATGTCGCAGCCAAGTTTTTGACTGATAAAAATCAAAGAAATTTGGATTTTAAATTAATCTTCTTCGCTCCCGATGGGAGTAATCTCTTTGCACTTTTGTCGACTATATAGTCGAAGTTTGTATACTAACCCTTCTTCATCTCCATTATTAATTATCTCATCCTCTATCGGGTGCGCGCTCAGCGCTCCCGATGGGAGTAGCCCCCGAGGCTATGTTTGGATACTTGTAGTCAAGCATAGGCTCAAAGTTCATTTCTTCTTCCTTCTGTTAACGTCCACTATTTGCAAGCCTCCGAGTCCAAGTAGAGGTTTTCATATCGTGCAACCACAATCTTCTCTTCATGTTTCTCTCTCTTTTTTTTCCTTTTCCCTTTGGTATTGTCGTCTGCTGTGTGCAGAATTTAACTCCTGTTGTAAAATATTTTGACGGGCCTTGCTTTAGCACGGGGGCCCGATAATGCGTGCTTATAAATAAAGCACCCTCTAGCAAGGGTAAAAACCCTAATCAAATTCCTCCTCCGCCGCATCATCTTCTCCCTCCATCTAGGGTTTTCCTTTTTCCTTTGTCCACATGGCTGATGCAGATGGCTCCCGACTGAACCTTGGCTCTCCGGTGGTGCCCCGAGGCCGAGGTCGCCCTCGTGGAAGCAAAAACATGAACAACACCACTTCGGCCGCAGCAGGATCATCATCGGCCGCTCCGGCTAAGCGTCGCCCCGGCCGCCCACCTGGTAGTAAGAACAAGCCCAAGGTGACTGGCGCTGCTCCAGGTCCAATCGCTCCTCCTCCTGCTACTTCCGCTGCTCCTGTTGCGCCTCCCCGAATCTTTTCTTTCCTCTGCATTGCCATGGCGCAGTGCCGTGAGATTCAGCGCCTGCCACTGAATTTCACCAAGTTCATGGATGGGCGCGAACTGCGAGAGGCGGTTCTCTGCGAACAGTCTGGCAGTGGTATCCCATACGAGGTGGAGGTGTGGTATGATAGCGACGGCGAGCAGTACTTTAAGGGTGGTTGGTCGCAGTTTGCAGAAGACCACAACATCCACCAAGGCTTCTTCATGGCCTTCGACTTCCATATCGGCACGTCGAAGTTCGACGTGAAGATCTACGACGGCACCCTCTGCCAGAAGAAATATGAAGCTGAAGTCCACTTCCATTAGGGTCTATCTTTTATGTAATCTTGTGTAATAATGGCATTGTTTGCCATGTTATCTGTAACGAATATTTTCACTTCGCTTTGATGTCTTTACTAGTACCATGAAAACAAGTCATTGTTCTGAGGTACGCTTGAGATATATCGGGTTCTTTGCGAACCAATTGGTATGAAGAGTATCGGGTTCCTTTGTGAACCATTTTGTTTGAGTTTTTATCGGGTTGTCTATACAACCTTTATAGTGAAAAATACCTTCAAATCGCAATAAAAATTCCTTTCGTACGACCCGAGGGTTGAAGCCCCCGAGCGGAGAAGTAGAGATATTTGTACAACTTTGTCGAGTTCAACCCAAAGAACCCGACCTATGGCCTCATGTTCTGGGTTCAGAAGGGTAACTCGAATTTAATGATATCAACAGAGTTGTTTTACGCGTAAAAACGTCGTAGCTGCTCTGCGTTCCACGGATTGCTCTCGTCTTTTCCTGTCTTCTTGTCTTGTAGCCGATATGCTCCCCCTGGTATTACTTCTGTGACGATGTAGGGTCCCACCCAAGGGGATTCCAATTTGCCGTGGCTGTCTTGCCTGAGTCGCAAAACTAGGTCTCCCACCACGAAGGATCGTGGACGAACTCGACTACTATGGTAGTTTCGTAGGCTCTGTTGATACTGCGTAGCCCTTTCTAATGCTTTATCTCTTGCTTCATCTAGTGCATCGACATCATCTTGCAATGCTTCTGTTGATGTTGTCTCGTCATATGCTGTCACTCTTGGAGCCTCGTGCGTAACCTCGACTGGAAGCACGGCTTCTGCGCCGTGGACCAGGAAGAAAGGAGTTTCTTGAGTTGCTGCATTAGGCGTAGTTCTTAGACT
This sequence comes from Dactylis glomerata, assembly GCA_007115705.1. Lineage (NCBI taxonomy): Eukaryota > Viridiplantae > Streptophyta > Magnoliopsida > Poales > Poaceae > Dactylis > Dactylis glomerata. The sequence goes on along the minus strand of QXEO01001062.1, from coordinate 130,974 downwards.
CCAAAGAACGGAGGGCAATTCTTCTACCCAAGCACTCTTGGCTTTCTCGAGAGGTGCTAAGAGCCTCTTTTTTATCCCACTACATATCAGGCCATTGGCTTTTTCGACTTGCCCGTTTGTCTTCGGGTGCGCCACAGATGCGAATTTTAGCTTGATCCCTAATCCTTCGCAGTAACTCTTGAATTCCTTTGAAGTGAAATTTGTCCCGTTGTCTGTGATGATGCTATATGGTACACCAAAACGGAAAACTATTGACTTGATGAAGCTAATTGCTGCCGTAGAATCTTGAGTTGTCACCGGGGCCGCTTCCACCCATTTGGTGAATTTATCGACTGCTACTAGCATGTAGACATGCCCTCCTGGCCAGGATTTGTGCAACTTTCCCACCATATCTAGGCCCCATTGTGCGAAAGGCCAAGATAATGGTATTGTTTGTAGCTCCGCTGCTGGTGCATGCGGTCTAGATGCAAACCTTTGACATGCTTCACACTTTCGAACTATATCTTTTGCGTCCTCGATGGCTGTTAGCCAATAGAATCCTACTCGGAAAGCTTTTGCTGCTATTGCTCTGCTGCTAGCATGATGGCCGCATACTCCACCGTGTATGTCTTGTAGAATTGTTTGTCCTTCCTGGGGTGTTACACAACGCTGCAAAACGCCGGTAATACTTTTCTTGTATAACTTCCCCTGCAACACGACAAACGCCTTCGATCTTCGAGTTATCCTCTTGGCCTCCACTGCATCTTCTGGTAATTGCTTATTTATCATGTATGCAAGATATGGCTGCATCCATGTTTCTTCTATCATCATGACCTCCTCTGGCTCCGATGGAGCCCCCGAGTCTGCTGCAGTAGTCGAGCTTTTCCCACTTTTTATTGATCTTTCTACTATTTCTTCCCAAAATACTCCGGACGGCACGGGTAAACATTGTGACCCGATATTTGCTAGATTGTCGGCTTCTTCATTGCTATTTCTGCTTATGTGCGAGACTTCGCATCCATCGAATGTTCCTTTGAGATAGTGATATAAATTCTTGTAGGCCATCATGTTGTCATTGATTGTGTCACATCTATTCATAACTTGCTGGACAACAAGGTTGGAGTCTCCGAATATTTTTAGGCGAGTTGCTCCACATGCTTTGGTCATCTTCATTCCGTGCAATAGAGCCTCGTACTCTGCTTCGTTATTAGAAGCCTGTGGAAAGCTCATCCTTAAGACGTACTTCAATTTGTCGCCATGAGGTGATATCAACACTACTCCTGCGCCTGCGCCTTGGATTCTTTTAGAACCATCGAAGTACATTGTCCAGACACTGGATAATTCTGGTGGTCCTGTGCTCTGCAGCTCCAGCCACTCTGCCGTAAAGTCTGGCAAAACTTGCGACTTGATCGCCTTCCTTTTTTCGTACGTGATGTCCATGGGAGACAACTCGATTCCCCACAAAGAGACACGTCCTGTAGCTGAAGGATTATTCAATATGTTCGACAATGGCGCCTCGTTGACCACTATAATTGGGTGGACTGCAAAGTACTGTCGTAGTTTTCGTGCGGTTGTGAAGACACTGTATGCCAACTTCTGATAGTGCGGGTACCTTTGTTTTGTTGGAGATAACACTTCACTGATGAAATATACTAGCCTCTGGATGCCATGGGCTTTTCCTTCTTCGCTTCTTTCGACTACTAATACTGTACTCACCACCTGATGGGTTGCGGCGATGTACAATAGCAGTGGTTCTTTTTCCCTTGGTGCGACCAGCACTGGTGGCGTGGAAAGCACTTTTTTCAACTGTGCAAACGCTGCGTCTGCTTCTTCTGTCCACTCAAATTTATCGTCTGACTTCTTCATAAGTGCATAAAAAGGAAGCGCCTTCTCCCCTAGTCGAGCAACGAAGCGACTCAGTGCCGTGACGCGTCCTGCAAGTTTCTGTACGTCGTGTAGTTTCGTGGGTTTCCCCATTGTCAAAATTGCTTGAATCTTCTCTAGGTTCACCTCGATTCCTCGTGCTGATACCAGGAACCCTAAAAGTTGTCCTGCTGATACGCCGAAAGAGCATTTTGTCGGGTTAAGCTTAAGCTTGTACCTGCTCAGGTTGTCGAAGGTTTCTGTCAAGTCGCTGATTAGAGATTTCCCCTCTCTTGTGGTGATGACTACATCATCAATGTAAACTTGTATGTTGCGCCCTATTTGGCTTCCGAGGCAACTTTGCATCATCCGTTGATAAGTTGCTCCTGCATTTTTTAGGCCGAACGGCATCACTTGGTAGCAAACCACCCCATATGGTGTGATGAAGGCCGTTTTTTCTTCATCTTCTTTCTTCAATTTGATCTGATTGTAACCAGAGTATGCGTCCAAAAATGAAAGCCTTGCGCATCCCGCTGTTGAATCGATTATCTGATCGATGCGGGGTAGAGGAAAGGGATCCTTTGGACAATGCTTATTGAGAGATGTGTAATCGACACATACTCTTTGTACGTCTGTGTTCTTCTTGGGTACTATGACTAGGTTCGACACCCAACTCGAAGTTTTGATTTCTCTGATAAATCCGGCATTTTCTAGCCTGTGCAATTCTGACGCTATCGCCTTCCTTTTAGGTTCATCGAATCGTCGTAATGGCTGCTTGACTGGCTTTGCCTTGGGATCTACATTTAATGCGTGCTCGACGAGTTCCCTGGGAACCCCTGGCATGTCTGATGGACACCAGGCGAAGATTTCCCAGCGCTCACGGAGGAACTCGACGAGCGCGCTTTCCTATGCGGGATCCAAGTTCACCGCAATTGATGTCGTCTTGTTTGCGTCTATAGGATGGACCTGGATTTTCTTCGAGTCCTAAGACGTGTCGAAAGCCTGATCTGGCAGGGATCGTCCAACGTCGGGTAGTACATTGTGATCCATTTCTCCTTTTAACCTCTCGTATTCCGCTATCATGCCGAATGTTTGTGCCATCCTGTTGAATTCCCTGTCGCATGTATTGGCTACTTCAAAGCTCCCTTGTACTGTAATTGTTCCTTTAGGCCCTGGAATTTTTAATGTAAGATACGCGTAGTGTGGTACTGCCATGAATTTTGCAAATGCTGGGCGCCCCAAGATTGCATGATATTGTGACGGCCAGTCCATCACTTCAAATTCCAGCTTCTCTTTTCGGTAGTTTCCGCTACTGCCAAAGCAGACATCGAGTTCTATTCTCCCCAAAGGGTGGTTTGCGGCTCCTGGTACTATTCCATGGAAAGAGCAATCTGTTGGCTTTAGACTCGTCAGCGAGATGCACATTGCCTTTAGGGTTCTAGCATATATTAAGTTTATGCCACTCCCTGCATCCATGAACACTCTCCCGATGTTGTACCCTCCTATTTGTGCCTTTAAAACCATAGGTGAGTGACCTGGCCTGGGAACTTTCCTCGGGTGGTCTGCTCTGCTGAACTTGACTGGTTGTTCTGACCACCGTAGATATTCTGTGGTAGCTGGTGGTGATGATATTGCTAGGTTGACTTGCCTGGATATGCTCTTTCGCTCTTTCTTCGACTTGGGCACCGGTTGAATCATGGCTGATATGTACACTTTTGAATCTAAGTGTTTTGCTAGCCTTTGCATTTGATATCCTTGACTTCTGTGTCTTTCTCCTTGCCTCCCTTCTTGCTTTGAGCCCATGGCGCTTTGCAACCTTAGAAATGTTCTGCAATCCTTCATCTGGTGGTTTGAGACCCTTTTCCCATCAAGATACGCGTAGTGGATTCGACAAGGTTCGTATAGCATATCCTCGGCCGAAGGACCAGAGTATCTCGATTTTTCTACTCCTTTTGCCTGAAACCTCCTACTTTCATATCCTTCCTCTTCTTCTAGTACGTAACCCGCGGCTACTTGATTTCGCCTTCCCTGGTTATCCCTGCTGCGGTGTCGCCTCCTCTGTCTACTTATTTTGTCGATTTCTGGCGAACGTCCTCTTTTGTTGTTATACGCGTCCTCTCCATCAGCGAATTTGTTGGCTTGTTCCATTAGCTCGGCTACTGTCGTAGGTCTTGTTCTTCCTATTTCTTCCACGAGATCTGAGCGACGAAGTCCGGCCGAAAATGCGTCTATTGCTCGTTCGTCGGAGACGTCCTCTGCTGAGTTTTTGATTATACTCCAGCGTTGTATATAAGAACGTAGCGTTTCGCCTTTCCTCTGCACACATGTTTTAACTTCCTCCAGTGATGCTGGGCGCTTGTAGGTGGAATGAAAATTTCTTGTGAATTGACTTTCGAGTTCCCCCCAACTTCCGATGGATTCGTTGGGTAGGGTATTCAGCCAGGACCGTGCGGCGCCGGTGAGGTGCAGCTGCAAACTTTGCATTGCAGTCGCCTTTGTTCCCCCCAATATCTGCACTGCCTGCAGATAATCCGATAACCATAGGGTAGGTTCTTGCGACCCATCATACTTAGGTTGGTCGTGTGGTAATTTGAATCCTTTGGGTACCCGTGTTTTGCGAACCCTGCGGGTAAAGCATAACGCACCCATATCTTTATCGTTGTCCTCGTAATTCTCTTCCCTCCAAGCATGACGCGATTTATTTACTCGAGCTTGTGCTATTATACTCCTTGCGTCCTCCTTCCTTTTCTGTCGCTTTTTCTCCTCTGATGACTCGTTATACTCGTTATCTTTGAAATTGTATCTGAACTTCTCCTTTCGATTTCCCTTGCAGCTTGTTGACTTTGTCTCTGGACCTTGTTCCCTGATCTTTCCTTCTACTATTCCGAGGCTTCGTATCGCGGCTCGGTGCATGTCTTCTCGTGGGTCCCCAGGTTCTGGTCTTGTAGCTAGTAAATACGCTTGTGCTGCTACTAGTGCCGCTTCTGGCGTTTCTTGTATGAAGTCATCTTCCTCCTCTTCTAGCTGTGGGGTAGGGCTCCTTGAGTGCCCCTCTTCTCTGCCGCACGTTGTCGCCCCCCTGTTGTGTTTTGGGTCTCCACGCCTTTCTCTGCTGTATTCTGAATCTTCGCTATAGTCTTCCCAGTATTCCTCCCTTGATATACTGTTATTGTCTTGAAAAACCATGTCTCTTTCCTCCCTTAGTTTTTTCCTGTGCTGGTATAATGCATACTGATATCCCATTAGAACTTCTCTTCTCGATCCTTCGGGTACTTCTGTACCATGATTGATAGCTGACTTGATCATCCTCCATTCACCAGCCGAGACATGGACTTTCTCCTTTTCCTTTTTGTTGTGATCTTTTATTTTGTCGACTTGCCTGTCGACATTCTCATTTCCTTCGCTATTGTTTCCTTCTTCTGTTTCAGTGATAATGACGCATAACTGATGTACCTTGGAGACGCCGCTGCTTTCCACGGCGAAGTCCTTTGCGTTGTTGTGCGTCTGACACGCTCTTTCTTCTGAGTCGAGATTTTTCTGAATTTTGTCGCCTTCCGCGATTGGTGTTTCGTCGAAACTGACCGGCGAGTTTACCTCGCTGGACGAGCCTTCTGATGATTCCAATGTTTCTTCTGTTTCGGGCTTGTTTGCCGACAGATCTGGTTTCGTCGAATCCGAGAGGCGGGATGAACCCGATGGCCCAACGATGATGCTCAAACTTCCAATGGTTAACTCCATCTCTTGACTTCCGTCGAGTTCTGAACTGCTGTTGGCTAAAAGCGAAAAAGCCGTCGAATTCATGATTCCAACGCCCTTATCCCCACGGTCGGCGCCAATTGACGAGGGTTAACTCGACAAATGTCCTAGATGAAGGACTTAGGATCGGGGAGATAGGGCGTCGGATGAACTCGAAGGTAAAGTTAGTCGAAATAGGTGTGTGTCGAAAGTAAACTTGGGTGTTCAACCTGGCTTGCTTTTTATCTGGCCTACACCGTCCCCTCCTGGCCCCTATATATAGGTGGCCAGGTCTCGAGGATCGGGTAGGGTCCGATACAGATTACAATATCGACATACGGTAGGAACTCGTATTCGACTATCATTACAATTGGGCCTAGCTTAACGGGCCTCAGGGGTACTCAACTAACGGGCTCTATTAACTATACCCTTGTCACCGGGAGATTTGTTCGCGCGAGATTTTCAGCGACGGATCGTAGTTCATATTAGGTTTTTTTACAGCAAAATTACAGCTAAAAAAAAGTAGTGGAGAGCTCGCCGGAGGACGCCGCGTCCTCAGATGCCCAAAATGCGAGCTCATAGTCGCCGCCGTCGACGAGGATCTAGTCGGAGTGGATGACGATCACGTCGGCCTCCGCGTCGCCCTCGCCGGTGGCCGCCTCACCGTCTCCCTCCGCCCAGGTGCCCGCCTCCAGCTCCTCCTGCTGCTTGAAGAGCTCGATCGCGGCGACGGCAGCGGCGGTCTCCTCCTCCCGCCGCTTCTTAGCCACGGCCATCGCCGCGGACTCCGCTAAGGCCACAGCGAGCTGGGCCTCCTCCTCCTGGTCACTGTAGCACCGGCCGACATTGGGCTAAGACAAGAAGGCCGAGGAGGAGGCCTCCCCGGCGTCCCATGTCGCCGGTGGATGAGGGAGGCGGAGCACCGGCTCGTGAGCTCGCGCCGGTGCCGTGCATGCACCGATGGCGTAGGGGGCGAGCGACGGTGGGGGGGGTCCTCCCCCAGTTGGTCCACCGCCTGCTCGCCCGATTTTTGGCCGCGACGGAGCGGATGCGGCGCTGCTCCTCCTCGTCGCCGCCGCCGGGTGCTCACCGGCCACCCCCCTCCTCCTCCTCCCCCACCAGCCCGGCCGCCGCCGAGGCTCGAGGCACCGCTCCTGCACGCCATCGATTGCTCGCTGTAGGTGCGCTAATTGCTCACCGGAGCTGCTCTAAGTATCGCGGCGGCGGCTAGGGTTTGCGGCGGAGGGAGTACGGGTTTGACCCGTCTCCGCCGCTCGAGCCGGTACTTGTACCGTTCAGAACGGGCCGAGTAGGGAGCCCATGAAAAAAAATTACGGGTCAGGCCTTTCACGAGTTCTACTAGCTGATACGTCTCCAACGTATCCATAATTTTTATCTAGTCGCCCTCTTAAACTTGAAGGTGTCCTATGCATTTATGTTTTGCTCTCCATGAAGGACAAGCTGAAAACCATTTGTATGTTTTTCCTTATGATTTGAACACATGTTTGACTTTCATTGTTTCATTTTCATGATCTTTTGTTTGTGTTCATTTTCATGTTTATAACATGGTTGCTAAGTTTCTTCTATCAAGATTATGTCTTTCATGCCCATGTTTTAAGTTCTTTTGATCCCAGCTCACAACGCTTACATACATGATCAAGATTGTGTAGGTGCATGTTACCTCAAAAATTATTTCTTTTGTTATCACTTACCTACTCGAGGACGAGCAGGAGTTAAGCTTGGGGATGCTGATACGTCTCCAACGTATCCATAATTTTTGATGCTCCATGCTTGTTTTTACACCATTTGCCTAATATTTCATTACACTTCGTGGCACTTTTATGCATTTTCCAGAACTAACCTACTAACAAGTCGCCACAGTGCCAGTTCCCTGTTTTCTGCTGTTTTTGTGTTTCAGAAAAGCTACACAGGAAATATTCTCAGAATTGGACGAAACTAAAGCCAGTCGCCCAGAATTTCATCGAAGCTTCCAGAGAACCAAAGAGGAGTTGGAGTGGGGCCACGAGAGGCCCACACACCAGGGCGGCGTGGCCTGGCCCCTGGCGGCGCCCCCTATGTGTGAGACCGCCTCGGTCCACTTCTGACGATGCCCCTTCGCCTATAAAGACCCCCTGACGAAAAAAACCTAAGTACCCGATCATTTTTCTAGAACACATCGCGATCCACCGCCGCCGTCGACCCGAAGATCGGGAGGGTCCAGAAGCTCTTCCCGGCACCCTGCCGGAGAGGGGAATCACCACCGGAGGTCTTCTTCATCGCCATGCTTGCCTCCGGAGCGATGAGTGAGTAGTCTACCTTGGACTATGGGTCCATAGCAGTAGCTAGATGGTTGTCTTCTCCACCATGTGCTTCATGTTTAGATCTCATGAGCTGCCCTACATGATTGAGATCACCGTTATGTAATTCTATATGTTTGGTTTGTTGGGATCCGATGAATATTGGTGTTATGCTTGAGTTGAAGTACTGAAATTTATCTTATGTTATCTCTATGTTGTTTATGATCTTGCATGCTCTCCGTTGTTAGTAGCTATCTTGGCCGAGTAGTTGCTAGTGACTCCAAGAGGGGGTATTTATGCTCGATAGTGGGTTCATGCCTCTATTTAATCTGGGGGAGTGACAGAAACCTCTAAGGTTGTAGATGTGCTGTTGCTACTAGGGGGAAAACAACATTCATATGCTCGAGGGTATATGCTTTGTTTACATTACACACTTTGCTTAATGCAATTATCTATTATTCGCAACTTAATACTCTTGGGGTGTTCGAACGATATCCCCGAGAGTGGATTATTAGTCATAGATGCAGTTGGATGGCGGTCTATGTATTTTGTTGTAATGCCCAGAGTAAATCTCATAGTGATCCTCTCGTCATATGCATGTTGTCTTTATTCTATCAATTGCCCAACTGTAATTTGTTTACCCAGCATGTGTTATTTTATCTTATGGAGAGACACCGCTAGTGAACTGTAGACCCCGGTCCTATTTCCTTTATATTGCTATCACCTGTTTACTTTACTCGCACTGTTTACTTTACTCACATACTATTATCACTTTCCACTCGATACGCTCATACCCTTTGTTTCAAGCAAACCGGTGAGATTGACAACATCATCGTAAGTTGGGAACAAAGTATTTGGTTGTGTTGTGTGCAGGTTCCGCGTTGCTACTGGTTGAAGACGAGTCAACAAGTGTCGTAAACGGCGCCCTTGTTGGAGTGTTATTAGGCCAGTCAGCATCACCTTCAGTCATTTGTCTGCTCCTCTCCTGATCGACATACCTTGGTTTCTTAACTGAGGGAAAATCTTGCTGCTATATTCATCACACCTTCCTCTTGGGGTTCCCAACGGGCTGGTCATTTACCAGGCATCAAGCACATTTTCTGGCGCCGTTGCCGAGGAGGAAAAAGAAAACTTCTGCGAGGGGAGTTTTTCGCACGCACATCCTTTACTTTGTTCTAAGTTTTGCTTTACTTTATTTTTTACTTGCATCGTTTTATCAAAAACACAAAAAAATTAGTTTCCTTATAGTTGTTATTTTTGTTGGTCTGTTATTGTCTTGATTTATCATGCTTTCTATCAATGGTTGGTTTCTTTGAAACTAAATCTTTTTGGCAAGGTGGGTTTACGGAAGAGCAGCAAAATTATTATGAGGAACACCGCTTGTCACAAAAAGGGAAACACTTATGGGAATAAATTGATAAGTTGTATATCATTGCTAGAAATGTGTGCTCTACTTATAATGTTACCTATTGCTTTGATAAATCTTGTTGCTGTAGGAGGTATAAACATCTCCCTTTTCAATGTGAGTATAATGATGATGTTACCATATCTTCTTATATTAATGGAAATTATGACTTTTATGATGTGGAACAAATTGAAGAATTTATTGCTTGGAAGGGTGCATTCGAACTTGCTTATTTTCTTGAAAATACTGATGATGCACCTTATAAATATGAGGTTTATGATATACTTAAATTTTGCTTTGATAATTACAAGGAAGAAAATGGCTATATTCTTAAATATCTTAACAGATGCTCTCCAATGGAAGAGACTAATGCCTTGAAGGAGCCTATGAAAGAAGAATTTGCTGAAACTAGAAGCTCATTGGATGAAAAAGAAGAGGAGAGTGATGATCAAGAGGAGGAAGAATGGAGCTACCCATGTCTACCTCCCAATAAGAGTAACTCTTTAACTAATACCTTATTTGATTGCCCTCCATGCTTAAAGGAGGGTGAGTGTGATATTTATATTGTTGAGTTTGTTCATGATGCTACTAGAAATTATTATGAGAGAGGAAAATATGGTTGTTGGAATTTTCATGTTACTAAAACACCTCTCTTTATATTGAAAGTTTCGAAGTTGCTCTTATTTTATCTACCCATGCTTGTTACTATGTGCTTCTTTGATTTATTTTCTTACAAGATTCCTATGCATAGGAAGTGGGTTAGACTTAAATGTGTTTCATCTTTGCTCCTTGATGCTCTCTTTTGCTTCAATTCATATTTCTTATGTGAGCATTTTCTCGAATTACTGCGCCTAGCTCAAAGGCGTTAAAGAAAAGCACTCTTGGGAGATAACCCAATATTTTTACTTTCAGTTCTTTTTCTTTTATTTGAGTCTTGGAAGTTATTACTACTGTAATGACCCCTCCTTATCATTTTTATTTCGTTTTTGTGCCAAGATAAGCCTCTAATTTGAGTGAGGTAAGATTTGGGGATGTTGCTGTCCTGAAACTGTTTTCGGTGCTGCACTGTAAAAATTCGTGAAAATTCTCTGTATATATTTTGGACCTGCGATTTCTTGTGCATATGCCCCAGGTTATATCCAAACTTTCATTAGTTGAACACTTTTTGATTTGAGCAACAGAAAACACCTTAAAAATTCGACTTTTGTCAGCTGTTCTGTTTTGACAGATTTCTGCCAATATTTGTGTTTGCCGCTTTATCGCTTTCTTTTTTGAGTTCTTTTGATCACGGAACTTTTGGGGAAGTTGCTACAGTAGTATATGCTTTATATGTGGTGGTTTTAGGTTGAAACCTGAAGCAAAAAGGATTGATTCAATGTTATGCTTACACTAATGTTGCTAATTGATTTGTGTTTAGTTTTGTATGAAGGAAGTTTTCAAGTGTAGGGATCGGAGAGTGATGAGATGAGTTGAAGAATGGACAAAAGCTCAAGCTTGGGGATGCCCATCCATCACCCCAAGAAATATCCAAGAAGTACAAGCGTCAAAGCTTGGGGATGCCCCCGAGGCACCCCTTCTTCATCGGCAAAAATCAGGTCACCTTTCAAGACACTATATTTTTATTGCTTCATGCATTATGCGTTTTTCTTGGAGCGTCAGTTGTTTTTAGTTTTCAGTTTAGTTTAGTTTAGTTTGCTGCAATAAATGGTTGGACCCCAACAAATTTCTTTTGGAGAAGTTTCCTTGCTTTTCATTTGCCAAGAACACTCCGTTTTTCACTCTATTCGTTTCGATGAGTGTTCTTCTTTTTCTAGAACTGCGTTTAGCTTTCGATTTTCACCTTGATTTGTGTTCAGATCTTGTTATATCTTTTCATCAAGGTGTATTTTTGCCTCTGATCTTTATTGGTTTTCATCAAAAGAGGTGTTTATAAAAAGTTTGAATGGTGTTGGAAAAGAGAAAAAGCATTGTGCAAAAAAGTGGTACAAGAAGGAGCTTGTGTAGACTGCGGCTTAGGCTTTTGCATGTCGTGCTTGATGTCTTTTTGATAGTATGCTTAGTGGTTTTTCTGTAGCATGACTTGTCTCAAATAACTGAGATTGCTTAATGAGCCTTTGAAAAAATCATGCGTTGTTTTTATCGTTTGGAAGCATTATTTTGGTTTTCTCCTTGATGCTTTATTTGGGTTGACTTGGCGCATGCTCACACATGTTAGACTCTTACAAAGTCGCCAATAGCCTCTATGATCATTTAGTTTTTGACTTTTGATGCCATCTTATGCTTCTTTTAATGTCGCTTTGTCGCTTTGCATGATTATGGCCGTTATTGCTCTCTTAGTTGGTCGCTCCCAGTCTTTTGCTAGCCCTCGCCTTGTACTGAGTATGAGCTCTACTCGTGCATCCAACTCCTAAAAACCAAGTTTTGCCAAAGTGTCCACCATACATACCTATTAGCAATTTGCTATTCCAAGTACATTTGACTTGCTTTTATTTACTCTTCAAATTAAACTCTTACCAGTGTTATGCGAAAATTGGTCAGTAAAGCTCTCATGAACCAGAAGGCACACTTTACTTTTTCTCGTTCTTAAAAATTTGACATTGTGGTCTCTTATATTGAGTTGTTATGCTTGCAAGTTGTAAGTTGGAGACTATCCCAGCCAAGCCGTCATGGGGCAAGCTTTCAACATTGCACTTCTTATTTGAGTTGATATCGTGATCTTTTGTTTATGGATACTCGCGGTGTGAAATGAATTGGGAATCTTGCGGGATCATGGAGTTTGTATATGTGTTAGAGAAACGCCTAGGCCGCCAATCTAAGCCATGCATAATTCATGGTGGAAATTTGCAGCATGCCCATAGTGGACATTCGACGACGCATCTCAAAATAAAAAGCTATACAAATGGTAAATAAAAGAGATGTCGAGGTGTTCATTGTCTGCTTGTCATGTCATTTTGTTGTGGGCTTGTTCCATGTCATCGGGCACGGAGGTACCCCGTTAGCGGTTCTCGATGATACGTGTATACTTACAATGACAAGAGCTTGCTTGGGACTCTAAGTAAAGTAGCATGAGGTTTGGGTACTCGTATTCACGGGACACGAGGTTTTCAACTTATGATTTGCCAAGCATATGCAGCATAAGTGTTCTCGCATTAACTTTAACCATTCAAGATGCTTATGATGGGGGCAATGAGAGCTCAAAGCCGGTAAGTACCATAATTTTTGAAGGTTATAAAACTTGCAATCACTGCTTTCCTCCGCGAAGGGCCTTTCTTTTACTTTTATGTTGAGTCACCATCTTCTATCTTTATGCACCATTAAGAGAGCATAGTTGTCATTCTTAGTATAATGTGCATTGTCCCAAAGTTTTCATTGATTGATTCATATTGTTGGTTTCACTTGTTGACATGGATATGCCCTTCGGGTACTCACGGATTAGTATACCGGGCCCGGCCCATTAAGGAGGTGGAGAACTATAAGGACTCGAAGATGACTTGGAGACGAAGAAAGAAGGCTCTAATCCGTATTCGACTAGGATCCTTGTAAACTCTTGCCCGGTTGCATATATAAAGCCAGGCAGGGGCGCCCCTAGAGGAGATCATAACTCAAGTCATATCATAGATATCGAATATCATAGACAAGCAATATTAGAGATACAAGATAGATTAGACATAGACTAGATACAAATCTCCGCCTATGGCGGATCCATGTAAACACCTATGATGCTATACTAGATTGCTAGCAGGATGTAGCGATCCTCCACCGCGGGGACGTGAACCTGGGTACATCGTGTGCCAATCTCGATCCCGGAATCTCTAGTCGTTGCTCTTCCCCCGATCCTAAGTCCTTCATCTAGGACATTTGTCGAGTTACCCCTCATCAATTGGCGCCGACCGTGGGGATCGCGGCGACTGGATTTTGTTATCTGGGCGGGATCCTTCAACTCTTCCATCGGCGATATCAGCAATTTTTTTCTATATCATCAAGATCAACAAAATTTTACGGCTGCCGACAACAGAAGCAGTCAGATCGATTCAACAGAATTTATCATCAACATCAGCTATCGTCTACATCGTCAAAGATCTTCAATGCTTCACCATCAAGAATCGTCGAGTTCATCCAGATCGCATCTAGCTTCATGGTTGGAAGATTTCGTCTGCAAACAAGGACGGATACGGATCAGCGACAAGGAAAAAAAAAGAGCTGATCAGATCTACGTAGCTTGATTTTTTGGAGGCCTTCCATAAAATGGCGACTTCCCAAGCAGCTGACTCCTAAGCAGTCTCGTCTAGTCCGACAGGGACACAAAACCATCGTCACGGGCCGGATAGCATCTGGTCGGTTCTCGCGGTCGGCAATCCACAAAAAAGAAAAAGTTTTGGATCAATCGGAGGCATCCAATCAAAGAAGTTAAGAGCTACTATTACTACACGTGAAAGCAACACTTATGCATGGATTTTGCGGCAAGATGTCAACAATATCTCCTCAACAGGAGCAAGTCTCGTGATCAGCTATCACCTAAAAAAAAGAGAGAAGTTTACCTTGGATTGGAAGAAGTTGTACCTACATGAAGATATACGTGTGGCAATCGGAGCAAATCACCAAAGCCGAGATGTTTTCGACCAAGTTCTGAGGACAACAACAAGTCAGTTTGAAGTTTGAACAAAACAAGGAACTATTCGTACGTAGCGATCAAGGAAAAAAAAATCAGATCAAGCTCCTAGCGTGCTAGCTTGTGCGCGCATATGCCCGGCGAGTTATCAGTGATACGCGGACAACCCGAGAAAAAAATATTCGACTACTTCACGTGGTCTACATCATCTACATCGACGCTTACGCTGCGGCCTACTTCGTCTTCAACTTCGTCGGCTGTGCCTTGCCACGCTCGGGGGCTCGCCGTCGCGCACTCGCGCAAATTATCGGCAAACGCTCGGGGGCTCGACATCAACTCGCCCCTCAGTGCGGAAGTTTATACTCAAGACCTACGACTTTGTCGACATCAGCAACACGGCGATCTCAGCGACGCTCGGGGGCTCGACAACACCTTCGCCTCCGATCGTGATTGTGGTTCTACGACAACAACTCGACTACGTCATCGTCGACTACGCCGCGCCGACCACGCCGCACTCGATAAAAGCTAAGTTTTCCTCTTCCAAGAGTCGATTATTATTTACTTTCACCGCACCCGACGCTCGGGGGCTCCGCCGTGAACAATCATCTTGCATATGATTGACTTCGGAAAAAATTGTGAAAGCTCTAGTAGCTAGCTAGCGTTCCTTGTTGAATACTTGTCAATTTAGTTTACAGTCGCATGAAGCTCGACTAACGGTTGGCAAGGCCAAAATCTTGGGCGTCAGGCTAACGAAAAGGCTTAGCAATTATCTTGAAATTCAAATGCGGCACACGCATCGATTTACGTATGACCTGAGTAGTTGATCGAGTCGTGAAGTGCATCAGGCTAACAAAAGGGTCTTACGTACGAGCAACCAAATTGCACAAAAAAATCGAGTTTTTGTTTTACATACTACTACACCATTGTTGCAATATGCAAACACAATATTTCTTTGAGAGACAAAGTATTTCACAACTCTTCATATTTTCTGCAGGAGCCAAACTTCTTTGAGTCGTACAACTTGAGTCTATGCCCGGCTACAAGCACCCGAACATAGAGTCGGGGGGCTACTCCCATCGGGAGCGCTGGGCGCGCACCCGATGATGTTTTTTCATGAATAATGAAGCAAAGAAGGCGAAAGAAGATTTTGAAATCATCATTACTACCACCTGGAGGGAGTTTATATCAATCAAGGTTGAATAACCCGAAGATTTTTTGAACTGAAATAGTCCAACAAGGCTGCGACATATGATTCTCGAGTTGCGTCATTGCGACAAAACTTGAATGCCGTGATTGAAATATATCGCGAAGGTAAGACCCCAAGATCCGTCCTGTGTGGCCCGGTATACGCACATAGATGCGCTCTGCTGGTATGTATCCGTGTCTACGACGCGAAGAAAATCCTGGTGGACGCACTGGGTACCCTGAGAACCACTGGGACTCATTTTTTGTAAGTCCTAAATGCGGCAAAAGAATGGGTTTGACCGGTATCCCGAATTCAAGTCCAAGGGGATTGAATTTGAAGTAGGTGACAAGTATCTGTTCCGGCAGTTAACTGACCTCTTGATCCGTCAGAGTTGTCAGGCTTGTTCATCAAAACCCCTTGCGAGACATTATAATAAAAGATAAGTCGAAAGACCAAGTCGGAGATTTGAAGATCTGAAGAATTCAAGTATTGATCAAGTCGAAGATGAAAAGTTATTTCGAGAAGAACGAGGAAGAAAATTTCGAGTCCATGAACTCGACATTTCACTCCCATCGGGAGCGCAGATTCAAGAACCCGAAGATTTCAGGAAGTCGAAGAATTAAAATCGAAGTTTGAAGAAATTAAAGACTGAAGAAGTCGAAGTTTGAAGAAGCCGAAGATTGAAGAAGTCGAAGATTAAAGAAGTCAAAGATTGAAGTTTTGAGACTCAACCCAAGTCTGCAACTCGAATTGAGTCTCGGGGGCTACTGACATGGATATGCCCTTCGGGTACTCACGGATTAGTATACCGGGCCCGGCCCATTAAGGAGGTGGAGAACTATAAGGACTCGACGATGACTTGGAGACGAAGAAAGAAGGCTCTAATTCGTATTCGACTAGGATCCTTGTAAACTCTTGCCCGGCTGCATATATAAAGCCAGGCAGGGGCGCCCCTAGAGGAGATCATAACTCAAGTCATATCATAGATATCGAATATCATAGACAAGCAATATTAGAGATACAAGATAGATTAGACATAGACTAGATACAAATCTCCGCCTACGGCGGCTCCATGTAAACACCTATGATGCTATACAAGATTGCTAGCAGGATGTAGCGATCCTCCACCGCGGGGACGTGAACCTGGGTACATCGTGTGCCAATCTCGATCCCGGAATCTCTAGTCGTTGCTCTTCCCCCGATCCTAAGTCCTTCATCTAGGACATTTGTCGAGTTACCCCTCGTCAATTGGCGCCGACCGTGGGGATCGCGGCGACTGGATTTTGTTATCTGGGCGGGATCCTTCAACTCTTCCATCGGCGATATCAGCAATTTTTTTCTATATCATCAAGATCAACAAAATTTTACGGCTGCCGACAACAGAAGCAGTCAGATCGATTTAACAGAATTTATCATCAACATCAGCTATCGTCTACATCGTCAAAGATCTTCAATGCTTCACCATCAAGAATCGTCGAGTTCATCCAGATCGCATCGAGCTTCATGGTTGGAAGATTTCATCTGCAAACAAGGACGGATACGGATCAGCGACAAGGAAAAAAAAAGAGCTGATCAGATCTACGTAGCTTGATTTTTTGGAGGCCTTCCATAAAACGGCGACTTCCCAAGCAGGTGACTCCTAAGCAGTCTCGTCTAGTCCGACAGGGACACAAAACCATCGTCACGGGCCGGATAGCATCTGGTCGGTTCTCGCGGTCGGCAATCCACAAAAAAGAAAAAGTTTTGGATCAATCGGAGGCATCCAATCAAAGAAGTTAAGAGCTACTATTACTACACGTGAAAGCAACACTTATGCATGGATTTTGCGGCAAGATGTCAACAATATCTCCTCAACAGGAGCAAGTCTCGTGATCAGCTATCACCTAAAAAAAAGAGAGAAGTTTACCTTGGATTGGAAGAAGCTGTACCTACATGAAGATATACGTGTGGCAATCGGAGCAAATCACCAAAGCCGAGATGTTTTCGACCAAGTTCTGAGGACAACAACAAGTCAGTTTGAAGTTTGAACAAAGCAAGGAACTATTCGTACGCAGCGATCAAGGAAAAAAAAATCAGATCAAGCTCCTAGCGTGCTAGCTTGTGCGCGCATATGCCCGGCGAGTTATCAGTGATACGCGGACAACCCGAGAAAAAAATATTCGACTACTTCACGTGGTATACATCATCTACATCGACGCTTACGCTACGGCCTACTTCGTCTTCAACTTCGTCGGCTGTGCCTTGCCACGCTCGGGGGCTCGCCGTCGCGCACTCGCGCAAATTATCGGCAAACGCTTGGGGGCTCGACATCAACTCGCCCCTCAGTGCGGAAGTTCATACTCAAGACCTACGACTTCGTCGACATCAGCAACACGGCGATCTCAGCGACGCTCGGGGGCTCGACAACACCTTCGCCTCCGATCGTGATTGTGGTTCTACGACAACAACTCGACTACGTCATCGTCGACTACGCCGCGCCGACCACGCCGCACTCGATAAAAGCTAAGTTTTCCTCTTCCAAGAGTCGATTATTATTTACTTTCACCGCACCCGACGCTCGGGGGCTCCGCCGTGAACAATCATCTTGCATATCATTGACTTCGATTATTATAACATGGTTGATAAGTTTCTTCTATCAAGATTATGTCTTTCATACCCATGTTTTAAGTTCTTTTGATCCCAGCTCACAACGCTTACATACATGATCAAGATTGTGTAGGTGCATATCACCTCAAAAATTATTTCTTTTGTTATCACTTACCTACTTGAGGACGAGCAGGAGTTAAGCTTGGAGATGCTGATACGTCTCCAACGTATCCATAATTATTGATGCTCCATGCTTGTTTTTACACCATTTGCCTAATGTTTTATTACACTTCGTGGCACTTTTATGCATTTTCCGGAACTAACCTACTAACAAGTCGCCACAGTGCCAGTTCCCTGTTTTCTGCTGTTTTTGTGTTTCAGAAAAGCTACACGGGAAATATTCTCGGAATTAGACGAAACCAAAGCCAGTTGCCCAGAATTTCACCGAAGCTTCCAGAGAACCGAAGAGGATTTGAGTGGGGCCACGAGAGGCCCACACACCAGGGCGGCGCGGCCTAGCCCCTGGCCGCGCCCCCTATGTGTGAGACCGCCTCGGTCCACTTCTGACGATGCCCCTTCGCCTATAAAGACCCCCTGACGGGAAAAACCTAAGTACCCGATCAGTTTTCCAGAACACATCGCGATCCACCGCCGTCGTCGACCCGAAGATCGGGAGGGTCTAGAAGCTCTTCCCGGCACCCTGCCGGAGAGGGGAATCGCCACCGGAGGTCTTCTTCATCGCCATGCTTGCCTCCGGAGCGATGAGTGAGTAGTCTACCTTGGACTATGGGTCCATAGCAGTAGCTAGATGGTTGTCTTCTCCACCATGTGCTTCATGTTTAGATCTCATGAGCTGCCCTACATGATTGAGATCACCGTTATGTAATTCTATATGTTTGGTTTGTTGGAATCCGATGAATATTGGTGTTATGCTTGAGTTGAAGTACTGAAATTTATCTTATGTTATCTCTATGTTGTTTATGATCTTGCATGCTCTCCGTTGTTAGTAGCTATCTTGGCCGAGTAGTTGCTAGTGACTCCAAGAGGGGGTATTTATGCTCGATAGTGGGTTCATGCCTCTATTTAATCTGGGGGAGTGACAGAAACCTCTAAGGTTGTAGATGTGCTGTTGCTACTAGGGGGAAAACAACATTCATATGCTCGAGGGTATATGCTTTGTTTACATTACACACTTTGCTTAATGCAATTATCTGTTGTTCGCAACTTAATACTCTTGGGGTGTTCGGACGATATCCCCGAGAGTGGATTATTAGTCATAGATGCAGTTGGATGGCGGTCTATGTATTTTGTTGTAATGCCCAGAGTAAATCTCATAGTGATCCTCTCATCATATGCATGTTGTCTTTATTCTATCAATTGCCCAACTGTAATTTGTTTACCCAGCATGTGTTATTTTATCTTATGGAGAGACACCGCTAGTGAACTGTGGACCCCGGTCCTATTTCCTTTATATTGCTATCACCTGTTTACTTTACTCGCACTGTTTACTTTACTCGCATACTATTATCACTTTCCACTCGATACGCTCATACCCTTTGTTTCAAGCAAACCGGTGAGATTGACAACCTCATCGTAAGTTGGGAACAAAGTATTTGATTGTGTTGTGTGCAGGTTCCGCGTTGCTACTAGTTGAAGACGAGTCAACAAGTGTCGTAAACGGCGCCCTTGTTGGAGTGTTATTAGGCCAGTCAGCATCACCTTCAGTCGTTTGTCTGCTCCTCTCCTGATCGACATACCTTGGTTTCTTAACTGAGGGAAAATCTTAAAGCTATATTCATCACACCTTCCTCTTGGGGTTCCCAATGGGCTGGTCATTTACCAGGCATCACTAGCTCGCACACGCGGCCCATAACCCGTGAAACAGCCGAAATTTTATGGGTGCCGGAGCTTTAAAGGCTCTGTTAGACATGCTCTTAGCCGAACAAGACTCGCAGCCGAGGCTGCTCTTTGGAACCATGGAACCAAGTTGACCAGTGATGCGAGTGAAGGCATAATAGTACTCTTCTATGGACATGCCATTTTGTTGAGTATTGTGTAAATTCTGTAGCAAGGAAAAAGGAAGAGTGCCACTAGGCCGAAGATACCGCTGCTCAAAATGAAGAGTGTAGCCTTCTCTGCCTAGAACCTTGCCCATGGATGTGGGACGGCGCCGTCGACGTGGTGCAGATGATACTAGCGGAGGACAACCATGCGGAGGTCGCAGGCGGCTCCCAGGCGAGAAGAAGGCAACGACATGTTCCTCATCACTCAAAATCGACGCTGTACAATGGGGAACTGTCGCCCAGATCCCTACCGGCAGGTCCTGTGGCGGCTATGGAAACCTCCACCGGGCTCGCCCCGCATCTCCATCGTGAGGCCACGTCCAGCTCGACGATTGTAGGTCGGGAGCCTAGCCTCCACCGCCGGTGCTCCTCAACCAGCTCCTCGACCACCACGACCACCTCGACGGTTGCAGGTCGGGAGCCTAGCGGGATTCTGGCTAGCCACGGAGGCTCCGACGGGAATCGCTTCCACGTGGAGAGGCACTCGGCCAGCAGTGGTTGGAGCTGGGAGGAAGAAGGCCTGAGAGCATCTCCACTCCACTCGCCCTTCTCCCCCGTCCAACGCATCCAGTAGACACGCAGTGCACAGGGAGGCGAGCGGGGCACCGGCTACGCCCAAAAACATAGTGCGCCATCTTTGTCCTTCAAATCGGCCATCCCATCTCACCCACCTCCCAGCAGATCGCCGTCATGCTGTTCTGCCGCACCTTTCCCCACCGGAACACCTATCTTCCACCAAATCGCCGTACTACCATGTCGTATCTCCCCCGCCCGCTACCTTTTCGTGGTGTTGCATTGTCCCATCGGGCTTTCCCGCAACGCCCCCACCTGACCTTGCACACGAGGTGTTTGGCGATTTGTCGAGGCCATGGACGAGCTCATGGACTTCAACGATGAGACTATGTTTGCCGCTCTGATGGAGGGGGAAGCCCAGATCGCCGCCGTCGATGAGGAGCACTTGATAATGTTGTCGTGCCTCATGGTGTTTACACCCACAATGATGCAAAGCCGCGGCGCGGAGGGTCGGCGCCTGAACGATGCAAGAGCAAACCGAGGCAGAGGTTGGAAGGCTACTGAATTCTCTATGCCGACTACTTCACCGACGACCCATTGCACGACAAGGTGATATTTTGGCGTTGTTTTAGGATGGGCCGGAAGCTCTTCCTCGATATTGTCTACGCCATTCAGCGTCTCGATAACTACTTCATGTGCAAGAAGGATTGCACTGGTATGGTTGGTTTTCCTCACTTTAGAAGTGTACTGCTGCTTTGAGGATGCTTGCATATGGAGCTCATGGTGATTCACATGATGATTATATACGCTACAGCCATGGAGTGCATGTCTAGATTCTGCATGGCAATGGTGTCGGTGTTCGGATCAGATTACCTGAGAACATCCAATGAAGAAGACGCTGCTCATATTTTGGCGTAGAATGAAGCGCGAGGATTTCCTGGGATGCTTGGTAGCATTGATTGCATGCATTGGAAATGGAAGAACAGCCCATTTGCTTGGCAGGGTATGTACAAAGGTCACAAAGGAGGTTGCAATGTGGTACTAGAGGCTGTGGCTGATCTGGATATATGGATTTTGCATGCTTTCTTCGGCATGGCAGGATCTCACAATGACATCAACGTACTGCAGTGCTCCAATTGTTCTCCCGTCTAGTTGAAGGTCATGCTCCTCCGGTGAACTTTGCGATCAATGACAATGATTACAACAAAGGATAATATTTGGCAGATGGCATCTATCCAAGATAGGCAGACTATCACATGCCCTATGCCAGGAGGTAAATTTTTTTGGTTTGCAAAGTGTCAGGAGGCTTGCAGGAAGGATGTCGAGCGTTCATTTGGTGTGCTCCAGGCTCGATTCGCTGTTGTCTGGATCCTGCACTTACCTGGTCTAAAAATCAGATGTGGGAGACCATGAATGCATGTGTGATCATACACAACATGATCATTGAGAGTGAGCGGGAGCATCCGGTGTTTGACCCGAACCGTATCACCGCCAGGGCCCTCTTGCGACTCTTGATCAGCAGGTGCCTGCCGCTTTTGCTGCCTTTCTTGCCATGCGTAAAGAAATCCGACATGCAAATACCCATAGCCAACTGCAAGATAATTTGATGGAGCATTTGTGGATGCTCAAAGGAAACAATGCCTAATTTTATTTGTAATTTATCTATTTGAATTCTATTTATTTGGATTTCAATTTTTTTTCTTATTTATGTGTATGAACTATGATTTCAATACTTTATATGGATCTAGCGGCGCTATTTCATGTCGCCTCGGTGCAGCGGCAGGAATGCCTCTTTTCAAAAATTTGGGCAGAATCTGCAGCAACATGGGCCGCTATGGGCTTTTGGGGCGGCGTTTGGGGGCGTGGCTGGGAAACCGCCGCCCCCATACCGAAATCGGCGCCCCTCCCCCCAAACGGCTTAAAAATCACTTGCGTCGGATGCTGTTTGGGGGGACGAGTGGAGATGCTCTAAGATCGCGATCTAGAAGTGGTGTAGAGTCGGTGAGAAGAGAACGTGGAGGGCCTGGAGCGGCCTCCTCTCTGTACTCCCTGCGTGCGGGTGTGGGGAATTTTTGGGTGGAGAAAGAGAAACTAGAGAGAGAAGAAAGTACGGGTGTAGTGCCATGGGCCCACGGTGGTTTGCCTATAGAGAACAAAAACGGTTAGGTAACAGTGTTAGTGAGATCAGAGGGTGGAAACATCCTATAGAGATGATCTAATTGTCAAATGAGGGTGCATAGCTATCATGGTGGGTATCCCACTATTTCCCTACATTTCATATTCCTACATTCTCCAATCCTATGAATCAAAGGAGCCTGCACTCAAGTTTTGGACACATTGCATGTTAGCATGCAATTTCAATGAACTTTCACAGATGTTTCATGTGTTTTGACTATGTTTCTACTATATTTCAAGACCTATCACATATGCATCATGAGTATATGTGAAATTGACATGAAACGAGTCAAACATGGCATCATAGTTTATATGGGTTCCTACAAGTTTAAATATGCTTTAAAACTACATTTTGTCAACCAAGTAATTTGATATGAACTACTTCTAACTAGATGTGAATTTGGCATCTAATTTAACAAATCGAAGAATACAACAAATATAGATGTACAAAATACAATGTGATTGAGGGATTTCATATGACAAGGGCGGGGATACCATGACGTAGGGAATGCCCTTTGAGTGCCTAACATATGGAGTCCACTAGGCATGGGACCCACCCATCAGCGACAAAAAGTCAGGGCACGTCAGGGATTCCCACGCAAGAGGATCTGTGGTATATGGTTGCTTAATGAGGTTTTGCTAGGGAGCATTACGCTGCAAGTTCTTAGGCTAACACTCTGTAATTGGTTAGTTATATTGCGTTGAACTAATTGTAGAGTTTGTTGTAAAAAGAGCCACAAAAGCAGGTGTAACACACCCTCCATACAAAGAGAGAGGCGGTGGCTAGGGTAACTCTAGGTCACCACCGCAACCATGTACCTCGTCATTATCGTCTCCAGCCAGGAATCGATGGGTCTCGCCTCCTCAACTTGTTGCTCCGACAAGTGGAGGGGGTGGGGACCTCGGAATTGGGCTTGATGATATACTAAGGGCCATAAAGTTAGAGATTGGTCAACCGGCAGCGACGCTATGGTGGCTATGGCGAAGCTCTGCGGGACAAGAATAAGGTATTCTCATCTCCTCTTCCACTTGTTGGCGGCAATCTCGTCGTTGGCATTAGGGGGGGTGAGGAATCGTCTGGTCGCTGCTTCCACGGAGTGGTGAATCTTGTTTAGTCTACATGTATTACAGGTTAAGTGTTAGAAGATTTATATCAATTAAAGGGTGCAATGGCGACGACTTTGGCTCTAGGGTGCTGGTCCTTAGGGGCACGTGCACAAAAACTTCCCGACTATCATAAACAATGTCAGGTCGGCTCCAGTAGTGGAGCGGCGACAACGGTGCATCGGCGGCTCACTCTGACGGTGGTAGCCATCATTAGGTGGTTCAAGGATCTCGATGTAATTTTTATTATATTTAGGGTGCTTTGTATTTATTGTGAACCTCTATAATACTACTAGATCTTAAGTTTTCTAAAAAAGAAAGAAAGCAGGTGTAGCAAACTGCTTAGCTACATGGAAGAAAAATGGTAAATCGATGTGTAACGATCGAGTAGCAAGTACCGCACGTGGTATGCGAGGTTGAGGAAGCAACGGCAGCGAGGCGAAGACGGAGCCGCGAGCGGACGGAGGAGGACGGGGGATGGTCTCTGGTCAGCGAGGTGCGTCCGTGCGTGTGCCAGATGAATGTGAAGGAGCGAAACCCCCGCGCGCCCGTGGCGTGTCCGAGAATACCCGATCCTCGCGGCCGGCGCAGCACCACCGCCGCGGCAGCCGTCGGACGTCCCTGACCGCGGGGACGCGCGCGAGGCGAGACCGTCGCCGGTGGAGGCGGCCGGGCTGGATGGAGCTGTTCGAGCGCGCCAAGACGGTGCGGCTGCGGAGCCACCACGACAAGTACATGTACGCGGACGACGACGAGTCGCACGTCCAGCAGGACCGCAACGCCGCCTCCCCGAACGCGCGGTGGACGGTGGAGCCCGTGCCGCACGCCCCCGGCGTCATCCGCCTCCGCAGCCGCTACGGCCGGTACCTCACCGCCTCCAACGAGCCCTTCCTCCTCGGCCTCACCGGCCGCAAGGTGGTCCAGACGCTGCCGCACCGCCTCGACTCCTCCGTCGAGTGGGTCCCCGTCCGCGACGGCGACGGCAACCACGCCCGCCTCCAGACGCGCTACGGCAACTACCTCCGCGCCAACGGCGGCCTCCCGCCGCTGCGCAACTCCATCACGCACGACGTCACCCACCACCGCCACGCCGGGTGGATCCTCTGGTGCGTCGAGATCGTCCAGGTCCTCCCGTACCCGCCGGCCGAATCCTCCGACTCCAGCTCCGCCCCCTCTTCTCCCCCGCATTACAAGCCGCCTTCTCGCTCGCCCTCTCCCTCCCCTTCTCCCTTGCCTACGGCGGCGCTCCGACCGCCCCAACCGCCGCACCACCGCACGGCGACCCCGTTCGTAGCGCAGCCTCCCCCACCGCCGCCGGGCTCCCTGCTGGCACCACCCACCGGCCTCTTCAGGCTCGAGGTCCGCACATCACCTGTTCCACTAATCCAACGATCGACCCCAAATGATGATGGATCACTAACTTACTTCTCGCTCGCTTGGCTGCATGACGCAGTCGACGGACTCGTTCTCGGTGCCGGTGACGCTGCACAAGGTGGAGGGCCGCCTCATCCGCTACCAAATTGGGGATGACAATGGCGACGTGGACGACGACGACGAGGGCCACTCCTTCACCTTCAACGGGACATGCCTCGAGGAGCTGCGAGAGAGGTTGCAGGAGGAGACGGGGCTCAAGGACGTGATCATCTGCTCGCGCAGCCCGATCAACAGGAAGCTCATGCCGCTCCGCCTGCAGCTGCCACCCAACAACAACGCCATGCAGATCGTGCTCGTGCAGGAGTCGTCAAGAGGTACTCTACCTTTTCATACCAGTTAGTTGCATTTTGTTTTACCATTGAGCTCGCAGATGACACCCCGAAGCTAAAAAAAGATAGTGGCATGAAAAATGCCCAAAAATGATGAGGGCCCAACCGGGTTCGAACCGGTGACCTATTGATCTGCAGTCAATTGCTCTACCACTGAGCTATGGACCCCTAGTTGGCTTAGTTCTAATTCAAATTACTTAAATTCTCATCGGTAAGTAACCTCAGTTTGCACATGCATCCCGGGGGACGAGATTTTTCCCTTTGTCGTAACATTATGTCATGCCATGACTTTATTATCTTTGAAATTATACATTCCGTGGAACACTCGGAGGAAATTGTACACATTTTAAGGAAAAATAGCACCCTTCTTGATATTGATTACACCATGATCTTTACCTTGACTATCAGACTCTAATATAGTTTCTTTACATTTTGAATGTGTTTCAGTGGCAAAATCTTTTCCTTGACCTTTATGGTATATACAATTTGGAGATGGGCACCAGCTCGAGTGAAGTGCAGGATTGCGCATCTGTTGTGTATATTGTAGTTTATGTTTCTGCTAGCTAACATAATCCACTTTTATTTTTCACTTACATGTTGTTAATTATTGTAAAGTATTTTCTTTGCCTGCGCATGAGCATTTTGTTCTCATAGGACGGATAGATCTATGTAGTTGAAGAGACACCCCTATCTCATATATTTCCCGGACTTGAGTTGGTTCTTTGTTTTCACACTTGATTTAAAATTTGTTCTCAAAAGTATGAGAGACGAAGAAATGTTTCGAAGAAACTATTGGAATTCACGTATTATAGCGTATTCCAAATCCATGAAACTTTCACGATTCTTGGATGCTTCTAGGTATGTTAGTAAAATGTTTGTGAAGTGTTCCTACTCACGATATGGATTGCAGTCTATGTGAAAGTTGCCACTATGAGAGCGAAAACGAGAAAGTCCACGTTTCGGCGCCCGGCCTGTATCGCTGGCCGCACGGTCTTGTTGGAGATTCGTGTTTCACAGTTTTGTAAAAACACCCATATAGTTTTGATCAATCAACCCGCAGTCCAGGAAAACCTAGGTATATAAACATCCTGAGACCAGAATCCCTATCCCGGATCGGATCGGGGCAGGCGCTGCCCACCCCACCCCGAGGAGCCTCACGCCGCCGTCTCTCCCAGGCCATGCTTCTCCTCCGGCGTCGACGTCCTCCCGCCGGCCATCGTCCTCCTCCCGCGGCTGGCCGCTCCGCCTCCTTCTCCGAGCGTCCTCGCGGCACCACCTCTTTCTCTCCGACCATGTCATGGTGTTGCCTCTTCCTCTCTGACCACGTCGCGGCGCCGCCTCTTCCTCTCCGACCACCGTCGGCCGCCGTCGGCATGCAGGCCGCCTCTTCCTCTTCTAGCTGCGATGACAGGCAGGCTCATCGGTGAGAGGCCTGCTTTGACCACAGTCCTCTCCGCTGCTGTCCTCTCTGATCTTTGTAATCTGCTTGTAGATCTGTTTGTGGATATTTGTAGATCTGTTTGATCTGTTTGTAGATCTTTGTAATCTGTTGGATCTTGTATTTTTCAGGTTTTTGTGTTGGATATTTGTAGTTCGATGTATGGTTCTCTTTTGAAATAATCTGAAGATCTTGATGGATCTTGTTGAAATCCAGTGGATCCAATGTATCTTGTTGGATCTTTTCATACAATAGGATGTTACTTATCAAGAACAGAGAAGAACTTTTGAACATGTTTGGAAGATTTTGTTCAAATTCACGAGAACTTTGTATTAGCAGCAGGGGATCCACACTGGAAAGTCTGAAGAACTTTATAGACGTAGAAGACTCGCTAATAAGAAATCGATAAATCTAAGGGTCTTTTTTGCAAAATTCCGGTCACCAATCTTGATGCATGCAAACGGTGGGAGATACGGACCTGGTGCCCTAAGGTCCTGACAAAATCCGGGTACTATGAGAGCATACCTTATCCATAAAAGTAATCGCCCTTTTGCTTTTGGCCCAAAAAATATTCAAGTGGATACCAGATAACAGTTTAACTCTCAAACTGTATACTTGCAGTATGCATGAGGTGTGTTTTTCCGTATAGCGCAAAACGTAGATTTCTTTGGCGGATGGGAACTTTCACGACAAGTACCGTTGGGAACTTGGAAATGCACTACCAACTTATTTTTTTGCAAGTCATGTGATTTTTTTTTTGGGCTGCAGGATCTTCTATAGCAGTACGAGAGCAATACCATAAAAGCAGATTGTGGTTTACTGCAAAGAACTTTTGCAATGACGACCTTTTGCAAGCTATGCTAGAAGAAATGATCTGATGTCATCAACATAAATAAGAATAAAAATTGTAATATAAAATATATTGTGAATAAACAATGACATGCCAGATTTTGGTGCAATAAAGGCAATATGCTTTAGTTGAGTGCTGGAAAAGAGTAACATGCATGATATGCTTGTGTCAAACCATAAGTCCATAAGTACTTAGCCTAGCTTACTTCTCTGGTGTGGCCTTCGGGATCTTCAAACCCTTGTGGTTGCCTAGATCTCCCATACCCTAACGACATGCAAAACGATTTTTATGCATCTAACTATTTTAAGCTCCACCCTCTAGACAGAATGGATTTTTTTTTCGCCATAAGCGGGTCTTGTTTTAAGGACCCACCAACGGAGAAAAGAAAAGTTGGATTGTTTATTGCTAAAATACCTTGTTTTTCTACCAAAATGAGTGAATGACGGTGTATTCAACCGCATGTGGGTGCGGGAGTAAGAATTTAGGGTCACCTTAAAACCATAATGTGGATCCGAGTATACAAAGTGAAAACTGCTAATGAGATTCACAGCGATTTTCAGATTTTGAAATTCGGGTAGAAGATCGTCGAATTCATTTTTTTCCATACGTCCCCACACATGGAGCCGGGTTCCACTATCAAAGGATAACAAAACATAGGTCTTTTTACAAGTTCAAAAGCAAAAGAAATGAAAGTGCGACGAAGGGGAAACCCTAGGTTACTAAACAACAGCAAGATACTGCTACTAAGGCAACCTAAACAAAGTTTAAACAACCAAACTACTCGTGATACTGCAGACATTTTCACGAGAATATTACAGCACCAAAGGCAACAGACATAGAGCCCAAAAGAATAGTCTAGTTTTTAGGACTGAAGTTTAGAAATCTCTCTCCCACAAGTCCCGCTGTAAGGGAGGTGGATTTTCATCTTTGACTCAGCTTGAATTTTTAGACAGAGACCTCTTCGTCTTCATCAACTCCCTCCTGGATCCTTGCTCTGGGAGCACCTCCTTGCCTAGCCATCTCATGTGCCGCCGTCGCTCCCCTCTAAAGACGTGAAGCTCCTTCCAGCAGCAACTCCTTATCCTTTTCATCCTGGAGACCTGCCTAATACCGAAGGAAAGCACACATATAGCAGATCAAACCAACATGAGAGGAAATAAGTTTGCCCTCAAAGCAAGCATTATTTCTAGTTTTCCAAATAGCCCAACACAAGGCTGCAACCCCAACAATATGAAGATTGGAACCAACAGGAAGGATTTTGGCAATCCACCAGAAATACTGAGTAAAGCAAGAAGGTCTAGTAAAAACCCCTAGAACTGTACTAATGGTACTCCACATGTAAGCAGCCATGGGACAAGTAAAGAATAAATGAGTGATGTTTTCATCATTAGGACAAAACTGGCAAGTGAAACTACCAACCCACTTTCTTTTTTTCATGTTATCTTTAGTGGCTATTGCATTGTGCCAGATTAACCAAAGTCAGATTTTGATTTTAAGAGGAATCTTAGCTTTCCAAAGTTGCTTAAAACTTCTATCAACCCCAACTGTCGAAAGTTTGTTATAGAGAGATTTGACAAAGAAAAACCCTGATTTAGTAAGCTTCCACTTAGGTTTGTCCTATTCACGGTTAAGGGCTAACATAGCCAGATTGTCTCTCATGCATCGCCACTGGGACTGAATCACAGGATTCATCCAGCGCCTATATCTGAATTGCCAGCCTAGGACCGCAGCATCAGCCACAATCAACTGTTGATCCAAACAAATGTCAAACAACTGAGGATACTTCTCATAGAATGGAGATGAACCACACCAAGCATCATTCCAGAAATCAGTAGAGTTGCCATCACCAACCACCATCACCCTATGCCTAAGATACAGATGTTTCACTTTTAACAAATCCTTCCAAACAGGGGAGTCATCATTTCTCAGCCTTATATGATGCAAGCTTTTGTTTATATCATACTTGGCTTTAACTAATCTCTGCCAAAGGCCATCTTCTATTTCCAATTTCCACCACCACTTGCACAGCAAACAATAATTAAACAGTTGCAAATTCTTGATTCCCAGACCACCTTTTTGTCTAGGCTTATAAACCAAATCCCATTTGACTAAGTGATACTTCCTCTTTTCACTGTTTCCTCCCCAGAAGAACTTCCTGATTATCTTAGTCATTTTCTCCAAATTAGTGAGTGGTAAAAGGTACATTGACATATGATATATAAGTGTGCTACTCAAAGAGGATTGGATGAGATAAAATCTCCCACCAATCGAAGAGGAGTGGCCCACCCAACCATCCAGCTTCTTTATTAATTTGTCAGAAAGGTAGTCCACATCAGACACCCTCAATCGAGATCCACAAACAGGCACCCCCAGATACTTTATTGGCCAATCCCCGAACTGGCAACTGAAAATATTAGAATACATCATTTTCTTGTCATCATCATGCAAAACCATCATGATTTCACTCTTAAGGAAATTGATTTTCAGACCTGACATGGCTTCAAACATGTACAGGATTAACTTCCTATGTATAATCTGTTCCATGTCATCTTGAAGTAGCAAAATTGTGTCATCAGCATATTGGAGAATCACCACCCCATTCTCAATTAGATGAGGAACCAACCCAGTCACCAACTTGGCCTCTTGAGCCCGAGTAATCATTTTAGCCAAACCCTCAGCAGCAATATTAAACAAAAAAGGAGAAAAAGGGTCACCCTGCCTCACTCCTCTATGGCTGCCAAAGTCTTTCCCCCTTGTATTATTAATTTTAACACACAGAGTACCATCCCTGATAATTCCATTAATCCTTTCACACCATTCCTCACAGAAACCTTTCTGTGATATACATTTCATAAGGTAATCCCAATCAACTTTGTCATAAGCCTTTTCAAAATCCAACTTCAAGATCACACCCTGCTGTTTTTTCCTTTTTGCTTCATGCAAAATTTCATGCAAAGACATCACACCATCCATGATATTTCTTCCCTTGATAAAAGCAGTTTGGCAAGGGGAAATCAACTTATCCATGAAAGGTTCTATTCTGAGGGTAGCAACCTTGGTTAGCCACTTATACAGCACCTAAAGTAAGCAGATAGGTCTGTATTTTTGAATAACATCTGCATTAGGAGTTTTCTGTAACAAGATAATCATGCCAAAATTTAGTCTGTAAAGGTTTAACACCCCTAGTTTCCAGGCACAGAAAATGTTCATGACATCATTTTTATAATAGGCCAACAGGCCTGATAGAACTCAACAGGAATTCCATCTGGACCTGAGGCTTTATTCTTTACCATGCTGTTAATTGCAGATTGAATTTCCTCCTTAGAGAAAGGTTCATTCAGAACCATGTTATCTTCATCAGATAACTTCTCCTATGCAGACCAAACACTATCTGCAAGCTGCATCAAATTCCCTTCCCCAGGTCCAAAGAGCATTTTATAATACTCAGTAGCATGAGTCAGCAGGTCAGCTGTCTCCTGAATATGAATATCATCCTTCTTCAGGGAATACATTGTATTTTTTCTTCTTCTCATATTAGCCACACGATGAAAATAAGCAGTGTTGTTATCACCTTTCAGTAGCCACTTCTCACTTGATCTACTGAACCAATATAAATCCTCTTTCTCATAAATTTTCATGAGTTTGAACTGGATTTTCCCTTTTCTGGCAAACAAAGGGCCAGATAAAATATTATCTTTCTCTAAAGCTTCCAGATTTTCCAACTCACTCAACAACTCTTTTTTGAGTTTCAAAGACTCAAAAAATCCAGTTCAAAGATGGAGCATTGGAATAAACTTTTTTTTTCCGCTTTTTGCGAATTGAGCTCGCAGCGCTCCCGTCCGCGGCCCGTGCCGCACGGGCACTGTTAGGATTTAATTAATTATTGTAATTAGTTAAATTAATCTTTGCTTGTAACCGCACGTGGAAACCCCACGATGTGAAACCGACTTGTTGTTCCGGAGCGATGCCTCCTGGAACCGCCTTTCTGAACCGTCGCCTCCTTTGGAGGCAACTGTTCACCATGTATATAAGTGTTCCATCTATCAATAAACAGAGACAGTTGTATTCATTCTCTCGTTCTCCCCTATTCTTCCGTCCTCGTCCATGGCAGAGAGCATGCTGATGCAACGGAGTTCACCAGGGACGAGCGACGCTCCGGCCGCCCTCTTCCTCGTCCTCGTCGGAGGATCCCCCAGGGAGCCGGGTCCCCGGGGCGACGCCGTTGGAGGCGCCATTCGCGAGTCCGAGCCCGGCCGGGCTCCAGGTGCCAGCGCGGCGGCCACGGCTGCTCGTTGGCGAGTCCGCCGACGGGCTGGCCAGCGGGAGGCCGAGGGCCAGGAGGCGGCGGTGAGCGCCTGCTCGCGGTGAAGGAGGGGGCGCGGCCGGAGTTGGAGACGGCAGGCGCGGCTCGTCGACATCCGCCCGTGGCTGAGACGGAGGCGCCGCGGGGGCGCTCGTCAAGGTCCTGACGCCGGAGCCCATGGTGAAGGTGGATGGCCCGGTCGGCGCGGAGACATACGCGAGGGCGTCGCCCTCTATCTCGACGACCGCGGGGGTCGTTGACGGAAACCGTGGCGTGACGTTGCGGACGTCGCCGAGCGCGGCGCTGGTCGAGCCAAACTCGAATACCGACGTAGGCGACTGCCCAACCGCGTCCCCGCCGGCGGCAGAGCCGTACCCGTGCATAGGGCAGATCACCCAGCCGTGCTCCGAGCACCAGAACGCCGGTGGCGGCGCTGCCGGGGCAGAACCGTTGAGGAGCCACTCCGAAATTTCCGGTGCATGTGGAGCGACGGGTGCGGCGGGCGTTGGCTGAGTCGCGACGCCGGTCGCCGGACCGGAACGGCGGCGGTTGGGGAAATTCTGGCCACGGAAGCGGCCCATGCCGGGGCGGCGTCCCCGGTATCCGCCGGCGTTGCGGCGGCCGCTGTAGTTGCCCACGCCGAATCGCCGGCCATCGAAGCGCTGTGGAGCGACGAATCGGCGGCGCCGGCGGGCGACGAAGCGGCAGCGCCGGCGGGCGACGAAGCGGCGAAGGTACAGTGGTAGGCGAGGCATCTCACCTTTTCTTTCTCAAACCGTTCTCACCGGAATCGATCTCGCCGGAGTCCGTTTCGCTGGGAGCGTGCTGATAACGTGTTTTGAGTAAAAGTGAGAACGAGAGAATGAATACAACTGTGTTAGAAGTAATCGAGAGACAAAGCGAGAGACAAGGAATAGAATCAATCTCTGTCTTTCATTGATGTGGATTGTTACATATATATAGGGGGTGAACAGACGTGAGAACTTCGGTTCTCAATGTCGGTTCCGGGAGGCGACCCTCCAGGAATAACCGCCTACGGTTACAAGCAGGATTACATATTTAATTACAATAATTAAATCCTAACACTCCCCCTAATCTATGCTTGTCCTTGTGTATATCCATCATCTTGAAATAATCTCCTCTAAAAACCCTGTGGGAAAAATATGAGGAGAGTTGTGTGTATGATATGTTGCTAAAACTCCTTTAAACCCAATGGAAAAATAAGGAGAAAATGGTGCAACATATAATGGTGGGATATGCTGTTAAAACTCCTTCAACCCAGTGGGAAAATAAGGAGAAAATGATACAGCATATAATGATTATTGCCTCTGTTAACTCCATATGAGAAAAACCTTGTAAAAGGGGAAAACCCATAGAGTTTAGAGAACAATATATATGTCGTGAATACTTTCCTAAAAACCCCGATGGGGAAAACAGAAAGTATGACATATAATCTTGTGTTGATATTACCTCATTAAAAACCTTGATGAGAACCTGGATAGTAAACTCATAAAGGGAAAAAGAGTGTAATATGATGCTTTGAACAAGATAGTCTAGGGAGATACTCCCCCTGATTCTTGCAAATCCTGAAGCCGTCGAATACCAATTCCATGAAAATATTTTTTTTTTTGGAATATGAAAGTTGGTAGAGACTTCGTGAATAGGTCATCGAGGTTATCGCATGATTTTGACTTGCAAGATGTTTATTCTCCGGCTATTAAGGAGCTCATGGAGATAAAACAATTTAGAGGCAATATGCTTAATGATATTGCTCTCGATGTATCTTATTTGCATCCATCCAACACAAGCAACATTATCTGTGTAGATAATGGTTGATGATTCAAGAGAATCAATACCACATGACTTATGTATGTGATTTATCATTCCGTAAAGCTACACGTGTAACGCGGCTTCGTATTTCAGAATGATTGGTAGGTGTAGTCACTGAAGTCTGTTTCGAAGACATCAATGGAGTGACACTTCTACCATGTAGGTACACATTGTGAGGATCATTCAAGTAGCCAACCTCAGTGTATCCTGATGATATTGGAGTTTAGATTTCAATGACCAGAATAGGTCAAGTAATGTGTGGTGCCTTGGAGATATCGGAAGATATTCTTGATTCCCAACTTTTGATGGGTCCAATGGCACTAGGATATGGAACTTCAGTCCCAACATCCCTTCTACATCATCCCGCGGTTTGAGTGAATCTTTCTCTATGTCTAGAGATTGAACAACCGGCATGGGAGATGGATATGACTTGTCCATTCTAGGTTTCTCCAATATTTATAATATAGGCAGCTTGGTGTACCATAATACTTGAGTGAAGTAGCCCGACTGGTAGTATCAGACACTATTTGGGTTTAACCAAATCCTTCATCTCAAATTCCGTCTTTTAGATGATCACGTGCTTTGTCATTTGCAGGAGTATCCTTAGGTATGACAAACACGTATGGGTAATCATCATTGTAGGAGTAATCCTTGTGCATAAGGAACTCACTATGTCGGTTGTACCAAAATATACCAACAACAATAAGCCATGTAATGACTCATTGATTTTACACAATGCATGTTGCATTTACATTTCGATTCGGATAGAGATTCCATCGGGAACCATACATGTCCAAATCTAGTGATCCACATGACATGTAGTCACTACATCTATCAACTGCATAGATAGATGATTTTGCACCGCCAATGATATAATTATCGGAAAATTTTGAGGATTCCAATCCTGTCTAGAGAGTAGGTCTCGGATCTCCGCGGAAACCCGACCTTATGCTACAAGCCTTGCTTTCTCACGACCTTGTTGTTTTCTAGAAGAAAACATATTGATTCCCGTAGGGAATTCAATTGGAGGAGCGAGGCTAATTCTGCTTGGATTGCATCCTTTGTTTGTTTCAGTCCGAGCGAGTGGTTTACACTCTGCCATGGCCATGGTCTTTGGATCTGAATAATTTGAAGGATGTACGCAATCATACAAGAGAAATATTTGTCGACAATTGTAGACTTTGGTTATATGATTCTCCAGAATCGATATTGTTGGAGGAAATCTCATGCACCCATGATGACTCTTCGTGATTTCCCAATACGTATGAGTCCAGGTGTTCCGATGTCCCAGCCAGTGTGTGCAAGCTAAAGCTGGGGTTGTGGAGGTTTCCCTTCCACTGGGTGTATACTACCCATAAGGTGTTTATCAACGCAAGGTTGACTTGCATTTACTGATTTAGAGGATATCTCCTCAATTTCCTTTGTTGCTTGCATGAAGCTAGATCCTGGTTAGAGGCCGTACTACTCCCCCTCTTTTTAGGTAAGGGGAGTTGAGTGGTTTTTATTGGTACCTCCACTCTTTCGGGCGCATTTCTAGCCGGACTAAAGGATTTTGTAACACCTTTGAGATCAGTAAATGAATATGGCAGGTTATTTGCAATGAGTTGCAAATATGTGAATTCTGGATGTAGTCCAAATTCTTGAATACATGGATATAAGGTGGGACGTGGAGTCCCTATTAATTTCCTGGCATTATGTGTGGTACATGAAATCTCCCCCTAATGCCTGGAAATAATCCATCCTTTATAAGCAATCAGCATACTGGGCTATGAATGAATCCCTAATGAGGGGTTCAAGGTACGTGTTGATCGACGGAGATCTGTACCCCACATAGATCCTTAGTCTGTGGGCCCAATGATGTACGCTGCGGTGGTGAGATCGGTACGCGTGAAGTGCATCCGAACTTACGCAGATGGGAAATACTCGGAGGATTTCCACGTATCAATTGCAGAGGAGGAGTACTGTGATATACAGTGAGTCATTGAGCAGTGTGTAAAGCTGCATGACTCCAACGTCAAGTTGGTAATTGCAATTCAGTAACAAAGGTCTTGCAATGAGTTTGATCCTCTGAATAATGGATCTAGACAAACCATTTTGAGTATGGACATATGGGATAGAGTGCTGAACTTCAGTCCTCAAGGCCATGCAAGTCATTGAGGCCACATGAGGAAAATTCTGCATCGTTATCCATGCGAATTGATAAAATTCGACTTTCATGATAATGGGCGTGTAACTTAATTACTTCCCTCATTATCGTGGTAAATGCATGGTTTCATGTGGACATAAGCACACGTGTGACCATCATGTAGATGCATCAATGAATACCATAAAAATACCTAATATGGTCCACACGATGGTTGGATGAACACAAATGTCCCCCTGAATGAGTTCAAGAAACTGAAGTGGTTCATCTTGTATGTTGAGGTGCGAAGGCCTCAAAATTGGCTTCCCAGTAGTGGCGCACGAGGTGCACACACATTCTAGTGAGGGAATTTGAACTCGAGCAAGTTGTGACCAATGGAATTGCTTTATATGCAACATGTGGTACGGGTTGGATGCATGTGTAGTACAATCCAAACAATGGAGAGGGTACTTTTTCAAATACTTGTTCCTCATCCATCGGATTGCTTCCCGTAGAAATCTATATATCGAGTTAAAGGATTTCCAGGATTGAAAAATCTTTCTCAGATATATAGAACTCATACAATCTTATTATATCAAAGTGTTGATACAATATAGATGACAACAATACTTATGTTCTAGTACAACTTCACACATGGACATAGATACATAAAGCGATCATTATGGAGATAGTGGGACTAGCTAGTCGAAGTCTCCAAACATGTCCGTTGAGGCGTACTCAACCATCATGTTCTCCGTTCCCAAAGGTTCCTCTGACGTCTGGAGGGTCGTAGTGCTGCTAGGTCCCGAAGGAACGTCTTGCGAGCAACTAGCTCCATCAGTGTCATCCGGATGAAGGTTGAAGTTGGCTTCAAACCTTTTCCCTTGAGGTCCTTTGCGTCCTTGGGATTGCTGGTAGAGAATGGCCAGATGCTTCGGGGTCTTGCACTTGTCAGTAGGATGCGTGTAGCACCCACACCTATCACAAAGCTTAGTTTTTTCAAACTTGGGCTTTGTGGTGCTATTCCCACAGTCCGAGTTTCTAGGCTTCTTGTTCCGCTTGCGCTTTCGCTTACCATTGAATTTCGATGAGTTGCCTTTGGAAGCACCATCAAAATTATGTCCATTCGCAACATTCATATGAACTTCAGGGAGAGGTTGGGAACCAACCGGGCGCTGAGAGCCATTCTTAGCGAGTAGCTCATCATGCTTTTCAGCCTGAAGTAGGATATGAATGAGGTCAGAATAGACTTGGTAGTCGCAAGCACGGTATTGC
The DNA here is from genome assembly GCA_007115705.1 of Dactylis glomerata. Lineage (NCBI taxonomy): Eukaryota > Viridiplantae > Streptophyta > Magnoliopsida > Poales > Poaceae > Dactylis > Dactylis glomerata. Next base: position 93,878 of record QXEO01001062.1, on the reverse strand, counting down.
TGCTGGAGGAGCCTTTCAGATGGGAGCATAGTAGACAAAGTCTTTTCTATCTTTTCCGCGTCAGTAGGTTCCTTCCCGCAAAAACGCAATTTAAAACTTATCTTATGAACCTCATGATTGTACTCTCCAATGGACCTGAAGTCCTGGAGTCGAAGATGTGTCCAATCATGTAGTGCTTCAGGCAAGACAAATGCCTTCTGCTGTTCATACCTCGTTTTGAGGGCCTGAAACAAAGTAAGTGGGGATTCCTCCTCCAAATACTCAGACTTAAGATCTTGATGAATATGGTGCCTTATGATGTATAAGGCAGAATATTTCTGCTCATCTCTTAGTGGCGTGACTCCATCCGGAAGGGGGGCCTCCGGATTCTGGATTGCACGCACTAATCCACGGGATGCAAGAGCGATCTTGATGTCCATGACCCAGATGGGGTAGTTGTGGCCATTGAGGTCTGAGTGCATCAAACTCCCTTTTCGGCCATCGGTTACCATCATGGGTAAACCAGAGATTATTAATTTACGCATGGTAAATCAAAAACCATCATGGTTATATTGTAATGAACGATGCAAAATTAATTGTAATTTCAAGAAGAGGGCTTGAAACCATTAGTGTGGACTTCAAGTTGTTAAGCATGACACATTGTAGATATTCCCCAAAAAGAATTTCAGGGTCCATCTCTCAGCACTAGAGAGTATAATCTGATGAAATCAGTAGATACTCATGTTTCTAGTACCTTATGTCATAACTTAATTAAATGTATGGGAGATCACTTGTTAAGTAATCACGGCAGCGGAGATAATCTGCAATGTATGCAGTAGATCTGTGCACTACCTTTGACCCAAACATCAACTTGAAGTAGTCACTTAGAATTTTGCATATCAACTCGTGCTCATATTAAGCCAATGGCTCAATTAAGACGATGAATCGATATTTGATTCTTGCTCATATTGAACCAAAAATGGCTCAATTAAGATGAATCAATTTTTATTTGCAAGAAATTAAAAATCTCGATTGCAAATAATGGATGCAATTAATCCCGACATGTGCACACATGGAAATATATATTACATCACTTATTTTCAGAAATACACAAAGTACTCGGACTGAACATAGTACTGAAACTAAATACCATGATTAACAGTGTCAAAACTGAATTAGAAAGAAATAAACTAGAACTACTCTTAAAGGACAGAAATTGCGAAATTTAGAGAGAGAAAAATTCAAGCAAATTCAGCCCAAAAAGGCAGCCTAGTGGGCCGGCCCATGTCCTAGCCTGAGCGGTTAGCAGAGAGTGGATAGGGATCGATTGGATCCCCAATCTTCTGACACTCAACGCCACAGCCAGGAACCAGCACCACGCGCACCAGGAGCCGCCGCCGCACGGACGGACTTCACCGGAGGCCGGAGCCGCTCTCGCCGCGGGCGTCCTCGTCGGAGGACTCGCCGGGGAGGCGGACGATGGGAGTGGCGCTGTCTGCGAGCCCCAACGCGGTCGGGCTCCAAGTGTCGGCGGCGCGCCATCCGCGGCCGCTCGATGGCGGGCTGGGAAGCGGCAGGCCGATGGCCACGAGGCCACGGCAAGCGCCGGAGCGCGGTGAAGGTGTAGGGTGGCGGGTGTTGGGGACGGCAGCCGGAGGCGCGACGGCGTCGGCAGCCGCGCACGGAGGAGCGGTGCCTTACGTGGCCGGTCATGGGCATGGGCGCCGCCGCGTCGAGCGAGGAGTAGCACTGCGCCGGTGCCGGTCGCCGCAGGGAGTCGCTGTGAAGAGCGGCCACCGGTGAGGGCGGGCAGGGCCTCGTCGGGCGTTTTCCGCCGCTGACGAGAGGCACTTTCCAGGCTGCGCGCGTCGCCCCGCCGGAATTCGCGTCAGGAGGTCATGGTCGCGGGCGCCGCCATGTCAAACCAAGAACATATGAGAAGGCGGCCGTACGGACGGAGGCGCCGCGGGGGCGCTCGTCAAGGTCCTGACGCCGGAGCCCATGGTGAAGGTGGATGGCCCGGTCGGCGCGGAGACATACGCGAGGGCGTCGCCCTCTATCTCGACGACCGCGGGGGTCGTTGACGGAAACCGTGGCGTGACGTTGCGGACGTCGCCGAGCGCGGCGCTGGTCGAGCCAAACTCGAATACCGACGTAGGCGACTGCCCAACCGCGTCCCCGCCGGCGGCAGAGCCATACCCGTGCATAGGGCAGATCACCCAGCCGTGCTCCGAGCACCAGAACGCCGGTGGCGGCGCTGCCGGGGCAGAACCGTTGAGGAGCCACTCCGAAATTGCCGGTGCATGTGGAGCGACGGGTGCGGCGGGCGTTGGCTGAGTCGCGACGCCGGTCGCCGGACCGGAACGGCGGCGGTTGGGGAAATTCTTTCTTTATCATCAGGATTGTACTACACATACATAAAACCCGTAGCACATGTTGCGTATAAGGTAATTTTTCAAAATGTCAATGCATTTCAAATTTGGCATGATCGCCTTGGTCATCCTGGTATTGGGGTGCCAACAAGAGGCGCCTGTTTACAGAGAGATGCCTCTTGGCATATGAGAAGGCGTCCGTACGGACACATGCGTCCGTACGGCGCTTTGGACATAATTAACACGTGTCTAAACTAATGACGGTTGCTAATGACGGTTGTTCAGATTAGGGACCTGTATGGGCTTTAACACTCCCCCTTGTACAAAGCTGCTTCTCTTATGTCTTGTATTCCTTGTATAATCTTGAGAAAATTGATCTTGATCACAAGCGCATATTATCTTGAATAAACTCCCCCAAAAACCCTGTGGGAAAAATATGAGGAGACTAGAATTTGATATGTTGTCAAAAACTCCTTTAAAACCCAGTGGGAAAAGTAAGGAGAAAATAGTACAACATATAATGATTATTGTCTCTTTGATAACTTATATGAGAAAACCTTAAAAGGATAAAACTCATTGGTAAGTTTGGAGAACAATTAATATGTCTTGTATACATCCGTTAAAAACCCCGGTGGGGAAAATAGGAGGTATGACATATATTCTTGTGTTGATATTACCTCATTAAAAACCTTGATGAGAACCGTGAGAGTAAACTCATAAAGGAAAAAGAGTGTAATATAATGTTTGAATGGGTTATGGTTCAGAGGGATACTCCCCCTGATCCTTTCAAATCTCGAAGTCGTCTCATACCAATTCCATGAACAAACTTTTCAAATGTTGAAGTTGGTAGTGACTTTGTGAATAGATCAGCGAGATTATCACATGATTTGACTTGCAAAATGTTTATATCTCCACTTTTCTGTAATTCATGGGGATAAAACAATTTAGGTGCAATATGTTTAGTGATATTGCTCTTTATGTACCCGTTTGCATTTGAGCAACACAAGCACTATTATCTTCATAAATAATGGTCGGAGATTCGATAGAACCTTTTCCACATGATTGTTGTATGTGGTTTATCATTCTGCGAAGCCATACACATTCACGTGATGCCTCATATAATGCAATTATTTCAGAATGATTGGTGGATGTAGCCACTAAGGTTTGCTTAGAAGACTTCCATGAGATGGCTATCCCACCATGTAGGAACACAAAACCGGTTTGCGATCTGGCATTATGGGGGTCTGATAAGTAGCCAGCATCGGTATACCCAATCATATCAATGTCCAGATTTCTCTGAAATTGAAAGAATAGACCAAGATCCTTTGTGCCTTGGAGATATCGAAAGATATTCTTAGCTCCCGTCCAATGGCGTTTAGTAGGAGCTGCGCTATGTCTAGCTAGTAAATTTACTGCAAATGCAATATCAGGCCTGGTGCAATTTGCAAGATACATAAGCGCTCCAATAGCACTGAGATATGGAACTTCAGATCCCAGTATCTCTTCTCCATTATCCCTTGGTCTAAATTGATCTTTCTCTACGTCTAGAGATCGAACAACCATGGGAGTTTTGGATGGATAGGATTTGTCCATATTGAATTTCTCCAATATTTTCTGGATATAGGCGGTTTGATGAACCAAAATACCCGAGGGAAGGTGCTCAAGTTGTAATCCTAAGCAAAATTTGGTTTTACCCAAATCCTTCATCTCAAATTCTGTCTTTAGGTGATTGCGTGCTTCATCAATATCTCGTGTGTTGCCAATGATATTAAGATCATCAACATACACTGAAATAATGCAAAATGCAGTTTCAGACTTTTTGATAAAGACACATGGACAATCATCATTGTTGGAGTATCCCTTTTTCAATAGGAACTCACTAAGTCGGTTGTACCACATGCGTCCCGACTGTTTTAAGCCATATAAAGACTTATTTAGTTTTACACAATATACGTTGCGTTTTGCGTTTGGATTCGGAATTGGGATTCCATCAGGAACCTTCATATAGATGTCCGAATCAAGTGAGCCGTAAAGGTAAGCGGTCACTACGTCCATCAACTGCATAGATAGACGATTTTGTACTGCCATAGATATGAGGTATCGGAATGTTATACCACTCATTACTGGAGAATAAGTTTCATTGAAATCAATGCCTGGTCTCTGCGTGAAACCTTGGGCTACAAGCCTTGCTTTATATCTCACCACCTCATTGTTTTCGTTCCGCTTACGAACGAAAACCCATTTAAATCCCACAGGGAAAACTTTGGGAGGTGTAGGTATTGCTTCAGTGAATACCTTTCGTTTATTGAGCGAGGCTAATTCTACTTGGATTGCATCCTTCCATTTAGGCCAGTCGGAGCGTTTCTCACACTCTGCCATGGTCTCTGGATCATGATCATTTAGAAGGTTGTTTGCAATTGTAGTAGAGAAATTTATGTCGACAATTGTAGACTTACGGTTGTATGATTCTCCAGAGTCTATATAGTTTGTGGAAATTTCATTTACCCTTGTTGACTCATCATGATTTCCCAATACGGTTGAGTCTGGGTTTTCCGATGTCCCAGTCATTGAGTGCACAACTGAGCTGGGTTGTGGAGGTTGTCCTTCCACTAGATTATCAACGCTAGGTTGATTTACATTTACTTCTTCAGAGGGTTTCTTCCTCTGTTTCCTTTGTTGCTTGCGAGGAGCTGAAACCTGTTTTATATTTACTTGTTCAGAGGGTTTCTTCCCTTGTTTCCTTTGTTGCTTGCGAGGAGCTGAATCCTGTTTTATGGCCGTACTTCTCCCCCTCTTATTTTGAATAGGGGGTTGAGTGGTTTTTGTTGGTACCTCCACTCTTTCAGGCGCATTTATTGCAGAATTGTAGGATTTAGTGACACCTTTATAGTCAGTAAATGAATCTGGCAGATTATTTGCTATATGTTGCAAATTAATTATCTTCCGAACTTGAAGTTCAGTTTCTTGAGTACGTGGGTCAGAGGAGGAAATGCCTTGGGCATTCCAATCGATTTCCGGGCATTCTTTTTGGTACTTGATATCTCCCCCTAATGCCGGGAAATGGTCCTCATTAAAGATGCAATCAGCGTGACGGGCTGTGAATAGATCCCCTGTGAGGGGTTCAAGGTACTTGATTATTGACGGTGATTTGTACCCCACATAGATCCCCAGTTTCCTGTGTGGGCCCATGGATGTACGCTGCGGTGGTGAGATTGGCACATATGTGGCGCATCCAAATTTACGCAGATGGGAAATATTAGGTAGATTTCCACGTACTAATTGCAGAGGGGAAGTGCTGTGATATGCAGTTGGCCGCAATTGAATTAAGTCAGCAGCATGTAAAACTGCATGACCCCAACATGAAGTTGGTAAGTTGCAATTCATTAGCAAAGGTCGTGCTATAAGCTTAATTCTCTTTATTAGAGATTCAGCCAAACCATTTTGAGTGTGGACATATGGGACCGAGTGCTGAACTTCAATTCCTAGTGCCATGCAATAATCATTGAAGGCTCACGAAGAAAATTCAGCAGCATTGTCCATTCGAATTGATTTGATTCGATTCTCGGGATAATGAGCTTGTAATTTAATAACTTGTCTCATTATTTTGGCAAATGTATGGTTTCGTGTGGATAATAGACACACATGGGACCATCGTGTAGATGCGTCTATGAGAACCATGAAATACCTAAAAGGTCCAGACAATGGTTGGATAGGACCACAAATATCGCCTTGAATTCGTTCAAGGAATTGGAGTGGCTCCGCTTGGATTTTAAGACGAGAAGGTCTTAAAATGAGTTTTCCAGTAGCACATGCAGTGCACATGAAATCCGAAGATTGTGGGAATTTAGCTTCATTTAAGTCATGACCATTGGAATTGCAGGTGATTTTTCTCATCATCCCGATACCAGGATGACCAAGGCGATCATGCCAAATTTGAAATGCATTGACATTTTGAAAAATTACCTTATACGCAACATGTGCTACGGGTTTTATGTATGTGTAGTACAATCCTGATGATAAAGAAGGAATTTTCTCAAATATTTGTTTGCCATATCCGTTGTCTTTGGTAAAGAAGAGATATTCCTCTTTGTTATCCTCATGGGTTTCAATGTGAAATCCATTTTTGCGGATATCTCTGTAACCAATGAGGGTACGAGTTGAATCGGGATACAATAAAGCATCCTCAATTATAATTTGCGTACCCATAGGGAGGGTAAATATTGCACGTCCTGTGCCAACAATTACCGCATCGCGTCCAGCGATTGTTAAAATATTTCTATTTAACTTTTTGAGAGTTTGAAAATATTTTATTTCCCTAAGTATAGAGTTTGTGGTACCACTATCCACAAGGCACATTTCCTCCTCCATTTGGATTGACTCCCGTAGAAATCTATATATTAAAATGTAGAATTTTCAGTGATGAAAAGACTTGTATTGGATATATAGAATACATACAACTATCTTAATATCAAAGTGCTGATACAATACATATTGTGCTTTACAATATAGGGTGATGACACCAATAACAATAATAATATGTTTGATACAATACATATTGTTCTTTACATATTATTATTATTTTATTACAACAATCTGATGGATGTAAATAAATATATTATCTAAAGGAGTTGATTGACTAGTCAAAGTCCCCGAACACGTCGTTTGAGGCGTATTCTATCATCATGTTCTCCTTGTCCATGGAGTCCTCTGGTAGATGGAATTCTTTGGTGTTGCTTGGTGTTCCTTGAACATCTTGCGAACATCCCACTTCCATGTTATTATCAGGTTGAAGATTGAAGTGAGATTCATATCTTGCTCCTTGGGCATGTCCGTTACGTCCCATGGATTGCAGGTAGAGGTTTACCAGATGTCTTGGGGTGCGGCATTTCTTGGTGACATGCTTGTAGCATCCACATTTCTGGCAAAGAATTGTCTTATCGAACTTGTTCTTTGCTTTGCCCTTCGCCTTATCTGAATTGTGTGGCTTGTTCTTCTTGTTGCGGTTGCGGTTGAATTTACCCTTGAAGTTCTTGGTTTGGCCTTTAAATGAGCCATTGAACTTATTGTTTTTCTGAAAATTTGCATGTACTTCGGGGAGAGGGGCAGCCCCAACCGGGCGTTGATGACTATTCTTCAAAAGAAGTTCATCATGTTTCTCAGCCTGGAGGAGTACATGTATAAGTTCAGAATAAACTTGGTAATTCCTGGCACGATATTGTTGTTGTAGGATCCTGTCAGCGGGGAGCATAGTTGATAGAGTCTTTTCTATCTTCTCCAGTTCTGAAGGTTCCTTCTCACAAAACCGCAATTTAGAACAAATCTTATGAACTTCATGGTTATAAGCTCCAACGGATTTGAAATCCTGGAGTCTTAAATGGGTCCATTCATGACTAGCTTCAGGCAGTATGACGGCCTTTTCCTGTTCATATCTTGTTTTAAGTGATTGCCACATATTGCTTGGAGATTCCTCCATCAAATATTCAGATTTCAAATCTGGGTGAATTTTGTTGCTCAGTTACTTGTGCATCTCCCTCCTGAGGAGGATTCTCAGGTGGTATGAGTGCACCTGCAATGCCACGGGATGAAAGACTAATCTTAACATCCATTGCCCATGTAGGATAGTTATGTCCGTCGAGCGCAAGCTCTTCAAAATCTTTAGCGGCCATGTTGTCCTATATGAATGAGAACCAGAGATTTGATTAATTTACATGTATGTAAATTAAAGTCATCTTGGTTATGTTGTAATAAAAATTGCAAAATCTTATAAACTCAAGTGAACACTTGAGTTTTAGTGTAAGCCTCAAATCATCTATCATAACACATTGTAGATAATCACCATATTTATGGAGTACATCTCTCAGTACTAAGAAGCATAATCTGACCTAAGTCAGTAGATGCTTTTTGTCTTAGCACCTTATGTTATGATTTGATTTAAATATATGGGAGAGCACATTGAAGGTAGTCATTATGTCAATTGTGACAAAATGTAGACCTCACAATATTATGGATAATCTGCACATCATGCAGTAGATGCCACATTACCTTGTGATCCCATATATAAATTTGAAGTAGTCACTTTTTAAAAATGTTTTTGCGTATCAATTCACTTCGAATTAAGTCAATTTTGTGTCTTTTAAGGTATTTTTGGACTTAATTGATGGTAAATTGACATTTAATTTTGCATACCAATTCTTTCTTGTATTGAACCAAAAATAGCTCAATTAAGATGAATTGATTGCCTTATTTGCAAGAAATTAAAATCTCAATTGCAAAATAATGGACGTAATTAATCTCAACATGTGCACACATGGAAATATATTACATCACAATGAACTGTTACACTGAATAATAGACAAATTAAACATCCTAAACAGAAGTTTAAAGGATCATCTATAGTTTAAATCAGTAGTACTACTAGTGCAAATTAACTAGTTATACTACTACTACGGAGTACTACTTAGCTTCTCCATCTTCCTGTTACTAGTACAACTAGTAGTGCGATGCAGTCAGATAATAACTACACTGTTTACTAGTACGATTTCTAGAATAATAAATGTAGATGCATGGTACATGGATCGTGGGCTGACAGTCTTAGTTTCACGGACTGCTTGCAAGTTGCCAGACTAGTAGACAAGAAAAAGAGGAACCGAGGTGAAAGGATAAGGTCGAGAGCATTCTTTCTCTTTCTCCCCTATTCTTCCGTCCTCGTCCATGGCAGAGAGCATGCTGATGCAACGGAGTTCACCAGGGACGAGCGACGCTCCGGCCGCCCTCTTCCTCGTCCTCGTCGGAGGATCCCCCAGGGAGCCGGGTCCCCGGGGCAACGCCGTTGGAGGCGCCATTCGCGAGTCCGAGCCCGGCCGGGCTCCAGGTGCCAGCGCGGCGGCCACGGCTGCTCGTTGGCGAGTCCGCCGACGGGCTGGCCAGCGGGAGGCCGAGGGCCAGGAGGCGGCGGCGAGCGCCTGCTCGCGGTGAAGGAGGGGGCGCGGCCGGAGTTGGAGACGGCAGGCGCGGCTCGTCGACATCCGCCCGTGGCTGAGACGGAGGCGCCGCGGGGGCGCTCGTCAAGGTCCTGACGCCGGAGCCCATGGTGAAGGTGGATGGCCCGGTCGGCGCGGAGACATACGCGAGGGCGTCGCCCTCTATCTCGACGACCGCGGGGGTCGTTGACGGAAACCGTGGCGTGACATTGCGGACGTCGCCGAGCGCGGCGCTGGTCGAGCCAAACTCGAATACCGACGTAGGCGACTGCCCAACCGCGTCCCCGCCGGCGGCAGAGCCGTACCCGTGCATAGGGCAGATCACCCAGCCGTGCTCCGAGCACCAGAACGCCGGTGGCGGCGCTGCCGGGGCAGAACCGTTGAGGAGCCACTCCGAAATTGCCGGTGCATGTGGAGCGACGGGTGCGGCGGGCGTTGGCTGAGTCGCGACGCCGGTCGCCGGACCGGAACGGCGGCGGTTGGGGAAATTCTTTCTTTATCATCAGGATTGTACTACACATACATAAAACCCGTAGCACATGTTGCGTATAAGGTAATTTTTCAAAATGTCAATGCATTTCAAATTTGGCATGATCGCCTTGGTCATCCTGGTATTGGGGTGCCAACAAGAGGCGCCTGTTTACAGAGAGATGCCTCTTGGCATATGAGAAGGCGTCCGTACGGACACATGCGTCCGTACGGCGCTTTGGACATAATTAACACGTGTCTAAACTAATGACGGTTGCTAATGACGGTTGTTCAGATTAGGGACCTGTATGGGCTTTAACACTCCCCCTTGTACAAAGCTGCTTCTCTTATGTCTTGTATTCCTTGTATAATCTTGAGAAAATTGATCTTGATCACAAGCGCATATTATCTTGAATAAACTCCCCCAAAAACCCTGTGGGAAAAATATGAGGAGACTAGAATTTGATATGTTGTCAAAAACTCCTTTAAAACCCAGTGGGAAAAGTAAGGAGAAAATAGTACAACATATAATGATTATTGTCTCTTTGATAACTTATATGAGAAAACCTTAAAAGGATAAAACTCATTGGTAAGTTTGGAGAACAATTAATATGTCTTGTATACATCCGTTAAAAACCCCGGTGGGGAAAATAGGAGGTATGACATATATTCTTGTGTTGATATTACCTCATTAAAAACCTTGATGAGAACCGTGAGAGTAAACTCATAAAGGAAAAAGAGTGTAATATAATGTTTGAATGGGTTATGGTTCAGAGGGATACTCCCCCTGATCCTTTCAAATCTCGAAGTCGTCTCATACCAATTCCATGAACAAACTTTTCAAATGTTGAAGTTGGTAGTGACTTTGTGAATAGATCAGCGAGATTATCACATGATTTGACTTGCAAAATGTTTATATCTCCACTTTTCTGTAATTCATGGGGATAAAACAATTTAGGTGCAATATGTTTAGTGATATTGCTCTTTATGTACCCGTTTGCATTTGAGCAACACAAGCACTATTATCTTCATAAATAATGGTCGGAGATTTGATAGAACCTTTTCCACATGATTGTTGTATGTGGTTTATCATTCTGCGAAGCCATACACATTCACGTGATGCCTCATATAATGCAATTATTTCAGAATGATTGGTGGATGTAGCCACTAAGGTTTGCTTAGAAGACTTCCATGAGATGGCTGTCCCACCATGTAGGAACACAAAACCGGTTTGCGATCTGGCATTATGGGGGTCTGATAAGTAGCCAGCATCGGTATACCCAATCATATCAATGTCCAGATTTCTCTGAAATTGAAAGAATAGGCCAAGATCCTTTGTGCCTTGGAGATATCGAAAGATATTCTTAGCTCCCGTCCAATGTCGTTTAGTAGGAGCTGCGCTATGTCTAGCTAGTAAATTTACTGCAAATGCAATATCAGGCCTGGTGCAATTTGCAAGATACATAAGCGCTCCAATAGCACTGAGATATGGAACTTCGGATCCCAGTATCTCTTCTCCATTATCCCTTGGTCTGAATTGATCTTTCTCTACGTCTAGAGATCGAACAACCATGGGAGTTTTGGATGGATAGGATTTGTCCATATTGAATTTCTCCAATATTTTCTGGATATAGGCAGTTTGATGAACCAAAATACCTGAGGGAAGGTGCTCAAGTTGTAATCCTAAGCAAAATTTGGTTTTACCCAAATCCTTCATCTCAAATTCCGTCTTTAGGTGATTGCGTGCTTCATCAATATCTTGTGTGTTGCCAATGATATTAAGGTCATCAACATACACTGAAATAATGCAAAATCCTGTTTCAGACTTTTTGATGAAGACACATGGACAATCATCATTGTTGGAGTATCCCTTTTTCAATAGGAACTCACTAAGTCGGTTGTACCACATGCGTCCCGACTGTTTTAAGCCATATAAAGACTTATTTAGTTTTACACAATATACGTTGCGTTTTGCGTTTGGATTCGGAATTGGGACTCCATCAGGAACCTTCATATAGATGTCCAAATCAAGTGAGCCGTAAAGGTAAGCGGTCACTATGTCCATCAACTGCATAGATAGACGATTTTGTATTGCCATAGATATGAGGTATCGGAATGTAATACCACTCATTACTGGAGAATAAGTTTCATTGAAATCAATGCCTGGTCTCTGCGTGAAACCTTGGGCTACAAGCCTTGCTTTATATCTCACCACCTCATTGTTTTCGTTCCGTTTATGAACGAAAACCCATTTATATCCCACAGGGAAAACTTTGGGAGGTGTAGGTATTGCTTCAGTGAATACCTTTCGTTTATTGAGCGAGGCTAATTCTACTTGGATTGCATCCTTCCATTTAGGCCAGTCGGAGCGTTTCTCACACTCTGCCATGGTCTTTGGATCATGATCATTTAGAAGGTTGTTTGCAATTGTAGTAGAGAAATTTATGTCGACAATTGTAGACTTACGGTTGTAAGATTCTCCAGAGTCTATATAGTTTGTAGAAATTTCATTTACCCTTGTTGACTCGTCGTGATTTCCCAATACGGTTGAGTCTGGGTTTTCCGATGTCCCAGTCATTGAGTGCACAACTGAGCTGGGTTGTGGAGGTTGTCCTTCCACTAGATTATCAACGCTGGGTTGATTTACATTTACTTCTTCAGAGGGTTTCTTCCTCTGTTTCCTTTGTTGCTTGCGAGGAGCTGAATCCTGTTTTATATTTACTTGTTCAGAGGGTTTCTTCCCTTGTTTCCTTTGCTGCTTGCGAGGAGCTGAATCCTGTTTTATGGCCGTACTTCTCCCCCTCTTATTTTGAATAGGGGGTTGAGTGGTTTTTGTTGGTACCTCCACTCTTTCAGGCGCATTTATTGCAGGATTGTAGGATTTAGTGACACCTTTATAGTCAGTAAATGAATCTGGCAGATTATTTGCTATATGTTGCAAATTAATTATCTTCCGAACTTGAAGTTCGGTTTCTTGAGTACGTTCCGGGCATTCTTTTTGGTACTTGATATCTCCCCCTAATGCCGGGAAATGGTCCTCATTAAAGATGCAATCAGCGTGACGGGCTGTGAATAGATCCCCTGTGAGGGGTTCAAGGTACTTGATTATTGACGGTGATTTGTACCCCACATAGATCCCCAGTTTCCTGTGTGGGCCCATGGATGTACGCTGCGGTGGTGAGATTGGCACATATGTGGCGCATCCAAATTTACGCAGATGGGAAATATTAGGTAGATTTCCACGTACTAATTGCAGAGGGGAAGTGCTGTGATATGCAGTTGGCCGCAATTGAATTAAGTCAGCAGCATGTAAAACTGCATGACCCCAACATGAAGTTGGTAAGTTGCAATTCATTAGCAAAGGTCGTGCTATAAGCTTAATTCTCTTTATTAGAGATTCAGCCAAACCATTTTGAGTGTGGACATATGGGACCGAGTGCTGAACTTCAATTCCTAGTGCCATGCAATAATCATTGAAGGCTCGCGAAGAAAATTCAGCAGCATTGTCCATTCGAATTGATTTGATTCGATTCTCGGGATAATGAGCTTGTAATTTAATAACTTGTCTCATTATTTTGGCAAATGCATGGTTTCGTGTGGATAATAGACACACATGGGACCATCGTGTAGATGCGTCTATGAGAACCATGAAATACCTAAAAGGTCCAGACAATGGTTGGATAGGACCACAAATATCGCCTTGAATTCGTTCAAGGAATTGGAGTGGCTCCGCTTGGATATGTAAAGAACAATATGTATTGTATCAAACATATTATTATTGTTATTGGTGTCATCACCCTATATTGTAAAGCACAATATGTATTGTATCAGCACTTTGATATTAAGATAGTTGTATGTATTCTATATATCCAATACAAGTCTTTTCATCACTGAAAATTCTACATTTTAATATATAGATTTCTACGGGAGTCAATCCAAATGGAGGAGGAAATGTGCCTTGTGGATAGTGGTACCACAAACTCTATACTTAGGGAAATAAAATATTTTCAAACTCTCAAAAAGTTAAATGGAAATATTTTAACAATCGCTGGACGCGATGCGGTAATTGTTGGCACAGGACGTGCAATATTTACCCTCCCTATGGGTACGCAAATTATAATTGAGGATGCTTTATTGTATCCCGATTCAACTCGTACCCTCATTGGTTACAGAGATATCCGCAAAAATGGATTTCACATTGAAACCCATGAGGATAACAAAGAGGAATATCTCTTCTTTACCAAAGACAACGGATATGGCAAACAAATATTTGAGAAAATTCCTTCTTTATCATCAGGATTGTACTACACATACATAAAACCCGTAGCACATGTTGCGTATAAGGTAATTTTTCAAAATGTCAATGCATTTCAAATTTGGCATGATCGCCTTGGTCATCCTGGTATCGGGATGATGAGAAAAATCACCTGCAATTCCAATGGTCATGACTTAAATGAAGCTAAATTCCCACAATCTTCGGATTTCATGTGCACTGCATGTGCTACTGGAAAACTCATTTTAAGACCTTCTCGTCTTAAAATCCAAGCGGAGCCACTCCAATTCCTTGAACGAATTCAAGGCGATATTTGTGGTCCTATCCAACCATTGTCTGGACCTTTTAGGTATTTCATGGTTCTCATAGACGCATCTACATGATGGTCCCATGTGTGTCTATTATCCACACGAAACCATGCATTTGCCAAAATAATGAGACAAGTTATTAAATTACAAGCTCATTATCCCGAGAATCGAATCAAATCAATTCGAATGGACAATGCTGCTGAATTTTCTTCGCGAGCCTTCAATGATTATTGCATGGCACTAGGAATTGAAGTTCAGCACTCGGTCCCATATGTCCACACTCAAAATGGTTTGGCTGAATCTCTAATAAAGAGAATTAAGCTTATAGCACGACCTTTGCTAATGAATTGCAACTTACCAACTTCATGTTCGGGTCATGCAGTTTTACATGCTGCTGACTTAATTCAATTGCGGCCAACTGCATATCACAGCACTTCCCCTCTGCAATTAGTACGTGGAAATCTACCTAATATTTCCCATCTGCGTAAATTTGGATGCGCCACATATGTGCCAATCTCACCACCACAGCGTACATCCATGGGCCCACACAGGAAACTGGGGATCTATGTGGGGTACAAATCACCGTCAATAATCAAGTACCTTGAACCCCTCACAGGGGATCTATTCACAGCCCGTCACGCTGATTGCATCTTTAATGAGGACCATTTCCCGGCATTAGGGGGAGATATCAAGTACCAAAAAGAATGCCCGGAAATCGATTGGAATGCCCAAGGCATTTCCTCCTCTGACCCACGTACTCAAGAAACTGAACTTCAAGTTCGGAAGATAATTAATTTGCAACATATAGCAAATAATCTGCCAGATTCATTTACTGACTATAAAGGTGTCACTAAATCCTACAATTCTGCAATAAATGCGCCTGAAAGAGTGGAGGTACCAACAAAAACCACTCAACCCCCTATTCAAAATAAGAGGGGGAGAAGTACGGCCATAAAACAGGATTCAGCTCCTCGCAAGCAACAAAGGAAACAAGGGAAGAAACCCTCTGAACAAGTAAATATAAAACAGGTTTCAGCTCCTCGCAAGCAACAAAGGAAACAAAGGAAGAAACCCTCTGAAGAAGTAAATGTAAATCAACCTAGCGTTGATAATCTAGTGGAAGGACAACCTCCACAACCCAGCTCAGTTGTGCACTCAATGACTGGGACATCGGAAAACCCAGACTCAACCGTATTGGGAAATCATGACGAGTCAACAAGGGTAAATGAAATTTCCACAAACTATATAGACTCTGGAGAATCATACAACCGTAAGTCTACAATTGTCGACATAAATTTCTCTACTACAATTGCAAACAACCTTCTAAATGATCATGATCCAAAGACCATGGCAGAGTGTGAGAAACGCTCCGACTGGCCTAAATGGAAGGATGCAATCCAAGTAGAATTAGCCTCGCTCAATAAACGAAAGGTATTCACTGAAGCAATACCTACACCTCCCAAAGTTTTCCCTGTGGGATTTAAATGGGTTTTCGTTCGTAAGCGGAACGAAAACAATGAGGTGGTGAGATATAAAGCAAGGCTTGTAGCCCAAGGTTTCACGCAGAGACCAGGCATTGATTTCAATGAAACTTATTCTCCAGTAATGAGTGGTATAACATTCTGATACCTCATATCTATGGCAGTACAAAATCGTCTATCTATGCAGTTGATGGACGTAGTGACCGCTTACCTTTACGGCTCACTTGATTCGGACATCTATATGAAGGTTCCTGATGGAATCCCAATTCCGAATCCAAACGCAAAACGCAACGTATATTGTGTAAAACTAAATAAGTCTTTATATGGCTTAAAACAGTCGGGACGCATGTGGTACAACCGACTTAGTGAGTTCCTATTGAAAAAGGGATACTCCAACAATGATGATTGTCCATGTGTCTTTATCAAAAAGTCTGAAACTGGATTTTGCATTATTTCAGTGTATGTTGATGATCTTAATATCATTGGCAACACACGAGATATTGATGAAGCACGCAATCACCTAAAGACAGAATTTGAGATGAAGGATTTGGGTAAAACCAAATTTTGCTTAGGATTACAACTTGAGCACCTTCCCTCGGGTATTTTGGTTCATCAAACCGCCTATATCCAGAAAATATTGGAGAAATTCAATATGGACAAATCCTATCCATCCAAAACTCCCATGGTTGTTCGATCTCTAGACGTAGAGAAAGATCAATTTAGACCAAGGGATAATGGAGAAGAGATACTGGGATCTGAAGTTCCATATCTCAGTGCTATTGGAGCGCTTATGTATCTTGCAAATTGCACCAGGCCTGATATTGCATTTGCAGTAAATTTACTAGCTAGACATAGCGCAGCTCCTACTAAACGCCATTGGACGGGAGCTAAGAATATCTTTCGATATCTCCAAGGCACAAAGGATCTTGGTCTATTCTTTCAATTTCAGAGAAATCTGGACATTGATATGATTGGGTATACCGATGCCGGCTACTTATCAGATCCCCATAATGCCAGATCGCAAACCAGTTTTGTGTTCCTACATGGTGGGACAGCCATCTCATGGAAGTCTTCTAAGCAAACCTTAGTGGCTACATCCACCAATCATTCTGAAATAATTGCATTATATGAGGCATCACGTGAATGTGTATGGCTTCGCAGAATGATAAACCACATACAACAATCATGTGGAAAAGGTTCTATCGAATCTCCGACCATTATTTATGAAGATAATGCTGCTTGTGTTGCTCAAATGCAAACGGGTTACATAAAGAGCAATATCACTAAACATATTGCACCCAAATTGTTTTATCCCCATGAACTACAGAAAAGTGGAGATATAAACATTTTGCAAGTCAAATCATGTGATAATCTCGCTGATCTATTCACAAAGTCACTACCAACTTCAACATTTGAAAAATATGTTCATGGAATTGGTATGAGACGACTTCGAGATTTGAAAGGATCAGGGGGAGTATCCCTCTGAACCAATATGTTTGATACAATACATATTGTGCTTTACAATATAGGGTGGTGACTTTAATTTTGCGTTAGGATTTAATTAATTATTGTAATTAGTTAAATTAATCTTTGCTTGTAACCGCACGTGGAAACCCCACGATGTGAAACCGACTTGTTGTTCCGGAGCGATGCCTCCTGGAACCGCCTTTCTGAACCGTCGCCTCCTTTGGAGGCAACTGTTCACCATGTATATAAGTGTTCCATCTATCAATAAACAGAGACAGTTGTATTCATTCTCTCGTTCTCACTTTTACTCAAAACACGTTATCAGCACGCTCCCAGCGAAACGGACTCCGGCGAGATCGATTCCGGCGAGAACGGTTTGAGAAAGAAAAGGTGAGATGCCTCGCCTACCACTGTACCTTCGCCGCTTCGTCGCCCGCCGGCGCTGCCGCTTCGTCGCCCGCCGGCGCCGCCGATTCGTCGCTCCACAGCGCTTCGATGGCCGGCGATTCGGCGTGGGCAACTACAGCGGCCGCCGCAACGCCGGCGGATACCGGGGATGCCGCCCCGGCATGGGCCGCTTCCGTGGCCAGAATTTCCCCAACCGCCGCCGTTCCGGTCCGGCGACCGGCGTCGCGACTCAGCCAACGCCCGCCGCACCCGTCGCTCCACATGCACCGGCAATTTCGGAGTGGCTCCTCAACGGTTCTGCCCCGGCAGCGCCGCCACCGGCGTTCTGGTGCTCGGAGCACGGCTGGGTGATCTGCCCTATGCACGGGTACGGCTCTGCCGCCGGCGGGGATGCGGTTGGGCAGTCGCCTACGTCGGTATTCGAGTTTGGCTCGACCAGCGCCGCGCTCGGCGACGTCCGCAACGTCACGCCACGGTTTCCGTCAACGACCCCCGCGGTCGTCGAGATAGAGGGCGACGCCCTCGCGTATGTCTCCGCGCCGACCGGGCCATCCACCTTCACCATGGGCTCCGGCGTCAGGACCTTGACGAGCGCCCCCGCGGCGCCTCCGTCTCAGCCACGGGCGGATGTCGACGAGCCGCGCCTGCCGTCTCCAACTCCGGCCGCGCCCCCTCCTTCACCGCGAGCAGGCGCTCGCCGCCGCCTCCTGGCCCTCGGCCTCCCGCTGGCCAGCCCGTCGGCGGACTCGCCAACGAGCAGCCGTGGCCGCCGCGCTGGCACCTGGAGCCCGGCCGGGCTCGGACTCGCGAATGGCGCCTCCAACGGCGTCGCCCCGGGGACCCGGCTCCCTGGGGATCCTCCGACGAGGACGAGGAAGAGGGCGGCCGGAGCGTCGCTCGTCCCTGGTGAACTCCGTTGCATCAGCATGCTCTCTGCCATGGACGAGGACGGAAGAATAGGGGAGAAAGAGAAAGAATGCTCTCGACCTTATCCTTTCACCTCGGTTCCTCTTTTTCTTGTCTACTAGTCTGGCAACTTGCAAGCAGTCCGTGAAACTAAGACTGTCAGCCCACGATCCATGTACCATGCATCTACATTTATTATTCTAGAAATCGTACTAGTAAACAGTGTAGTTATTATCTGACTGCATCGCACTACTAGTTGTACTAGTAACAGGAAGATGGAGAAGCTAAGTAGTACTCCGTAGTAGTAGTATAACTAGTTAATTTGCACTAGTAGTACTACTGATTTAAACTATAGATGATCCTTTAAACTTCTGTTTAGGATGTTTAATTTGTCTATTATTCAGTGTAACAGTTCATTGTGATGTAATATATTTCCATGTGTGCACATGTTGAGATTAATTACGTCCATTATTTTGCAATTGAGATTTTAATTTCTTGCAAATAAGGCAATCAATTCATCTTAATTGAGCTATTTTTGGTTCAATACAAGAAAGAATTGGTATGCAAAATTAAATGTCAATTTACCATCAATTAAGTCCAAAAATACCTTAAAAGACACAAAATTGACTTAATTCGAAGTGAATTGATACGCAAAAACATTTTTAAAAAGTGACTACTTCAAATTTATATATGGGATCACAAGGTAATGTGGCATCTACTGCATGATGTGCAGATTATCCATAATATTGTGAGGTCTACATTTTGTCACAATTGACATAATGACTACCTTCAATGTGCTCTCCCATATATTTAAATCAAATCATAACATAAGGTGCTAAGACAAAAGCATCTACTGACTTAGGTCAGATTATGCTTCTTAGTACTGAGAGATGTACTCCATAAATATGGTGATTATCTACAATGTGTTATGATAGATGATTTGAGGCTTACACTAAAACTCAAGTGTTCACTTGAGTTTATAAGATTTTGCAATTTTTATTACAACATAACCAAGATGACTTTAATTTACATACATGTAAATTAATCAAATCTCTGGTTCTCATTCATATAGGACAACATGGCCGCTAAAGATTTTGAAGAGCTTGCGCTCGACGGACATAACTATCCTACATGGGCAATGGATGTTAAGATTAGTCTTTCATCCCGTGGCATTGCAGGTGCACTCATACCACCTGAGAATCCTCCTCAGGAGGGAGATGCACAAGTAACTGAGCAACAAAATTCACCCAGATTTGAAATCTGAATATTTGATGGAGGAATCTCCAAGCAATATGTGGCAATCACTTAAAACAAGATATGAACAGCAAAAGGCCGTCATACTGCCTGAAGCTAGTCATGAATGGACCCATTTAAGACTCCAGGATTTCAAATCCGTTGGAGCTTATAACCATGAAGTTCATAAGATTTGTTCTAAATTGCGGTTTTGTGAGAAGGAACCTTCAGAACTGGAGAAGATAGAAAAGACTCTATCAACTATGCTCCCCGCTGACAGGATCCTACAACAACAATATCGTGCCAGGAATTACCAAGTTTATTCTGAACTTATACATGTACTCCTCCAGGCTGAGAAACATGATGAACTTCTTTTGAAGAATAGTCATCAACGCCCGGTTGGGGCTGCCCCTCTCCCCGAAGTACATGCAAATTTTCAGAAAAACAATAAGTTCAATGGCTCATTTAAAGGCCAAACCAAGAACTTCAAGGGTAAATTCAACCGCAACCGCAACAAGAAGAACAAGCCACACAATTCAGATAAGGCGAAGGGCAAAGCAAAGAACAAGTTCGATAAGACAATTCTTTGCCAGAAATGTGGATGCTACAAGCATGTCACCAAGAAATGCCGCACCCCAAGACATCTGGTAAACCTCTACCTGCAATCCATGGGACGTAACGGACATGCCCAAGGAGCAAGATATGAATCTCACTTCAATCTTCAACCTGATAATAACATGGAAGTGGGATGTTCGCAAGATGTTCAAGGAACACCAAGCAACACCAAAGAATTCCATCTACCAGAGGACTCCATGGACAAGGAGAACATGATGATAGAATACGCCTCAAACGACGTGTTCGGGGACTTTGACTAGTCAATCAACTCCTTTAGATAATATATTTATTTACATCCATCAGATTGTTGTAATAAAATAATAATAATATGTAAAGAACAATATGTATTGTATCAAACATATTATTATTGTTATTGGTGTCATCACCCTATATTGTAAAGCACAATATGTATTGTATCAGCACTTTGATATTAAGATAGTTGTATGTATTCTATATATCCAATACAAGTCTTTTCATCACTGAAAATTCTACATTTTAATATATAGATTTCTACGGGAGTCAATCCAAATGGAGGAGGAAATGTGCCTTGTGGATAGTGGTACCACAAACTCTATACTTAGGGAAATAAAATATTTTCAAACTCTCAAAAAGTTAAATAGAAATATTTTAACAATCGCTGGACGCGATGCGGTAATTGTTGGCACAGGACGTGCAATATTTACCCTCCCTATGGGTACGCAAATTATAATTGAGGATGCTTTATTGTATCCCGATTCAACTCGTACCCTCATTGGTTACAGAGATATCCGCAAAAATGGATTTCACATTGAAACCCATGAGGATAACAAAGAGGAATATCTCTTCTTTACCAAAGACAACGGATATGGCAAACAAATATTTGAGAAAATTCCTTCTTTATCATCAGGATTGTACTACACATACATAAAACCCGTAGCACATGTTGCGTATAAGGTAATTTTTCAAAATGTCAATGCATTTCAAATTTGGCATGATCGCCTTGGTCATCCTGGTATCGGGATGATGAGAAAAATCACCTGCAATTCCAATGGTCATGACTTAAATGAAGCTAAATTCCCACAATCTTCGGATTTCATGTGCACTGCATGTGCTACTGGAAAACTCATTTTAAGACCTTCTCGTCTTAAAATCCAAGCGGAGCCACTCCAATTCCTTGAACGAATTCAAGGCGATATTTGTGGTCCTATCCAACCATTGTCTGGACCTTTTAGGTATTTCATGGTTCTCATAGACGCATCTACACGATGGTCCCATGTGTGTCTATTATCCACACGAAACCATGCATTTGCCAAAATAATGAGACAAGTTATTAAATTACAAGCTCATTATCCCGATAATCGAATCAAATCAATTCGAATGGACAATGCTGCTGAATTTTCTTCGCGAGCCTTCAATGATTATTGCATGGCACTAGGAATTGAAGTTCAGCACTCGGTCCCATATGTCCACACTCAAAATGGTTTGGCTGAATCTCTAATAAAGAGAATTAAGCTTATAGCACGACCTTTGCTAATGAATTGCAACTTACCAACTTCATGTTGGGGTCATGCAGTTTTACATGCTGCTGACTTAATTCAATTGCGGCCAACTGCATATCACAGCACTTCCCCTCTGCAATTAGTACGTGGAAATCTACCTAATATTTCCCATCTGCGTAAATTTGGATGCGCCACATATGTGCCAATCTCACCACCGCAGCGTACATCCATGGGCCCACACAGGAAACTGGGGATCTATGTGGGGTACAAATCACCGTCAATAATCAAGTACCTTGAACCCCTCACAGGGGATCTATTCACAGCCCGTCACGCTGATTGCATCTTTAATGAGGACCATTTCCCGGCATTAGGGGGAGATATCAAGTACCAAAAAGAATGCCCGGAAATCGATTGGAATGCCCAAGGCATTTCCTCCTCTGACCCATGTACTCAAGAAACTGAACTTCAAGTTCGGAAGATAATTAATTTGCAACATATAGCAAATAATCTGCCAGATTCATTTACTGACTATAAAGGTGTCACTAAATCCTACAATTCTGCAATAAATGCGCCTGAAAGAGTGGAGGTACCAACAAAAACCACTCAACCCCCTATTCAAAATAAGAGGGGGAGAAGTACGGCCATAAAACAGGATTCAGCTCCTCGCAAGCAACAAAGGACACAAGGGAAGAAACCCTCTGAACAAGTAAATATAAAACAGGTTTCAGCTCCTCGCAAGCAACAAAGGAAACAGAGGAAGAAACCCTCTGAAGAAGTAAATGTAAATCAACCTAGCGTTGATAATCTAGTGGAAGGACAACCTCCACAACCCAGCTCAGTTGTGCACTCAATGACTGGGACATCGGAAAACCCAGACTCAACCGTATTGGGAAATCATGACGAGTCAACAAGGGTAAATGAAATTTCCACAAACTATATAGACTCTGGAGAATCATACAACCGTAAGTCTACAATTGTCGACATAAATTTCTCTACTACAATTGCAAACAACCTTCTAAATGATCATGATCCAAAGACCATGGCAGAGTGTGAGAAACGCTCCGACTGGCCTAAATGGAAGGATGCAATCCAAGTAGAATTAGCCTCGCTCAATAAACGAAAGGTATTCACTGAAGCAATACCTACACCTCCCAAAGTTTTCCCTGTGGGATTTAAATGGGTTTTCGTTCGTAAGCGGAACGAAAACAATGAGGTGGTGAGATATAAAGCAAGGCTTGTAGCCCAAGGTTTCACGCAGAGACCAGGCATTGATTTCAATGAAACTTATTCTCCAGTAATGAGTGGTATAACATTCCGATACCTCATATCTATGGCAGTACAAAATCGTCTATCTATGCAGTTGATGGACGTAGTGACCGCTTACCTTTACGGCTCACTTGATTCGGACATCTATATGAAGGTTCCTGATGGAATCCCAATTCCGAATCCAAACGCAAAACGCAACGTATATTGTGTAAAACTAAATAAGTCTTTATATGGCTTAAAACAGTCGGGACGCATGTGGTACAACCGACTTAGTGAGTTCCTATTGAAAAAGGGATACTCCAACAATGATGATTGTCCATGTGTCTTTATCAAAAAGTCTGAAACTGGATTTTGCATTATTTCAGTGTATGTTGATGATCTTAATATCATTGGCAACACACGAGATATTGATGAAGCACGCAATCACCTAAAGACAGAATTTGAGATGAAGGATTTGGGTAAAACCAAATTTTGCTTAGGATTACAACTTGAGCACCTTCCCTCGGGTATTTTGGTTCATCAAACCGCCTATATCCAGAAAATATTGGAGAAATTCAATATGGACAAATCCTATCCATCCAAAACTCCCATGGTTGTTCGATCTCTAGACGTAGAGAAAGATCAATTTAGACCAAGGGATAATGGAGAAGAGATACTGGGATCTGAAGTTCCATATCTCAGTGCTATTGGAGCGCTTATGTATCTTGCAAATTACACCAGGCCTGATATTGCATTTGCAGTAAATTTACTAGCTAGACATAGCGCAGCTCCTACTAAACGCCATTGGACGGGAGCTAAGAATATCTTTCGATATCTCCAAGGCACAAAGGATCTTGGTCTATTCTTTCAATTTCAGAGAAATCTGGACATTGATATGATTGGGTATACCGATGCCGGCTACTTATCAGATCCCCATAATGCCAGATCGCAAACCGGTTTTGTGTTCCTACATGGTGGGACAGCCATCTCATGGAAGTCTTCTAAGCAAACCTTAGTGGCTACATCCACCAATCATTCTGAAATAATTGCATTATATGAGGCATCACGTGAATGTGTATGGCTTCGCAGAATGATAAACCACATACAACAATCATGTGGAAAAGGTTCTATCGAATCTCCGACCATTATTTATGAAGATAATGCTGCTTGTGTTGCTCAAATGCAAACGGGTTACATAAAGAGCAATATCACTAAACATATTGCACCCAAATTGTTTTATCCCCATGAACTATAGAAAAGTGGAGATATAAACATTTTGCAAGTCAAATCATGTGATAATCTCGCTGATCTATTCACAAAGTCACTACCAACTTCAACATTTGAAAAATATGTTCATGGAATTGGTATGAGACGACTTCGAGATTTGAAAGGATCAGGGGGAGTATCCCTCTGAACCATAACCCATTCAAACATTATATTACACTCTTTTTCCCTTTATGAGTTTACTCTCATGGTTCTCATCAAGGTTTTTAATGAGGTAATATCAACATAAGAATATATGTCATACCTCCTATTTTCCCCACCGGGGTTTTTAACGGATGTATACAAGACATATTAATTGTTCTCTAAACTTACCAATGAGTTTTATCCTTTTCAGGTTTTCTCATATAAGTTATCAAAGAGACAATAATCATTATATGTTGTACTATTTTCTTCTTATTTTTCCCACTTGGTTTTAAAGGAGTTTTTGGCAACATATCAAATCCAAGTGTCCTCATATTTTTCCCACAGGGTTTTTGGAGGAGACTATTTGAAGATGACGAACACTTACAAGGACAAGCATAGATTAGGGGGAGTGTTAGGATTTAATTAAAATGAGAACCGTGAGAGTAAACTCATAAAGGAAAAAGAGTGTAATATAATGTTTGAATGGGTTATGGTTCAGAGGGATACTCCCCCTGATCCTTTCAAATCTCGAAGTCGTCTCATACCAATTCCATGAACATACTTTTCAAATGTTGAAGTTGGTAGTGACTTTGTGAATAGATCAGCGAGATTATCACATGATTTGACTTGCAAAATGTTTATATCTCCACTTTTCTGTAATTCATGGGGATAAAACAATTTAGGTGCAATATGTTTAGTGATATTGCTCTTTATGTAACCCGTTTGCATTTGAGCAACACAAGCACTATTATCTTCATAAATAATGGTCGGAGATTTGATAGAACCTTTTCCACATGATTGTTGTATGTGGTTTATCATTCTGCGAAGCCATACACATTCACGTGATGCCTCATATAATGCAATTATTTCAGAATGATTGGTGGATGTAGCCACTAAGGTTTGCTTAGAAGACTTCCATGAGATGGCTGTCCCACCGTGTAGGAACACAAAACCGGTTTGCGATCTGGCATTATGGGGGTCTGATAAGTAGCCAGCATCGGTATACCCAATCATATCAATGTCCAGATTTCTCTGAAATTGAAAGAATAGGCCAAGATCCTTTGTGCCTTGGAGATATCGAAAGATATTCTTAGCTCCCGTCCAATGTCGTTTAGTAGGAGCTGCGCTATGTCTAGCTAGTAAATTTACTGCAAATGCAATATCAGGCCTGGTGCAATTTGCAAGATACATAAGCGCTCCAATAGCACTGAGATATGGAACTTCGGATCCCAGTATCTCTTCTCCATTATCCCTTGGTCTGAATTGATCTTTCTCTACGTCTAGAGATCGAACAACCATGGGAGTTTTGGATGGATAGGATTTGTCCATATTGAATTTCTCCAATATTTTCTGGATATAGGCAGTTTGATGAACCAAAATACCTGAGGGAAGGTGCTCAAGTTGTAATCCTAAGCAAAATTTGGTTTTACCCAAATCCTTCATCTCAAATTCCGTCTTTAGGTGATTGCGTGCTTCATCAATATCTTGTGTGTTGCCAATGATATTAAGGTCATCAACATACACTGAAATAATGCAAAATCCTGTTTCAGACTTTTTGATGAAGACACATGGACAATCATCATTGTTGGAGTATCCCTTTTTCAATAGGAACTCACTAAGTCGGTTGTACCACATGCGTCCCGACTGTTTTAAGCCATATAAAGACTTATTTAGTTTTACACAATATACGTTGCGTTTTGCGTTTGGATTCGGAATTGGGACTCCATCAGGAACCTTCATATAGATGTCCGAATCAAGTGAGCCGTAAAGGTAAGCGGTCACTACGTCCATCAACTGCATAGATAGACGATTTTGTACTGCCATAGATATGAGGTATCGGAATGTAATACCACTCATTACTGGAGAATAAGTTTCATTGAAATCAATGCCTGGTCTCTGCGTGAAACCTTGGGCTACAAGCCTTGCTTTATATCTCACCACCTCATTGTTTTCGTTCCGTTTACGAACGAAAACCCATTTAAATCCCACAGGGAAAACTTTGGGAGGTGTAGGTATTGCTTCAGTGAATACCTTTCGTTTATTGAGCGAGGCTAATTCTACTTGGATTGCATCCTTCCATTTAGGCCAGTCGGAGCGTTTCTCACACTCTGCCATGGTCTTTGGATCATGATCATTTAGAAGGTTGTTTGCAATTGTAGTAGAGAAATTTATGTCGACAATTGTAGACTTACGGTTGTAAGATTCTCCAGAGTCTATATAGTTTGTGGAAATTTCATTTACCCTTGTTGACTCGTCGTGATTTCCCAATACGGTTGAGTCTGGGTTTTCCGATGTCCCAGTCATTGAGTGCACAACTGAGCTGGGTTGTGGAGGTTGTCCTTCCACTAGATTATCAACGCTGGGTTGATTTACATTTACTTCTTCAGAGGGTTTCTTCCTCTGTTTCCTTTGTTGCTTGCGAGGAGCTGAATCCTGTTTTATATTTACTTGTTCAGAGGGTTTCTTCCCTTGTTTCCTTTGTTGCTTGCGAGGAGCTGAATCCTGTTTTATGGCCGTACTTCTCCCCCTCTTATTTTGAATAGGGGGTTGAGTGGTTTTTGTTGGTACCTCCACTCTTTCAGGCGCATTTATTGCAGGATTGTAGGATTTAGTGACACCTTTATAGTCAGTAAATGAATCTGGCAGATTATTTGCTATATGTTGCAAATTAATTATCTTCTGAACTTGAAGTTCGGTTTCTTGAGTACGTTCCGGGCATTCTTTTTGGTACTTGATATCTCCCCCTAATGCCGGGAAATGATCCTCATTAAAGATGTAATCAGCGTGACGGGCTGTGAATAGATCCCCTGTGAGGGGTTCAAGGTACTTGATTATTGACGGTGATTTGTACCCCACATAGATCCCCAGTTTCCTGTGTGGGCCCATGGATGTACGCTGCGGTAGTGAGATTGGCACATATGTGGCGCATCCAAATTTACGCAGATGGGAAATATTAGGTAGATTTCCATGTACTAATTGCAGAGGGGAAGTGCTGTGATATGCAGTTGGTCGCAATTGAATTAAGTCAGCAGCATGTAAAACTGCATGACCCCAACATGAAGTTGGTAAGTTGCAATTCATTAGCAAAGGTCGTGCTATGAGCTTAATTCTCTTAATTAGAGATTCGGCCAAACCATTTTGAGTGTGGACATATGGGACCGAGTGCTGAACTTCAATTCCTAGTGCCATGCAATAATCATTGAAGGCTCGCGAGGAAAATTCAGCAGCATTGTCCATTCGAATTGATTTGATTCGATTCTCAGGATAATGAGCTTGTAATTTAATAACTTGTCTCATTATTTTGGCAAATGCATGGTTTCGTGTGGATAATAGACACACATGGGACCATCGTGTAGATGCGTCTATGAGAACCATGAAATACCTAAAAGGTCCAGACAATGGTTGGATAGGACCACAAATATCACCTTGAATTCGTTCAAGGAATTGGAGTGGTTCCGCTTGGATTTTAAGACGAGAAGGTCTTAAAATGAGTTTTCCGGTAGCACATGCAGTGCACATGAAATCCGAAGATTGTGGGAATTTAGCATCATTTAAGTCATGACCATTGGAATTGCAGGTAATTTTTCTCATCATCCCGATACCAGGATGACCAAGGCGATCATGCCAAGTTTGAAATGCATCGACATTTTGAAAAATTACCTTGTACGCAACATGTGCTACGGGTTTTATGTATGTGTAGTACAATCCTGATGATAAAGAAGGAATTTTTTCAAATATTTGTTTGCCATATCCGTTGTCTTTCGTAAAGAGGAGATATTCCTCTTTGTTGTCCTCATGGGTTTCAATGTGAAATCCATTTTTGCGGATATCTCTGTAACCAATGAGGGTACGAGTTGAATCGGGATACAATAAAGCATCCTCAATTATAATTTGCGTACCCATAGGGAGGGTAAATATGGCACGTCATGTGCCAACAATTACCGCATCGCGTCCAGCGATTGTTAAAATATTTCCATTTAACTTTTTAAGAGTTTGAAAATACTTTATTTCCCTAAGTATAGAGTTTGTGGTACCACTGTCCACAAGGCATATTTCCTCCTCCATTTGGATTGACTCCCGTAGAAATCTATATATTAAAATATAGAATTTTCAGTGATGAAAAGACTTCTATTGAATATATAGAATACATACAACTTTCTTAATATCAAAGTGCTGATACAATACATATTGTGCTTTACAATATAGGGTGATGATACGAATAACACTAATAATATGTTTGATACAATACATATTGTTCTTTACATATTATTATTATTTTATTACAACAATCTGATGGATGTAAATAAATATATTATTTAAAGGAGTTTTTGACAACATATCAAATTCTAGTCTCCTCATATTTTTCCCACAGGGTTTTTGGGGGAGTTTATTCAAGATAATATGCGCTTGTGATCAAGATCAATTTTCTCAAGATTATACAAGGAATACAAGACATAAGAGAAGCAGCTTTGTACAAGGGGGAGTGTTAAAGCCCATACAGGTCCCTAATCTGAACAACCGTCATTAGCAACCGTCATTAGTTTAGACACATGTTAATTATGTCCAAAGCGCCGTACGGACGCATGTGTCCGTACGGACGCCTTCTCATATGCCAAGAGGCATCTCTCTGTAAACAGGCGCCTCTTGTTGGCACCCCAAAATCCTTGTATAAAAGGGCTTTGCCCAGATCAATAGAGACACAAGTTTCACTCTCAATCTTCTTGATTTCTAACACGTTATCAGCACGCCTCTATCGAGAGCAACATCACAGAGAGGTTGAGAATAGGAACAGAAGAACAGAAAGGTAAGGAACCGATGCTTTACCGCATCAAATTCCATTCCCAAATTGGCAATATTGCCGACGGTGTGATACCAGGACGATCGACGACGGCGACGCGGTCCGCATCCTCGCGGCACAACGCCGCCCGCAACTGGCCATGCGAGGCAGCGCTCCTCCGAGCGTGGCTGCCGACGCCGTCGCACCGCCGTCGCACCGCCGTCGCGCCGCCGTCTGCCGTCCCCGACTCCCGCCACTCCTCCGCCTTCCCCGCGCTCGCCGCACCGGCCTCGCCCGCGTCGCCCGCGCCGGCCGCACCGGCCTCGCCCGCGCTCGCCGCACCGGCCTCGCCTGCACCGGCCGCACCGGCCTCGCCCCCGGCTCCGCCCGCTCCCGCCGCCTCCTCGCCTCCATCACCCTCGCCGGAGGCCCGCCGCCTGCTGCGCCGGTTCGCGTCGGCCATGGCCACGCACCGCGTCGGCCTCCGCGTGGGCGCATGGTCGCCGGCCGCCCTTGGCCTCTCCAACAACAGCACGGGCACCGGAGAGAGCTCCTCCGGCCGCTGGTGAAGGCAACCGAAGCTACTGCAGGGGCGCTTGGCGGAGTTCATGGAATCGGGGGCCTCTGCCATGGACGAGAGGAGAGTTGATTTGGGCTTGGGGATAAAGACGCACTGACACAGTGCTGTGACTGCTGTCTACCTTTTTCCCTTATCCTCTGAATCCTCTCGTGTGGCCTAGAATGTCTACGGACCACTTAACTTTGCCCATGTGCTCTGGTTAATTAGAATACTCTACGTATTCAGTAAATCTAGCAGTAATTTACTCTGTTTTAGATTCTGTACATTGCAGCTTATTAACTTCTGCAATTTATTCAGTTAGAGTACTAAGTATTTCTAAAATATATATATATGTGATGTAATATATTTCCAAGTGTGCACATATCGAAATTAATTATGTCCATTATTTTGCAATTGAGATTTCAATTTCTTGCAAATAAGGCAATCAATTCATCTTAATTGAGCTATTTTTGGTTCAATACAAGAAAGAATTGGTATGCAAAATTAAATGTCAATTTACCGTCAATTAAGTCCAAAAATGTCTCGATAGACACAAAATTGACTTAATTCGAAATGAATTGATACGCAAAATCATTATTAAAAAAAGGGACTACTTCAAATTTATATATGGGATCACAAGGTAATGTGGAAATTCAACCGCAACCGCAACAAGAAGAACAAGCCACACAATTCAGATAAGGCGAAGGGCAAAGCAAAGAACAAGTTCGATAAGACAATTCTTTGCCAGAAATGTGGATGCTACAAGCATGTCACCAAGAAATGCCGCACCCCAAGACATCTGGTAAACCTCTACCTGCAATCCATGGGACGTAACGGACATGCCCAAGGAGCAAGATATGAATCTCACTTCAATCTTCAACCTGATAATAACATGGAAGTGGGATGTTCGCAAGATGTTCAAGGAACACCAAGCAACACCAAAGAATTCCATCTACCACAGGACTCCATGGACAAGGAGAACATGATGATAGAATACGCCTCAAACGACGTGTTCGGGGACTTTGACTAGTCAATCAACTCCTTTAGATAATATATTTATTTACATCCATCAGATTGTTGTAATAAAATAATAATAATATGTAAAGAACAATATGTATTGTATCAAACATATTATTATTGTTATTGGTGTCATCACCCTATATTGTAAAGCACAATATGTATTGTATCAGCACTTTGATATTAAGATAGTTGTATGTATTCTATATATCCAATACAAGTCTTTTCATCACTGAAAATTCTACATTTTAATATATAGATTTCTATGGGAGTCAATCCAAATGGAGGAGGAAATGTGCCTTGTGGATAGTGGTACCACAAACTCTATACTTAGGGAAATAAAATATTTTCAAACTCTCAAAAAGTTAAATGGAAATATTTTAACAATCGCTGGACGCGATGCGGTAATTGTTGGCACATGACGTGCAATATTTACCCTCCCTATGGGTACGCAAATTATAATTGAGGATGCTTTATTGTATCCCGATTCAACTCGTACCCTCATTGGTTACAGAGATATCCGCAAAAATGGATTTCACATTGAAACCCATGAGGATAACAAAGAGGAATATCTCTTCTTTACCAAAGACAACGGATATGGCAAACAAATATTTGAGAAAATTCCTTCTTTATCATCAGGATTGTACTACACATACATAAAACCCGTAGCACATGTTGCGTATAAGGTAATTTTTCAAAATGTCAATGCATTTCAAATTTGGCATGATCGCCTTGGTCATCCTGGTATCGGGATGATGAGAAAAATCACCTGCAATTCCAATGGTCATGACTTAAATGAAGCTAAATTCCCACAATCTTCGGATTTCATGTGCACTGCATGTGCTACTGGAAAACTCATTTTAAGACCTTCTCGTCTTAAAATCCAAGCGGAGCCACTCCAATTCCTTGAACGAATTCAAGGCGATATTTGTGGTCCTATCCAACCATTGTCTGGACCTTTTAGGTATTTCATGGTTCTCATAGACGCATCTACACGATGGTCCCATGTGTGTCTATTATCCACACGAAACCATGCATTTGCCAAAATAATGAGACAAGTTATTAAATTACAAGCTCATTATCCCGAGAATCGAATCAAATCAATTCGAATGGACAATGCTGCTGAATTTTCTTCGCGAGCCTTCAATGATTATTGCATGGCACTAGGAATTGAAGTTCAGCACTCGGTCCCATATGTCCACACTCAAAATGGTTTGGCTGAATCTCTAATAAAGAGAATTAAGCTTATAGCACGACCTTTGCTAATGAATTGCAACTTACCAACTTCATGTTGGGGTCATGCAGTTTTACATGCTGCTGACTTAATTCAATTGCGGCCAACTGCATATCACAGCACTTCCCCTCTGCAATTAGTACGTGGAAATCTACCTAATATTTCCCATCTGCGTAAATTTGGATGCGCCACATATGTGCCAATCTCACCACCGCAGCGTACATCCATGGGCCCACACAGGAAACTGGGGATCTATGTGGGGTACAAATCACCGTCAATAATCAAGTACCTTGAACCCCTCACAGGGGATCTATTCACAGCCCGTCACGCTGATTGCATCTTTAATGAGGACCATTTCCCGGCATTAGGGGGAGATATCAAGTACCAAAAAGAATGCCCGGAAATCGATTGGAATGCCCAAGGCATTTCCTCCTCTGACCCACGTACTCAAGAAACTGAACTTCAAGTTCGGAAGATAATTAATTTGCAACATATAGCAAATAATCTGCCAGATTCATTTACTGACTATAAAGGTGTCACTAAATCCTACAATTCTGCAATAAATGCGCCTGAAAGAGTGGAGGTACCAACAAAAACCACTCAACCCCCTATTCAAAATAAGAGGGGGAGAAGTACGGCCATAAAACAGGATTCAGCTCCTCGCAAGCAACAAAGGAAACAAGGGAAGAAACCCTCTGAACAAGTAAATATAAAACAGGTTTCAGCTCCTCGCAAGCAACAAAGGAAACAGAGGAAGAAACCCTCTGAAGAAGTAAATGTAAATCAACCTAGCGTTGATAATCTAGTGGAAGGACAACCTCCACAACCCAGCTCAGTTGTGCACTCAATGACTGGGATATCGGAAAACCCAGACTCAACCGTATTGGGAAATCATGACGAGTCAACAAGGGTAAATGAAATTTCCACAAACTATATAGACTCTGGAGAATCATACAACCGTAAGTCTACAATTGTCGACATAAATTTCTCTACTACAATTGCAAACAACCTTCTAAATGATCATGATCCAAAGACTATGGCAGAGTGTGAGAAACGCTCCGACTGGCCTAAATGGAAGGATGCAATCCAAGTAGAATTAGCCTCGCTCAATAAACGAAAGGTATTCACTGAAGCAATACCTACACCTCCCAAAGTTTTCCCTGTGGGATTTAAATGGGTTTTCGTTCGTAAGCGGAACGAAAACAATGAGGTGGTGAGATATAAAGCAAGGCTTGTAGCCCAAGGTTTCACGCAGAGACCAGGCATTGATTTCAATGAAACTTATTCTCCAGTAATGAGTGGTATAACATTCCGATACCTCATATCTATGGCAGTACAAAATCGTTTATCTATGCAGTTGATGGACGTAGTGACCGCTTACCTTTACGGCTCACTTGATTCGGACATCTATATGAAGGTTCCTGATGGAATCCCAATTCCGAATCCAAACGCAAAACGCAACGTATATTGTGTCAAACTAAATAAGTCTTTATATGGCTTAAAACAGTCGGGACGCATGTGGTACAACCGACTTAGTGAGTTCCTATTGAAAAAGGGATACTCCAACAATGATGATTGTCCATGTGTCTTTATCAAAAAGTCTGAAACTGGATTTTGCATTATTTCAGTGTATGTTGATGATCTTAATATCATTGGCAACACACGAGATATTGATGAAGCACGCAATCACCTAAAGACAGAATTTGAGATGAAGGATTTGGGTAAAACCAAATTTTGCTTAGGATTACAACTTGAGCACCTTCCCTCGGGTATTTTGGTTCATCAAACCGCCTATATCCAGAAAATATTGGAGAAATTCAATATGGACAAATCCTATCCATCCAAAACTCCCATGGTTGTTCGATCTCTAGACGTAGAGAAAGATCAATTTAGACCAAGGGATAATGGAGAAGAGATACTGGGATCTGAAGTTCCATATCTCAGTGCTATTGGAGCGCTTATGTATCTTGCAAATTGCACCAGGCCTGATATTGCATTTGCAGTAAATTTACTAGCTAGACATAGCGCAGCTCCTACTAAACGCCATTGGACGGGAGCTAAGAATATCTTTCGATATCTCCAAGGCACAAAGGATCTTGGTCTATTCTTTCAATTTCAGAGAAATCTGGACATTGATATGATTGGGTATACCGATGCCGGCTACTTATCAGATCCCCATAATGCCAGATCGCAAACCGGTTTTGTGTTCCTACATGGTGGGACAGCCATCTCATGGAAGTCTTCTAAGCAAACCTTAGTGGCTACATCCACCAATCATTCTGAAATAATTGCATTATATGAGGCATCACGTGAATGTGTATGGCTTCGCAGAATGATAAACCACATACAACAATCATGTGGAAAAGGTTCTATCGAATCTCCGACCATTATTTATGAAGATAATGCTGCTTGTGTTGCTCAAATGCAAACGGGTTACATAAAGAGCAATATCACTAAACATATTGCACCCAAATTGTTTTATCCCCATGAACTACAGAAAAGTGGAGATATAAACATTTTGCAAGTCAAATCATGTGATAATCTCGCTGATCTATTCACAAAGTCACTACCAACTTCAACATTTGAAAAATATGTTCATGGAATTGGTATGAGACGACTTCGAGATTTGAAAGGATCAGGGGGAGTATCCCTCTGAACCATAACCCATTCAAACATTATATTACACTCTTTTTCCCTTTATGAGTTTACTCTCATGGTTCTCATCAAGGTTTTTAATGAGGTAATATCAACATAAGAATATATGTCATACCTCCTATTTTCCCCACCGGGGTTTTTAACGGATGTATACAAGACATATTAATTGTTCTCTAAACTTACCAATGAGTTTTATCCTTTTCAGGTTTTCTCATATAAGTTATCAAAGAGACAATAATCATTATATGTTGTACTATTTTCTTCTTATTTTTCCCACTTGGTTTTAAAGGAGTTTTTGGCAACATATCAAATCCAAGTGTCCTCATATTTTTCCCACAGGGTTTTTGGAGGAGACTATTTGAAGATGACGAACACTTACAAGGACAAGCATAGATTAGGGGGAGTGTTAGGATTTAATTAATTATTGTAATTAGTTAAATTAATCTTTGCTTGTAACCGCACGTGGAAACCCCACGATGTGAAACCGACTTGTTGTTCCGGAGCGATGCCTCCTGGAACCGCCTTTCTGAACCGTCGCCTCCTTTGGAGGCAACTGTTCACCATGTATATAAATGTTCCATCTATCAATAAACAGAGACAGTTGTATTCATTCTCTCGTTCTCACTTTTACTCAAAACAGGCACGACGCGTGCTCCGCCCCGATCGATTGGCCTGGTGCGTGGCAGCGCGAGGCATGAGCCGACCCAGCCTCGTGACGTGGAGCCCACGTCCAAAGTCCAAACCCTCACCCAAAACCCAGACGCAGCGGACCCAGTCAACCCGCCCCTCCCTCAAGAACCCGCCCTGCGTCGGCGGCGCCACCGACTTCCATCCCCGCCCCGGCGTGCCGGGCACTCATATGTCGCTCTCCTCCTCCCTCCTCTCCCCCAACAATCCCAGGCGTCTCCTCCCCCTCCTCCTCCCTCTCCGCCACTCCTCCTCCTTCTCCTCCCCCTCCCCCACCGCAATGCCTCCCCGCCGCGACCACGTACGCCCCTCCTCAACTCCCCTCCTCTCTCGAATTCGCCGAAACCTAACCGTGTCTCTCGCAGGGCAAGCAGCCGCAGCAGAAATGGGAGGCCAAGGCCACCCCCGCCCCCGCGTCCGCGACCACCGGGGGCACGGCCCCTGCGCCTGGGGCTTCGGCGCAAGGGCCGCCGCAGATGTGGGTGCCCAGGGCCAAGGGGTTCGGGCCGTTCTCGGCGTCGTCCAAGCCCTCCTCGGCGCCGCCCGAGCAGGGCGGTGCGGCCGATAAGCTCTCCACCTTCGCCGAGGCGAAGGTCAGGGCCACCTTCTACCCCAAATTCGAGAACGAGAAGTCCGATCAGGAGGTGCGTCCCCTCTTCCCCTTATCATCCGGGGTGGTTGAATTGTTTCGTTGCTTCGATCGCCTTGTGACAACGCAAGTGTCTCCTGAGTAACTGCCCTTGTGACAACGCAAGCGTCTCCTGAGTGAACTGTGGGTAAATTGATTGGCGGTCACGATCGTTACTACTAGATGCTTGTGGACCTTATTCACAGTATATGAGTTTTGGCCTAGTTTCCTGTAGTTAGCCATACTTTTGACCCAACTTTAACTAGTCGGTTCATGATTACAGGACCAGCACCTTAATTTTCCTTGGCACAGTTTGAGGTTAATGTGTTGTGCACATTTTTTTTGCTGGTTTGAGAAACAGCTTGAAATGCCCTCTGTTTTGTAAATCTGATGATTAGACTAATTCTGTGTTTCAGCGATTCTCCTTTCACATTTCATCTAATATGTGCTGGAACGGCAACAGATGGAACACCCAAATATAGAAAACCATGGAACTATATCATACACAACCCTACTCAATTTTCTAGGTTTTCAGCGCATTATGTCCATATCAAGTTTATTCTTGACTAGTCCATGTGCTCCACTGTACTTTCAACCATTGGATGTTTGAACATTAGTCTGCTATATGCACTGTAGCTGTTAAGACCTTGGTTGGTTTAAATTGCTCTTTATTAAAACATGTTATTGAACTGACTATGCTGTAGATGCTTTAAGTAAGAGCATGTTCTGGCTCATTTGGGGTTTCTTATATTCATTTGTTGATGGGATATTAACTCTACAATTTTTTGCTGATACCTCAATTGTGTGACTGCAGACAAGAAACCAGATGATTGAGGTGGTGTCGCGTGGATTAGCTACCATGGAGGTAATATCTAATTTGAATTTTTTTCCTTCAGGTTAATTGTCGGTTTTTAAGGGAATTACAACTAGAGCTTATAACCTTTGTGCTGGTGATTTGTTTTGTTTACCACACTACCTTATAAAAAAGTGCTCTAAGTTTTTTTCGTTTCTCCAGGTTACGCTTAAGCACTCAGGATCTTTGTTCATGTATGCTGGTCACCATGGTGGTGCTTATGCCAAGAACAGCTTTGGAAATACGTGCGTTCTGCTATTTCATCTTAATTTTTCTTGGGTTATATGTGTTATGACTGAAGCCATTAATTCTGATTATAGCTACACTGCCGTGGGCGTTTTCGTTCTGGGCCGCTTGTTCCGTGAGGCTTGGGGGAAGAAAGCGCCTAAAATGCAAGCAGAATTTAATGATTTTCTTGAGGTAATCGACTCCTCTTCAGATTACTTTGTCCTCTGCACCTTCTATTCTTGGTACTTTTCTTACGATTTCTGATTCTGCCCCTGGTTTGTGCTTCTAGAAAAGCCGTATAAGCATTTCAATGGAACTGGTCACGGCTGTATTAGGAGACCATGGGCAAAGGCCGAAGGATGATTATGGTAATACCTTTTTTCTCCTAACTAAGGCAGATAGTGCTCATAGAGTATATTTTGTTTGTCATCATTAGTTCATTCAGATTATCTGATAGTGTATTCAATGCTTCTAGCTATAACTGCTGCATTATTCTTACCTTTTCCTGTTCAACTATGAAGTCACTTGCTGCATTTGTTCAAGTTCACCCATTTCGCTTGTTTTGATCGTCTCTTTTGGAATGCATATTATATCAGTTTTATTTTGGCCTTGTGCAGCCGTGGTTACAGCAGTGACAGAGTTGGGCCATGGCAAGCCAAAATTCTATTCTACTCCAGAGGTGATTGCATTTTGTCGGAAATGGCGCCTACCAACAAACCATGTCTGGCTATTTTCCACAAGGTGCCTATCTGTTAACTTCATACATGGGAAGTTTCTGTTCAAGAGTGTTTGGCTGTCTTATTTGACACGACATGCTTGGGACTATAAGGGAGGGTTCCAAGATTTTGTTGAATAGTTAATTGATAATGATGAGACCTCATGTAGTTGCACTGCACAGAAAGACCTCCTATCCATGTTTAATTGACTTCTCATGTTTTGCAACCTTCCAGTGCTTCCGAAACAAGTGCAGTGGTATAATGTTTGTCAATAGTAGAGTGTTGCTTGAATACAATGATCTG
This sequence comes from Dactylis glomerata, assembly GCA_007115705.1. Lineage (NCBI taxonomy): Eukaryota > Viridiplantae > Streptophyta > Magnoliopsida > Poales > Poaceae > Dactylis > Dactylis glomerata. The sequence goes on along the minus strand of QXEO01001062.1, from coordinate 55,601 downwards.
TGCCAACCTACACTAGTGAAGTTATCTAATTCTTGTTTTGCCCTCCTGTCTACCATCAACTACTTGTTACATGGCACATCACTCTTTAAATTGTGGAATATTGGAGCTCTGGAGTGCACTGGCTATGTTGCATTATTGCTAGAAATTGTTCAGCAACTATGTTTTTTCGTGTCTATGACACCATGCATCTATTCTCATGGCATCCATCTGTTTTATGGAACACTGTCAGTTGTAATTGCCCTCAGAACATTCATATGCATTTGCTGCTGGTCTGCTCATAACGTTATTATGATTTCTGTTTAATTCTCCATTAGGAAATCGGCAACTTCATTCTTTGCTGCCTACGACGCATTGTGTGAAGAGGGCACTGCCACACCTGTTTGCAAAGCCCTTGATGAAATAGCTGATATATCTGTACCAGGTATGAGTATGTCTATCTTGAATAATAATTGTGTCTGCTTGACTCTGTACTCCTGCTCGAAACTGAACTGGTATATTTCATCTTTCCCTACCATTGAAGTATTAACCATCTGTTATAGGGTCGAAGGATCATGTTATGGTGCAAGGTGAGATTCTTGAGGGTCTAGTTGCCCGTGTCGTCAGTCGTGAAAGTTCGGTTCAAATGGAAGAAGTTTTGAAGAACTTTCCACAACCTTCACTAGATGGAGGTAAGCTACTACAATGAAGTTCTTTTGTTGTTGAGTGGAAATATGGGTTATGTAAGAAGATTTCAGTTTAACTAAAAATGATCTTGACCAAGCTTTCATCTCAAAGTTAAGTTTCTTGAATTTTTTGAGTCGCCTAAGATTTTGTCTTCGAAGAAAACCAGGCTTTGTTTTTATATTATACTATGTGGTAGTGCTAGTCCTGTCAGTCACTTAGTGTGCTTATATCCCAACATAGGTTTTTTTGATGCCTTTATGTTCCAAGATTTTTCTAATGCTATTGAGTGTCGTTGAACACTTTTATCAGTTCTACTGATTCAGAAAGCTACTATTATATCCAGGGGACTCTGATTTAGGACCAAGTTTACGAGAAATATGTGCTGCTAATAGGTCAGATGAGAAGCAGGTATTAATTATTGTTATGAACTGGTATTTACCTGCTACTTCATGATTTGTCTGAACTCTGTATTGGTCTAACTTCTCTTTTTTACATGACAGCAAATTAAAGCACTTCTTGAAAATGTTGGATCTTCAATGTGTCCAGACCACTCCGATTGGTTTGGAAATGGTGATCTTGCGACTCAGTCTCGAAATGCTGATAAATCAGTTGTCACTGACTTTCTGCAAGCACATCCTACGGATTATGCTACTAAGAAATTGCAGGTTAGCATATTTTATCAGTGATTTTCCAAAAATAGTTTTCTTGACTGTAATGGACTTCCTTTTTATCTAAATCATTGTGACTGCAACATGAATGACCGAATAACTGCTAGATGATAATTCAGTTCTTCTGATTCATAACTGTTACAGGAGATGATTCGTCTGATGAAGCAGCGAAATTTCCGTGCAGCTTTCAAATGTTACCGGAATTACCAAAGAGTTGGTTCTCTTTCAAATGATAACTCGTATTACAAAATGGTTATCCATGTCCATAGCGATTCTGTTTTTAAACGTTATCAGCAAGAGATGAGGTAAGCTTGCAATATCAGCCTCGTGTACTACTATCTCCATTTCACACTGTAAGGTCTACAATTTTTGCACTCTTTTAACATAGAAAGCCTGCATTTAATACTAATGGCGACGGAAGGATTTTTGTCTCTCTTTTGCACTCAGTTTTCTCTCATTTCTCTTTAGCATTGATGGTTGAAGACATGCACTAACTATTCTCTCCTTCCCTAGACTAACAGCATGGCTGTCATGGTCATTTTCCTAATAGTATTAATGGCTTCTTTTAATTCCCATGCCAGAAATAAATATGCCTTGTAATATGATATACCACTATATAGTGTACCAATAACATAGCATATGGACCGTTGGATCTGTACAATCGGATGATTCTCATTAACTTAATCAAATTACAGAAAATGTGGCACTGCACAAACCTGGATAAGGCCATCCTATGGTCAGTATTACAGGGATTCGCGCTGGGACCTACCAACCTCTGTCATCTGACTCAGGTCCTAGAACTTTCGAGAGAAAAGAGCCATACAGTGTGTACCATGTCTGAGAGATATTTTTCTATATAGAAGTGACGTCTGGATGCATGTGGCTTCCAGCCTATTCGCACTGTTGTATGCATGGTAGCATGGGCACATCTTTTAAGCAAAGTTAATACTGTGTACGATGATACGTGAGAACTAGAAGTACAGGAAATTTGCAAATAACACATAAAAAAATCACTATATTTTTCATAGCTGACATGAGTCTGAGAAAAAAAGAAGGTCGACATTTATTATACATATGACTTCTTTTTTGCTTCCACCTATTCCAAAAAATTTGCGAGTTCTAAACTAAACGAGGTGGAGTTTTGGCTCCCAGTGCATACAAATCTATTATGAAAATGCATAAAAACAACATTTTGATAAGTCAAAAATATTGACATGAAATTTTGCGTGTATCCCAACATTTTATGTTAGCACTCAATTTTTTGAGAAAAAGAAAATTTTACATGGTCTGTGTAAAAAGAAAGAAAATCCCATAAATAGTCATATTGGTGCATCAAAATTTGTTATGTTTACGTGGGACACAAAACTCAAAATTTGTTATGTTCACATTGGACACAAAAATGTTAATTTTTTATGAAACCTTGAGTGTGAATATAGGATGTCCGGATGTACATGCGAATAATTCTTATGTATTTTTGACATTTTGTAATATGTTTTTTCAAACAATGGGTTCATATGCACTCGTGGCCGAATTGGATTTCCATAAACTAAAGGATATCACAATACTTCATAAACACCAAAAAAATCCATGACAAAGAAATTTTTTCTTATTACATTGTTGCGACGAATATCATTGCTTGGTCTGAATATAGAAAAACACTACCACAAATTTCACTGGAAATATCACATGCAAAGATTCTACTACAAATTCATGGTAATATAAGTGCTTCAGTTGTTGTTCACTAATTCAGTACCGTGCTTATGAATAATAACGTGCAAAGCACGTACAGATGACTAGTATGACATAGAGGGGGTGCCTCATTAGCTTATGGAAGTATCTTTTTATTCTCTCTTTCTTCTATCCATCAATTCTGACAATACTGCAAATTTTGCAGGAAAAATCAAGGGCTGTGGCCACTGTACAGGGGTAAGATGAACCTTCTGTTACGTAAAATTGTCTTCTCAACACAATAAGTTTACAGTTAATACCTGTACTGAGGTGCCTTTGACGGACATATGTTTCATTGTTAGGTTTCTTTGTTGATATAAACCTGTTCAAGGCGAATAATAAAAAGGCTGCTGAACTTTCCAAAGACAGTAACACTTTACTGAAAAATATTGATGGCGCCTTGGATTCAAGTTCATCAACTAAAGATGGTCTGGCCGATGAGGATTCAAATCTGATGGTTAAACTAAAATTTCTGACCTACAAGGTACTTTCCCATTGTTTTCAGCTTCTTTTAGGACTGCTCATTGGTTGCTTGAGATATGAATCGTATGTTGTATACTTTGGATTGGTTACTTTCATGGTGATTTTAGTGCACATGTAGATTAAGTTTTACAATGGTACTAGACGCTTATGATTTGCATCCCTGTTGCTTCTATCTGATTTCCCCTAGCATTTCTGTAGAGACCTCCTTTCTATCCGTAGCTCTATTGTTGCACGCGGGAGAGATCTACATCCCTATAAAATATAACTTTGCTGAATATGATCTTCTAACAATTGTCTTATATTGCTACCTGACAGATAAGGACATTTTTAATTCGAAATGGCCTGCCCGCCCTTTTCAAAGATGGCCCATCTGCTTATAAAACTTACTACCAGAGGTATGTCATGCATGCCAATCTTAAGTTTCGAGCTTCAGCTTTCCACTGCTTCTTTTTCAGCGATTAATGATGATATCAATGAAACTAAGAAAGAAGTGCTTTGCTAGCTTGGTAATTGTCAGTTTTGATGGTTTAGTTTAGTCTTCTCCATAATTGTTGTATTGTTGGACACAATTGTAATGCATCCTCCAGCCTTCAAACCAGTTAGTAATGTCGCAGATGTCACTAACTTTGTGTAATTTAAGATTTTCCTCGGTCAAATGATAATTTCATCCTTGAAGATTCTAGTCATATGCAATTTTCTAGCCAAAGTTGTCAACTGTGACTCTATACATGGTCGTTGGTTCTTCTTTCAGGATGAGAGGAGCTTCTGGTACCTCTTTGAACCCGCCTAGATTTGCTCCCCCTTATTATCCCCTGTATATGCCGTATCTTTTCCTATAAATACTCACTTGGACACATACTTATTGATACTGTATATGTTTACTTGTCCTCTGCTACAGTTCATGGTTAACAAAAAATAAATATAAACATTTCTGCCCCTGATATTAATTTCCTGTATGTGTTAATAGGCAAATGAAGATCTGGGGAACATCAGCAAGTAAACAGAAAGAGCTTACCAAAATGTTGGACGAATGGTATATATTGCTAACTTCTCTCTCTTCATAACATGTATACAATAGTTTCTTACAAATATTTCTGATAATTCAATTGGTTTACCCATAACAGGGCTGTTCACATCAGAAGGAAGCATGGGAATAAGCAACTTTTGTCATCTAAATATCTTGATGAGGCAGAGCCATTCCTTGAACAATATGCTAAACGCAGCCCTGCAAACCAAGCTTTGATAGGGGCTGCTGGTGACTTGGTTCAAACTGAAAACTTCTTGGCCATATTTGATGCACAGAGAGATGAAGAGGGTGATCTTGAGCCAGAACGTGGGGCAGATCCTTCTAGTCCTACATCGACATCCCTGGATGTTGTTTCAAAAAATGAGGGCCTTATTGTCTTCTTTCCTGGTAAATTTGATTTCTGCTATCAGATTCTAAGAGTTATAGCAGTAAGCATTCTTCATTTAGAATTGTACTAGGTTTTTATAATAACCGAGATACTGAAAATATTTACTTCAGTTCCAGAAAAAATATAAAGGATGATGATTTTTTTGTTTCTGGTTTTTTGAATCTGAGTATTCATAAGATGTACAAACCCTATTTGGTGTAGCTTTAGCCAAACCAAATAAGCCCTGAGGTTGGTGTGAGTATACCTTGATAGTCTAGCCAATCTCGTTGTCTTCCATAATGGTGTGTGGGGCCTGCCATTTTATTACAATCTTGTACAAAGTAGATCTCATATCCATGACAAACTCCGTTTTGACCTTCTAATTCTGCACCTCCATAGCGTGTAGACTTATTCACTCTGAAAATTGATGTCAATCATAATTTTCATGTCTGAAGTAGTCTGGTAAAATATTTCTGCCGCCAAATTCTGCCGTTTCTGGGCTACTATTCCTCATTCTTTTTTTGTTCTTCGTCATGTTAATTCTTCTTTCAGGTATACCTGGCTGTGCAAAGTCTGCTCTGTGTGAGGAAATATTAAACACTCCTGGTGGCCTTGATGATAATCGCCCTGTTCATAGCTTGATGGGAGATCGTATTAAAGGTACGGAACATTTGGTAATATTCTCTAGTTCTTTTGGAGAAAACACAAAAAGCTTTGTGTCTCGATGCATTTGGTAGAAGGAGAAGTTATATAACGCCCAAGAAAGTTTCTATTTTCATTGGACCTGTCTTGTTCTTAGATCTTCTCCTGCAAACAGAAAGTGAGTCGATGCATCTAATGAAAACGCAGACAATTTACATATTCTAGCAGCATATAGTTGTTCATCCCAACTGTTCCTTCTCTATGACATACTGTTTGCAACGATAATTTATTCGCTGGTGCATGCCTTGCTCCCACAAAGATATTGTATATAAAAGCTGATAAGCTTGCCTTTTGCTGAGACATTTTATCTTCAAGAATTAATTTCACTTCAAGTAGCTAACATAGTTTCCACATTATTCAAGTATTACTAAATGTATTTTAAGGTTGACGCCCCATTTTTGTCCTTGAATTCGAGGCCCTAGGTTGGAATTCATCATTTGAGTAGACAAAAGAATTACACTCGACAGAAAAACAAATAATTCACTATCAGGAGCTCCGAATCACATGCCAGTGGCACAGGACATGGGGGCTGTGTTACCAAGGTCGTGTGGTTTTTTTAGCATAAAATAAGATCTAGATCCCATGTATCAAGGGCCAATTTGGACGACTTCTCAATTCTGCTTGCAAGGCTGCTTAAAAAAAACAAATTATAATAACTACCCTGCTATAGATGCAGCTTCTTGGAGATATGCTGAATAGGAGCAAACTGAAAGAACATTCATACTTACACTATAATTTGTCAGTTTAAATTAGTGTCAATTTTTTTGGCAGATTGCTGCAAAATTGTGTCACTACCTATGCTTCAGATTTTTTTACTGTATTTCAGCCAAACTGATACATTACTTATTCTGACCATTTTGTTATCTGTTTGTCCTTACAGGGAGATACTGGCAAAAGGTTGCTGATGAGCGGAAAAAGAAACCATTTAGAATAACCCTTGCTGACAAAAATGCACCAAATGAGGAAGTGTGGCGGCAGGCAAGATTATATTTTCTTTTGTGCTTTGTGTTTTCCCTTGAAACTTAGTTTTTACAATGTAGAAAAACCTGAACTGGCATATCATTTATTTCAGATTGAGGATATGTGTGGGACCACAAAGGCTGCTGCAGTTCCTGTTATTCCTGATTCTGAAGGTAAGCTATGCTTTATTATTTCATTTCATGTCTCAGCTTCATATTATTCACTTCACAAGGAACTCAAAGTGGAACATCAGATTGCATGTCTTTGGAAACTTTGGCATCCATTTGGATTGTGATATAAAATGTGACACACAACACACTCTTAAGAGAATCTGAAGCTGTCAAGTACTCAAGTTAGAGATTACACATGCTCTAAAATCCTATATCTACTTTAATAATGTGTACGCCAGAACCTTCTATTGACTTGCTGCAGTACGGGCTCTGGTCCATTTTCTCCTGCTAGATGATTTTGTAGATTATTTAACGATATGACATTTTTATTGCCTCCTTTTATTTTTACCATTTATTATGTTTGTTCTTGTATAATTTAGTTTCATAATTTTCTTCCTGTTCCTTGAAATTACTAGGCACCGATTCGAATCCATTTTCCCTTGAAGCTCTTGCTGTTTTCATGTTTCGTGTACTCCAACGAGTCAATCATCCGGTATGTATATGATAGTCACTCTTGCACAAGTTTATTGATAATCACTGTTGTACATTCTTAATTGTCTCTAAATTTGAAAAGGGAAATCTGGACAAAGCATCACCAAATCCTGGCTATGTTTTGCTTATGTTTTACAACCTCTATGATGGCAAGGTATGCATATTTCATGAAAAACTGTTTTAGCTCCTTCTGGAGTATACCAAATTATCAGTATTCATTAGAGAAATAAATTTCAGAGTCGAAGAGAATTCGAAAGCGAGTTGTATGAGCGTTTTGGCTCGTTGGTCAAGATGCCTCTCCTGAAACCAGATAGGTAAAATTGTACACTTACATTCTTATGCTATTTCTGCCAATGGTTCCCTTTATCAAATGTTCTGTTTCAACCATTCTTGTTATATGGTTGCCTATACTTTCTGAATTCCCATGTCTCTAAAATACCATGTTAGTTCAGCACTACATGTTTTGTTCACTTGAAAACATATCTAGTAAGGCTTGTTCAGTACACTTGGCATCCAATAAAATGTACCAAGTCTTTCATGTCTTGCGCCAGAGAAGAAAATGTCTTGATGAGGACGGCTTTATTTTTGTGTCCTCGTGTACAGTCTGACTCATATGTTGGTTTGCTGTACTTGTATCCACTGAACTTCTACTTGGATTTTCATACAGAGCTCCGTTGCCTGGTGATGTGAAGGACATCTTGGATGAGGGAATCAGTTTATTCAGACTGCATCAAAGCAGGCATGGAAGGTATGAAACTGTTTACAGGTTTTCATGTTGTACCCCCTTCCTTCTTTCAGTACAAAATTAGTGTAGTTTCAGCTGACAAGTTAGTGCTGCATTTTTTAATTTTATTATTTGTATGCTGATTGCTTTTCACAAAAATATCAAATCAGAGCGGAACCATCAAAAGGTTCATATGCTAAAGAATGGGCACAGTGGGAGAAAAGGCTGCGTGTGATCTTGTCGGGGAATGTTAATTATTTTACCTCCATTCAGGTAACCTTATCTCATTTTGTTGTTCATTAAAAATATGTGTTCTGTTCAGGAATCAAATAGAGTGGTTATAAACTAGTGGCCAATCCAGCAACTTCTAAAACATGTGCCATTTAAAACTACAAAATATTGCAGTCTAAGGATGCGAACTTCCACAGAATGCTGTGGGACGAAGTTACTGCTGATCAGTGCTGAAAAGGCACCTTACCGTGTTGCCAATGCATAGGAGTGGGACCACGATGCTAGTTATGCTATTTACTTTCTCTGATTTAGCATTTGGTGTCCTTTAACTAGAGATTACTGGTGTAGAATGCTTTGGGATTATAAAAAGCTAGTTGCCATGACATTACAATTTCACTGCACAGAAGATGATGCATTACAATGTTCACAATTATTAGGTTCCATTTGAAGTTGCGGTGAAAGAAGTACTGGAGCAGTTAAAGGCTGTTGCGCAAGGTGATATCAAAACACCTGATACTGCGAAGCGGAAGTTTGGGAATATTGTTTTTGCTGCTGTTACCGTACCCCAGGCAGATATATTGGGCCTTCTCAGAAAGGTTAGAACTGAACTCTCAGTCCTTAGGAAGTAGCAACTTTTTTGCGCAGCTCAGATCTATTAAATGTTTGCTGGAGTCTTTCCCAGTACTAGTGTTGCAGTCATTTTGGCTTCTGCTGCTAGGTTTTGTCGTTATGTAGCAGTCATGGATGATGCTCTAATCTTAACTATTTTGCATTCATAACTGCAACAGTTGGGCGAGAATGACAGTGATGTCAACAACTTTCTCAACGGCATAAAAGTGGAGGATAACCTGAGCAAGGCTCATGTCACCCTTGCCCACAAAAGAGCTCATGGTGTGGCTGCAGTTGCTAGCTATGGAGTCTACCAGAACAAGGAAGTTCCTGTATCGTTTAGCGCCTTCCTCTACACCGACAAGATGGCTGCTCTTGAGGCGCAGCTTGGAACAGTAAATGGTGAGCAGGTAAGTTCTAGGAACGATTGGCCACATGTTACTCTTTGGACAGCCCCTGGCGTTGCAGCGAAGGAGGCAAACGCGTTGCCGCAGTTAGTTTCAGAAGGACAGGCAAAACGAGTACCGATCGACCCTCCCATCACCATCTCAGGAGTGATGGACTTTTACTGATTCCCCATCTTCATTCTACTAGTAGCATTTAGTGGTGTAGAATATGGAATTATCAGGTAGCTGATAGTGGTGAGAGCACTGTAAATGTTTTGAGTTTCATACCACAAATGTTTCTACGAATTACTCCCTCCGTTTAGGAATATAAGATGTTTTAGCTTTGTGAAGGAGATGTATCTAGACATCTTTTAATGTATAGGTTCAGTCGAATCTATACACTAAAAGATGTCTAGATACATTTTATTCACAAAGTTAAAACATCTTATATTTCCGAACGGAGGGAGTATTATAGATGAAGTTCGTGATACCTCTGTCTTTATGCATGGATAAGTGAAACATATGCCACTTAGTACGATGAATCACATTATGTAACGACTACTATGCAAAAAAAAAAAAACTGACTAGTGAGAATGTGTTGAGTCGAATGTAAATCAGTAGTTGGCTGTCATATTTAGGATGGAAGAGAAGTACACAATGTGGATCGCTATGATTCAAGTAGAAAAATCGTTATGCCGTGGGCGGTTGAGGGCCTGTTTGTTTGGGCTTTTACCTGCTTTCCACTGGAATAAGCTGGACAATCGAAACAAACAGGCGGCTTCGTCGCTGGCTTTCTCCAAAGCCAAAGCCGCAATTGCACTAGGCGAGCGAAGCACCCGGGGACGTGCTTCCCGCAGCTTCGCATAGAACTAGCGAATCGTTTTCCAGTGTAGACATATCGTTTGAAGGAAATTACAATCATTGCCACCGCGGGCCAGTGGATAGGAGAGCGAGGGGTCAGGCTGAACCGTTCCCAGACCCCCCACTCGCCCGACCCCATCGAGCTCCCAGCCCTCTCGAGCTCCCAGCGCGCCTAGGGTTCCTGCACAGCGCCGCCGGTCGCCGTCCTCTTCCCCGGCCGCCCTCCTCCCGGCCGACCTCCTCCCGGGCCGCCCTCCTCCCCGTCCGACCTCTTCCCGCCCGAACGACCTTCTCCCGGGCCGCCCTCCTCCCGGGCCGACCTCCTCCCGCCCGATCTGTGCCGCCCGACCTCCTCCCGCCGGCTCAGCTCGTCCCCGGCCGCCGTCCTCCCCGGCTGATCTCCTTTCGCAGCAAGGTGAGCCCCCGTCCCTCTGTCCCTCTGTCTATGGCATGTTCTACTATTTGTGCATGGATATGTGTGGTTCTACTATTGATGCTTGCTATGTGATGGTAGATGCTAGTTTGGTGCTGGTATTCTTGTAGAGAAAGATGTGAAAGATATATTTTTGAACCATTGATATGCTATTGACATTTTGTTATGTGTCTCCTATGGAAATAAAATGGTACCTCTAGTAATTGTGTAGTGCTTTTTTTTTGTGATAGCTTGGTATTACTTTGCAATGTCGAAGGCCGTGTGGGATGCATTCCACACTAAAGTTTTCTGCGACATATGTATGGATGAAGTGAACGCCAACAATAGGGACGGGGGTTGTTTGAGTAGGAAAGGTTACAAGAATGTTGAGGAGAAATTCTTTGAAAAAACAGGGGCTAGATTAGTGAAGAAACAATTCAAAAATAAATGGGATGCTTTGAAAAAGGATTACACGGGATGGATGGAATTGCTAAATGCAACAGGACTTGGTTGGAATCCCGAAACAAAAACTATGGACGCCGATGATGATTGGTGGAAGAATCACATAGCTGTAAGTTATTATATTCACTACTTGTCTTGTTTTTCTTTGAATACTTTTATCATAGTAATTTGACTCATGTATGTATTATGTTATTTTCTTTCAGATCCGTCCTGATCATGCAAAGTTTAGAAATGGGCCACCTCCTAACTTGGTGCAGCAAGATGTCATGTTTATGAAGGCACATGTGACCGGGGAATCCACAGCCATTGCAGGAGAAGATACAGGAGATGGCAAGGATGCTCCTATTTTGTTGGATGATGAACATGATGCCTCTGCCTCTAGAATCACAGGGAAACGCAAGTATGGTTCTGGAGAGAAGGAAAAGGAAAGCCCTTTCTTCACAGCATACAACAATGCATTGAGCACACTTGTCATATTACCTTGTCGATTCAGGTTATCCAAATAGGAAAGGTTTCCTAGCTCCTTTTAAGAATAACACTTATCATATACCTGACTTTCGTCGAGAAGGGCGACCAACAGGAAAGAAGGAGATTTTCAACTATCTACACTCATCGCTTCGGAATGCTATAGAGCGTGTATTTGGCATCTTGAAAAACAAGTGGCGCATATTGAAGCAAATTCCTTCGTATGGTCTGGTTACACAGAAAAGAATCATCCTTGCTTGCATTGCGCTTCACAATTTTATTAGGGACTCCAACTTGCAAGAAGAAGATGATTGATTAGTGCTTGCTAAATTACTAGGGACATGTAGTTTGGATGAATCTTTATTCATTATGGATGTTATCTTATTTGTGTACTCGTACAAGTATGTATTTTGGATAAACGTATATTTAATTAATTACTAGTGTGCTTACTTTTTGTGTATTCATGGTATTTTGCGGTCAAAAATACGTTAATACACTTAAGTCAACAACCATGAGGGCATTTCAGACAATTCATCAACATACAGCCAGCCAGCCAGACAACTAGCCAAACGGTTCAACTCAGAACAGCAGCTTTCCCTGCACAGCAGCTTTCTCTGCACAGCAGCTTTCCCTGCACAGCCAGCCAGCCACAGCCCAAACAAACAGGCCCTGAGTACCTTTCCATGGTCTGCATTACGAGGAGGCGATTAATTTATGGTCAGTGGGGAAGATCTAGATGGTTAGCTCGATGTGATGTAGTAATGTAAAGCAGTCTTGACGTTGTACTCCAAAAGGTAGAAGTTGAAGGTGACTTATGGATACGTGGAGATAGCAACGTGGGGCATCTAGAGTCGATCGAAGCAAACCTGGAAAGCGATCGTCGGGCTCACGTCTGGACGTACTTTAATCCGACGGTGGAATAGCATCAGAAAAGTTGTAAACTCTGAAGAAAGCAGAACCTTCCCACGCCGGCACAACCGCCCACAGATCGTCGTTTAGTTTTCCCTTCCTTTTTAATTTTCTCCCCAGAGACAGAATCCAGAGAAATGCGAATGCGACTCGTGCAACCTTGTGAGAGAAAGGTTTGTGCGCAAAGCAAAAAAAAGGTGGAAGGTTACCCATGACCAGATCTGCAACGGACCCGTTAGTGTCACCCATGACGTACTCGACGACAGCCAGCACTACCCATTTCCAGCATCATCTCATCTCATCTTTTTTCTTTTGAACAGGGATGGGGTCACGAAGGACCCCGAGGCTGCGATTTCATTTCTTTAATGGTGAGTACATTTTGTTATCAGGCCCTGGATAATAAAGCAGAAATACAACATAGACCTGAACAATTACATCAAGAACCTTGAGAAAACAGAGAAAAACGCGATCGACTGCTTGGTCCCCTTCGTCGGCGGAGAGCCTCAATCGCCGGGCATCCTTGCATTGTCGGGGACAAACCACTTGACAACAGAAGGTTGCTGGCTCCGGCAAGAAGCTCAAATAGGGGCCTCCGAACTGGAGGTTGAATAGCACGCCAACATGGCGCCTGGATGTGCCGCCCTTGCAGCAGTAGATCGTTGAGGCAGAAGCACCCCACGTGTAGGAAGCTTGATTTTGCAGACGATTTCTTGAACGCCACCTTGAAGATGCAGAGGAAGATGTGCAGATCGGCTTCCTCCCCTCGCCCCCACAACCGGCCAGAGGGAGCTCCACCACCCACCACGCCCACATCACAAGGAGGCTGCGCTTATGCAGGGGACTCACCTCTGAGGTGAAGTCCGTCTTCTTCTTCCTTTGAAGCTCGACGGAGCACCTCTTCATCAACCTCTTGGTGTTGCGCCAGCGCACCAAACCGGAGTCAAATCCCAATCCACCTTCAGATCTACACCACACCAATCTCCCCTGTTTCTTCCCCTCCCACCACGGCAGGGCAGAAGAAGTAGAAGAAGAGCAGCAACATCGCCGAGCAGAAGGAAGAAACTGGCCTTATTGTCGGAGATCCTGGATCTGGAGCTGCTTGCACCCTGCTCCGACCATCTGAGCCGGACGCGAGAACAACTCACTCGCCGGACGTGCCAGTCCTGACCAGAGGACACCGACACCCTACTGCCACACGTCCTAGCAGCGAGACACGACAGAAGGACGAAACCTAGACTGCAACTATCTACATGAGACCGGCCTCCATCCCCCCACCCTCTCCGGCTGGCAGAGCCGCCGAAGAAGAGTGGGGGAGGAGCCGAAGGCGAAGAGGAGACTCTCAAAGGGCAGAGAGAACGAGAGTGGGGGAGGGGGAAATGACGCGTTCCTATCACCGCCCGCATCATCTCATCTAAACCTATGACCTCGAGATCCCTCTGCCCCGCTTTTGGTCTCGCCGGTGCATTGCTCCTCCACCCCAACCGCATGCACCAGAAAGAGATATGATTATAACATCTCATAACACCTTTATATATATATATTGGAATATGCATCAATAAACTACAAAGTTCATGCATGAATTTTGCATGCACCGGACACCAGAAAGAGACGATGTCACCGCTCTAGGCGCCACATCAGTCCTTCAGAGACACAGTTGACGATGACATGCAGCGAGACTCAAATCCATTCGCAATTGTCCGTTGCACTCCTGCTACGACCGAGAAAAATGTTCGAATACGTATATAGGACTAGATAGACTAGGACTCTAGAGATAATATCTTGTACTGCAAGTTCACTACCTCCTTACCTCTTTATATATTTCACGAGGATCACCATAATTAACGTTGAAAAAATATATTAGGGATTTAATATTTTTCTACGGTCAGCATCATCGACCGAAAATGTTGATGCTTTTCTATCGGTTTTGTTGCAAGTAGAAACCTGAGCATGTAGTTGACCAGACTGTCCGATCAAATGCGTGCGTGCTAGATCGAGCGGCCGGCATGCCTGCTGAGCAATCACAGCCAACACACACACACACACACACACAATGCACGCGTGCCTAGGCTCTCTAGGTCGTCCAAGTCGGCGGATGCTGCACGTACTACGTGGCTCACGTGCGCCAAGAACGTGGATGGACGCCGCGTTCAGATCCATTTGCAAATAATATTCTGCTCGTCCTCATGGGTCGCCATTTTCCACCCACCCACCCAGCTACTCTTTGGATTCTGCGAGAAGCCGATGGAGTGTATTTTGGCTCCGACCCAGGTCAGATATCAGATGTGCCATGTTTTTGTTGGACGGATCGATGTGCTTTGTTGCCGCCACCGTGGTTCGCACAAACTAGCTTTGTTGCTCCCTGCCTCGTGGCCATTTGGCTAGACACGGAGCACAAAATCCAAATACGGTTTTGGAACTCGTCATGGAGGAACCTAACTAAAACAGCTTCATCTTGTGGAGAAAGTTGGAAGCTAAAATGCTTTTTATATAAAATCTAGCCCTTAGGAGAGATAGTATAATAGTGGATAATTTGCTGCTCATCTGATACACACAACCATTGAGATTTTCGCTTTGCCAAATTGAGTTGCATTTGTGGAAACTAAGATACTTACTGAAATTAAAAGTCTCCTTGTGGTATTTTGAGTAGAGTCATTCAAATTCAACATCTCCTGTTGGCAAAATAAACACGATGCTATATTTTACTTCTTGCTTGTCTCCATATAAGGCATGCCGCGTCCTCGCCATGTGCAAGGGCACTAGTGTCTGACTGGGTTCGGAAGAGAGAAAGATCTGGGGCCGGGATGGAGGCGTCTGGATGGAGCAGCAGCCTGAGCTCGGGCATCGTCCTCAGCCTGGTCGCCGTGGTATGGACGGTGCTGTGGAACAACCTCCAGGGCCTGCAGCTGCAGCAGTTCGTCAGCCGCCACCTCAGCCGCCACGCGCGCCGTCTCGCCGCCATCGTCGACCCTTACCTCACCATCACCATCGCCGAGTACGACGGGGGCCGCATGAAGCGGAGCGACGCCTACAAGGAGGTCCAGGCCTACCTTCAGCGCGCCACCTGCGCGTCCGGCGGCGGGGTGCGCCACCTCAAGGCCGAGACCGCCAAGGACGTCGACGCGCTCGTGCTCAGCATGGGGGACAACGAGGAGGTCGCTGACGCGTTCCGGGGCGCCACCGTGTGGTGGCTCGCATACTCCACCCCGCCGCGGGAGGACAACGCGCCGTCCTACTGGGGCGGCGGACGCGCCGCGCGCGCCGACCGGCGCTTCTACCGGCTCTTCTTCCTCGAGCGCGACCGGGAGCTCGTCCTCGGGGAGTACCTCCCGCACGTCCGCAGAGAGGGCCGCGCCGTCATGGTCAAGAACCGCCAGCGCAAGCTCTTCACCAACCTCTCCGGCGACGGCTATGATGCCGACGGGTAAGCCGACCAATCCATCGCCATCATCATCGGATTTTTTGCTTGATTAGCCGAATCATCCATTTCCACAAAGATTGTTGCTTGCTGATGTTGTTTCACTAGGATGTGGTCTGAAAGTGTGTGGAGCCATGTGGTGTTCGAGCACCCCAAGACGTTCGCGACGCTGGCCATGGACCCGGCCAAGAAGAAGGAGGTCATGGACGACCTCGACGCGTTCCGGAACGGCAAGGACTACTACGCGCGCGTCGGGAAGGCGTGGAAGCGCGGGTACCTCCTCTACGGCCCGCCGGGCACCGGCAAGTCCACCATGATCGCCGCCATGGCCAACCACCTCGACTATGACGTCTACGACATCGAGCTCACCTCCGTGCGCACCAACACCGACCTCCGCAAGCTCTTCATCGAGACCACCAGCAAGTCCATCATCGTCATCGAGGACATCGACTGCTCGCTCGACCTCACCCGCAAGCACAAGAAGAAGAAGGCCAATGACGACGGTCAGAAGAACGACGGGGACAAGAAGGACGGCGCCGAGGAGCCGGACGACAAGGACACGGGCGGCAGCAAGGTGACGCTCTCCGGCGTGCTCAACTTCATCGACGGGCTCTGGTCGGCGTGCGGCGGCGAGCGCATCATCATCTTCACCACCAACCACGTCGAGAAGCTGGACCCGGCGCTAATCAGGCGCGGCCGCATGGACAAGCACATTGAGATGTCCTACTGCTGCTTCGAGGCGTTCAAGCTCCTCGCCAAGGTCTACCTGGACGTGGAGTCCCACCACCTCTTCGACGCCGTGGAATCTCTGCTGCGGGATGCAAACATGACGCCGGCGGACGTGGCCGAGAACCTGACGCCAAAGAGCGTCGACGACGACGCGGATTCTTGCCTCGCCGGGCTGGTGGAGGAGCTGAAGAAGTCCAAGGAGAAGGTGCTGGCGAAGAAGGAAGGAAAGGGGAAGGATGCGGCGGAGGCAGACGTCGAGGACGACGACTAGTAGACCCGCCAGTGTTGACTTGACTGGTTTCTTGCTTACTTGCCTTGCTCTCTTGCTCTCTAGCGTAGTCTCACCATCTACCTTTCTATTCATTTCCTCGTGTTGATTTTCCCAAGAATACTCGAGGCCACTTTGGTTGACTCGAATTTGAACCAAAAGCTGACTGTGATACTGGTACAAGCATGTTGCATTGCAGACATCATACTGGAAAAACCTTACAAAAATACAATACATTTTGCTAATTTACGGCTGCCCAGATTTTGTGTGTGAATTTGAGTCATTTCACATTGCCCATCGCTTAGCTAGGCTCAGATTGCATCATTACAAATGTGCAGTTGTAACAAAACATTGCACAACTAGAGTGCGGTGAAGATGATAATGGTTCAATGTTGATCTAGAAGATTGGAAAGGTAGCTGTAAACTTATAAACAGATAGATAATTCAAAATTTTCGTAGCTAACTAATTCCATCTTCAAAGAGACCTGAACTATAAAGGTCTTACATCCTTTGTCCATGAATTTCAGAACAGATCGAGATTTTAGTCTACCTTCTGAAGTGCTGAGACTAAAGATGATAAATTCATGTTTCATTCATGAGGAATAATCCATAATCAAAATGCAGATCCGTCACCTTTAGTTCTCCCTAGCAGAACATCTTTGGCCTCATTGATCTTCGAAGCAAGGTAATGGCTCCCGCCAGCATCTGGATGATTTGCAACCATGACCTTCTTGTGTGCCTCTTTTACCTTCTCTGCATTGGCACTTTCCCTGAAGTAACAAAAGAAAAACAGAGACACTTAATAGTTAATAAACTCAAGAACACAACACTCTCGATCGTATACTACCAATTAAAAGTTTTGAATGATAAATCAACCACAGATCTTCGAATGGAATAATGGTGACATGTGCAAGTACATTATGTTCAAATTTGGATGGACAAAGTCAATGCTTACTTTGGTATGTTAGTAATAAAATGGAAAACCGGACAGAAAAATGGTAAATTTCTATAGCTCAAGAATCAACATCCCAATTCTGCCTCAAACAGTATAATTTGCTTTATCGATGGGGTATAAGATTTTTTTTAAGTCAAGTGGAAAAGGAAGAAAAAAATTGCTGCAAAGAGGGGACCAAATTTGCCAGGAAAAGGAACATAATAGAGATAACACACTTGCTTTAAACTATGTAGCCGCCAGTGGCGCCTTATCTGGCTGAGTTCAGGATGGGCAAGATCTAATCCAGGTGTATGACAACGAAAATCCATGTGAATTTGATTTGAATCCCATCACCATCCCCTTAAATGAGAACTAGTAGAGTTACAGGTTCTTGTGCAACAATCAATTTTTTTTGTTATACATCTCACTCATATAGCTCCTCCTCTCCGATCACTCAGACATCTACTCTGTTCCATACCTCACAATAAACCACAACCACCACTTTCCTCACACCAACCAGTAGAAGGGTGAAGAAAGGGCACAGTGTCGGTTTGTTATGGACTAAGAAGGTAGGCCAGCCCGTGCATAACATAGGTACTTGTACGTTAGGAGCAACTAGGTTAAGAGACAGAGATGAGTTATTTGGGAAAGAGTTACCATAGGCAAGATAAATTTAGTTAGCAAGATAGAGAGAGTTTGCGTCTTTTGGATCAAGGTCCATGACACGGTTAACTCAAACAGCTGAAGTGCAACTATAGGTTAACCAAGGCTGACTAATACCTCTATCCCATCAATCCATCTATAATTCCAAATGGTCAAGTTTTGCATTTCCATTTATAGATGTCCAATGCTAGCTATTGCATTCACTCACAGAGGTTAATATCAAAAGCAATTTGTGCTTGAAAAAGACCGAGCTTACTTATTTGCAATTTTTCATCTATAATCTAATAAAGAAACCTAAATCAGATATTAAATGGTAAACTGCTCCCGCCAGTCCTGCCTATATTACTCTTCTGTAAATGTACTGTGTAGTATCAACTACTAGTAGATGTTCTGCAATCTGCCTCCCAAAATAGGTTTTTTCGCAAATTGTATTGCAGTATCCATATAACTATCCCTGATCTGATCAATGAGTGAGATATTTACTTCCCTTGTTTATGGGGTTCTGGGCAACAAACTGGGCGATTGTATGGTGAACTATCCTACAAGTTAGATATGGCAACGATCAGGGCATTCATTCCCTGAGCGCGTATGCATAAGTAATAAGTTCAGCATGATCTAAATGCATGGAATCGTACTAGACAAATGAGTAGGCCCATGGCAAAAAAAGCATAAACAATGATCAATTATGCTGCTATAGGATATGCACCTGACACCCAGGATTAAACCAGCTTCCTTTCGATTCATTGTAGGTTGAAAGCCACCTTCATAGAACTTGCGCAGTCTAGGAACTATAGGCCTCGCTTTATATGCCTGCCAAGCTTGGATGCTATATCGACCGGCAAGAGCAGCTGCTGCAACCGCAAGTCCTGCTATCAGTGGTGTCCCCTGCAGATATCAAATATATAGAAGTTTTAAAAAGTAACAACACTAACATCATCATGTTGCTATAGATCTTGAAGTTTTTTCTGCCATCTCTATATTCATGCATAAAAGTAAAAAACTGAACCTCAGATCCTAAACCATCTTTGTCCTACGAAGCAAAAGAGTACATAACTGCCATCAGATAACTACTGCTGCATCCCCCGTTTCAAAATAAAATAAAATATATATACTGATGTACCCATAATTGGTGGCAAAATAGCAAATAAAGCTTCCAGGAGGGTTGTACTGTTATCTATTTGGCCACAATCTGACATGATTCTAGTGAGCCCTTTCAATACAAGAGATAAGCAGAACCTCATTTTTATCCTAAACTGCATGAGAAACATAAGCAGGGCAAGAAGCTTAGTCATTACAGAATGAAGAGACTAGAAATTTTGCGAGCCCATTTCCACGATTGAGGGCTTACAGAGCTATTAAAGCAGAAAGTGTAACACAACTATGGCACATAGGGTTATCTAAACACTTGCAGCATCAAAGAATGACTACGCACAAATCTATGCCCCCCTCGTTCTATGCTGAATTGGATGAGCAAGCCCCTAAATTAATTATGCTGTAAGAACATATAGTTCGTACGAACATGATTCGATCCAAACAGCGCTTATACGACCATGAGCGCCTCTATAATAAAGGAGAAGACCTCACCATCTGCGCCACCAGTCAACCGGCCCTGGTGAGACGGGGAGAGGGCCAAGCGGGAAGAGGAAGGGTGTGTTCGGCGCCAAGGAGGTTCCAGGCGAGCGCTGGGAGGAGGTCGACGGCGGCGTGGCGAGGTCGCGGCTGCAGAAGGAAGCGCGGAGGCTACAGCCGTCGCCCGTCCGGGAGGCGGCGGCGCTGGAGCTGACGATTCGGCCGTGAAAATGAGGCTCGGTGTTGCGAGTCTTAGGGTCTAGGCCACTAAGTGGGCTGGGCCGAATGGGCTGGGCTAGACTGGTGAACAAGATACCTTGTCATTTGTGAATGAAGGAAAATACACCTCCGATTTGGCATCGAAGACAAAGACTACGCAAAAAAAAAAGAGACTCGAAGGCAAATACTACGCAAAAAAAAAAAAAGACTCGAAGACAAGATCCTGGCTCACAAGACGTTTCCAAATCTATATCACATATCTATACCTAATCTATATCCATATCTATACCTATCTAATCTATATCTATACCTATCTATATCTATATCTATATCTATACCTAATAATAAAGTATGTAAGGGTTCCAATATTTTCTTTGGACTGATTTACCCTCCCATCAAATTGCATATTTCCGCTTTGGTTTACCTAAGTCGCACCTTCATAGAAATCGATGATGTAGAGTCCCGTTCTAACCCAGGTCCGTTCTAACCGAGGAGCCAGGATCCCAGGAGCAGCGGCGGCTGTGGCGCCGCGCAACCTCGAAGACTCCACTTCGTCCCCGTTCTCCTCGACAAGTTGCCCGAGCATTCGCAGTTTCTGCAGGCCGCCAGTGCTGGGCTGCCGGCATCTCTTCCGCGTCACAGAACATGTCTGACCTAAGCATCGAGCACAGAAACTCTAACTCGTCCGCCTTCTTGGCGTTGGCAACGGTGTTGGCCACTTGGCCCTGAGGCCCGGCAGCAGTGGCTGCCCGTCCGTGAGCATGGATCGGAGCGCGGTGTGCTGAGCCACGATGCTGTGTTATCCACTTTGGAGACGTTGCTCCATGGGGACTCCAGCTCCAGGATGTGCTCCACAGTTTTTTAAACCGTGACCTTAATGCAAAGAAAGTTGCACGAGAGTGATTGTAGAAGCGTTATTTTGTAATCTTATATTGTGTACAAATTGTGTCAGCTGACTAATTTGTTTTTCTGATGTGGGAATATTTGATCTTACATATAGCTGCATTTGATCTTTGACTGAATTTTGCTAGACGGTAGCTTGTACAAAATTTTGTTAGACAATTATTTGCTGAAATTTCTCATGCAGATAGACAACTCGCAAACTGAACAACAATTGGATCTCTAGATATAATGAGTGTGCGATTCGAATACATGAATTAGAGTGGATACCACATTATAGCCCAATGGGAGAACAACAGACGCTGTCCAAATATTTAGGACAAAAAAGATACTCCACGATAGAAAGAAAATTTGAGCTGACGTGATGAAGCCGATTGCTTCGATGTATCAATGGGTACCTGCTTTCTGCGTCTTTGCCATATATATTTCTCCTCTTCCGTTGCAACGCACAGACATATTTCCTATATTTTAAAAGGGGGTAAATTATGGTAGTGAGAATTTTCACGGGAGTGGACAAATGGCTCCCGAGCTCTAGGGAGCTTTTTAAAAAAAGAAAATCGCATTTGTAAGTTTTTAAAAAGGGAAAATTCATAGATATAGATAATTATGGGATCTATAGATGTGAAAAAACTATCCAAAATTTGTTATACTTTAGGCTCAGCAAAAATAAAAAATACGCAGATTGTTCAACATTGCATGGTTTCAAAATTTGATAATTAGTCAGATTTGTCGTTTTTTTGTAGCATAAATACAACGATTTTTGAATTGCGATTTTGCATCACTAGTTCAACATTATCTACATCTAGAATCTTTATTCTCAATTTTATGAAACTTACAATGTTGATTTCAATTTTTTTAAACAACCTTACAGCAACTCAAGCAGACCCCCCCCCATATTTGAAATCCCATCCATGAGTTCAATCCGCCCTGCATCCGCGATTTGCGGGCCGAAACCGCACGGGACGGAACAGACCCCGCATCCGCAACCTGCAAAACAGCATATTCATTTTGCGGGCCGCGGATGCGGGGTCTGTTCCGCCCCGCGTGGTTTTGGCCCGCAAACCTGGAATCGTAAAGCTTGAAATGTAGGAAGACAAATGAATTAACACAATTATATACAACAATTTTGCATGCAATAGTTTTGCATCAAAACAAGCGTTCATCACACGATCATCATCTCCACGTCGCCGCATACAACTTCGCGACACAAAAAGGGACCATTGTAAGGGTAAATTGCCCCTAAGTGTGTTTTGGTAATTAATGAAAATCCATATGGACTAATGTTTTCATTGAGCTTTTTATGAAGGAATTGTTCATAGGAATTGCTTGAAGTCCATGTGTTGGATTCAAGGCTTGGATACCATGAAGATAAAGATATATCTTAAGTATTGGCATCAAGATCATTGAATAGAAGAGATGAATCCAATATGATCAAGAAGAATAAATAAAGATATAGTTCTTGTGTAGAACTCAAGTAATCCATGCTCTAGCTTATGTGTTAAGCCAAGGAGTCTCAAGATCTTGAGAGTTTGTCTACAAGAGAATAATTCAATATATGGCTCTATGTCAAGGTCATGATGGTCTCATGAGTTGAGATATGATTGACTAAGACCTAGAGCATGTGATCAAATGAAGAATTTTTTATGTGGCTCAAGATATTGTTATGGAGCATGAGAAGATACATTGTTGACCAAGACAAAGATCAAAGAATACATTCTAGATTGGTCAATACATGAAGCATAAGGAATGTGCCACATGTGATCAATCGATCTTGTGGTATGGTAAGTTTTGTCAATTATGCTTTGTGAACTAACCCATTACATATGTGTGTTCGTGTTGTCAATGTGGGTTAGGTATTGCCATTGGCAACACACGAGATATTGATGAAGCACGCAATCACCTAAAGACAGAATTTGAGATGAAGGATTTGGGTAAAACCAAATTTTGCTTAGGATTACAACTTGAGCACCTTCCCTCGGGTATTTTGGTTCATCAAACCGCCTATATCCAGAAAATATTGGAGAAATTCAATATGGACAAATCCTATCCATCCAAAACTCCCATGGTTGTTCGATCTCTAGACGTAGAGAAAGATCAATTTAGACCAAGGGATAATGGAGAAGAGATACTGGGATCTGAAGTTCCATATCTCAGTGCTATTGGAGCGCTTATGTATCTTGCAAATTGCACCAGGCCTGATATTGCATTTGCAGTAAATTTACTAGCTAGACATAGCGCAGCTCCTACTAAACGCCATTGGACGGGAGATAAGAATATCTTTCGATATCTCCAAGGCACAAAGGATCTTGGTCTATTCTTTCAATTTCAGAGAAATCTGGACATTGATATGATTGGGTATACCGATGCCGGCTACTTATCAGATCCCCATAATGCCAGATCGCAAATCGGTTTTGTGTTCCTACATGGTGGGACAGCCATCTCATGGAAGTCTTCTAAGCAAACCTTAGTGGCTACATCCACCAATCATTCTGAAATAATTGCATTATATGAGGCATCACGTGAATGTGTATGGCTTCGCAGAATGATAAACCACATACAACAATCATGTGGAAAAGGTTCTATCGAATCTCCGACCATTATTTATGAAGATAATGTTGCTTGTGTTGCTCAAATGCAAACGGGTTACATAAAGAGCAATATCACTAAACATATTGCACCCAAATTGTTTTATCCCCATGAACTACAGAAAAGTGGAGATATAAACATTTTGCAAGTCAAATCATGTGATAATCTCGCTGATCTATTCACAAAGTCACTACCAACTTCAACATTTGAAAAATATGTTCATGGAATTGGTATGAGACGACTTCGAGATTTGAAAGGATCAGGGGGAGTATCCCTCTGAACCAATATGTTTGATACAATACATATTGTGCTTTACAATATAGGGTGGTGACTTTAATTTTGCGTTAGGATTTAATTAATTATTGTAATTAGTTAAATTAATCTTTGCTTGTAACCGCACGTGGAAACCCCACGATGTGAAACCGACTTGTTGTTCCGGAGCGATGCCTCCTGGAACCGCCTTTCTGAACCGTCGCCTCCTTTGGAGGCAACTGTTCACCATGTATATAAGTGTTCCATCTATCAATAAACAGAGACAGTTGTATTCATTCTCTCGTTCTCACTTTTACTCAAAACACGTTATCAGCACGCTCCCAGCGAAACGGACTCCGGCGAGATCGATTCCGGCGAGAACGGTTTGAGAAAGAAAAGGTGAGATGCCTCGCCTACCACTGTACCTTCGCCGCTTCGTCGCCCGCCGGCGCTGCCGCTTCGTCGCCCGCCGGCGCCGCCGATTCGTCGCTCCACAGCGCTTCGATGGCCGGCGATTCGGCGTGGGCAACTACAGCGGCCGCCGCAACGCCGGCGGATACCGGGGATGCCGCCCCGGCATGGGCCGCTTCCGTGGCCAGAATTTCCCCAACCGCCGCTGTTCCGGTCCGGCGACCGGCGTCGCGACTCAGCCAACGCCCGCCGCACCCGTCGCTCCACATGCACCGGCAATTTCGGAGTGGCTCCTCAACGGTTCTGCCCCGGCAGCGCCGCCACCGGCGTTCTGGTGCTCGGAGCACGGCTGGGTGATCTGCCCTATGCACGGGTACGGCTCTGCCGCCGACGGGGATGCGGTTGGGCAGTCGCCTACGTCAGTATTCGAGTTTGGCTCGACCAGCGCCGCGCTCGGCGACGTCCGCAACGTCACGCCACGGTTTCCGTCAACGACCCCCGCGGTCGTCGAGATAGAGGGCGACGCCCTCGCGTATGTCTCCGCGCCGACCGGGCCATCCACCTTCACCATGGGCTCCGGCGTCAGGACCTTGACGAGCGCCCCCGCGGCGCCTCCGTCTCAGCCACGGGCGGATGTCGACGAGCCGCGCCTGCCGTCTCCAACTCCGGCCGCGCCCCCTCCTTCACCGCGAGCAGGCGCTCGCCGCCGCCTCCTGGCCCTCGGCCTCCCGCTGGCCAGCCCGTCGGCGGACTCGCCAACGAGCAGCCGTGGCCACCGCGCTGGCACCTGGAGCCCGGCCGGGCTCGGACTCGCGAATGGCGCCTCCAACGGCGTCGCCCCGGGGACCCGGCTCCCTGGGGGATCCTCCGACGAGGACGAGGAAGAGGGCGGCCGGAGCGTCGCTCGTCCCTGGTGAACTCCGTTGCATCAGCATGCTCTCTGCCATGGACGAGGACGGAAGAATAGGGGAGAAAGAGAAAGAATGCTCTCGACCTTATCCTTTCACCTCGGTTCCTCTTTTTCTTGTCTACTAGTCTGGCAACTTGCAAGCAGTCCGTGAAACTAAGACTGTCAGCCCACGATCCATGTACCATGCATCTACATTTATTATTCTAGAAATCGTACTAGTAAACAGTGTAGTTATTATCTGACTGCATCGCACTACTAGTTGTACTAGTAACAGGAAGATGGAGAAGCTAAGTAGTACTCCGTAGTAGTAGTATAACTAGTTAATTTGCACTAGTAGTACTACTGATTTAAACTATAGATGATCCTTTAAACTTCTGTTTAGGATGTTTAATTTGTCTATTATTCAGTGTAACAGTTCATTGTGATGTAATATATTTCCATGTGTGCACATGTTGAGATTAATTACGTCCATTATTTTGCAATTGAGATTTTAATTTCTTGCAAATAAGGCAATCAATTCATCTTAATTGAGCTATTTTTGGTTCAATACAAGAAAGAATTGGTATGCAAAATTAAATGTCAATTTACCATCAATTAAGTCCAAAAATACCTTAAAAGACACAAAATTGACTTAATTCGAAGTGAATTGATACGCAAAAACATTTTTAAAAAGTGACTACTTCAAATTTATATATGGGATCACAAGGTAATGTGGCATCTACTGCATGATGTGCAGATTATCCATAATATTGTGAGGTCTACATTTTGTCACAATTGACATAATGACTACCTTCAATGTGCTCTCCCATATATTTAAATCAAATCATAACATAAGGTGCTAAGACAAAAAGCATCTACTGACTTAGGTCAGATTATGCTTCTTAGTACTGAGAGATGTACTCCATAAATATGGTGATTATCTACAATGTGTTATGATAGATGATTTGAGGCTTACACTAAAACTCAAGTGTTCACTTGAGTTTATAAGATTTTGCAATTTTTATTACAACATAACCAAGATGACTTTAATTTACATACATGTAAATTAATCAAATCTCTGGTTCTCATTCATATAGGACAACATGGCCGCTAAAGATTTTGAAGAGCTTGCGCTCGACGGACATAACTATCCTACATGGGCAATGGATGTTAAGATTAGTCTTTCATCCCGTGGCATTGCAGGTGCACTCATACCACCTGAGAATCCTCCTCAGGAGGGAGATGCACAAGTAACTGAGCAACAAAATTCACCCAGATTTGAAATCTGAATATTTGATGGAGGAATCTCCAAGCAATATGTGGCAATCACTTAAAACAAGATATGAACAGCAAAAGGCCGTCATACTGCCTGAAGCTAGTCATGAATGGACCCATTTAAGACTCCAGGATTTCAAATCCGTTGGAGCTTATAACCATGAAGTTCATAAGATTTGTTCTAAATTGCGGTTTTGTGAGAAGGAACCTTCAGAACTGGAGAAGATAGAAAAGACTCTATCAACTATGCTCCCCGCTGACAGGATCCTACAACAACAATATCGTGCCAGGAATTACCAAGTTTATTCTGAACTTATACATGTACTCCTCCAGGCTGAGAAACATGATGAACTTCTTTTGAAGAATAGTCATCAACGCCCGGTTGGGGCTGCCCCTCTCCCCGAAGTACATGCAAATTTTCAGAAAAACAATAAGTTCAATGGCTCATTTAAAGGCCAAACCAAGAACTTCAAGGGTAAATTCAACCGCAACCGCAACAAGAAGAACAAGCCACACAATTCAGATAAGGCGAAGGGCAAAGCAAAGAACAAGTTCGATAAGACAATTCTTTGCCAGAAATGTGGATGCTACAAGCATGTCACCAAGAAATGCCGCACCCCAAGACATCTGGTAAACCTCTACCTGCAATCCATGGGACGTAACGGACATGCCCAAGGAGCAAGATATGAATCTCACTTCAATCTTCAACCTGATAATAAGATGGAAGTGGGATGTTCGCAAGATGTTCAAGGAACACCAAGCAACACCAAAGAATTCCATCTACCACAGGACTCCATGGACAAGGAGAACATGATGATAGAATACGCCTCAAACGACGTGTTCGGGGACTTTGACTAGTCAATCAACTCCTTTAGATAATATATTTATTTACATCCATCAGATTGTTGTAATAAAATAATAATAATATGTAAAGAACAATATGTATTGTATCAAACATATTATTATTGTTATTGGTGTCATCACCCTATATTGTAAAGCACAATATGTATTGTATCAGCACTTTGATATTAAGATAGTTGTATGTATTCTATATATCCAATACAAGTCTTTTCATCACTGAAAATTCTACATTTTAATATATAGATTTCTACGGGAGTCAATCCAAATGGAGGAGGAAATGTGCCTTGTGGATAGTGGTACCACAAACTCTATACTTAGGGAAATAAAATATTTTCAAACTCTCAAAAAGTTAAATGGAAATATTTTAACAATCGATGGACGCGATGCGGTAATTGTTGGCACAGGACGTGCAATATTTACCCTCCCTATGGGTACGCAAATTATAATTGAGGATGCTTTATTGTATCCCGATTCAACTCGTACCCTCATTGGTTACAGAGATATCCGCAAAAATGGATTTCACATTGAAACCCATGAGGATAACAAAGAGGAATATCTCTTCTTTACCAAAGACAACGGATATGGCAAACAAATATTTGAGAAAATTCCTTCTTTATCATCAGGATTGTACTACACATACATAAAACCCGTAGCACATGTTGCGTATAAGGTAATTTTTCAAAATGTCAATGCATTTCAAATTTGGCATGATCGCCTTGGTCATCCTGGTATCGGGATGATGAGAAAAATCACCTGCAATTCCAATGGTCATGACTTAAATGAAGCTAAATTCCCACAATCTTCGGATTTCATGTGCACTGCATGTGCTACTGGAAAACTCATTTTAAGACCTTCTCGTCTTAAAATCCAAGCGGAGCCACTCCAATTCCTTGAACGAATTCAAGGCGATATTTGTGGTCCTATCCAACCATTGTCTGGACCTTTTAGGTATTTCATGGTTCTCATAGACGCATCTACACGATGGTCCCATGTGTGTCTATTATCCACACAAAACCATGCATTTGCCAAAATAATGAGACAAGTTATTAAATTACAAGCTCATTATCCCGATAATCGAATCAAATCAATTCGAATGGACAATGCTGCTGAATTTTCTTCGCGAGCCTTCAATGATTATTGCATGGCACTAGGAATTGAAGTTCAGCACTCGGTCCCATATGTCCACACTCAAAATGGTTTGGCTGAATCTCTAATAAAGAGAATTAAGCTTATAGCACGACCTTTGCTAATGAATTGCAACTTACCAACTTCATGTTGGGGTCATGCAGTTTTACATGCTGCTGACTTAATTCAATTGCGGCCAACTGCATATCACAGCACTTCCCCTCTGCAATTAGTACGTGGAAATCTACCTAATATTTCCCATCTGCGTAAATTTGGATGCGCCACATATGTGCCAATCTCACCACCGCAGCGTACATCCATGGGCCCACACAGGAAACTGGGGATCTATGTGGGGTACAAATCACCGTCAATAATCAAGTACCTTGAACCCCTCACAGGGGATCTATTCACAGCCCGTCACGCTGATTGCATCTTTAATGAGGACCATTTCCCGGCATTAGGGGAGATATCAAGTACCAAAAAGAATGCCCGGAAATCGATTGGAATGCCCAAGGCATTTCCTCCTCTGACCCATGTACTCAAGAAACTGAACTTCAAGTTCGGAAGATAATTAATTTGCAACATATAGCAAATAATCTGCCAGATTCATTTACTGACTATAAAGGTGTCACTAAATCCTACAATTCTGCAATAAATGCGCCTGAAAGAGTGGAGGTACCAACAAAAACCACTCAACCCCCTATTCAAAATAAGAGGGGGAGAAGTACGGCCATAAAACAGGATTCAGCTCCTCGCAAGCAACAAAGGACACAAGGGAAGAAACCCTCTGAACAAGTAAATATAAAACAGGTTTCAGCTCCTCGCAAGCAACAAAGGAAACAGAGGAAGAAACCCTCTGAAGAAGTAAATGTAAATCAACCTAGCGTTGATAATCTAGTGGAAGGACAACCTCCACAACCCAGCTCAGTTGTGCACTCAATGACTGGGACATCGGAAAACCCAGACTCAACCGTATTGGGAAATCATGACGAGTCAACAAGGGTAAATGAAATTTCCACAAACTATATAGACTCTGGAGAATCATACAACCGTAAGTCTACAATTGTCGACATAAATTTCTCTACTACAATTGCAAACAACCTTCTAAATGATCATGATCCAAAGACCATGGCAGAGTGTGAGAAACGCTCCGACTGGCCTAAATGGAAGGATGCAATCCAAGTAGAATTAGCCTCGCTCAATAAACGAAAGGTATTCACTGAAGCAATACCTACACCTCCCAAAGTTTTCCCTGTGGGATTTAAATGGGTTTTCGTTCGTAAGCGGAACGAAAACAATGAGGTGGTGAGATATAAAGCAAGGCTTGTAGCCCAAGGTTTCACGCAGAGACCAGGCATTGATTTCAATGAAACTTATTCTCCAGTAATGAGTGGTATAACATTCTGATACCTCATATCTATGGCAGTACAAAATCGTCTATCTATGCAGTTGATGGACGTAGTGACCGCTTACCTTTACGGCTCACTTGATTCGGACATCTATATGAAGGTTCCTGATGGAATCCCAATTCCGAATCCAAACGCAAAACGCAACGTATATTGTGTAAAACTAAATAAGTCTTTATATGGCTTAAAACAGTCGGGACGCATGTGGTACAACCGACTTAGTGAGTTCCTATTGAAAAAGGGATACTCCAACAATGATGATTGTCCATGTGTCTTTATCAAAAAGTCTGAAACTGGATTTTGCATTATTTCAGTGTATGTTGATGATCTTAATATCATTGGCAACACACGAGATATTGATGAAGCACGCAATCACCTAAAGACAGAATTTGAGATGAAGGATTTGGGTAAAACCAAATTTTGCTTAGGATTACAACTTGAGCACCTTCCCTCGGGTATTTTGGTTCATCAAACCGCCTATATCCAGAAAATATTGGAGAAATTCAATATGGACAAATCCTATCCATCCAAAACTCCCATGGTTGTTCGATCTCTAGACGTAGAGAAAGATCAATTTAGACCAAGGGATAATGGAGAAGAGATACTGGGATCTGAAGTTCCATATCTCAGTGCTATTGGAGCGCTTATGTATCTTGCAAATTACACCAGGCCTGATATTGCATTTGCAGTAAATTTACTAGCTAGACATAGCGCAGCTCCTACTAAACGCCATTGGACGGGAGCTAAGAATATCTTTCGATATCTCCAAGGCACAAAGGATCTTGGTCTATTCTTTCAATTTCAGAGAAATCTGGACATTGATATGATTGGGTATACCGATGCCGGCTACTTATCAGATCCCCATAATGCCAGATCGCAAACCGGTTTTGTGTTCCTACATGGTGGGACAGCCATCTCATGGAAGTCTTCTAAGCAAACCTTAGTGGCTACATCCACCAATCATTCTGAAATAATTGCATTATATGAGGCATCACGTGAATGTGTATGGCTTCGCAGAATGATAAACCACATACAACAATCATGTGGAAAAGGTTCTATCGAATCTCCGACCATTATTTATGAAGATAATGCTGCTTGTGTTGCTCAAATGCAAACGGGTTACATAAAGAGCAATATCACTAAACATATTGCACCCAAATTGTTTTATCCCCATGAACTATAGAAAAGTGGAGATATAAACATTTTGCAAGTCAAATCATGTGATAATCTCGCTGATCTATTCACAAAGTCACTACCAACTTCAACATTTGAAAAATATGTTCATGGAATTGGTATGAGACGACTTCGAGATTTGAAAGGATCAGGGGGAGTATCCCTCTGAACCATAACCCATTCAAACATTATATTACACTCTTTTTCCCTTTATGAGTTTACTCTCATGGTTCTCATCAAGGTTTTTAATGAGGTAATATCAACATAAGAATATATGTCATACCTCCTATTTTCCCCACCGGGGTTTTTAACGGATGTATACAAGACATATTAATTGTTCTCTAAACTTACCAATGAGTTTTATCCTTTTCAGGTTTTCTCATATAAGTTATCAAAGAGACAATAATCATTATATGTTGTACTATTTTCTTCTTATTTTTCCCACTTGGTTTTAAAGGAGTTTTTGGCAACATATCAAATCCAAGTGTCCTCATATTTTTCCCACAGGGTTTTTGGAGGAGACTATTTGAAGATGACGAACACTTACAAGGACAAGCATAGATTAGGGGGAGTGTTAGGATTTAATTAAAATGAGAACCGTGAGAGTAAACTCATAAAGGAAAAAGAGTGTAATATAATGTTTGAATGGGTTATGGTTCAGAGGGATACTCCCCCTGATCCTTTCAAATCTCGAAGTCGTCTCATACCAATTCCATGAACATACTTTTCAAATGTTGAAGTTGGTAGTGACTTTGTGAATAGATCAGCGAGATTATCACATGATTTGACTTGCAAAATGTTTATATCTCCACTTTTCTGTAATTCATGGGGATAAAACAATTTAGGTGCAATATGTTTAGTGATATTGCTCTTTATGTAACCCGTTTGCATTTGAGCAACACAAGCACTATTATCTTCATAAATAATGGTCGGAGATTTGATAGAACCTTTTCCACATGATTGTTGTATGTGGTTTATCATTCTGCGAAGCCATACACATTCACGTGATGCCTCATATAATGCAATTATTTCAGAATGATTGGTGGATGTAGCCACTAAGGTTTGCTTAGAAGACTTCCATGAGATGGCTGTCCCACCGTGTAGGAACACAAAACCGGTTTGCGATCTGGCATTATGGGGGTCTGATAAGTAGCCAGCATCGGTATACCCAATCATATCAATGTCCAGATTTCTCTGAAATTGAAAGAATAGGCCAAGATCCTTTGTGCCTTGGAGATATCGAAAGATATTCTTAGCTCCCGTCCAATGTCGTTTAGTAGGAGCTGCGCTATGTCTAGCTAGTAAATTTACTGCAAATGCAATATCAGGCCTGGTGCAATTTGCAAGATACATAAGCGCTCCAATAGCACTGAGATATGGAACTTCGGATCCCAGTATCTCTTCTCCATTATCCCTTGGTCTGAATTGATCTTTCTCTACGTCTAGAGATCGAACAACCATGGGAGTTTTGGATGGATAGGATTTGTCCATATTGAATTTCTCCAATATTTTCTGGATATAGGCAGTTTGATGAACCAAAATACCTGAGGGAAGGTGCTCAAGTTGTAATCCTAAGCAAAATTTGGTTTTACCCAAATCCTTCATCTCAAATTCCGTCTTTAGGTGATTGCGTGCTTCATCAATATCTTGTGTGTTGCCAATGATATTAAGGTCATCAACATACACTGAAATAATGCAAAATCCTGTTTCAGACTTTTTGATGAAGACACATGGACAATCATCATTGTTGGAGTATCCCTTTTTCAATAGGAACTCACTAAGTCGGTTGTACCACATGCGTCCCGACTGTTTTAAGCCATATAAAGACTTATTTAGTTTTACACAATATACGTTGCGTTTTGCGTTTGGATTCGGAATTGGGACTCCATCAGGAACCTTCATATAGATGTCCGAATCAAGTGAGCCGTAAAGGTAAGCGGTCACTACGTCCATCAACTGCATAGATAGACGATTTTGTACTGCCATAGATATGAGGTATCGGAATGTAATACCACTCATTACTGGAGAATAAGTTTCATTGAAATCAATGCCTGGTCTCTGCGTGAAACCTTGGGCTACAAGCCTTGCTTTATATCTCACCACCTCATTGTTTTCGTTCCGTTTACGAACGAAAACCCATTTAAATCCCACAGGGAAAACTTTGGGAGGTGTAGGTATTGCTTCAGTGAATACCTTTCGTTTATTGAGCGAGGCTAATTCTACTTGGATTGCATCCTTCCATTTAGGCCAGTCGGAGCGTTTCTCACACTCTGCCATGGTCTTTGGATCATGATCATTTAGAAGGTTGTTTGCAATTGTAGTAGAGAAATTTATGTCGACAATTGTAGACTTACGGTTGTAAGATTCTCCAGAGTCTATATAGTTTGTGGAAATTTCATTTACCCTTGTTGACTCGTCGTGATTTCCCAATACGGTTGAGTCTGGGTTTTCCGATGTCCCAGTCATTGAGTGCACAACTGAGCTGGGTTGTGGAGGTTGTCCTTCCACTAGATTATCAACGCTGGGTTGATTTACATTTACTTCTTCAGAGGGTTTCTTCCTCTGTTTCCTTTGTTGCTTGCGAGGAGCTGAATCCTGTTTTATATTTACTTGTTCAGAGGGTTTCTTCCCTTGTTTCCTTTGTTGCTTGCGAGGAGCTGAATCCTGTTTTATGGCCGTACTTCTCCCCCTCTTATTTTGAATAGGGGGTTGAGTGGTTTTTGTTGGTACCTCCACTCTTTCAGGCGCATTTATTGCAGGATTGTAGGATTTAGTGACACCTTTATAGTCAGTAAATGAATCTGGCAGATTATTTGCTATATGTTGCAAATTAATTATCTTCTGAACTTGAAGTTCGGTTTCTTGAGTACGTTCCGGGCATTCTTTTTGGTACTTGATATCTCCCCCTAATGCCGGGAAATGATCCTCATTAAAGATGTAATCAGCGTGACGGGCTGTGAATAGATCCCCTGTGAGGGGTTCAAGGTACTTGATTATTGACGGTGATTTGTACCCCACATAGATCCCCAGTTTCCTGTGTGGGCCCATGGATGTACGCTGCGGTAGTGAGATTGGCACATATGTGGCGCATCCAAATTTACGCAGATGGGAAATATTAGGTAGATTTCCATGTACTAATTGCAGAGGGGAAGTGCTGTGATATGCAGTTGGTCGCAATTGAATTAAGTCAGCAGCATGTAAAACTGCATGACCCCAACATGAAGTTGGTAAGTTGCAATTCATTAGCAAAGGTCGTGCTATGAGCTTAATTCTCTTAATTAGAGATTCGGCCAAACCATTTTGAGTGTGGACATATGGGACCGAGTGCTGAACTTCAATTCCTAGTGCCATGCAATAATCATTGAAGGCTCGCGAGGAAAATTCAGCAGCATTGTCCATTCGAATTGATTTGATTCGATTCTCAGGATAATGAGCTTGTAATTTAATAACTTGTCTCATTATTTTGGCAAATGCATGGTTTCGTGTGGATAATAGACACACATGGGACCATCGTGTAGATGCGTCTATGAGAACCATGAAATACCTAAAAGGTCCAGACAATGGTTGGATAGGACCACAAATATCACCTTGAATTCGTTCAAGGAATTGGAGTGGTTCCGCTTGGATTTTAAGACGAGAAGGTCTTAAAATGAGTTTTCCGGTAGCACATGCAGTGCACATGAAATCCGAAGATTGTGGGAATTTAGCATCATTTAAGTCATGACCATTGGAATTGCAGGTAATTTTTCTCATCATCCCGATACCAGGATGACCAAGGCGATCATGCCAAGTTTGAAATGCATCGACATTTTGAAAAATTACCTTGTACGCAACATGTGCTACGGGTTTTATGTATGTGTAGTACAATCCTGATGATAAAGAAGGAATTTTTTCAAATATTTGTTTGCCATATCCGTTGTCTTTCGTAAAGAGGAGATATTCCTCTTTGTTGTCCTCATGGGTTTCAATGTGAAATCCATTTTTGCGGATATCTCTGTAACCAATGAGGGTACGAGTTGAATCGGGATACAATAAAGCATCCTCAATTATAATTTGCGTACCCATAGGGAGGGTAAATATGGCACGTCCTGTGCCAACAATTACCGCATCGCGTCCAGCGATTGTTAAAATATTTCCATTTTACTTTTTAATAGTTTGAAAATACTTTATTTCCCTAAGTATAGAGTTTGTGGTACCACTGTCCACAAGGCATATTTCCTCCTCCATTTGGATTGACTCCCGTAGAAATCTATATATTAAAATATAGAATTTTCAGTGATGAAAAGACTTCTATTGAATATATAGAATACATACAACTTTCTTAATATCAAAGTGCTAATACAATACATATTGTGCTTTACAATATAGGGTGATGATACGAATAACACTAATAATATGTTTGATACAATACATATTGTTCTTTACATATTATTATTATTTTATTACAACAATCTGATGGATGTAAATAAATATATTATTTAAAGGAGTTTTTGACAACATATCAAATTCTAGTCTCCTCATATTTTTCCCACAGGGTTTTTGGGGGAGTTTATTCAAGATAATATGCGCTTGTGATCAAGATCAATTTTCTCAAGATTATACAAGGAATACAAGACATAAGAGAAGCAGCTTTGTACAAGGGGGAGTGTTAAAGCCCATACAGGTCCCTAATCTGAACAACCGTCATTAGCAACCGTCATTAGTTTAGACACGTGTTAATTATGTCCAAAGCGCCGTACGGACGCATGTGTCCGTACGGACGCCTTCTCATATGCCAAGAGGCATCTCTCTGTAAACAGGCGCCTCTTGTTGGCACCCCAAAATCCTTGTATAAAAGGGCTTTGCCCAGATCAATAGAGACACAAGTTTCACTCTCAATCTTCTTGATTTCTAACACGTTATCAGCACGCCTCTACCGAGAGTAACATCACAGAGAGGTTGAGAATAGGAACAGAAGAACAGAAAGGTAAGGAACCGATGCTTTACCGCATCAAATTCCATTCCCAAATTGGCAATATTGCCGACGGTGTGATACCAGGACGATCGACGACGGCGACGCGGTCCGCATCCTCGCGGCACAACGCCGCCCGCAACTGGCCATGCGAGGCAGCGCTCCTCCGAGCGTGGCTGCCGACGCCGTCGCACCGCCGTCGCACCGCCGTCGCGCCGCCGTCTGCCGTCCCCGACTCCCGCCACTCCTCCGCCTTCCCCGCGCTCGCCACACCGGCCTCGCCCGCGTCGCCCGCGCCGGCCGCACCGGCCTCGCCTGCACCGGCCGCACCGGCCTCGCCCCCGGCTCCGCCCGCTCCCGCCGCCTCCTCGCCTCCATCACCCTCGCCGGAGGCCCGCCGCCTGCTGCGCCGGTTCGCGTCGGCCATGGCCACGCACCGCGTCGGCCTCCGCGTGGGCGCATGGTCGCCGGCCGCCCTTGGCCTCTCCAACAACAGCACGGGCACCGGAGAGAGCTCCTCCGGCCGCTGGTGAAGGCAACCGAAGCTACTGCAGGGGCGCTTGGCGGAGTTCATGGAATCGGGGGCCTCTGCCATGGACGAGAGGAGAGTTGATTTGGGCTTGGGGATAAAGACGCACTGACACAGTGCTGTGACTGCTGTCTACCTTTTTCCCTTATCCTCTGAATCCTCTCGTGTGGCCTAGAATGTCTACGGACCACTTAACTTTGCCCATGTGCTCTGGTTAATTAGAATACTCTACGTATTCAGTAAATCTAGCAGTAATTTACTCTGTTTTAGATTCTGTACATTGCAGCTTATTAACTTCTGCAATTTATTCAGTTAGAGTACTAAGTATTTCTAAAATATATATATATGTGATGTAATATATTTCCAAGTGTGCACATATCGAAATTAATTATGTCCATTATTTTGCAATTGAGATTTCAATTTCTTGCAAATAAGGCAATCAATTCATCTTAATTGAGCTATTTTTGGTTCAATACAAGAAAGAATTGGTATGCAAAATTAAATGTCAATTTACCGTCAATTAAGTCCAAAAATGTCTCGATAGACACAAAATTGACTTAATTCGAAATGAATTGATACGCAAAATCATTATTAAAAAAAAGGGACTACTTCAAATTTATATATGGGATCACAAGGTAATGTGGAAATTCAACCGCAACCGCAACAAGAAGAACAAGCCACACAATTCAGATAAGGCGAAGGGCAAAGCAAAGAACAAGTTCGATAAGACAATTCTTTGCCAGAAATGTGGATGCTACAAGCATGTCACCAAGAAATGCCGCACCCCAAGACATCTGGTAAACCTCTACCTGCAATCCATGGGACGTAACGGACATGCCCAAGGAGCAAGATATGAATCTCACTTCAATCTTCAACCTGATAATAACATGGAAGTGGGATGTTCGCAAGATGTTCAGGGAACACCAAGCAACACCAAAGAATTCCATCTACCACAGGACTCCATGGACAAGGAGAACATGATGATAGAATACGCCTCAAACGACGTGTTCGGGGACTTTGACTAGTCAATCAACTCCTTTAGATAATATATTTATTTACATCCATCAGATTGTTGTAATAAAATAATAATAATATGTAAAGAACAATATGTATTGTATCAAACATATTATTATTGTTATTGGTGTCATCACCCTATATTGTAAAGCACAATATGTATTGTATCAGCACTTTGATATTAAGATAGTTGTATGTATTCTATATATCCAATACAAGTCTTTTCATCACTGAAAATTCTACATTTTAATATATAGATTTCTACGGGAGTCAATCCAAATGGAGGAGGAAATGTGCCTTGTGGATAGTGGTACCACAAACTCTATACTTAGGGAAATAAAATATTTTCAAACTCTCAAAAAGTTAAATGGAAATATTTTAACAATCGCTGGACGCGATGCGGTAATTGTTGGCACAGGACGTGCAATATTTACCCTCCCTATGGGTACGCAAATTATAATTGAGGATGCTTTATTGTATCCCGATTCAACTCGTACCCTCATTGGTTACAGAGATATCCGCAAAAATGGATTTCACATTGAAACCCATGAGGATAACAAAGAGGAATATCTCTTCTTTACCAAAGACAACGGATATGGCAAACAAATATTTGAGAAAATTCCTTCTTTATCATCAGGATTGTACTACACATACATAAAACCCGTAGCACATGTTGCGTATAAGGTAATTTTTCAAAATGTCAATGCATTTCAAATTTGGCATGATCGCCTTGGTCATCCTGGTATCGGGATGATGAGAAAAATCACCTGCAATTCCAATGGTCATGACTTAAATGAAGCTAAATTCCCACAATCTTCGGATTTCATGTGCACTGCATGTGCTACTGGAAAACTCATTTTAAGACCTTCTCGTCTTAAAATCCAAGCGGAGCCACTCCA
The DNA here is from genome assembly GCA_007115705.1 of Dactylis glomerata. Taxonomy (NCBI): domain Eukaryota; kingdom Viridiplantae; phylum Streptophyta; class Magnoliopsida; order Poales; family Poaceae; genus Dactylis; species Dactylis glomerata. The sequence goes on along the minus strand of QXEO01001062.1, from coordinate 17,214 downwards.
ATTCCTTGAACGAATTCAAGGCGATATTTGTGGTCCTATCCAACCATTGTCTGGACCTTTTAGGTATTTCATGGTTCTCATAGACGCATCTACACGATGGTCCCATGTGTGTCTATTATCCACACGAAACCATGCATTTGCCAAAATAATGAGACAAGTTATTAAATTACAAGCTCATTATCCCGAGAATCGAATCAAATCAATTCGAATGGACAATGCTGCTGAATTTTCTTCGCGAGCCTTCAATGATTATTGCATGGCACTAGGAATTGAAGTTCAGCACTCGGTCCCATATGTCCACACTCAAAATGGTTTGGCTGAATCTCTAATAAAGAGAATTAAGCTTATAGCACGACCTTTGCTAATGAATTGCAACTTACCAACTTCATGTTGGGGTCATGCAGTTTTACATGCTGCTGACTTAATTCAATTGCGGCCAACTGCATATCACAGCACTTCCCCTCTGCAATTAGTACGTGGAAATCTACCTAATATTTCCCATCTGCGTAAATTTGGATGCGCCACATATGTGCCAATCTCACCACCGCAGCGTACATCCATGGGCCCACACAGGAAACTGGGGATCTATGTGGGGTACAAATCACCGTCAATAATAAAGTACCTTGAACCCCTCACAGGGGATCTATTCACAGCCCGTCACGCTGATTGCATCTTTAATGAGGACCATTTCCCGGCATTAGGGGGAGATATCAAGTACCAAAAAGAATGCCCGGAAATCGATTGGAATGCCCAAGGCATTTCCTCCTCTGACCCACGTACTCAAGAAACTGAACTTCAAGTTCGGAAGATAATTAATTTGCAACATATAGCAAATAATCTGCCAGATTCATTTACTGACTATAAAGGTGTCACTAAATCCTACAATTCTGCAATAAATGCGCCTGAAAGAGTGGAGGTATCAACAAAAACCACTCAACCCCCTATTCAAAATAAGAGGGGGAGAAGTACGGCCATAAAACAGGATTCAGCTCCTCGCAAGCAACAAAGGAAACAAGGGAAGAAACCCTCTGAACAAGTAAATATAAAACAGGTTTCAGCTCCTCGCAAGCAACAAAGGAAACAGAGGAAGAAACCCTCTGAAGAAGTAAATGTAAATCAACCTAGCGTTGATAATCTAGTGGAAGGACAACCTCCACAACCCAGCTCAGTTGTGCACTCAATGACTGGGACATCGGAAAACCCAGACTCAACCGTATTGGGAAATCATGACGAGTCAACAAGGGTAAATGAAATTTCCACAAACTATATAGACTCTGGAGAATCATACAACCGTAAGTCTACAATTGTCGACATAAATTTCTCTACTACAATTGCAAACAACCTTCTAAATGATCATGATCCAAAGACCATGGCAGAGTGTGAGAAACGCTCCGACTGGCCTAAATGGAAGGATGCAATCCAAGTAGAATTAGCCTCGCTCAATAAACGAAAGGTATTCACTGAAGCAATACCTACACCTCCCAAAGTTTTCCCTGTGGGATTTAAATGGGTTTTCGTTCGTAAGCGGAACGAAAACAATGAGGTGGTGAGATATAAAGCAAGGCTTGTAGCCCAAGGTTTCACGCAGAGACCAGGCATTGATTTCAATGAAACTTATTCTCCAGTAATGAGTGGTATAACATTCCGATACCTCATATCTATGGCAGTACAAAATCGTCTATCTATGCAGTTGATGGACGTAGTGACCGCTTACCTTTACGGCTCACTTGATTCGGACATCTATATGAATGTTCCTGATGGAATCCCAATTCCGAATCCAAACGCAAAACGCAACGTATATTGTGTCAAACTAAATAAGTCTTTATATGGCTTAAAACAGTCGGGACGCATGTGGTACAACCGACTTAGTGAGTTCCTATTGAAAAAGGGATACTCCAACAATGATGATTGTCCATGTGTCTTTATCAAAAAGTCTGAAACTGGATTTTGCATTATTTCAGTGTATGTTGATGATCTTAATATCATTGGCAACACACGAGATATTGATGAAGCACGCAATCACCTAAAGACAGAATTTGAGATGAAGGATTTGGGTAAAACCAAATTTTGCTTAGGATTACAACTTGAGCACCTTCCCTCGGGTATTTTGGTTCATCAAACCGCCTATATCCAGAAAATATTGGAGAAATTCAATATGGACAAATCCTATCCATCCAAAACTCCCATGGTTGTTCGATCTCTAGACGTAGAGAAAGATCAATTTAGACCAAGGGATAATGGAGAAGAGATACTGGGATCTGAAGTTCCATATCTCAGTGCTATTGGAGCGCTTATGTATCTTGCAAATTGCACCAGGCCTGATATTGCATTTGCAGTAAATTTACTAGCTAGACATAGCGCAGCTCCTACTAAACGCCATTGGACGGGAGCTAAGAATATCTTTCGATATCTCCAAGGCACAAAGGATCTTGGTCTATTCTTTCAATTTCAGAGAAATCTGGACATTGATATGATTGGGTATACCGATGCCGGCTACTTATCAGATCCCCATAATGCCAGATCGCAAATCGGTTTTGTGTTCCTACATGGTGGGACAGCCATCTCATGGAAGTCTTCTAAGCAAACCTTAGTGGCTACATCCACCAATCATTCTGAAATAATTGCATTATATGAGGCATCACGTGAATGTGTATGGCTTCGCAGAATGATAAACCACATACAACAATCATGTGGAAAAGGTTCTATCGAATCTCCGACCATTATTTATGAAGATAATGTTGCTTGTGTTGCTCAAATGCAAACGGGTTACATAAAGAGCAATATCACTAAACATATTGCACCCAAATTGTTTTATCCCCATGAACTACAGAAAAGTGGAGATATAAACATTTTGCAAGTCAAATCATGTGATAATCTCGCTGATCTATTCACAAAGTCACTACCAACTTCAACATTTGAAAAATATGTTCATGGAATTGGTATGAGACGACTTCGAGATTTGAAAGGATCAGGGGGAGTATCCCTCTGAACCAATATGTTTGATACAATACATATTGTGCTTTACAATATAGGGTGGTGACTTTAATTTTGCGTTAGGATTTAATTAATTATTGTAATTAGTTAAATTAATCTTTGCTTGTAACCGCACGTGGAAACCCCACGATGTGAAACCGACTTGTTGTTCCGGAGCGATGCCTCCTGGAACCGCCTTTCTGAACCGTCGCCTCCTTTGGAGGCAACTGTTCACCATGTATATAAGTGTTCCATCTATCAATAAACAGAGACAGTTGTATTCATTCTCTCGTTCTCACTTTTACTCAAAACACGTTATCAGCACGCTCCCAGCGAAACGGACTCCGGCGAGATCGATTCCGGCGAGAACGGTTTGAGAAAGAAAAGGTGAGATGCCTCGCCTACCACTGTACCTTCGCCGCTTCGTCGCCCGCCGGCGCTGCCGCTTCGTCGCCCGCCGGCGCCGCCGATTCGTCGCTCCACAGCGCTTCGATGGCCGGCGATTCGGCGTGGGCAACTACAGCGGCCGCCGCAACGCCGGCGGATACCGGGGATGCCGCCCCGGCATGGGCCGCTTCCGTGGCCAGAATTTCCCCAACCGCCGCCGTTCCGGTCCGGCGACCGGCGTCGCGACTCAGCCAATGCCCGCCGCACCCGTCGCTCCACATGCACCGGCAATTTCGGAGTGGCTCCTCAACGGTTCTGCCCCGGCAGCGCCGCCACCGGCGTTCTGGTGCTCGGAGCACGGCTGGGTGATCTGCCCTATGCACGGGTACGGCTCTGCCGCCGACGGGGATGCGGTTGGGCAGTCGCCTACGTCGGTATTCGAGTTTGGCTCGACCAGCGCCGCGCTCGGCGACGTCCGCAACGTCACGCCACGGTTTCCGTCAACGACCCCCGCGGTCGTCGAGATAGAGGGCGACGCCCTCGCGTATGTCTCCGCGCCGACCAGGCCATCCACCTTCACCATGGGCTCCGGCGTCAGGACCTTGACGAGCGCCCCCGCGGCGCCTCCGTCTCAGCCACGGGCGGATGTCGACGAGCCGCGCCTGCCGTCTCCAACTCCGGCTGCGCCCCCTCCTTCACCGCGAGCAGGCGCTCGCCGCCGCCTCCTGGCCCTCGGCCTCCCGCTGGCCAGCCCGTCGGCGGACTCGCCAACGAGCAGCCGTGGCCACCGCGCTGGCACCTGGAGCCCGGCCGGGCTCGGACTCGCGAATGGCGCCTCCAACGGCGTCGCCCCGGGGACCCGGCTCCCTGGGGGATCCTCCGACGAGGACGAGGAAGAGGGCGGCCGGAGCGTCGCTCGTCCCTGGTGAACTCCGTTGCATCAGCATGCTCTCTGCCATGGACGAGGACGGAAGAATAGGGGAGAAAGAGAAAGAATGCTCTCGACCTTATCCTTTCACCTCGGTTCCTCTTTTTCTTGTCTACTAGTCTGGCAACTTGCAAGCAGTCCGTGAAACTAAGACTGTCAGCCCACGATCCATGTACCATGCATCTACATTTATTATTCTAGAAATCGTACTAGTAAACAGTGTAGTTATTATCTGACTGCATCGCACTACTAGTTGTACTAGTAACAGGAAGATGGAGAAGCTAAGTAGTACTCCGTAGTAGTAGTATAACTAGTTAATTTGCACTAGTAGTACTACTGATTTAAACTATAGATGATCCTTTAAACTTCTGTTTAGGATGTTTAATTTGTCTATTATTCAGTGTAACAGTTCATTGTGATGTAATATATTTCCATGTGTGCACATGTTGAGATTAATTACGTCCATTATTTTGCAATTGAGATTTTAATTTCTTGCAAATAAGGCAATCAATTCATCTTAATTGAGCTATTTTTGGTTCAATACAAGAAAGAATTGGTATGCAAAATTAAATGTCAATTTACCATCAATTAAGTCCAAAAATACCTTAAAAGACACAAAATTGACTTAATTCGAAGTGAATTGATACGCAAAAACATTTTTAAAAAGTGACTACTTCAAATTTATATATGGGATCACAAGGTAATGTGGCATCTACTGCATGATGTGCAGATTATCCATAATATTGTGAGGTCTACATTTTGTCACAATTGACATAATGACTACCTTCAATGTGCTCTCCCATATATTTAAATCAAATCATAACATAAGGTGCTAAGACAAAAAGCATCTACTGACTTAGGTCAGATTATGCTTCTTAGTACTGAGAGATGTACTCCATAAATATGGTGATTATCTACAATGTGTTATGATAGATGATTTGAGGCTTACACTAAAACTCAAGTGTTCACTTGAGTTTATAAGATTTTGCAATTTTTATTACAACATAACCAAGATGACTTTAATTTACATACATGTAAATTAATCAAATCTCTGGTTCTCATTCATATAGGACAACATGGCCGCTAAAGATTTTGAAGAGCTTGCGCTCGACGGACATAACTATCCTACATGGGCAATGGATGTTAAGATTAGTCTTTCATCCCGTGGCATTGCAGGTGCACTCATACCACCTGAGAATCCTCCTCAGGAGGGAGATGCACAAGTAACTGAGCAACAAAATTCACCCAGATTTGAAATCTGAATATTTGATGGAGGAATCTCCAAGCAATATGTGGCAATCACTTAAAACAAGATATGAACAGCAAAAGGCCGTCATACTGCCTGAAGCTAGTCATGAATGGACCCATTTAAGACTCCAGGATTTCAAATCCGTTGGAGCTTATAACCATGAAGTTCATAAGATTTGTTCTAAATTGCGGTTTTGTGAGAAGGAACCTTCAGAACTGGAGAAGATAGAAAAGACTCTATCAACTATGCTCCCCGCTGACAGGATCCTACAACAACAATATCGTGCCAGGAATTACCAAGTTTATTCTGAACTTATACATGTACTCCTCCAGGCTGAGAAACATGATGAACTTCTTTTGAAGAATAGTCATCAACGCCCGGTTGGGGCTGCCCCTCTCCCCGAAGTACATGCAAATTTTCAGAAAAACAATAAGTTCAATGGCTCATTTAAAGGCCAAACCAAGAACTTCAAGGGTAAATTCAACCGCAACCGCAACAAGAAGAACAAGCCACACAATTCAGATAAGGCGAAGGGCAAAGCAAAGAACAAGTTCGATAAGACAATTCTTTGCCAGAAATGTGGATGCTACAAGCATGTCACCAAGAAATGCCGCACCCCAAGACATCTGGTAAACCTCTACCTGCAATCCATGGGACGTAACGGACATGCCCAAGGAGCAAGATATGAATCTCACTTCAATCTTCAACCTGATAATAACATGGAAGTGGGATGTTCGCAAGATGTTCAAGGAACACCAAGCAACACCAAAGAATTCCATCTACCACAGGACTCCATGGACAAGGAGAACATGATGATAGAATACGCCTCAAACGACGTGTTCGGGGACTTTGACTAGTCAATCAACTCCTTTAGATAATATATTTATTTACATCCATCAGATTGTTGTAATAAAATAATAATAATATGTAAAGAACAATATGTATTGTATCAAACATATTATTATTGTTATTGGTGTCATCACCCTATATTGTAAAGCACAATATGTATTGTATCAGCACTTTGATATTAAGATAGTTGTATGTATTCTATATATCCAATACAAGTCTTTTCATCACTGAAAATTCTACATTTTAATATATAGATTTCTACGGGAGTCAATCCAAATGGAGGAGGAAATGTGCCTTGTGGATAGTGGTACCACAAACTCTATACTTAGGGAAATAAAATATTTTCAAACTCTCAAAAAGTTAAATGGAAATATTTTAACAATCGCTGGACGCGATGCGGTAATTGTTGGCACAGGACGTGCAATATTTACCCTCCCTATGGGTACGCAAATTATAATTGAGGATGCTTTATTGTATCCCGATTCAACTCGTACCCTCATTGGTTACAGAGATATCCGCAAAAATGGATTTCACATTGAAACTCATGAGGATAACAAAGAGGAATATCTCTTCTTTACCAAAGACAACGGATATGGCAAACAAATATTTGAGAAAATTCCTTCTTTATCATCAGGATTGTACTACACATACATAAAACCCGTAGCACATGTTGCGTATAAGGTAATTTTTCAAAATGTCAATGCATTTCAAATTTGGCATGATCGCCTTGGTCATCCTGGTATCGGGATGATGAGAAAAATCACCTGCAATTCCAATGGTCATGACTTAAATGAAGCTAAATTCCCACAATCTTCGGATTTCATGTGCACTGCATGTGCTACTGGAAAACTCATTTTAAGACCTTCTCGTCTTAAAATCCAAGCGGAGCCACTCCAATTCCTTGAACGAATTCAAGGCGATATTTGTGGTCCTATCCAACCATTGTCTGGACCTTTTAGGTATTTCATGGTTCTCATAGACGCATCTACACGATGGTCCCATGTGTGTCTATTATCCACACGAAACCATGCATTTGCCAAAATAATGAGACAAGTTATTAAATTACAAGCTCATTATCCCGATAATCGAATCAAATCAATTCGAATGGACAATGCTGCTGAATTTTCTTCGCGAGCCTTCAATGATTATTGCATGGCACTAGGAATTGAAGTTCAGCACTCGGTCCCATATGTCCACACTCAAAATGGTTTGGCTGAATCTCTAATAAAGAGAATTAAGCTTATAGCACGACCTTTGCTAATGAATTGCAACTTACCAACTTCATGTTGGGGTCATGCAGTTTTACATGCTGCTGACTTAATTCAATTGCGGCCAACTGCATATCACAGCACTTCCCCTCTGCAATTAGTACGTGGAAATCTACCTAATATTTCCCATCTGCGTAAATTTGGATGCGCCACATATGTGCCAATCTCACCACCGCAGCGTACATCCATGGGCCCACACAGGAAACTGGGGATCTATGTGGGGTACAAATCACCGTCAATAATCAAGTACCTTGAACCCCTCACAGGGGATCTATTCACAGCCCGTCACGCTGATTGCATCTTTAATGAGGACCATTTCCCGGCATTAGGGGGAGATATCAAGTACCAAAAAGAATGCCCGGAAATCGATTGGAATGCCCAAGGCATTTCCTCCTCTGACCCATGTACTCAAGAAACTGAACTTCAAGTTCGGAAGATAATTAATTTGCAACATATAGCAAATAATCTGCCAGATTCATTTACTGACTATAAAGGTGTCACTAAATCCTACAATTCTGCAATAAATGCGCCTGAAAGAGTGGAGGTACCAACAAAAACCACTCAACCCCCTATTCAAAATAAGAGGGGGAGAAGTACGGCCATAAAACAGGATTCAGCTCCTCGCAAGCAACAAAGGACACAAGGGAAGAAACCCTCTGAACAAGTAAATATAAAACAGGTTTCAGCTCCTCGCAAGCAACAAAGGAAACAGAGGAAGAAACCCTCTGAAGAAGTAAATGTAAATCAACCTAGCGTTGATAATCTAGTGGAAGGACAACCTCCACAACCCAGCTCAGTTGTGCACTCAATGACTGGGACATCGGAAAACCCAGACTCAACCGTATTGGGAAATCATGACGAGTCAACAAGGGTAAATGAAATTTCCACAAACTATATAGACTCTGGAGAATCATACAACCGTAAGTCTACAATTGTCGACATAAATTTCTCTACTACAATTGCAAACAACCTTCTAAATGATCATGATCCAAAGACCATGGCAGAGTGTGAGAAACGCTCCGACTGGCCTAAATGGAAGGATGCAATCCAAGTAGAATTAGCCTCGCTCAATAAACGAAAGGTATTCACTGAAGCAATACCTACACCTCCCAAAGTTTTCCCTGTGGGATTTAAATGGGTTTTCGTTCGTAAGCGGAACGAAAACAATGAGGTGGTGAGATATAAAGCAAGGCTTGTAGCCCAAGGTTTCACGCAGAGACCAGGCATTGATTTCAATGAAACTTATTCTCCAGTAATGAGTGGTATAACATTCCGATACCTCATATCTATGGCAGTACAAAATCGTCTATCTATGCAGTTGATGGACGTAGTGACCGCTTACCTTTACGGCTCACTTGATTCGGACATCTATATGAAGGTTCCTGATGGAATCCCAATTCCGAATCCAAACGCAAAACGCAACGTATATTGTGTAAAACTAAATAAGTCTTTATATGGCTTAAAACAGTCGGGACGCATGTGGTACAACCGACTTAGTGAGTTCCTATTGAAAAAGGGATACTCCAACAATGATGATTGTCCATGTGTCTTTATCAAAAAGTCTGAAACTGGATTTTGCATTATTTCAGTGTATGTTGATGATCTTAATATCATTGGCAACACACGAGATATTGATGAAGCACGCAATCACCTAAAGACAGAATTTGAGATGAAGGATTTGGGTAAAACCAAATTTTGCTTAGGATTACAACTTGAGCACCTTCCCTCGGGTATTTTGGTTCATCAAACCGCCTATATCCAGAAAATATTGGAGAAATTCAATATGGACAAATCCTATCCATCCAAAACTCCCATGGTTGTTCGATCTCTAGACGTAGAGAAAGATCAATTTAGACCAAGGGATAATGGAGAAGAGATACTGGGATCTGAAGTTCCATATCTCAGTGCTATTGGAGCGCTTATGTATCTTGCAAATTACACCAGGCCTGATATTGCATTTGCAGTAAATTTACTAGCTAGACATAGCGCAGCTCCTACTAAACGCCATTGGACGGGAGCTAAGAATATCTTTCGATATCTCCAAGGCACAAAGGATCTTGGTCTATTCTTTCAATTTCAGAGAAATCTGGACATTGATATGATTGGGTATACCGATGCCGGCTACTTATCAGATCCCCATAATGCCAGATCGCAAACCGGTTTTGTGTTCCTACATGGTGGGACAGCCATCTCATGGAAGTCTTCTAAGCAAACCTTAGTGGCTACATCCACCAATCATTCTGAAATAATTGCATTATATGAGGCATCACGTGAATGTGTATGGCTTCGCAGAATGATAAACCACATACAACAATCATGTGGAAAAGGTTCTATCGAATCTCCGACCATTATTTATGAAGATAATGCTGCTTGTGTTGCTCAAATGCAAACGGGTTACATAAAGAGCAATATCACTAAACATATTGCACCCAAATTGTTTTATCCCCATGAACTATAGAAAAGTGGAGATATAAACATTTTGCAAGTCAAATCATGTGATAATCTCGCTGATCTATTCACAAAGTCACTACCAACTTCAACATTTGAAAAATATGTTCATGGAATTGGTATGAGACGACTTCGAGATTTGAAAGGATCAGGGGGAGTATCCCTCTGAACCATAACCCATTCAAACATTATATTACACTCTTTTTCCCTTTATGAGTTTACTCTCATGGTTCTCATCAAGGTTTTTAATGAGGTAATATCAACATAAGAATATATGTCATACCTCCTATTTTCCCCACCGGGGTTTTTAACGGATGTATACAAGACATATTAATTGTTCTCTAAACTTACCAATGAGTTTTATCCTTTTCAGGTTTTCTCATATAAGTTATCAAAGAGACAATAATCATTATATGTTGTACTATTTTCTTCTTATTTTTCCCACTTGGTTTTAAAGGAGTTTTTGGCAACATATCAAATCCAAGTGTCCTCATATTTTTCCCACAGGGTTTTTGGAGGAGACTATTTGAAGATGACGAACACTTACAAGGACAAGCATAGATTAGGGGGAGTGTTAGGATTTAATTAAAATGAGAACCGTGAGAGTAAACTCATAAAGGAAAAAGAGTGTAATATAATGTTTGAATGGGTTATGGTTCAGAGGGATACTCCCCCTGATCCTTTCAAATCTCGAAGTCGTCTCATACCAATTCCATGAACATACTTTTCAAATGTTGAAGTTGGTAGTGACTTTGTGAATAGATCAGCGAGATTATCACATGATTTGACTTGCAAAATGTTTATATCTCCACTTTTCTGTAATTCATGGGGATAAAACAATTTAGGTGCAATATGTTTAGTGATATTGCTCTTTATGTAACCCGTTTGCATTTGAGCAACACAAGCACTATTATCTTCATAAATAATGGTCGGAGATTTGATAGAACCTTTTCCACATGATTGTTGTATGTGGTTTATCATTCTGCGAAGCCATACACATTCACGTGATGCCTCATATAATGCAATTATTTCAGAATGATTGGTGGATGTAGCCACTAAGGTTTGCTTAGAAGACTTCCATGAGATGGCTGTCCCACCGTGTAGGAACACAAAACCGGTTTGCGATCTGGCATTATGGGGGTCTGATAAGTAGCCAGCATCGGTATACCCAATCATATCAATGTCCAGATTTCTCTGAAATTGAAAGAATAGGCCAAGATCCTTTGTGCCTTGGAGATATCGAAAGATATTCTTAGCTCCCGTCCAATGTCGTTTAGTAGGAGCTGCGCTATGTCTAGCTAGTAAATTTACTGCAAATGCAATATCAGGCCTGGTGCAATTTGCAAGATACATAAGCGCTCCAATAGCACTGAGATATGGAACTTCGGATCCCAGTATCTCTTCTCCATTATCCCTTGGTCTGAATTGATCTTTCTCTACGTCTAGAGATCGAACAACCATGGGAGTTTTGGATGGATAGGATTTGTCCATATTGAATTTCTCCAATATTTTCTGGATATAGGCAGTTTGATGAACCAAAATACCTGAGGGAAGGTGCTCAAGTTGTAATCCTAAGCAAAATTTGGTTTTACCCAAATCCTTCATCTCAAATTCCGTCTTTAGGTGATTGCGTGCTTCATCAATATCTTGTGTGTTGCCAATGATATTAAGGTCATCAACATACACTGAAATAATGCAAAATCCTGTTTCAGACTTTTTGATGAAGACACATGGACAATCATCATTGTTGGAGTATCCCTTTTTCAATAGGAACTCACTAAGTCGGTTGTACCACATGCGTCCCGACTGTTTTAAGCCATATAAAGACTTATTTAGTTTTACACAATATACGTTGCGTTTTGCGTTTGGATTCGGAATTGGGACTCCATCAGGAACCTTCATATAGATGTCCGAATCAAGTGAGCCGTAAAGGTAAGCGGTCACTACGTCCATCAACTGCATAGATAGACGATTTTGTACTGCCATAGATATGAGGTATCGGAATGTAATACCACTCATTACTGGAGAATAAGTTTCATTGAAATCAATGCCTGGTCTCTGCGTGAAACCTTGGGCTACAAGCCTTGCTTTATATCTCACCACCTCATTGTTTTCGTTCCGTTTACGAACGAAAACCCATTTAAATCCCACAGGGAAAACTTTGGGAGGTGTAGGTATTGCTTCAGTGAATACCTTTCGTTTATTGAGCGAGGCTAATTCTACTTGGATTGCATCCTTCCATTTAGGCCAGTCGGAGCGTTTCTCACACTCTGCCATGGTCTTTGGATCATGATCATTTAGAAGGTTGTTTGCAATTGTAGTAGAGAAATTTATGTCGACAATTGTAGACTTACGGTTGTAAGATTCTCCAGAGTCTATATAGTTTGTGGAAATTTCATTTACCCTTGTTGACTCGTCGTGATTTCCCAATACGGTTGAGTCTGGGTTTTCCGATGTCCCAGTCATTGAGTGCACAACTGAGCTGGGTTGTGGAGGTTGTCCTTCCACTAGATTATCAACGCTGGGTTGATTTACATTTACTTCTTCAGAGGGTTTCTTCCTCTGTTTCCTTTGTTGCTTGCGAGGAGCTGAATCCTGTTTTATATTTACTTGTTCAGAGGGTTTCTTCCCTTGTTTCCTTTGTTGCTTGCGAGGAGCTGAATCCTGTTTTATGGCCGTACTTCTCCCCCTCTTATTTTGAATAGGGGGTTGAGTGGTTTTTGTTGGTACCTCCACTCTTTCAGGCGCATTTATTGCAGGATTGTAGGATTTAGTGACACCTTTATAGTCAGTAAATGAATCTGGCAGATTATTTGCTATATGTTGCAAATTAATTATCTTCTGAACTTGAAGTTCGGTTTCTTGAGTACGTTCCGGGCATTCTTTTTGGTACTTGATATCTCCCCCTAATGCCGGGAAATGATCCTCATTAAAGATGTAATCAGCGTGACGGGCTGTGAATAGATCCCCTGTGAGGGGTTCAAGGTACTTGATTATTGACGGTGATTTGTACCCCACATAGATCCCCAGTTTCCTGTGTGGGCCCATGGATGTACGCTGCGGTAGTGAGATTGGCACATATGTGGCGCATCCAAATTTACGCAGATGGGAAATATTAGGTAGATTTCCATGTACTAATTGCAGAGGGGAAGTGCTGTGATATGCAGTTGGTCGCAATTGAATTAAGTCAGCAGCATGTAAAACTGCATGACCCCAACATGAAGTTGGTAAGTTGCAATTCATTAGCAAAGGTCGTGCTATGAGCTTAATTCTCTTAATTAGAGATTCGGCCAAACCATTTTGAGTGTGGACATATGGGACCGAGTGCTGAACTTCAATTCCTAGTGCCATGCAATAATCATTGAAGGCTCGCGAGGAAAATTCAGCAGCATTGTCCATTCGAATTGATTTGATTCGATTCTCAGGATAATGAGCTTGTAATTTAATAACTTGTCTCATTATTTTGGCAAATGCATGGTTTCGTGTGGATAATAGACACACATGGGACCATCGTGTAGATGCGTCTATGAGAACCATGAAATACCTAAAAGGTCCAGACAATGGTTGGATAGGACCACAAATATCACCTTGAATTCGTTCAAGGAATTGGAGTGGTTCCGCTTGGATTTTAAGACGAGAAGGTCTTAAAATGAGTTTTCCGGTAGCACATGCAGTGCACATGAAATCCGAAGATTGTGGGAATTTAGCATCATTTAAGTCATGACCATTGGAATTGCAGGTAATTTTTCTCATCATCCCGATACCAGGATGACCAAGGCGATCATGCCAAGTTTGAAATGCATCGACATTTTGAAAAATTACCTTGTACGCAACATGTGCTACGGGTTTTATGTATGTGTAGTACAATCCTGATGATAAAGAAGGAATTTTTTCAAATATTTGTTTGCCATATCCGTTGTCTTTCGTAAAGAGGAGATATTCCTCTTTGTTGTCCTCATGGGTTTCAATGTGAAATCCATTTTTGCGGATATCTCTGTAACCAATGAGGGTACGAGTTGAATCGGGATACAATAAAGCATCCTCAATTATAATTTGCGTACCCATAGGGAGGGTAAATATGGCACGTCATGTGCCAACAATTACCGCATCGCGTCCAGCGATTGTTAAAATATTTCCATTTAACTTTTTAAGAGTTTGAAAATACTTTATTTCCCTAAGTATAGAGTTTGTGGTACCACTGTCCACAAGGCATATTTCCTCCTCCATTTGGATTGACTCCCGTAGAAATCTATATATTAAAATATAGAATTTTCAGTGATGAAAAGACTTCTATTGAATATATAGAATACATACAACTTTCTTAATATCAAAGTGCTGATACAATACATATTGTGCTTTACAATATAGGGTGATGATACGAATAACACTAATAATATGTTTGATACAATACATATTGTTCTTTACATATTATTATTATTTTATTACAACAATCTGATGGATGTAAATAAATATATTATTTAAAGGAGTTTTTGACAACATATCAAATTCTAGTCTCCTCATATTTTTCCCACAGGGTTTTTGGGGGAGTTTATTCAAGATAATATGCGCTTGTGATCAAGATCAATTTTCTCAAGATTATACAAGGAATACAAGACATAAGAGAAGCAGCTTTGTACAAGGGGGAGTGTTAAAGCCCATACAGGTCCCTAATCTGAACAACCGTCATTAGCAACCGTCATTAGTTTAGACACATGTTAATTATGTCCAAAGCGCCGTACGGACGCATGTGTCCGTACGGACGCCTTCTCATATGCCAAGAGGCATCTCTCTGTAAACAGGCGCCTCTTGTTGGCACCCCAAAATCCTTGTATAAAAGGGCTTTGCCCAGATCAATAGAGACACAAGTTTCACTCTCAATCTTCTTGATTTCTAACACGTTATCAGCACGCCTCTATCGAGAGCAACATCACAGAGAGGTTGAGAATAGGAACAGAAGAACAGAAAGGTAAGGAACCGATGCTTTACCGCATCAAATTCCATTCCCAAATTGGCAATATTGCCGACGGTGTGATACCAGGACGATCGACGACGGCGACGCGGTCCGCATCCTCGCGGCACAACGCCGCCCGCAACTGGCCATGCGAGGCAGCGCTCCTCCGAGCGTGGCTGCCGACGCCGTCGCACCGCCGTCGCACCGCCGTCGCGCCGCCGTCTGCCGTCCCCGACTCCCGCCACTCCTCCGCCTTCCCCGCGCTCGCCGCACCGGCCTCGCCCGCGTCGCCCGCGCCGGCCGCACCGGCCTCGCCCGCGCTCGCCGCACCGGCCTCGCCTGCACCGGCCGCACCGGCCTCGCCCCCGGCTCCGCCCGCTCCCGCCGCCTCCTCGCCTCCATCACCCTCGCCGGAGGCCCGCCGCCTGCTGCGCCGGTTCGCGTCGGCCATGGCCACGCACCGCGTCGGCCTCCGCGTGGGCGCATGGTCGCCGGCCGCCCTTGGCCTCTCCAACAACAGCACGGGCACCGGAGAGAGCTCCTCCGGCCGCTGGTGAAGGCAACCGAAGCTACTGCAGGGGCGCTTGGCGGAGTTCATGGAATCGGGGGCCTCTGCCATGGACGAGAGGAGAGTTGATTTGGGCTTGGGGATAAAGACGCACTGACACAGTGCTGTGACTGCTGTCTACCTTTTTCCCTTATCCTCTGAATCCTCTCGTGTGGCCTAGAATGTCTACGGACCACTTAACTTTGCCCATGTGCTCTGGTTAATTAGAATACTCTACGTATTCAGTAAATCTAGCAGTAATTTACTCTGTTTTAGATTCTGTACATTGCAGCTTATTAACTTCTGCAATTTATTCAGTTAGAGTACTAAGTATTTCTAAAATATATATATATGTGATGTAATATATTTCCAAGTGTGCACATATCGAAATTAATTATGTCCATTATTTTGCAATTGAGATTTCAATTTCTTGCAAATAAGGCAATCAATTCATCTTAATTGAGCTATTTTTGGTTCAATACAAGAAAGAATTGGTATGCAAAATTAAATGTCAATTTACCGTCAATTAAGTCCAAAAATGTCTCGATAGACACAAAATTGACTTAATTCGAAATGAATTGATACGCAAAATCATTATTAAAAAAAGGGACTACTTCAAATTTATATATGGGATCACAAGGTAATGTGGAAATTCAACCGCAACCGCAACAAGAAGAACAAGCCACACAATTCAGATAAGGCGAAGGGCAAAGCAAAGAACAAGTTCGATAAGACAATTCTTTGCCAGAAATGTGGATGCTACAAGCATGTCACCAAGAAATGCCGCACCCCAAGACATCTGGTAAACCTCTACCTGCAATCCATGGGACGTAACGGACATGCCCAAGGAGCAAGATATGAATCTCACTTCAATCTTCAACCTGATAATAACATGGAAGTGGGATGTTCGCAAGATGTTCAAGGAACACCAAGCAACACCAAAGAATTCCATCTACCACAGGACTCCATGGACAAGGAGAACATGATGATAGAATACGCCTCAAACGACGTGTTCGGGGACTTTGACTAGTCAATCAACTCCTTTAGATAATATATTTATTTACATCCATCAGATTGTTGTAATAAAATAATAATAATATGTAAAGAACAATATGTATTGTATCAAACATATTATTATTGTTATTGGTGTCATCACCCTATATTGTAAAGCACAATATGTATTGTATCAGCACTTTGATATTAAGATAGTTGTATGTATTCTATATATCCAATACAAGTCTTTTCATCACTGAAAATTCTACATTTAATATATAGATTTCTATGGGAGTCAATCCAAATGGAGGAGGAAATGTGCCTTGTGGATAGTGGTACCACAAACTCTATACTTAGGGAAATAAAATATTTTCAAACTCTCAAAAAGTTAAATGGAAATATTTTAACAATCGCTGGACGCGATGCGGTAATTGTTGGCACATGACGTGCAATATTTACCCTCCCTATGGGTACGCAAATTATAATTGAGGATGCTTTATTGTATCCCGATTCAACTCGTACCTCATTGGTTACAGAGATATCCGCAAAAAATGGATTTCACATTGAAACCCATGAGGATAACAAAGAGGAATATCTCTTCTTTACCAAAGACAACGGATA